>OX451739.1:1010353610-1011621110 GCA_948472305.1 Vicia faba | reverse complement strand
CCGTGAGAATAGGACTGGACCCGATATTCCTAGAGGGAAGTTTGAGATGTATGTTAAGAGGTTGTGGGCCACGTCCCTCAATGGTTGGATGGGGAGTTGCCCCACAGTCCCTAACTTGGGTTGTCTTTGGGCCTCTCGCTCGTAGGGAAAATGTAGGCTCAACCCAGATCAGAAGCTCCCAAGTTATTGTCCTTGAGTTAGAGGGCTATGACTTGAGTTCAGCTCTCGCTACCGAAGGCTTGGTCGAGGTAGAGGGTCAAAATCCCCGAAGGGAGCGGGTCGTTGCCCGCGGGGGACCAGGCTCAAATACGTCAGGGAATATCATGGACGGACGGGGATCAGGACCGGAGGGTTCAACCGCTTGCTCGAGGGGACATATTGGTAGTGAGGGGCCTTTGCGAGGTTCCCTCTGACATTCTCGTCTCCTGGGAGTTGTTAGTTTGTCGAGCATTTCCTCGTCTTCGAGATGGTTAAATGGATGTGCCCCTTCGCGCACTCTAGTGTCGAGCACTTCCTCGTGTAAGTGTTTGCCCCCTACGTTTGTAGGTGACTTGTAGGAGTCAGGTATATGCTCGCCAGTCCAGAAAGGACTTCGTATTTGATAGTTGAGCCACGTGGCTAGTGCTTTGGGGTGCCACCCCTTCAAGGAAAAAGCAAAAGGGGCCAATGAGGTGATGACCCTTCATGTGGGATCCCTTGGGGCGTGGGTCGCTTATAAAAAGGGGGCCCTTGGAACTCATTTGTCACCTTCTCAAGTTTCCTCTCAATCCTTTCTTTGCTCGCGGCGTGAAGCGGTTCTCTCAACCTCTCAGCTTTTCTTCGCTTGTGGCGTGAGGCGACCCTCTCAACTTCTCAGTTTTTTCCTTAAAGTTCTTCATCCAAGTAAGTTCGAACCTCTCAACACCATGTTTCTTGAGCTTTTCTAGATTAAATGTTGTGATACGGTGGGAGAACTGACTGTTTTTGGAATGCTGGTTCGCGTTTTGCATTTTGTATTCGCAAAATGTCGCGGTAAGCAAGAGTCGCCACCGTCTTTTATTTTATCCAACAAGGAAAGGAAAAAAGCACAGAAAAATTCTTTTTTCGAGATATTTCTGAGTACGGGGGGTAGATTTATAGAAAGGGAAAGTTTTAGCACCCTTTCTATCCGTAGTTATCTACGAGCTCTTAGGTACTTGCTCGTCATTTTCAAAATTGTTTTCTTTGTGTTTGTGCGTTTTGAAAAGTTTTTGTTTTGACTTTGATTTAACTCTTGCTTTTGTCTTCAAGAGTGTAATGAAGTGTTTTTGAAAACTTTGTTTGTAAAAGAGTGTAAGTGTGAGAAAAAGTTTGTTTTGGATGAGCAAGTATCTAAGAACTAACCTACCTACTCGAAAAAGAATCGTTCTATGCTAATTTCCTTTAGACAATTCTATCCCACTATTAGTGAGTAGGTAGCACCGTCGTTGGAGTTTAAGGGTCAATTCGAAAGAGGGACATACGGTCACTAAAGCAATGTTAGGATGCATTAGCGGTAACCCTAATGTCTTAAATCATTTGTTCGAGGCAACAATATCTGAGGCAACCATTTTGAAGCAACTATGATCTTTTAGACAAGAGGACGACCTCTAAAACGACCTATACTCAATGACCGTGTACGAAGGCAACCAAGTGGGGTATACCCTAAGAGTGTGCATGTGCGAGTGTGTTGATTTCAGATATTTTTATCTTTGCACATGTTTAGGGTGATCTAATTGATTTTAATTCAAGCATTCATTCTTGTCATGCAAGCCCTATTATCAAACATCTAACAGTTGTATAATTTGCATAAGTTAAAGGTGCGGAAATTAAATTACAAGGCGTCGGGTATTTACATCGCCAAAAGCAACCCCTTGAAATTAAAGTAAAAGCGGGAAAAATAAATAAAAGTCCTATTTAAAACTATTACAAGCCATAAGCAGATACATTAATTGGATAAAGAAAAATAAAGCACGAGGAAAATTAAATCGAATGCGAATTAGGGTTTTGACCCTTTTAAAAGAAAATGCTTTTTTGTTGTTCTTATTTTAAGAAAAGAAATTAAATCCTAAAATTAAATACTAAATTAATTATGAAATAAATTAATTGATGAAAAATAATAAATGATATATTTTTAGAATTTTTGTTCATTTAAGAAAAGAAATTAAAATAATTAAATTAGAATTAAAACCTAATGATTTCTAATTGATTTTATTTATTTACAAAAACAAATTAAGGTTACCTAATTAATATCCTAATTAATTAATTAGTATTTATTAATAAAAAAAAGTTCTAGAATTTTAATTGGACAAAAAATGTTTTGGTGATTTTTTGATAAAAAAGAAAATTTGTTATTGGTTAGTAAATTAATTAAATAAAATAAAGTAATTAAATTAAATGAACAAAATAAAAAAAGAGTGAGAATGGGCCTGGTATTGGAGGGTGTAAATAGCAAGAGATTTGGCTCAAATATGCTGATCCATTTTGACTTTTTGTGATCCAATGCATGAGCGTTGACTGGCTTAAGGTGTGCCTTCAAGGCCTGACCACTAGATCTGGCCATCTGGCGCTTTGATAATGAATGTCCATGGTGGAAATCTGGCCCATGTGTGCACATGATTACCTGAAAGAAATTGGAAAAATAACAAATGCTGGAGGCAGGGATCGAACCCCTGACCTCCAGCCTCTGAATGCCTTAACGCTAACGTGGTGACCGCTGGGCTATGCTGTTATATTTGTTAACAAAATACAAAATAACAATAATATAAGAAATCAAATGCATTAGTGGAATTTTGGCGCGGAATTTGAACAGGACAACAGAGGGGTGACAACGCATCATCCCATTCCTCCATCCGTTGCTAAAACCCTACAACACTTATAGCTACGGACGCTGGTCGTCACTACAAGTCGTGCTTGTTCAAAAATCTTCTACCGGCCATGAAAATGGTTTCTAGGACCATGGTTGAACTCGTCATCTCCTTCTGATTGCAACCATGCTCATCATTAGGGCCAATTTTCCCTGAAACGAAAACCCTAAAACCAAACACAAAACCCTAGCAATGGTGATTCGTGATACAGAGCATATAAATGAAATTGGTTACTACAAAAAGCTTGCAAATGATGTGTGGATTAAGAATATGTAATTATTTCATATTAACAATGCCTAAATTTGAAAATGCGAAATCAAGAACATAATGAATCTGTGGATGACTTACAGAGCTCTGGGAGGCTTGAAAACGCGTGATCTTGGTTGCTTTCACTTGTGGAGATGGCCAGGAAGAGATTGAGACAATTGCCAAGCCTTAAAATTGCCTCTAGGATTGATTTTGAAGTCACACTTTTTCTTGATTTTGGCCAACTTGGTTCTGCCTCTAGAACTGATCTCCAACCCTTATTCTTGTCTGCACACGACCTTTATGTATTGCTCAATGTATTAGGGTAACAAACTTTGTCCAAATCTTCCTCCATTGATGATTGAATATTTGATTTGATCCTCCTTTAACCACCTTCCAAATTTGATCCAAATCACATATTTTTGTACACGTATGCCTTGGTACGAGTTTGATGTGGTGCAAGCTGTCTATTGAAACCTGAAATCATCAAAAGATCTTTAGTTATCAATATTTTTGATTTTATTTGATTTAATTTAGTTTAAAATGAATTAATTCAAATAAAAATCAAATTAAATAATAAAAATAAGATATGGACACATGGACAAGGCTAGAGCACGTGGGAAATAATGCAAACTCAAAACAAGTGAAAAAGAATGGGCCCATTTGGCAAAATTTGAAGTTTTGGGGATAGTTGACTTTTGGCAATTTTGCAAAAAAGTCCAACTTCAACAATGCATAACTTCTTCAATTTTGAACTTTTGGAGGTGTTCTTGGACTTTTTAGAAAGCTTGATATGTCCTATAATCAACCCTTTTAGTCTCATCTCATTTTGATATTCCATGCTCAAGTTAGAAGCTTTGACAAAAAAAAGTGTTTTTGTTGACTTTCCAAAATGACCTATAATGTCCAAATTCATAACTTCTTGTGAGTGAATATTTTGATCTTGGGGTATGAAGATGGATCGTAGGGAATTGAAGCCTCTTCAAAATTAGCTTTGGATGGGTCATTTCTCATAAAGTATGAGAAAGTTATACTTGGTCAAAGTTGGGTTGACTTTTCCTACAAAACCCTAATTTAGCAACTTTTGAATCTTGATGAATTATGAGCAATCCTTGATGAATCATGATCAAACCTTGATAAAATAATGAAATATACTTAAAAATGAGAATGTTGACAAAAAATCTTGAAGTTTGACTGTATGTAGGTCACAATTGACTTTTGCCCTAGCATAGTCGATTTTTGGACCTTTGAGCAATTGACTGAGCAAACTTCCTCTGCAAGGCTTGAAACTTGACATGGATGATCTTGAGAACATATTAGGACATTGGTGAGCACTTGGGGTCACTTGTACTCAAGTATCTTGATGCAATGTGAAACCCTAATTTGAGATAGACTGCCTTAGGAGAGAGCTTGTCTGGTCAACCCTTGGACTATCTTGAGCAACTTGGAGATTTTTCTTGACATAATTTGAGATATATGGGAGGGAAAATTTTGTGGTACAACAGCTTCCCCTGTTCAATCTTCTTAAACTTGAGGATGCAGATTGGCTTTCGTGCCTTTCGTAATTCGAAGGTGGAAGTGGATTGAACACTAGAGTGCCCAGAAATTTGCACTCGCATGAAGTGGTAATTATCTTGTGATGTCGGGAATGGGCCTATAGATGCCATTTGGAAGAGTGTCGATCGCATAAGAGATTCCTTAGCGAGAGCTTGTATACCTGTTGTTGAGGAAGATTCCGCTGGGGAAGTCTGATCTTTCGTGGAGAGAGGTAGAAACTTAGGAGCTTTGTCGTCCGTCATTCTGCTGGTGAGTCGTCTCTGTTGATATTTAGGAACTTCAATCATCCGTACTCAACTGAGGGAACAACTTTTGATGAGATTTAGGAGCTTGTCCGTAATTCAACTGATTTTGTCGAGATTTAGGAGCTTGTCCGTAATTCAACTGACTTTGTCGAGATTTAGGAGCCTGTCCATAATTTAACCGATTTTGTCGAGATTTAGGAGCTTGTCCGTAATTCAACCGATTTTGTCGAGATGTAGGAGCCTGTCCATAATTCAACTGATTTTGTCGAGATTTAGGAGCTTGTCCGTAATTCAACTAAACAACCATCTATTGAGATTTAGGAACTCGTCCGTAATTCAACTGAGGAAACAACTCTGCTGAGATTTAGGAACTTGTCCGTAATTCAACCGAGGAACATATCTGTCGAGATTTAGGAACTCGTCCGTAATTCGACTACTTTGCTGAGATTTAGGAGCCTGTCTGTAATTCAACAACTCCGCTGAGATTTAGGAGCCTGTCCGTAATTCAACTTGGAGAAACATATCTGCTGAGATTTAGGAACATCGTCTGTAATTCAACTAAGGAAATATCTGTTGAGATTTAGGAACTCGTCCGTAATTCAACAACTTCGCTGAGATTTAGGAGCTTGTCCGTAATTCAACAACTTCGCTGAGATTTAGGAGCTTGTATGTAACTCAACTTGGAGAAACATCTCTGTTGAGATTTAGGAACATCGTCTGTAATTCAACTGAGGAAATATCTGCTGAGATTTAGGAACTCGTCCGTAATTCAACAACTTCGCTGAGATTTAAGAGCTTGTCCGTAATTCAACAACTTCGCTGAGATTTAGGAGCTTGTCCGTAATTCAACTTGAGAACAACTTTGTTGAGATTTAGGAACTCGTCTGTAATTCAACAACTTCGCTGAGATTTAGGAGCTTGTCCGTAATTCAACCTATTCAAAAGCTTCATAGCTTGAATTTTGTGAAAATATTTCCTGAAAGGTAAAGGTTAGTTGTATGTAATGCATGATATGTATCAAGCAATGATGTTCTCAAGATAAACGAGATTGTGTTGTATGATGCGTATGCATGTCATGATGTATGAAAATGTGATGTTTTTAGTTGGGGGAAAATAAATCCCGGATTGCTGTTGGAGAAAAGAATGGAATTCTTCGTTTCCGCTGGAGATAGTGGATGAAAATATTTGTGAGAATAAATCTGCAGAAGAGGATAACTCACTGAGGAATAAACTGATGAGAGAAAGACTCTGTGGGGAAGAGATGCTCTGCCGGGGGATTCCATTGATAAATTCAGCTGGGGATAAATTACCGTAGCTAGTGATAATGAAACTTGTCGGGGATTGAACTTCTGCTTTGTGAAAGGAAAGAAACTCTGCTGGGGATGAATTTCCAGTTGCGACTTTACTGGGGATAGCCCTTTTAGATTCTATTGGGGATAATCTTCCGGAGTCTACTGGGGACAATTCTTCAAACTCCACTAGGGATGAAAAATTTTCAAACTCCACTGGGGATATATATATTTTATATACTCCGCTGGGGATGACAAGACTTCTTAGTGCTGATGGTAGATAAATTCTGCTTGGGGGAGAATATTACCGATTTAGTTATAGTTGCGAGTCTCAGCTGGGGAGAGCTAACATCACTGTCTTTCTCTTACTATGCGGGGAATGAATGTACTTTCAATCGTTTCCTCCAGCTAGGTCTATCCTTATACCTGGTGGACAGAGCAACTGTACGGTTTGGACATTTTTCGTTTGCCCCTATTTCTGATATTACAAGTAATCGTCTTTTGTTTCGTATGCAAATATTTATGAGCAGCAATCAATGTCAAATGCATATATCAAAAACTGAACATTGGACGTTCTTTGCAAAACAAAACAGAAAAAGGAAAACAGTTTGAAATTTATTCGTGAAAATGACTTGTATTGATTTTGAAGTTAGCCTATAAATAGGCATTTTTTGTACAAGAGGCTAACGTCCTAGTAAGAGAACGCCGCTGATCAATAGAGTTTATACAATTTGTGAAAAACAAAGAAGAACAACTATGTGAATAATCCCACTGGGTTCCAACTCTACTATTGCCCTTATGTCCTCGAGCATCTCATCACTTTGCTACTTGGTTGAAGGTGGATCAGACTGATTAGTGTCGTCCGAGCTTGATAGTCGATACCGAAGTCTGGTTGCAAGGTGATCCAATGAGACATAGTGTTACGCTTTAATCCCTAATTTTTGCCTGGACCGCCCTTTCGGGTTTTCAGTCCACCGGGATACCCTTTTTTGCCCAAGCCGCCTTTTCAAGTTTTCAGCTTACCGGGTGTACAGTTTTTCATTTTCATCCCTTATTTTTTCCCGAACCCTTTTGGTTCGCCGAGAAGCCCTTATTTTTGCCTAGGCCAGTCGACCTAGCGGGTCTTTGATTATGCGTAGTATTTTTTCACTATGTCTGCATTGGCGGAGTGAGGAAGGTCGTCACCATCCATGGTGGTTAAAATCATAGCTCCTCCTGAGAAAATGTTCTTAACCACAAATGGCCCTTCGTAAGTAGGGGTCCATTTTCCCCTGGGATCACCTTGAGGTAGAATGATGCGCTTGATCACTAGATCCCTGACTTGATACTCTTGTCGTCTTACTTTCTTGTTAAATGCCTTGATCATCCGTTTTTGATATGTCTGACCGTGACAGATAGCAGTAAGTCTCTTTTCATCGATTAAGTTCAGTTGATCGAGTCGGGTCTGGATCCAGTCATCTTCGCTCAAACCTGCGTACTTCATAATCTGAAAAGAGGGTATTTGAACTTCAATGGGCAAGACGGCCTCCATGCCATAAACCAAGGAATATGGTGTTGCCCCTGTTGACATCTGCGCTGAGGTACGATACACATGAAGAGCAAAAGGTAACATCTCGTGTCAATCTTTTCTATGTCACCGTCATCTTCTGCACAATCTTCTTAATGTTCTTATTAGCCGCTTCTACAACCCCATTCATCTTCGGCCGGTAAGGAGAAGAGTTGTGATGCTGTATCTTGAAATGCTTGCAGAGCTCGATGATCATCTTATTATTGAGATTTGTACCATTATCTGTAATGATCCTTTCTGGTACGCCATACCAACAAATCAGATTATGTTGAATGAACCGGGCCACGATGTTCTTGGTTACTATAGCAAAGGAAGCTGCTTCAACCCACTTCGTAAAGTAATCAATAGCTACCAGGATGAAAAGATGCCCGTTAGATGCCGTAGGTCTGATCTCACCAATTATGTCGATACCCCACATTGCAAAAGGCCACGGATCTGTCAAGACGTTCAGAGGTACTGGAGGTATATGCACCTTATCAACATAGACTTGGCATTTGTGACAGGTCCGAGAATGCTGATAACAGTCGGCTTTCATGGTGGACCAATAATATCCTGCCTGTAGGATTTTCTTTGCCATGGTATGTCCACTGGAATGAGTTCCGAAAGTACCTTCATGTAACTCTACCATAATCCTTTCTGCTTCATCCTTATCTACACAACGTAGTAAGGTTGAATCATGGTTACGCTTGTAAAGAATGCCATTACTGATGAAGAACTTCGCCGTGAATCTTCTCAAAAACTTTTTATCATTAACAGTTGCACCCTCAGGGTACTCATGAGCCTCAAGATACCTCTTCACCTCATGGAACTAGGGTTTATCTGTCACCTCTTCAGTCTCAATGTCACAGCAATGTGCGGGTTCGTCCAACCTCTCAATGGTAATTTGGGGAGCTTCATTGTCCCATCTGACCTTGAACATAGAAGACATTGTAGCTAGTGCGTCCGCTAACTGATTCTCCTCTCTAGGGAAGTGTTCAAAGGTTATCTCCTTGAAGTGCGGAAGCAACGTCAACACATACTCCTTGTAAGGAATAAGATTAGGGTGTTTCGTATCCCACTCGCCTTTGTTCTGACTGATCACGAGAGTGGAATCTCCGAAAATACTTAAGAACTTAATCCTTAGGTCAATTGCCGCTCGAAGACCCATAATGCACGCCTCATACTCCGCCATGTTGTTAGTGCAGTTGAAACATAGCCGGGCGGTGAATGGAGTATGAGAGCCTTCAGGAGATATGATCACGGCACCAATGCCATTACCTAAAGCGTTTGAAGCTCCATCAAAGTACATAGACCATCGGGATCCCTCCTCAGGTCCTTCATCTGGTCCAGGTGTTTCATAGTCAGTTACCAACATGATGTTCTCATCCGGAAACTCAAAGTTCATAGACTGGTAATCGTCCACTTCCTGATGTGCCAGATGATCTGCCAACACACTTCCCTTGATTGCCTTTTGGGTCGTATATTGGATGTCATACTAAGTCAAGATCATTTGCCATCTTGCTATTCTTCCGGACAAGGCAGGCTTTTCGAAGATGTACTTGATTGATCCATCTTTGATATCAATAGAGTAGTGTGAGTCAGCATATACTGTCTCAGCCGGCGAGCAGCCCATGCCAAAGCGCATCAAGTTTTCTCAAGCAAAGAGTATAAGGTCTCGCATTCGGTAAACTTTTTGCTAAGGTAGTAAATGGCATGCTCTTTTCGGCCAGACTCGTCATGCTGCCCCAGCACGCACCCCATTGAATTATCGAGTACTGTCAAGTATAAGATCAAAGGTCTCCCTTCAACTGGAGGCATCATAATATGTGGCTCTTGGAGATATTCTTTGATCCTTTCGAAAGCGGCCTGACATTCATCATTCCATCTTACCACTTAATCTTTCTTCAGCAGCTTGAAGATTGGCTCACAAGTAGCAGTTAGGTGTGAGATGAATCAGGAAATATAATTCAAACGTCCCAAAAAGCCTATGACTTCTTTTTCTGTTCGGGGAGCTGGCATTTCCTGTATAGCCTTCACCTTTGTAGGATCCACTTGAATACCTTTATGACTTACAACGAAACCCAACAGCTTACCATATCTCACCCCAAAGGTGCACTTGTTCGAGTTTAACCTCAGCCTGTACAACTTCAACCTGTCAAATAACTTCTGAAGGTGGTCAAGATGTTCTTCCTCAGTCTGGGATCTTGCAATCATGTCGTCAACATATACCTCAATTTCATGATGGATCATGTCGTGGAACAAAGCAACCATGGCGCGCTGATACGTTGCCCCAACATTCTTCAATCTGAACGGCATAACCTTATAGAAAAAGGTACCCCATTGAGTAACAAAGGTTGTCTTCTCCATATCCTCGGGAGCCATCTTAATCTGATTATAACCGGAGAAACCATCCATAAAGGAGAAGACCTTATGCTGCACAGTGTTGTCAACCAGAACATCGATATGAGGCAGAGGGAAATCATCCTTGGGGCTTTCCCTGTTCAGATCCCTGTAGTCAACACACATCCGAACCTTACCATCCTTCTTCGGCACTAGAACCACGTTGGCCACCCACTGTGGGTAAGAAGTAACTACTAGAAAACCGGCATCAAACTGTTTCATAACTTCAGCCTTGATTTTCTCAGACATCTCTGGGCGCATTCGGCGAACTTTCTGTTTCACTGGAGGACAATCTTCCTTGGTAGGCAAACGGTGAACCACAATATCAGTATCCAACCCAGGCATATCTTCATAAGACCCGGCAAAGATCTTAACATATTCACGCAGCATCTGAATCAACCGTTGATTAACACTATGCTCCAGATTTGCACCGATCTTGACCTCTTTCTTGTCTACTTCTGTACCCAGATTCACTGTTTCCACTGGCTTTTCATGCGGCTGTATGGCCCTCTCTTCCTGAAGTAACAATCTAGCAAGTTCACCAGGCACTTCGCAATCATCCTCACCTTTGTCCTCGGCTTGGTTGATCGGACTTTCGAAGTCATAACTGGCAGTAGCAGAGTCGTTATCAGTGGGATCCAGAGTGGATTCAGACATGTATATGTGAGTGTGTGTAAAATAGCTGTTTTGAAAGATAAAAAAGAAAAATAAGGAGCGCAAAATTTGAAATGCAAGAAAACGTCCAATGCTTTTATTAATGATATATGAAAATGACACATATAAAGCCCTCACAAACAAAGCCACAATGTCTCGGGTAAGGCACCAGGCCGTAAAGTTTTAAAAATTGTCTGTTACAAATTCGAAACAAAAGTCTCATTACTGTTTAATAAAAGAAATCGACACGAAGTCCTTTGCCGTCCAGTTGCTTAGTCCGCCGTCGGTAGTTGGGTAGATCCAGCTATCAAACCCAGACTCTTCATCATCGTCTTCAATCATGTTCACTTCAGGATTAGTAATACATAGGGGAGGTCTTCCAATCCGCGCCCTCCGAACAGCCCGTTAAGCTTCTGCAGCGAAACCCAAACCAAACTTGTCAGTCTTATGTGTAAAGTCATGGAGTTGGCCCCAATTCGCACACCCACCTTTCTCAATAACAGCCCAGACATCTTTTAGGGAAGCCATCTTCATTGGAGGATCTTCAGCAACAGTTTCAGTTGATGCCAGCGTCTGGGGGACCTCTTCAAAATGTTGACACGGGGTCTCAATGAACTCCCCGTCCATTTCCACATACCGGAATGAGTTGAGGTGGCTCACCATGTACTCCTCCTCTCCTCGTACCGTAACAATTTTCCCTTTCACTGGGTATTTCAGCATCTGGTGGAGCGTAGAAGTGACTGCCCCAGCTTTGTGGATCCACGGGCGACCCAGCAAACAAGAATAAGATGGCCGAATGTCCATCACATAGAATGTAGACGCGAAGGTCTGAGAACCAACCTTAACCGGAATATCCAATTCTCCATGTACCATCCTCTTGGACCCGTCAAAGGCCCTAACCACGATGTTACTTGGCTTCAACTCCAATCCTTCACAGTCTAGCCGGTCTAATGCTTTCTTGGGTAAAACATTCAGCGAGGACCCAATATCCACCAACACATGAGCTAAAGTAGTGCCCCTGTATTCAATGGAAACATGCAGGGTGTCATTGTGATTCTTCCCCTTGGCAGTCAAATCTGCGTCGGAGAAACCCAACCCATTATCTGCTGTCAGACTAGCCACACAGTCTTTGAACTGGTCAGCTGATGTCTCTTGCGGCACGTGCACAGTCTTCAGGAAAGCAATCAGAGCCTTAGCATGGGCCTCTTAACACAGCAACAAAGACAACATAGAGATCTTAGACGGGGTTTGCCCCAGCTGTTCGACTACATTGTAGTCGCTTTTCTTGATGATCTTTAATATTTCCTCCATCTCTTATCTAGAGGCTTCAAAAGTAATCTTCCTCGGTGCCTCCGTCCGGGCAGGCTCACCGGTGATCCCTTTGCCCCGAGTGTCAAATGACTCGGCGACAGGGGTAAGGACTGGAACATGAACAGGGGTAGTAGCAGGTGTACTGGAAGGTGTGATAACAACAGGCTTCCGGACAGCCGGTGGAGAGATCTCAGGGGAGAAAAGTCTTCCACTTCGGGTGACTTTACTAGATCCAACAATATTGTTGACGTCAGTATCAGCCTCTTCAGCACTCAAGTCTTGTTTAACCCCGTGATAATACACGTCAGCCCCGTAGTGCCACATGACAACTTTATCTGATGTATAGGGGATAGGCCCAGGAATAGTAATGATCAAAGGAGCAATTCTCGGAACAAATGTAATTCTAACAGGCTTTCTCGAGGAAGCCTTGGAAGAATTATCGAAAATGGTGATTATAGAAATTTCTTCAATAGGAACCAAAGGAACAAAAATTTTCTCGAACAACATTTCTTTATTATCCATCAGGCGTTGGACACCTGACTTCAAAAGATGGAAACCGGTAGGTAGGACAGAACACAGATGGAAACCTTCGCCACAGCCCAGAAATAAACCGGCTAACAGAAGATTCTTCTTCACAGTCATTAATGGAGTAGCAATGTCTTTCACAGAAGATACAAACACATCATCATTCACAGCATTCACTCCATGATTTGGCATAGGAGCAGTCATAACATTAGGTTTCTCTAGCGCTTCGAACTCAATCTCCTTAGCGTCAATTAGATCATGTACCTTATTCTTCAAGGCCCAGAAATTATTGGTATCATGCCCCGGGCTATCAGAGTGATAAGCACAACGGGCGTTTGAATTGTACAACGACAAGGTGGTGTTGGGATTCTTCGGAGCTTCCCTCGGAATCACCAAGTTAGTCTTCAACAACTATGGCAGAATTTGAGATAAAAACATGCTAAGCCGAGTAAACTGCCTTTGAGGCCTCTCTGCCCTTGGCTGAGTGTTGCGTTGTGTGGCAACAATTGGTCTTGAAATAACTACCGCATTGACTGCTTGGCGGCGCTCGGGTCGACTTTGATTTCTAGAGCTATAAACTGCACTAGACTCCTTCTTGAAGAGCTTCTTCTCGGTACTTGACGAAGCACCTTTCTGCAACTTGCCTCTCTTGATACCGGCTTCAATTCTCTCCCCAGTCATGATTACCTCAGTAAAACCTAACGATGAACTTCCAATCAAATGGTTGAAAAACGGACCAGACAGGGTCCCCAGAAACATATCCACCAACTCCCTGTCAGCTAGCAGGGGTTGGACTCTACCAGCAAGGTCCCTCCATTTCTGAGTGTAGTCTTTGAAACCTTCGCTCGCACCCATAGACATACCCTGAAGTTGGATACGCGTAGGAGCAAGGTCGACATTGTATTGGTACTGCTTGTAAAAAGCAGCAGCAAGGTCCTCCCAGTTAAGGATACTAGCTCCTTCTAGCTGATAGAACCACTCAAGTTGAGTCCCTGAAATACTATCTTGAAAGAAGTGGATCCAGAGGTTCTTGTCAGTAGTATATGGCTGGATCTTTCTAACATACGAACGGAGGTGTAGTTTTGGGCAGGAGACCTCGTCGTACTTAGCAAAGACTGATGCTTTAAACTTGTGGGGGATCACCACCCCAGATGCTAGACCCAATTCTCCAAAATCCAATCAAGGTATCTTTTGGATCTCCATCACGCTTAACCGGTCTTCAAGCTGTTTATACCTATCCTCAGCAGGAGGATACTGGTCTTCATCAAAGTCAGTCTCGTTGTCAGAAACCACAGGGCTAGGAGCCCTCCTTTCTTCCTGATTTCCTCCCCCTCCAGATGAGTGGGACAAATCAACTTCTTCCCGCAACCTGTTTCCAAACCTATGACCCATATTCAGGAGGATTGTCTTCTTCTTCTTCTTCTTCTTATTATTATTATTATCCTTCAAGATAAGAGTCTTCAGATCTTTCTGCCCCTTGGCCAGGTTCATGAACATTTCCTGGAACTGAGCATTTTGAGCTTGAAGAGCCTTAATAGCTTGATCAGTTGATGTTTCAGCAGACATGATGCTGAAATAAACAGCGAAGAAGATAAGAGACTTGTAAGGGTACCTGTAATGAGGTGCATGGGAATGGAATGCGTATGATATGATTTCAAAAGACTTTGGGAGATTCAAATTCGTAAACCAAAATGAAACACACTTTTATTAGATTAAAAACTGGAAACAATGTTTGACAAATGCCTTTAAGGCGTTACAAAAAGAAAAACTGAAAAAGTAAATCAAAACTAGAAATAACAAAGGACATCAACGCTCCCATGGTCGTTTTCCGTTGGTGCTGACATAGTCGTTGAGGACCTTCTCATTCTCCAGCTGTCTTGTAAGCTTTAGAATCTTCCGCTCCTGCTCATGATACTTTTCTCTGTCAGTATCCCGTTCTTCTCTCAACTTGATCCACGATCTCTTTAATGCCCCAATGTTAGTATGCATGTATGGATGGAGGACAGTATGAGGAACCCCTTCTTCATCTGCATTCTCAACAATTACCGGTAAGACAACTTTGTACGGCATTCCCAGCTTTTGGGCACGGGCTCAAACCCACCGGAGATATGGCTCCATTGGAGGAGAAGTCTTCGCTCCTAGCTCACACGGATCAAACCTGTTAACCCTATTCCAAGCTCGTATGAACCTGCGGCGATGTTCTTCACTATCCCCTTGGTAGTCAAAGACAATGCTCGGAATCAGCAACTCATGAGGACTATCCTTTCTAGCTCGCCCAAACTGTCGTAAGGCCAGACAAGGATTATAAGTGATCCCTCCCCTAATTCCAAGTAAAGGAACATTGGGGTATTCTCCGCACCGGTCAATAACAGCTACTTCTTCCATGTCTTTAGTAGTCCAAATGATGTCCGTGTGAGCCAAGGACATAATTCTGTAGGCCCAACTCATACCTTCCTTGTTCTTTAAAACAAATTTGGGGAGGTGAGAAATAAACCACCTCGCCAGCAATGGTGCACAACACATAAGGGTTCCCCGTTTCCGAGAAGTACGGGCATAAAGAGCATGCAGGATGTCCCCTAAGAGAGTGGACACTGGATTACGGGACATGAAGATCTTCACTGCGTTCACGTCGACGAAAGAATCTGAATTAGGGAACAAAACCAGACCATATATGAGAAGAGCCAGGATGTCTTCGAATGCTTGGAAATCCAAACTGTCCCAAAACTGATTAGCCTAATCAACCAAGAACTTAGCCAAGAAGCCTTTTGTACCACTCCGAGTCTCCCAATTAGACATTACCTCAGCTTTTGTCAGATGTAGGGCTGTGGTAACATCCTCTGGCCTAAGAGCTTTCTCCTAACCTGTAAATGGTGTCTTCTCTAGAATAGAAATACCAAGCAAATCAGAGAACTCTTCCAAAGTAGGGACCAACTGATAGTCTGGGAAAGTGAAGCAGTGGTGCAATGGGTCAAAGAACTGGAACAAGACACTCATCATTTGCTCATCCATCTTAGAAGTGACCAAACCAAGGAGGTTACCATGTCTTTTGACAAAGGAAGAAGTATCTGGAACTTTGGAAACCAAATCTCTAAGCTGAGTAGGAATCTGTACAAAGCTGATTCGAATAGTGTTTCTACACATAGAAGCCATGACCTACAAAACAGAACAAAGATGAATCCCCTCTGTCTTTGAAATAGGTTAGTCTTGATGCAAGATGCATGCAATGTAATGATGCATGATGTTATGATAGAAACACACCACAAGAATTCACAGATAGCAAACATGGTAAGGGCAAACAAGTCACACAGTAACCCTTAGATTTCAGGCTGGCATGGAGTTTAGGTATTACCCTCTTTCAGTTTAGTTGGTTCAACCTATCCTAGTAATAGTAACCGGGTTCTAGAGGATCTCAATATCATTGACCACCCTCGATCGGTCATAATTCCAGTTTGGCAACCTTTTCTTGCGGCCGGAATCATCGCGAGAGTTTGGTCTCAATGAGTGTAGCATACTGCTACTTTTCTATGGCCAAGTTGGTCAATTATAGGTTCTAAGGTCAATTGGTGCTTAATGACCCCTTAGCTGACCCATATTCTCATTGCTCCACCACAAGGGATATCGGTACAAACTAAAGTGCCACACCAACGTAGCTACTGCTTCAACCGTATGAGTCTATGCCGTACAGTTCCCTCACAGTCTATTGCTACTTACCTAAAAGGTATCCCGAGATCTGGGTTAGGATCTATAGTAACTCCGATTCAAACCCACAAAGATAAAGCATACAAATCAAGCAATTGAAAATATTATGATGAACTATTCCTAGGGTACACCCCACTTTTTTTTTTCCAGCAGAGTCGCCAGTTCTGTGATACGGTGGGAAGAACTGACTGGTTTTGGAATGCTAGTTCGCGTTTTGTGTTTTGTATTTGCAAAATGTCGCGGTAAGCAAGAGTCGCCACCATCTTTTATTTTATCCAACAAGGAAAGGAAAAAAGCACATAAAAATTCCTTTTTTGAGATATTTCTGAGTACGGGGGAGGGGGGGGGGGGGGGTAGATTTATAGAAAGGGAAGGTTTTAGCACCCTTTCTATCTGTAGTTATCTACGGGCTCTTAGGTACTTGCTCATCATTTTCAAAATTGTTTTCTTTGTGTTTGTGCGCTTTGAAAACTTTTTGTTTTGACTTCGATTTAACTCTTGCTTCTGTCTTCAAGAGTGTAATGAAGTGTTTTTGAAAACTTTGTTTGTAAAAGAGTGTAAGTGTGAGAAAAAGTTTGTTTTGGATGAGAAAGTATCTAAGAACTATTCTACCTACTCGAAAAAGGAATCGTTCTATGCTAATTTCCTTTAGACAATGCTATCCCACTATTAGTGAGTAGGTAGCACCGTCGTTGGAGTTTAAGGGTCAATTCGAAAGAGGGACATACGGTCACTAAAGCAATGTTAGGATGCCTTAGCGGTAACCCTAATGTCTTAGATCATTTGTTCGAGGCAACAATATCTGAGGCAACCATTTTGAAGCAACTATGATCTTTTAGACAAGAGGACGACCTCTAAAACAACCTATACTCAATGACCGTGTACGAAGGCAACCAAGTGGGGTATACCCTAAGAGTGCGCATGTGCGAGTGTGTTGATTTCAGATATTTTTATCTTTGCACATGTTTAGGGTGATCTAATTGATTTTAATTCAAGCATTCATTCTTGTCATGCAAGCCCTATTATTAAACATCTAACAGTTGTATAATTTGCAGAAATTAAAGGTGCGGAAATTAAATTACAAGGCGTCGGGTATTTACATCGCCAAAAGCAACCCCTTGAAATTAAAGTAAAAGCGGGAAAAATAAATAAAAGTCCTATTTAAAACTATTACAAGCCATAAGCAGATACATTAATTGGATAAAGAAAAATAAAGCGCGAGGGAAATTAAATTGAATGCGAATTAGGGTTTTGACCCTTTTAAAAGAAAATGCTTTTTTGTTGTTCTTATTTTAAGAAAAGAAATTAAATCCTAAAATTAAATACTAAATTAATTATGAAATAAATTAATTGATGAAAAATAATAAATGACATATTTTTGGAATTTTTGTTAATTTAAGAAAATAAATTAAAATAATTAAATTAGAATTAAAACCTAATGATTTCTAATTGATTTTATTTATTTACAAAAACAAATTAAGGTTACCTAATTAATATCCTAATTAACTAATTAGTATTTATTAATAATAAAAAAAGTTCTAGAATTTTAATTGGACAAAAAATGTTTTTGGTGATTTTTTGATAAAAAAGAAAATTTGTTATTGGTTAGTAAATTAATTAAATAAAATAAAGTAATTAAATTAAATGAACAAAATAAAAAAGAGTGAGAATGGGTCTGGTATTGGAGGGTGTAAATAACAAGAGATTTGGCCCAAATATGCTGATCCATTTTGACTTTTTGTGATCCAATGCATGAGCGTTGACTGGCTTAAGGTGTGCCTTCAAGGCTTGGCCACCAGATCTGACCATCTGGCGCTTTGATAATGAATGTCCATGGTGGAAATTTGGCCCATGCGTGCACAAGATTACCTGAAAGAAATTGGAAAAATAACAAATGCTGGAGGCAGGGATCGAACCCCTGACCTCCAGTCTCTGAATGCCTTAACGCTAACGTGGTGACCGCTGGGCTATGCTGTTCTATTTGTTAACAAAATACAAAATAACAATAATATAAGAAATCAAATGCATTAGTGGAATTTTGGCGTAGAATTTAAACAGGCCAACAGGGGGGTGACAATGCATCATCCCCTTCCTCCATCCGTTGCTAAAACCCTGCAACACTTATAGCTACGGACGCTGGCCGTCACTACAAGTCGTGCTTGTTCAAAAATCTTCTACCGGCCATGAAAATGGTTTCTAGGACCATGGTTGAACTCGTCATCTCCTTCTGATTGCAACCATGCCCATCATTAGGGCCAATTTTCCCTGAAACGAAAATCCCTAAAACCAAACGCAAAACCCTAGCAATGGTGATTCATGATACAGAGCATATAAATGAAATTGGTTATTACAAAAAGCTTGCAAATGATGTGTGGATTAAGAATATGCAATTATTTCATATTAACAATGCCTAAATTTGAAAATGCGAAATCAAGAACATAATGAATCCGTGGATGACTTACAGAGCTCTGGGAGGCTTGAAAACGCGTGATCTTGGTTGCTTTCGCTTGTGGAGATGGCCAGGAAGAGATTGAGACAATTGCCAAGCCTTGAAATTGCCTCTAGGATTGATTTCGAAGTCACACTTTTTCTTGATTTTGGCCAACTTGGTTCTGCCTCTAGAACTGATCTCCAACCCTTATTCTTGTCTGCACACGACCTTTATGTATTGCTCAATGTATTAGGGTAACAAACTTTGTCCAAATCTTCCTCCATTGATGATTGAATATTTGATTTGATCCTCCTTTAACCACCTTCCAAATTTGATCCAAATCACATCTTTTTGTACACTTATGCCTTGGTACGAGTTTGATGTGGTGCAAGCTGTCTATTGAAACCTGAAATCATCAAAAGATCTTTGGTTATCAATATTTTTGATTTTATTTGATTTAATTTAGTTTAAAATGAATTAGTTCAAATAAAAATCAAATTAAATAATAAAAATAAGATATGGACACATGGACAAGGCTAGAGCACGTGGGAAATAATGCAAACTCAAAACAAGTGAAAAAGAATGGGCCCATTTGGCAAAATTTGAAGTTTTGGGGATAGTTGACTTTTGGCAATTTTGCAAAAAAATCCAACTTCAACAATGCATAACTTCTTCAATTTTGAACTTTTGGAGGTGTTCTTGGACTTTTTAGAAAGCTTGAGATGTCTTATAATCAACCCTTTTAGTCTTATATCATTTTGATATTCCATGCTCAAGTTATAAGCTTTGACAAAAAAGGTGTTTTTGTTGACTTTCCAAAATGACCTATAATGTCTAAATTCATAACTTCTTGTGAGTGAATATTTTGATCTTGGGGTATGGAGATGGATCGTAGGGAATTGCAGCCTCTTAAAAATGAGCTTTGGATGGGTCATTTCTCATAAAGTATGAGAAAGTTATGCTTGGTCAAAGTTGAGTTGACTTTTCCTACAAAACCCTAATTTAGCAACTTTTGAATCTTGATGAATTATGAGCAATCCTTGATGAATCATGATCAAACCTTTATCAAATTACGAAATATACTTCAAAATGAGAATGTTGACAAAAAATCTTGAAGTTTGACTGTATGTAGGTCACAGTTGACTTTTGCCATAACATGGTCGATTTTTGGACCTTTGAGCAATTGACTGAGCAAACTTTCTCTGCAAGGCTTGAAAATTGACATGGATGATCTTGATAACATATTAGGACATTGGTGAGCACTTGGGGTCACTTGGACTCAAGGATCTTGATGCAATGTGAAACCCTAATTTGAGATAGACTGTCTTAGGAGAGAGCTTGTCTGGTCAACCCTTGGACTATCTTGAGCAACTTGGAGATTTTTCTTGACATATTTTGAGAAATATGGGAGGGCAAATTTTAGGGTACAACAAATGTCAAATTTGTCTTGATTGGATGAACATCCATGAGTTTTGTGATGAATGTTCATCTGAATTCATGGGTTTCTTGTCGAGCACTCATGAATGTACCGGTCACCTATGAACAAACATTCATGAGTTTCATGAATATTCGCGAATGTTCATCTGGGTTCATGGGTTCCGTGTCGAGCAATCATGAATGTGTTGGGCACCTATGAACATTCGTGTTATAGTGTCGGGGGGAGACCTTAGGTTAGTATGTATCCGGGTTTATGCTCGGTGAGTGATTCCCCGACTACATGTCCTCAGATTGTCATCGTCTGCTTTAGCATGTCGAGGGATTGGTCGATTTCATCGCCCTTTGACTTGATCTGCGGTGGAAGGGTGGATTTGATAATGTCGAATTCACTAACTTCCCCTGCTTTTCAGGTATAATGGCTCCAGTTGGCACCTTCCCAACTCCATCCAAACGCACTGGTGTTCATGCAGGTGTTCGAGCTCGTTTGCCAATACCTAGGGATAGGCGCCACGCTGCCCCTTTTCTTCTGCATCTTTCATTTGCAGAGACAATCTGTCCAAGGAAGACAGGCGTGGGTCTCCTTCAAGAAGTTCGGGAAACTCTCCCGGCCTTATCTAGAGTCTGTGAAATTTTAAGGAGAGGTACTTCATTGTGAAGCCCTTAACAGACGCAGACATAGATTCTCTCTATGCCCGCGTGGAAGAGGTGGAGGACGGGCGGCCAGTTACCCGACTTATGGCCCGATTCCCGCTTGAATGGTAGTAGAGGCATTACGAGCAAAGGCCCGAATACTATGCGGTGAGACCCGAGGATTTGGATGCCCAAGATCAGCTTTCGTACGAGAAGCTGTCTGCTTACGTTAAAGGTTTCTCCCCTGCGAAGTGAGTGGACGTGAACGGCGCCCTGTTGTTTGATAAGGAGGGGGAGTATCTCTTGGTTAATAGGTTGATCAATACTAAGGCCTTGGTCGAGTGCTCCTCGAATGGGGAATCCATGAGGCTCTTGGGTAAGGCGTAGCTGTTTATTTTCTCCTTTTATAAGTGAGGACGTGTCTGCTCTGTTTTTGATTTTTCTAACTCGACTAACGATTCTCTTTGATTGCAGGTCGAATGGCGCCTGTTTCTGAGCGTTTGCTGAAACTGAGGCCTAAAATGCATCCACTTCTGGACCATGAAGCAGAGTTGCCCAGCTTCAGGAGCAGGCCAAGTCTACCGGTCGGGGTAGTGGTTCCCCCTCCTCGAAAAATCCAGCTTCTTCTGATCCGACCCAGATTCTGGTCAACAAGCCCGTAGCCAAGAGGAAGCGTGCAGATAACGCTGCAGGCGTACCGTCCGAGGGTGGCAAAACATCCGCGGGGGTTTTCGTGTTGCCTCCGTGCTATCTAAATCGCGACCTCTTCCGCAGTGGGGACTCCCTTAGCCTGCACGAGGAGGAGAAGGAGGCCATTTTGATTGAAGACAAGGAGCTTCGCCGGCAGCACTTGGCCGAGGACGTGGCTGCTATGATGAGGGTGCTCGAGACGGCCCTTTCGCTAAACGACGAGTCCTTGAGCGCTCAAGCCGCTCTCGACGCGGCCTACGCCAAAATCCATAAGCTGAAGGTCAAGAATGAGAAGTTTAAGGGCGACATCCTTAACCATGAGTCAAGATTCGAGGCCCAAGTCCAGCTTCTCAAGGATTTAAACGAGCTGAGGCCTCAGCTGGAGACAGCCACAAGGGAGAATGAGCGTCTGGTCGCTTGTAATTTGGAGCTAGAAGGGATGACTGCGTTGGTCGAGGATGAGACCGAGACAGAGAAGAACATGGTGACCCGGGCGGATTTGATTGCTCGCATCCGCTTGCACGAGCAGGACGTGATTGATACTCTTGGATACGGCTTCAACATTGCCGTCGAGCAATTGAAGATATTAAATCCCAGGGTCGAGTTAGTGGTTGAGGGGGCGGGGCCATTCAACCAAGTTGTTGACGGGAAGATCCTTTATCCCCCGGGCGACAATGACAGGGAGGATCAAGTTTGAATGTATTCAGTTCAGGGCCTGCGTGTCCGTTGTTGTTTTAGGGCCTGCGTACCTGCTATTATTCTTTTGATTTTGAGGCCTTCGTGCCTAAATTGTAAATTTGAACAACGTCGTCCCTTGTGGTCGGCATATTATAATTACGTTATTTATTCGTTTCTTTGAGTATTGATAACTTTTAGATGTACGTTCTTGACCATTGTTATGGTCGTTATGAATATTTTCACGAAGTTTGTGTTCGCGTGGAGATGCCTGTTCGACCCTAATATCGGTTCGACACACTCCGAAATGTGTCGAGGGCGCGGAGTGGCTGTCCGCGGGACGGGCGTATGATCGCGATCCTACGCTCGTGGCGTGAATTGCCCATCGCGAGCTGGGTGTTCTGCCATGTTGGGGTACTTCGACAGTGGGGCTCGATCGAGGTGTCCCTGTCGGGAAAAGATGTCGCTCTTCAATGTGAGTGACATTATGCTTTCATTGGTTGGTAGGCGGCGTCCGTACCTCGACACGCCTACGTGGTCGAGATTTTCCCTTTGTCGACTAAAGGTGAATATTCAACGGCGAAAGTCCTCAGCTAGTGAGGGACTTTAGCTGTAATATTGTTTCAGCTTTGCAGTGTTCCAGGGTTGAGGAAGTGGTTCTCCATTTAATTGCTCGAGGTAATATGCTTCGGTGCCCGTAGCTCCCTGGACACGATAAGGTCCCTCCCAGTTCGCGGCCAACTTTCCTTCGCGGGAATCCTTTTGGTTTCTCTGCAAGACTAGACTGTCGAGCTGAAATTCGCGTCTTATGACTTTGCTGTCATGGCGGTAGGGCTACCTGCTGTTTCAGAGTGGCCCCGCGTAGGGCTGCTCCTGACCAGATTTCTTCGACAAGGTCGAGCTCGTCTCTCAAAGCCTCGTCATTCATCTCCTCATCGAGGGGCATCTGAGTTCGCCTAGATGGCTCCATGATTTCTACCGGGATGACTGCCTCGGTGCCGTAGGTCAGTCGGAACGGGGTCTCACTAGTCGTCGAATGGGGTGTCGTGGGGTAAGCCCATAGAATGCTATGTAGCTCTTCGACCCATCCCCTTTTTACTTCGCCTAACCTGCACTTGAGTCCTCGCAAGATGACCCTATTCGCAGCCTCGGCTGGCCCGTTAGTTTGGGGGTGCTCGGCTGAGGTAAAATGTTGTTTGGTGCCGAGTTTGGCAACGAAGCTTTGAAAGCCTTGGTCAGTGAATTAGGTACCGTTATCTGTGACGAGCGCCTGCGGGATTCCAAACCGGGCGATCACGTTTCGCTTGTCAAAGCGGAGGATGTTATGCGAGGTGATTTTTGCGAGGGCTTCGGCCTCTATCCACTTTGTAAAATAATCTACGACCACAATGAGGAATTTGTTTTGGTACGTCCCTTGCATGAATGGTCCGAGGATGTCCATTCCCCACCAGGCAAATGGACACAGGGATGATAATATATTCAGCTCGTGTGATGGGGCGAGGTGCATGTCGGCATGCCTTTGGCATTAGTCACATATCTTGACGTGGTCTTTGGTGTCTTGCTGCATTTTCGGCCAGTAATACCCCGCTCGCAGCGCCTTCCTCGCTAGGGACTTGCCGCCCATGTGTTGGGCATTAATCTCTTTGTGTATTTCCCGTAATATCTCGGGGACCACGGATTCTTCGATGCACTTCAAGAGTGGGATGGAAAATCCCCTACGATATAGTTTATGCTCGAGCACCACGTAGGAGCATGCTCGTCATTTGGTCGCGGCTGCTTCTCTTCGGTCCAGGGGGAGTTCCCCCTTCGTTAGGAAGTTGAATACTGGGGTCATCCAGCAGGAGCTGTCTCTGATGGCGTTTACCTCGGGTAGAGTCGTGGATTTTTCGATGCTCGGGCGAGATAGAGACTCTTGTATGACGAATTTGTTTCCGCCTTTCTTTTTCGTGCTTGCAAGCTTCGAAAGTATGTCGGCCCTTGTGTTTTGCTCGTGTGGTACGTGCAAAATTTCTTCCTGGTCGAACTTTTTCATATGCTCCCTGACCAAGTTCAGATATTCGATAAGGTTGTTGTTCTTAGCCTGGTATTCCCCTTGAACTTGATACGCGACGAGTTAAGAGTCGGTGAAAATTTGTATCTCATGGGCGCTTAAATCCTCGGCCAGTCTTAGACCTGCGAGTAGGGCCTCATGTTCCGCTTGGTTGTTCGAGGTTGGAAAGGAGAGGGTGAGCGAATGCTCGACCACCACGCCTTCCTCGTTCTCTAGGAGGATTCCCGCACCGCTCCCGGTCAAGATGAAGGCTCCGTCTATGAAGATGATCCACTTGTGCTCTTTCCCTACGGGGGGTTATGCACGGTCATCTCAGCGACAAAATCATCCAGAGCCTGTGCCTTTAGGGCCTTTCTGCTCTCGTATTGGACGTCAAATTCAGAAAGTTCCAAGGACCACTTCAACATTCAACCCTCCATGTCTGGTCGACCTAGGAGCTATTTCACGGGCTGGTTTGTTCGCACCACGACCGTGTGCGCGAGGAAATGGTGTCTGAGCCTTCTCGCTGCGTTGATGAGGGCCAGAGCCACCTTTTCTATCTGTTGGTATCTAACCTCGGGCCCTTGAAGCGCCTTGCTCGTGAAATAAACAGGTTTTTGTTTGTCGTGCATCTCACGAATGAGGGATGCGCTGATGGCTTCGACCGAGACGACTAGGTATAGAAACAAGGTTTCCCCGTCAACTGGTCGGGATAACACGGGCGGATGTGAGAGGCTTTGTTTGAGATGGAGTAGAGCCTGCTCGCATTCCTCGGTCCATTTGAAAGTCGTTTCCTTGCGAAGGAGCTTGAAGAAAGGGAGGGCGTGTTGAGCGGATTTTGCAACGAAACAGGATAGTGAGGTGAGCATGCCATTCAAGACTTGTATGGATTTTTTCGACGTAGGTGTGGGGATGTCGGAGAAATCTCGGCACTTGTTGGGGTTGGCTTTGATTCCTCATTCTGTTAAGTAGAAGCTGAAGAACTTGCCCGCCTTAACCCCGAACATGCACTTCTCGGGGTTAAACCTCTTTTTGCATTGCCTTGCTTGGGCGAAGACTTCCCTGAGATGAGAAGCATGGTCGGTGTCTGCTCGGGACTTGACGATCATGTCGTCCATGTATACCTCGAGAATATCCTCGATTTGGTTGCGGAATACTTTGTTCATCATCTGCTGGTACGTTGCTCCTGCGTTTTTGAGATCGAAGAGCATTACGTTGTAGTAATAGTTGCCCGAGCTAGTCATGAAAGCAGTGCAATGTTTATCTCCTATTGCCATCGGGATTTGGTTGTAGCCCGAATAGGCATCCATAAACGATAGAATTTTATAGTCGGCCGAGTTGTCGACCAGCATATCAATATTAGGTAAAGGGAACGCATCTTTGGGGCATGCCCGATTAAGATTGGTGTAGTCAATGCACATTCACCATTTTCCATTATTTTTCTTAACAAGTACAACATTTGATAGCTAGGTTAAATATCGGGCTTCAGAAATAAAATTTTCCTCTAGGAGGTCTTTTACAGCTTTTTCAGCAGCCTCCGCTTTCTCCGGAGACTGCCTACGTCTATGTTGTACTATTTCTCTAGCGGCTGGATCAATGGCGAGTTGATGACAGGAAACCTCAGGGTCAAGACCGAGCATCTCCGCAGCATTCCATGCAAATAGATCCGCATTTTCCCTTAACCAAGCCTTGATCTGCTTTCTCACCAAGTCGGGGAGTCCGGTGCCAATCCTCACTCCTCTGCTTGGGTATTCGCCGAGGGGGACGAGCTCGAAATCCCCGTCCGGAATTGGTTGGAGGGGAACTTGCTCGTTGCTGGGGGGGCTCGTCCTGTTCGAAGCGAGTGTCCAGGGAGATCGAGTCGACATTTGGAGGGGCCCTCTGTTCTTCTACTCTGACGGGCTCTGATTGCATAGTTGCAGCTTTCTTGGCGGGCCGTGTGCTGGTGTCGACCGTGTTATGTCCCTTGGACGCTGCATTGAAGCACCTTCGGGCAGCTTCCAGGTCGCCTTGAATAGTGGCGACCCATGCCCTCTTGGTGTAGAACTTCATCTTTAAGTGGACGGTGGAGGGCACCGCGGTCAGCTCTGTCAGTGTCGGCCTTCCGAGAATGCAGTTATAGAGGGACGGGCAGTAAATGACGAGGAAGCGCACCTTGACCTTCCTGGTAGCGGTATCCTCAATTAACATGACCATAAGCTCGGCGTATCCCCAAGGCTTGGACGTCGAGCCGTTAAAGCCCTGCAGGTCTGACCCCACGTATGGTGAAAGGTGAGAGTCATCGAGCTGCAGGGTTCTGAACAACTGGCTATACATCACGTCGATGAAACTTCCCTCATCGAAGAGGACGTGATGTACGTCGAAGTTGGCCATTCTCGCCCTTATCAGTAGAGGGATGGCCGAATTGGGGGCCCCTCCGGGGAGCTCCTCGAGGTAAAAGGTGACCGGCTTTGATCTGCCTTTCACCCTTTCGAAGGTCACCGTTTGAGGGGGAGCCGTGTCGACCAGCTCACCCAGCTTCCTCTTAGCTGAATTTATGGTCAAATCATTAAACCCTCCGCCATTGATGACCATGGAGGAGGGGAAGTTTTCCCACCTATTGTGCATAGACAGAGGTTCTTGTAGATGTTTGGGGACGTAGAAGTCATCGGGTCTTGTGACGGAGAATGCGGTTTGGATGGGAACCGACTCGTCAGATGGTCGGGCATCCTCTTCTACTTCCCTTGTCTCACGGGCATCCCAATGAGGAGCGTTGTTTCACCGATATTGTGCAAGTCTTCCCCCTTTTATGAGGGTCTTGATGGCATCCTTGAGGTGGACGAAGTCTTCGGTCAAGTGCCCGTGGCTCCGGTGGTACTGACATTATTTGCTTCGGTCCACCCCGGGTTTGGCAGGAGCGGGGCGGGGACGTTTGATGCCTCCGTCCTTGAAGTCTGTACTTGCGCACTCTGCTAAGATGCGCTCGTGGGAAGCCGTTAGCAGAGTGTATTTGGTGAACCTCCCTGAGGGCCCCCTTTGTTCCTGGGCATCTAGGGGTTTATCGTCCCTTCTCTTCTCTCCAGTTTGTCAAGGAGGGGTGATGTCTTGTCGCAGATTACTGCTGGATCCGCGGTTTTTGGGGTTTCGGGCTCTGTTGGCCGCTTCTCTCTCCTTGTAGTCCATATAGGCCCTGGCCTTTTTGAGGAGGGCATCAAACATCTGGGGTGGTTCAATGCCATTGGCTTTTCTGAATTCGGTTCCGGGGAGGAGCCCCCTCTCGAGCAGGTACCTCTTCATATGGTCATTGCAGGGGACCTGGATGGCTTCCCGGTTGAAGCGGTCAATGAATTCTCTCAAGGTCTCATCGTGTTTCTGGACGATGGCCTCGAGCGCTGCTTCGGTCTTCGGGTGTCGTCGCGAAGCAGTGAATGAGCTGATGAACTGGTTCTTCAGGTTTCGCCAAGAGGTAATTGACCCCGGGGTGAGACCTTTGTACCAGTCCATAGCCGCTTTCCTCAAAGTCGTAGGGAAAAACCGGCACTTGATTGGTCCCCCGATGTTGTGGTAGTGCAGCATGGCTTCGAACCCGTCTATATGGTCGATCGGGTCAGCGATGTCGTCGTACTCCTTTAAGTGGGGAGGCTTCTCCATGCCCGGGGGAATGTGTGCCTCCATGATAGCTTGTGAAAAGGGACCGTAGGGGTCGTCCTCGTCACTCCATTTGGGAGAGTGAGATGGAGATCCAATGTAGTGGCGGTCACGGTGGACCTGGTCGCGCAGAGCATTCCTTGGGCGGTATGATTATTTATGGTTTCCCCCGTGTCTGTCTCTGGGGGGTCTTCGTTCTTGCCACGAGGGGCCATAGTCGCATCTTCCTGCGTCGACGAGCGGTTCCCTATCCAAAGGGGGTCGTCGCTCGAGTGGTCGGGGCGATGGACTTCTAGAGATGTCCCGATTCTGTCTCCGCGGGGGAGATTGGGGATGTTCGTCCGCTTGTCGAGGGGGAGGAGATTGAGGTCTCCTGTGTCTTCTTAGGGGCCTTCGATCTTCCTCGAGCGCTCTCAGTCTTTCCCCCTGGGTGAAGATGAGATAGTTGGTTTGATTGATCGCCACGAAAAGTGCCCTGGTCGTGGCGTCTGCCCCGACGGGGATGGGGACCTCGTGAAATTGGATGGGTGAATAGTTTAGGGGAGGTGGTCTATATTCTTTAAGTAGAAGAGGCATTAATGAAGAAGAAGCAGTGGCTCTGTCCCTATAGTTAGAAGGTCCGGGCATGTTGACGCCATGAACCGTTTTATGGACGGTGATGCCGACGTTGTCGAGGCTGGCATTATTATCGGTGATGTTGTTGTTAACATTGATGACACAGACGTCCTGGTTGTCCGGAGTCTGGTCAGTCATGATAGTCGAGGATTGTTTAGCTTTGGTCTCAAGTGAATAGAAAATGGGGAAGCTTGGTTTCCCACAGACGGTGCCACTGATCTAACCTGATCAGAGTTGGACCGTCACAGCTAGCTCCGGGCTGAGCTTGAATGAGACGGGGGGTACCTGCAAGACACTCCGATGGTAAAGTGAGAAGCGGAATGAGCAAGCAAGTATGAGTTTTAGGTGTGAATGAATGAATACCTGACCCTCTTGTGAGAGAGGGTATTTATAGCCCCCAGCGCTGGGCCAAGGTCCCCACTATTGGGCCACACAAAGGCCCAATAACAGGAACTGCCAAGGTTTACGTGAGTATGGAGTCCAACAAGTGGACTCCCCCCTGGTCAACTGCTCCACGAGAATAGGACTGGACCCGAGATTCCCGGAGGCCAGTTTGAGATGTCTGTTAAGAGGTTGTGGGCCACGTCCCCCAACGGTTGGATGGGGAGTTGCCCCACAGTCCCTAACTTGGGTTATCTTTAGGCCTCACGCTCGTAGGGAAAATGTAGGCCCTGTCCAGATCTATATATATATATATATATATATATATATATATATATATATATATATATATATATATATATATATATATATATATATATATATATATATATATATATATATATATATATATATATATATATATATATATATATATATATATATATATATATATATATATATATATATATATATATATATATATATATATATATATATATATATATATATATATATATATATAAAACATGTCACGGTTTTGTCTCTCCATGACATTTTCCTTCGAAATTGCGTATTTTGTGTGATGTTTTCATTTCCGTGCATCATTCATCATCATATCATTATTGGGAATAATGGGTTATCCAAAGTTTACTCAAAATCCAATAGTTTTCGTTTGGGCATTTCATCAAACACCTACTGTGCAAGTTCTACTTGAAGAACTACTAATGGCTCCAAGGGTTGCAAGAGGGAAGAATATTGGTAAGGGTAAGAGAAAGGTTGATGCATCTTCAAATGCTCTAGCAACTATGTTTTCCTTGGTTGATGAAGAGATTTTAGAGTTCTTTGACGATAAATGTCATAATAGAATTGTGGCCAAACAACACTACTACAAAGTTAGAACAGTTGAAAACCTTCATATTCCAGAAATTGTGAGTTGTGTAAATCATCAAGGCATCAAATATTTCTTGTAGTTGGATCAAGACTACAATGAAGACTTGACTCGCGTGTTTTATGTAGGTTTACATCAACGTCGAGGATATGAATTCAGTTTTCGTATGGGAGGTAAGGTCTATCAATTTACAAATTCTATGTGGAAATATTTGTTTGGTATCACCATATGAGACGAGAATTAAGCCCTTGATATCTGATATCAATGCTCACTCACAATTTTATTGGATATTACATTCGAATGAATAGTTGAAAGCACTGCGGGTTGACGAAAACTTTGATAATGTGTCCACAGGCCATCTGAAGCAAGTGCCTCACATCTTACATCGTGTCATTTCTCACATACTGTGCCCAAAGAGCGGTGGGTTCTCTAGAGTTAACAATACTAAAACATACCTTATCTACATCCTTCTTAACAAGATCAAAATAAATTGGCCAAATTATTTTGTATCTCGAATGTTTGCAATCAAAAAGTGCAACAAAGGAAGTTCATTTTGCTATGCTTCTATGATTTCCAAAATCCTCAACTCTTTTAACATTGAGGTTCCCAATCTAGTGTACATCTCACCAAGTGTTGGTCAAGAATTCACTCGATGCACTCTGACAAATATGAGGTATCTGTGGGATACAGAAAAGAAGGTATATTATTTTCAGGTGTCGGGATCAAAGAAGAAAGTCTACAATTTTGGTGATCCTGTTGAATTTGATGATCATGTTAATGATAATGTCATTGATGAAGAAACAATTGGTGAGGCTCCTCAAGAATATGTGCATATGTCGGATGCGGATTATGAACATGATGAGGCTTGGATGAATTTTGTTGCGTATCAACAAAATGAGGGTGAACAGAGTTGGGGTCAATGGATAAAACGTGCTTGGACACAATAAGGAGAGAACTACATGGAGTTTGATACGGGTTCTCATGTTTTTTTCTTCTGGTTCATAAGGGAACATGTATGGATCTGATGCTACGGATGAAATTGTTGTTATCATTATGCTTCAGAATATGCGACTGCAATAAAATCAAAGATATGAAGAAAATCTATGTTGGAGAGCTGAGTTTCAGGTTGCTCATGATGAATAACTCAAACTTATTCATGAGTACATGACCATTCAGGATACAAACTTTTATGCTTTTTCATCTTTTGCTACTGCATAGTTTAAGTCAATCCGTGATGAGATAAGTTCAAATAACATTGCCACTCAAATCAAAATTAACAGCATGGTCGGAACCTCAACTTCTCATGAACTACTTTGTCTCTTTTTGATGTTGTCAAAGAGGGATAAGCATATGAGATATGAAGTTAGGAAACACTCATTCAGGGGGATCATTGAATAAAGACACGCAATGTATCGTCGCAGTTTTGCCATCATAAAAAAAGTGGAGTATGTGAGTGCAACTTGCCTTTAGATGTTTAGCATGATTTTAAAACTAGGAGAAGTTAGAATTTCTGTATATTGGACGATATCTCTGATTCTTTTTAGTGCACCCTTGCATTAGACGTCTTAAGAAATATATGGAATACGTTTGGAATTGGTATCAAACATTAAAAATCATTTTCTGCATAAAAGACACTTGCATGTGCCGGCACATCCGCTTTTTAGGCTGACACATGTACTACAATATTGAAGTATGTAGGCTATGTTTGCATGTGCCAGCATATAGCCATGTTCAGGTCGGCACATGATGCAAATTTTGCACTTATGTGTCGCCACATTGCCTATTCAGGCTGATAAATACTGTTGTTTGGGTCAATTTTTTTTATTGCTTCAATTATGAATTCCCTATTTTCCACCATATTTCCGCAACTATAAATACATCATACATGATTCATTTCAACTTGATGAAAATATAAACACTTACCACCAATTTTCTTCATCTTCAACCTCCAACCTATGCATACACACTAACAAACTACACATAATCATTTTTTGTTAGGGTGCCATCTAGACGAGGTTTGATAACGTCCAATTAGGTTTGTGTAACCGAGAATATTGGGTTGATAATTGTGGGGGGTTTCATTCGGAAAAACCTGAGGTTTATCCTCCAAGATCTTTGGTAGATTTGAGGGTTTTATTCAAGACTTCACAATAGTAGATTCGACCGAGTAAAATCTTTAAATATGTGGTATCTTGAAAAGGAGTGGAGCAAGATGGTGGATTATATTGGAAGTTCTTGTAGTCAATAGTTCACAATTATATTTGATTGAGTGAAAGCTTTAGAGATTGGATATCTCGCAAAGGAGTAGCGTGAAACGGTGAATCAATTGGATCTATTGTGTCTTGGTATTGCTCAAGATCAAAAAAAGAAAAGGGGTTGAATAAACAACAAATGGTTAGGGTTTATAGGGTTTATCTTGGAACACTTCTCTTATAATCAATTTTTTGCAAAGTAAAATTGATATCTCAATTTCAATTGAAATTGGGGGGCAGATGTAGCCATAGCGACGACTTATTGGTGAACTGTTGTCATACCCCAAATTTACCCTACTGGTATTAATAGTCAATATAATTTATTTAATATTTTTTAATTAAATTTTGATGTTGCTGCACATTTTCTTAAAATCATAATGCTAACTTGGTGTTCATTGTTTTAAAATCTGTGGGTTTTTCTAAATTCAGGAGATGGGTGTTTATTTATCAATTTATAAAAGAGGTGTGTGCTTCACAATTACCAAATAAGTTTAATTTGCACTAATAAGCCCATTAACTTATTTAGCTAAGTTGACTGAAGTCAACATATATTCATTTTATTATTTTATTATTATTTTTTATATTTAGTGAGGTGGCTGACCAAAGTCAACAGTTGACTGTTATTACTTCTATTATTATTATTCATTTATATTATTATTATTGTTATTATTATCTATTACCATTATTTAACATTTATATTTTGACACAATAATTGTTTTAATTTTATCATCTATTTTATTATTTGAGATTTTTGTTTTGTTGACTAAGTCAATCGAGAGTTTGTAAACCCTAAATCCAAAAGTTGTGCTCTGAATTTGGATTCTTCAACCCTAAGTTAATAACACAAAGCCCATATCCAGATTCTGCATCAAATCTTGTGAATCAAATATTACAAAAACGAATTTTATTGATAATGATTTATGAATACAAATAAAGATATAGTCCAAATTCATTACAATCAAACCCTAATTTCTAAATCAATTCTGATCGAATCTCAGATTTTAATCAAATCTAATTACATAATTCAATCAATTCCTAATCTAATTTGTAACTATAAATCAAATACGAATTTCCCTAATTCATACTAATTCCTAACACTATAAAAACCTAAGTTCTAAACAGAATTAAGGGCAAAAAAATTGAAGAGGAGAAAAAGGTGAAAGATCGTGACGAAACCCTTGTTCAATTGTTATGCCTCCGCCATTGTTGTACCTGAAACCGAGAGAATGCAGATTAGAGATTGAAAGAGAAATCAAAAGATGGATTTATACGAGAATTTTCACTGTGTTAGAGGTAAGCCTAAACTTAGCTTAGGGTTTTGTAATTGGTGTTGTGATCGTTGGATTTTGTGAATCGTTGGGTGGAATTTGGGATTTCTAGAAATTATTTGGGGTTAGGGTTTTTAATTTATGGTTAGGGTTCTTGGTATGTATGGTTAGATGATGCATCCGCAAGTGCATGGAAATAATTAAGTAATATAAAAGATTGTCGAACCCATAAAGACCAATGTCAACCTACTATAATCTATTGTCGCTTTGTAAAACTAAGGCTAATGAATGATTGATTAAGGGGAAGCTAAGACTAAAATAAAGACTAAAATAATATTAAAGAAATATATAATAAAAGAGAGACCAGAATATGTATTCCGTGTACCTTAGGGACTGTGTAACTCGTTGGCTTATACTGATGTTAAAAATGTGTTTAGTAGAAAATATCAATTTAAAGACTGAACCTCACACTCTCGTGGTTTTGAATAAAGCCACATTCCTTAACCATGAGATTTTTCTCTCGCTCGCCAATTTTAATTAAGGAATGTGTTTTGAAAATCGAACAAGTCCTAATCGATACTTAAAGCTCTCTCGCCCTCTTTAAGATTGATGTCCCGTTTTTACTATCCGATTCGACCCCCACCCTCTCGCAATATCGGCTCGAACCTTAGTTAATTTCTCACTCTCGTGACAAAATCATGATAAGTAACCTCTCACTCTCGTGACAAGGCTATTTAAATTAAGTTTAACAACAAGAACCAAAAACATGATTTTTATACAAATATTAAGCCAACATTATTACCGAGTCCCGTCGGAAACGACGGTCCTCTCATAATGGACTTGAAATAATTTAGTCGGACATACTTAAAGAAAAAAACATGAAATTATAATTATTAACCATGAATGTAGGCATATTTAGATTTGTAATGATAAAACAATATTATAAGAATAAGAAACTAAAATAATTGCAAATAAATAAACCTGGAAGTAAAGCAGACAAAACAAACTTGAATAAAACTATGAACGAAATAAATCTTGAAACTTGAATAAAACTTTGAAATAATGTCGGCAAGATTGAGATCCAAGAGTACATAGATTGTAGGCCTAAAACTAATGGTGTGGTAGTTCCCTAATGTGAGAAACTACCACTTTTACTAAGTGATTTCTGCCTAAAACTATGAACAGCGCTTCCGCGCACAAACTTGGATGTTCAAACAATGAATGCTAGGTCCTTTATATAGTGAGAAATGCTGGAAGTTATCATGTGAGAGGTAGTGGAGATCATGGTCGAAGAAGTTGAGAAAATCATGGGGTGAGTGGGTGAAGTGGAGAAAACAAGTACATGGTCTGCAGTATTAGAGTTGTGGCGAGAAGAATGCCTTGTGTGCCGTGGGGTATACAAGTCAAAGTTATGGTGACCGTAACACATATGTTCTGAGGGGCACACATAATTCCAAGACCTGGAGACTGGTTGGAGGCTGTGACGATCGCCACAGTCCTCTGTCGTGCAATTTTCTTCTGTTTTCTATTACATAGTCATTTTCAACTCATTTCTTTGTCATTTCTTCCTCTTTTTTTCATGAAAGTCTTGTGGAATGCAAATACCTGAAATGAAATAGAAATACCGACATAACAAGATAAAAATGAATGAAAACGAAACTAAAATACATGCGAGTCAAGTCGAATGTACAATATAATTTCATGTTATCGTTAGGGTTCATCTTGGTTTGTATTTATGGGCTGGTGTTCAAAGGGGTAGGGTATACATTGTTAGGGTTCATGCAAATAACATAGGGTTAGGGTTAATCTTCATAGGGTTCTTGGGTTAGGTTAGGAATCTTCAAAAATTCTAGGTAAATGATGATGACCCATTCTCTGAAGTTATGATTGACATACATTTTGGTAAAACCAACTTGGCAACAACTGTTGAATAATACGTTCCAACTTGCAGTTTTCAACATATCGAGTAAAGATGTCCCAACCAGGATATAAGACATCGTGTCTACAACAGCTGACAGTTATGGTTCAGTTGATTTGTTAGCTACTGAATATTCATGGAATATTAAGTTAGCTTATGTGGCGTCCAAGATTAACAAATCAAAATATTTTATGTTGGTTTTCAAAGATATGCTTAGTTTCTAAATATGAAGACATTTTAGGAAACTAATGATTGAAGACCTATTTTCTTGGATAAGAATTTGTAGACTTTGTGCAGCCTCACTGTTGCGCTTTTGAAGCCCAGCCCAGTCCAAAATATTGTTATAAATAGGCTGATGTATGCCTAGTATTAGGTGGAACTTACATGTGTATTTTTGTTAGGGTTTTTAGAATCCTTATTGTTGGGTTGTAAGTTTTGTGTCAGATGTTTATAAGCTTTTAAGGATTGAATATTTGTGTGTTAGATGCTCATAAGCTGTTAAACATTGAGTATTTGTGTGTCAATTCTCATAAGCTTTTAAGCATTGAGTTTTGTGTGTCTTGGAAAAGTGACTCCCGATTTTGTTCTCTACTTGTGTTTATAGTTTCTCCAATTGCTGAGTAATTGAAGAGGGATTTGAGGAGGGCCTTATACCTAGGTGTGTCTTAGGTAGAAGTTAAGAAAAGGGTAGTTATTAAGTGTGTAGGATTTAAACTGGGATGTTTGCTGTGAGGTCTACAGATTGATATTATCTAGTTAATTTCGTCTCTGGCTTGGTATCTGTGATACGGTGGGAGAACTGACTTGGGTTTTGCGTTTGTTTTCGCAAATGTTTCGGCTTAGCAAGAGTCGCCACCGACTTTTTATTTTATCCTAAGGAAAGGTTAAAAAGCACAGCAAAAACCTTTGAGATGTTTTCTTGGGTTCGGGGAGTAGATTATAGAAAGGGAAGGTATTAGCACCCTTTCTATCCATGGTTATCCATGGGCTCTTAGTTACTTGCTTAGATCACTTGCCTTGCATTTTCAATTGTTTGAAATGGTGCTTTGTGTGTGGGTTTGAAAATGTTTTTGAAAAGAGGCCATTGTGGTGGTAACCTTTGTAATGATCCATGTTTGAATGTATACAAAGGTGTATTTGTCTTTTGAAAAAGTTTTCAATGTTTTTGAAAGTTGTTTTGAAAGTGTGTTGTGATGTGTGTTTTGAAAAATGGCAAGGATTGTTTTGCAAGTTGGTCAAGTAACCAAGAGCTATCTACCCTAAATTTCTCAAAGATCTTTCCTATGTTTTAACCCTTTTAACAGTATTGTTCCACCATTGCATTTGGTGGACAATCTTGTGTTAGGATGTTAACGGGACAGGCGCGGGTCATCGTTTAGACCATGAATGCAATGGTGCCAAGTGTCTTTGGCAATTTTTCCTTTAAGGGACTTGATCATTTTTTAGGCAACTTTCGAAAGCGTCGTCGAGGGACTATGATCATTTGATTTGTTTTGTTTTGCCAAAGAAACTCAACATGCAACATGGCCCATTATTGAAGGCAACAAGTGGAGTAACCCTAAGGGATGCAAGTGTGATTGGTGTTGTCCATTTTCATGCTTTTTTGTCTTTTGTTTAGTCAAGCTATTTGTTATTTGATTTTTGCATACAAACCCTAAGTCTATCATGGCATTTTTAGAAAGCTTTAAAGTGCGGAATTTAAAGTCCTAAATTATTACAACATAATTATGGGGATGGGGGTACAAATGTTCAAATGGGGATATTTAGCAAGAAATTTAAATCTAAACTATTACATCCAAATTGAATATACAAGTTATTTTAATTATACAATAATTGAATAAATACAAATATAAAATGTATTATGCACAAAAATGTTTTTATGTGTATGTAAAAAGTATTTTTCATGTGACCTAAAAATAATAAAAAAGTTGATTTTGGACATTTTCACATTTTTAGGGCAAAACCCTAATTTTCTAAGTAAAAGTATTTATTATTTATTATATACAATATTTATTAATTATATACAAAAATAAATAAAAGAGAAGTATATTATGAAAAAGTAATTTTTGAGGTCAAATATTAATAAAAATAAAAAATGTATTATTTTTGTATTTTTATCCTAAATATTTTAATAAATATATAAGTATTTATATTATGTATTAAAATATATTAAATATGCACAAAAATAAAAATATTTATTATTTACAAAAAAGTATATTTTTTAGAAAATGTTTTCAAAAGGTAAAATAAAATAATAACAGAAAATAAATGTATTTGTATTATTTTTTAGTATTTTGAATAGAAGTATATATGTTATTTTATATGTATAAGTCCAAATAAAATGAATAAAATCCAAATAAAATGCAAAAATGGTTGAAAAAATATTTTTTATATTTTTTATATTTTGACAAAAAATAATAAGTCAGGGAAAAAAACAAAAAGTCAAAAATAATTGAAAAATCACACAATGGGCCAAGGGGGTGTAAGTGGGAAATAGTGGTGCAAACAGAAAAATGAATCAGGCCCAGCCCAAAGAGGCTTGTCTTCAACCTCCAGCCAATTTCAAACACAAAAACACGCGTTCCTTGTTCAACCTGCTAACTTCTGATTCCTTGATTTTTAACAAAAACTTACAACATCAAAAGTGTAGAGCATCTTGTCACGATTCCAAATATATAAAAAAGTTGTTCTAACTCTCAGAAATGAGAGAGAATTTCTCCTCCCCCAATTCCTGACCTAGCTTTTTTCAAATGTTCAGGTTCCAAATTCTCTTAACACACACAATATAAATGAAAAGTGAGGATATAGGTAGCTTCAGGGCCATGAATAGAACATACTTTCTTCACAAACCTAAGCCTAGATATGCTTGGATAGAGAGATAGAAGTTCAAACTTTTACCTGTTCAGCTTGAATCGTGTACAACAATGGAGGCACTTTCAATGAAGTTTGAGGACTTATACAGCTTGCTTGAGGTCCAAGGATGCTCTTCCAACCTCTAGCTTGCTTTGAAACCAACTGAATCGAGCTATGTAACTCAACCTGCACAGATGAAAAATGAAAATGGCAAACTTGGTTAGGGGTGTTACAGTCTGTTTCCAAGGCTTGGGATAGTTTGTATGGATGTTATGGAGTGTGTATGAAGTGGTTTTGGCCAAGGCGCACGAATGGATTGAGCTGACCAAATCAAAATGCAGCAGGTACCCTGTTTTGCCACAAAACTGTGTTTTGATGAATGAGAAGGTTTGAAACTTGGTTGATTCGTGTTTTAGGTTAGTTGGATCAAGTGAAAAGTGTTTGCAAAGTTGGTTTGAGTTGGTTCTTGCAGGAATGTCTGTTGTGATACAAAATGCCAACTTTCTTCTTATCTAAGCAAGAGTTGTCAAGTTAGATTGTAGGCTCATACAGGCCCCTCAAGCATGCTGCTAATTTGGTTCTTGATCAGTGGGATATGTCCATAATCTTCTGCCCAAAAGGTATGGCCCGTACCTCTTAGATTATGAACTTGACATAAAGTGCTTCTTTATAAGAATGGCTAAAATGCTTTTTCCAAATATGGCTTAATCTTGTATGTAATGGTTAAACACACAAAATAAGGCTTGAACACAAAGGATTGGCATTAAATTATTGAGTGTGGATGAGATAAAAGGCCTGTAATCTAGTTTGTGCAAGCTGAGTTTGAAAATGCAAAGTTATGAACATGAAATTGGCTCATGAACAAAGTGACTTTTGCCCATCTTGACAAATTCGAATCTCCATAACCACAAGGGTGTTTGATGAGTTCTTGGACAATTTGGAAAGCTTGGAGTGTGTACTACAATCCATCTTTGTAATGCAATTTGAAATTCCAAGTGGAAGCATGTAAAAAGTGGCCATGAAGTTAGGCAAAAATCCTGCCTAAAATAGGTCAAAAAATTTCTAAGTTAAGAATGTTTTGCACTCTTATTCCAAAAATCATAACTTGAGCTACAAGCTTCTTTTGAGGAAACTTTGTGAATAAAAGTTGTATATTTTGCAATGGACTATAACTTTCATGTTTTGAGTTTGGTTTGAAACCAAATACATCTTGATGAAAAAATGGGACAAAGTTAGGAAAAAATTAGGAAATTTCATAACTTAGAAAATTTCTAAGTTATGCAATTTCTTCATTTCAAACCCTAATTTGTAATTTTTGATTTCTTGATGAACAAGTTTCATAATTTGACATGTTTTGATGAAAAATGAATCTTGGCACTTGATTTTGACCAAAAAGTCAAAGTTTGACTTTTTAGTATACAGTCAAATTTGGTTCAGTTGACTGGAAAATTCATCTGTCAATCTTGTGCATTTGGGATCTTTTGAACTTGATGAACATGTCAAGACAATGCCATTGAGTCCTTGAGTCCATATGTGAGCTTGAATTGCCATTGGTTAGGTCAAACAGTCAAAAATTGCCTTTGTGCAATCAAAACCCTAAAAATGACCATTTTGCCCTTTTGGTGATCTGATCAAATTTCTTGTGGAATTGTGATCCAAACTTGACCAAATGGTTCATATGAGTTCATAATGTTGATGTGGGTCAAAAATCATGAGGTTTGACTGTCAATTGGCCATAGTTGACTTTTTCCCCAATACAGCTGATTTCTAGGTCAACTGTCCAATTGACTGGGCAAAGATTGGAATCAAGGCTTGAAACTTGGAATGGATAAACTTGTGAGTCCAACATGAAGCATGAAAGTTACTTTGGGCATTTCAGGTCAAAACATCTTTGTGCAAACTCAAACCCTAATTTGGGTCAACAGTGCAAGGAGGAGTCTTGAGCAGAGTAAACCCTAACTTGTTCTTGAGCCCCAAGGGTATTGTGATGAGAAAATGTTGATGAAATGAGAGGGCAAATTTTGGGGTACAACAGTAGCCCCCGGAGTAGAAAAGTTGTTCCAAATTGGGTAAACATATCTGCGTGTTCTTTATATTCAGCATTATTTATTTTGTTCATATATCTTGATGTTATGTTTTAAAGTTGGATCCGGTGTCTCGACATATCTTAGAACATTCGGGATCTGGCAGCCAAAATTTCAATTGGTATCAGAGCAGGCATCCTACTCTGACTCTGGGTGAGATTTAGGGAAGTTACTTTCTAGCACAATGGATAAGGATAGTGGAATTGTGGTTAAAATACCTATTTTGGATGGGAACCACAAAAGGTTGCGGATGCAGATGGTAAGGTCACTGGTGTGTTGAAGCCTGAAGTAGATTGGGATGATAATGATGAGGCATCACCTCAAGGAAAACCCAAAGCTTTAAATTTCATATTCAATGGAGTTGATAAGAATGTGTTCAAGCTGATAAAGAATTGTAAAAGTGCTAAGGTTACTTGGGAGACCTTGAGGAAATTTCAGGAAGGAAGTTCTAAGGTAAAGATGGCAAAACTGTAACTTCTCTCTACAAAATTTGATAACTTGAATATGAAGGAAGATGAAAATATCCAGGACTTTCACATGACTGCTCTAGATGTTGCTAATGACTCATAAGACCTGAGAGAGAAGATATCAGTGGATAAGTTGATCAGGAAGATGCTCAGATATCTCCCAAAGAGATTTGACATGAAGGTAATTGCTATGAAGAATCCCAAGATTTAAGGACTATGACAGTGGATGAACTTGTAAGTTCACTTAAGACTTTTGAGTCTGCTATCAATGAAAGATCTAAAAAGAAGAAGAGCATAGCTTTTTCTTCTAGTGCTGAAGACTCAGAGGATAAAGGAAATATGAACTCAAAAGAAGTACCTGAGGATCTTGTGCTACTGGGGAGACAGTTTAATGGGGTGTTAAGGAAGTCCAGGTTAAGTGCTAAGAACATGTCATTCGACATCAACAAAAACTGGGACCTGGGAAGGAAGTCAATATTTGACGAGAATTTAAAGCAAGGGAAAGGTGTCCAATGCCATGAATGTGAGGGATATGGACACATAAGAACTTAATGTGACACCTATCCTAAAAATCCAGGGAAGAACTTATTCGTATCATGGTCATATGGAGAATCTGAAAGTGATCATTAAGAAGAATCAGCCAAGCAGTTAACTGCCTTGACTGGAATTTTTGGGTCTGATAAAGAACTCTATGAATCTGATAAAGAATCATATGTTAGAGAACTCACTGTTAGTGAATTGTCTATTGGATTCCTAGAGATGTGCCTCAAGAATGAAAGAATGTGTCAAGAAGCTTTAGAGCAAAAAATACTTATTACTCAATTGAAGGATGAGAAAGAAGAGCATCTATCTATCATTGTTAATCTTAAAGAGGAGGTAATATTGCAAAAACCAAAATTTGACAATAAGACCAAATCTGTAAGAATGCTAAATAAAGGCTCTATTGTGCTGGATGAGATACTTCAATCTGGGAAGAATGCTGGGAATGTGAAGGGTATTGGTTATAATAACCAAGCTGTGAAGAACAACATGCAAGTAGTGAAGTTTGTTCCTCAAAATATGAAACAAGAGTAGAAGATGTCAAGTCACATGTCCCAATATCAGTAGAGACATCAGAGTAAGTATTATAGTTCCATGTATCAGCCATGGAGATGTCATTTTTGTGGGTTTTTTGGTCACTTAAAGTCCTCTTTTTACAAATTGTATGGCTATCCCAACCATATGACTGCTTACAGAGGAAAACATGTGCACACCAAGGAAAATTTAAAAGGAGCTCCTCAACATGATTCATGTGATTTCATAACCTATACCTCGCTAAAAGCTTCAACTAGGGAGGATTGGTATTTTTATAGTGGTTGATCTAGACACGTGACTATTGTTAAGAAATTCATTGTTGATATTAAACCATGTGCCACTAGTTATGTCACCTTTGGAGATGGGTCAAAAAGTTAAATAAAAGGTGTTGGTAAGGTGGAGTATGCAGGACAACCTAGTATTGATAATGTGTTAATTGTAAAAGGGCTGACAACAAATCTGATAAGTATCAGTCAACTATATGATCAAGGTCTTAAAGTTAACTTTACTTAATCTGAATGTCTGATTACAAATGATAAGAATGAGGTACTTATAAATGGAACCATATCAAAATACAACCACTACCTATGGAGTTCTCCAGAATGTCTCTCAACATGCCTAATGTCAAAAGATGATGAAGTAAATTTATGGCATCAAAAGATTGGACATCTACATCTAAAGGGTATGAAGAAGATCCTGTCAAAGGAAGCTATTATATATATTCCCAAGCTAAAGATTAATGAAGGGAGGATTTATGGTGAATGTCAAATTTGGAAGCAGACAAGGATGTCCCATAAGAAGATTCAATATCTTGCCACCTCCAGAGTTCTTGAGCTTCTTCACATGGACTTGATGGGACCTATGCAGGTTGAAATTCTTGGAGGCAAAAGGTATGCTTATGTTGTTATTAACGACTACTCAAGATTCACTTGGGTGAAGTTTATCAAAGAGAAATCTGAGGTGTTTGAAGTTTTCAAAGAACTATGTCACAAGATTCAAAGAGAAAATGACTGTGGTGTTGTTAGAATCAGAAGTGACCATAGGAAGGAATTTGAGAACAGTAAGTTTGAGGGATTCTGTGCATCTGAGGGGATTAGTCATGAGTTTTCCTCACCCATCACTCCTCAACAAAATGGTGAGGTTGAGCAAAAGGGCATGACTATTCAAGAGTGTGCTAGAGTTATGCTTCATGCCGATAAATTACCCCTTTACTTTTTGGCTGAAGCTATGAATACTGCTTGCTATATTCACAACAGAGTGACAATAAGAACTGGAACTTCTGCTACTCTATGAATCATGGAGAGGAAGAAATCCAACTGTTAAGTATTTCCATGTCCTTGGAAGTAAATATTACATTCTGGCTGACCGTGAGCCAAGGAGGAAGTTAGATGCTAAGAGTTACGAAGGATTTTTTTTCTGGGATACTCTACAAATAGTAAAGCATATAGAGTATTCAACTCCAGAACTAATGTGATGATGGAGTCTTAAAATGTGATTTTTGATGACTCAACTAATGAATATGATGTCCAAGAAGAAGTTGAGACAACTATCCCTACAAAATATGTGTTTCCTGAAGGAAATGTCACAACATCTACCACAGATGTTGCAGGCTCAAGTACAAATTCTGAAGTTGAAGAATGTAAGGTAGTTGATAAAGGACCATCTCTCAGAATTCAAAAGGATCACCCTAAGGAGGTGATAATAGGTAATCATAGACAATGAGTAGTCACCAGATCAAGGGAAGTTGTATCAAATGCTTATTTTGTATCAACGATTGAGCTTAAAAATGTGAAGTAAGCTTTGACTGATGAATTCTGGATCAATGGTATGCAAGATGAGCTTGGTCAGTTCAAGAGAATTGAAGTCTGGGATTTAGTACCAAAACCTAAAGGAACAAATATTATTGGTACAAAATGGGTGTACAAGAACGAGACAGATGAACAAGGAGGTGTCATAAAAAATAAAGCCAAACTGGTTACTCAGGGGTACACTAAAATTGAGGGAATAGACTTTAATGAAACATTCTCTCATGTGGTTCACGTGGAGTCTATTAGATTACTGCTTGGAGTATCTTGTCATCTAAGGTTCAAGCTATATCAAATGGATGTCAAGAGTGCCTTTCTAAATGGGTACTTGAATGAAGAGGTGTATGTTGAACAACCAAAAGGATTCATTGATCCATTGATAAGTGCAAATTTTATCTATTTTTGTATATACTTTTTGTTGCACTTATCGACTCTTTGTTGTTAATATCGGTTGAATAAACCTGACTTTTGTGTAAATACATTTAGTTTGTGTTTATTTTTGTTTTGTATACATAATGTACCATTTGATGTCTTTCCATTCATTTTATAAGTATTTGTTGCATTTTGGAGCATTGAGGAATAAAGTGTCGAAGGCACGACTCCGAATGCGCATTTTCGGACTAAAAGACCAGTTTTGAGAAGTTTTTCTCAAGTGAGTCCGCTTAGCGCGCAGGAGGCCGCTAAGCGCGAGTGCGCTCAACACATTTTCTAGCTCACTGCTTGCGTTTTGACATTTTGGCAAAAGCATTGTTTTTGGGCTGGCTTAGCACTGATAACGCAGTTTAGGTCGATTTAATGTGTAAATATCGTGCAACCCGCTTAGCACGGCGAGCCCGCTAAGTGATGTTTATTGAGATTTGTTTTATAACTTCATTTTTAGTTCATTTTTTATTATGGGTTTAGGGAAGTTTTTGCTCCTAACTCCATCAACCTCCAATTTTGTTAGGATTAGCTTAGATAACAACTATGGAGTTTGCATACGGATGATCCGGGATGGACTGCTCTTCAATCGGCATTGACAAACTGGTAGATTTGCAGTTCATTTCTCTTTTTCTATATGTATTCTCTTTTGGTTGGGTTTGTACATGTATTTACTGCGATCTTATGTATATTTGTCGCTCTTGACATTATATAAAACTTGCTTTACAAATCTTTGTCGATTGTTATCCTTGATTTTTGCTTTGCGCTAGGGGTTTGGGTTCTTATAGACATATACTACTTGGATTATTATCTAGGATGATTTTCTAATAGTGTCTGAATTCTAGAGATAGATTTAGTGCAGTTATTCACTTAGAGTGTCTGATTAATGTCTCTGTGTTGTTTGTGTCACTCTGGGAGATCGTCAACGCAAGCGAGTACGGTTGACTTTTGTGTTGTTAAGGTTGGTTGAGAGATCGCCACCAAGGTGATATAATGAGTGTTGTGTTTGACATGTGATGACATTGATGAATATTGTAGGTTTAGTATAACAGGTCGATAGGTTTAAGTCTGTGAGAAGTAGTATATATGCATGCTTGATAAGTTATTCCTTTTTCCTTTTTATAGATTTATTTTCTGTTGATACTTTTTCTTTCAGCCCATTTAAACCCAAACTCTTTAACAATAGATTTGTTGAACGACATTTCAATACACCAATCTCTGTAGACACGATATGATATAACATATATCACCCGATAAATTAATAATTTTACTTTTTGCTTTCCGTTTTATCGCTTAGAGAAAAATAGCGTTGTTGCCAGGGATCGGTGTTTATTGTTTTGCATTATGATAGTTTCTTTGTTTTTGAATTTTGTAATTAATGTATATGTTGTATAGAGTTTGTACATAAACTTGTATATTTTTATTTGTACATGTTTTGTGTTTACTTTCCATATTTGTGCACATATGTATTTTTTCTTTGTTTTCACGTATTATTGTGAATTGTCTCATTTTCGTAACGTTTGTTATATGGTTGTTAGAACAATTTCTTTATTTTTGCATGGTGTGACATTACCATGGCATGACGAGAGGAGGTTACTAGCTCTCACAATAAAGGCGTCGAGCTTACAACGTAAAACAAGCATGTTTTGTCTGTATTCGTTTATGTATGTGTTGACTTGTGTTTTAACAAGTTGAAATTGGACTTGATTTAAATTCTCAAATTTTCACTTTTCACCTTGTTTAATTCACTTTCAACTGTTTGTTTCGTTATGTCAATTTGTGTTTTTCCGCAAGCTTGTCGTGTTTATATTGAGGAAGTTTGTATGTTGTAAATATTGTATGTTTGAGGTTGTGTAGGTGTAAGTGGAGCTTGCGTAGCAACTGCACCAGCTGCCATGTTTTTCTGCGACTGGTGTTGTGCGCTTAGCATGTTTTGTGCCGCTTAGTGCACCCTGCTGTGCAGAGCCAATGAATTCTTTTTAATTTTTCGCTTAGCTCTCCTTTTTCCCACTTCACCTAAGGCTTTATAGTATAGTAATTAATAGTAATAATTTTAACTCTTTCTTTTGTTGTTTGGACTCAAATTTTGGTTAGATAGCTTGAAGTCGCATTTGGTGATTTTCCGATATTAAGTGTGTCAACTTGCAAATGTATAGTAATGGTAGTTTTTGAAGTTGGTACTCGCTAGGTACTCGTTTATTGCTTTCTATAGCATAACATGTTTAGGAAATTTATCAATTGTATAATTACCATACCACTCATTCTTTTTGCATTACTTTCTCATGACTTGAATCACTTTAGTTCCCTTTTTACCCATAAATGTGAGGAAGCTTTCCATTATTCATATATGCTGGAGGCCACAATTCTTGTTTTTAAATGGATTTTTTATGTTTAATCTTTTGTTTGTGTTGATTGAATGAATTCATGAACAAGATCAATGCATTTTTGTTTCATTTTGTGAACAACTACCTTGGACAAATAGTCAATTCATCTTGTGAGTGTGTGATCATTAGTATCCCCTTTTGACCCTTTTTTTGTAGATATCCATGTTGTTTTTTTCTAAATGCTTGCCTATTGAAACAACCGGCTGAAAATCATCAAACAATGAAGTCGACATTGAACGTCATTTATCCCACATGAAGGGAAAGGTAAACATCGAGTAAACCTGAGAAGGGTGAAATCACAATCAAAAAACCGAGAGATCGGGTAAGGGAGTCTGTTACGTGAGGGGAAGGTATTAACACCCCACACGCTCGTAGTACTCTATGGTATCCACTCATGTTGTTCTAATAAAAGGGTGTGTTAGGATATATATCTAGGCTTAAGGACTAAAAGAAAATGAAAAGAGGGAATACATGCAAAAGAAAAGAGAAAATAATGTAGGGAAAAATAAAAGTTGTGCTCGTTCGCGCCCTACCCCAATGCCTATGTGTCCCTTTTAAGGAATCAGAGCATCCGTAGTTCGGCTCACATGTTTTGGTTTGTTTTGTGTTTTTTAATTGAACAATGTTAGGTTTGAATCAATCCACCGCGGGTCAACCTTTGGAGATTCACCACTTGTAGCGGAAGGGAACTAAAATGTTATTAGAAAAGAAATGCTGATTGGCAAAAAGAAAGGTGTTGGTTTGTCTTTTTTACCTTGAGAAAGGATTTGAAAGTTTTAAGTATTTTATGATTTTCAAAGAAAAATAAAGGAAAGGTTTTTGTTTTACTATGAAAAGGATTCAAAAGAAAAGAAAACATCTAAGGGATACTGTTGTACCCCAAAATTTTCCCTCCCATTTTTACTCAAAACATGCTCCTAGAGGTCCTCAATTGCTCAAGGTTGACCAAGAATTGATCAGACAAATTCTCCTCCTAAGCAATGAACCTTTAACCAGGGTTTCACTTTTCATCAATATATGTGAGCTCCAAAGGTCTCTAATGTTTTATATTGACCTAATATGCCTTCAATGTTTCCCATGCCAAGTTTCATGCCTTGCACTACAAGTTTGCTCAGTCAATGGCTCAAATGTTTGAAAACCAACTGTACTAGGTCAAAAGTCAATTGTGGCCCAAATACAGTCAAACTTCACGATTTTTGGTCAACATCAATATTTTGAAGTGATATCCATCATTTGATCAAGGTTTGATCATGATTCCTCAAGAAATGCTCCTAATATATCAAAAGTCAAGAATTGCTAAATTAGGGTTTCTATAGGAAAAGTCAACTGAAATTTGACCAGACATAACTTTCACATACTTCATCCATTTTTACCCAACCAAAGCTCATTTTGAAGAGAATCTAATTCCCTACAACTTCTGTTCTATCCTCAAGTTCAAGAGATGCACCATTTGAAAGATACAAGCTCATACATTACATGTCATTTTCAAAAAGTCAACATAAGACACTTTTTGTCAAGGCAACTTACATCAAGATAATGTCTCCAAATGCAAAAATGATTAAAAGAAAAAGTGTAGAGGACATATTGATATTTCCATAAAGTTCAAGATCACATTCAAAAGATGAAAATTGAGCAAGTTAAGCGCTGCACAAGTTGGGCAATTTTCAAGAAATGCGTGAAATGCAAAGTGAGCGAACTTGAAGTTTTGAACTACTGGGCCTAACTTTTGATGTTCAAACATGTTCATAAGGTGTTAGAGGACATATAAATCCATTCGCATATTTTTTATGATTTTTATTTCTTTTATTTTAATTTTATTCATTTAAATGCAAATAAAATCAAATAAAATATGAAACAATGGTATAAATGCTTGGGCTTTTTGTTTCAATCATCTAAAGGCCCAAGACAACTCATGACAACTCATTACAACCTTGTCAATTTCCTGGGGACTCGAGAAAGGAAGAAACATTTCAAATTTGGCAAGTTTTAAAGTTGTTTTCTTGTTTAAACCATGGCATGATTACCTTGATTCCATTCCTTATTTGTCATCCCAAATACTAGCCAACAACATGTCCAGATTCGTGCAAGGCATCTAAAAGACAAGAATCATGAAAAGAAGGCAAGTTTTCAATATGTTGGAATTTTGATTTTATGGGCATGATGACCTTTTCCATTTCCATACTTGTTGGCTCCTATTTCATTCTCTATATAAAGGCAAACAAAGGCCGACGAATGACCAGAAAAACCATTGCATAACAAAGCTCTACAAAATTCTAAAAAATTTCTCAAAGTTGCAAAATTCTTAACCACACTTCCAGGTGCTCTCAAGCAAAACAAAGGATTCGTTCATATCCCCGAGGCTTCCAAGAGTTGAACTAGGCTCATAACAAAGCCCTGCCATGTCTAAAACTCTCACATCCAATTGTACCGGTTTTGGTAAAATTTCTTGAATCTCAAACTATCTGTTCATGTCATATAAATTATTTTTGTGCATGATATGTGTTTGCGAGATCATTTAGAACAAGTTAGGACGATCACATGTGCAGATAAACACCCTATGCGCAAGATGCCATGGTTAGGGCTATAAGCTTTTGAGCTTCGTATTCTGTGATACGAGAACTTTTAATCTAAACCCACGATAGGCCTCATGGGAGAGATACACATGATTCTGAAGACTTTTCTCCAACACATGGGCTCTCTTGCTAATGGGCCTGGGATTGTGCTTAGCACATCCCCCCATTTTCTTTACAACATGGCCCATTCTTTTGTTTTTTTTTGCTTTAATTATTTATTTTCTTTTCATTTCAATTAATTCTTTTTCATCAAAAAAATCATAAAATCATAAAATCACAAAAAAGTAGATTTATTTATTTTATTTTAATTAATTTAATTTTCATAAATAAATTTAATTTAACTTAATCATGTTTTAGTATTTATTTCATAGTTAATTTGTAATTAATTTAGACTTAGGTCTTAAATATTAAAATCAAATCACAAAAATACCAAAAATATTTTTCTTAATACTTAGGCTTTTTAGGACATTTGATTTTCTTTCTAAACAATCTCTTTTTTTTCTTCTATTTTTATTTTGTTATTTAAATTCTAGAAAGAATGTATAGGTCGCACATTTGATTTTGTAATAGTTTGTTTATCTTTTCGCATTTTTTTCTCTAAATATTGTAACTGCTCATGGGATGTAATAGCGTAGGATTTACTTTCCGCACTTTATATTTTATGTACAATATTACTGTTAGTAAATAGGATTGTATGGAAAGATTGAAAACAAAGCGCTAGAAAACTTAATTTCAAAGACAAATAATTGAAACAAGCACACATTGCACACATACACCTCTAGGGTATGCCCACTTTGGTTGCCTTTCAGAAAAAACAGTCACGTCCATCGAAATGGGGATGCTTTAGCAAAGACCCATAAATCAAAGATCATAGTCCCTCGATGACCCTACAGTTGCCTTTCGGTAAATGATTTAGTCCTTAAACAAAATTGCTAAAGCGTCTCCATATGTTGCCTTTGTCACTGTACGTCCCTTTGAATGTCCCTCATACATCCAATGATAGGGCTACCTAATCACTAATAGTAGCATAGCACTGTCTAAAGGATTAGGAGTAAAAGAACAAACTTTTTCGAGTACAAGTAGATAGATGTTAGATGCTTGCTCAAGTAAAACAGACTTTTACACTTAGACATTTCAAAAACAACTTTAAAAAACATTCACTTTATCATCACTCTTGAGGACTGATACAAGAGTTATCATGAAATGAAATGCCACACTAAGGGCTTTTCAAACTACTTTTCAAAAACACATAAAAACACAAGGTATTTCAAAACATTAGCTAAGCAACTAAGAGCCCGTAGATAACTACGGATGGAAAGGGTGCTAACACCTTCCCTTTCCATAATCTACCCCCTTATTTAGAAAACTCTCGAAAAGGTCTTTTTCTGTTCTTTTCACCCTTTCCTTTGTTGGATAAAATAAAATTCGGTGGCGACTCTTACTTACTGTAACATTTACGAATACAAAACGCAAAACCAGTATTAAACAGTCAGTTCTGCCACCATACTATAAAACTATCGAATTTGTTGGGGATTAATAAAAAGTGGGGTTACCTTAGAGTTAGTTCATTTTAAACTGTTTTAATTTCTTACTTTGTATGCTTTATCCTTGGAGGGTTTGTTTGGGTTGTTACTATAGATCCTACACCCGGATCTGAGGCACCTTTTAGGTAAGTAGCAATAGATCGTGGGGACTGTGCGGGGTATACTGACATGGTTGAAGCGATAGCTACATTGATGTGACACTTTGGTTGGTACTAATATCCTTTGAGTAGTCAAGGAGAATACGGGCCGCTGCGTGGTGTCATGAAGCATCAACTGAACTTAGAACCTTTAATTGAACTATTTGGCCATTAGGAAGTAGTGAGATATCTGTCTTTGGTGTAGTCCTAAGTCGGTTGATACTCGATACTACACTCATTGAGATTTGACTCCCGAGTTTTGTTTGGTGGCAAGTCAGTTGTTGATCGGAACGAAACTTATGGGAAAAATCGGTGATATTGAGATTCCCTAGAACCCGGTTATTATTAATAGGACAGGTTGAGCCCACTAAACTTCAAGAGGGTACTTACCTATGGAACTCATGAAAGCCTGAACATAAGGCTATTTGTGTGACTTGATTTCTTTCATTATCTAACAAAATTGAACTCATTGTAGGGCTTTGTTGGTATTCCTTGCCGGTTTCATTTATATCCATTATCCAATAACCTGGATTTATTGCAGGATTTACTTGCTTATGCAACCTTACATTTTTGTTTAACACATAACATATACAACATAACATCATACCATAGCATCTCCTTAATCATTTCAAGGGTCTCAAGGATCTGTGATGCAGCTTATGATAAACCAGACGTCTAGCAAGGGGCAATGGGATTTATTTTCCTCTAGCCAATGCAGTTAAAAGGACCATAACACAATAACTTGAGTCAGGGGCTATGACCCCACTCGATATGGTGAGCTTGATTCTCGTAGAAGGCCATTCAACAATACAAAGTTCTTCCGTAAAAGATGCAGTCAAAATTCAATTTCTGGTGTTTACCCCGTGAGGTCCTTGAAAATATTTACACATCTGCATGTCATTACATAATAGGTCTTCCAGTACGGGTTTCCCATGTTCTCGTTGTTTATTTCAGCAAGAGAAATGGCTCTCAAACATAACAATAGAGATCTACAAACTCAAGAGTCTCAGTTCATGGAAATGTTCCTCAACCTATCAAAGGGGCAAGAAGAGTTGAAAGCACTCCTCAACGAGAATCTAACCAAGAAACATCCTGACAACAATAAGGATGACCAGTTGGAACAACTGCAAGATGAAATGGAATAGATGAGAATCCACATGAGTAATCAAAGGGCTCTTATCCAAAGTTTAGCTCGGGAACAAGAAGAGTTGAGGTTTCTCATCAGCAAGCTTCATCGAGACGGATGCAACCGTATGAAGCAAACAGTCGATACCGGGGATCAGGTCATTAATCAGCCTCTGATGAGACAAGAAGTTGGCTGGATGGAGAGTATACCTTTCCAAATTGCTGCTACATCATGAACCCAATCACAACCTTTCCAACAACGACAGTGTAATTAGCATAAGCGGAATATATCTAAAAGACACTTTACCGAAATCAACATGCTATTGGTTCAGGCATTGAAACACGTGTTGGAGGCCAAGCTGATTGCATTGAAGGATCCTCCTCAGAATCCCAACACTGTTTCCCCAATGTACAATCCAAATGCAAGGTGTGCATACCACTACAACAATCCTGGGCATGACACTAATAGCTGTTGGACGTTGAGAAATAAAATTCAAGACCTAATCGATGAAGGAGCACTGGAATTTGCACAAGATGGTCAACAGGAACTCTTCTGCCATTCGACAAAGGCACACCATCTGAAGTGATAAATTCAGACAAAAAGGCTTTTCGTTCATTTGAATTCTCAATTTGTAATTTTCTTTTGATTGTTCAAATATTTGTTTCATATCAAACTTTGTTATTTCATTAATGCATTGCATATGTTTGTCTTGAATCAATTCATTCATATTCACTATATTCAAACTGCGTTTTTACTTCCTTTTTGTGATATTCAAATCTCGATTAAAAGCTTTAAGTCTTTAGAGGGAGGATGACAAAAACGATACCACAATCTCATACAATGTGCTTTTGAATAGACCCCACTGATGATGTACAAGCGTTGTTTCAAATCCTAAACACTGGAGTTATAAGGAAGATAATCCCTTGTCAACCCCTTTGAGCCTAAGAAGTAAGAGTTTTTCTTTTCACACAAATTAAAACCCTTAATCATAACCCGGGGCAAGGTAGTTTTCTAAGTTAATTTAGATATGCATTCAGTCACAAGCTTGTTGTACCCCAAAATTTTCCCTCTCATTTCTCAAGTAATCTCTCACAAGATCTCCATTGATTCAAGACGACACAAGGTTTGATCAGCTCAAGATACCTCCTCAAGCACTGATAACTGAAAATTAGGGTTTGAGTTTTCCCAAGGACAAATGGACTTTTAATGCCCCATATTACTTTAATGGATCATTTTGGACCTTCAATATTTCTCATGTCAAGTTTCAAGTCTTGGATCACATTTTTGTTCAGACAATTGATCAGTTGACCTAAAATCAGCTGTATTGGTGAAAAAGTCAACTGTGGTCAATTTACAGTAAAACTTCATAATTTTTGGTCCATATCAATATTATGAACTCATATATGTCATTTGATCAAGTTTGGATCACAATTCCTCAAGAAATTTGATCAGATCATCAAAAGGGCAAATTGGTCAAAATTAGGGTTTTGACTGAGGAAGTGCAATTTCTGATTTTTGACCTAGCAAATGACTCATTGGTTTAAGACATGATCTCGGGATTTCAAATACTTCATTTTTACCTAATGGCATGGCTCAAAACATTCCTCAAGATCAATTGGTTGACCGATGAATTTCAGTCAACTGATGAAAAGTCAATTGTACATTGAAAAGTCAAACTTTGAATTTTTGGTCAAAATCAAGTTTCAAAGATTACAATTCATCAATACATGTAAAAATATGAAAATTTTTCATCAAGAAATCAAAAAGTCAAGATTTCATTTTGAAAAGTCAAAATTTCTAAACTTAGAATTTTTTCTAAGTGTTGGAAATTCACATTTTTTTCATAACTTTATGCCAAATTTTCACCATGATGCAAGATGATTCAAAGGAAACTTCCAACATGAAAGTTGTAGATATCAATGATATCTAAAACATTATAGAACATAACTTTTTTCTAGAAATTCTTTGATTTCAAGTTATTATTTGAAGAAGACATGTTCATGAAACTTGGAAATTTAGTGAAATTTTGCCCTAGTTTAGGCAGGATTTTGACCTAACTTCATGGAAATTTTTCACATAGTTCCAAGATTAATTTTCAAAAATGTCCAACATAGAGGTTGTAGAGGATGTTACAAGTTTCCAAAATGTCCAAGAACTCATTAAGATCATAGTTGAGCTAAGAGAATCGAAGGCCAGAAGTTAGGGTTTCAAACTTGATTTACAAGGTATATTTTGTGATGAACATAAACCAAATACATAGCCATGCTGCATAATCTTCACTTTGCAGGCTTCAAACTTGTTTGTTTCTCAATAATTAATGGTTTACTCAAATCTTTAGGCCCTTATCCACTTGGTTTAAGCTTTGTCCAAAATGATTTTCCATTTATAGCACAAAGTTGCCATTTCCATTTTGATAAAGCATCACTTTTGCAATTGTCAACTTCTTGAGCCTTACACTTGTTCTTTCTGTACACACAACCCCTATAAGCCAAAATAAATATGTCTAAGGCCTCTATCAACTCAGATTATACTTGTACAATACTTTGAGATTTTTCTTCCCACTTTTCTTCAAAAGCAAGCTATAGAGCCAAAAGGCTAGAACTCAAATCTTGAGTGCATTTAATCTCCAACCTTTTCCATACATATGCACAAGTCTATTGCAAGCAAAGAAACGATTTAAAGCATCCTCAAACTCTCCCAAGCACCCTTGCTGCACATAACTGCCAAAACTCCCCATCTCCATTTCCACTCATGCATTTTGTTTATTAATCATCCAAACACCTTACATACATTATACATAAGTGATCCAAGTCCCTATTTCAAGACTTTAACCCCTCCATCATTGTCCACCATTTTCAAAACCGAAGCTTGCAACTTGACTTGACTTGAGAATTTCAGCCATCCTCAAAGCAAAGTAGGAGTTAGAATACATTCAATGAGGTCCAGGCAAGCTACAAAAATCATCAGACCATCTCAAAGTTGCTCAAACTCCATACACGACTCCAACTGCAAGAGGTAAATTTTCAAACTTTTATCTCTTCAGACAAGCATCATTTGATTCTGATTTATGAAGATAAAATGTAGACACCATTGCCCTGAAGCTGTACATGTCCATAGATTTCATTTATATTGCTTGGGTAGTGAAAATTTTAAGTTTGAACTTTCTGAAAAAGTTAGGTCAGAATTTTGTACCATTCAAAATTCATGCTTATCTTTGATTTATAGTTTTAGTAATTTACATTTCTAGAATCGTTGTGAAATTTGGAACAAGTTTGATGTTTACATTTTTGCAAATGGATGAGAAATGGTGAAGTTGCAGATGTTCAGGCTGGAGGTTGAAGATGAAGTCATATTCAGGACATGACTCATGTTATGTATTTATTGTTTTGTTTATGTTACCGGATGTACAGCCACCCCAGTGGCAAAGGTAGTGCGCGTGTATGTTGAGGGTCAGGGGTTCAAGTCCCAGCACTACCTTTTGTTCATTTTCTCACATTTTTCCTCCTTTTTTGTTTCCAACAGCCAGCGCCTGGGTCTAAGTCAGTGGGCCTTGCTTTTTTTTTAATATTTTTTTCACCCCCTGCTTGCTTTCACACACCTGGCCTAACTTTTTATTACTTCATTTACTTTTATTATATTTTTTATTTTTATTTTATTTTAGTTTTCTTATTATTTATTATTATTATTATTATTATTATTATTATTAATATTATTTTTATTTTTATTAATAAAAAATCCAAAAATATTTTTATTTATTATTTTCACATTTATATGTTTATTTTCTTTATAAAACAAAAAGGACAAAAACATTTTCTTAACAAATTAATTTCTTTTTTAAATAATTAATAATTGGATTTAGGTTTAATTATTTTTATTTTTTCATTTAAAATTAATTTAGAATTTAGGTTTCTTTTAATTAATTAATTTTCATATTATTTTTATTAAGTTAAAACCTTTCACAAAAAACCCTAAAAAAAATACTTTTTAACCTAATTTATTTTCTTAATTAATTTAGGTTTAATTTTATTTATCGTTAATTAATTATTTTTACTTTTAGTAATTAGGTTAAAACCTTTAACAAAAACCAACAAAATCATTCCCTTTTCTATTTATATTCTTGTATTATTTTCTTTTCAATTCTTGTATATTATTCAATATGCTTGTAAATAGATAACTAGGGTTAATTTTGTTGCAAATCCCCTTTTTAAATTTGTATACCCCCTCCCCTAATGATGTAATAGTGTAGTAATTTTACTTTCCACAATTTATCGCTTTATATAAATGCTAGTAATTAGGATTTGTATGGCAAGACTAAAATCAACAATTAGCAAACCCTAATTCAAGATAAACAATGCATGTAAATCAAACACATTAGCACATTTGCACCCTTAGGGTAATTCCACTTTGTTACCTTACAAAAATGGCCATGTTATGCATGTGGGATGTCTTAGCAAAAACAGTAAAAAATAAAAGATCATAGTCCCTCGATGACGCTATCAATGTTGCCTTTCAAAATGATCTTAGTCCCTCAAAGAGAAATGCTAAGATATCTCAAAACATTGCTATCATGACTATACGATGACCCACGCTCGTCCCTTTACATCCAAAGATAAGGCTTCTTACCAAATCAATGGTAGGATAGCAATATCAAAGGAAGGAAGAAATGAACAAAGACTTTTGAGTAGGTAGATTGTTCCTAGTTGTTTGCTCATTTTCAAATCAAACATCCTTGATTATTTTCAAAACAAACACCAACACTTTCAAAACAAACACTTTCAAAACACTTTCAAAACACTTTCAAAACACTTTAAAAACATGAAACATTTTCAAAAGTCCAACACTTTGTATACGTTCTTACGAACGAGAACCATTACAAAGTTTTCCTAAACGAAGGCACCTTTTCAAAATACTTTCAAAAACTACACAAAACACATTTTCAAACAAAAGCAAGTGATCTAGCAAGCAACTAAGAGCCCATAGATAACTATGTATGAAAAGGGTGCTAACACCTTCCCTTTTCATAATCTACCCCCCGACCTCAAGAAATAATCTCAAAGGTCTTTCCTGTTCTTTTCAGCCTTTCCTTTTGGATAAAAGAAAAGTCAGCGGCGACTCTTGCTAACCGCAACATTTGCGATCAAACACAAAACACCCAAGTCGGTTCTCCCACCGTATCACAGAACTGTCGACTCTGCCGGGGAGAAACTTAAAAGTGGGGTTACCTTAGGGATAGATCACCTTTATTTGCTTTCATTGTTTGACTTGCTTGCTTTACATTTTGGTTCCTTGTTTAGGCTTTTTTTAATCCTCTACCCGAATTTGGGATACCTTATAGGTAAGTAGCAATGCATTGTGGAAACTGTGCAGGGTATACCGACATGGTCTAAGCAATAGCTACGTTAGTGTGACACATTTGTGGGTACTGGTAGCCCTTGAGTAGTCAAGGAGAATACGGGTCTGCTGTGTGGTTTCATGAAGCACTAACTGACTTTTAGAACCTTTACTTGACCAACTTGGCCATTAGGACGTAGTGAGATAACCGACTTTGGTGCAGTCCAAAGTTGGTTGATACTCAATACTACACTCACTAAGATCTGATTTCTTGGGATATTTCGGTCGCCGTGAAAGAGGCTTGCACTAAAACAATGCCCGATAAGACATATCAGTGATATTGAGATCCCTTAGAACCCGATTACTATTTCTAGGACAGGTTTGAGCCAACTAAAATTCAAGAGGGTACTTACCTATGAGACTCCATGCAAGCCTAAACTTAAGGACTTGTTTTCCTTGTTTGTATATACTTACTTGTACACGACATCATAAACATCATAACATCATACTCATTCTCACTAACCATTTCAAGGATTATTGAGATTTATCTTTGTTCTGTTTTGTAGGACATGGCTTCTATCTGCAGGAATACTATCCAAGTCAACCTCGTAAGAATTACTCCTCAACTCAAAGAGTTAGCATCAAGGGTCCCTGAGAAATATTCATTCACCGAAAGACACGGTCGCCTCCTAAACTTGGTTACCTCCAACCCTGATGAAGATATGATGAAGGTGCATTTCCAATTCTTTGATCCTCTACACCATTGCTTCACTTTCCCTGATTATCAGCTTGTACCAACTCTAGAAGAATTCCCTCAACTCTTGAGGATTCCCATTCTCAATCAACTACCCTTCAACGGTACGGAAAGATATCCAAAACCTGAAGAGATTTCCCAAGCATTACACTTGCAACAATCTGATATCACAACTAACTGGGAAACAAGGAGTGGTGTCAAAGGTTTCTTAGCCAAGTTCTTGTTCGAGAAAGCTCAAGATTGTTGGAACTCTTTGGACTTACAAGCTTTTGAAGAAATCTTGGCCTTTATCATCTATGGGATGGTTTTGTTTCAAAACCCTGACAACTCATAGATGTAAATGCTGTCAAAATCTTCATGTCTCGCAATCCGGTGCCTACTTTGTTGGGAGATATCCTACATTCTTTTCATTCTCTCACTATGAGGAAGAGAAGGATCCTCATGTGTTGCACCCCTCTCTTGGCAAGATGGTTTATTTCACATCTTCCTTGATCTGTGTTAAAGAACGAGCAAGGTTTGAGGTGGTCCCATAGGCTAATGACGCTCAGACATTCAGATGTTAATTGGTGTTCTCGATCCTTGGAGAATGTTACTATCATAGACCGTTGTGGGGAATTCCCTAATGTTCCTTTGCTTGGCGTTAGGGGAGGTATCACTTACAACCCTTGCTTAGCCTTACGACAGTTTGGTTATTCCCGAAGGGATGGCCCACATGAGATGCTCATCCAAGGAATGGTATTCGACTATGAAAGCGACGATCAAAGCTACCGTCAGAGGTTTATCCGAGCTTGGAGGATGGTAAGCAAAGTGGATAGTAAGACGCTGGGACACATGAATTCCATTCCCCCTGAGCCTTACCTTAGGTGGGTACGATCTCATGCTCAGAAACTTGTGATGCCTTATCTCTCCATCTTACCAGTTATCATGGAACCTGTGGTTGAAGGAGATGTCCCGTACACTGTCCTCCATCCCGACATGCCTACTTATCTGGAAGACTTGCAAAAAGGTTGGATTCAGCTAAAGGAAGAACGAGATACTTTCGAAGCTCAATTCTACACTAGTGAGAAGAGGGTCTTGGAGCTTACAAAGCAGCTACAATAAGAGAAAAGTGTGAATGCCTACCATGCGTCGAAGAGGATGCATTCAGTATTTTTATCTTAGAGAGTTATTTTATAAGCCCAAGAGGCACTTTGTAATCATTTTGAACTAATTAAATGAAAATTTACATTTGTTCATTCTTTTGTCTACACAAATTTAAATTTCATAAATCCTTGAAATCATTTGCATATACATCTTCCATGCATCATAACATGACAGATTTTCACACAACATGTTTCCTTATCTTTCTGCTGTTTATTTCAGCAATATGGATCTAGAGAAAACTGTGAAGGATATTCAAGAACAAAACTCTCAAATTCCAAGAGACTCTACTGGGCCTAGCCAAGGGGCAACAAGATATGATGGCATTGCTGGCATTTAAGAAGAAACCCAAGAAGAAAGCCCTGGTCAACATGGGTAGAAGGTTCAAAGAATCGGTTCGTCAGATCCCGGTGGTGGAGGACTCATCTGAAGAAGACGAGAATCAGATTGGTGAAGTTAGGAGTACCCAGGATGACTGTATTAGAGATCAAGCGTCAGATGATGATGATTATTTTGACGAGCAGTATCCTCCCGCCGATGTTAAGTACGAGTAGTTAGAAGACAAATTGAAGCCTGTTGAGATCCAAGTCGTCCCCGGTTTAGATTTTGATGATTTGGGTTTGATCTCTGGGGTTTTCATTCCCCACAAATTCAAAATACCAGTCTTTGCAAAGTACGATTGAGTTTTCTGTCCAAAACTTCACCTCAAATCCGCACACCGCTGATAAGAAACTTTGGGTACACTTTTTTCAAGAAAGCCTGGCCGGAATGCAACTATAGTGGTTATACCAGTTGGATGGTTCGTGTATCAATACTTGGGAGGACTTAGCTACCGCCTTCTACCATCAGTACCAGTATAATGCCGACTTGGTGCTGACAAGAGTTCAGTTGCAAGATATGAAAATGGGGAAGAATGAAGGATTTAAAGAATATGCATAAAAGTGGAGAGACCTTGCCAGTAGGGTTCAACCACCTTTGACTGATAGAGAACAGATTGACATGTTTATGGGCACTTTATCTGGTCCATTCTTTAAATTTTTGGTTGGCTGTTCCTCTTCCGGATTCACCGAGTTAATCTTAACCGGTGAAAGAGTTGAAAGCTACATCAAAAGAGGGAAGATTCCCATGGCATCTGCCTCCACTTCCGATCCTATAAAGAAACCTTTTGCTGCAAAGAAATAAATGCTGTGTATGGGGCAAGGGCCCATACTAAGAAGGGTGACCGCCAGTCTGTTAATGTTGTTCGAATCTCCAATCGTACTTCTACTCAAAGACCATCTACTAATCATCAACGGTTTGAAACTCCGAGAAGACAATTCACGAGGATAGGTATGTCACTATCCCAAGCCTTACAACATTTGCTAAAGGATAATTTAGTGATATTGCGTGATCCTCTTGCCAATCCAGATACCTCTTCATCAAAGTATAATCCAAACGCCAAATGTGCTTACCACTCAAGTAGCCATGGGCATGAGACTGACTAATACTGGGCCTTGAAGAATAAAATTCAGGACTTGATCGATAACAAGACTATTGAATTTGATCCTCCTCCAACTCCGAATGTAATCACCGCACCTATGCCGAACCATGGCAAGGGTGTCAATGTTGTTGAAGATACAAATTTTGTTACCTCTGTCGAAGACTTAACTACTCCGCTGAATATCATCAAAAAGAATCTGTTGAAAGCCGGGATTTTTCCTGGCTGTGTGAAGGATTGTGTTTGCTGTGCGGAATAACTCAATGGATGTGAAGGGATGAAGGAAGGCATTCAATTCCTGATGGATATCTACGAGATCCTATTTGAGAAGACTCCACTTGCCAAAAGTTGTACTAATAAATGTGAAGATCTCTCCATTATAACCATCTTAAACAAGCCTCTCAGGATCTCCTCCAAAGGTCCTATCAGGATTTCAAATGAACCAACTGTTGCTCCCCTAATAATTACCAATCCCGAACCAATTCCCTACTATTAAAACAAGGTAGTGCCATGGAACTATGGTTCTGAAGTGTTTTACCATGGGATAAAACAAGACACTTGGATCGAAGAAGACAAATCTAACGATGTCGGTAACATAACTAGCTCAAGTAAGGTAACTCGAACTGGGAGAGTCTTTTCACCCAACATCTCACCACTAGTTGTTACGAAGGCACCCTTCCGCATCACTGCTGCTAGGCCATGTACTGATACAAGAGGGAAAAAGAAGGTTGTTGAGCCTGTTGTGACAGAAATACCCGCAAAGGACATTGTTGATGGAGAACCTTCCGCTCGTGAGATGGACGAGATCTTAAAAATCATAAAAAGGAGCGATTTCAAGATTGTGGAACAGTTGGGGTAAACCCCTTCCAAGATTTCTATGCTGTCTTTGCTACTCTGTTCAGATGCTCATGCTCGGGCATTAATCAAATTCCTGAAGAAGGCTCATGTCCCTCATGAGACCACAACTGACCAGTTTGAGAATTGCATGGAAAGCTTGACGACTGATAATGGTTTGGGGTTCTCAGATGCTGATCTGACGCCGCTTGGGAAAAACCACAATAAAGCTCTACATGTTTCTGTCGAGTGTAAGGGGACCACCCTAGCACATGTACTGGTCGACACTGGCTCTTCTCTAAACGTGCTACCCAAAGGGGTATTAGACTGTCTAGACTGTGAAGGTTTAGTATTGAAACCAAGTGATATCATTGTGAGGGCCTTTGATGGATTAAAAAGGACAGTTCATGGAGAGGTAGATCTTCCAATCAAGGTGCGCTCACAAATTTTCAATTCCACCTTCTACATCATGGATATCTGTCCTGCCTATTCTTTTTTGTTGGGTTGCCCTTGGATCCATGGAGCTGGGGCAGTAACCTCAACTCTTCATCAAAATCTCAAGTATCCGGTTAAAGGAAGAATCGTCACTGTCTGTGGAGAGGAAGAGTTCATGGTAAGCCACCTCAACTCTTTCAAATACGTAGAGGTGGACGATAAATTTATTGAGACCCCATGTCAAGCTTTTAAAGTTGTGCCACCAATGGTTGCTACTACCAAATGTTCCTCTAATGTGCCCAAAGCTGCTAAGGTCGTACCGAAGATGGTTTCAGTCAAAGATGCTCGTGCTGCAGTTGAAGAAGGAAGCTGTGATACTTGGGGGAAACTCCTAGAGATACCATTCAAAGCGGACAAGTTTGGTTTGGGTTTCACCGTCAAGGCCCAGAAGGAAGTGAGGCACGCTCGTGCAGGAAAGCCATCTCTCCGTATTGGAAGCCATGAAGTTAACGTTGTGGGTGATTGTGATGAAAAAAATGCATTTGAAGATTGAGTGTATCCTACTACAACAGAGCTAAAGAATTGGCATGCAAAGGACTTCATGCCCAACTCCTTCATTGAGAAGTAATCATTTGTTTATTGCTTTCTTTTAATTAAAGAACATTTTGTCTGTAATATTTAACAATGACTTTTAAGCCATGTGCCTGGCACGGGGCACTTTGGTCCATTTGTCAAGGGTTTTATTTATGTTCATTTTATCATATGATCATTCAATACAAACCATTGGACTCTTTTGCATGCAAATCTTTGTGCTCATTGTCTTTCTTTTCTTCAAATACATTTTTCAAAATAGCCATGTGTCTTACATGCACACATACACACTCTTGCAGGTCCTCATCCACTCTGGATCTCATTACCAATGACTCTAATATTGCGGACTATGGCTTCGAATTTCTAATTAACCACGCTGAAGACGAAGGTGAGGAAGGTTTTCAAATACCGGGAGAACTAGCTAGACTTCTATTACAAGAGGAAAAAGCTATTCAGCCGCATGAAGAGTCAGTTGAAGTCATCAATCTGTGTATTGAGACAAACAAGAAGGAAGTCAAGATCGGTTCTAACTTAGAAGACAGTGTCAAGAGAAGGTTGGTTCAAATATTTCATGACAATGTGGAAGTGTTTGCTTGGTCGTATGAAGATATGTCAGGGTTGGATACAAGCATCGTAGTTCATCATCTGCCGACAAAGGAAGATTATCCTCCTGTCAAGCAAAAGGTTCGTCGCATGAGGCCTGAAATGTATGAAAAGATAAAAGCTGAAGTGATGAAACAATTTGATGCATGATTCCTAGCTGTGACATCTTATCCCTAATGGGTTGCAAATGTGGTGCCAGTATCGAAGAAAGACAGAAAAGTTCACATGTGCGTAGACTATAGGGATCTGAATAGGACAAGCCCCAAGGATGACTTCCCTCTACCATACATTGACGTCTTGGTCGATAACACTGCTCAACATAAAGTCTTCTCTTTCATGGATGGCTTCTCCGGCTATAATCACATAAGGATGGCTCCCGAAGACATGGAGAAGACAACTTTCATTATGCAATGGGGAACCTTTTCCTACAAGGTCATGTCGTTCGGATTGAAGAATGCAGGTGCAACATATCAAAGGGCTATTGTAGCTTTGTTTCATGATATGATTAACCATGAAATAAAGGTATATGTGGATGATATGATTTCCAGATCAAAAACTGAAGAGGAACATCTCGATCACCTGTACAAGCTATTCAAAAGGTTGAAAAAGTACAAGTTGAGGTTAAACCCTAACAAGTGCACATTTGGAGTACGATCTGGAAAGCTTCTAGGTTTTGTTTTCAGTAGTAAAGGCATTGAAGTTGATCCTGCCAAGCTAAAGGCCATCCAAGAAATTCCAGTCCCCCACTCTGAAAAGGAAGTTAGAGGATTCTTGGGTTGTCTCAATTACATCGCCCACTTCATATCTCACTTGACTGCTACTTGTGAACCAATCTTCAAACTCTTGAAGAAAGATCAAGTAGTCAGATGGAATGATGAATGCCAAGATGCCTTCGACAAAATCAAAGAATATCTGCAAGAATCTCCTATTCTCATGCCTCCAGTTGAAGGAAGACCCTTGATCATGTACTTTACAGTACTAGAGAACTCTATGGGGTGTATTTTGGGCCAACATGACGAGTCTGGCCGAAAAGAGCATGCTATTTATTACCTGAGAAAAAAGTTTATCGACTGTGAAACCAAATATTCACTGCTTGAGAAAACTTGCTGTGCTCTGGCATGGGCTGCTCACCGGCTAAGACAGTATATGTTGACTCATACAACTCTGTTGATTTCTAAGATGGACCCAATCAAGTACATCTTCAAGAAACCTGCTCTTTCTGGACGAATAGCCATATGGCAAATGATCTTGACCGAGTACGTCATTCAATACACAACGCAAAAGGACATCAAAGGAAGTGTACTAGAAGATCATTTGGCCCATCAAGCTGTCGATGATTATCAGTCTATGAACTTTGACTTCCCAATTGAGAACATAATACTAGTGACTGACTGCGCGAAACATGGACCGTATGACGGACCAGAACAAGGATCCCGATGGACTATGGTCTTCGATGGGGCTTCCAACACCCTGGGTAACGAAATTGGTGTTGTGATTATCTCCCCTGAAGGTTGCGACACTCCTTTCACTTTCAGACTATGCTTCGATTGCACGAACAATATGGCTGAGTACGAAGCGTGCATTTTGGGTCTGAAAGCTGCCATTGATTTAAGGATCAAGCATTTGAATGTGTTTGGTTATTCCGCTCTAGTGATTAGCCAAGTAAAAGGAGATTGGGATACTAAGCACCCTAATCTCATCCCTTACAAGGAACTTGTGCTATCTCTGATTCCTTACTTCGAAGAGATCACCTTTGAACACTTCCCTAGGGAAGAAAATCAGTTGGCTGACGCCTTGGCAACCATGTCTGCAATGTTCAAGGTAAGATGGGACAATGAAGCTCCTATGATTACAATCGAGAGATTCAACGAACCTGCACATTGCTGTGAGCTTGACACTGATACAAAAAAGCCATGGTACCATGAGGTGAAGAGATACCTTGAAGCACAAGAGTATCCCGAAGGAGCATCCATCAATGACAAAAATTTCTTACGAAGATTTTCAGCCAAATTCTTCCTAAGTAATGGAATATTGTACAAGCGCAACCATGACTCTACTCTACTCTGATGTGTGGAAAAGAAGGAGGAAAAGGAAATTATGGAAGACGTGCACGATGGTATCTTTGGGACTCACTCAAGCAGACTTACGATGGCCAAGAAAATCCTAAGAGCTGGCTACTATTGGTCAACAATTGAGACTGATTGCCATTAACATTCAAGAACTTGTCACAAATGCCAAATCTATGCTGACAAGGTCCATGTACCTCCTATCCCTCTGAACGTCATGACCGCTCCGTGGCCATTTGAAATATGGGGCATTGACATGATTGGAGAAATCAAGCCCACTGCTTCCAATGGACACCACTTCATTCTGGTCGCTATTGATTATTTCACCAAATGGGTCGAAGCCGCCTCTTTTGCCTCGGTAAAAAAGAACGTGGTATCCAGATTCATCAAACGTAACCTCATCTGCCGCTATGGTATCCCCGAAAGGATCATTATCGATAATGGGACTAACCTCAACATTGCTATGATTACCGAACTTTGCGCTCAGTTCAAGATCAAGCATCACAATTCTTTTCCTTATAGACCTAAAATGAATGGCGCAGTCGAAGCAGCCAACAAAAACATTAAGAAGATTGTGCAGAAGATGGTAGTAACCTATAAGGATTGACATGAGATGTTACCGTTTGCTCTTCACGGCTACCGTACGTAAGTTAGAACATCAAATAGGGTAACTCCCTTTTCTTTGGTCTATGGCATGGAAGCTGTTTGTCCAGTAGAAGTTCAGATTTTCTCTTTAAGGATTATGAATGAAGCAGGTCTAGTCGAAGACGAGTAGATTCAGACAAGATTAGATCAGTTGAACTTGATCAATGAGAATCGACTGGCTGCTGTTTGTCATGGTCACACGTACCAAAAATGTATGATCAAGGCTTTCAACAAAAGATCAAGCCTTGAGTATATCAAGCTGGTGACTTGGTGATAAAGCACATCATTCTGCCATAAGGCAACCCCAGAGGCAAATTGACTCCTACCTACGAAGGGCCATTTGTTGTCAAGAGAGTGTTCTCTGGCGGTGCCATGATGCTGACTACCATGGATTATGAAGACTTCCTACGTCCTGTGAACGTAGACATAGTTAAAAAATACTACGCATAAGAGACCCTCTAGGTTGACACACCTAGGCAAAATAAGGGCATCCCAGTAAACCAAAAGGTTTGGGAAAAAATTAGGGATATATGCAAAAGATTGTACACCCGGAAAGTTGAAAATCCGAAAGGGCAACATGGGTATCCTGGTGGGATGAAAACCCGGAAGGGAGGTCTAGGAAAAAATTAAGGATTGAAAGCGTATGACTATGTCCCGTGGAATCACCATATTCGACTTCATTACCAAGGTCTGAGTTCAAACGGTACAAGATCAATCCGATCAACTTCTGTCAACGACAAGGGGCATTCAAAGACATTGGGGCAATAGTAGAGTTGGAATGCAATGAGATCATTTCCACATGGCTATTTGTTTTTTGTTTTCAATCTTTGTTTTCCTTTCGACGATTTCCTCTTTCTAGGATCTCCGTCTCTTTGTACAAAAACGCCTATTCATGGGAAAAATATCAATACAAATATACTTTGAAGTGCAAACTTTTTGTTTTTGTTTTGAATGCAAAGTTGTCCAATGACTAAAATTGAACGAACATATGCATATGAACATGACTAAAACCATTTGGTACATGTGTCCTGCTAAACAACATAAAGCATCTCTTTAATGCATATGGAATATCCCCACAGAGTTATTTCATTAGCATTATCCCCACAAGGACGACTATAATAAACCAATCTTCAACAAAGTTACCCACAAAGTCTCTTTGCATAGGTTGATCTCCACCCAGAGTCTCAATCTCTTGACAGTTTTCTCTCCCCAGCTAAGTTGATCCTATAAGAAGAAGCCTTACAGATCTCTTCCTCAAATAACTCACCTTGTCAGCAGTTCATTAAGTATTCATAAACAAGGTTTATTTCCCCAACAGGGTTTATTTCCCCAATATACAACAATCAATGGACAACAAAATTCCCCGACATAGTCTATCCTTCTTAGTTGAGTATGTCTTCCCCGACTGAGTCTACACTCTCCAGCTGGAGTTTTCCTTTCAGACTATTGCAAATCAAAGGGCCACAACCCCTAATCCCCAGTAAAGTCGTCAGTAAAACCTTTAATATCTCCAAAATATACTATGAAGACTGGACCCAACCAGATATTAGTACAATTTTCAAGCTACTATGAAGCCTGGACCCGACCAGATAATAGTCAACTTCTCAAGTCACTATAGAGCCTGGACCCGACCAGATAATAGTGTAACCTTTCAGATACTATGAAGCCTGGACCAGACCAGATAATAGTTAACTTCTCAAGACACTATGAAGCCTGGACCCGACCAGATAATAGTTTAACTCTTCAAGATATAGAAGAACCCAGACTCAACCAAACCAGGTGTTGTACCCCAAAATTTTCCCTCTCATTTATCAAGTAATCTCTCACAAGACCTCCTTTGGTTCAAGACTGCACTAGGGTTGATCAGCTCAAGACACCTCCTTAAGCACTGATGACTGAAAATTAGGGTTTGAGATTGCACAAGTATAAATGGACTTTTAATGCCCCATATGACTTTCATGGATCATTATGTACCCTCAAGATTGCTCATGTCAAGTTTCAAGTCTTGGATCACATTTTTGCCCAGTTAATTGACCAGTTGACCTAAAAATCAACTGTATTGGGGAAAAAGTAAAATGTGGTCAATTTACAGTCAAACTTCATTATTTTTTATCCATATCAACATTATGAACTCATATATGTCATTTGATCAAGTTTGGACCATAATTCCTCAATAAATTTGACCAGATCATCAAAAGGGCAAAATGGTCAAAATTAGGGTTTTGACTGAAGAAGTGCAATTTCTGATTTTTGACCTAGCAAATGGTTGATTGGTTGGAGACATGATCTCAAATATTAAATTGCATCATTTTTACCTAATGGCATGACTCAAAACTTCCCTTAAGATCAATTGATTGATAGTTGATTTTCAGTCAACCGATCAAAAGTCAACTGCATACTGAAAAGTCAAACTTTGACTTTTCGGTCAAAATCAAGTGTCAAAGATCGCAATTCATCAAAACATGTCAAAATATGAAACTTGTTCATCAAGAAATCAAAAAGTAAAGATTTCATTTTGAAAAGTCAAAATTTCTAAGAAATTTTTCAAAGTGTTGGAAACTTCATATTTTTTCACAACTTTGAGCCAATTTTTTACCATGATGCAAGATGATTCAAAGGAAACTTTCAACATGAAATTTGTATATCGCAATGAGATATAAAACATTGTAGAACACAACTTCTCCTATAAATGCATGGATTTCAAGTTATGATTTTGTGAATACATGTTCATGAAACTTGGAAACTTAGTGAAATTTTGCCCTAGTTTAGGCAGGATTTTGACCTAACTTCATGGAAATTTTCACATATCTCCAAGAGGAATTTTCAAAAATTACCAACATAGAGTTTGTAGAGGATGTCCCAAGCTTTCCAAAATGTCCAAGAACTCATTGAGATCATATTTGAGCAAGGAGAATCAAAGACAAGAAGTTAGGGTTTTCAAACTTGAATTACAAGCCATTTCATGATGAACAAGAATTCAAATCCAAGCCTAGGATGATTAATCTTTGCTTTACAGGCCACAAACTTGTTTGTCACTCCATAATTAAATGTTTACACAGATGTTAGAGCTTTGATCCAAGCATTTGAGCCATTTTCCAAGTTGCATTTCCATTTATGGCACAAAGTTACCATTCCATTCTTGTAAAGAGGCTTTAATCACAAAGTCAATGCATAGAGCTTTGCACTTGTTCCTTCTGATCACAAGAAATGTCAAAGGAAAAATCAACATGTTTAGAGCCTCCCAAAAACTCAGGCCATGCTTGTACTATGCCTTGAAACCATGTTTTCACTTTTCTTCAAAATCAAGTAACATAGCCATAACTCTATATCTTGTGCTTTTGACCACCTCAAGTGCTCTAACATTTTTCCAAATAATTATACAAGTTGTTTGCAAGATAACACACGAATACACAAGCTCTCAAACTCCCCAAAACTCAGAACTGCATCACAAACCACCACTGTTTCACATTCTGACCAAGAACTTCAAACTTCCATTTCCCTCGTGCATTTCTTGGCCTTTTAGTTTCAAAATATTACTCACATCAAATACAAACTATTGCTGTCCCTGTTTGCAGACTGTAACTCCATTTCCATCATCCTCCATAACCAAAAACAGAGCATTGCAGTTGGACTTCTCCAGGCCATTCCATCCACTCTCAGTTCAAGCCAGCTATTGCATTAGCTTCCTAGAGGTTCAAGGAAGCTAACCTGATAATCACCATCACTTGAAACAAGCTCAAACTTATTTCATGATTTCCAGTCTTGAGGTATTTTTATTGAACTTCTATCTCATTATTTAGGCATTGTTAGGCTTGCATTTGTGAAGATAAAATATAGACATCATTGCCCTGAAACTATACATGTCCATAGATTTCATTTATGTTGCTTGAGTAGGGAGAATTTTGAGTTTGAACCTCTTAAAATATTTAGGTCAGAATTTGGTACTGTTAGAAATTCATGCTCATCTTTGAGAATTAGATTAAGTTATTTACATATTCAGAATCGTGAGGAAATTTCTAACAAGTTTGATGTTGGAAGTTTTATGAATGGATAAAGAAATGAATAAGTTACAAATCCTTTGGCTGGAGGTTGAAGATGAAGTATAGTCAGGGCAAAACATGTATCATATATTTATTGTTTTGTTTAAGTTAACAGATGTATCACCACCTTAGTGGTTAAAGCGCGCGCCTGTAACTTGAGGGATCTGGGTTCGAGCCCCAGTGGTACCCTTTTGTGCATTTTCACAATTTTTTCAATCCTTTTTTTGTTCAGCCAGCGCTTGGGCCCCTTTAGTTGGGCTTTTCCATTTTTTATTTATTATTTTAAACACCCTGATTATGTTTATACCCCTGGCCCTTTTTATTATTTCACTTTCTTCTTTTTTATTTTATTTTCTTTTTCATATAACTTTTATTATTTTTATTATTATTATTATTATCATTGTTCTTTTTATTAATAAAAATACAAAAAAATATTATTAGTATTATTTTTACATTTTTATTTACTTTTCTTTGTAAAACACAAAAAGACTAAAAAATATTTTCTTAACAAATTTAACTTTTTTTTTGTAATTAATGTTTAGACTTAGGATTAATTATTACATTATTTTCTTGTAAATTAAAATCAATTTAGAACTTAGGTTTCCTTTTAATTAATCAATTCTCATGTTATTTTCATTATTTAAGACCTTTTCATAAAAAACCCTAAAAAACCCTTTTGAATTAATTTCTTTTCTTAATTAGTTTAAGTTAATTTTAGTTAATTTTTGATTAATAATTTTTTAATTAGGTCAAGATTAAAACCTTTCATAAAAAACCAAACAAAAATCATTTCTTTTTCCATTTTTCATTCTTGCATTTTATCTTCAATTTTGTACAATATTCAATATGGTTGTAATAATTAATTATGTTTAATTTTCTTGCAAAAAATCCCCATTTGTAAATTTGTATACCCCCTCCCCTAATGATGTAATAGCTTAGTATTTTTACTTCCAACAATTTATCGCTTTATATAAATGCTAGTAAATTAGGGTTTGTATGGAAAGATTAAAACCAACAAGTTAGCAAACCCTAATCCAAGATAAACAAGCATGTAAATCAACACATTTTCACACTTGCACCCTTAGGGTAATTCCACTTTGTTGCCTTACAAAAATGACCATGTTATGCATGTGGGATATCTTAGCAAAAAACAATAAAAAATATAAGATCATAGTCCCTCGATGACGCTATCAAATGCTGCCTTTCAAAATGATCTTAGTCCCTCAAAGAGAATTGCTAAGATATTTCACAACATTGCTATCATGGTCATACGATGACTCACGCCCATCCCTTTACATCCAAAGGTAAGGCTTCTTAACAAATCAATGGTAAGATAGCAATATCAAAGGAAAGAAAGAAATGAACTAAGACTTTTGAGTAGGTAGATTGTTCCTAGTTACTTGCTCAATTTCAAATCAAACACTTTTGCTTATTTTCAAAACAAACACCAACACTTTCAAAAACACTTTCAAAACATTTTCCAAACTTGAAACATTTTCAAAAACTCAACACTTTGTATACGTTCTTACGAACGAGAACTATTACAAAGTTTTCCTAAACAATGGCGCCTTTTCAAAATACTTTCAAAAACCACACAAAGCACATTTTCAAACAGAAGCAAGTGATCTAGCAAGAAACTAAGAGCCCATAGATAACTATGGATGAAAAGGGTGCTAACACCTTCCCTTTTCATAATCTACCCCCCGAACTCAAGAAACAATCTCAAAGGTCTTTCCTGTTCTTTTCAGCCTTTCGTTTTGGATAAAAGAAAATTCGGTGGCGACTCTTGCTAACCTCAACATTTGCGATAAAACGCAAAACACCTAAGTCAGTTCTCCCACCGTATCATAGAACTGGCGACTCTGCTGGGGAGATTCTTAAAAGTGGGGTTACCTTAGGGCTAGAACACCTTTAATTGCTTTCATTGTTTGATTTGTTTGCTTTACATTTTGGTTCTTTGTTTGGGCTTAAATCCTCTACCCGGATTTGGCATACCTTATGGGTAAGTAGCAATACATTATGGAAACTGTGCGGGGTATACCAACATGGTCTAAGCAAAAGCTACATTAGTGTGACATTGTGGGTACCAATAGCCCTTGAGTAGTCAAGGAGAATACGGGGCCGCTGATTGATATCATGAAGTACTAACTGACTTTAGAACCTTTACTTGACCAACTTGGCCATTAGGACGTAGTGAGATGACCGACTTTGGTGCAGTCCGAAGTTGGTAGATACTCGATACTACACTCATTGAGGTTTGACTTTTTGGGATATTTCAGTCACCGTGAAAGAGGCTTGCGCTGAAACAATGCTCGAGAAGACAAACCAGTGATATTGGGATCCTTTAGAACCCGAATACTATTTCTAGGATAGGTTTGAGCCAACTAAACTTCAAGAGGGTACTTACCTATGAGACTCCATGCAAGCCTAAACCTAAGGACTTGTTTGCATTGTTTGTATATATTTACTTGTACATAACATCATAAACATCATAACATCATACTCATTCTCACTAACAATTTCAAGGATTATTGGGATTTATCTTGGTTCTGTTTTGTAGGACATGGCTTCTATTCGCAGGAAAACCATTCAAGTCAATCTCGTAAGAATCCCTCTTCAACTCAAAGAGTTAGCATCAAGGGTCTCTGAGAACTCTTCATTCACCGAAATACATGGTCGCCTCCTAAACTTGGTTACCTCCAACACTGATGAAGATACGATGAAGGTGCTTTTCCAATTCTTTGATCCTCTACACCATTGCTTCACTTTTCCCGATTATCAACTTGTACCAACTTTAGAGGAATTTTCATAACTCTTAATGATTCCCATTCTCAATCAAATACCCTTCAACGGTACAGAAAGAGATCCAAAACCTGAGGAGATTTCCCAAGCACTACACTTGCAACAATCTGATATCACAACTAATTAGGAAACAAGGAGTGGTGTCAAAGGTTTCTTAGCCAAGTTCTTATTTGAGAAAGCTCAAGATTGTTGGAACTCCTTGGACTTACAAGATTTTGAAGAAATTGTGGCCCTTCTCATCTATGGGATGGTTTTGTTTCCAAACCCTGACCAACTCATAGATGTAAGCACCGTCAAAATCTTCATGTCTCGCAATCCAGTGCCTACATTATTAGGAGACATCCTACATTCTTTTCACTCTCTCACTATGAGGAAAAGAGGGATCCTCATGTGTTGCACTCCTCTCTTGGCAAGATGGTTTATTTCTCATCTTCCCCGATTTGTGTTAAAGAATGAGTAAGGTTCAAAGTGGTCCCATAGGTTGATGACGCTTAGACATTCAGATGTTCATTGGTGTTCCCAATCCTTGGAGAAAGTTACTATTATCGACCATTATGGAGAATTCCCTAATGTCCCCTTGCTTGGAATTAGAGGAGGTATCACTTACAACTTCTGCTTAGCCTTACGACAGTTTGGTTACGCCCGAAAGGATGGTCCACATGAGATGCTTATGCAAGGAGTGGTATTTGACTACGAGAGCGATGATCAAGGTTACCGTTAGAGGTTTATCCGAGCTTGGAGGATGGTGAACAAGGTGGATAGCAAGACACTGGAACATAAGAATTCCATTCCCTTTGAGCCTTACCTTAAGTGGGTACGAGCTCGTGCTCAGAAACTTGTGATGCCTTATCCTTCTATCTTACCAGTCATTATGGAGCCAGTGGTTGAAGGAGATGTTCCCTACACTATCCTCCATCCCGACATTCCTACCTATCTTGAAGACTTTCAAAAAGGATGGATTCATCTTAAGGAAGAATGAGATACTTTCGAGGCTCAATTCTATGCTAGTGATAAGAGGGTCTTGGTGCTTACGAAGCAGCTACAAGAAGAGCAAAGTGTGAACGCCTATCTCGCACCGAAGAGGATGCGTTCAGTATTTTTATCTTAGAAAGTTATTTTGTAAGCCCAAGAGGCATGATGTAATCCTTTTTGAACTAATTAATGAAAAAATGACGTTTGTTCATTCTTTTGTCTATACAAATTTATATTTCAGTAATCCTTGAAATCATTTGCATATACATATTCCATGCATCATAACATGCCAGATTTTTGCATAACAAGTTTCCTTATCTTTCTGCTGTTTATTTCAGCAAGATGGATCTAGAGAAAACTGTGAAGGATCTCTAGACATAAAACTCTCAATTCTAAGAGACTCTACTAGCCCTAGCCAAGGGGCAGCAAGACATGATGGCTTTGCTGGCAGTTAAGAAGAAGCCCAATAAGAAAGCTCTACTCAACATGGGTAGAAGGTTCAAGGAGACAGTCCGTCAGATCCCAGTAGGAGAAGACTCATCTGAAGAGGACGAGAACCAGACTGGTGAGGTCAAGAGTACTCAGGCTGACTGTGTTAATGATTAAGCATCTGATGATGATTATTTCAATGAGCAGTATCCACCCGCCGATATAAAGTATAAGAAGTTAAAATACAGATTGAAAGCTGTTGAAATCCAAGTCGTCCCCGATTTAGATTTAGATTATTTGGGTTTGATCTATGGGGTAGTCATTCCCCACAAATTCAAAATACCAATCTTTGCAAAGTACGAAGGGGTTTCTTGTCCAAAACTCCACCTGAAATCTTACGTGCACAAGATACAGCCGCACACTGTTGATAAAAAACTCTGGGTTCACTTTTTTCAAGAGAGATTGGCTGGAACGCAACTTGAATGGTTTTATCAGTTGGATGGTTCCCTTATTAATATTTGGGAGGATTTAGCTACCGCCTTCTACCATCAGTACCAGTATAACGCCGACTTGGCGCCAACGAGGGTTCAATTACAAGATATGACCATGGGGAAGAATGAAGGATTTAAAGAATATGCGCAAAAGTGGAGAGACCTCGCCAGTAGGGTTCAACCACCCTTGACTGATAGGGAGCACATTGACATGTTCATGGGCACCCTATATGGTCCTTTCTTTAATATGTTGGTTGTCTGCTCTTCTTCTGGTTTCACCGAATTAATCATAACCGGTGAAAGAGTTGAAAGCGACATCAAAAGTGGGAAGATCTCTGTGGCATCTACCTCCACTTCCAATCCTATCAAGAAACCTTTTGCTGCAAAAAAGGAAGTCAATGCTGTGTACGGGGAAAGGGCCCGTACAAATAAGAATGATCATCCGTCTGTCAATGTTGTTCGAATCTCCAATCCAACTCTTACTCCAAGACCATCTACTATTCATCAACATTTTGAAACTGCAAAAAGACAATTTACAAGGTTAGGCATGTCACTGTCTCAAGCCCTACAACATTTGCTAAAGGCTAATTTGGTGATATTGCGCGACCCTTCTGCCAACCATGATACCTCGTCACCAAAGTATAATCCGAACGCTAAATAAGCTTACCACTCAAGCAGCCTCGGGCATGAGACTGACCAGTACTGGATATCGATCAAATAGAATTGACCCTTGTCATGCTTCAGCATTGGAGTGGTGAAGAATTGACTACTTCGCTGAATATCATCAAAAAGAACCCGTTGAAAGCTGGGATTTTCCCTGGCTGTGTAAAAGACTGTATGTGTTGTACAAGACAACTCAATGGATGTGAAGGGCTGAAGAAAGGCATTCAACGCTTGATGGATAGCCACAGAATTCTATTTGAGAAGACCCCACTTGCCAAAAGTTTGATTAACAAATGTGAAGACCTCTCCATTATTACCATCTCAAACAAGCCTCTTAGGATCACCTCCAAAGGTCCTATTAGGATTCCAAATGAACCCACTGTTGCCCCCTTAATAATTACCAATCCTGGACAAATTCCCTACTCTTCAAACAAGGCGGTACCATGGAACTATGGTGCTGAGGTGTTTTACCACAGCATAAAACAAGACGCTTGGATTGAAGAAGAAAAAGATGACAATGTTGGTAACATAGCTGGATCAAGCAAAGTAACTAGAACTGGGAGAATATTTTCACCCAATATCTCACCACCAGTTATTACAAAGGTGCCCATCCGTATTACTGCTGCCAAGCTAAATACTGATACAAGAGGGAAGGAAAAAGTTGTTGAGCCGGTTGTAACTGAAATACCCTCAAAGGATGTTGCTGATGGAGAGCCCTCCGCTCGTGAGATAGACGAGATCTTTAAGATCATAAAAAGAAGAGACTTTAAGATTGTGGAATAGTTGGGGCAAACCCCTTCTAAGATTTCAATGTTGTCATTTCTTCTTTGTTCCGATGCCCATGCTCGGACATTAATCAAATTCCTGAAAAAGGATCATGTTCCCCATGAAACCACAACGGACCAATTTGAGAATTGCGTGGCTAGTCTGACAGCTGATAATGGCTTGGGATTTTCAGATGCTGACCTAACATCGCTTGGGAAGAACCACAATAAAGCTCTACATGTTTCAGTCGAGTGCAAGGGGACCACCCTAGCACATGTTCTAGTCGACACTGGTTCTTCTCGGAATGTATTACCCAAGGGGGAGTTAGACCGTTTGGACTGTGAGGGTTTAGTCTTAAAGCCAAGTGATATCATTGTAAGGGCGTTCGATGGATCAAAAAGCATAGTTCATGGGGAAGTAGATCTTCCAATCAAGGTGGGTTCCCAAATCTTCAACTCCACCTTCTACATTATGGACATCCATCCTGCCTATTGTTGTCTGTTAGGTCGCCCGTGGATCCATAAAATTGGGGCAGTAACCTCAACTCTCCATCAGAAACTCAAATATCCAGTCAAGGGAAGAATAGTCACCATCTGTGGAGAAGAAGAGTTTATGGTAAGCCACCTTAACTCGTTCAAATACATAGAGATGGATGGAGAATTCATTGAGACCCCGTGTCAAGCCTTTGAGGTTGTACCACCAATGGTTGCTGCTACCAAATGTTCCTCTGATGAATCTAAAGCTGTTAAAGTCATACCAAAGATGGTTTCAATCAAAGATGCTCGTGCGGCAATTGAAAAAGGAAGCTGTGATACTTGGGGGGCAACTCATTGATATCCCATTCAAAGCGGACAAGTTTGGTTTGGGCTTCACCGTCAAAGCTCAGAAGGAAGTGAGGCGTGCTCGTGCTGGAAAGCCACCTCTCCGCATTGGAAGCCATGAAGTCAACGTCGTGGGTGATTCTGATGAAGAAGTTTCATTTGAAGATTGGGTGTATCCAACTACAACGAAGCTAAAGAATTGACATGCAAAGGACTTTGTGCCCATCTCCTTCATTGAGGAGTTATCTACTTGTTATTGCTTTTCTTTCAATTCAAGAACATTTTGTCTGTAATATTCAACAATGACTTTTAAGCCATGTGCCTGGCCCGGGGCACTTTGGTCAATTTGTCAAGGGTTTTATTTATGTTTATCTAATCATATGATCATTCAGTATATTAGACTCTTTTGCATTTAAATATTTGTGTTCATTGTATTTCTTTTCTTTCAAATACATTTTTCAAAAATAGCCATGTATCTTACATGCACACACACACACACACACACACACACACACACACACACACATTCTTGCAGGTCCTCATCCACTCTGGATCCTATTGCCATTGACTCTACTATTGTCGACTATGACTTTGAATGCCCAATCAACCAAGCCGAAGATGAAGGCTAGGAAGATTGTGACATACCGAGAGAATTATCCAGACTTCTATTACAAGAGGAAAAAGCTATTCAGCCGCACGAAGAGCCAGTTGAAGTCATCAATCTGGGTACTGAGTCAGATAAGAAGGAAATCAAGATTGGTGCTAACTTAGAAGACAATGTCAAGAGCAGGTTGGTTCAGATGTTTCATGATTATGTGGAAGTATTTGCTTGGTCTTATGAAGATATGCCTGGGTTGGATACCGACATCGTAGTTCATCGTCTGCAGACAAAAGAAGACTGTCCTCCTGCCAAACAAAAGGTTCGTCGCATGAGACCTGATATGTCTGAGAAGATCAAAGCTGAAGTGATGAAACAATTTGATGCAGGGTTCCTAGATGTGAAATCCTATCCCCAATAGGTTGCCAATGTGGTTCCAGTACCAAATAAAGACGGAAAAGTTTGCATGTGCATAGACTATAGGGATCTGAATAGGGCAAGCCCCAAGGATGACTTCCCTCTACCACACATTGACGTCTTAGTTGATAACACTTCTCAGCATAAAGTCTTCTCTTTTATGGACGGTTTCTCCGGCTATAATCAAATAATGATGGCTCCCGAAGACATGGAGAAGACTACTTTTGTTACGCAATGGGGAACCTTCAGCTACAAGGTAATGTCGTTCGAATTGAAGAATGCAGGGGCAACATATCCGAGAGCTATGGTTGCTTTGTTTGATGACATGATACATCATGAAATAGAGGTATATATGGATAATATGATTGTCAGATCACAAAATAAAGAAGAACATCTCGATCACCTGTACAAACTATTCGTAAGGATGAAAAAGTACAAGCTGAGGTTAAACCCTAACAAATGCACATTTGGAGTACGACCTGGAAAGCTTCTAGGTTTTGTTGTTAGCAATAAAGGCATTGAAGTCGATCCTTCCAAGGTGAAGGCTATCCAAGAAATGCCAGTCCCTCATTCTGAAAAGGAAGTTAGAGGATTCTTAGGGCGTCTCAATTACATTGCTTGCTTCATATCACACTTGACTGCTACTTGTGAACCAATCTTCAAACTCTTGAAGAAAGATCAGGTAGTCAGATGGAATGATGAGTGCCAAGCTTCCTTTGACAAAATCAAAGAATACCTACAAGAACCTCCTATTCTCATGCCTCCAGTTGAAGGAAGACCCTTGATCATGTACTTGACAGTACTAGAGAACTCTATGGGGTGTGTTTTGGGCCAACATGATGAGTCTGACCGAAAATAGCATGCTATTTATTACCTAAGCAAAAATTTTACCGACTGTGAAACTAGATATTCACTGCTCGAGAAATTTTTTTGCGCTCTAGCATGGGCTGCTCGCCGGCTAAGACAGTACATGTTATCTCATACCACTCTTTTGAATTCTAAGATGGACCCAATCAAGTACATCTTCGAGAAACCTGCCCTTTCCGGACGGATATCCAAAGGGAAAATGACCTTAACCTAGTACGACATTCAATACACTACACAAAAGGACATTAAAGGAAGCGTACTAGCAGATCATTTGGCCCATCAAGCTATGGAGGATTATAAGTTTATGAACTTCGACTTCCCTGACGAGAACATCATGCTGGTGACCACCTGTGCGAAACCTGGACCGTATGACGGACCTGAACAAGGATCCCGACGGACCATGGTCTTCGATGGGGCTTCCAACGCCTTGGGTAACGAAATTGGCGCTGTGATCATCTCTCCTAAAGGTTGCCACACTCCATTCACTGCCAGAATATGCTTCGATTGCACGAACAACATGGCCGAGTAAGAAACATGCATTTTGGGTCTGAAAGCTGCCATTGACTTGAGGATCAAGCATTTGAATGTGTTTGGGGGTTCCGCTTTAGTGATCATCCAAGTAAAAGGATATTGGGACACTAAGCACCTTAATATCATCCCTTAAAGGAACTTATGCTATCCTTAATTCCTTACTTAGAAGAGATCACCTTTGAACACTTACCTAGGGAAGAAAATAAGTTGGCTGACGCTTTGGCAACCATGTCTTCAATGTTCAAGGTCAGATGGGAAACCGAAGCCCCTATGATTACAATTGAAAGATTCGATGAACCTGCACATGGTTGTGAGCTTGACACTGACGCGGAAAAGCCATGGTACCATGAGGTGATGAGATATCTTGAAGCACAAGAGTATCCCGAGGGAGCATCCATCAAATGACAAAAAATTCTTACAAATATTAGTAGCCAAATTCTTCCTAAGTAACAGGATATTGTACAAGCGCAACCATGATCCAACTCTACTCCGATGTGTGGACAAGAAGGAGGCAGAAGAGATTATGGAAGATATGCACGATGGTCTCTTTGGGACTCACTCAAGTGGACATACGATGGCTAAGAAGATCTTGAGAGCTGGCTATTACTGGTCAACAATGGAGACTGGTTGCCATCAACATTCAAGAACTTGTCACAAATGCCAAATCTATGCTGACAAGGTCCATGTGCCTCATATCCCTCTGAACGTCATGACCACTCTGTAGCCATTTGCAATATGGGGCATTGACATGATTGGAGAAATCAAGCCCACAAATTCCAATGGACATCGCTTCATTCTTGTCGCTATCGACTATTTCACAAAATGGGTCGGAGCCACATTGTTTTCCTCAGTCACCAAGAATATGGTAGCCAGATTCATCAAACACAACCTCATTTGCCGCTATGGTATCCCCAAAAGGATCACCACCAACAATGGAAATAACCTTAACAATGTTATGATTACTGAGCTTTGTACTCAATTTAATATCAAGCATCACAATTCTTCTCCATATAGACCGAAAATGAATGGCGCAGTCGAAGCGGCCAACAAAAATATCAAGAAGATTGTGCAGAAAATGGTAGTAACCTATAAGGATTGAAATGAGATGTTACTGTTTTCTCTCCACGGCTACCGCACTTCAGCTAAAACATCAACTGGGCAACTCCCTTTTCTCTATTCTATGGCATGGAAGCTGTTCTACCAGTGGAAGTTCAGATTCCCCCGTTGAGGATTATGAATGAAGCAGGCCTAGGCAAAGACGAGTGGATTCAAACGAGATTGGATCAACTGAACTTGATCGATGAAAAACAATTGGCTGCTGTTTGCCATGGTCAGACATACCAAAAACGTATGATCAAGACTTTTAACAAAAAGATCAAGCCTCGAGTATATCAAGTTGGTGACTTGGTGATAAAATGCATCATTCTACCACAAGGCGACCCCAGAGGAAAATGGACTCCCACCTATGAAGGGCCATTTGTTGTCAAGAGAGTGTTCTCTGGCGGTGCCATGATGCTGACTACCATGGATGGTGAAGACTTCCCACATCCTATAAACACGGATGTAGTTAAAAAATACTACACATAAGAGACCCGCTAGGTTGACACACCTAGGCAAAATAAGGGTATCCCGGTAAACCAAAAGGTTTGTGCAAAAGTTAGGGATATATGCAAAAGATTGTACACCTGGAAAGTTGAAAACCCGAAAGGGCGACTTGGGAAAAAATGGGTATCCTGGTGGGCTGAAAACCCGAAATGGCGGTCCAGGCAAAATTTAAGGATTGAAAGCATATGACTATGTCCCATGGAATCACCACAGTCAACTTTATCACCAAGGTCCGAGTTCAAACGGTCCAAAATCAATCCAATCAACTTCTATCAACGGCAAGGGGCATTCAAAGACATTGAGGCAATAGTAGAGTTGGAAGGAAATGAGATCATTTCAAATGGATATTTGTTTTTATTTTCAATTTTGTTTTCCTTTTGATGATTTCCTCTTACTAGGATCTCCGTCTCTTTGTATAAAAAAATTCCTATTCATGGGAAAAATATCAATACAGATATACTTTGAAGTGCAAACTTCATGTCTTTGTTTTGAATACAAACTTGTCCAATGACTAAAATTGAATGAGCATATGCATATGAACATAATTAAAACTGTTTGGAACGTATGACCTAAGCAGTAACAAGCACCTCTTTAATGAATATGGAATATCCCCACAGAAGTATTTCATTAACATCATCTCCAGAAGAGTTACCCACAAAGTTTCTTTGCATAGGATAATCTCCAACCAGACTCTCAATCTCTTGGCAACTCTTTCCCCAACTAAGTTGAATCTTACAAGTAGAAGCCTTGTGGATCTCTTCCTAAAAAGAACTCACCACTTCAGCAGTTTATCAACATGGTTTATTTCCCCAACAAACAACGAGTAGCATAACTCCCCAGCCGAGTACAAAATTACCCAGCTTGGTCTATCTTCTCCAGCTGAGCCTGTTATCCCCAATTGAATATACCTCCCCAAGCTGAGTATGTCCTCCCCGACTGTATCTACATTCCCCAACTTAAGTTTGCCTTTCAGACTATTGCAAATAATAGGGCCACAACCCTTAATCCCCAGTAAAGTCATCAACAAAACCTTTACTATCTCCAAAAGATACTATGAAGCCTGGACCCAACCAAATATTAGCATAATTTTCAAGTTATTATGAAGCCTGGACCCAACCAGATAATAGTCAACTTCTCAAGTCACTGTAGAGCCTGGATCCGACCAGATAATAGTGTAATCTTTCAAATACTATGAAACCTGGACCCGACCAGATAATAGTTTAACTCTTCAAAATATAGAAGAACCTGGACTCAACCAGACCAAGCTTTAACTTCTTTTCCCCAGTAGAGTTTGCCTTTACCACAATAAGTTGTTGTGAAGCCTGGATCCGACCAGATAGCAACTACCCTCAAAAATTCGCTGTGAAACATGGAACCTGACCAGATAACAACTAAATCCCCAAACAGTTTATTATGAAACCTGGACCCGACCAGATAACAATTAACCTCATCAACCCCAAAAATCTGCAAAGCCTGGACCCGACCAGATGTCAGTTTTCAAGCAAGTTATTGTGAAACCTGGAGCCCGACCAGATAACAATTAACTATGATCCCCAGAGAGACACTATGAAGCCTGGAACCGACCAGATAATAGTACAAATTTCCCAAAACCATGAAACTTGGACCCGACAATAGTAGTTACCACTTCAAGTTACTGCAAAGCCTGGATCTGACCAGATAACAGTTAACTTCCTTATCCCTAGCAAGTTGTTGTGAAGCCTGGATCCGACCAGATAACTTTTCAATTTCAAGAAATTTTCTGCAAAGCCTGGAATCCGACCAGATAACAGTTTAATTTATCTCTTCCCTAGTAAGTTACCGTGAAGCCTGAATCTGACCAGATAGCAGTTGACTTCCTCATTCTCAGCAAGTTGTGAAGCCTGGATCCGACCAGATAACAGCTGGCGTTCTAGAGATATTCCCCAGCAGAAGCATCCTTTCAATAAAGTTTGAAGATATGTATATTCTTCAACCCCAACAACAATTAGGGATTCAACCCCCCAGAACTTCCTCAGCGGCAGTCAGGGATTTATTTTCCCGGACAAAAACATACATCTCACATTCATACATCATAGCACGTACATACAAAATACATTTAGCATAATACCACATCTGGTGAACATCGTGCATACATATGCATTTTACTAACTATTTTTCTCACAGGTAAAACATCAAGTTTTAGTATAAATCAACAAGAGATTTATGCTGATACTTCTTCCAGTGTTTACCAACATTCCTCCAAATGGCATCTATAAGCCTATTCACAATCCATCTTCGAGTGCAAATTTCTGGGCACTCTAGTGTTCAATCATCTTTCACCTTCAAGTCACGAATGGCGGATCTGCCAATCTAACTCTTTAGGTTTAAGAAGATTGAATAGGGGCAGCTGTTGTACCCCAAAGTTTTCCCTCTCATTTATTAAGTAATCTCTCACAAGATCTCCTTTGGTTCAAGACTGCACTAGGGTTGAGCAGCATAAGACACCTCCTCAAACACTTATGACTGAAAATTAGGGTTTGAGATTGCACAATGATAAATGTAATTTTAATGCCCCATATGACTTTCATGGATCATTATGGACCCTCAATATTTCTCATGTCAATTTTCAAGTCTTGGATCACATTTTTGCTTAGTCAATTGATCAGTTGACCTAAAAATCAGCTGTATTGGGGAAAAAGTCAATTGTGGTCAATTTACAATAAAACTTCATAACTTTTGATCCATATCAACATTATAAAATCATATATGTCATTTGATCAAGTTTGGACCATAATTCCTCAAGAAATTTGATCAGATCATCAGAAGGGAAAAATGGTCAAAATTAGGGTTTTGACTCAAGAAGTGCAATTTCTGATTTTTGACCTTGCAAATGGTTGATTGGTTGGAGACATGATCTCAAAGATTAAATTGCATCATTTTGACCTAATGGCATGACTCAAAACTTCCCTCAAGATCAATTGATTGATAGTTGATTTTCAGTCAACTGATTAAAAGTCAACTGCACACTGAAAAGTCAAACTTTGACTCTTTCGTCAAAATCAAGTGTCAAAGATCACAATTCATCAAAACATGTCAAAATATGAAACTTGTTCATCAAGAAATCAAAAAGTCAAGATTTCATTTTGAAAAGTCAAAATTTCTAAACTTAGAAATTTTTCCAAGTGTTGGAAACTTCATATTTTTTCACAACTTTGAGCCAATTTTTCACCATGATGCAAGATGGTTCAAAGGAAACTTTCAACATGAAAGTTGTGTATCTCAATGAGATCTAAAACATTGTATAACATAACTTCTCCTAGAAATGCATGTATTTCAAGTTATGATTTTGTGAATACATGTTCATGAAACTTGAAAACTTAGTGAAATTTTGCCCTAGTTTAGGCAGGATTTTGACCTAACTTCATGGCAATTTTTCACATAGCTCCAAGAGAAATTTTCAAAAATGACCATTATAGAGGTTGTAGAGGATGTTACAAGCTTTCCAAAATGTTTGAGAACTCATTAAGATCATGTTTGAACAAGGAGAATCAGAGACAAGAAGTTAGCGTTTTCAAACTTGAATTACAAGCCATTTCATGATGAACAAGAATTCAAATCCAAGCCTAGGCTGCATAATCTTTGCTTTGCAGGCCTAAAAAATGTTTGTCACTCTATAATTAAATGTTTACACACCTGCTAAAGCTTTGATCCAAGCATTTGATCCATTATCCAAGTTGCATTTCCATTTATGGCACAAAGTTACCATTCCATTCTTGTAAAGAGGATTTAATCACAAAGTCAATGCATAGAGCTTTGCACTTGTTCCTTCTGATCACAAGCAATGTCAAAGGCAAAAGCAACATGTCTAGAGCCTCCTATAAACTCAGGCCATGCTTGTACTATGCCTTGAAACCATGTTTTCACTTTTCTTCAAAATCAAGTAACATAGCCATAACTCTATATCTTGTTCTTTTGACCACCTCAAGTGCTCTAAACTTTTTCCATATAATTATACAAGTTGTTTGCAAGCTAACACACAATTACACAAGCTCTCAAACTCACCAAAACTCAGAAATGCATCACAAACCACCATTGTTGCACATTCTTACCAAGAACTTCAAACTTCCATTTCCCTTGTGCGTTTCTTGGCCTTTTCGTTTCAAAAGCTTCCTCACATCAAATAAAAACTATCCCTATCCCTGTTTGCAGACTATAACTCCATTCCCATCATCCTCCATAACCAAAAACAAAGCATTGCAGTTGGACTTCTCTAGGCCATTCCAGCCACTCTCAGTTCAAGCCAGCTGTTGCATTAGCTTCCTAGAGGTTCAAGGAAGCTAACTTGATCATCACCATCACTTGAAACAAGCTCAAACTCATTTCACGATTTCCAGTTTTGAGGTATTTTTCTTGAACTTCTATCTCATTATTTAGGCATTGTTAGGCTTGCATTTGTGAAGATAAAATGTAGACATCATTTCCCTGAAACTATACATGTCCATAGATTTCATTTATGTTGCTTGAGTAGGGAGAATTTTGAGTTTGAACCTATGAAATATTTAGTTCAGAATTTGGTACTGTTAGAAATTCATGCTCATCTTTGAGAATTAGATTAAGTTATTTACATATTCAGAATCGTGAGGAAATTTCTAACAAGTTTGATGTTGGAAGTTTTGTGAATTGATAAGAAATGAATAAGTTACAGATCCTTTGGTTGGAGGTTGAAGATGAAGTTCAATCAGAGCAAAACTTGTATCATATATTTATTGTTTTGTTTAAGTTAACGGATGTATAACCACCCCAGTAGTTAAAGCGCGCGTCTGTAACCCGAGGGACCTGGGTTCGAGCCCCAGTGGTACCCTTTTATGCATTTTCACAATTTTTTCAATCCTTTTTTTGTTCAGCCAACGCCTGGGCCCCTTTAGTTGGGCTTTTCCATTTTTATTTTATTTTTTTAAACACCCTGATTATGTTTATACCCCTGGCCCTTTTTATTATTTCACTTTTTTTTTATAATTTTATTTACTTTTTCATATTACTTTTATTATTTTTATTATTATTATTATTATTATTATTATTATTATTATTATTATTGTTATCATTGTTATTTTTATTAATTAAAATCCAAAAAAATCTTATTATTATTATTATTATTACATTTTTATTTATTTTTATTTGTAAAAAATAAAAAGACTAAAAAATATTTTCTTAATAAATTTAACCTTTTTTTGTAATTAATATTTAAACTTAGGATTAATTATTACATCATTTTCTTGTAAATTAAAATCAATTTAGAACTTAGGTTTCCTTTTAATTAATCAATTCTTATGTTATTTTCATTATTTAAGACCTTTTCATAAAAAACCCTAAAAAACCCTTTTGAATTAATTTCTTTTCTTAATTAGTTTAAGTTAATTTTAGTTAATTTTTAATTAATCATTTTTAATTAGGTCAAGATTAAAACCTTTCATAAAAATCCAAACAAAAATCATTTCTTTTTCCATTTTGCATTCTTGCATTTTATCTTTAATTTTGTGCAATATTCAATATGGTTGTAATAGTTAATTAGGTTTAATTTTCTTGCAAAAAATCCCCATTTGTAAATTTGTATACCCCCTCCCCTAATGATGTAATAGCTTAGTATTCTTACTTTTCGCAATTTATCGCTTTATATAAATGCTAGTAAATTAGGGTTTGTATGGAAAGATTAAAATCAACGAGTTAGCAAACCCTAATCCAAGATAAACAAGCATGTAAATCAACACATTTGCACACTTGCACCCTTAGGGTAATTCAACTTTGTTGCCTTACAAAAATGACCATGTTATGCATGTGGGATATCTTAGCAAAAAGCAATAAAAAATACAAGATCATAGTCCCTCGCTGACGCTATCAAATGTTGCCTTTCAAAATGATCTTAGTCCCTCAAAGAGAATTACTAAGATGTTTCACAACATTGCTATCATGGACATACGATGACCGACGCACGTCGCTTTACATCCAAAGATAAGGCTTCTTACTAAATCAATGGTAAGATAACAATATCAAAGGAAAGGAAGAAATGAACTAATAAGACTTTTGAGTAGGTAGATTGTTCCTAGTTTCTTGCTCAATTTCAAATCAAACACTCTTGCTTATTTTCAAAACAAACACCAACACTTTAAAAAACACTTTCAAAACATTTTACAAACTTGAAACATTTTCAAAAGCTCAACACTTTATATACGTTCTTACAAACGAGAACTATTACAAAGTTTGCCTAAACGATGGCGCCATTTCAAAATACTTTCAAAAACCACACAAAGCACATTTTCAAAGAGAAGTAAGTTATCTAGAAAGCAACTAAGATCCCATTGATAACTATGGATGAAAAGGGTGCTAACACCTTCCCTTTTCATAATCTACCCCCCGAACTCAAGAAACAATCTCAAAGGTCTTTCCTATTCTTTTCAGCCTTTCCTTTTGGATAAAAGAAAATTCGGTGGCGACTCTTGCTAACCGCAACATTTGTGATAAAACGCAAAACACCCAAGTCAGTTCTCCCACCGTATCACACCAGGGTTTAACTTCTTTTCCCCATTAGTGTTTGCCTCTACCCCAGCAAGTTACTGTGAAGCATGGACCCGACCAGATATCATTTTTCAAATTCATCTTTTTAAGTAAGTTATTGTGAAGCCTAGATCCGACCAGATAGCAATTCCCCTCAGAAGTTCGTTGTGAAACCTGGAATCCGACCAAATAACAACTAAGTTCCAAGCAAGTTACTGTAAAGCCTGGATCCGACCAGATATCAGTTCAACCTTATCTCCTCAGACTAGTTTATTGTGAAACCTGGATCCGACCACATAGTAATTAACTTCATCCATCTCAAAATATATAAAGCCTAGATCTGACCAGATATCATTTCAACTTTGTCTATTCAAGCAAGTTATTATGAAGCCTGTAGTCTGACTAGATAACAATTAGCTACAATCCCCAGCAAGACACTATGAAGCCTGGACTCGACCAGATACTAGTATAAATATTTCAAAAAAAAATAGTAAGCCTTGACCCGACCAAATAGTAGTTACCACTTTAAGAAATCTGCGAAGCTTGGATCCGACCAGATAACAGTTCAAGTTCAAAAAAAATTATGTGAAGCCTGGAATATGACCAGATAACAGTTAATTTATTTATCCTCAGTGAGTTAACGCGAAGTCTGGATCTGACCAGATAGCAGTTTCCTTCCTCATCCTCAGCAAGTTGTGAAGCCTGGACCCGACCAGATAACAACTAACATGCAAGAGATATTCCCCAGCGGAAGCATTCTGTCAACAAAGTCTGAAGATACGTATATTCTTCATCCCCAACTGCAATCTGGGATTCAGCTTCCCATAACTGCTCAGCAATAGTCAAGGATTTATTTTCCCAGAAAAACCTATATCCCATATTCATACATCATAGTATATACATACAAAATACATTTAGCACAATTGCATTCATCTTGTGAACATCATGCATACATCTGCATTTTACTAACCCTTTTTCCCACAGGTAAAATATCAAGTTTTAGTATAAATAGACCAAAGATTTGTGCTGATACTTCCTCTAATATTTACCATCATTCCTCCAAATGGAATCTATAAGCCCATTCCCAATACATCTTCGAGTGCAAATTTCGGGGCACTCTAGTGTTCAATCATCTTCCACCTTCAAATCACGAATGGCGAATCCGTCAATCTAACTCTTCAGGTTTAAGAAGATTGAACAGGGGCAGCTGTTGTACCCCAAAATTTTCCCTCTCATTTCTCAAGTAATCTCTCACAAGATCTCCATTGATTCAAGACTGCACAAGGTTTGATCAGCTCAAGATACCTCCTCAAGCACTGATAACTGAAAATTAGGGTTTGAGTTTTCACTAGGAAAAATTGACTTTTAATGCCCCATATGACTTTCATGGATCATTTTTTACCTTTAAGATTTCTCATGTCAAGTTTCAAGTCTTGGATCACATTTTTGCTCAATCAATTGATCAGTTGACCTAAAATCAACTATATTGGGGAAAAAGTCAACTCTGGTCAATTTACAGTCAAATTCATAATTTTTGGTCCATATCAACATTATTAACTCATATATGTCATTTGATCAAGTTTGGATCACAATTCCTCAAGAAATTTGATCAAATCATCAAAAGGGCATAATGGTCAAAATTAGGGTTTTGACTGAGGAAGTGCAATTTCTGATTTTTGACCTAGCAAATGACTCATTGGTTTAAGACATGATCTCAAGGTTTAAAATACTTCATTTTTACCTAATGGCATGGCTCAAAACATTCCTCAAGATTAATTAGTTGATAGATGAATTTCAGTCAACTGATGAAAAGTCAATTGTACATTGAAAAGTCAAACTTTGACTTTTTGGTCAAAATCAAGTTTCAAAGGTTACAATTCATCAATACATGTCAAAATATGAAACTTGTTCATCAAGAAATCAAAAATTCAAGATTTCATTTTGAAAAGTCAAAATTTCTAAACTTAGAATTTTTTCTAAGTGTTGGAAATTCACATTTTTTCACAACTTTATGCCAAATTTTCACCATGATGCAAGATGATTAAAAGGAAACTTCCAACATAAAAGTTGTAGATCTCAATGATATCTAAAACATTGTAGAACATAAATTTTTCTAGAAATTCTTGGATTTTATGTTATGATTTGAAGAAGACATTTTCATGAAACTTGGAAATTTAGTGAAATTTTGCCCTAGTTTAGGCAGGATTTTGACCTAACTTCATGGAAATTTTTCTTATAGTTCCAAGATAAATTTTAAAATATTTCCAACATAGAGGTTGTATACAATGTTACAATATTTCCAAAATGTCCAAGAACTCATTAAGATCATATTTGAGCTAAGAGAATCGAAGGCCAGAAGTTAGGGTTTCAAACTTGATTTACAAGGTATATTTTGTGATGAACATAAACGAAATCCATAGCCATGCTGCATAATATTCACTTTTCAGGCCTCAAACTTGTTTTTCACTCCATAATTAATGGTTTACACAACTCTTTAGGCCCTTATCCACTTGGTTTAAGCTTTGTCCAAAATGATTTTCCATTTATGGCACAAAGTTGTCATTTACATTTTGATAAAGCATCACTTTTGCAATTGTCAACTTCTTGAGCCTTGTACTTGTTCTTTCTACACACACAACCCCTATAAACCGAAATCAATATGTCTAAGGCCTCTATCAACTCAGATCATGCTTGTACAACACTTTGAGATTTGTCTTCTCACTTTTCTTCAAAAGCAAGCTATAGAGCTAAAATGCTAGAACTAATAAATCTTGAGTGCATTTGATATCCAACCTTTTCCATACATATGCAAAAGTCTATTGCAAGCAAAGACATGATTTTGAGCATCCTCAAACTCTCCCAAGCACCCTTGCTACACAGAACTGCCCAAACTTGATAGTTTTGAGCCAAAACTCCCCATCTCCATTTTCACTTGTGCGTTTTGTTTCTTAATCATCCAGACTCCTTACATACATCATACACAAATGATCCAAGTTCCTGTTTTAAGACTGTAACCCCTCCATCAGTGTCCACCATTTTCAAAACTGAAGCTTGCAACTTGACTTGAGTTGAGAGTTTCAATTATCCTCAAAGCAAAGTAGGAGTTGGAATAAAGTCAAGGAGGTCCAGGAAAGCTACAGAAATCACCAGACCATCTCAAAGATCGCTCAAACTCCATACACGAATCTAGCTGCAAGAGGTAATTTTTAAAACTTCTATCTCTTCATACAAGCATCATTTGATTCTGATTTGTGAAGATAAAATGTAGGTATCATTGCCCTGAAGCTGTACATGTCCATAGATTTCATTTATATTTCTTGAGTAGTAGGAATTTTAAGTTTGAGCTTTCTGAAAAGTTAGGTTAGAATTTGGTACCATTCAAAATTCATGCTTATCTTTGATTTATAGTTTTAGTAATTTACATTTCGGGAATCGTTGTGAAATTTGGAACAAGTTTGATGTTTACATTTTTGCAAATGGATGAGAAATTGTGAAGTTGCAAATGTTCAGGCTGGAGGTTGAAGATGAAGTCATATTCAGGACATGACTCATGTTATGTATTTATTATTTTGTTTATGTTACCGGATGTACAGTGTTGTACCCCAAAATTTGCTCTCTCATTTTATCAAGATTTTCCTCACAAGACTTCTTAGACTCAAGACTAGATTAGGGTTTGCTCAGCTCAAGACATCTCCTTGCACTGATGACCTAAAATTAGGGTTTGTGTTTGCACAGTGATTTTTGGACTTTCAATGCCTCATGTGACTTTCATACTTCATGTTAGACCTATAAGATTGCTCATACCAAGTTTCAAGCCTTGAATCACATTTTGGACCAGTCAATTGGACAATTGACCTAAAAATCAGCTGTATTGGGGAAAAAAGTCAACTGTGGCCAATTTACAGTCAAACCTAATAATTTTTGATCCACATCAACATCATAGACTCATATGAACCATTTGATCAAGTTTGGACCATAACTCCTCAAGAAATTTGATCAGATCATCAAAAGGGCAAAATGGTCAAAATTAGGGTTTTGACTGAAGAAGGGCAATTTCCGATTTTTCACCTAGCCAATGGCCAATTGGGTTCAAGCATGGTTTCAAGGACTCAATTTCATCATATTGACCTAATCACAAGGTTCAAAAGATCTCAAATGCATGGGATTAACAGATGAATTTTCCAGTCAACTAATCAAAAATCAACTGTACACTGAAAAGTCAAACTTTGACTTTTTGGTCAAAATCAAGTGCCAAGGGTCATATTTCATAAAGATGTGTCAAAACATGAAAATTGTTCACCAAGAAACTTAAATTTGGAAATTAGGGTTTAAGTTTGAAAAAATTCATAACTTAGAATTTTTCTAAGTTATGAAAATTTCTTACTTTTTCCCAACTTTTCCCAACTTTTTCACCATGATGCAATTGGATTCAAACAAAACTTACAACATGAAAGTTGTAGTCCTCCATGAAATATACAATTTTGATTCACAAAGTTTTCCCAAAATATGCTTTGATCTCAAGTTATGATTTTGTGAATAGGGGTCCATGAAACTTTTAACTTAGTGAAATTTTGCCCTAGTTTAGGCAGAATTTTTGACCTAACTTCATGGAAACTTTTCACCTAGTTCAAAGAGGAATCTCAAAATTCATTTTAAAGATGGATTGTAGAGCATGTTACAAGCTTTCCAAAATGCCCAAGAACTCTCCAAGATCATTTATGGTTAGGGAGAATCGAAGAATTGAAAGTGGCAAATTATCACTTTTGTCCAAGGCATTTTTCACAATGTTACAACTTGCAAATCATTCCTAAACATGCTTGTACTTGCATAACAGGTCCTAATCCTTTCTACACTCCAAAATTGAATGCAAACACATTGGACAATGGCTTTTTTCTAAGCTTTGGAGCTTTGTACAAGGAATTATTCCAAAAATGGCATAAAGGTTACAATGCTACTTTGATAAAGCATGCTTTTTGAAATTTTATTTATCTTAAGCCATTGACCTGATCTCTTGTTGCAAACAAGATCCATAAACATCAGAAAAAGTTCACCAACCCTATGGAGACCTTGAGCTAGCATGTACAAGCCTTTGTCTTTGTCACTTCACCCTTTCTTCAAAAACAAGCAATTTGGCAAAAGTCCACACAACTTGTCCATCTGATAAAACCAAGACTAAGCATCATTTCACACAATCTCTAAATATTGTTGCAAGCCTAAAGCACGGATTTACAACTTCTCAAACACTCAAATACACCAAAAACACCATTTCTGCCCAAAATAGGGCAACCTATGCAGAACTTTGGCCAAATCATTATTGCCTCGTGCGTTTTGCTTTGAATCACTTCAGACACATTCCCTACCTCACATCCAAACTATCCAGACCCTTGTCCAGCAACTGTGAGCTTAGTTTCACACTTCACCATTTTCATTTTCTGAATTTGCAGGTTGACTTCTACCAAGAGATTCAAGCAATTTCAAGGCAAGCTGAGCATTGATATAGCTTGAGGGAACTTCAAGTAAGCTCACAAGAACTTCAGGCCTCACTCAAAGTTCCCACATTGCCATATCCAAACTCAATTGAACAAGGTATTTGTCAAGTTTCTAACTCCTTATTTAGGCATCTTTAAGCTTAGGTTTGTGAAGCAAAAATGTAGTCCTTAAGTTTCTTGAGTTGTACATATGCATAGTTTGTATTTATATTAACTGAGCTAAGAGAATTTGGATGTTGAATATGCTGAAAAAACTAGGTCAAAATTTAGGGCCATTAAAATTCTCTCTGTCCTTTGAGAGTTAGCTCACAAAATGGATATGGTTGGAATCGTGATTAAAAATGCTATGAGTTTCATGTTGTGAGTTTTTGATTTCATGCAAGCAATAGAGAGAACAGGATTTGCATAGCAGAAGCGCGCGCGTGGCTGTCTCAAGGTCAGGGATGAAGTTTGTATGGGCCTGGCGCCTTGGGCTTGGTTCTATTCACACCCCTGTTTACTTTCTGCACCCCCTTGGCCCATTTTCTTTATTTTGCATATTTTTTTATTTCATTTATATTTTTTGACTTTTATTATTTTTTATGAACATTATAAAATCATAAAAATATTTTCTTAAATTTTTGCATTTTTATTTTATTATTTTTATTATTTTTATGGCATAAAAATAGTTTATTAGGTTAAATGGAAATCATTTTCTTAATTAAAACTTGTAAATAATATAAAAATATCATACATTTTTATTTTTATTATTTATACACTTAAAATAATATTTTCATACAATATTCAATTTTTTAACATTTTGTATATATTATTATTATTTTTTCTTGTACATAAATGAAATAAATAAATAATATAGCATATATTTCTTTTAAACAAAAATTAGGGTTTTCACCCTTTCAAAAATAATCATTTTATTTTCTTATTTTTAAGACATAAATAAATTTATTTTCTCATACACAAATTAATACAAAAAACATTCTTGCATATTTACATTTAATTGCCTATTTAAATTTTTGTTTATTTATTTATTTGTACAATAAATTCAATTTGGTTGTAATAGTTTTAGGGTTTTATTTTGAGCAATATCCCCCTATTCAAAACTTGTATCCCCCTCCCCATAATATTGTTGTAATAGTTTAGATTTACTTTACGCATTTTATTGCTTTCATATACCATGATAGTAAACTAGGGTTTTGAATGAAAAGACCAAATATCAAACAAATAGCATGATTTAATACAAGACAAAATGCATGAAAAATGACAACACATCTCACACGAGCACCCCTAGGGTTTCATCCACTTTGTTTCCTTAAAATGGCCATGGTATGCATGCTAGGTATCTTGGCAAAACAAAAACAAAATAAAACAAAAGATCATAGTCCCTCGATGACGCTATCTTGGTTGCCTAAACAAAGATGATCTTAAGTCCCTCAAAACTTGCTAAGATACTTGGCAATATTGTTATCATGGTCATATGATGACCCACGCCCGTCCCGTTTAACATCCAAAGATAGTGTTGTTTACCAAATGCAATGGTAAAACAACAATTTCAAAGGAATACAAATGTGTAGGAAAGACTTTTGAGTAGGGTAGATAACTCCTAGTTACTTGATCTCTTTCAAACAATCCTTGCTATTTTCAAACAAACACACACAATTTCAAAACAATTTCCAAACAACTATCAAAACATTGAAACATTTTTCAAAAGACAAACATCTTTGTATACATTCTTACAAACAAGAATCATTACAAAGATTTCCTAAACAAAGGCCTCTTTTAAAAATACTTTCAAAACCACGCAAAACACCATTTCAAACAATTGAAAAGCAAAAGCAAGTGATCTAAAACAAGTAACTAAGAGCCTATGGAAAACCATGGATGAAAAGGGTTCTAGCACCTTCTCTTTTCATAATCTACCCCCCGAACCCAAAAACAATCTCAAAGGTCTTTCTCGTGCTTTTTTACCTTTCCTTTTGGATAAAATAAAAGTCGGTGGCGACTCTTGCTAAACCGCGACATTTGCAAACACAAACGCAAAACCTCAAGTCAGTTCTCCCACCACATCACAGAACTGGCGACTCTGCTGGGGAGAAAATAAAAGTGGGGTTACCTTAGGGTTTTAGATCACCTTTACATGCTTATCTTGCTTGGCTTGTTTGCTTTACACTTTGGTTCTATTGTTTGGGTTTGAATCCTCTACCCAGATTTGGGAAACATTCATAGGTAAATAGCAATACATTGTGGAAACTGTGCGGGGTATACCGACAATGTCTAAGCAATAGCTGTATTAGTGCGACATATTTGTGGGTACCGGTAGCCTTTGAGTCAATCAAAGAGAATACGGGGCCGCTGAGTGATGTCATGAAGCACTAATGGACTTTTAGAACCTTTACTTGACCAACTTGGCCTTTTAGGATGTAGTGAGATGACCGGCTTTGGTGTAGTCCGAAGTTGGTAGATACTCGATACTACACTCATTGAGGGTTGTTTTCTTGGAATATTTTGGTCGCCAGTAAAGTGGCTAAACTGAAACAATGAACACAGAAAACAATCCAGTGATATTGAGCTCCTTAGAACCCGGTTACTATTTCTAGGACAGGTTGAGCCAACTAAACTTCAAGAGGGTACTTACCTATGAAACCCCATGCAAGCCTAAACTAGGAACTTGTGTGATTTGCTTGTACATATTACTTGTGAATAACATCATGGACATCATGAAGCATCATATGCATCCACTAACCATTTCAAGGATTTTAGATCTTCATCTTTGTTCCTGTTTTGTAGGTAATGGATTCACTTCGCAGGAAAACTATCCAAGTCAACCTTGTAAGAATTCCTCCACAACTCAAGGAGCTCGCTTCAAGGATTCCTGAGAATTCTCCATTCATCGAAAGACACGGTCGTCTTTTCAACTTAGTCAACACCAACACTTAGGAGGATATGGTGAAAGTTCTCTTCCAGTTCTTTGACCCCCTACACCACTGCTTTACATTTCCTGACTACCAGCTTGTGACTACTTTGGAGGAATTTTCTCAACTCTTGAGGATTCCTATTCTCCATCAACTACCTTTCAACGGTACGGAAAGAGATCCAAAGCTTGAAGATGTTGCTCAAGCCCTACACTTGCAACCATCAGATGTCACAATTCATTGGGAAACCAGAAGTGGTGTCAAGGGTTTCTTGGCAAAGTTCCTGTTTGAGACAACTCAAGAATGCTAGAATTCTGTAGACCTGCAAGCTTTTGAGGAGATTGTAGCTCTTCTCATCTATGTGTTGGTCTTGTTCCCAAACCCTGATCAGCTTATAGATGTGAGTGCTGTCAAAATCTTCATGGCTCGCAACCCGGCGCCTACATTGCTTGGAGATATCCTTCACTCTTTTCACACTCGAACAATGAGGAAAAGAGGTGTTCTCATGTGTTGCACTCCTCTACTGGAAAAATGGTTTATTTCTCATCTTCCCCAATCAGTTTTGAAGAATGAGCAAGGTTTGAGGTGGTCACAATGATTGATGACCCTTACGCATTCAGATATTCATTGGTGTTCTCGATCCAGAGAGAATGTCATTATCATTGACCGTTGTGGGGAATTCCCTAATGTCCCTCTACTTGGCATTAGGGGAGGCATCACCTACAAGCCTTGCTTGGCTCTGAGACAGTTTGGTTATGCCCGAAGGGATGGCCCACATGACATGCTGATTCAAGGTTTGGTTTTCGACTTCGACAACGACAACCAAGGACTCCGACAAAGGTTCATCCGAGCTTAGAGGATGCCCAACAAAGTGGACATTAAGACCTTGGGATACAAAAATTCCATCCCTCTTGAGCCTTACCTCAAGTGGGTACGAACCCGCGCCCAAAGTCTTATGATGCCTTACCCCTACACTCTCCCTGTGATTATAGAGCCTGTTATGGAAGGAGAGGTTCCATACACCCTCCTACATCCTGACATGCCAACATCACTCGAAGATCTACAAAGGAGTTGGATACAACTCAAGGGAGAACGCGATACTTTTGAAGCCCAATTCTACGCAAGCAAGAAGAAGGTTTTGGAACTCACTCTTCAACTTCACGAAGACCAAACTCTCAACACCTACATTGCACCAAAGAGGATGCACAATGTATTTTTACCTTAGAATTTTGTATTATTTTGCCCATGGGGCATTGATGTACTAACAAATTCTATCTTATTAATATGACCTGTGTTTCTTTTTTGTTTTAAAACAAATTTGAATTTCTGAATCCTTGAATGCATTACATGAACACATATCATTCATCATATCCATAAACAGGTCTTCACACCAAGTTTCCTTATCTCTCTGCTGTTTATTTCAACAAGATGGATATTGAACAAACGGTCAAAGACTTACAAGCCCAGAATTCACAGTTTCAACAGCTACTTCTGACCTTGGCCAAGGGGCAGGAGGAGCTCAAGACTCTACTAGAGAAGGAAAAAGAGAAAAAGAAGAAGAAGAGAGCTGGTGTGGTTCTCATGGGAAGAAGATTTGAAGGACAAGCCAGACGGACTTTGGATTTCCCCTCAACATCTAATGAAGGGGTAGGAAAAGGTAAAGGAACGGCAGTGCAATCTGAGTCTGAAGCAGAAGAAGAAGAAGAGGATGAGGACTATTCTAAACAGCAGTACCCTCTGACCAATGACAAATACAAGAACTTGGAAGAACGTCTAGCTGCTATGGAGATACAGAGAGTGCCTGGGCTAGACTTTGAGGAGTTAGGGATGGTTTCCAGAATTGTAATCCCTCCTAAATTTAAAGTGCCTCTGTTTTCTAAATACAACGGGGTGTCTTGCCCAAATATGCACCTACGATCTTATGTCAGGAAAATTCAACCACATTCTTCTGACAAAGACCTGTGGGTCCATTTTTTCTAGGACAGTCTTTCGGGAACGTAGTTGGATTGGTTTTACCAGTTGGAGAGGTCTGATGTGCATAATTGGGAAGATTTGGCGGCCGCATTCTATAAGCAGTACCAATATAACACCAACTTGGCGCCAACCCGTACTCAGCTACAGATTATGGCCATGGATACCAATGAGGGTTTTAAAGACTACGCCCAAAAATGGAGGGATTTGGCCGAAAGGGTGCAACCATCATTATCTGAAAGAGAGCTAGTTGATATGTTCTTGGGGACTCTGTCAGGTCCTTTCTTTAATCACCTGATAGGGAGCTCCTCCGCAGGTTTCACTGAGTTAATTTTAACTGGCGAGAGGGTGGAAGCCGGTATTAGAAGTGGAAAAATTCATAAAGATTCATCTACCTCTACTGCTGTAAAGAAGCCCTTCACTGCAAAGAAGGAGGTGTCAGCTGTCTATGCCCAGAGAAATCAGGGAAGAGTTGAAAGACGACCAACTGTGGGGGCCGTTATGATTCAGAAGTCTGTGTCAGAGCAACCGAGAAACAATCAGTCGAGAAATGATCAGCCGAGGAATAACCAACAAAGGGTGGAAAGGCCTGTAAGGCAATTCACCAAGATAAACATGACTCCTGCTCAAGTCTTACCCCATCTTTTGAAGTTAAACCTGGCCATGCTAAAAGAGGCCCCTAAAAATCCTAACACTTCATCTCCGTATTACCATCCCAACGCCAGATGTGCGTACCACTCAGAAAGCCCAGGGCACGACACCAACAATTGTTGGGCCCTAAAAAATATGATTCAGGATTTGATTGACACAAAGGAAGTTGAATTTGAAGCTCCTGAAAAGCCGAATGTTATCTCCACACTGATGCCTAGGCATGGGCACAATGCAAATGCCGTGGAAGAAGATCTGTTTGTTTCTGCTGTGGATGAACTGTCAACTCCTTTCCTAACCATCAAGTTAAATTTGTTGAAGGCTGGGGTGTTCCCAGGTTGTGACCAAGATTGCCTTGCTTGCCTGTCCTCTCCATTTGACTGTCCTCTTTTGAAGAAAAGAATCCAACAATTGATTGATAACAAGGAAATTTTGTTTGAGAAAGCTACTGTCTCACCCATTCCAGTTCCTGAAGTTTCAATAATAACCATATACGCCAATTCTTCCAGGGTTCCTAAAAAACCCGTTAGGATTACATCCGCTCTAGTGACTACTCCTTTGAAGATAACAATGCCAGGGCCAACCACTTACGAAACTGACAAAATGGTACCATGGAACTATGGTGGAGAAATCTACTATCATGTTGTCAAACAGATTGAACAGACCATTGAAGAAGAAATCTCTGAGGAAGGTAATCCCGACATCAGTAACATTGCTGGAACAAGCAAAATTACTCGTAGTGGGAGAATCTTTTCTCCAGAGATTTCTCCTCCAACAACAGTCTTTGGACATGCGGCCATCCCGAAGATTGCACCTAAACCAGTAACTGTACCTGCAAGTGTGCCCGCCAACAATGACAATGCAATTCCCGTCCCTGTTTCAGATGCTGAGAAAAAAGGAAAGAATGTTCAAGAGGAGCCTGTATTGACGAAGGCTCAGCCATTAGTCATTTCTGAAACATCCCAGAAAGAGGTAGAAGAGATTTTGAGGATTATTAAGAAAAGTGATTACAATGTTGTGGAACAACTGGGGCAGACCCCCTCCAAAATATCTATGTTAGCCCTCTTGCTGTCTCTGAGGCACATGCTAAAGCTTTGATCAAGTTTTTAAAGACGACCCACGTGCTACAAGAAACCTCTGCTGATCAATTCCAGGAATGTGTGGCTAGCTTAACAGCTAACAATGGCTTGGGATTCTCCGATGCAGGCTTGACCTCCAAGGGGATAAAACATAATGACGCGCTACATGTCTCGGTGGAGTGTACGGGAACCACCCTAGCTCATGTTTTGGTTGATACTGGGTCGTCTCTAAATGTCTTACCAAAGAAATCCTTGGATAGGTTGGATTGTGAAGGTCTAACCCTGAAACTCAGCAACATCATTGTCAGAGCCTTTGATGGTTCTAAAAGGATGGTCCACAGAGAGGTGGACATCTCGATCAAGGTGGGTACCCAGAAGTTCAATTCAACATTTTACGTGATAGATATTCGTCCTTCCTACTCTTGCCTGTTGGGGAGACCTTGGATTCACCATGCTGGAGCTGTCACTTCCACTCTACATGATCAGTCATCTGGACTCCTTCCGTTATGTGGAGTTAGATGGCGAATTCATAGAGACCCCTTTCCAACACTTCGAGGAAGTTTTTGAGGAGATAGCGGCGACCAAGACAGTGTCCTTAACTCATGTGATTACAAGACCTCCGCCTCAGATGTGTTCTTTAAAGGATGCTAGGGCTGTAGTGGAAGAAGGCGGATCCACAATCTGGGGGAAGCTTCCCAATTTTCCTTTCAAAGCAGACAAATTCGACTTGGGATTTACTTTGGCTAGTCAGAAGGCTGTGCGTCGCTCCCATGCCGGAGGGCCACCTGTGAAGATCAGCCACCGAGGGGTTAATGCGCTAGAGGACAGTGAAGAAGAGGGCAACTTGGAATACTGTATTTTCCCTACTGCTGACGGAGGACTGTGCAACTAGGAAGAAAAAGACTTTGTTTCGATTACTTTCATAAATCAGTAATTTATCTTTTCCATTTTCTGTTGGACTGTAATAATTCACAAACAATTCGTACTTTTTCAACCGTGTGTCTTACCCGAGGCACATAGGTCCATTTGTAAGGGTTCTTATTTTCATTTCATATGTCATTATAAAGAATCATGGACACTTTTCATATTTAAACACTTTTTTCTCATTGTCTTTCTTTTACATTTTGTTGTTTTAAGATGGCTATCCCTTACACACACCCACACTCACAAATGCAGGTACCTTTCCATTCCGGAACTCATGGGTAACAATACTGCTATAGCCTTCAGTGACTCTGAAGATCTAATCAACCAAGCCGAATACGAAGGAGAGGAAGATTGTGAAGTGCCAGGGGAATTGGCCAGATTATTACAACAAGAGGAAAGAGAAATTCAGCCTCATGAAGAGCAGTTGGATATAATCAACTTGGGAACTGAGGATGACAAAAAGGAAATCAAGATAGGTGCCAATCTAGAGCCGAGTGTCAAAGAGCATCTAATTCAGCTACTACATGATTATGTTGAGATCTTTTCCTGGTCATACGAAGACATGTCGGGACTCGATACCGACATTATGGTTCATCGTCTCCCCACAAGAGAAGACTATCCACCAGTTAAACAGAAGGTCCGCCGCATGAGACCTGACATGTCTGAAAAGATCAAAGCAGAAGTTATGAAGCAGTTCAATGCTAGCTTTCTGGATGTTAATTCCTATCCACAGTGGGTTGCTAACATTATGCCCATGCCTAAGAAGGATGGCAAAGTCAGAATGTGCATGGATTATAGAGACTTAAACAGGGCCAGCCCTAAAGATGACTTTCCACTTCCGCACATTGACATCCTGGTTGACAACACAACTCAACACAAAGTATTTTCTTTCATGGACGGATTCTCAGGCTATAACCAGATCAAAATGGCCCCTGAGGACATGGAGAAAACTACTTTTGTTACACAGTGGGGTACGTTCTGCTACAAAGTGATGCCATTCGGACTGAAGAATTCTGGGGCAACCTATCAACGCGCCATGGTAGCTTTGTTTCATGATATGATACATCATGAGATAGAGGTCTACGTAGATGACATGATAGCCCGATCACAAACTGAAGAAGAACACCTTGATCACTTGCAAAAGCTGTTTGTCAGGTTGAAGGAGTACAAGCTCAAACTGAATCCAAACAAGTGCACTTTCGGAGTCCGGTCTGGTAAACTTCTAGGTTTCATTTTCAGAAACAAAGGCATCGAGGTTGATCCTGCCAAAGTCAAAGCTATACAAGAAATGCCTGCTCCTCGCACTGAGAAGGAGGTCAGAGGTTTCTTGGGACGCCTAAACTACATTGCAAGGTTCATTTCTCACCTAACATCTACCTGTGAACCAATCTTTAAGCTGTTGAAGAAAGATCAGGTAGTTAAATGGAATGATGACTGTCAAATTGCTTTCGATAAAATCAAGGAGTATTTGCTAGAACCTCCTATCTTGATGCCACCCATCGAAGGAAGGCCGCTAATCATGTATCTGACCGTCCTAGAGAATTCAATGGGGTGCGTAATGGGCCAACATGACGAGTCTGGCCGAAAAGAGCATGCCATTTATTACCTTAGCAAAAAGTTTACCGACTGTGAGACCCGATACTCACTGCTCGAGAAAACTAGCTGCACTTTGGTATAGGCTGCTCGCCGGCTAAGGCAGTATATGTTGACTCATACCACTCTACTGATATCTAAGATGAATCCGATCAAGTACATCTTTGAGAAGCCTGCTCTATCTGGAAGAATAACTAGATGGCATATGATCCTAACGGAATACGATATACAGTACACGACCCAAAAATCTATAAAGGGGAGTGTGCTAGCTGACCATTTGGCTCATCAAGCTGTCAAAGATTACCAATCCATGAGGTTCGACTTCCCTGACGAAGACATTATGACATTGGACAACATTGAAGGTTTCAGACCATATGACAGACCTGAACAAGGATCCCGATGGACCCTGTACTTTGATGGGGCCTCCAATGCACTTGGAAATGGTATCGGCGCGGTACTCATATCCCCAGAAGGTTGCCATACACCTTTCACAGCCAGGCTCTGCTTCAACTGTACGAACAACATGGTAGAGTATAAAGCTTGCATATTTGGACTCAAGGCTGCCATATACTTGGGAATCAAATCCTTAGATGTGTTTGGGGTCTCAGCTTTGGTCATCAGTCAGATCAAAGGAGAGTGGGATACTAAACATCCAAACCTCATCCCTTATAAAGAACATGTCTTGACATTGTTACCACATTTCGAGTAGATTACCTTCGAGCACTTCCCGCGAGAAGAAAATCAGCTAGCGGATGCTCTAGCTACAATGTCATCCATGTTTAAACTTAAATGGGATAATGAGGCTCCCCAAATTACCATTGAACGGATGGACGAACCGACACATTGTCACGAGATTAATACCGAAGAAGTAGTGGACTAGCCGTGGTTTCATGAAATCAAAAGGTATCTCGAGGCGCAAGAATACCATGAAGGAGCTTCAGTCAACGACAACAAGTTCTTAAGGAGATTCTCAGCAAAGTTCTTCTTGAGCAATGGCATCTTGTACAAGCGCAATCATGATTCTGTTCTACTCCGTTGTGTGGACAAAGCTGAAGCTGAAAGAATTATGGCTGAATTGCACGAGGGCACCTTTGGCACTCACTCTAGCGGGCATACGATGGCTAAGAAGATCCTACGGGCAGGCTACTACTGGTCTACCATGGAAGTTAACTGCTATCAACATTCCCGCACTTGTCATAAATGTCAAATCTATGCAGACAAGGTGCACGTGCCTCCTGTTCCCCTAAATGTCTTAACATCTCCTTGGCCATTCACTATGTGGGGAATCGACATGATTGGAGAGATCAAGCCTACAACATCCAATGGACACCGCTTCATCTTGGTGGCCATTGATTACTTCATCAAGTGGGTCGAAGTAGTGTCCTTCGCATCCGTTACTAAGAATGTTGTTGCCCGCTTCATCAAGTAGAACCTTATTTGCCGGTACGGTATCCCCGAAAGGATCATCACTGACAACGGTACAAACCTTAACAACACTATGATCACCGCCTTGTGCGAGCAGTTCTAGATTCAAAATCACAATTCATCTCCCTATCGGCCAAAGATGAACGGTGTTGTCGAAGCTGCGAACATAAATATCAAGAAGATCATACAAAAGATGACAGTCACCTACAAGGACTGGCATGAAATGCTACCGTTTGCTCTTCACGGGTACCGTACCACGACACGCACATCAACTGGGGCAACACCCTATTCTTTGGTATATGGCATGGAAGTTGTTTTACCTATCGAGGTTCAGATTCCCTCCTTGAGAATCATGAAGGATGCTGGTTTGAGTGAAGACGATTGGATTCAGACCCAGCTTGATCAACTTAACTTGATTGACGAGAAGAGACTTACTGCTGTTTGCCATGGTCAGACGTATCAGAAACGAATGATCAAGGCTTTCAACAAGAAAGTCAGGCGACAAGTGTATCAAGTTGGGGATCTCGTGATCAAGCGCATCATCTTACCGCAGAGTAATCCCAGGGGCAAATGGACTCCTACCTACGAAGGACCATTTGTGATCAAAAACATCTTTTTTGGTGGGGCAATGATCTTAACCACCATGGACGGCGACGACCTGCCGCACCCTGCGAATGCAGACATAGTCAAAAGATACTACGCATAAATGACCCGGCAAGTTGAAAACCCGAAAGGGCGACTTGGGAAAAAAAGGGCATCCTGGTGAATCGAAAACCCGAAAGGGCGGTTCAGGCAAAAATTAGGGATAAACAAAAAAAATATGTACACCCGGCAAGTTGAAAACCCGAAAGGGCGACTTGGGCAAAAAAGGGTTTCCCGGTGGACTGAAAACCCGAAAGGGTGGTCCAGGCAAAAGTTAGGGAATTAAGGCGTATGACTATGTCTCGTCGGATCACTTTAAGGACAATCTCTTCACAAACAAACTCTGAGCTTCTGATCAATCCAGTCATCTTTGGACGAAGCAGCGGATGGACAAAATATTCGGAGTCACGAGGGCTATAACGGAATGGGAACCCCATGGGATTTTTACACACATAACTATTATTTCTTTGTATAAAACTTTCTTACTTTTATGACACCATCCTCTTACTAGGATGTCTGTCTCCTTTGTACAAAACACTTACTCAAAGTTAATACAAAGATATCTCTTTCAAAGTCCAAAAACTATTTGTCTCTTTCTTTTACACCTGTGTTTTATTTGCAAAAATGTCCAATGGTTCATTGATGAACATATGCATTCAAACATAATTACTGTTTACAAATAAACAGGATGGAAAAGAACAATTACTGACAGACTGAAAGGATAGGAAAACATCTTTGGGCTATTCCAAGAGAAATCCTCTGCAGTACATCGTTTAGATCCCCAGTGGAGCAAAAACTTTGAAATACATATCCCCAGCGGAGTTAAATTTCAATCCTTAATCCACCACCAGAGTTAAAACTTCAAACTCCAAATCCCCAGCGGAGCTAAAACTTTGAGTTACAGATCCCCAGCTGAGCGGAAACCTTCATCCTCAGTCGAGTCAAGACTTCTAATTCCCAACAGAAACCACCCAGTTTCCCGGGCAAGTTATATTGAAGCCTGGAAGTCAACCAGATGACATTTAATCTTTTGTCTCTCCCCAACCTAGGATAACTCCCCAGTAGAGTGGCATACAACCCAAACTCCTGAACTTTTTCCAAACAGGAATAAGCTTTTTCCCCCAGAGTCCTGAACTTACTCCCCGGTAGTAAGCCTTCTTCCCCATAGAGTTTCCACTCCCCAGCAGATTGAAGATTCTCACTCTCATTTCCCCAGTGAAGTCACCAAAGTTTTCATTACTCCTCAACAGATTGAAGATTCTCATTCTTAGTTCCCCGCAAAAATCATCAGAATTTTCCCTATTCCCCCAGCCGAGTAAGGATTCCCATTATTTAACCCCCAGTAGAAGTCTTCAAAGTTATCTGGATTTCCCAAGCAAATTTCCCAAGCAGATTTCTCAAGAAGTTTGACGTTACTCTCACAACAGATTTTGTCAATACTCCAACTTCAAGACATGAAGGATTCTTACATCGCCACATAGGTTGTAAGGAATTTTCCATCCCCAACAGTCACCAAGGATTTCTCATCCTCAGCAATCAAAGATTTTAAATCTCCAGCAGCGGTCAAGGATTTATTTTCCCCGACAGCATTCAAGGGTTTTATTGTCTCCAGCCGTCAAGGATTTATTTTCCTCAACAATACATCAAATCATCTTAAATGCGCATACATTACATTCATATATCATAAACATTGATAAAACACATTTATTGCATCATACATTTCATGCAACAAAACTTTGTGTTTCAGCTAACATTTTACGCTTTTCAAGATAAGATTAACAAGCTATCATTGACAGTATACAATCATGATACAGTACAGATATACTCCAGACGCGGAAGTCATTCTATTGCTCATTCAGATTCAAATTTCAGATACAGTTCAGATACGCTCCAGATACGGATGCCATCCTGATACTTATTCATATTTCAACTATCAGATACAGAATTAGATACGCTCCATACACGGAAGCCATTCTATTTCTCATTCAGATTCAACTATCAATTTCAAGTTCAGGTACACTCCAGACACGGAAGTCATTCTGTTACTCATGCAGATCTCTTATTCAGATACAGTCCAGATACGCCCTAGACACGGTTGCCATTCTGTAACTCATTCTAATTTTCCCCAGCTCAGATACACTCCAAGCATGGAAGTCATTATGTCACCTATTCAAGATACAATCCAGATACGCTCCAGACACGGAAGCCATTCTGCCACTTATTCACATTCAAACCTCCAGATACAACTCAGATACGTTCCAGATACGGATGCCATTCTGATGTTCATTCTCCTGATTTACAACAAACATTCTTGGATGGCATCTACAAGCCCATCTCCAAACAAGATTCTATCACGTCTCCAAGTGGCATATTTAAGCCCATTTCCTCAACTATACTTTGACGAGTGCAAATTTACGGGCACTCTAGTGTCTAATCATCTTTTACCTTCGAGTCACGAACGATAAAACTCGCCAATCTAACTCTTCAGGTTCAAGAAGATTGAACAGGGGCAGCTGTTGTACCCCAAAATTTGCCCTCTCATTTTATCAAGATTTTCCTCACAAGACTTCTTAGACTCAAGACCAGATTAGGGTTTGCTCAGCTCAAGACATCTCCTTGCACTAATGACCTGAAATTAGGGTCTGAGTTTGCACATGGATTTTTGGACTTTCAATGCCTCATGTTACTTTCATACTTCATGTTAGACCTATAAGATTGCTCATACCAAGTTTCAAGCCTTGAATCACATTTTGGACCAGTCAATTGGACAGTTGACCTAAAAATCAGCTGTATTGGGGAAAAAAGTCAACTATGGCCAATTTACAGTCAAACCTCATGATTTTTGATCCACACCAACATCATAGACTCATATGAACCATTTGATCAAGTTTGGACCACAACTCCTCAAGAAATTTGATCAGATCATCAAAAGGGCAAAATGGTCAAAATTAGGGTTTTGACTGAAGAAGGGCAATTTCTGATTTTTCACCTAGCCAATGGACAATTGGGTTCAAGCATGGTTTCAAGGACTCAATTGCATCATCTTGACCTAATCACAAGGTTCAAAATATCTCAAATGCATGGGATTGACAGATGAATTTTCCAGTCAACTGATCAAAAATCAACTGTACACTGAAAAGTCAAACTTTGACTTTTTGGTCAAAATCAAGTGCCAAGGGTCATATTTCATCAAGATGTGTCAAAAAATGAAACTTGTTCACCAAGAAACTTATATTTGGAAATTAGGGTTTAAGTTTGAAAAAATTAATAACTTAGAATTTTTCTAAGTTATGAAAATTTCTTATTTTTCCCCAACTTTTCCCAACTTTTTCACCATGATGCAATTGGATTCAAACAAAACTTCCAAGATGAAAGTTGTATTCCTCCATGAAATCTACAATTTTTATTCACAATTTTTCCCCAAAATATGCTTGGATCTCAAGTTATGATTTTGTGAATAAGGGTCCATGAAACTTTTAACTTAGTGAAATTTTGCCCTAGTTTAGGCAGATTTTTGACCTAACTTCATGGAAACTTTTCACCTAGTTCCAAGAAGAATCTCAAAATTCATTTCAAATATGGATTGTATAGCATGTTACAAGCTTTCCAAAATGTCAAAGAACTCTCCAAGATCATTTATGGTTAGGGAGAATCGAAGAATTGAAAATGGCAAATTATCACTTTTGTCCAAGGCATTTTTCACAATGTTACAACTTGCAAATTTGTCCTAAACATGCTTGTACTTGCATTACAGGTCCTAATCCTTTCTACACTCCAAAATTGAATGCAAACACATTGGACAATGGCTTTATTCTGAGCTTTGGAGCTTTGTACAAGGAATTATTCCAAAAATGGCATAAAGGTTACAATGCTACTTTGATAAAGCATGTTTTTTGCAATTTTGTTTATCTTGAGCCATGGACCTGATCTCTTGTTGCAAACAAGATCCATAAACATCAGAAAAAGTTCGCCAAACCTATGTAGACCTTGAGCTAGCCTGTACAAGCCTTTGCCTTTGTCACTTCACCCTTTCTTCAAAAACAAGCAGTTTGGCAAAAGTCCACACAACTTGTCCATTTGATAAAACCAAGACTAAGCATAATTTCACACAATCTCTAAATATTGTTGCAAGCCTAAAGCACAAATTTACAACTTCTCAAACACTCAAATACACCAAAAACACCATTTCTTCCTAAAACAGCGCAACCTCTGCAGAACTTTGGCCAAATCATTATTGCCTCGTGCGTTTTGCTTTGAATCACTTCAGACACATTCCCTACCTCACATCCAAACTATCCAGACCCCTGTCCAGCAACTGTGAGCTCAGTTTCACACTTCACCATTTTCATTTTTTGAATTTGCAGGTTGACTTCTACCAAGAGATTCAAGCAATTTCAAGGCAAGCTGAGCATTGATATAGCTTGAGGGAACTTCAAGCAAGCTCACAAGAACTTCAGGCCTCACTTAAAGTGCCCATATTGCCATATCCAAACTCAACTGAACAAGGTATTTTTCAAGTTTCTAACTCCTTATTTAGGCATCTTTAAGCTTATGTTTGTGAAGCAAAAATGTAGTCCTTAAGTTGCTTGAGCTGTACATATGCATAGTTTGTATTTATATTAACTGAGCTAAGAGAAATTTGGATGTTGAATATGCTGAAAAAACTAGGTCAAAATTTAGGGCCATTAAAATTCTCTCTGTCCTTTGAGAGTTAGCTCACAAAATGGATATGGTTGGAATCGTGATTAAAAATGCTATGAGTTTCATGTTGTGAGTTTTTGATTTCATGCAAGCAATAGAGAGAACAAGATTTGCATAGCAGAAGCGCGCGCGTGGTTGTCTCAAGGTCAGGGATGAAGTTTGTATGGGCCTGGCGCCTTGGGCATGGTTCTATTCACACCCCCTGTTTACTTTCAGCACCCCCTTGGCCCATTTTCTTTATTTTGCATATTTTTTTATTTCATTTATATTTTTTGACTTTTATTATTTTTTATGAACATTATAAAATCACAAAAATATTTTCTTAAATTTTTGCATTTTTATTTTATTATTTTTATTATTTTTATGGCATAAAAATAGTTTATTAGGTTAAATGGAAATCATTTTCTTAATTAAAACTTGTAAATAATATAAAAATACCATAAATTTTTATTTTTATTATTTATACACTTAAAATAATATTTTCATACAATATTCAATTTTTTAAAATTTTGTATATATTATTATTATTTTTTCTTGTACATAAATAAAATAAATAAATAATATAGCATATATTTCTTTTAAACAAAAATTAGGGTTTTCACCCTTTCAAAAATAATCATTTTATTTTCTTATTTTTAAGACATAAATAAATTTATTTTCTCATACATAAATTAATACAAAAAACATTCTTGCATATTTACATTTAATTGCCTATTTAAATATTTGTTTATTTATTTATTTGTACAATAAATTCAATTTGGTTGTAATAGTTTTAGGGTTTTATTTTGAGCAATATCCCCCTATTCAAAACTTGTATCCCCCTCCCCATAATATTGTTGTAATAGTTTAGATTTACTTTACGCATTTTATTGCTTTCATATACCATGATAGTAAACTAGGGTTTTGAATGAAAAGACCAAATATCAAACAAATAGCATGATTTAATACAAGACAAAATGCATGAAAAATGACAACACATCTCACACGAGCACCCCTAGGGTTTCATCCACTTCGTTTCCTTAAAATGGCCATGGTATGCATGCTAGGTATCTTGGCAAAACAAAAACAAAATAAAACAAAAGATCATAGTCCCTCGATGACGCTATCTTGGTTGCCTAAACAAAGATGATCTTAAGTCCCTCAAAACTTGCTAAGATACTTGGCAATATTGTTATCATGGTCATATGATGACCCACGCCCATCCCGTTTAACATCCAAAGATAGGGTTGTTTACCAAATGCAATGGTAAAACAACAATGTCAATGGAATACAAATGTGTAGGAAAGACTTTTGAGTAGGGTAGATAACTCCTAGTTACTTGATCTATTTCAAACAATCCTTGCTATTTTCAAACAAACACACACAATTTTAAAACAATTTCCAAACAACTTTCAAAACATTGAAACATTTTTCAAAAGACAAACATCTTTGTATACATTCTTACAAACAAGAATCATTACAAAGATTGCCTAAACAAAGGCCTCTTTTCAAATACTTTCAAAACCACGCAAAGCACCATTTCAAACAATTGAAAAGCAAAAGAAAGTGTTCTAAAACAAGTAACTAAGAGCCCATGGAAAACCATGGATGAAAAGGGTGCTAGCACCTTCCCTTTTCATAATCTACCCCCCGAACCCAAAAACAATCTCAAAGGTCTTTCCTGTGCTTTTTTACCTTTCCTTTTGGATAAAATAAAAGTTGGTGGCGACTCTTGCTAAACCACGACATTTGCGAACACAAACACAAAACCTCAAGTCAGTTCTCCCACCGCATCACATACAGTCACCCCAGTGGCAAAGGTAGCGCGCTTGTATGCTGAGGGTCAGGGGTTCAAGCCCCAACGCTATTTTTGTTCATTTTCTCACATTTTTCCTCCTTTTTTGTTTCCAACAACCAGCGCCCGGGCCTAAGTCAGTGGGCCTTGCTTTTTTTTATTTTCTTCACCCTCTGCTTGCTTTCACACACCTGGCCCAACTTTTTATTATTTCATTTACTTTTATTTTCTTTTTTATTTTTATTTTATTTCAGTTTTCTTATTATTTATTATTATTATTATTATTATTTTTAATTTTATTAATAAAAAATCCGAAAATATTTTTATTTATTATTTTCACATTTATATGATTATTTTCTTTATAAAACAAAAAGGACAAAAACATTTTCTTAACAAATTAATTTATTTTTTAAATAATTAATAATTTGATTTAGGTTTAATTATTTTTATTTTTTTTCATTAAAAATTAATTTAGAATTTATGTTTCTTTTAATTAATTAATTTTCATATTATTTTCATTAACTTAAAACCTTTCACAAAAAACCCTAAAAAATACTTTTTAACCTAATTTCTTTTCTTAATTAATTTAGATGTAATTTTATTTATCTTTAATTAATTAATTTTTATTTTAGTAATTAGGTTAAAACCCTTAACAAAAACCAACAAAATCATTCTTTTTTCCATTTATATTCTTGCATTATTTTCTTTTCAATTCTTGTATATTATTCAATATGGTTGTAATAGATTATTAGGTTTAATTTTCTTGCAAATCCCCGTTTGTAAATTTGTATACCCCCTAATGATGTAATAGTGTAGTAATTTTACTTTCCGCAATTTATCGCTTTATATAAATGCTAGTAATTAGGGTTTGTATGGCAAGACTAAAATCAACAATTAGCAAACTCTAATTCAAGATAAACAATGCATGTAAATCAAACACATTAGCACACTTGCACCCTTAGGGTAATTCCACTTTGTTGCCTTACAAAAATGGTCATGTTATGCATGTGGGATGTCTTAGCAAAAATAATAAAAAATACAAGATCATAGTCCCTTGATAACGCTATCAATGTTGCCTTTCAAAATGATCTTAGTCCCTCAAAGAGAAATGCTAAGATATCTCACAAAATTGATATCATGACTATACGATGACCCACGCCTGTCCCTTTACATCCAAAGATAAGGCTTCTTACCAAATCAATAGTAGGATAGCAATATCAAAGGAAGGAAGAAATGAACAAAGACTTTTGAGTAGGTAGATTGTTCCTAGTTGCTTGCTCATTTGCAAATCAAACATCCTTGCTTATTTTCAAAACAAACACCAACACTTTCAAAACACTTTCAAAATACTTTCAAAACATGAAACATTTTCAAAAGTACAACACTTTGTATACGTTCTTACGAACGAGAACCATTACAAAGTTTGCCTAAACGAAGGCGTCTTTTCAAAATACTTTCAAAAACCACACAAAGCACATTTGAAAACCATACATATGAAAACTCTGTACACCCGGAAAGTCGAAAACCTAAAAAGGTGGCTTGGGAAAAAAAGGGTATCCCGATGGATTGAAAATCTGAAAGGACAGTTCAGGAAAAATTTAGGGATTAAAGCGTACGACTACATCCCATCATCTCGTAACTTATCTATCAGTATAAGGTTTATTACCCTGATATGCATTCACCAAGGAGTCCAAGAGTTGGGATAACAGTCAAACCATCTACAAAATCCCAGCAGATACCTTCTCCAGCAGGTATAGAGGCAAGGGCATTCTACTACAAGGTCACTGCCATGTTCTTAGCATGCAGCCTATTGATGTCAAGTGTTCTCATACCCTCGATAGAGAAAGAATCTCCAATTACTGCTGCAATATTTAAGAATTCCCCAATGAAGTCGCCAAGCTTCTCAGGATTCCCCAACGGGTTTCTTCTCAAAACAATAAAACGAGAATCCCGAGCAGAAACATTCTAAATAAAGCGGAATCTCCTCTTGAAACGGTGCATATACAATCTAGAGACGGATGTCATTCTGATACTTATTCTAGATTCTCCTCTAGAAACGGTGCAGATACGATCCAGAGACGAATGTCATTCTGATACTTATTCCAGACTATCTTCTAGCAACAGTTCAGGTACGATCCAGAGACAGATGTCATCTTGATACTTATTCAGATCATCTTTTAGAAACAGTTCAGGTACGATCCAGAAACATATGTCATCCTGACACTTACTCCAGTTTCTCATATAGAAACGGTTCAGGTACGATCCATAAACGAATGTCATGCTGACACTTACTCTAGATTCTCATCTAGAAACAGTTCAGGTACGATCCAGAAACGGATGTCATCCTGAAACTTACTCCATATTCTCATCTAGAAACAGTTCAGGTACGATCCAGAAACGGATGTCATTCTGACACTTACTCCAGATTCTCATCTAGAAACGGTTCAGGTAGGATCCAAATACGGATGTCATCCTTACCCTTACTCCAGATTCTCATCTAGAAATGGTTCAGGTATGATCCAAATACAGATGTCATCCTGACACTTACTCTAGATTCTCATCTAGAAACGGTTTAGGTACGATCCAAAGACGGATGTCATCCTGACACTTACTCCCGATTCTCATCTAGAAACGGTTCAGGTACGATCCAAAGATGGATGTCATCCTGGAACTTATTCCAGATTCTCATCTAGAAACGGTTTAGGTATGATCCAGAGACGGATGTCATCCTGATACTTATTTCAGACTATCTTCTAGCAATAGTTTAGGTACGATCCAGAGACGGATGTCATCCTGATACTTATTCAGATCATCTTCTAGAAACAGTTCAAATACGATCCAGAGGCAGATGTCATCCTGATACTTATTCCAGACTATCTTCTAGCAACAATTCAGTTCATGGAGTTTACCTTCCCCAACAGAGTTTATTTCTCTAAAAACAAAAGTTTATCTCCCAGCATTTTAACTTTAACATATTTAAAGACCTACATTCTTCACCCCTAGCAACAATCAGGGATTTATTTTCCCTGGTTCAATAATACTGCAATAGAACAACTGATACGTTCATACATTACATTCATGCTTCACTACAAACGTCATAGCATATGCATTACAAATTTATATATCACAATCTCATTTATTTTTAGGGCATCATGCAATTCATACATCATGACATCACATGAAACTGACTTTACCTTTTAGGTTAAATTAGCAGACAAACAAACACTATCAACTTATATAGCAGGTCAAAGATTAATGCTCGAAAGTAGACGGGGAAACTATCTACACGACCAAGTGGTATGGACTCCCGGAGTAAGACGGGTTTAACAACAAATACAGCAGGCCATAGATTAATGCCCGAAACCAGACGAGAAAACTATCTATGTGACCAACATTGCCAAGTTCCAGATTAATACTTGTAACAAGCCAAGAGAACTATCTGTGGATGACCGATTGTAGGTTAGTACCTGTAACAAGCCAAGAAAACTATCTACATAAGGAGATTGAAGATTAATACCTGTAACAAGCCAGGGAAACTATATTTCTTTCTAAGGTCAGAGATTAATACCTGAAACCAGCCAGGACAACTATCTCAGCGACCAACAATTTCCAAGTTCAAGATTAATACCTGTAACAAGCCAGGAGAAGTATCTGTGGACGACCGATAGTAGGTTAATACCTATAACAGGCCAGGAAAACTATCTACATAAGGAGATTGAAGATTAATACTTGTAATAAGCCAGGAAAACTATCTTTCTTTCTCAGGTCAGAGATTAATACCTGAAACCATCCAGGACAACTATCTCAGCGACCGATGATTCTCAAGTTCCAGATTAATACCTGAAACCAGACATGATAACTATCTGCGAACAAATGATTTATAGATTAACACCTGAAACCAGACAGGAAAACTATCTATAAGACCGGATGGAGCAATCTTACATGGATTCCTTCTCAACTTTCCAGATGCAGTCTAACATGGACTCATTCTGAAGCAGCCCCACACATGCTCATTCTCATATATCTTTGGGTGCAGACTAACACGGACTCATTCTTAAACATCCCTACACAGGCTCTTTCTAATACATTTTTAGATAACGGTTAATTCCATTATCCCCAGCGAGTTATTGTGAAGCCTGGATTTCAACCAGAAAATAACAAACTTTCATCTCTCTAGTATAGAGATAACTCTTCAACAGAGTCTTTGAAAACTGAATTCTCTAGACTCTATTCCCCAAAGAGTTTTCCTCAATCAGGAGAACAACAGAAACCCATATTCCCCAGCAGACTCCTCCTTAGACAGCAGGAACAAGAACTCCCAACAAAGAGACCTCTTATGAAGTCAACATCTACTTTGGATGGCATCTTTAAGCCCATCTCCGACGACTCTCGATCATCTTCTCTAAATGGCATCTGTAAGCCCATTCCCTACATCATTAACTATCGGTGTTACTTCATGTGATTGCAAATTTCTGGGCACTCTAGTGTTCAATCATCTTCCACCTTCAGATCACGAAAGGCAGACAAGCTGTTGTACCCCAAAATTTGTCCTCCCATTTTTCATAAGAAAAGCACAACCCTAGGGTTTCTCAAATATTCAAGACTGGCTCAGGAATCGATCAGACAGATTTTCTCCTATGGCAGTAAATCAGGAATTAGGGTTTTTCTCGCATTTCTCAGAAGAAATTGAGTTCTCAGAAGTTTAATTGATCTTTACATGTTTTCATTCTCTCTCAAATTTACTGGAAAAAGGCAGTGTTTATTTGATCCAGGTTAACCAAATAATTTGCGTCTTTTAAAACATTTGCTCATTTAGGGAATAAACATTTGCTTAATTATTGGAATACACAGTGCGTGTTTTGATTGGAGGACAATTGCAAGGTTACAAGATTACAGAGTTATTGGATTACTTGGAGTTTAAGTTGTCCTGATTGGAATTATTGGAATACAGTTCAATTATCTTGATCAGGGAATTTTTAAGAATCAGTGAAGACACAAAGAGAGAATTACAAGTTACTAACAATAATGAATTTTATTGAACATCAGATCATCTCATAAAGACTTTTTCATTTATTTCAAAAATTGTTACAATACAATTTATTATTTAAATGCTTTAAGTTTTACAACTTATTGTATTTGAAAAATAAATTAGTACAATTGTTTGAGTATTTCTCTCTAAATTACAAAGAAAAAAATCTAAGCCTAAGGATGACTAAGCTTCCATTTCTCCCATGCTCGCCAAAGAATCTCTTGCTTCCTCTGCTTTGCCACCATCCAGTTTGCGCTCACATGAAAGTAAGACAGAAAAATAATTAGCACAGTTAATTGAGCATAAGCAAGAATTTTCAAAAAAAGAAAGAAAAATGTTCATCATTAAAGTTTTCCGTTTGGAACCAGAGGGCTATTTTCAATTCAACACGTTTTTATTTTTCTCTTTGCAAATCACAAGAAGATTACTCTTCTTGGTTCACAAAAATAAAAATAAAAATGCAAGCTGTCCAAATAAGAAAGAATGCAAAGTCAATTTATCCAAATGCAAACAAGGCGCCAAACTGAAAACATATTCCAAACTGCAGCATGTTATCCAAACAATGCAACAAGGAAAACTAAACAAAGCCAAACTAAATTGGACAAAGTACAAGGCAGTAACTAGACAACAGCATAGCAGTACAGACTACAACAAAGTACAAGCAACAGCAGGCAAGAAGAAAGAAAGCAGTATGGTAAACCAAAATAACAAGCAAGGGGGCTTGTTTCATATAACTTTTCATCATTTTCCTAATTTTGGGAAAACTTTTCAGAAAAAAGGGAAAAAGCATTTTGCTTTTATCATAGAGGGGAGAGATATCACCTAAATTGTTGGAAAGGTACAGATTGGCCATCCTGCCCACAGGTTGTCAAAGAGAAAAGAAACCAAGATATAACAGTAGAGAAACTGTAAGAAGGGGGAGAGCATTTTTTGGTCAAACTAAAAAAATCATAAAATCATCCCAACATTTCAAACCTGCATTTAAAAAAAAAACCTGCAAAACATTCAAAGAGCTCAAAAAACTGCACAACCAGTTCAAAAGGATCAAACTGCATAACCAGTTTCAAACAAGCCTGCAAACTCAACATTTTGTCAAACTCAACAAACCCTTTTTCAAACATAACCGTAACCACAAAAACTGTAACTCAAATCCTTCAACCCAAAACCTGCCCAACAAATCAAAAACCTTCATATCCAAGTCCAAACAGTTAAAACAAACTGTAATAAGCAGAATAAACCACAAAAACACCCAAACCTGCAAACTGTATAACTAAACAACAACTCAAACTCATAAAACTTAGAATCAAAATATACCAAACTATCAAAAACCAGTTTTCAAAACTTCCAAAGTCCTCAAACAGTTCCAAACCATTTCAAACTGTAACCATCAAGAACATACCAAGTTCAAGCAACAATATCAAGCCAAACTGTAAACAAGAACATTCAATAACCAGTAACAATATTCCAAAGTCCAAAAACAGTTTTCCAAGCTAGAACAATCACAGAGTTTCAAACAAACCTTCAAACCAACCAACAACATCTAACAATCAGAAGCATCATCATCATCATTCAGTCAAAGTTCAAGGGAAAGAAAATATTACCAGAAGCGCGCGTTCTTCACCTCATCATTTCTCCCTCTTTCGTTTCCAGCTACCAAGGTGCATCATCATCCCAATCTCAACATCCATTTCTATTTCACAAAAGTACCAAAGGTATGCTTCCTTTCAAACCATTTCCTGCATCTCAGTGAGTATTAAAATTGATTAACAAGCAAACATGAACAAAACGTACAAAAAACCAACGAAACTATTAAGCCATCAGAACCATACCTTTTCACAAGAAAACCTTTGAGAATCATTTAAAGGGTTGAGAAGGGGAGACGCGCCGGCAACGGAAACGAGGAAGGGAAGATCAGAGAGAATGTATTTCAAACCCTTCAGTTGGTTTCATTTCAGAACTTAGGGATTTCCTGAAAAAAAAATGTAAATCAGAATGAAATCAAAAAGCCAAAAAGAACGTTTTGCTCGTGAATTAGGAAGAGGGACAGTGACGATTAGGTATTTTGAGTGAGAAAGATGAATGAGGGAGAACGAGAGAGACAGCGGCGCCGCTCTGTACGAACCCACAAACCCTAATCTGTTTACCCTAATAAAAAAAAATCATAAACTGAATTAAGAAGCTTTGGGCCAATCCCTTTGCAAAACCATAAGCCCACACACGTTTTTGGCTCACACCCCCCATCTTGGCCTTGTTTCTTGTTTGTTTCAGCATTGACAAATGTATCTTTGGGCCTAACCTCCATTTAATTCACCCAAGCCCATTTTCACTTGTTTTGTTTCAATTTAATTTGATTTGTTTTATTTCTTTATGTTAATAATATGTTAAAACTTCATTTTTGTAAAATTAATTTGATTTTCTTAATTAGTTTTCTTTTATCATTTTCTTTTTTTTATTAATTTTTCTTACACTTAATAAAAACACCAAAAACATTTAAATAAGTTTATTTTTCTTTCTTTAATTACGTAATTAATAAAAATACAAGGTATAATAATAATAAAAATTTTAATCTTTTTTAGAATAGATCTTATCTCTCTCTTTTCAAGTAAATACACGAATTTCATACTTTATTGATTTCTTTATTTTATAATTTGTCATAGCTTTGTATTAAATCGCACAACAATTCGATTTGGTTGTAATATTTGGACATTGCTATTTTTATGTGACTCATCCTCATTTGTAACAATTGTACCCCCATTCCCGGATACTTCTGTAATAACTTAGACTTTTAATTCCCGCAATTTATTGCTTTCTATATACTGTGTATTAATTAGGCATGTATGTCAAGATTCAAAAATCAATCGCTAGATGACCTAATCCAAGAATAAATAACTTGGAATCAACACACTTCTCACACGCCCACCTATAGGGTAACCTTGCTTGTTGCCTCGGAAATACAATCATGTCCCTCGAATATGAGACACTCTAGCAAAAGACCCTTCAATAAACAAAGATCGTAGTACCTCGATGACCCTCGATGTTGCCTTCGATAAAATGATCTCGCCCCTTACAAAATTGCTAGAGCGTCTCACAAGTTGCTTTCAATGATTGTAAAGTTGACCCGCGCCTGTCCCTTCACATTCAAGGATGGGGCTTCTTACCAAATCCATGGTAAGATAACACCATTAAAAGGAAGAAAAAAGAACAAATTAAGACCTTTCGAGTAAATAGATTCGCTCTTAGTTACTCGCTTGCTCACGACAAAAACTTTCACACCTACACTTCCATTTCAAAACATTTTCAAAAGACTAAACATTTTGCATACGTTCTTATAGAGACGAGAACCATGGCAAAACCTCATTTCAAAACCCTTTTCAAAACACGATTCACAAACACCTCTTTGAACTATTTTTCGAAACAAAACTTTGTATATGTTCTTATAGAGACGAGAACTATTACAAAGAAACTTTCTAAAATACTTTAAAAACCCACACCACAAGAACACAATCAAACAAAAGCAAGTGATCTAAAACGAGTAACTAAGAGCCCATGGAAAACCATGGATGAAAAGGGTGCTAACACCTTCCTTTTTCATAATATACCCCCCGAACCCGAAAAAATTCTCGAAAGGTATTTCCTGTGCTTTTTTACCTTTCCTTTTGGATAAAAGAAAAGTCAGTGGCGAATCTTGCTAACCACACAAGTGAGAACAAAATGCAAAACCTCTAGTCAGTTCTCCCACTGCATCACAGAACTAGCGACTCTGCTGGGGATATTGTTATAAAAGTGGGGTTACCTTAGGGTTTTAGATCACCTTTACATGCTTATCTTGTTTGATTTGTATGCTTTACTTTTTTTGGTTCCTTGTTTGGGTTTGTTTTAAATCCTACACCCGGATATGGGGGCACCTTTTAGGTAAGTAGCAATAAATTGTGAGGGAATTGTGCGGGGTATACCGACATGGTTGAAGCAGTAGCTACGTTGATGTGGAACTTTGGTTGGTACCGGTAACCCTTGAGTTGAATCAAGGAGAGTACGGGGTCGCCGCGTGGTGTCGTGAAACATCAACTGACTTTAGAACCTTACTTGACCAACATGGCCATTAGGACGTAGTGAGATGACCGGTTTCGATGTAGAGCTGAAAATTGGTAGATACTCTATACTACACTCATTGAGGGTTGTTTTCTTGGAATATTTCGGTCACCAGTCAAGTAGCTAAAATGAAACAATGAACACAGAAAATAATCCAGTGATATTGAGCTCCTTATATCCCGGTTACTATTTCTAGGACAGGTTGAGCCAACTAGACTTCAAAAGGGTACTTACCTACAAACTCCATGCAATCCTAAACCTAAGGACTTGTCTGCTTTGTGTGAATATGTTTCATTTGTATATAAACTTGCTTACTTCGCATATCTGTACATAACATCATGAAACATCATACCATAAGCATTTTCAATAACCATTTCAAGGATCTCGAGGGTCTTTGATGCAGGGTCACGTTGAACCAGACGTCTACCAAAAGGCAGGAGGATTCATTTTCCTCTAAACAAACACCGTCAAAGATCAAGTACAACAACTTGAGTCAAAGGCTATGAGCCACTCGACGTGGTGAGCTTGATTCTCGTGGAAAGACATCCACCGATACAAATTTTTCCAATAAAAAATGTTCAATCTCTAACTTTTTCTTGTGTTTACCCCGCGAGATCCTTGAAAAAATGCATCCACATATCATGCATCATATCATGATAGGTTCCTCCCTTTCAGGTCTCCTTATCTCCCTACTGTTTATTTCAGTAGAGATGGCTCTAGAGAAGACTATCAAAGACATCCAGGCTCAAAACGCTCAACTTCAAGAGATGTTCTTGAACCTATCCAAGGGGCAGGAAGAAGTGAAATATCTCCTCACTAGGGGCATGATCATAGGGAATCCAGAGAGCATCAGGAATGATCAGTTGGAAGGGCTACAAATTGAGATGGCAACAATGAAAATCCAGATGATGGGACAATTGGTGGGCCAGATGGTTCTCATCCAAAACTTGGCACACGGACAAGAAGAGCTAAGGGTCCTCATCGACAAACTGTATCGGGATGGATGTAACCAAATGGGGAAAGCAACTAGGGTTGAGGATTAAGTCATCATTCAGCCTCCCTTGAGACAAGAAGCTGAGAGAAAACCTCCCCAATTTGCTTCAGGGTCACAAGCCCAACAACAACCTCACCAACATCAACAGGGTAATCGGCGTAAGCAAAATACATCTGAAAAGCGTTTCACTAAGATTAACATGTCATTATCCCAAGTGCTACAATGCTTGTTGGAAGTCGAGCTGATTGTTAAGGGACCCCCCTCAGCGTCCCAACACAGCCTCTCCAGGGTACAATCCAAATGCAAGATGTGGGTATCATTCCAACAGTCCTGGACATGACACCAATAGCTGTTGGGCATTGATAAACAACATTCAAGATCTGATTAAAGAAACAACGCTGGAGTTCACACAGGATGGCCAGATGAAAATCTTCCACTGAGGGCTCTCCACCTGAAATGACAAAGTTTCGAACTAAGAGGCTTATGTTCATTTTGAATTTCCAATTGTAATTTCTTTGTTATTCAAACAATTATCTATTAAATGTCAAAATCTGTTTCATTAATGCATTGCATATGTTTGTCTTGAATTCATCTTTTTTGTTTTCACTATATTTAAACTATGCTTTTTATTCCTCTTATGACACAAACCTTTAGAAGGAGGATGACGAAAACAATGCCATAATCTCATACAGTATGCTTTTGAACAGACCTTGCTGACGATGTACATGCGTTTCTTTCAAATCCTAAACACTGGAGTTATAAGGAAGATAATCCCTAGTCAACCCCTTTGAGCTAAAGAAGTAGAAGTTTTCTGTTTTAACACAAATTGAAATCTTTAATCAAAACCTGGGGCAGGGTAGTCTCTCAGTTAATTCAAATGCGTGTTAAAGTCGCAAACTCTCATCTTGTAATACAACGAATGACATCAAAAACATTCCTTTGGAATCAAAAGACAGTGATGGTTCCTTATCACATAGGCAGTCATTATCTCTCAAAAAAGAAAAGCCAACTAAGTCGAAACCTGCGAAGGAAACTTAAGAAAACAAGGGCATCCCGCTGACTGTAATCTTAAAACAGGAACAGTCAGGCAAAAATTAGGGATAAAAAATCAAAAGAGGTCACTACAAATCCTCAACAACATGAAAAAAAAATGATGCCAAAAAATGACTGCCTTCCAACAAACTTAACTTGTTTGAACCATCACCAAAATGTCATTTCAAACTCAATTGGAGTTCAAAACACACAATTAATTGAGTTTAGGACTGAAGAACATCACGAAGAGCGGGTGGGTACAAATATACTTTGAGCCTTTATCCTTTGTTTCTTAAACCGTGAACCAAGCCACGTTACAACCCTTCAAAAGTCTTAATTGAAGCGTGGGTTAGTTCGAAAGCATACTGTTACAAAAGGTATCCTGACTCCTGTAAGGCTTTTCTCTAAATTCTGAGTTGAATTTTTCTTACAAAAGCTTTCTGCTAAAAAACGCATTTTCAAAATTTCAAGATAAGCATAAACTTTGCATTACTTGAATATCCTTGTTTGCATTTGGCTATTTGTTTGACAGCGGAGAAATTCACATAATGAATATCCAATAAACGAAAAGCTCTCTCAGTGAACAAAGTCACGTCAAGCGGGATGACACTTCCATTGCAAAAATCTCCTATAAACAAGGGGACATGACATGTCATTGTCCAGCACACCTGGGGCAGTCCAGTCAAGATTTCAAGAAATCTCTCAAAGTGCAGAGTAAACAGGGGCAAGTTTCCATCTCCGTCATTTGGGGCATTGAACGTCAATCCTGACAAAGGTTTACATACAATCGAGCATTTCCAGGAATAAACATACTCCCCAGAGTTTTCAATATCTCTCAGCAGAGTTTCTCCTCAACAAAACAAGAACCCCCGCTGGAAACATTCTAGGTAAAGTTTAAAGACACACATACTCTTCAACAGCAGTCCAGGATTCAACAAATTCCCCGACATTTGCCAAGGATTTATTTTCCGAGACAAAAGAAAGATTGATCGACAAATAAGGTTATCCTGTTGAGGTAGTAATCATCCAAGATTCCTTCATCGTCCTGCTGAGGTAGTAATCATCCAAGATTCCTTCATCGTCCTGTTGAGGTAGTAATCGTCCAAGATTCCTTCATCACCCTGCTGAGGTAGTAATTGTCCAAGATTCCTTCATCACCCTGCTGAGGTAGTAATCGTCCAAGATTCCTTCATTATCCTGTTGAGGTAGTAATCGTCCAAGATTACTTCATCACCCTGCCGAGGTAGTAATCGTCCAAGATTCGTTCATTATCCTTTTGAGGTAGTAATCATCCAAGATTCCTTCATTATCCTGCTGAGGTAGTAATCGTCCAAGATTCCTTCATCATCCTTTTGAGGTAGTAATCGTCCAAGATTCCTTCATTATCCTTTTGGGGGAGTAATCGTCCAAGATTCCTTCATCACCCTGCTGAGGTAGTAATCGTCCAAGATTCCTTCATTATCCTGTTGAGGTAGTAATCATCCAAGATTCCTTCATCACCCTGCTGAGGTAGTAATCGTCCAAGATTCCTTCATTATCCTTTTGAGGTAGTAATCGTCCAAGATTCCTTCATTATCCTGCTGAGGTAGTAATCGTCCAAGATTCCTTCATCATCCTTTTGAGGTAGTAATCGTCCAAGATTCCTTCATTATCCTTTTGGGGTAGTAATCGTCCAAGATTCCTTCATCATCCTGCTGAGGTAGTAATCGTCCAAGATTCCTTCATCATCCTTCTGAGGAAGTAATCGTCCAAGATTCCTTCATCATCTATTTTGAGTAGCAATCATTTCTGGATTGCATCTTTAAGCCCATCTCCGACGATTCTCCTCCGTTTCTCCAAATGGCATCTTTAAGCCCATTTCCATGCACAATCTCTACAACACGTCATTAAGATCCCCAGCGGAGATGAGACTACCAACTACCAGTCCCCAGTGGAGCTAAAGCTTTCAACCCACAACGGAAATCATCCATTTTCTCCAAATTCCCCAGCAAGTTGTATTAAAAATCTGAAAACCAACCAGGTAACAATCAACTTTTGTTTTATCCCCAACCTAGGATAATCCCCCAGTAGATTGGTATACAACCCAAAATCCTGACCCAAACGCCTGAATGAAGATTCTCATTCTTGCCTCCCAATAGATTGGCATACACCTAAACTCCTGATATCCCCGTTAGAATGAAGATTCTCATTCTTGACTTCCAGTAGATTGGCATACAACCCAAGCTCCTGATATCTCCAACAGAATGAAGATTCTCATTCTTAAAGTGGCATACAACCCAAGCTCCTGATATCTCCAACAGAATGAAGATTCTCATTCTTAAAGTGGCATACGACCCAAACTCCTGAACTTTTTCCAAACAGGAATAAGCTTTTCCCCAGAGCCTTGAACTTACTTTCCAGCAGGATAGCTACTCCCCAACGGTATATCTATTCCCCACAGAGTTTTTACTCCCCAACAGAATGAAGATTCTCATTCTCAACTCCCCAGCTTGGAGTCCCCACAGAGTTCTTCATCCCCTAGCAGATTGAAGATTCTCATTCTCGATTCCCTAGTGGAGTTTCCAGAGTTTTCATTATTCCCAACATGAATTTGTCAGAATTTTTAATCCCCTACAGATCGAAGATTCTCATTCTCACCTCTCCAGTGAAGCCCCCAAGATTCAACTTCCCCAGAAGATCGAAGTTTCTCATTCTTGATTCTCCGCCGAAGCCATCAAGGTCTTCTTTATTCCCCAGCAGATCAAGGTTTTCCTTTGATTGATCCCCAGTAGAGGTCATCAGAGTTTCCTTATTCCCCAACCGAGTAAGGATTCCCATTGGTGTAATCTCCAGCCATAGTTATCAAAGATCTATGGATTCCCCAAGCAGGTTTTTCAAGCAGACTTGAAGGATCCCTATATCCCCAGGAAAGTCATGAAGGATTTTCACATCCACAGAAGTTGTCAAGGTCTTGTTAATCCCCATAAGTCGCCAAGGATTTTCTATCCCTAGCAGTGATCCAAGGATTTCTCATCCTCAGCAGTCAAAGATTTCATTATCTCCAGCTATCAAGGATTTATTTTCCTCAGCAAGACAGCTAATCAGCTTACACGCGCATACATTACATTCATACATCATAAACATTGATAAATTTTTTTATTACATCATACATTTCATGCAAACATAACTTTGTTTTTCAGCTAACCTTTTACCCTTTTCAGGATAAGATTAACAAGCTACCAATATACAATCAGAAAACAACTTAGAGATGCTCCAGACACGGATGTTATTCTATTGCTTATTCAGATTCAAGCTCAGAAAACAACTTAGAGATGCTCCAGACGCGGATGCTATTCTATTGCTTATTCAGATTCAAGCTTAGAAAACAGCTTAGAGATGCTCCAGACGCGGATGCTATTCTATTGCTTATTCAGATTCAAGATCAGAAAACAACTTAGAGATGCTCCAGACGAGGATGCTATTCTATTGCTTATTCAGATTCAAGCTCAGAAAATAGCTTAGAGATGCTCCAGACGCGAATGCTATTCTATTGCTTATTCAGATTCAAACCTCAGAAAACAGCTCAGAGATGCTCCAGACATGGATGCTATTCTGTCGCTTATTCAAATACATGATTCAGATACAGTCCAGATACGTCCCAGACACGGTTGCCATGCTGTCACTTATTCTGACTTTTTCCCCAAGCCCAGAGATGCTCCAGACACGGATGCTATTATGTCGCATATTCAGATTCAGTTACAGCTCAGATACGCTCCAGACACGGTAGCTATACCTTGCTCGTATAAAAGCAAATACAGTCACAACTTGGATACGCTCCAGACACGGCAGCTATACCCTTGCTCTTACAGATCCAGATACAGTCCAGATACGCTCCAAACACGGTAGCCATGCTGATCACTCATGTTGATGTTCCCTAGCTCGGACACGCTCTAGATACGGCAGCTACACCCTTGCTCGTACAAATTCAATCTCCAGATTGAGTTCAGATACGTTACAGACACGAATACCATTCTGACACTCATTCTTCTGACTTACAACATACAATTCAACAAACATTCTTGGATGGCATCTTTAAGCCCATCTCTAACAAGATTCTATCACATCTCCAAATGGCATCTTTAAGCCCATTCCCTCAACCACATTTTGACGAGTGCAAATTTACGGGCACTCTAGTGTCCAATCATCTTTTACCTTCGAGTCACGAACGATAAAACTCGCCGATCTAACTCTTCAGGTTCAAGAAGATTGAACAGGGGCAGCTGTTGTACCCCAAGATTTGCCCTCCCATTTTTCATAAGAAAAGCACAACCCTAGGGTTTCTCAAATATTCAAGACTGGCTCAGGAACCGATCAAACATATTTTCTCCTATGGTAGTAAATCAGGAATTAGGGTTTTTCTCGCATTTCTCAGAAGAAATTGAGTTCTCAGAAGTTCAATTGATCTTTACATGTTTTCATGCTCTCTCAAATTTACTGGAAAAAGGCAGTGTTTATTTGATCCAGGTTAACCAGATAATTTGCATCTTTCAAAACATTTGCTCGTTTAGGGAATAAACATGTGCTTGCTTATTGGAATACACAGTGCATGTTTTGATTGGAGTACAGTTACAAGGTTACAAGATTACAGAGTTATTGGATTACCTGAAGTTTAAGTTGTCCTGATTGGAATTATTGGAATACAGTTCAATTATCTTGATCAAGGAATTTTTAAGTATCAGTGAAGACACAAAGAGAGAATTACAAGTTACTAACAGTAATGGATTTTATTGAACATCAGATCATCTCATAAAGACTTTTTCATTTATTTCAAAAATTGTTACAATACAATTTATTATTTAAATGCTTTAAGTTTTACAACTTATTGTATTTGAAAAATAAATTAGTACAATTGTTTGAGTATTTCTCTCTAAATTACAAAGAAAAAATCTAAGCCTAAGGATAACTAAGCTTCCATTGCTCCCATGCCCGCCAAAGAATCTCTTGCTACCTCTGCTTTGCCACCATCCAGTTTGCGCTCACATGAAAGAAAGACAGAAAAATAATTAGCACAGTTAATTGAGCATAAGCAAGAATTTTCAAAAAAAGAAAGAAAAATGTTCAACATTAAAGTTTGCCGTTTGGAATCAGAGGGATATTTTCAATTCATCATGTTTTTATTTTTCTCTTTGAAAATCACAAGAAGATTACTCTTCTTGGTTCACAAAAATAAAAATAAAAATGCAAGCTGTCCAAATAAAAAAGAATGCAAAGCAAATTTATCCAAATGCAAACAAGGCGCCAAACTGAAAACATATCCCAAACTGCAGCATGCTGTCCAAACAATGCAACAAGGCAAACTAAACAAAGCCAAACTAAATTGGACAAAGTACAAGGCAGTAACTAGACAGCAGCATAGCAGTACAGACTGCAACAAAGTACAAGCAACAACAGGCAAGAAGAAAGAAAGCAGTATGGTAAACCAAAATAACAAGCAAGGGGGCTTGTTTCATATAGCTTTTCATCATTTTCCAAAATTTGGGCAAACTTTTCAGAAAAAAGGGAAAAAGCATTTTGCTTTTATCATAAAGAGGAGAGATATCACCTAAATTGTTGGAAAGGTACAGATTGGCCATCCTTCCCACAGACTGTCAAAGAGAAAAGAAACCAAGATATAACAGTAGAGAAACTTTAAGAAAGGGGAGAGCATTTTTTGGTCAAACTAAAAAAACCATAAAATCATCCCAACATTTCAAACCTGCATTTCAAAAAAAAATTGCAAAACATTCAAAGAGCTCAAAAAACTGCACAACCAGTTCAAAAGGATCAAACTGCATAACCAGTTTCAAACAAGCCTGCAAACTCAACGTTTTGTCAAACTCAACAAACCCTTTTTCAAACATAACCATAACCACAAAAATTGTAACTCAAATCCTTCAACCTCAAAACCTGCCCAACAAATCAAAAACCTGCATATCCAAGTCCAAACAGTTAAAACAAACTGTAATAAGCAGAACAAACCATAAAAACACCCAAACTTGCAAACTGTATAACTAAACAACAACTCAAACTCACAAAACCTAGAATCAAAATATACCAAACTATCAAAAACTAGTTTTCAAAACTTCCAAAGTCCTCAAACAGTTCCAAACCATTTCAAACTGTAACCATCAAGAAAATACCAAGTTCAAGCAACAATATCAAGCCAAACTGTAAACAAGAACATTCAATAACCAGTAACAATATTCCAAAGTCCAAAAACAGTTTTCCAAGCTAGAACAATCACAGAGTTTCAAACAAACCTTCAAACCAACCAACAACATCTAACAATCAGACGCATCATCATCATCATTCAGTCAAAGTTCAAGGGAAACAAAAGATTACCAGAAGCGCGCGTTCTTCACCTCATCATTTCTCCCTCTTTCGTTTCCAGCTACCAAGGTGCATCATCATCCCAATCTCAACATCCATTTCCATTTTGCAAAAGTAGCAAAGGTATGCTTCCTTTCAAACCATTTCCTGCATCTCAGTGAGTATTAAAATTGATTAACAAGCAAACATGAACAAAACGTACAAAAAACCAACGAAACTGTTAAGCCATCAGAACCATACCTTTTCACAAGAAAACCTTTGAGAATCGTTTAAAGGGTTGAGAAGGGGAGACGCGCCGGCAACGGAAACGGGGAAGGGAAGATCAGAGAGAATGTATTTCAAACCCTTCAGTTGGTTTCATTTTAGAACTTAGGGATTTCCTGGAAAAAAAATGTAAATCAGAATGAAATCAAAAGGCCAAAAAGAATGTTTTGCTCGTGAATTAGGAAGAGGGACAGGGACGATTAGGGACTTTGAGTGAGGAAGATGAATGAGGGAGAACGAGAGAGACAACGACGCCGCTCTATACGAACCCACAAACCCTAATCTGTTTACCCTAATCCGTTTCCCGTAATAAAAAAAGCATAAACTGAATTAAGAAGCTTTGGGCCAATCCCTTTGCAAAACCATAAGCCCACACGCGTTTTTGGCTCACACCCCCATCCTGGCCTTGTTTCTTGTTTGTTTCAGCATTGACAAATGTATCTTTGGGCCTAACCTCCATTTAATTCACCCAAGCCCATTTTCACTTGTTTTGTTTCAATTTAATTTGATTTGTTTTATTTCTTTGTGTTAATAATATGTTAAAACTTCATTTTTGTAAAATTAATTTGATTTTCTTAATTAGTTTTCTTTTATCATTTTCTTTTTTTTATTAATTTTTCTTACACTTAATAAAAACACCAAAAACATTTAAATTAGTTTATTTTTCTTTCTTTAATTACGTAATTAATAAAAATACAAGGTATAATAATAATAAAAATTTTAATCTTTTTTAGAATAGATCTTATCTCTCTCTTTTCAAGTAAATACATGCATTTTATACTTTATTGATTTCTTTATTTTATAATTTGTCATAACTTTGTATTAAATCGCACAGCAATTCGATTTGGTTGTAATATTTAGACATTGCTATTTTTATGTGACTTATCCCCATTTGTAACAATTGTACCCCCATTCCCGGATACTTCTTTAATAACTTAGACTTTTAATTCCCGCAATTTATTTCTTTCTATATACTGTGTAGTAATTAGGCATGTATGGCAAGATTCAAAAATCAATCGCTAGATGACCTAATCCAAGAATAAATAACTTGGAATCAACACACTTCTCACACGCGCACCTCTGGGGTAACCTCGCTTGTTGCTTCGGAAATACAATCATGTCCCTCGAATATGAGACACTCTAGAAAAAGACCCTTCAATAAACAAAGATCGTAGTCCCTCGATGACCCTCGATGTTGCCTTCGATAAAATGATCTCGCCCCTTACAAAATTGCTAGAGCGTCTCACAAGTTGCTTTCAATGATTGTAAAGTTGACCCGCGCCTGTCCCTTCACATCCAAGGATTGGGCTTCTTACCAAATCCATGGTAAGATAGCACCATTAAAAGGAAGAAAAAAGAACAAATTAAGACCTTTCGAGTAAATAGATTCGCTCTTAGTTACTCGCTTGCTAACGACAAAAACTTTCACACCTACACTTCCATTTCAAAACATTTTCAAAAGACCAAACGTTTTTCATACGTTCTTATAGAGACGAGAACCATGGCAAAACCTCCTTTCAAAACCCTTTTCAAAACACGATTCACAAACACCTCTTTGAACTATTTTTCGAAACAAAACTTTGTATATGTTCTTATAGAGACGAGAACTATTACAAAGAAACTTTCTAAAATACTTTCAAAACCCACACCACAAGCACACAATCAAACAAAAGCAAGTGATCTAAAACGAGTAACTAAGAGCCCATGGAAAACCATGGATGAAAAGGGTGCTAACACCTTCCTTTTTCATAATCTACCCCCCGAACCCGAGAAAATTCTCGAAAGGTCTTTCCTGTGCTTTTTTACCTTTCCTTTTGGATAAAAGAAAAGTCGGTGGCGACTCTAGCTAACCGCACAAGTGCGAATGAAACGCAAAACCTCTAGTCAGTTCTCCCACTGCATCATACAAGCCAATCTAAATCCTCAGGTTTAAGAAGATTTAACAGGGGAGGCTGTTGTACCCCAAAATTTTCCCTCCCATTTTTACTCAAAACATGCTCCAAGAGGTCCTCAATTGCTCAAGGTTGACTAAGAATTGATCAGACAAATTCTCCTCATAAGCAATGAACCTCTAACTAGGGTTTCACTTTTCATCAAGATGTGTGAGCTCCAAAGGTCTCTAATGTTTTCCATTGTCCTAATATGCCTTCATGATTTCCCATGCCAAGTTTCATGCCTTGCACTACAAGTTTGCTCAGTCAATGGCTCAAATGTTTGAAAATCAACTATACTAGGTCAAAAGTCAATTGTAGCCCAAATATAGTCAAACTTCATGATTTTTGGTCAACATCAACATTTTGAAGTGATATCCATCATTTGATCAAGGTTTGATCATGATTCCTCAAGAAATGCTCCTAATCTATCAAAAGTCAAGAATTGCTAAATTAGGGTTTCTATAGGAAAAGTCAACTGAACTTTGACCAGGCATAACTTTCACACACTTCATCCATTTTACCCAACCAAAGTTCATTTTTAAGAGAATATAATTCCCTACAACTTCTGTTTTGTCCTCAAGTTCAAGAGATACACCATTTGAAAGATACAAGCTCATACATCACATGTCATTTTCAGAAAGTCAACATAAGACACTTTTTGTCAAGACAACTTACATCAATATAATATCTCCAAATGCAAAAATTATTAAAAGAGAAAGTTTAGATTACATATCGAGCTTTCCGAAAAGTTCAACATCACATTCAAAAGATGAAAATTGATAAAGTTATGCGGTGCACAAGTTAGGAAATTTTCAAGAAATGCGTGAAATGCAAAGTGAGCGAACTTGAAGTTTTGAACTAGTGGGCCTAACTTTTGATGTTCAAACATGTTCATAAGGTGTTATAGGACCTATAAATCCATTCACATATTTTTTTATGATTTTTATTTCTTTTATTTGAATTTTTATTCATTTAAATGCAAATCAAATCAAATAAAATATTAAACAATGGTATAAAGGCTTGGGCTTTTTGTTTCAATCATCTAAAGGCCCAAGACAACTCATGATAACTCATGACAACTCATGACAACTCATTACAACCTTGTCAATTTCGTGGGGACTCAAGAAAGGAAGAAAAATTTCAAATTTGGCAAGTTTTAAAGTTGCTTTCTTGTTTAAACCATGGCATTATTACCTTGATTCCATTCCTTATTTGTCAGCCCAAATACAAGCCAACAACATGTCCAGATTCGTGCAAGGCATCCAAAAGACAAGAATCATGCAAAGAAGGCAAGTTTTCAATATGTTGGAATATTGATTTTATGGGCATGATTACCTTTTCCCTTTCCATACTTGTTGGCTCCTATTTCATTCTCTATATAAAGGCAAACAAAGGCAGAAGAATGACCAGAAAAACCATTGCATAACAAAGCTCTACAAAATTCTCAAAAATTTCTCAAAGTTGCAAAATTCTTAAATAAACTTCTAGATGCTCTCAAGCAAAACAAAGGATCCATTCATCTCCCCGAGGCTCCCAAGAGTTGAACTAGGCTCATAACCAAACCCTTCCACGTCTAGAACTCTCACATCCAATTGTGCCGGTTTTGGTAAAATTTCTTGAATCTCAAACTGTCTATTCATGTCATATAAATTATTTTTATGAATTGATATGTGTTTGTGAGACCATTTAGAACAGGTTACGACGATCGCATGTGCAGATGAACACCCTATGCGTAAGATGCCATGGTTAGGGCTATAAGCTTTTTGAGCTTCGTATATTGTGATACGAGGAATTTCAATCCAAATCCATGATAGGCCTCATGGGAGAGATACACATGATTCTGAAGACTTTTCTCCAGCGCCTGGGCTCTCTTGCTAATGGGCCTGGGATTTTTCTTATCGCATTCCCCCATTTTCTTTACAACATGACCCATTCTTTTGTTTTTTTTCTTTAATTATTTATTTTCTTTTCATTTCAATTAATTCTTTTTTATCAAAAAAAAATCATAAAATCATAAAATCACAAAAAAAAAAGATTTAGTTCTTTTCTTTTAATTAATTTAATTTTCATAAATAAATTTAATTTAACTTAATCATGTTTTAGTATTTATTTCATAGTTAATTTGTAATTAATTTAGACTTAGGTCTTAAATATTAAAATCAAATAACAAAAATACCAAAAATATTTTTTTTAATACTTAGGCTTTTTAGGACATTCGATTTTCTTTCTAAAAAATCTCTTTTTTTTCTTCTATTTTTCTTTTGTTATTTAAATTCTAGAAAGAATGTATAGGTCGCACATTTGATTTTGTAATAGTTAGTTTATCTTTTCGCATTTTTTTTCTAAATATTATAACTGCTCATGGGATGTAATAGCGTAGGATTTACTTTCCGCACTATATATTTTCTGTACAATATTACTGTTAGTAAATAGGATTGTACGGAAAGACTGAAAACAAAGCGCTAGAAAACTTAAATTTAAAGACAAATAACTGAAACAAGCACACATTGCACACATACACCTCTAAGATACGCCCACTTTGATTGCCTTTCAGAAAAAATAGTCATGTCCCTCGAAACGGGGACGCTTTAGCAAAGACCCGTAAATCAAAGATCATAGTCCCTTGATGACCCTATAGTTGCCTTTTGGTAAATGATCTAGTCCCTAAACAAAATTGCTAAAGCGTCTCCACATGTTGCCTTTATGACTGTACGTCCCTTCGAATGTCCCTTATACATCCAATGATAGGGCTACCTACTCAGTAATAGTAGGATAGCATTGTCTAAAGAATAAGGAGGAAAAGAAAAAACTTTTTCAAGTACAAGTAGATAGTTGTTAGATGCTTGCTCAAGTAAAATAGACTTTTACAATTACACATTTAAAAAACAACTTTCAAAAACATTCACTTTATCAACACTCTTGAAGACTGATACAAGAGTTATCATGAAGCGAAACGCCACACTAAGGCCTTTTCAAACTACTTTTCAAAAACACACAAAAACACAAGGTATTTCAAAACATGAGCTAAAAAACTAAGAGCCCGTAGATAACTACCGATGGAAAGGGTGCTAACACCTTCCCTTTCCATAATCTACCCCCCTTACTCAGAAAACTCTCGAAAAGGTCTTTTTTCTGTTCTTTTCACCCTTTCCTTTGTTGGATAAAAGAAAAGTCGATGGAGACTCTTGCTTACCGCAACATTTGTGAATACTAAATGCAAAACCATTATTAAACAGTCGGTTCTGCCACCATACCACAAAGAGTAACCTAAATCTATCCATAATGTTATCACACAAATGATTGACCCTAAAGTTGAGTTTTGAAGGGGAAACTCTAACCTATGTTGACATGCATGGATAACAATCCTAATGTCTATCTCAAATCCTCATCTATAGATGAATCAAGAAGTCCTAAAGGAGCATAGCAACAGTCTATCACCTAAACTATGTCTATCTCGAATCATCATCTATAGTTGAAACGAGAGCTCCTAAGGGAACATGCCGAGGGTATATCATCTCAAAACATGCACACAAAGACAAAATCAAGCAAGCAAGCAAACAAGCTCAAGAGAGCATAAAAAATATGTCATGAGCAGCACATGCTAACTCAAGTCAAATGCCTAACCATGATATGGACGATCACGGTACATATAAAATTAGGTAGGGATGCTTTAGCCAAGGGGTCATATCAATCGAGGCAAACAAGCAGGGAGAGGATAGAAGAAAATAGCACGGAGCATCAACGTCGACCAACATGAGCTCAAGACAAAATATGGGGCATTTATCACATATCCCTTTTCCACTTGACGACTTGATTACCATGATCTGCATAACTCTGAAGCATCGACGTACAACGTGAGCTAAGGATGACACAGACTAGAATGTGCGGGGATCGATTGCGGACCCTCCCTGCTTTCATGCTTTTGAGGACTTATTATCTATAATATAATATGGGCACAAATGTAAACACACATACAAAATACCTACTTAAAAGGTAAGATTTTAAACAATCACAATTAGCATATAGAAAGTAGTGCCTGCTACAAGTCTTTAAACAGATACTTCGAGCGCACGCTCTTTATTTCTTGCTTCCTACTTCTCATGATCTCTAGAAAGCAATAAAGAATTCGATAACGAATGTAGTAAAAAGGTATGAGAGAAATACCAAACGAATATCAATCCGTAAATATCGAGCAATAACAAAGAAACCCGGAAAACTTCATAAGCTTCTAACATCATCAAAGAAATCCAGTGAGAATATGTGTCGAAGCATCAATAAGCAAGATCGAAATGTGTAACAGACACATCCGTATCACAAAGTTCCTGCACAAAATATAATTATACAAGATACGGGGCACAAAACAATTGCATGCAAGTCGAACGCAAAATCGGACCACAAATCAAAAGTCCAAACAAGTTTTCCGATCAAATAATCGAGTAACAATTACATGATTGAAAACCATCCAAATGTACCTTGCACAATCAACACACATGTTAGAAATAACAAGGAAAATTAAAGTATAAAAGAGTAGAAGAGTGCTTGGAGAAATAAAGGCCAAAGCAAGGAAAAAGAAATGAAAAAAAAAACAATGCTGGCAGTTTGAGTTAACTCAAAGATGGTATGAGTTGACTCAAAAAATGAGTTGACTCAAAGGATCAGTGTGACACTTCCTACAAGTGGCCAGAATTTTTTTTCTCCAGTTTGCGTCGACTCAAAGCACTGTATACATCGACGCAAAGATTTGAGTCGACTCATAGGGTCAGCACGACACTTCCCTCGGGTGGAAAAATGGTTTTGTTCGTTTTTGCGTCTACCGGAGCTAAGTTTGAGTCGACTCAAACTGCCTGATAGTGCAGTTTTGTGCAATTTTTGCAACTTTGAAGCAACATAACTTTTGCATCAAGTATCCGTTACGCGCATGGTTTGCATTGTTGGAAAGCTTGAAAATCATAGAATATCCATAACACAAAATGAAAACCAAATCGACGAATGCACACATGAAAAATCTCCTTGATCATTGCATAATCGAAGTATGAATTCATAATCCATTTTTGAGTTTCGACATGTTTTTACCAGATTAGAAAACCAAATTCACACCAATTATGCAATCATAATAGACAAGAGGATTTATGTGCATTCAAAAATTGGTGATCTCAGGCCTCAAGGCTAAGATGTCATGACTCGAGCATTGTGTCGAGCACATAATTTACACAAGATTGCACATGGATTTTGATTCACAAAGAAAGGCTCTAGTCTATGTCAAATCACATGTAAATTCAGATTTCTCATCAATTATCAAAGGCAACAATGTTAAACAATATGAATAAGCACTTTTCTTGAGAATCAATAATTGTAAAAGTGATTATTGATCATCTAATTCCAGATCTAAGCATTTTGATCAATCAGTTTACAATTCCACCGCTAGATACACAATCACAATTCAATTCTCTATTCAAAACTCACTTCAATTATCAATTCTAGAAAAGTGCTTATTTCAAGAATCAATTATGCAAAAATGCTTAAATCAAGAAAACCAACAGTGGAATCGAAGAGGAGGTTTAGGTATACATATTGCAACAATCGGATTTGAGATCAAAGAAGAATAGAGCTTCTTTGACTTTTGGTACTTGAAGAAGTTATTGGAAAAGTTATTGGTGTTCTTGATCAAAATGAGAGAAAGTTGTTCTTTGATCCTTGAGCAAGATGAGAGAAAGTTTTTGAGTGTTTTTGAGAATTGGTCTATTATAAGAGTCCTTCCTTAAAAATTGGAGGGAATAAGAATATATAGTGTACCTTTTTTTTTTAATAAATGAGCCTACAATAAACACAAGAAAATGTGCAAATTTTCAGTTCATCAGATTCCGATACCTTAAGGTCAATTTCGCAGGTCCCTCAGCGCGACTTTCAAAGTCGAAATGTGAAAATAAAATGTAGCCCATGTCGAGAAAAACATAGTTTCCGAAGATGGGCTTAATTGAATAAACGGTGATTTAGTTATGATTTTTTGAAGTTTTGTCTCACATGAAAATATTTCTCGGTTTAGGATTTTCAAATGCGTTGCGCGCGTTTTGGACCAAAAATGAAGGCCTTTGGGATACCATTTAAATTGGAAAGCTGAAAGAAATATTTATCCAACTCAATTTGTGAACCAATGTATATCACGATGGGAGAACTGACTTGGGTGTTTTGCGTTTGATCGTAATTGTTGCGGATAGCAAGAGTCGTCATCGACTTTTCTTTTATCTAGTAAGGAAAGGTTGAAAAGAACAGGAAATACCTTTCGAGATTATTTCTTGAGTTTGGGGGGTAGGTTATGAAAAGGGAAGGTGTTAGCACCCTTTTCATCCGTAGTTATCTACGGGCTCTTAGTTGCTTGCTAGATCACTTGCTTTTGTTTGAAAATGTGCTTTGTGTGGGTTTTGAAAGTATTTTGAAAACATCTTTGTAATGGTTCTCGTTTCTATAAGAACACGTACAAAGTGTTGGTTATGAAAATAGTTTAAAGAGGTGTTTTTGGAATGTATTTTTGAAAGTGATTTTGAAAAGTGTCTTTGTAATGGTTCTCATTTCTATAAGAATGCGTACAAAAAGCTTTGTCTTTTGAAAATGATTCAAATGAAAGTGTTGGTGTATAAAATGTTTTTATTCTGAGCAAGCGAGTAACTAGGAGCATCCTACCTACTCAAAAAGGTCTAATGTTCTTTTCCTCCTCATTTAAATGTTGTTATCTTACCATTGATTGATAAGAAGCCCCATCATTGGATGTGAAAGGACGGGCGTGGGATGTTTGTATAGTCATAGAAGGCAACCTATGGGACGTTTTAGCAATGTCGTTTAGGGACTAGATCTTTTACCTAAGGAAACATTAAGGGTCATCGAGGGACTATGATCTTTTATCGAGGGTCTTTTCTAAAATGCCGATATTCGAGGGACATGACTATTTTTCCAAGGCAACAAGTGAGATTACCCTAGGGGTGCATGTGTGTGAATAGTGTGTTTGAGTGCATGCATTTTTTATTTGAATTTTTAGGTTGTCTACTTGTTGGTTTTTATCTTACCATACATCCTAATTACTAACATTTGTACAAAAGCAATAAAAATGCAGAAAATAAATCCTACACTATTACAACCATATTAAATAGCAAGAATATGTAAATTCAAAACAAAAATAAAAGGAGAGAAAATTATCTTTTCAATCTAGGGAGAAACACCATTCGATTCTACCCTTCCTGGCCTCCTTCGATTTGGACCTGGAATCAACAAGGTCATGTCTTTTGATTTGGGCTTAGCAATAAAGCATGAGATGCAGTCTGCCTTTCTGCCTCCTTCGACTGGGGCCTGGAAGTCAGTGTGGTGTAGCCTGGCTTTCTGCTTCCTTCGAATGGGGCCTGGAAGTCAGTGTGGTGTAGCCTGACTTTTACTTCCTTCGATTGGGGCCTGGAAGTTAGTATGGTGTAGCCTAACTTTCTGCTTCCTTCGACTGGGGCCTGGAAGTCAGTGCAGCCATATTTTTGGCTACCTCTTTTGTTTGGACCTGGAAGTCAGTGTGGAAGCCTAAGGCTTCGTTTCATACTTCCTTCCTCCTGTTTATTTCGTTTGAGATTTTAAATAGAAACATGGCCTGAGTCCATGCTAGCATTGTCTTATGGCTAGGTTAGTTCTTAAAGCATATTTAATAAAACAAGAAGCAAAACTAAAAGGGTTAGCAATGAAAACAAATTAAAAGGGTGGAAACGAAAAGGAAATAAATGTGACGTACATGTTTGAAACGAAAGGAAATATTATTCACATGTTATGTTAGAAATGAAAGGTTCAAAGTTAAGAGTGACTTACCTTGGTTGAAGCTGGAATATGTGCTGGACCTTGAGTGGCTGCCTTGGATGTCCCTGGATTTGATGGAAAGAAACAAGGATGACGTTTCTAATGCTAGATTTGAAGGAGAAGAACAAGTGTGATGTTCTTTCTACTAGATTCGAAGGAAAACAAAGTGTGGGGATGTTTCAGATTCGAAAGAGGCAAATGTTTAGATTTTGGGTTTGTGTTTAATGTTTGGGAATCTTAAGAGTTTTTGAGAGTTTGATGATTCCTTGAAGATTCGTTCCACCACCCCCCAAAAAAAGTCCTCTTTAGCTTGCAAATGTTTCTCTATTTATAGAGAAAAGGTTGAAGGTATCTTGAAGTAACCAGGTTTGCAGGATAACAAACCATGGTTTGATTGAAAATGAAACAAGTTTAGTCCCTTTTCATTGATCCCAAGTTTTAAGTACAAGTGGGGGGCCTGCTGGCAGGAGATTGGACATATGCCTTTAGCACTGCCTTCGTTCAAACACAAATCAGATTGGGAGCTGATTTTGTGATAAAAGTACTCTTTATGAAAAAAGGGTACGTAGTTGTGATACAGTGGCAAAACCGACTGTTAATACTGGTTTTGCGTTTGTGTTTGCAAATGTTGTGGTAAGCAAGGCTCGCCACCGACTTTTATTTTATCCAAATTAAGGAAAGGGTGAAAAGAACAGAAAAAGACCTTTTCGAGAATTTTTGAGTAGGGGGTAGATTATGGAAATGGAAGGTGTTAACACCCTTTCTATCCATAGTTTTCTACGGGATCTTAAATGCTAGCTCATGTTTTGAAAAATTGCTTGTGCTTTGTGTGTTTTGAAAATTGTTTTTAAAATGCCTTAGTGTGGCGATTTGCTTTACGTTAACTCTTGTATCATTCCTCAAGAGTGTTTACAATGAAAATGTTTTTGAAACTTGTTTTTGAAAGGTGTAAGTGTAAAAAGTTTGTTTTGAGCATAGCATCTAAGAACTATCTACTTATACTCGAAAAGGTTCGTTCTTTTCCTCCTATCCTTTAGATAGTGTTATCCTACTATTAGTGAGTAGGTAGCCCTATCATTGGATGTTTGAGGGACAATCAAAGGGACGTTAGAAGGCATCTTGGCAAGAAGCTTTAGTAACCACCCTAACGTTCTAAGATCACTTTTAACCGAGGCAACATCGAGAGGGTCATCGAGGGACTAGTGATCTTTAAACTGGAGGATAGTCACTAAATCCTCTCACGTTTTGAGAGTTGTGACTATTTTACGAAGGCAACCAAAGTGGGGTACCCTAGAGGTGCGCATGTGCAAGTGATTCAATTCAGTTCATTTATCTTTGTTATTAGGTTTGCTAGCGCTTTGTTTTCAGTCTTTCCATACAAACCTATTTACTAACATTAATATTGTACAAAAAATATAAAGTGTGGAAAGTAAATCCTACGCTCCCATGAGCAGTTACAATATTTAGAAAAAAAATGCAAAAAGATAAACTAACTATTACAAAATCAAATGTGCGACCTATACATTCTTTCTAGAATTTAAATAACAAAAGAAAAATAGAAAAAAAATAGAAGAGATTGTTTAGAAATAAAATTAAATGTCCTAACAAGTCTAAGTATTAAGAAAAATATTTTTGGTATTTTCGTGATTTGATTTTAATATTTAAGACCTAAGTCTAAATTAATTACAAATTAACTATGAAAAATATACTAAAACATGATTAAGTTAAATTAAATTTATTTATGAAAATTAAATAAATTAAAAGAAAAGAACTAAATCTATTTTTTTTTTGTGATTTTATGATTTTTTTTGATAAAAAAGAATTAATTGAAATGAAAAGAAAATAAATAATTAAAGTAAAAAAAACAAAAGAATGGGCCATGTTGTAAAGAAAATGGGCGGATGCGCTAAGAAAAATCCCAGGCCCATTAGCAAGGGAGCCCAGGTGCTGGAGAAAAGTCTTCAGAATCATGTGTATCTCTCCCATGAGGCCTATCATGGGTTTGAATTGAAAGTCCTCGTATCACAGAATCCGAAGCTCAAAAAGCTTATAGCCCTAACCATGGCATCTTGTGCATAGGGTGTTCATCTGCAAATGCGATCGTCCTAACCTGTTTTAAATGGTCTCACAAACACATATCAATGCACAAAAATAATTTATATGACATGAATAGACAGTTTGAGATTGAAGAAATTTTACCAAAACTGGTACGATTGGATGTGAGAGTTCTAGACATAGAAGGGATTGGTTATGAGCCTAGTTCAACTCTTGGGAGTCTCGGGGAAATGAACGAATCCTTTGTTTTGCTTGAGAGGACCTGGAAGTGTGGTTAAGAATTTTGCAACTTTGAGAAATTTTTGAGAATTTTGTAGGATTTTGTAGCAATGATTTTTTTATGTCCTTTGCTCATTCCTTGGTCTTGTATTTATAGAGGAAGAAGAGGGCTAGCAAAGATGGTAAGAATCCACCCATAATGGCCTTCTTTCAAACCAAAATCAAACACATTAAAAAGTTCCAAAAATGCAAATTATTTCCCATTTTGAGGTGCAATGTACCTGGCCTCCTTTGCACGAAATTTTGGAGCCAAAAATAATTCAAACCATCAACCCATATTTCCATAACCAATATTTACTATTTTATGCAATTTTATTTAGTTTTTATTTGATTTAATTCATATTTAAATGAATAAAAATTCAAATAAATAACAATAAAAATCAAAAAAATGCATGGGTAGATTTAGAGGTCCTTGGACACATCATGAACATATTTTAACTCCAAAATTTAGGCCCAATAACTTTAAATCACAAATTTGCTCCATTGAGATTTCATGCATTTTCTTGAAAATTCCCAACTTGTGTACTTCATAACTTGCTCAAATTTCATCTTTTGAAGATGATCTTGGACTTTTTGGAAAGCCCAATATTTCCTCTACACTTTATCTTTTAATCATCTTTGCATTTGAAAACTTTGTCTTGATGTAAATGGTCTTGACAAAAAGTGCCTTTTGTTGACTTTCTGAAAATGACCTGTAATGTATGAGATTGTATCTTTCAAATGGTGCATTTCTTGGACTTGAGGATAAAAGAGAAGTTATAGGGAATGATATTCTCTTCAAAATGAGCTTTGGTTGGGGAAAAATGGATAAAGTATGTGAAAGTTATGCATGGTCAAAGTTCAATTGACTTTTCCTATAGAAACCCTAATTTAGCAATTCTTGACTTTTGATAGATTAGGAGCATTTCTTGAGGAATCATGATAAACCCTTGATCAAATGATGGATATCACTTCAAAATGTTGATGTTGACCTAAAACCTTGAAGTTTGACTGTATATGGGCCACAATTGACTTTTGACCTACTATAGTTAATTTTCAAACACTTGAGCAATTGACAGAGCAAACTTGTAGTGCAAGGCATGAAATTTATCATGAACAATCTTGAAGGCATATTAGGACAATGGAAAAAATTTGATAACTTTGGAGCTCATACATCTTGATGAAAAGTGAAACCCTAATTAGAGGTTCATTGCCTAGGAGGAGAATTTGTCTGGTCAATTCTTGGTCATCCTTGAGCAATTGGGAACCTTAATGAGCATGTCTTGAGTAAAAATGGGAGGGGAAATTTTGGGGTACAACAGCTGCCCCTGTTCAATCTTCTTAAACCTGAGGATTTAGATTGGCTTGTCTGCCTTTCGTAATCTGAAAGTGAAAGATGATTAAACACTAGAGTGCCCAGAAATTTGCACTCGCATGAAGTAACACCGATGGTTGATGATGTCGGGAATGGGCTTACAAATTCCATTTGGATAAGATGACAGAGATTCGTCGGAGATGGGCTTAAAGATGTCATCCAAAGTAGATGCTGACTTCATAAAAGGTCTCTTTATGGGGATTCCTGTTCCTATTGTTTGAGGAGGAGTCCGCTGGGGAATGTTGATTTCTGTTATTCTCCTACTTGAGGAAAACTCTACGGGGAATAGATTTTAGGAGCTTCAGTTGTCCAAGGCTCTATTGAGGAGTTATCTATGGACTGGAGAGATGAAAGTTAGTTGTTTTCTGGTTGAAATCCAGGCTTCACAGTAACTTGCTAGGGATAATGGAATTAACCGTTATTTGTAAATGTAATAAAAAGAGCCTGTGTAGAGCTGCTTTAGGATGAGTCCGTGTTAGTCTGCATCCGAAGATATATGAGAAGGAGCCTGTGTGGGGTTGCTCCAGGATGAGTCCGTGTTAGACTGCATCTAGAGATCATGAGAAGAAACCCGTGTAAGATTGCTTCGTCTGGTCATGTAGATAGTTTTCCTGTCTGGTTTCAGGTGTTAATCTACAATCAGCTGTTCACAGATAGTTGTCCTGGCTTGTTACAGGTATTAATCTGGAACTTGAAAATTGTCGGTCGTTGAGATAATTGTCCTGTCTGATTTCAGGTATTAACCTCTGACCTAAGAAAGAAAGATAGTTTTCCTGGCTTGTTACATATATTAATCTTCAATCTCCTCATGTAGATAGTTTTCCTGGCTTGTTTCGGGTGTTAATCTACAAACGATCGTCCACGGATAGTTTTCCTGGCTTGTTATAGGTATTAATCTGGAACTTGTTTATCATTGGTCGTTGAGATAGTTGTCCTGGCTGGTTTGAGGAATTAACCTCTGACCTGAGAAAGAAAGATAGTTTCCTGGCTTATTACAAGTATTAATCTTCAATCTCCTCATATAGATAGTTTTCCTGGCTTGTTACTGGTATTAATCTACAATTAGTCGTCCACAGATAGTTTTCCGGGCTTGTTATAGGTATTAATCTAGAACTTGACAATGTTGGTCACATAGATAGTTTCCCCGTCCAGTTTCAGGCATTAATCTGTGGCCTACTGTATTTGTTGATAATGTTTGTCTGTGTGCAAGCTTGACCTGGAAAGGTAAAGTCAATTTCATGCAATGTCATGATGTATGAATTGCATGATGCTCTCAAAATAAACGAGATTGTGATATATGAATTTGTGATGCACATGCTATGACGTTTCTAAAATGGTGTATGAATGCAATGTATGAACATGTCAGTTGTTCTAATGCATTGTTGTTGAATTAGGGAAAATAAATCCCTAATTGCTGCTGGGGGTGAAGAATGTAAGTCTTCGAATATTGTTGAAGTTGAATTGCTGGGAGACGATCTTCTGTTGTTAGAGAAATAAACTCTGTTGGGAAGGGAAAACTTCGTGAACTGCTTGAGTATTTTGTTGAAATCCTGCTGAGGAATCCTGAGAAGCTTGGTGACTTCACTGGGGAATGTTTTTGAAATGTCAGAGCAGTAGTTGGGGATTCTGGTTCCGCCGGGGATATGAGAATACCTGACACCATTAGGCTGTATGCTGAAAATATGGCAGTGACCTGTAGTAGGATGCCCCTGCCTCTGCACCTGCTGGAGAAGGTATCTACGGGGATTTTGTGGATGAATCTATGTCGTGATTGTACTTGAAGATGTGTTGAAATAATTGTCAGAATGACATCCGTCTTTAGATTGTATCTGAATTGTATTTGGAACATGTATTAAATGAGTGTCAGAATGACATCCATCTCTGGATCGTATTTGAACTGTACTTAAAACATGTGTTGAATGAGTGTCAGAATGACATCCATCTCTGGATCGTATCTGAATTCTACTTGAAACATGTGTTAAATGTGTGTCAGAATGACATCCGTCTCTGGATCGTATCTGAACTGTACTTAGAGGAGAATTTGGAGTAAGTATCAGGATGACATCCATCTCTGGATCGTACCTGAACCGTTTCTAGATGAGAAATCTGGAATAAGTATCAGGATAACATCCGTCTCTGGATCGTACCTAAACTGTTTCTAAGAGCGAAATCTGGAATAAGTATGAGGATAACATACATCTCTAGATTGTACCTGAACCGATTTTGGCAGCGAAATATAGAATAAGTATCAGGATAACACCCGTCTCTGGATCGTACCCGAACCGCTTCTAGTAGGGAATCTGGAATATGTATCAGGATAACATCCGTCTCTGGATCATACCTAAATTGTTTCTATAGGATAATTTGGAGTATGTACAGGATGATATCCGTCTCTGGATCGTACCTGAACTGTTTCTAGAAGAGAATCTGAATAAGTATCAGGATAACATCCGTCTCTGGATCGTACATGAACTATTTCTAGAAGAGAAGTCTGGAATAAGTATCAGGATAAAATCCGTCTCTAGATTGTACCTGAACCGTTTCTTAAAGGGAATCTGGAATAAGTATCAGGATAACATCTCTAACGCCCCGCTTTATTTAATATTATATTATATTAATATTTTCGAATTACCGTTTGACGTTTATTTTGCAACGAGAATATTTAAATTAACCGGTATATCTGTTAATATATTCAGCGGTGTTTTATTCGGACCAGTAATTATTTTATTCGGTCCAGTATTTGTATTGAGGGACCGGTAATTATTTTATTCGGTCCGGTATTTATTTTGGGGGACCGGTAAATATTTTATTCGGTTCGGTATTTATTTTGGGGGACCGGTAATTATTTTGTTCGGTCCGGTTTTTATTCCGTTCTGTTCGGTAAAATATTATTCGGACCGATATTTAATTTTTTTTGGAGTTATTTTAATTATTTGGGTTAATAATATTATTTGATATTATTTAATGTTAATTAGTAGTATATTTTAAGAAGGACTTTTTGGTATTTTGCCTAGCTTTTGTCTTGCATCGAAACAAACCAAACACACTTGTTTTATGATATAACATACAAAACACACTTTGTGAGAGTTAGAGAGAACAAGAAAGTCTTGGAGAGAAGAGCAAGAAGAACACCATAGCTTGAGTTTTGAGTTGGTTGAAATCATCAAGAATCATTTCAAGTATCTAAGGTAAGGGGTTTGATTTAATAATTCTTATAGTTAGAGTTTGATTTGGTATATTTTGATTTGGGATAAAATTGATGTTAGCGTTCTTGAGATTTGTTGAGATAAATTAGGAGAGTTAATTTAGGTGTTAGTGTTGTGGGATTATTGTAATGTTAATAGAAATTAAATTATAAAAACTAAATTATATTAATTAAGTTTAGTTTATAAACTAAAGTATGCATAGTAGTTAAGTTTATAAACTAGAATATGCAGTATAGCAGTATAGAAAATTAATGTACTAGCAATGTAGAAATTGAATTAAGCTTATAAACTAAACTAGCAGTATAGAAAACTAAAGTATGTTAATAGAAGTTAAATGATAAAAACTAAAGGATGCAGTATAGCAATTAAATTATAAGAACTAGCAGTATATTACGTTTCCTAAAGACTAACAGTATATTACATTTACTAAAGACTAGCAGTATATTAAGAAAAACTAAAGAACTTGCAGTATGGAATTGAAATTAAGTTTAGAAAATTAATTAATTTATGTTTTGTTTTTCATTTCTTAACTTAATATATTAAATATTTGTATTAATTAAATAAAAATATGATATAAGTTAGCCGATTTAACTTGGAACCCAATTATGTCCGATTTCCCGATTTCGGCAATTTCGGCGACATAGCTAGTTGCTCCGAATTGAACGAAAATTGACGTGCTAGATAATTTCGACGTATAGAACGTCATGGTGAGGTTAGTTTTTTGAGATTTAGAGTTTTTATGAAGCGACCCGAAATAGGCAAATTTACGGTTAATTTGAAATGGGTTGCGTTCTAGTCGGTTTAAGTCGCGTATGGACAATCTGATTGCAGCGTTAACGATTATGATTGATGCCAATTATTATTATGGATGACTTTCGCGACGATTATTCATGTTGGACTATTTTTATGTGTTTGAAATTTGGTGAATTATTTGATAATGATGTGGTGTGATTAAACATGATGTTTGCGACGGTTTATTTATAATGAATACTTGATGATATGCGATGCGATGATATGTTTATCTTGATGTGGATAAATATGGCGACGTGGGCTTTATACAAATTTTGATGTGTGATGATGATGTTTTGTGGTGTCGTGTTTGTGATGTCGTGTTGTCGAGTCACATAAATTGCATTGGCGACGAGGGCTTTTATGCCAAGCGACGAGGGCTTTTATGCTAAAGCAACGATGGGCTTTTATGCCGAATGTCCCTAATTACAGACAAAGCAACGGGTACCACATGCATAACATAGTCGTGTCTCATGGAGTCGGTTATGTTTATTTTTGAGTCTTTTGGCGTTGAGTTTTATTTCATGGCTTATGATGAATTGCGATGATGCACGATACTTTGTTTTGTGATGATTTTTGTGTTGAACATAAAGTGAATATGATGCGATAATTTCATGATGAGTAAGCGATGAATATAACATGACGGTAAAGCGATAATATGAGTTTATGGCGATGAAGTTTATGTCTTGTTTTGGTATGATTATGATGATTACGTGACGAAATTAAAGTGTTCATTTTATACACTAAATGGTGATTTAAAGTGTGTGAGATTTGGATATGTGCTAACATACTCTTATTAATCATATATCATTTATGATTCCAAAACTATTTATATATTTTATCATGCCTTTAATTATATGTTTTGGAGTATCTCACCCTTTACTTGTTTCGCCATTGCCTTTATATTGGTAACGTGCAGGTGATCCGCGAGGATGATTAGGATTAGCTCGAGTCTCTTTATTTTGAGTCGCTCTGCTCTGATAGTAGTAACACTCGAGATTTGGGTGGCGTTATTATTTTGATAGGATAGTTTATGTATACTATCTTATGACTTTATGTATTGATGATAACATGATGATACGTACATTTTGTGAACACATCCGCTGTGCTGTGATTAGTCATATATTTATATGATGATTTATGTTATGAATCAGTATATCCAACTTTTGATTTTGTGATGTGCATTATAATGCAAAGTGATGAAAAACACGAATATGTGATACCTCAATTTATGTTTGGATGAAATTTTGAAACTCTGATTTTATTATTAATTACGAGGGGTAGAATTTGGGTGTTACATTAGTGGTATCAGAGCAGGTCGGTCTGTCCGGCCAAGTTGTTGAGTTTGTTGTCGACTATCAATAAAGTATTGTTATTTGTTGATTCTAATCCTTGTTTTGTTTTGAGCAGAAGTTGTTATGGCTGGAAGGAACACTGGTAGGACTGATGAGGCTCTTGCTGCTGCTATGCAGGCAATGGCTCAGGCTTTCCAAAACCCACCGAATGTTGACGAGAATGCTGGGTCTTGTAGTTTGGCAACCTTCCAAAGAGAGAATCCTCCTACTTTCCAAGGAAAGTATGATCCCGAAAGTGCTTTGGTGTGGCTGAAGGAGATTGAAAGAATCTTCCGTGTGATGGATTGCACTCCTATGCAAAGGATCTATTATGGTACTTATAAACTAAGTGTTGAAGCAGATGACTGGTGGGTTGAAACCCGCTAGAGGCTTGAGGTTACTGGTGAGGAAGTGACATGGGAAGTTTTCCGAAGGGAATTCATGAGGAAGTATTACCCGAAAGATGTTCAGGGAAAGAAGGAGATAGAGTTCCTTGAATTAAAGCAAGGAAGCATGTCTATCACTGGTTATGCTGCAAGGTTCACTATGTTGGCCAAGTTCTATCTGTATTATGATGGGCCGAATGGCGAGTTCTCTAAATGCATCAAGTTTGAAAATGGTTTACGTCCTGAGATTAAGAAAGATGTTGGTTATCAGAAAATCTGTGTCTTTTTAGATTTAGTTGATAGTTGTAGGATCTTTGAGGAGGACAGTAATGCTCATTATAAGATTATGTCTGATAAGAGAAACAAAGGTTAACAAAGCCGTGGAAAACCGTATGATTCTCCAGATGGTAAAGGGAAACAGAAATCGTTTCAAGGGCGAAGAACTAGTGGGGGAGATGCTCCTGCTATTATTGTTTGTTACAAGTGTGGGAAACCTAGCCACAAAAGTAATGTTTGTAGAAGCGATGTTAGAGCTAAGGAGAATGAGGTGAGATGTTTCCGATGTGGAGAAGTGGGCCATATGACTCACGATTGTAGACATAAGGATGTGGTCTGTTTTAATTATGGCGAGGGAGGTCACATTAGTGCTCAATGTAAGAAGTCTAAGAGGACTCAAGGAGCAGGAAAGGTGTTTGCTTTGTCGGGTGCTCCGACGGTAAACGAGGATGGTCTTGTTCGAGGTACTAGTTTCATTAATAACTTTCCTCTTATTACTATTATTATTACTGGTGCTACTCACTGTTTTATTGCTGTTGATTGTGTAAAGAGATTGGGTCTCACTTTGTCGTCTCTGGATAGAGATATGGTGGTAGAAGTTCCGGCTAAGGGAACGGTTACTACTTATTTTATGTGTGCAAGTTGCCCTTTGAATCAATCTTTGATAGAGACTTTGTGGTGGATCTTGTTTGTTTACCGCTTGTCGGGTTGGACGTGGTTTTAGGTATGGACTGGTTAAAAGCTAATTACGTCCATATCAATTGCTATGACAACACCGTGAGGTTTTCTTCCTTAGTAGAAGAAGAACAATCTATGTTGGTGTCGACGAAGCAGTTGAATGAGTTCATGAAGGATGAGGCGTTGGTTTTCTTGTTGATGGCAACTCTTTCTGTGGAGAGTCAAGCTGTGATAGCAAACTTTCTGGTGGTGTGCGATTTTCCCGAAGTATTCCCGGATGAGATTCCTAGTGCACCTCAAGAAAGAGAAGTTGAATTTTCTGTGGATCTTGTCCCTAGTACTAGACCTATCTCTATGGCATTATACAGGATGTCCGCATCTGATTTAGCAGAATTGAAGAGCCAATTAGAAGATTTGCTCAAGAAGAAGTTTGTTAGAGCTAGTGTGTCGCCGTGGGGAGCTCCTGTGTTATTGGTGAAGAAGAAAGACGGTAGCATGAGACTTTGTATTGATTATAGTCAGTTGAATAAAGTGACTATCAAGAATAGGTATCCACTTCCTAGAATTGATGATTTGATGGACCGATTGGTTGGCGCTCGCATGTTTAGTAAGATTGATTTGAGACCGGGTTACCATCAAATAAGGGTGAAAGAAGAAGATGTTCAGAAAACTGCTTTCAGGACGAGGTATGGACATTACGAATATTCAGTGATGCCTTTCGGTGTCACTAATGCACCGGGTGTATACATGGAGTACATGAATCGTATTTTCCATCCTTACTTGGATCGTTTCGTGGCTGTTTTCATTGATGATATTCTGGTTTATTCTAAATCGGAAGAAGAGCATGCAGAACATTTGCGCATCGTGTTGGAAGTTCTGAAAGAGAAGAAGCTTTATGCTAAGTTGTCAAAGTGCGAGTTCTGGTTAAGTGAAGTGAGATTTTTGGGGCATGTCATTTCTGGTTATGGCATTGCAGTTGATCCTTCTAAAGTTGATGATGTGTTGAGATGGGAAACTCCTAAGTCTGTTACTGAGATTAGAAGTTTCTTAGGAATGGCTGGTTACTATAGAAGGTTCATTGAAGGTTTTTCTAAGTTGGCGCTCCCTTTGACAAAGTTGACTTGTAAAGGAGCTGCTTTTGTGTGGGATGTCAAGTGTGAAGAAAGTTTTGTTGAATTGAAGAAAAGGTTAACAACGACTCCGATCTTGATTCTACCTAATCCTGAAGAACCGTTTGTTGTTTATTGTGATGCTTCTAAGATGGGTTTAGGTGGTGCACTTATGAAAAATGGAAAAGTGGTTGCTTATGCTTCTAGGAAATTGAAGATTCATGAGAAGAATTATCCTACGCACGATTTGGAGCTTGCAGCGATTGTTTTCGTGCTTAAGATTTGGAAGCATTATCTTTATGATTCTAGATTTGAAGTATTTAGTGACCATAAAAGTTTGAAGTACTTGTTCGATCAGAAAGAGCTTAATATGAGACAAAGACGGTGGATTGAATTGTTGAAAGATTATGATTTTGGATTGAATTACCATCCTGGTAAAGCTAATGTGGTGGCCGATGCTTTAAGTCGAAAGACTTTTCATATGTCACTTTTGATGGTGAAAGAGTTGGAATTGATTGAGCAATTTAGAGATATGAGTATTGTAGTAGAAGTGACTCCGAAGAGTGTTATCTTGGGAATGTTAAAGATCAATAATGATTTCCTTGATAGTGTTAGAGAAGCTCATAAGCTTGATGTGAAACTTGTTGATTTGTTGGTTGGTATTGGACAAACTGAAAATGAAGATTTCAAGTTGGATGCTCAGGGTGTATTGAGGTTCCGAGATAGGATTTGTATTCCCAATGATGTGGATTTGAAGAGAATGATCTTGGAAGAAAGTCATATAAGCAATTTGAGTATTCATCCCGGAGCGACCAAAATGTATCAAGATTTAAAGAAACTATTTTGGTGGTAGGGCATGAAGAGAGAGGTGGCTCAGTTTGTTTATGCTTGTTTGACTTGTCAGAAGTCTAAAGTAGAGCATCAGAAACCTGCAGGGTTGATGCAGCCGTTAGAGATTCCATAATGGAAATGGGATAGCATTTCTATGGATTTCGTAACGGGGTTACCGAATACACCAAGAGGACACGATGCGATTTGGGTGATTATTGATAGGCTTACGAAGTCGACTCACTTTATTCCTATTAACATCACTTATCCCGTATCTAAGTTAGTGGAAATTTATACGCATGTGATTGTGAGATTACATGGTATTCCTTTGTGTATTGTTTCGGATAGAGATCTGAGGTTTACTTCTGAATTTTGGAAGAGCTTGCAAGAGGCTTTGGGTTCAAAGTTGAGGTTGAGTTCGGCTTATCATCCTCAAACTGATGGTCAGACGGAAAGGACGATTCAATCATTGGAAGACTTGTTACATGCTTGCATTCTTGAACATGGTGGTTCATGGGATACATATCTTCCTTTGATTGAGTTTACTTATAACAATAGTTTTCATGCTAGTATTGGAATGGCACCGTTCAAGGCTTTGTATGGTCGGAGGTGTAGAACTCCTTTGTGTTGGCATGAGTCAGGTGAAAGTGTGGTGCTTGGACCAGAATTGGCTAGAGAGACTACTGAAACAGTGAAGATGATTAGAGAAAAGATGAGAATTTCTCAAAGTCGACAAAAGAGTTATCATGATAAAAGGAGAAAAGACTTGGAATTTCAAGATGGTGATCATGTATTTTTGCGCGTTACTCCTATAACCGGCGTTGGGCGAGCATTGAAGTTGAAGAAGCTAACTCCTCGCTTTATTGGTCCTTACCAAATTAGTAGTAAAGTGGGAAAAGTGGCTTATAGAGTGGCGTTACCGCCAAATATTTCGAACTTGCATTATGTGTTCCATGTGTCGCAACTTCGGAAGTATGTTCCGGATCCTTCACATGTGATTGAGATGGATGATATTCAAGTACGAGACAATCTTATGGTGGAGACGATGCCATTAAGAATCGAAGATCGTGAGATGAAGTCTCTTCGTGGAAAAGAGATCTCCTTGGTTAAAGTTGTTTGGATAGGAGCAGCTGGTGAAAGTGCGACGTGGGAGTTAGAAAGCAAGATGCAGGATTCCTATCCCGAGCTTTTCGAGTCAGGTAATTTCGAGGACAAAACTTTTATAAGTGGGGGAGAGTTGTAACGCCCCGTTTTATTTAATATTATATTATATTAATATTTTTGAATTACCGTTTGACGTTTATTTTGCGACAAAAATATTTAAATTAACTGGTATATCTGTTAATATATTCGGCGATGTTTTATTCAGACCGGTAATTATTTTATTCGGTTCGATATTTGTTTTGAGGGACCGATAATTATTTTATTCAGTCCAGTATTTATTTTGGGGGATCGATAATTATTTTATTCGGTCCGGTATTTATTTTAGGGGACCAGTAATTATTTTGTTCGGTCCGATTTTTATTCCGTTATGTTCGGTAAAATATTATTCGGACCGATATTTAATTTTTTTTGGAGTTATTTTAATTATTTGGGTTAATAATATTATTTAGTGTTAGTTAGTAGTATATTTTAAGAAGGGCTTTTTGGTATTTTGCCTAGCTTTTGTCTTGCATCAAAACAAACCAAACACACTTGTTTTATGACATAACATACAAAACACATTTTGTGAGAGTTAGAGAGAACAAGAAGGTCTTGGAGAGAAGAGCAAGAAGAACACCATAGCTTGGGTTTTGGGTTGTTTGAAATCATCAAGAATCATTTCAAGTATCTAAGGTAAGGGGTTTGATTTTCCAATTCTTATAGTTAGAGTTTGATTTGGTATATTTTGGTTTGGGATAAAATTAATGTTAGGGTTCTTGAGATTTATTGAGATAAATTAGGAGAGTTAATTTAGGTGTTAGTGTTGTGGGATTATTATTATGTTAATAGAAATTAAATTAGAAAAACTAAATTATATTAATTAAGTTTAGTTTATAAACTAAAATATGCATAGCAGTTAAGTTTATAAACTAGAATATGCAGTATAGTAGTATAGAAAATTAATGTACTAGCAATGTAGAAATTGAATTAAGCTTATAAACTAAACTAACATAATAGAAAACTAAAGTATGTTAATAGAAGTTAAATGATAAAAACTAAAGGATGTAGTATAGCAATTAAATTATAAGAACTAGCAGTATATTACGTTTCCCAAAGACTAGCAGTATATTACGTTTACTAAAGACTAGCAGTATATTACGTTTACTAAAGACTAGCAGTATATTAAGAAAAACTAAAGAACTTGCAGCATGGAATTGAAATTAAGTTTAGAAAATTAATTAATTTATGTTTTGTTTTTCTTTTCTTAATTTAATATATTAATTATTTGTATTAATTAAATACAAATATGACATAAGTTAGCCGATTTAATTTGGAACCCGATTATGTCCGATTTCCCGATTTTGGCAATTTCGGCGACAAAGCTAGTTGCTTTGAATTGAACGAAAATTGACGTGCTAGCTAATTTCGACGTGTAGAACGTCGTGGTGAGGTTAGTTTTTTGAGATTTCGAGTTTTTATGAAGCGACCCAAAATAGGCAAATTTACGGTTAATTTGAAATGGGTTGCGTTCTAGTCGGTCTAAGTCGCGTATGGACAATCTGATTGTGGCGTTAATGATTATGATTGATGCCGATTATTATTATGGATGACATTCGTGATGATTATTGATGTTGGAATATTTTTGTGTTTGAAATTTGGTGAATTATTTGATAATGATGTGGTGTGATTAAACATGATGTTTGCGACGGTTTATTTATAATGAATACTTGATGATATGCGATGCGATGATATGTTTATCTTGATGTGGATAAATATGGCGACGTGGGCTTTATACAAATTTTGATGTGCGATGATGATGTTTTGTGGTGTCGTGTTTGTGATGTCGTGTTGTCGAGTCACATAAATTGCATTGGCGATGAGGGCTTTTATGCCAAGCGACGAGGGCTTTTATGCAAAAGCAACGATGGGCTTTTATGCTGAATGTCCCTAATTACGGACAAAGCGACGGGTACCACATGCATAACATAGTCGTGTCTCATGGAGTCGGTTATGTTTATTTTTGAGTCTTTTGGCATTGAGTTTTATTTCATGGCTTATGATGAATTGCGATGATGCACGATACTTTGTTTTGTGATGATTTTTGTGTTGAACATAAAGTGAATATGATGCAATAATTTCATGATGAGTAAGCGATGAATATAACATGACGGTAAAGCGACGATATGAGTTTATGGCGATGAAGTTTATGTCTTGTTTTGGTATGATTATGATGATTACGTGACGAAATTAAAGTGTTGATTTTATACACTAAATGATGATTTAAAGTGTGTGAGATTTGGATATATGCTGACATACTCTTATTAATCCTATATCATTTATGATTCTAAAACTATTTATATATTCTATCATGCCTTTAATTATATGTTTTGGAGTATCTCACCCTTTACTTGTTTCGCCGTTTCCTTTATATTGGTAACGTGTAGGTGATCCACGAGGATGATGAGGATTAGCTCGAGTCTCTTTATTTTGAGTCGCTCTGCTCTAATAGTAGTAACACTCGGGATTTGGGCGACGTTATTATTTTGATAGGATAATTTATGTATACTATCTTATGACTTTATGTATTGATGATAACATGATGATAAATACATTTTGTGAACACATCTGCTGTGTTGTGATTAGTCATATGTTTATATGATGATTTATGTTATGAATCAGTATATCCTACTTTTGATTTTGTGATGTGCATTATAATGCAAAGTGATGAAAAACACGAATATGTGGTACCTTAATTTATGTTTGGATGAAATTTTGAAACTCTGATTTTATTATTAATTACGAGGGGTAGAATTGGGGTGTTACAATATCCGTCTATGGATCGTACCTGAAATGTTTCTAGAGGATAATCTAGAGTAAGTACCAGGATGATATTCGTCTCTGGGTCATACCTGAACTGTTTCTAGAAGAGAATCTGAATAAGTATCAGGATAACATCCGTCTTTGGAACGTACCTGAACTGTTTCTAGAAGAGAAGTCTGGAATAAGTATCAGGATAACATCTGTCTCTACATCGTAACTGAACCGTTTCTAGTAGAGAATCTGGAATACGTATCAGGATAACATCTATCTCTGGATCATACCTGACTTATTTCTAGAGAATAATCTGGAGTAAGTACCAGGATGATATCCGTCTCTGGATCGTACCTGAACTATTTCTAGAAGAGAATCAGAATAAGTATCAGGATAACATCCGTTTCTGGATCGTACCTGAACTATTTCTAGAAGAGAAGTCTGGAATAAGTATCAGGATAACATCTGTCTCTGAATCGTACCTGAACCGTTTCTAGAAGAGAACTTGGTTTATTTAGAATGTTTCTGTTGGGAATTCCTGTTTAATTGTTTTTGAGAAGAAATCCGCTGGGGAACATTGATTTTGCTTGGTTGTACGTGATTCGTTGTTGGAATTCATGTCTAATGCCCCAAGTGATTCAGATGGAGATATGCCCCTAGATATTTGACATTTTTGAGATATTCCTTGAATCTTGACTTGACTGCCCCAGATGATTGACAATGATCATGTCGTGCCCCTTGGTTGGAAGTGTTTTTCCACTTGAGGTGAACCTTTTCATTGAGAAAGTTTTTGTTCACTAGATATTCGTCATGTGAATATCTTTGTTGTCGAACAGATAACTATATGCAAACAACGATATTCAAATAATGCAAAGTTTATGCTTGTCTTGAAGTTTTTGAAAATTCATTTTTTCAGTAAAACAAATTTTGCAAGAGGGTGATATCAACTCAGGATTTATAGCAAATCCTACAGGAGTCAGGATACCTTTTGTAACAGTATGCTTCTGAACTAACCTATGCTTCAGTTAGGACTTTTAAGGCTTGTAGTGTGGCCTGGTTCATGGAATAAGAAACAAATGATAAAGGCTCAAAATCTATTTGTACCCAACTCGTTCTTCATGATGTTCTTCAGTCTTATGCTCAAAATCTATTTTATGATTTTTTTTGATAAAAAAGAATTAATTGAAATGAAAAGAAAATAAATAATTAAAGCAAAAAAAAACAAAAGAATGGGCCATGTTGTAAAGAAAAAGGGGGGATGCGCTAAGAAAAATCTCAGGCCCATTAGAAAGAGAGCCCAGGCGCTGGAGAAAAGTCTTCAGAATCATGTGTATCTCTCCCATGAGGCCTATCGTGGGTTTAGGTTGAAAGTCCTCGTATCACAGAATTCGAGGCTAAAAAAGCTTATAGCTCTAACCATGGTATCTTGCGTATATGGTGTTCATCATCACATGCGATCGTCCTAACCTGTTCTAAATGGTCTCACAAACACATACCAATGCACAAAAATAATTTATATGACATGAATAGGCAGTTTGAGATTCAAGAAATTTTACCAAATCCGGTACGATTGGATGTGAGAGTTCTAGACGTGAACGGGATTGGTTATGAGCCTAGTTCAAATCTTGGGAGCCTCGGGGAGATGAACGGATCCTTTATTTTGCTTGAGAGCACCTGGAAGTGTGGTTAAGAATTTTGCAACTTTGAGAAATTTCTGAGAATTTTTTAGAGCTTTCTAGAAATGATTTTTTTGTGTCCTTTTCTCATGCCTTGGTCTTGTATTTATAGAGGAAGAAGAGGGCTAGCAAAGATGGTAAGAATCCATCAATAATGGCCTTCTTTCAAACCAAAATCAAAAACATTAAAAAATTCCAAAAATACAAATTCTTGCCCATTTTGAAGTGCAATGCATCTGGCCTCCTTTGCATGGAATTTTGGAGCCAAAAATAATTCAAACCATCAGCCCATATTTCCATAACCAATATTTACTATTTTATGAAATTTTATTTAGTTTTAATTTGATCTAATTCATATTTAAATGAATACAAATTCAAATAAATAACAATAAAAAAATGCATGGATAGATTTATAGGTCCTTGGACACATCATGAACATATTTGATCTCTAAAAAGTTAGGCCCAGTAACTTTAAATCACAAATTTGCTCCATTAAGATTTCATGCATTTTCTTGAAAATTGCCCAACTTGTGAATTTCATAACTTGCTCAAATTTCATCTTTTGAAGATGATCTTAGAATTTTTGGAAAGCCCACGATTTCATCTACACTTTCTATTTTAATAATATTTGCATTTGAAAATTTTATCTTGATGTAAAAGGTCTTGAAACAAAGTGCCTTTTATTGACTTTCTGAAAATGACCTGTAATGTATGAGTTTGTATCTTTCAAATGGTGCATTTCTTGGACTTGAGGATAAAATATAAGTTGTAGGGAATGCGATCCTCTTCAAAATGAGCTTTGGTTAGAGAAAAATGGATAAATTGTGTGAAAGTTATGCCTGGTCAAAGTTCAATTGACTTTTCCTATAGAAACCCTAATTTAGCAATTCTTGACTTTTGATAGATTAGGAGCATTTCTTGAGGAATTGTGATCAACCTCTGATCAAATGATAGATATCACTTCAAAATGTTGATGTTGATCAAAAATCCTGAAGTTTTACTGTATATGGGCCACATTTGACTGTTGACCTAGTACAATTGATTTTCAAACACTTGAGCAATTAACTGAGCAAACTTGTAGTGCAAGGCATGGAATTTGTCATGGACAATCTTGAAGGCATATTAGGACAATGGAAAAAATTTGATAACTTTGGAGCTCATACATCTTAATGAAAAGTGAAACCCTAATTAGAGGTTCATTTCCTAGGAGGATAATTTGTCTGGTCAATTCTTGGTCATCCTTGAGCAATTGGGAACCTCAATGAGCATGTCTTGAGTAAAAATGGGAGGACAAATTTTGGGATACAACAATAGCCTTTTTCTATTTTAACCAAGAATGGCATTATCCAGCAGACAAAGCTTCAAACCTTTGTGTAAGCCTCTGATCATGTAAAGATTTGGAAGCGACATAGTCTGACAAGTAGGGTAAGGCTATGAGATTTGCTCAAAGTTCTTCAAACAAACTTGCTTCGAAGGGTCCAGAGTTGGGTTTGAAATATGATGATTCGAAGGGAATTAAAACTTCAATCGAAGCTTTGTGTGAAGGTGGCTTTTTTCCAATTGAAGGTTTCCCTTCCAGAGGTCACATGGCCAAACGAAAGGGTGCATGCAGGAGGTCTCCGCTTTGGGGCGCTACCATAAAGGGGAAACTCTGCCTTGAGAGTTTTGCAAACATGCAAAACCAAAGGCTTCTGATTCGAAGGAGAATTTCAGGAGGCCCTTGCTTTGTGACTTCAAATAAAACATGCAAGAGGCCTTTGCTCAAACGAAAGCTTGCCTGCCAAAGGTCCACATGGCCAAACAAACTTGCATTTGAAGGAAACCACAAACCCAAACAAAGAATGTAAACCCGAGCTTATATTGAAGAAATTCGCACACCCAAATGAATAATGTAAACCCAAGCTTGTATTGAAGAAAGTCACACGCCCAAACAAAGAAAGCATGCAGGAGGTAAAGGGCACAAACGAAGGAAACCAGAAAAGAGGCCTTTGCCTCTTGAATTGAAGGAAGCCAAACAAGAAGCTTTTCCTCTTTGAATCGAAGGAGGCTACAGGAGGATTTTTTTCCTTGTCCCTGTTGGCCTGGTGGGTACCTCTTGCGTGCAAGAAGGAAGCTATGGCTCAATTGAAAGTTGTATGCAGCTAGCCATCAACTTTGTGAATCAAAACAAGCACGGGGGAATTATTTGTCTAATCAACATAGGCATACATGCATCAAATGTCCAATCGAAGCAAGCATATAGGCAACCATTGCATTATGAACCATGTGAGGCCAAAGATGCAATTGAAGGTTGCATGCAGGAAGCTCATTCCTTGTGAATCAAAGCCAACGTGTCAGAGGCCAACGCCAAATCGAAGGATGCAATCCAAGCTTGCATCGAAAGAGGCCAAAAATCCAATTGAAGGATATGGATTCGAAGCAAACTTTTATCTTGTCGAAAGGCACATTAACATCTTCAATTTTTTCATTTTATCTCTTTTCCTTTAAATAGGTGTTTGTAGTCACACATGTGAGATAAATCTTGAGAAAATAAGAGGGAAAATTTTGGGTACAACACAATGTCACTGGAACATTCTCGATACGATAGGAATCGACCGAGTTATGATTTTCTGAAGATGAAGCGGGTGAACATTTGTCACAATTTTCTTGTGTGAACAAATTTGATAAATTCATATATTCAAAGACTCTCTGAGTAGAACTGGATTTCGGCCATGAGATACGAAATGTAGATGACATCAAGATGGAATTTTGGCCACCAGAACAGGCTCAAAACAATGAACGGTCTTCGAGTTATAAATTTCCTAGTGCGCCAAAACTGCACTTTTAGCACCTTTTTCTTTGTATTTTTCACCATACAACTTCCAAAAGAACCGCGTATTCAAAGACTTTCCTTTTAGAATTAGCTTTTGTTCCAAACACAAAATTGAATAGAACATCGAGACAATTTCAAAACCTCAAGAATCAACCCAAAATAATATTCCAAGCTCGAGATGTAATTTTCAAACTCAGATCAGTCAAAATCCTATTTCCAATTTGCATTGTTTTAAATTCACCGAAAACACCCCAATTCTTCCACAAATCAAACATGCATTGAAAAATTACGAGAGCTTTTTCGTGTTGCTCAAATACCTTGGCCCCCATGAACACGGAACCTATGATATGCACGTATGTGTATATGAAAACAAAGTATAAGCCAATCAAAGATAAAACAAAGAGGGGAAAATTTTGGGGTGAAAAAGCTGCCCCTATTTAATCGTCTTAAACCTGAAGGTGATATTGGTGGATGCCTTTCGAACTTTCAAGGTGGAAGAATATTAAATACTTCAAAGAACCCAAAAATTTGCACCCCGAAGCTAGTCAGTTATTATTATATTTTTTTGGTTTTCTGTATCTTCTATTTTTTTTGCTTTTTTGGATTGCAGTAGTGTTGTACCCCAAAATTTTCCCTCTCATTTCTCAATTAATCTCTCACAAGATTTCCTATGGTTCAAGACTGCACAAGGGTTGATCAGCTCAAGACACCTCCTCTAGCACTGATGACTAAAAATTAGGGTTTGAGATTGCACAAGGACAATTGAACTTTTTTAATGCCTCATATTACTTTCATGGATCATTTTGGACTCTCAATATTTCTCATGTCAAGTTTCAAGTCTTGGATCACATTTTTGCTCAGTCAATTGATTAGTTGACCTAAAATCAACTGTATTGGGGAAAAAGTCAACTGTGGTCAATTTACAGTCAAACTTCATAATTTATGATCCATATCAATATTATTAACTCATATATGTCACTTGATCAAGTTTGGATCACAATTCCTCAAGAAATTTGATCAGATCATCAAAAGGTCAAAATGGTCAAAATTAGGGTTTTGATTGAGAAGAGGCAATTTTTTATTTTTGACCTAGCAAATGATTGATTGGTTTGAGTTATGATATAAAGGACTCAAATGAATAATTTTTACCTAATGATATGGCTCAAAACATCTCTCAAGATTGATTGGTTGACAGATGAATTTCAATCAACTGATGAAAAGTCAATTGTACACTGAAAAGTCAAACTTTGACTTTTTGGTTAAAATCAAGTGTCAAAGATCACAATTCATCAAAAAATTTCAAAATATGAAACTTGTTCATCAAGAAATCAAAAAGTCAAGATTTCATTTTGAAAAGTCAAAATTTCTAAAACTTAGAAATTTTTCTAAGTGTTGAAAATTTCATATTTTTTCACAACTTTGAGCTAATTTTCCACCATGATGCAAGATGATTCAAAGGAAACTTCAAACATGAAAGTTGTAGATATCAATGAGATCTAAAACATTTTAGAACACAACTTCTACTAGAAATGCATGAATTGCAAGTTATGATTTTGTGAATACATGTTCATGAAACTTGGAAACTTAGTGAAATTTTGCCCTAATTTAGGCAGGATTTTGACCTAACTTCATGGAAATTTTTCACATAGTTCCAAAATGAATTTTCAAAAATGTCCAACATATATGTTTTAGAGGATGTTACAAGCTTTCCAAAATTTCCAAGAACTCATGGAGATAATATTTGAGCAATGAGAATCGAAGGCAAGAAGTTTGGGTTTCATTCTTGAATTACAAGTCATTTCTTGATGAACACATAATTGAATTTCAATGTTAGGCTGCATAATCTTGATTTGCAGGCCTTCAAACTTGTGTATCTATCAATCATTAATGTATTACACAAAATTTTGAGCTATAATCCAAGTGCTTTAAGCTTTATCCAATTCACATTGCCATTTTAGGAAGAAAGTGAAGAATGCCATTCTTGAAAAGCAAGATTTATGCACAAAGTCAATTCTTGAGCATCTAACTTGTTCCCTCTGATCACACTCCATCTACAAAGTCAGAAGCAAGTGTGTTTAAAGCATAAACACTCTATCTTAGCAAGTACACAAGACTTTGAAACTTGGATTTCTCAAAAAAAAAATCACATGTTATGCTTAAACTTGTGATTTTGAATTCTGATCAACAACAAGTCTCCAAAAGTGTTGCTTATAAATAGAGTCTTTATTTGTGAGCTAGAACACGAGCTTGAACACCCTGAAACACTCCCAAACTCCCTCAAATCATAAATTGCCCAAAAACTCCATTGTTGCACAGTTTCTGACCTTGAACTCAAAACTCATATTTCCCTCGTGCGTTCTTTGGCCTTTTAGTTTATAAAGTTTCCTTACATCAAATACAAACCATCCCTATCCCCGTTACACAAATGCAACTCCATTTCCATCATCCTACATAAACAAAAATAGAGCATTGCAGTTGGACTTCTCCAGGCCATTTCAGCCACTCTCAACTCAAGCTAAGTATTGGATTAGCTTCCTAGAGACTCAAGGAAGCTAACCTGATCATTGCAGCACCTTGAATCAAGCTCAAACTCATTTCATGATTTCCATTTTGAGGTACATTTTCTGAATTTTCATCTTATTATTTAGGCATTGTTAGGCTTGCGTTTGTGAAGATAAAATGTAGACATCATTGCCCTGAAACTATACATGTCCATAGATTTCATTTATGTTGCTCGAGTAGTAAGAACTTTGAGTTTGAATTTGCTGAAATATCTAGGTCAGAATTTTGTACTTTTAGAAATTCATGCTCATCTTTGAGAGTTAGCTTAATTTATTTAGATATTCAGAATCGTGAGGAAATTTCTAACAAGTTTAATGTTAGAAGTTTTGTGAATGGATGAGAAATGAGTGAGTTACAAGATCCATGGTTGGAGGTTGAAGATGGAGTTCATTCAGGACTTCATTTATGTTACATATTTATTGTTTTGTTTATATCAACAGATGTATAGCCACCACAGTGGTAAAGCGTACGTCTGTTAACCTTTGAGACCTGGGTTCGAGCCCCAATTGTACCCTTTTGTTCATTTTTTCAACATTTTCATTTTTTTTGGTTCCAAACAGGCGCTTGGGCCTCCAAACAGTTGGGCTTTACTTTTTTTCGATGCCTCTAATCCCCTGCCTTACTTTTACACCCATGGCCCATCTTCTTTATTATTTCATTTTTTTTTTATTTTCTTTAATATTTTTATTATTATTATTAATATTATTATTAATTTTATTAATAAAAAATCTATAAATATTTTGTTTATTATTTTTGCACTTAGTTTATTTTCTCTATAAATACAAAAAGACTAAAAAACATTTTTTCTTAAAACAAATCAATTTATTTTTCTTAAATGATTAATATCTAGACTTGGGTTTAATTATTATTTTATTTTCTTAATTAAAATTAATTTAGAACTTAGGTTTCTTTTAATTAATTAATCTTCATTTTATTAACTTAAAACCTTTTTCATAAAAAACCCTAAAAACATTTTTAACTTAATTAATTTAGGTTTAAGTTTTTGTTTAATTTTTTAATTAATCACCCTCTTAATTAGTTTAAAGTCCCTTCATAAAAACGAAACAAAATCATTTCTTTTTCCATTTGCATTTGTACATTATTTATTCAATTATTGTACATTTATTCAATATGGTTGTAATAGATAATTAGGTTTAATTTTCTTGCAAAATCCCCATTTGTAAATTTGTATACCCCATCCCCAAATGTTGTAATAGCTTAGTATTTTTACTTTCCACAATTTATCGCTTTATATAAATGCTAGTAAATTAGGGTTTGTATGGAAAGACTAAAATCAACAAGTTATCAAACCCTAATTCAAGACAAAACAATGCATGTAAATAAACACACTTGCACACTTGCACCCTTAGTGTAATTCCACTTTGTTGCCTTACAAAAATGGCAATGTTATGCATGTGGGATGTCTTAGCGAAAGCAATAAAAAAATACAAGATCATAGTCCCTCGATGATGCTATCAATGTTGCCTTTCAAAATGATCTTAGTCCCTCAAAGAGAAGTGCTAAGATATCTCACAATATTGCTATCATGGTTATACGATGACCCACGTTCGTCCCTTTACATCCAAAGATAAGTATTCTTACCAATCAATTGTTCGATAGCAATATCAAAGTAAAGAAACAAATGAACTAAGACTTTTGAGTATGTAGATTGTTCATAGTTGCTTGCTCAGTTTCAAATCAAACATCCTTGCTTATTTTCAAAACAAACACCAACACTTTCAAAAACACTTTCAAAACATTTTCCAAACTTGAAACATTTTCAAAAGCTCAACATTTTGTATACGTTCTTACGAACGAGAGCTATTACAAAGTTTGCCTAAACGATTGAGCCTTTTCAAAATACTTTCAAAAACCACACAACGCATATTTTCAAACAAAAGCAATTGATCTAGCAAGCAACTAAGATCCCATAGATAACTATGGATGAAAAGGGTGCTAACACCTTCCCTTTTCATAATCTACCCCCCGAACTCAAGAAACAATCTCAAAGGTCTTTCCTGTTATTTTCAGCCTTTCCTTTGGGATAAAAGAAAAGTCAATGGTGACTCTTGCTAACTGTAACATTTGTGATAAAATTAAAAACACCCAAGTCAGTTCTCCCATTGTATCACAGAACTGACGACTCTGCTGGGGAGAAAAACTTAAAAGTGGGGTTACCTTAGGGCTAGATCACCTTTACTTGCTTTCATTGTTTGATTTGTTTGCTTTACATTTTGGTCCCTTGTTTGGGTTTGTTCTAATCCTCTACCCGGATTTGGGGATACCTTATAGGTAAGTAGCAATACGTTGTGGAAACTATGCGGGGTATACCGACATGGTCTAAGAAATAGCTACGTTAGTGTGACATATTTGTGGGTACCGGTAGCCCTTGAGTAGTCAAGGAGAATACGGGGCCACTGAGTGATGTCATGAAGCACTAACTGACTTTTAGAACCTTTACTTGACCAACTTGGCCATTAGGACGTAGTGAGATAACCGACTTTGGTGCAGTCCTAAGTTGGTTGATACTCGATACTACACTCATTGATGTTTAATTTTCTGGATATTTCGATCACCATGAAAGAGGCTTGCGCTGAAACAATGCCCAAGAAGACAGATTAGTGATATTGAGATCCCTTAGAACCCGGTTACTATTTCTAGGACAGGTTTGAGCCAACTAAACTTCAAGAGGGTACTTACCTATGAGACTCCATGCAAGCCTAAACCTAAGGATTTGTTTGCTTTGTTTGTATATACTTACTTGTACATGACATCATAAACATCATAACATCATAAACATCATAACATCATAACATCATACTCATTCTCACTAACGATTTCAAGGATTTTTGGGATTTATCTTTGTTTTGTTTTATAGGACATGGCTTTTATCTGCAGGAATACTATCCAAGTTAATCTTGTAAGGATTCCTCCTCAACTCAAAGAGTTAGCATCAAGGGTTCCTGAGAATTCTCCATTTACCGAAAGACATGGTCACCTCCTAAACTTGGTTACCTCCAACACTGATGAAGATATGATGAAGATGCTCTTCCAATTCTTTGATCCTCTACACCATTGCTTCACTTTTCCCGATTATCAACTTGTGCCTACTCTAGAAGAATTCTCACAACTCTTGAGGATTCCCATTCTCAATCAACTACCCTTAAATGGTATGGAAAGAGATCCAAAACCTGAGGAGATTGCCCAAGCATTACACTTGCAACAATCTGATATCACAACTAATTGGGAAACAAGGAGTGGTGTCAAAGCTTTCTTGTCCAAGTTCATGTTTGAGAAAGCTCAATATTGTTGGAACTCTTTGGACTTACAAGCTTTTAAAGAAAGCTTGGCCCTTCTCATCTATGGGATGGTTTTGTTTCCAAACCCTGACCAACTCATAGGTGTAAATGCTGTCAAAATCTTCATGTCTCGCAATCCAATGCCTACTTTGTTGGGAGATATCCTTCATTCTTTTCACTCTCACACTATGAGTAAGAGAGGTATCCTCATGTGTTTCACTCCTCTCTTGGAAAGATGGTTTATTTTGCATCTTCCCCGATCTATGTTAAAGAACGATCAATGTTCAAGATGGTCCCATAGGTTGATGACGCTCAGACATTCAGATGTTCATTGGTGTGTCTGATCCTTGGAAAATGTTACTATCATCGGCCGTTGTGGTGAATTCCTTAATGTCCCTTTACTTGGCATTAGAGGAGGTATCACATACAACCCTTGCTCAGCCTTACGACAATTTGGTTATGCCCTAAGGGATGGCCCACATGAGATGCTCATTCAAGGAGTGGTATTCGACTATGAAAGTGATGATCAAAGCTACCACCAGAGGTTTATCCGAGCTTGGAGGATGGTGAGCAAAGTGGATAGTAAGACGTTGGGACACAAGAATTCCATTCCCCTAGAGCCTTATCTTAAGTGGGTATGAGCTCGTGCTCAGAAACTTATGATGCCTTATCCCTCCATCTTACCAATTATCATGGAACCTCTGGTTGAAGGAGATGTTCCCTACACTATCCTCCATCCCAACATGCCAACCTCTTTCGGAGACTTGCAAAAAGGATGGATTCAGCTAAAGGAAGAACGAGATACTTTCAAGGATCAATTCTATGCTAGCGAAAAGAAGGTCTTGGAGCTTACAAAGAAGCTACAAGAAGAGAAAAGTGTGAACACCTACCTTGCACCGAAAAGGATGCGTTCAGTCTTTTTATCTTAGAAAGTTATTTTGTAAGCCCAAGAGGCATGTTGTAATCTTTTCAAGCTAATTAATGAAAATTGATGTTTTTTCATTTTTTTGTCTATGAAAATTTAAATTCCATAAGTCCTTGAAATCATTTGCATATACATCCTCCATGCATCATAACATGACAGGTTTTCACATAACAGGTTTCCTTATCTTTCTGCTGTTTATTTCAGCAAGATGGATCTAGAGAAAACTGTGAAGGATCTTCAGGCACAAAACTATAAATTCCAAGAGACGCTACTGGCCCTAGCCAAGGGGAAGCAAGATATGATGGCATTGCTGGAAGTTAAGAAAAAGCCCAAGAAGAAAGCTTTGCTCAACATGGGTAGAAGGTTCAAAGAGTCGGTTCGTCAGATCCTAGTAGTGGAAGACTCATCTGAAGAAGACGAGAATTAGATTGGTGAGGTTAAGAGTACCCAGGATGACTGTGTTAATGATCAAGCGTCTGATGATGATTATTTTGACGAGAAATATCCACCCGCTGATATCAAGTACAAACAACTAGAAGATAGATTGAAGGCCGTCGAGATCCAAGCTGTCCCCAGTTTAGATTTTGATGATTTGGGTTTGATCTCTGGGGTTGTTATTCCCCACAAATTAAAAATACTAGTGTTTGCAAAGTACGATGGAGTTTCTTGTCCAAAACTTCAACTGAAATCTTATGTGCGCAAGATACAGCCGTACTTCGCTGATAAGAAACTCTGGGTTCACTTTTTCCAAGAGAGCTTGACCGACACGCAAATAGAATAGTTCTACCAGTTAGATGGTTCCCGTATCAATACTTGGGAGGAATTAGCTACCTCCTTCTACCATCAGTACTAGTATAACGCTAACTTAGCGCCGACAAGAGTTTAGTTGCAAGATATGACCATAGGGAAGAACGAAGGATTTAAAGAATATGCCCAAAAGTGGAGGGACCTGGCCACTAGGGTTCAACTACCTTTGACTGATAGAGAGCACATTGACATGTTTATGAGCACTTTGTCTGGTCCATTCTTTAACTTGTTGGTAGGCTGTTTCTCTATCGGATTCACCGAGTTATTTTTAACTGGTGAAAGAGTTGAAAGCGGCATCAAAAGTGGGAAGATCTATGTGGCGTCTGCCTCAACTTCAAATCCTGTAAAGAAACCTTTTGCTGCAAAGAAGGAAATCAATGTTGTGTACGGGGAAAAGGCCCGTACCAAGAAGAATGATCATCCATCTGTTAATGCTGTCTTAATATCTAATCCAACTCCTACTCCAAGACCATATGCAAATCATCAATGTTTCGAAACTCCGAGAAGACAATTTACGAGGTTAGGCATGTCACTTTCTCAAGCCTAACAACATTTGCTCAAGGCTAATTTGGTGACATTGCGCGATCCTCCTGCCAACCCAGATACCTCTTCACCAAAATATAATTCGAACGCTAAATATGCTTACCACTCAAGCAACCCTGGGCATGAGACTGACCAATGCTGGGCCTTGAAGAATAAAATCCAGGATTCGATTGACAGCAAGACTATTAAGTTCGATCCTCCTCCAACTCCGAATGTAATCACCACGCCTATGCCAAATCATGGCAAGGGTGTTAATGTTGTTGAAGATACAATTTGTGTTGCCTATGTTGAAGACTTGACTACTTGCTAAATATCATCAAAAATAACCTGTTGAAAGCTGAGATTTTCCATGGCTATGTACAAGATTGTGTTTGTTGTACTAAATAACTCAATGGATGTGAAGTGCTGAAGAAAGGAATTTAACGCCTGATGGAAAGCCATGAAATTCTATTTGAGAAGACCCTGCTTACTAAAAGTTTGACTAATAAATGTGAAGATCTCTCCATCATCACCATCTCAAATAAGCCTCTTAGGATCACCTCCAAAGGTCCTATTAGGATTTCAAATGAACCAACTGTTGCTCCCTTAATAATTACCAATCCTGGACCAATTCCCTATTCTTCAAACAAGGCAGTGCCATGGAACTATGGTACTGAGGTGTTTTATCATGGGATTAAACAAGACGCTTGGATCGAAGAAGAAAAATATGACGATGTTAGTAACATAACTGGCTCAAGCAAAGTAACCAGAACTGGGAGAATATTTTCACCCAATATCTCACCACCAGTTGTTACAAAGGCTCCCATCCTCATTACTGCTGCCAAGCCAAGTACTGATACAAGGGGGAAGGAGAAGGTTGTTGAGCCGATCGTGACAGAAATACCCGCAAAGGACGTTGCTGATAGAGAACCCTCCGCTCAGGAGATGGACGAGATCTTGAAGATAATAAAAAGGAGCGACTTCAAGATTGTGGAACAGTTGGGCCAAACCCCTTCTAAGATTTCTATGTTGTCATTACTACTCTGTTCTGATGCCCATGCTCGGACATTAATCAAATTCTTGAAAAAGGCTCATGTCCCTTATGAGACCACAACAGACCAATTTGAGAATTGCGTGGCTATCCTAACGGCTGATAATGGCTTGGGATTTTCAGATGTTGACCTAACACTGCTTGGGAAGAACCACAATAAAGCTCTACATGTTTCTATCGAGTGCAAGGGAACCACCCTATCACATGTGCAATGGGGCGTTAGACCGTCTAGACTGTGAAGGTTTAGTCTTGAAACCAAGTGATATCATCGTGAGGTCATTCGATGGATCAAAAAGAACAGTTCATGAGGAGGTAGATCTTCCAATCAAGGTGGGCTCCCAAATCTTCAACTCCACCTTCTACATTATGGATATCTGTCCTGCCTATTCTTGTCTGTTGGTTCGCCCTTGGATCCATAAAGCTGGAGCAGTAACGTCCACTCTTCATCAAAAACTAAAATATTTGGTCAAGGGAAGAATTGTCACCGTCTGTGGAGAGGAAGAGTTTATAGTAAGCCTCCTAAACTCTTTCAAGCACGTAGAGATAGATGGAGAATTCATTGAGACCCCGTGTCAAGCCTTTGAAGTTGTGCCACCAATGGTTTCTGCTACCAAATGTCCCTCTGATGAATCCAAAGCTATTAAAGTCGTGAGGAAGATGGTTTCAGTCAAAGATGCTCGTGCTGCAATTGAAGAAGGAAGCTGTGATAATTGGGGCAACTCCTCGATATCCAATTCAAAATGGACAAGTTTGGTTTGGGTTTCACCGTCAAGGCTTAGAAGGAAGTGAGGTGTGATCGTATAGGAAAGCCACCTCTCTGCATTGGTAGCCATGAAGTCAATGTTATAGGTAATTTTGATGAAGAAACTGCATTTGAAGATTGGGTGTATCCTACTACAACAGAGCTTAAGAATTGGCATGCCAAGGACTTCATGCCCATCTCCTTCATTGAGGAGTAATCTACTTGTTATTTCTTTTCTTTCAATTCAAGAACATTTTGTCTGTAATATTTAACAATGACTTTTAAGCCATGTGCCTGGCCCGGGGCACTTTGGTCCATTTGTCAAGGGTTTTATTTATGTTCATCTAATCATATGATCATTCAATACAAATCATTGGACTATTTTGAATTCAAATCTTTGTGTTTATTGTCTTTCCTTTCTTATATTTTTCAAATTAGCCATGTATCTTACATGCACACACACACACACACACACACACACACACACACACACACACACACACACACACACACACACACACGCACACACACACACACACACACTCTTGAGGTCCTCATCCACTCTGGATGTTATTGCTAATGACTATACTATTGCCGACTATGACTTTGAATGTCCAATTAACCAAGCGGAAGATGAAGGTGAGGAAGATTGTGAAATACTTGGAGAACTAGCCAGACTTCTATTACAAGAGGAAAAATCTATTTAGCTGCACGAAGAGTCAGTTGAAGTCATCAATCCGGGTACTGAGACAGATAAGAAAGAGGTTAAAATCAGAGCTAACTTAAAAGACAGTGTCAAGTGAAGGTTGGTTCAGATGTTGCATGATTATGTGGAAGTATTTTCTTGGTCATATGAAGATATGCCAGGGTTGGATACCGACATCGTAGTTCATCGTCTTCCGATAAAAGAAGACTGTCCTCCTTTCAAATAAAAGGTTCGTCACATGAGGCCTGGTATGTCTAAGAAGATAAAAGCTGAAGTGATGAAACACTTTGATGCGGGACTCTTAGCTGTGACATCCTATCCCCAATGGGTTGCCAATGTGGTTCCAGTACTGAAGAAGGACATAAAAGTTCGCATGTGAGTAGACTATAGGGATCTGAATAGGGAAAGCCCCAAGGATGATTGCCCTCTACCACACATTGACTTCTTGGTCGATAATACTGCTCAACATAAAGTCTTCTCTTTTATGGATGGTTTCTCCAGCTATAATCAGATAAGGATGGCTTCCGAAGACATGGAGAAGACAAATTTTGTTACGCAATGGGGCACCTTTTGCTATAAGGTCACTCCGTTCGGATTGAAGAATGCAGGGGAAACATATCAAAGGGCTATGGTAGCTTTGTTTCATGATATGATCCATCATGAAATATAGGTATATGTGGATGATATGATTACCAGATCACAAACTGAAGAGGAACATCTTGATCACCTGTACAAGCTATTCGAAAGGTTAAAAAAGTACAAGTTGAGGTTAAACCCTAACAAGTGCACATTTGAAGTACGATCTACAAAGCTTCTAGGTTTTGTCGTCAGCAATAAAGGCATTGAAGTTGATCCTGCCAAGGTAAAATCCATCCAAGAAATTCCAGTCCCTAACTCTGAAAAGGAAGTTAGAGGATTCTTGGGTCGCCTCAATTACATCGCCTGCTTCATATCTCACTTGAGTGCTACTTGTGAGCCAATCTTCAAACTCTTGAAGAAAGATCAAGTAGTCAGATGGAATGATGAATGCCAAGCTTCCTTAGACAAAATCAAAGAATATTTACAAGAGCCTCCTATTCTCATGCCTCCAGTTGAAGGAAGACCCTTGATCATGTACTTGACAATACTAGAGAACTCTGTGGGGTGTGTTTTGGGCCAACATGACGAGTCTGGACGAAAAGAGCATGATATTTATTATCTGAGCAAAAAGTTTATCGACTGTGAAACTAGATATTCACTACTCGAGAAAACTTGCTGCGCTCTGGCATTGGCTGCTCGCCGGCTAAGACAGTATATGTTGACTCATACCACTCTTCGAGAAACCTGCCCTCTCCGGACGGATAGCCAGATGGAAAATGATCTTGACTGAGTACGAAATTCAATACATAACACAAAAGGCCATCAAAGGAAGCGTACTAGAAGATCATTTGGCTGATCAAGATTTGGATGATTATCAGTCTATGAACTTTGAATTCCCTGCTGAGAATATCATGTTGGTGACCGATAGTGCAAAACCTGGACCGTATGACAGACCTGAGCAAGGATCCCAATGGACTATGGTCTTTGATGGGGCTTCCAACGCCTTGGGGAATGGAATTGGTGTTGTGATCATATCTCCTAAAGGTTTCCACACTCCTTTCACTGCCAGAATTTTCTTCGATTGCATGAACAATAATATGGCTGAACACGAAGCATGCATTTTGGGTCTGAAAGCTGCCATTGATTTGAGAATCAAGCATTTGAATGTGTTTGGGGATTCCTCTCTAAAGATTAGCCAAGTAAAAGGATATTGGGAAACTAAACACCCTAATCTCATCCCATACAAGGAACTTGTGCTATCCTTGATTCCTCACTTTGAAGAGATCACCTTTGAGCACTTCCCGAGGGAAGAAAATCAGCTGGCTGACGTCTTGGCAACCATGTCTTCAATGTTCAAGGTTAGATGGGACAACGAATCCCCTATGATTACGATTGAGATATTCGACGAACATGTGCACTGTTGTGAGCTTGACACTGATATAGAAAAGCCATGGTGCCATGAGGTGATGAGATATCTCGAAGCACAAGAGTATCCAGAGGGAGCATCCATCAATGATTGAAAGTTCTTACAAATATTTTCAGCCAAATTCTTCCTAAGTAACAAAATATTATATAAGAGTAACCATGATTCTACTCTACTCCGATGTGTGGACAAGAAGGAGGCGGAGGAAATTATGGAAGAAATGCACGATGGTCTCTTTGGCACTCACTCAAGTGGATATACGATGGACAAGAAAATCCTAAGAGCTGGCTACTATTGGTCAACAATGGAGACTGATTGCCATCAATATTCAAGAACTTGTCACAAATGCCAAATATATGCTGACAAGGTCTACATGCCTCCTATCCCTCTGAACGTCATGACCACTACATGGCCATTTGCAATGTGGGGCATTGACATGATTGGAGAAATCAAGCCCACCGCTTACAATGGACATCGCTTCATTCTGGTTGCTATTGATTATTTCACCAAATGGGTCGAAGCCACCTCTTTTTCCTCATTCATAAAGAATGTGGTAGCCAGATTCATCAAACATAACCTCATCTGCCTCTATGGTATCCCCGAAAGGATCATCACCGACAATGGGACTAACCTCAACAATGCTATGATTACTGAGCTTTGTACTCAGTTCAAGATCAAGCATCACAATTCTTCCCCATATTGACCTAAAATGAATGGCGTAGTTGAAGTAACCAACAAAAACATTAAGAAGATTGTGTGGAAGATGGTAGTAACCTATAAGGACTGGCATGAGATGTTACCGTTTTCTCTTCACGGCGACCGCACTTCATCTAGAACATCAACTGGGGTAACTCCCTTTTCCTTAGTCTATGGCATGGAAGCTGTTTTTCCAGTAGTAGTTCAAATTCCCTCACTGAGGATTATGAATGAAGCAGGCTTAGGCGAAGACGAGTGGGTTCAGACAAGATTGGATCAACTGAACTTGATCGATGAAAAACGATTGGCTACTGTTTGTCATGGATAGACATACCAAAAACAGATGATCAAGGGCTTCAACAAAAAGATCAAGCCTCGTGTATGTCAAGCTGGTGACTTGGTGATAAAGCGCATCATTCTGTCACAACGTGACCCTAGAGGCAAATGGACTCCCACCTACGAAGGGCCATTTGTTGTCATAATACTGACTACCATGGATGGTGAAGACTTCCTACATCCCATAAACGCGAACATAGTTAAAAAATACTACGCATAAGAGACCACTAGGTTGACACACCTAGGCAAAATAAGGGCATCCCGACAAACCAAAAGGTTTGGGCAAAAACTAGGGATATATGCAAAATATTTGTACACCCGACAAGTTGAAAACCCGAAAGGGCGACTTGGGCAAAAATGGGTATCCTGGTGGGATGAAAACCCGAAAGGGAGGTCCAGGCAAAATTTAATGATTGAAAGTGTATGACTATGTCCCGTGGAATCACCACAGTCAACTTTATCATCAATGTCCAAGTTCAAACGGTCCAAGATCAATCCAATCAATTTCTGTCAACGACAAGGGGCATTCGAAGATAATGGGGCAATAGTAGAGTTGGAATGCAATGAGATCATTTCACATGGCTATTTGTTTTTTATTTCAATCTTTGTTTTCCTTTCGAAGATTTCCTCTTACTAAGATCTCCGTCTCTTTGTACAAAAATGCCTATTCATGGGCAAAATATCAATACAAATATACTTTGAAGTGCAAACTTTCTATTTTTTGTTTTGAATGCAAAATTGTCCAATGACTAAAATTGAACGAACATATGCATATGAACATAATTAAAACTATTTGGCACATGTGATCTGCTAAACAGTATCAAGCATCTCTTTAATGTATATGGAATATCCCCACAGAACTATTTCATTAGCATTATCCCCACAAGACGACTACAATAAACCTTCCTAAACGGAGTTATCCATAAAGTCTCTTTACACAGGTTAATCTCCAACCAAAGTCTCAATCTCTTGGCAGCATAACTCCCCAGCCAAGTTCAAATTCCCCCAGCACAGTCTATCTCCCCCAACTGAATCTGTTACCCCAAACTGAGTATATCCTTCCCAAGCTGATTCTGTTCTCCCCGACTGAGTCCACACTCTCCATCTTGATTTTTCCTTTCAGATTATTGCAAATCATAGGGCCACAACCCCTAATCCCTAGTAAAGTCGTCAACAAAACCTTTACTACCTCCAAAGATATTATCAACCAAAGATTTGTGTTGATACTTCTTCCAGTGTTCACCATCATTCCTCCAAATGGAATCTATAATCCCATTCACAATACATCTTCGAGTGCAAATTTCTGGGCACTCTAGTGTTCAATCATCTTTCACCTTCAAGTCACGAATGGCGGATCCGCCAATCTAACTCTTCAGGTTTAAGAAGATTGAACAGGGGAAGCTGTTGTACCCCATAATTTTCCCTCTCATTTCTCAAGTAATCTCTCATAAGATTTCCTTTGGTTCAAGACTGCAAAAGGGTTGATTAGCTCAAGACACCTCCTCTAGCACTGATGACTGAAAATTAGGGTTTGAGATTGCACAAGGACAATTGAACTTTTTTAATGCCTCATATGACTTTCATGGATCATTTTGGACTCTCAAGATTTCTCATGTCAAGTTTCAAGTCTTGGATCACATTTTTGCTCAGTCAATTGATCAGTTGACCTAAAATCAGCTGTATTGGGGAAAAAGTCAATTATGGTCAATTTACAGTCAAACTTCATAATTTTTTATCCATATCAATATTATGAACTCATATATGTCACTTGATCAAGTTTGGATCATAATTCCTCAAGAAATTTGATCAGATCATCAAAAGGGCAAAATGGTCAAAATTAGGGTTTTGACTGAGAAGAGGCAATTTTTGATTTTTAACCTAGCAAATGATTGATTGGTTTGAGTTATGATCTCAAGGACTCAAGTGCATAATTTTTACCTAATGGTATGGCTCAAAACATCTCTCAAGATTGATTGGTTGACAGATGAATTTCAGTCAACTGATGAAAAGTCAACTGTATACTGAAAAATCAAACTTTGACTTTTTGGTCAAAATCAAGTGTCAAAGATCACAATTCATCAAAACATGTCAAAATATGAAACTTGTTCATCAAGAAATTAAAAATTCAAGATTTCATTTTGAAAAGTCAAAATTTCTAAAACTTAGAAATTTTTCTAAGTGTTGAAAATTTCATATTTTTTCACAACTTTGAGCCAATTTTCCACCATGATGTAAGATGATTCAAAGGAAACTTCCAACATAAAAGTTGTAGATCTCAATGAGACCTGAAACATTGTAGAATATAACTTCTCCTAGAAATGCATAAATTTCAAGTTAAGATTTTGTGAATACATGTTCATGAAACTTGGAAAATAGTGAAATTTTGCCCTAGTTTAGGAATGATTTTGACCTAACTTCATGGAAATTGTTCACATTGTTCCAAGATGAATTTTAAAAACTGTCCAACATAGAGGTTGTAGAGGATGTTACAAGCTTTCCAAAATGTCCAATAGCTCATGGAGATCATATTTGAGCAAGGATAATCGAAGGCAAGAAGTTAGGGTTTCATTCTTGAATTACAAGTTATTTCTTGATGAACACATAATTGAATTTCAATGTTAGGCTGCATAATCTAGCTTTGGAGGCCTTCTAACTTGTGTATCTATCCATCATTAATGGATTACACAAACTTTTAAGCTATAATCCAAGTGGTTTAAGCTTTATACAATTCACATTGCCATTTTAGGAAGAAAGTGAAGAATGCCATTCTTGAAAAGCAAGCTTTATGCACAAAGTCAATTCTTGAGCCTCTAACTTGTTCCCTCTGATCACACTCCATCTACAAAGTAAGAAGAAAGTATTTTTAAAGCATCACCACTCTATCTTAGCAAGTACACAAGACTTTGAAACTTGGATTTCTCAAAAAAATCACATGTTATGCTTAAACTTGTGATTTTGAATTCTGATCAACAACAAATCTCCAAACTTGTTACTTATAAATAGAGTCACTATTTGTGAGCTAGAACACGAGCTTGAACACCCCGTAACACTCCCAAAGTCCCTCAAATCAGAAATTTCCCAAAAACTCCATTGTTGCACAGTTTGTGACCTTGAACTCAAAACTCATATTTCCCTCATGCGTTCTTTGGCCTTTTAGTTCCTAAATCTTCCTTACATCAAATACAAACCATCCTTGTCCATGTTACATGACTATAACTCCATTTCTATCATCCTCCATAACCAAAAATAGAGCATTGAAGTTGGACTTCTCTAGGTCATTTCAGCCACTCTCAACTCAAGCTAAGCATTGCATTAGCTTCCTAGAGACTCAAGGAAGCTAACCTGATCATTGCAACACCTTGTATCAAGCTCAAACTCATTTCATGATTTTCATTTTTGAAGTATATTTTCTAAATTTTCATCTCATTATTTAGGCATTGTTAGGCTTGCATTTGTGAAGATAAAATGTAGACATCATTGCCCTGAAACTATACATGTCCATAGATTTCATTTATGTTGCTTGAGTAGTGAGAATTTTGAGTTTGAACTTGCTGAAATATCTAGGTCTGAATTTGGTACTTTTAGAAATTCATGCTCATCTTTGAGAATTAGCTTAAGTTATTTACATATTCAAAATCGTGAGGAAATTTCTAACAAGTTTGATGTTGGAAGTTTTGTGAATGGATGAGAAATGAGTGAGTTACAAGATCCATGGCTGGAGTTTGAAGATGAAGTTCATTCAGAACTTGATTTATGTTACATATTTATTGTTCTGTTTATATCAACGGATGTATAGCCACCCCAGTGGTAAAGTGCACGCCTGTTAACCTTTGGGACATGAGTTCGAGCACTAGTGGTACCCTTTTGTACACTTTTTCAACATTTTCACTCTTTTTGGTCCCAAACAGGCGCTTGGGCCTCCAACAGTTGGGCTTTGCTTTTTTTTGTGCTGCCTCTAATCCTCTGCCTTACTTTTACACCCCTAACCCATTTTTCTTTATTATTTCATTTTCTTTTTTTTTATTTCATTGTATTTTTATTTTCTTTAATATTTTTATTATTATTATTATTATTATTATTATTATTATTATTATTATTATTATTATTATTATTATTATTATTATTATTATTATTAATTTTATTAATAAAAAATCCAAAAATATTTTGTTTATTATTTTGTCACTTACTTAGTTTATTTTCTCTATAAATACAAAAAGACTAAAAAACATTTTTCTTAAAAAAAATCAATTTATTTTTCTTAAATAATTAATATCTAGACTTAGGTTTAATTATTATTTTATTTTCTTAATTAAAATTAATTTAGAACTTAGGTTTCTTTTAATTAATTAATCTTCATTTTATTAACTTAAAACCTTTTTCATAAAAAACCCTAAAACATTTTTAGCTTAATTAATTTAGGTTTAAGTTTTTGTTTAATTTTTTAATTAATCACCCTCTTAATTATGTTAAAATCCCTTCATGAAAACCAAACAAAATCATTTCTTTTTCCATTTGCATTTGTACATTATTTAGTCAATTATTGTACATTTATTCAATATGGTTGTAATAGATAATTAGGTTTAATTTTCTTGCAAAATCCCCATTTGTAAATTTGTATACCCCATCCCCTAATGATGTAATAGCTTAGTATTTTTACTTTCCGCAATTTATCGCTTTATATAAATGCTAGTAAATTAGGGTTTGTATGGAAAGACTAAAATCAACAAGTTAGCAAACCCTAATTCAAGACAAAACAATGCATGTAAATCAACACACTTGCACACTTGCACCCTTAGGGTAATTCCACTTTGCTGCCTTACAAAAATGGCCATGTTATGCATGTGGGATGTCTTAGCAAAAGCAATAAAAAATACAAGATCATAGTCCCTCGATGATGCTATCAATGTTGCCTTTCAAAATGATCTTAGTCTCTCAAAGAGAAATGCTAAGATATCTCACAACATTGCTATCATGGATATACGATGACCCACGCCCGTCCCTTTACAATCGAAGATAAGGCTTCTTACCAGTCAATAGTGAGATAGCAATATCAAAGGAAAGGAAGAAATAAACTAAGACTTTTGAGTAGGTAGATTGTTCGTAGTTGCTTTCTCAATTTCAAATCAAACATCCTTGCTTATTTTTAAAACAAACACCAACACTTTCAAAAACACTTTCAAAACATTTTCCAAACTTGAAACATTTTCAAAAGCTCAACATTTTGTATACGTTCTTACGAACGAGATCTATTACGAATTTTGCCTAAACGATGACGCCTTTTCTAAATACTTTCAAAAACCACACAAAGCATATTTTCAAACAAAAGCAATTGATCTAGAAAGAAACTAAGAGCCCATAGATGACTATGGATGAAAAGGGTGCTAACACCTTCCCTTTTCATAATATACCCCCCGAACTCAAGAAACAATCTTAAAGGTCTTTCCTGTTCTTTTCAGCCTTTCCTTTTGGATAAAAGAAAAGTCAGTGGAGACTCTTGCTAACCACAACATTTGCGGTAAAACATAAAACACCCAAGTCAGTTCTCCCACTGTATCACAAGTAGTTACCTGGGAAAATCTTTTGGATGTCAGGTCAAGGTTAGACACACAGGACAAAGATTAGATACTCATGAAAAAGATCCACTATAGCGAACCCAATTGAAGATGCCGGGAAACATGAGATCCCACAGTGATTTCAACCAAAGACAACAGAGATGAATGAGACCTAACAAAGCGATCTCAAATGAAACTATCAGAAATGGTAGGGATCTAACAAAGTGATATCGACCAGAAATATGGAAGAAGGAAGAAATCTAATATAGCGATTTAGAACAAAGATATCAGAGATGGAAGAGATCTAACACATCGATCTCGACCAGATATTGAAAGAAGGAAGAAATCTAACACAACCACTTCAACCAAAGATATAAAAGCAGGAAGAGACCTAACATAGAAGACTCAATTGAAGATATCAGGGATGGAAGAGATCTAACAAAGTGATCTCGACCGGATATATTAAGGAAGGAAGAAATCTAACACATCGACTTCAACCAAAGATATCAAAAGAGGAAGAGACCTAACACAACAGACTCGACCGAAGATATCGAATATGGAAGAGATCTAACAAAGTGATCTCGACCGAATATATTAAGGAAGGATGAAATCTAACACAACAATTTCAACCAAAGATATCAAAGAAGAAAGAGACCTAACACAACGGACTCAACTGAAGATATCAGAGATGGAAGAGACCTAACAAAGTGACCTCAACCAGATATATCAAAGAAGGAAGAAATCTAACACAACGACTTCAACCAAATATATCAAAAGAGGAAGAGACCTAACACAGCAGACTCGACCGAAGATATCAAAGATGGAAGAGATCTAACAAAGTGATCTCAACCGGATATATCAAGGAAGGAAGAAGTCTAACACATCAACTTCAACCAAAGATATCAAAAAAGGAAGAGACCTAACACAACGGACTCGACCAAAGATATCGAATATGGAAGAGGTCTAACAAAGTGATCTCGACCGGATATATCAAGGAAAGAAGAAGTCTAACACATCAACTTCAACCAAATATATCAAAGAAGGAAGAGACCTAACACAGCAGACTCGAGCGAAGATATCAAAGTTGGAAGAGATCTAACAAAGTTATCTCGACCGGATATATCAAGGAAGGATGAAATCTAACACTGTGATTTCAACCCAAAGATATCAAAAGAGGAAGAGACCTAACACAGCGGGCTCGACCGAAGATATCAAAGATGGAAGAGATCTAACAAAGTGATCTCGACTAGACATATCAAGGAAGGAAGAAATCTAACACAATGACTTCAACCAAAGATATCAAAAGAGGAAGAGACCTAACACAACGGACCCGATCGAAGATATCAAAGATGGAAGAGATCTAATAAAGTGATCCTGACCGTATATATCAAGGAAGGAAGAAGTCTAACACACCGACTTCAACCAAAGATATCAAAGAAGGAATACTAACCTCAGATAGACTCCTGGAGAAGGAACATCGAATAAAGGCAAACTTATCAAAGAAAAGAGAATGTCAGGCGAAGACGAACTTGTGACTAGAAAAGAGATACCAACTGTAGGGACTCTAAACAGCGATTACCAACATATAATGGAATTTAAGATTTACGAACATGCAAGAACTACAAAATCCTCCAGGCCAAAGGCGGGGTGTAATTCTTCAAGAAAGGCCAGACACTGACCCTTACTCATACTCTAACGGCAAAGGCAAACACAAGTAAAATAACCAAAGGCTTGCAAGGGAAAGAGAGACCCACAACTTACTGGGGAAATGGAAGATACCAAAGACCCGACTGGTGGTAAATCAAATAGACTCCACTGGGGAAACAAAATAGAGTCACCCTAGGCTTGCTGTGGTGATAATTCCAATATGAGCATGTAACAATCTGTTTACCAAAGGTGAACACAATTGGCTCATACTTATGCATGTTTAAAATTCTTTTTTTTATATATAGCTTAATGCTCCATACAATGGAAATGCTACGCGTTTGGTAGATGCAATATTATGATGCATGTTTAGCAATGCGCTGGGGAAAACACGTTAATAATCGGCTACTGAGAAGACAATGAACTTCTAAACAATTATTTTCGCACATCTGATCTTCTGTAGAGAAAAGGCAATTTGAACTTCAATGGGGAATCGAGATTCGGAACCACCACCCTCTAAAGATCGATATCACTAAGGAAGTAACTTCTGGGAGAGAAACATTGCAAAAATAAATTAAAGTTCATAGAAAATATTGAATTCTGATCAGGCTCCCAAATTCTTAGGGGAACAAAATCTTTATCCTCTGTTAGAAAGAGGAGAGCTTCGTTGGGGATGAAAACTTTCTCGCGTAGAATCTCTTGACGAAGATAACTTCTACCGTGGAGTATAGAAATTCTTAAATAAAAAGAATTCTACTCAGACCACACTGGGGATAACACCGTCGGGGGGAGAAAGTCTTCACTTGGGGAAGAAGCAAATATCTCGGGACAAAAACTCCACTGGTGATATCTCAACAAAATCTTTTGTCACCGGGAATGGAAGAGTTATGGCTGGCACTCCTATGCACACCACACTGGGGAGACAGGACACTTGCTCCACTAAGGAAAGAAGAATTCGCTCCACTGGGGAATGATAGATAAGTTACTCTGGCAGGTTCTCGAAATTTGACTTCAAATGGGGATAAAGACTACCTCTTACACCGGGGAGCCAAAAGACCTTAGATGGAAGCATCAACAATACCCATTCCACTGAGGCATACTTCATGGAGAGAACGAGTGCGAACCTCATCGGGGAAGCCATAAAAAGTAGACTTCAAGGGGAGTATATCAAGAATCTCCAGTTGGTGAGTAAAATGATTCTTCCGAGAAAACAAAGAAGGAAACAGACTGCACTGAGAAAGAGGAATACTCGGGCAAGAGTATGCCTTTATTAGGGAGAATACTGCAAAAATAAATTGCAGCGCAGAGGAAATATTGAACTTTGATCCAACTCTCAACTTCTTGGGAAAAAATCCAACATCTCTTTCCAAGAATAAAGATAACCTAGCTGGGGACTGGGGCCATCTGACGTAAGCCCTCAATAAAAGTGACTTCGATTGGGGAATCATATAAATTCTTAAATAAAAGAATTCTATCCAAACCATACAGGGATACTACCATCGGGGGTAACAATATTCACTTGATGAAGAGAAGGGTGCCTTTGAACCATAAGCTTTGAGGTTCAGAACTCCACCGAGGAAATATTTCAGCTATATTCCATCACTGGGGATACAATAATTCTAAACGGCATTCTTCCATGTACATTGCCCCAGAAAAAGAGGAGACCTACTCCACTGGGCATAACAAACATGTTAATCAAACATCTCTTTAAGAAAACATGACTTGTGCAAACTTCCCCAGGGAGAAAAGATACGAACTTCATAGAGATGATGAACGACAATCTCACGAGGGGGATAAATACCAACCACAAATTCGTAGAGTATCGACTTCAATGGGATATAACAAAGGTATAAAATCCAATGAAATAATCTTTCCCAGATTTGTCGAAGCAAAGTAGACTACATTGAAGAAGATGATTATACAAGACCTGTTGAAATGAACTTCTTCGGAGATAAGCCACCTTGAAGGGAAAATTTTTTAAACAAAATCTCAACAAGATTGCTGACTTCAGTGGGGATTACACATGGGTATGCTTCCACTGGGGATGAGGAATTATGTCTGGGCGAGAGTACGCCTTTAGTGGGGATGAGTGATTCTGTTTTGAGAAGAGGTGAGCATTCACTAGGGAAATTGGATCCCATTCTACAGAAATTCTCATGTTGGTCGCATACAAACCCTTCTTGATTCACTTGTTGGTGTGCTTCTTGTCATAAAAGACCATCAATACTTTCAAAGAGAGAAATTGTGGCAATATGCCCCTGTTTGCATTGGAAAGCTTCCCTAAAGAATAAACAATTTGAACTTCTAATAATTGGGTAAAAACTGCGATGCAAGATTACCATTTCACCATGTCAACTCCGAGGAGGAATGCCACTAAAGAGTGGACTTAGGAGAAGACGCTGCAAAAATAAATTGCATTCCACTGAAAAGAAATCATCTTGACTTCAAACAACTCCTACATTTCCGGAGAGAAGAACAACTTTCCTCCCGCAAAAAATGAGGATGCTTTGCTGGAGGAATTAAAATATCTTAAGAGAACCTTGTATGGGTAACAACCCTGAACGATCTTCACGTTGCTGATTTTATCCCACTGAGGATAATGATCCACACTTCAATTGGAGATAACGACCCTGACCTCTGATGGAGAAACATCAATAAATGGACCTAAGTCTTTGATGAGCCGAGGATAACAATCTTAACTTTCGACATGATCTTCAAGTACACAAATTATTTAGCCTGCGCATGGACTTAATCTGATCAACCCTTGAAGAGGAGAAGATGCCCCTACATAATGCCTTGCCCCAGTCTATAGGGACTTTTAAAAAACTTGCCTCGAGGGGAGTTTATGAGATCTTTACCAGCAAAATAAACAACCTCGGTATTATCAACTTCAGAATACTTCCCTTGACTGATCGGTGTTGGAAGCGGTTTCAACCATTCTTGAGTGGATGCCTGTGCATCTTCAGATTCTAAAAAGATTCACCTCTAACTAACGAACTCTTAGAAAGATTTGTCAAATCTCGACATAACTGCCCCAGTTTGATTGTACTTTAAGAGATCAATTATTAACTTGAGGGCCTAGATTGACTGATCACCTTACTCAACATCGTATTTAACATGCTTGCCCTTGCTCAACAGAGTCTTCACAAACCTTTTCTTCATCTCATGCTCACGGAGAAATGAGAAGTTCAGGGGGTTATGAAGACAACATGACCTCAGGGTGGATGTATTACATCTCAAAAGTAGGTTAGTACACAACAATACTTCTCACCTTTAATTGCCTCATATTTAAACAAAAACTTGAAGCAATATGTCCCTCGAGACCAACTGAAAGTAATGTATCACTGCTCGACAGAGACTTTGGGCAATCAAACTTTGCCATCTACTTCAGATCATTTCTCAAGCTGGCATTTCTTAAGACCATCCTCACAAATGATTTTCCCTTCAACGGTATCCTAAAGCAATTTGTCCCTTGAGATAATAAAACTTTCATCAAATGCTCATTATGCAAGCTTACTTGATGTTTAAGCACTTGGTCATATGCAAAGAATGTTTATTCCAAGAATGATAATTTTAATGAAAAGCTCATGTTTGTCTTGAAGTTTAGAAACTCTTTATTGAAAATATTAAACATCAAAATTTTTGTGCGAAAGAAAATAAAAAGATGGTGTGATACCAACTCAAGATTTTTAGCAAGCCTCCTAGGAGTCAGATTACTGTATTCTCGTTACACTGCACTTTCAAATTAACCCATGGTTCATTTAGGACTTTTAAGGATTGTAACATGGCCTGGCTCACGGTTTTAGAAAAAGTTATTTAAGGCTCAAAATATTTGGTTCCCACCCATTCTCCATGATATTCTCCAGTTGTACATTCAGCTAAACCAACGCGAACATTCGTCTCTCAAAAGAGTTTACCATGGTTGAGGAACCACTGAGGTTTCTTGGACGTGGCAGTCACTCACCTCTTTCTTTCTTTGTGTCTGATTACACGACTTTGTTCTTTGCTGAAGATTTTCATTTCGTAATCCTTTTTTGCTTTTCCCAATTTTTGTTTTCCTTAAATTTTGCCTGGACAAATTTTTACGAATTTGACTTTGAAGTCCAGCGGTATGCCCTGACTATTGCCTAAGTGACTTGTTTTTCAATTTCCGACTTAGCGGGGCTTTTTGTCTCTTTCTTTTTTTTTTACTTTCATTTTGAACAAATCGTGTGATCCTGAGACTTTCGACTTGTTAGAAGTTTAGTGACTGCCTTATCGCTTGGTTGATGAGGGATAACCATTGTGGTTTTGTTCTTCCTCAACCCTTTGAAGGATAACCATTGTCGTATCCTTTGATGTGCACTCCTGTCAAGTTTTGAATGCTCGATCAGATTAACTGACATCTACCCTGCCCCGGGTTAAATGTGAGGGTTTTTTATGACATGAAAAGAATTTCCTACTTCAAGGCTCAAAGGGGTTAACAAGGGTCTATCTCCCTCATATCTTTGGTGTTTGGGAATTTGAAACAAGGCTTGTACATCGTCAGCAGGGTTTTTATTCAAAAGCACACCGTTTGAAGTTTTTGGTATATTACTCATCATCCTCCCTCCAGAGATTTTTTGCTTTATTTAAACAAGAGTTAAGTATCATAAAACAAAGAAAAACATTAATGAGTGAATACAAATGGATTAATTCAAGACAAACATATTCAATGCATCATGATTAATGTTCAAAAATAAGAAAGTTTTGCATACAAGAAAGTACTGAACCAAACAAGAAAGATTAAAAATGAGAATGCAAATTTAATTTGAAATTACCATGTTGAGGAGACTAGTCTCCGTATGGACTTGTTGCCTCAAACAATGATCTAACAGTCTTGATGTTCAATGAGTCAAAGGGGACTTCAAATCTGACTGGCTGGCCCGAAATTAACAGCCTTTGCGTCAAGTAGGTCTTCCACCTTTTCTTTGAATGGTTTATAACCTTCAATTGAATGGCCAAATTCCCCAACATGGTAATCACATCAGATATTCTCAACAAATGTTATGAATGCTTTATCAAGCGAACTTGCATAAACTGCATCCCAAAGAATCTTCTATCACAGAGAAGAAATGTCAACCATCTTCTACTACACATAAGAGAAAATCCAGCAACCATACCAAAGGATCTTCTATTACATAAAAGAAACTAAACTTCATCTCCTACTTCACAAAAGAGAAGTTTTAGCAACTTGGAGACCATAAACTAGTTGCTAACGAGAAAATTTAAGAACACGAAGTTCTGGATGAGACCCATAAAGTATCTCATGATTTGAAAAATGTCCCATAGGCTGGGGATGAATGACAATTCTTGTTGCAACAACATTTATATAGGATCGCCTTTCTTTGCTTATGGTGTCTTCAGAACTTCCATACCGGATTCAACTAAGTTTTCAATTGGTTATTTTTTCCTTTAAGGATTTCTGACTACATGCCATTGCTTACATGTCCCCAATAAATAGCCCCATCTGATATTCCATCTCATCATCTCATCTAATTCCCCACGAAGTCGTTCCACGACTTTTTTAGATAAAAGAGCGGTGAGAAGTCGAAGTTCACAATTCTAAAGAGAAAATTTCGGGCCTGAATAAGAATTCTCCATCCTGAGTACCTTCTGAGTATCGGCTATGGATGCATGAAGATGCATGAGGTGAGTGAGTGGATACAATTCCATGTTCAAACATCTTTTTTATGCATACAATCTTCATATTTCTTTTTTTTTGTGTAAAATAAATATGCTATGATGCAAGGTGCAACAACATAGGCTCAAAAGTTCAGCATAACAACTGTACAATCCTCTGGATAACTAATGTATCAATCTGCTGAATAATTCGGATATCACCGGATCGAAGGTTCGACACCACTTCAAGAATAAAATGGAACCATGTACCAAGAATAACTGTTGTATAATCTCTGAATATGTTGAATACACCATGATTAAAGGTCCAGAATATAACAAAAGAACCAGGTCACCAATAGAACAATACGGTCACCATCAGAACATAGTCACCATTTGTACCTGTCATAATCAAGTCCCTTCCCTCTCACAGGTGAAAACTAGGTCAGGGTAAGGTCGGGTAACCCAGAATCAAGGGTACTCTTGAAAAACCATCCCCATATCACCTACGTGAAAACGATAGCCCCTTATTTATACCTCATTTGAGCATGGACGACATGTCCGCAATAATGAAACCTAAGTCAACTAGTCATCCATGTTCCACTTTATTCTTAGGGTCCCTATGGTTGTCACTTGGTCTGGATATTGGGCCTTTTACCTCTTATAAAACCCGCCCAACATGGAAACAGATCCAGCATAACAGATAACCAATATGGAAAGGAATAAAATGAATGCACAGACATATGCAAGCAGTGTATATAAAGTTGTAAATAACTGGAAATAAATAAACACCCAAAGAAGTAAACAAACAAGAGCTAGGATTGACTCCGGGATGGACCAACAATAGGTCAATCTTTCCCCAGTGAAGTCGCCAGCTAAAAATCATCAAACAACAAAGTCGCCATCAAACGCCTTATATCCCACATGAAGGGAAAGGTAAATATCGAGTAAACCTTAGAAGGGTGAAATCGTGATCAAACGACCGAGAGATCGGGTGAGGGAGTCTATTATGCGAGGGAAAGGTATTAGCACCTCACACGCCTGTAGTACTCTACGGTATCCACTCATGTTGTTCTAATCAAAGGGTGTGTTAGGATCTATATCTAGGCTTAAGTACTAAAAGAAAATGAAAAGAGGGAATGCATGCAAAAGAAAAGAGAAACTAATGTAGGGAAAAATAAAAGTTGTGCTCGTTCAGGCCCTACTCCAATGCCTACGTATCCCTTTTAAGGAATCAGAGCAGCCGTAGTTCAGCTCACATATTTCAGTTTGTTTTGTGTTTTTTATTTGAATAATGTTAGGTTTGAATCAATCCACCGCGGCTCGAACTTTGGAGACTCACGACCTATAGAGGAATGGAACTAACATGTTATTAGAAAAGAAATGCCGATTGGAAAAAAGAAAGGTGTTGGTTTGTCTTTTTTACCTTGAGAAAGGATTTGAAAGTTTTAAGTGTTTTATGATTTGCAAAGAAAAATAAAGGAAAGGTTTTTGTTTTATTATACAAAGGATGCAAAAGAAAAGAAAACATCTAAGGGAGACTAACCTAAATCTATCCCTAATGTTATCACACTAATGGTTGACCCTAAAGTTGAGTTTTGAAGGGGACACTTTAACCTATGTTGACATGCATGGATAACAATCCTAATGTCTATCTCAAATCATCATCTATAGATGAATCAAGAAGTCCTAAAGGAGCATAGCAAGGGTCTATCACCTAAACCATGTCTATCTTGAATCATCATCTATAGTTGAAACTAAAGCTCATAAGGGAACATGTCGAGGGTATATCATCTCAAAACATGCACACAAAGACGAAATCAAGCAAGCAAGCCAACAAGCTCAAGAGAGCACAAACAATATGTCGTGAGCAGCACATGCTAACTCAATTCAAATGCCTAACCATGATATGGACGATCAAGGTAGGTATAAAATCAGGTAGGGATGCTTTAGCCAAGGGGTCATATTAACCGAAGCAAATAAGCAGGGAGAGGATAGAAGAAAATAGCACGAAGCATCAACATCGACCAACGCGAGCTCAAGATAAAATTCGGGGGATTGATCACAGACCCCTTTCCCACTTGACGACTTGATTACCATGATCTGCATAACTCTGAAGCATCAACGTACAACGTGAGCTAAGGATGACACTGACTAGAATGTGCGGGGGTCGATTGCGGACCCTCCCTGCTTGCCTTCTTTTGAGGACTTATTATCTATAATATAATGTGGGCACAAATGTAAACACACGTGCGGAATACCTACTTAAAAGGTAGGATTTTAAACAATCACAATTAGCATATAGAAAGCGGTGCCTGCTAGAGGTCTTTAAACAGATACTTCGAGCGCACGCTCTTTATTTCATGCTTCCTACTTCTCATGATCTCTAGAAAGCAATAAAGAATTTGATAAAGAATACGGTAAAAAGGTATGAGAGAAATACCAAACAAATATCAATCCGTAAATATCGAGCAATAGCAAAGAAACCAGGAAAACTTCGTAAGCTGCTAGCATTAACAAAGAAGTCCATTGAGGATATGCGTCGAAACATCAATAAGCAAGATCGGAATGTGTAACAGACACATCCGTATCATAAAGTTCCTGCACAAAATACAATTATATAAGATACGGGGCAAAAAACAATGGCATGCGTGTCGAACGCAAAATAAGACCATAAATCAAAAGTCCAAACAATTTTTCTGATCAAATAATTGAGTAATAATTACATGATCGGAAACCATCTAAATGTACCTTGCGTAATCAACACACATGTTAGAAATAACAAGGAAAATTAAAGTATAAAAGAGTAGAAGATTGCTTGGAGAAAGCAAGGCCAAAGAAAGGTAAAAGAAATGGAAAAAATGTAATGGTGGCAGTTCGAGTCGACTTAAAGATGGTATGAGTCGACTCAAAAAATGAGTCTACTCAAAGGGTCAGCGCGACACTTCCTGCAAGTGGCCAGAATTGGTTTTTTTTCAGTTTGCGTCGACTCAAAGCACTGTATACATCGAAGCACATATTTGAGTCGACTCATAGGGTCGGTACGACACTTCCTGTAGGTGGAAAATGGTTTTTGTTCGTTTTTGCATCGACCGGAGCTAAGTTTGAGTCGGTTCAAACTGCCTGATAGTGTAGTTTTGTGCAATTTTTGCAACTTTGAAGCAACATAACTTTTGCATCAAGTATCCGTTTTGCACATGGTTTGAATCGTTGGAAAGCTTGAAAATCATAGAATACCCACAACACGAAACGGAAATCAAATCTACGAATGCACACATGAAAAAATCTCCTTGATCATTGCATAATCAAAGTATGAATTCATAATCCGTTTTTATGAGTTTCAACATGTTTCGACATGTTTTTACCAGATTAGAAAACCAAATTCACACTAATTATGCAATTACCATAGCAAAGAGGATGTATGTGCATTCAAAAATTGGTGATCTCATGCCTCAAGGCCAAGATGTCATGACTCGAGCATTATGTCGAGCACATAATCTACACAAGATTGCACATGGATTTTGATTCACAAAGCAAGACTCTAGTCTATGTCAAATCACATGCAAATTCAGATTTCTCATCAATTCTCAAAGGAAACAATGTTAAACAACATGAATAAGAACTTTTATTGAGAATCAATTAATTGTAAAAGTGATTATTGATCATCCGATTCTGGATCTAAGTATTTTGATCAATCAGTTTACAATTCCACCGCTAGATCCATAATCACAATTCAATTCTCTATTCAAAACCCACTTCAATTATCAAATCTAGAAAAATGCTTATTTCAAGAATCAATAATGCAAAAGTGCTTAAATCAAGAAAACCAACCGTGGAATCAAAGATGAGGTTTAGGTATAGAGATCTTAACAATCAGATTCAATATTGGAGAAGAATTGAGCTCATTTGACTTTTGGATCTTGAAGAAGTTGTTAGAAAAGTTATTGGTGTTCTTGATAAACATGAGAGAAAGTTGCTCTTTGATCCTTGAGCAAGATGAGAGAAAGTTTTTGAGTGTTTTTGAGAATTGGTCTATTATGAGAGTCCTTCCTTTAAAATTGGAGGGAATAAGAATATATAGTGTGCTCTTTTTTTGTGAATGAATGAGCCTCCAATAAACAGAAGCAAATGTGCAAATTTTCAGTTCATCAGAGTCTGACACCTTAAGGTCAAATTTGCAGATCCCTCAGTGTGACTTTCAAAGTCTAAATGTGAAAATAAAATGTAGCCAACATCAAGAAAAACATCGTTTCCAAAGATGGGCTCAATCGGATAAACGATGATTTAGTTATGATTTTTTGAAGTTTCATCTCAGATGAAAATATTTCTCGGTTCAGGATTTTCAAATGTGTTGCACGCATTTTGGACCAAAAACAAAGGCTTTCAGGATACCATTTGAATTGGAAAGCTAAAAGAAATATTTATCCAACTCACTTTATGAACCAATGCCACCAGAACCAGCTCGATACGATAAGAATCAACCGAGTTATGATTTTCCGAAGATGAAGCAGGTGAACATTTGTCACAATTTACTTGTGCGAACAAATTTGATAAATTCATATATTCGAAGACTCTGAGTCAAAATGGCCACCTGAACAGGCTCAAAACGATGAACGGTCTTCGAGATATGAATTTTCTAGTGCGCCAAAACTGTACTTTCAGCACCTTTTCTTTGTATTTTTCACCATATAACTTCCAAAAGAACTGCGTATTCAGAGGCTTTCCTTTGAGAATTACCTTTTGGTCCGAACACGAAAATTGAATAGAACATCGAGACAGTTTCAAGACCTCAAGAATCAACCCAAAACACCATTACAAGCTGGAGATGCGAATTTTCAAACTCATATTAGTCAAAACCCTATTTCCAATTCGCATTATTTTAAATTCACCGAAAACACCCCAAATCTTCCACAACTCAAACATGCGTTGAAAAATTACGAGAGCTTTGTCGTGTTGATCAAATACCTTGACCCCCATGAACACGGAACCAATGATATGCATGCATGTGTATATGAAAACAGAGTATAAGCCAATCAAAGTTAAAACAAAGAGGGCAAATTTTGGGGTGCAACACCTATTAGTGTTTGATTCATCTTTTTGTATGGATATTAATTCTTTGTTTTCTTGAACCCTGAACTATGATTTGTAGTTTTAATTTTTACCTTGCCTTAGAAAGTAGAGAGAATTCACATTATGATATGGTTTAATTCAAGTTGGGTAGAGAAATGTTTATGTGTTTGTGTGTATTACTATGAGGTTGAGAAAGAGAGAGAAAAAATGAAAAAAAAGTGAAAAAGAAAAAAAAGAAAAAGAAAGAAAAAGAGAAATTTTTTTAAAACAAAAACAAAAAGAGTATGGAATAATATTGTGTTAATAAGTGATGAGTGTTGGTGAGAAATTTGGAATGAAGAAGAAGTTTGATTTGAAATTGTTTTGCTTGTGTCTTTGTGAGTTGATCAATCCCTTAGGTTAAGACAAGTTTTTGTTTCTATTAGCTTTAGGACTTATCCCTTGTTTGTTAACCAAGCCACATTACAACCTTAAAAATCCCATGTGATTCTTGCCTTTGTATTTTCAATATGAGTTTTTGGATGAATGCATAATTTAGTCTATTGTTTGTAAGATTGTTGATCAGTTTTTCCCCCTCATCTTTGAGTATTCTTCATCTACCGATGAATTTTTACTAGGTGCAATTCATGATTGAGCTTGTTTTGTTATAGAATGTTTAGTATGATTTTTGTACTTAAGATTCGTTTCGTTTACATGGTGTCGTTGTAGAATTATGGTAAGTATTTACCTTGTGTGTGTGTTTTTGTTTGAACCATACATTTGTTTTCCGTTTTAAAACTTGTTGATTCATGATATTTTGGTTGATTACTTTTAGTTCTTTGATTTGTTTGTGCTTGTTTGAGGACAAACAAGTTCAAGTTAGGGAGAATTACATAAGTTCAAATTGTAGCTATTTTTGTATATACTTTTTGTTGCACTTATCGACTCTTTATTGTTAATATCAATTGAATAAGCCCGACTTTTATGTAAATACGTTTAGTTTGTGTTTATTTGTGTTTTTGTGTACATAGTGTACCGTTTGATGTTTTTCCATTCATTTTGTAGGTATTTTCTATTTGGAGCATTGAGGAATAAAGTATTGAAGGCACCGCTCCGGATGCGCATTTTCAGAATAAAAGACCAATTTTGAAAAGTTTTGTCCAGGAGAGCCCGCTTAGCACGCAGAAGGCTTCTAAGCGCGAGTGCACTCAATGCATTTTGTAGTACGCTGCTTGCGTTTTGGCATTTTGGCAGAAGCATTGTTTTTGAGCCCACTTAGCACGGCTAACACGCTTAGTGTAGTTTAGGTCGGTTTAATGTGTAAATATCACGCAGCATGATTAGTGTGGTCTGCTGAGATTTGTTTTATAACTTCATTTTCAGTTTATTTTTTGTTATGGTTTTGGGGAAGTTTTTTCTCCCAACTCCATCAACCTCCAATTTTGTTAGGATTATCTTAGATAACAACTATGGAGCTTGCATACGGATGATCTGGGGTGGATTGCTCTTCGATCGACGCTGACAAACCGATAGATTTGCAGTTCATTTCTCTTTTGCTTTGGGTATTCTCTTTTGGTTGGGTTTATACATGTATTTAATTTGATCTTATGTATATTTGTCGCCCTTGGTGTTATATAAAACTTGCTTTATAAATCTTTGTTAATTGTTATCCTTGATTTTTGCTTTGTGCTAGGGGTTTGAGTTGTTATAATCATATACTGCTTAGATTCTTATCTAGGATGATTATCTAATAATATATGAATTCTAGAGATAGATTTAGCGCTGTTATTCACTTAGGGTGTCTGTGATTAATGTCTTTGTTGTTTATGCCTCTATGAGAGATCGTCGATGCAAGTGAGCATGATTGACTTATGTGTTGTTAAGGTTGGTTGAGAGATTGCCGCCGAGGTGATACAGTAGGTGTTGTGTTTGACATGTGATGACATTGATGAATATTGTAGGTTTAGTATAACAGGTCGATAAGTTTAAGTCTGTGAGAAGTAGTATATATGCATGCTTGATAAGTTATTCCTTTTTCCTTTTTATAGATTTATTTTCTGTTGATACTTTTCCTTTAAACCAATTTAAACCCAAACTCAATAACTAGATATTTGTCGAACAACATTTCAATACATCAATCTTTGTGGAGACGATACGATATACCTTATATCACCCGGTAAATTAATAACTTTACTTTTTGCTTTCCTCTTTACCGCTTCCAGCATCCATCATTTCTGAATCATGTGGTCAAACTAAAGAAGACCTTGTATGGTCTAAAACAAGCTCCAAGGGATTGGTATGTAAGGTTGAATGAATTTCTTGTCAATCATGGATATAGAAAGGGCAGAATTGATAAGACTCTCTTTGTCTAAGAGAAGTATGGAGAGCTTATGATAGTTCCGATTTATGTGGATGATATTGTGTTTGGAGGAAAATCAAATGAAATGGTTCAACATTTTATTGAACAAATGAAGTCTGAGTTTGAGATGAGTTTGGTAGGTGAATTTACTCACTTTCTTGGATTACAAGTTAAGCAGATGGAAGAATCCATCTTTCTTTGTCATAGTAAATAAATATGCAAAGAATATTGTGATGAAGTTTGGACTGGAGAATGACAAACATAAGAGAACTCCAGCTCCTACTCACGTGAAGCTATCCAGAGATGAAAATAGGGTGAGTGTTGATTAGAGTTTGTATAGAAGCGTGATTGGAAGTCTTCTATATCTCACTGCAAGCATACCAGACATAACCTTTGTAGTTGGAGTTTGTTGAAGGTACCAAGCAGAACCCATGGTGAGTCATATCAATCAAGTGAAAAGGATTCTGAAGTATGTCAATGGTACTAGTAACAACGGGTTGCTGTATTCTCATGACTCAAGTTTCATTCTGGTGAGATTCTGTGATGCTGATTGGGCTGGAAGTGTTGATGATAGGAAGAGTACCTCTAGAGGATGTCTCTTTATGGGAAACAATTTAATATCTTGGTTCAGTAAGAAACAAAATTGTGTTTCTCTATCTACTACTGAAGTTGAGTACATAGCAGCAGGAAGCAGCTGCTCCCAACTGGTGTGGATGAAGTAAATGTTGTTTGAATATAATGTCACACAAGATGTTATGAAATTATTTTGTGATAGTTTGTGTGTTATTAATATTTACAAAAATCTTATTCAACATAGTAGGACCAATCACATTGACATCAAGCATCATTTCATCAGAGAACTTGTGGAGGACAAAGTCATAAAGCTTGAGAATGTCAGTATTGAGAATCAGTTTGCTGATATCTTTACAAAAGATTTTGATGCATTTCAGTTTGAGAACCTAAGGAGGAGATTTGGGATATGTACCTTTGAAGAATTATAATAATAACTGTTGGTGATGTATCTTTTGTTGAGGATGCTAAGTATGGTGATGCACCTGATGAACATTCTGCCAGTGCTATTGAGGAAAAAGAAGATTCTAATGCATGACATATGATCATGGGATTTTGTTTGGATTTATCTTATTATTCTATTTATTTTGGCTTATGATTTTGTGAGGGTTAAATGCCCAGGATATTTTTAATTTTTTCATTTTGATACTCAAACTTTAGGTGCTTAAATTCTTTTATTAATATTGTCTACTTACCTTTGTCATATTATGACTAAAAGGGGGGAGTAGTATGATATTGAGGGTGCTGGAGCTAGTACTAGCTGGTGCTAGTGTTGAGGGGGAGAATTTTATGATTCTCTATTTTTTATAGTAGGTGTTAAGGGGGAGTACATGTTATTGTTCTGAAGAGAGGTCAGACACGATGTCTTGACATCATGGAGTTGAGAGCTTAGGTTTTCTATTTGTTGTTACAATTGTGTTAGTATATAATCTAACTACTAACCATGTCTCTAATTTGCGTGATGTTGTAATACGGTGGGAGAACTAACTTTTGGTTGTGTTTTATTGTAAATTTTGCGGATAGCAAGAGTCACCATGGACTTTTCTTTTATCCAATAAAGGAAAGGGTGAAAAGAACAGGAAAGACCTTTGAGAATTTTCTGAGTAAGGGGGGGGGGGGGGGGGGTAGGTTATAAAAATGGAAGGTATTAGCATCCTTTTCATCTGTAGTTATCTACGGGCTCTTAATCGCTAGCTCACTTTTGAAAATGCTTTGTGTTTGTGTTTGTTTGAAAAATATTTTGAAAATGCCTAAGTGCGGTGATTGTGTAATGATTCTCGTATCATTGAGAATGCATAAAAAATGTTTATTTTGAAAATATTTGTTGAAAAAGTGTCGTTGTGTGAAAAATGTTTTAAAATGTTCGCGAGCAAGCGATTAAGAACTATCTACCTACTCAAAAGTCTTTGTTCTTTTCCTCCTCCTTTAGATAGTGTTATCCTATCATTGGTTAGTAGGAAGCCCTATCGTTGGATATTTTGAGGGACAGGCGCGGGTCATCATACAATCATAAAGGCAACATATAGGGATACCTTTAGCAATTTGAAGGGACTATCATCATGTATTCATAGGCAACATCGAGGGATAAGCTCATTTAAAGAAGGCAACATTGAAGAGTCATCGAGGTACTATGGTCTTTATGATGATTCTTAATCGAGGGTCTTTGCTAATGGTATCCCTACGACCGAGGGACATGATTGTATTTTATCGAGGCAGTAAGGGAGGTTACCCTAGAGGTGTGGGTCTGCAAAGTGCGTTCAATTCAGATATATTATCTTGTTTAGGGTTATCTAACGGTTGATTTTTGATCTTATCACACACGCCTAATTACTATACAGTTATACATACATACATACATAGGTGCAGAAAGTAAAAGTTCAGGAAAGAATAAATCTTAAATTATTACATCCCATGAGCAGTTACAATATTTTGAAAAAAGAAACGCGAGAAGGTAAACTAACTATTACAAAATTGCCCGTGCGACTTATACATTTATTTCTAGAATTTAAATAGAAAAGAATAAATAAATGTTAAAAAAATATTTTTAAAGATCTAACAAACTAATTTGATATTTTTTGGTATTTTTATGAAAATGATTTTAATTGTTTAATAAAAAAAACTAATTCTAAATAATTAGAAATTAATTAAGTCAATTAAAAAAAACCTACGTCTAATTGATTTTAATTAATAAAAATATTATTTGAAAAAGTCAAAATTGATTATTGATTAAGAAAAACTAAACCTAATTTATTAAGGTTTAAAAAAAATTAGGGTTAGAAAAAGAAAAATAAAAGAAAATGCATGGGGTGGGACTTGAACCCACCCCCTTGAGGTTAAAGGCCCGCGCCCTTGCCAACTACGCTACGCTTTCTTGGTGTTTGAGAATATCCAACAATCCTTTTGTAACAATCCTGCACATTATCCTGAAAATAACAAAAGTAAGGTGCAAAATTGGGACTCAAACCCACGCCCATTCAGTCACATGTCCAAGACCTTGCCATCTGCGCTATGATGTTCAATTGTCATACAAATACAAAATAATCATTATATAATAAAACAATATTAAAATATAATTTTCAAACACAAGTCAAATAGGTGGGCCCCTGATATTATAAACGAGCCAATCAGGATGTCTCCCGGTGCCACGCAGATGGTCGAACGGTTAAGGGACCAGAGAGGCGTCGGAGCCCTAGCTCCGATCGTCTTCTCCGGTGAGGAAAAATTTCAACCCTGCAAAAATGGCTGCATCACAAAGGAAGAAGGGTATAGTCCCCCTAATTCGACCATTACGAGTTCAATGGTGATCTCCTTTTTAGCTAATTCAACCTGTACAATGGGGTACGATCAAAACATAATAACACAGTGCAAAAATGGTGATTCCTCATTTGGGCGTTCAAGCTTGCATGTTAAGGTCCTATCCCATTCTAAACATGATCACCAACACATATAAACACACAATATTAGTCAATAACACATGAGTTAAGAGATTTTGAATTTTTGAAACCTTACTAACCGGTGTGTCTATGTGGGACGTTCTGGGCATAGTTGGACGTGCTTGTGGATTTGAGGAGACTCTTGGGAACCTCAGAAGTGATGTCTGATCACTGGTTTGGGTTGAGAACTTCTGGAAATTGGGATTCAGTTCTTGCACAATTCTTTGAAATTTGGAATTTTGTGAACCTATTCTTGAGGCAGCTTTTTTTGTCCCCTTGGATCTGCATGCCTTTGTGTATATATAGAGAATTAAATTGCATCAACAAATAAGGTACAAAATCATGTCATCATGGCCAAGATCAAGCAAGATAAAACATGTTTAAAGCCTTCCATTTTTGGATATCTATGCGCTTTTGAGCTTCACACGGTTTTGCTAGCTGGCCATCATGTTTATGGGCTTCAAATATGATCAAAGACCAAGCCCATATGCATTAATCCATTATTTTGTGATTTTATTTAATTTACTTTGTATTTAATTGAATAAATATCAAAGTAAATATAAATAAAAATCATGGAAATGTATGAATTAGTTTAGGAGTCCTTTATAAGGTCATGAACATGTTTAAACCTTAAAAAAATAGGTCCGTTAGTCTAAAATTTCAAGATTTCTCAATTGAGGTTTCATGCATTTCTCAAAAATTGCCCAAATTGCCCCAATCAATAATCATTCAATTTTTATCACTTGAGGGTGATATTTGACTTTTTGGAAAGCTCAAGACGCCCTCTACAATTTCTCTTTTGATCATTTTTTCATTTGGAGACTTTATCTTGATGTAAGTTGCCTTGATAAAAAGTGCCTTTTTGTTGACTTTTGAAATGACCTATAATGTATGGACTCATATCTTTCAAATGAAGCACTTTTTGGACTTGATCATACATATACAAATTTTTAGAGAATTTAATTTCCTTCAAAATGGGTTTTGGTTGGAGAAAAGTTGATGAAGCATGTGAAAGTTATGTTTGGTCAAAATTCAATTGACTTCTCCTAAGGAAACCCTAATTTGGCAACTTTTGACTTTGATGATTTGAGGACTTTCCTTGAGGAATCATGATCAACCCTTGATCAACAAATGACGAATATCACTTTAAAATGTTGATGTTGACCAAAAATCTTGAAGTTTGACTGTAAGTTGACCATGGTTTACTTTTTACCCAATATAGTTGATTTTCAATCATTGAGCCATTGATTGAGCAAACTTGTGATGCAAGGCATGAAACTTGGTATGAGCATTTTTGAAGACCTATGGAGAACCATGAAAACCATTTGAGACCTTTGCAACCCAAACTTCCTTGAAAAACACAAAACTCTAGTTGTGGACCCATTACTTAGGATGAGGTTTGACTGGTCATCCCTTGAGTATCCCTGAGCATTTGAGAACCTTAGAAGAATGTTTTGAAGAAACTAGGAGGGAAAATTTGGGGGTACAACAGCTGCCCCTGTTCAATCTTCTTAAACCTGAAGAGTTAGAGTGGCATGTCCACCATTCGTGACTTGAAGGTAGAAGATGATTGAACACTTAAGTGCCCAGAAATTTGCACTCGCATATGCAACAAGTAACATTGTTGGTTGGTTATATCGGGAATGGGCTTAAAGATGCCATTTGGAGAGGTGACAGAGAGTCATCGGAGATGGGCTTGTAGATGCCATCCAAAGTACCCGTTGATAGAAATTAGACTAAGTCTGCGTCCGACTTTGTCTTAGAAGATGTATTTGGAGTGAGTCTACGCCCAAATTTTCCAAAGGAGCTTATGAAGGAATCTATGCTTGATTTTGTCTGAATGATGTACTAGAAGATGTCTACGCCCGACTTCAACTAGAAAAGGTGTTGGAAAGATACTACGCCCGACCTTTCTGAAGGAGTATCAGAATAAATCTACGCTTGATTTAATCTGAGCCAGAAGATGTCTACGCCCGACTTTTACTAGAAGAAAATGTTGGAAGTAGTTTATGCCCGACTTTTCCAAAAGAGTTTCAGAAGGAATCTATGCTCTATTTCATCCGAATGATGTACTAGAAGATGTCTACGCCCGACTTCAATTAGAAAAAGTGTTGGAAAGAGTCTATGAAGGAACTGTTTTTTCATAATTCAATCTCTAAAGGAAATGCTTGTCATATTAAAGCTCTGAGGGAAATGCTTTTCAGAATAAATTTTTGAGGTAAGTGCTTTTCAGAATTCAGTCTCTGAGGAAGTGCTTTTCAGAATTCAGTCTCTGAGGAAGATGCTTGTCAAAATTCAGTCTCCGAGGAAATGCTTGTCGGAATTCAGTCTCTGAGGAAATGCTTATCTGAATTAAGTTCCAAGGAAATGCTTGTTGAAATTCAGTCTCCGAGGAAATGCTTGTCGGAATTCAATCTCCGAGGAAATGCTTGTCGGAATTCAGTCTCCGAGGAAATGCTTGTCGGAATTCAATCTCTGGGGAAATGCTTGTCGGAATTCAGTCTCCGAGGAAATGCTTGTCAGAATTCACTCTCCGAGAAAATTCTTTTCGGAAATCAATCTCCAAGTAAATGTGTTTTAGGAGATGTTGTTTAGAGTAAATCTTTGAAGGAAGTCATTTGGTCATGCAGATGGTCGCCCTATCTTGTTTCGGGAATTGATCTATAATTCTCTTTCATTGGTAAACCTGGCCTATTTCGGGAATTCATACCACCTGGTCTTTGAAAGTTTCCCCGACTTGTTTTCGGGAATTAATCTTCGACCTAGTCATGCAGATAAGTTACCCCGACTTGCTTTGAGAATTCATCTTTGACCTATTTGAAAATTGCTGATGATGTTTGTCTGTTTGTAGACTTTACCTGAAAAGACAAAGTTAGTCTTTATGCAATGTCATGACGTATGTAATGCATTGCGTAATGATGCTCTTAAAGTAAACGAGAGTGTCATATGCGTGTCATATGCATATACTGTGATACTTGTAAATGATGCATGAATGTGAGATGTCGTTAAAGTGTATTAGTAACTCTGTGCATCATCTTTGACTAGGAAAATAAATCCCTGACTGTTGTTAGGGATGAAGAATATGAGTCTTAAATCTTGTTTAGAGTGTCTTTGTTGGGGGTTCCTACTTTCTGTTTGAGGAATCTCCGCTGGGGAATGTTGATTTCTGCTTGGGGAGAAGAGCTCGGGAACATTGGTCATTCATCGCTCTACTGGGGAATTTGATTCTTATATACCCTGACTGGGCATAAAAGAGATGGATAACCTTTCGAGGTGTTGTCTGACCAAGTTTTTGATATGGGTTCTGAATCGTCTGGGAGAATAAGGTTGAATGATATTTGGTCCGGTTTTCAGATTCCGTAGCAACTCTCTAGGGATAGTAGCCTGGACTGTCCTTTATTGGAGAGAAGAGTTTTGTCGGTGATTTGCAGAAGCTAAAATAAAAGACTCAGGCTGGGGAGGCTGAATTTCATTGGGGAAATAAACCCTATTGGGGAAATAAACCCTAAACTTGCTGGAGAAACACTTTACTGAGGAAATGAGCGCTGCTGGAGGAAAGAAATCTGCAAGGGGTTTTACAATTTTTGAGGAATAAGCTCAGCTGGGGAAGAGAATTTCCATAAACTGTACCGATGCTGTAATCTCCGATGGAGATTGGGAATCTGTAGGTTGGCGATATTGCCGGGGAAAATATCATATTCCTTTATCCGCTAGGGTGATCTGCTGGTGATTATGATCATGTTAACAACAGGAAGATACCCCAATTTATGTCTTAAAGGAATATTAAACTTGTGAGAAAGGTATCTTTGTTGAAGATGAGCTTGTGCAGATAGCTCTGTAGAGATAATTCTATTGAAATTTCTCTGTGGGTATTTATGGATGACCTGTACATTATCTCAACTTCTAGAGCCCTTGGTAAATGCTGATTGGAGTGATAAGCCTTCCATCGACAAACAAGTGATGAGATGACGGGACATAGCCGTACGCTTTAATCCCTGACTTTTACCTGGACTGTCTTTTCAGATTTTCAGCCCACTGGGATATCCTTTTTTGCCCAAGCCACCTTTTCAGGTTTTCGACTTGCTATATATATATATATATATATATATATATATCCCTAATTTTTGCTTGAACCTTTGGTTTGCTAGGATGCCCTTATATTTTCCTAGGCCAGTCAACCTAGCGGGTCTTTTTTTATGCGTAGTATTTTCCGACTATGTCCGCGTTCATAGGGTGTAGAGAATTTTCGTTGTCTATGATAATAACTGTTGTAGTAATTTCAAAGAATGTTTTCTTGATCGTACGTGACCCTTTGCTAGAATTCATGTTTAATTCTCCAAGTGATTCAGATGGAGATCCGCCCCTGGCTATTCAGCACTTTTAAGAGATTCTTTGAATCTTGACTCGAATGCCACAAATGAGTTGGATAATAACGTGTCATGTCCCTTGATTATGGAAGGCTCGTTATTGGAAGTGTCTTTCCATTTAAAGTGATTCTGTTCATTGAGAGGATTTCCGTTCATTGAATATTTGTCGTGTGAATTTCTCTGCTATCGAACAATTAGTTATATGCAAATAGTGGTATTAAAAAAATGCAAAGCTTATGTCTTCCTTGAAAATGCATTTTTAGTAAACAAACAAAATTTTGCAAGAATATGAATTCATCTCAGGATTTATAGTAAGCCTTACAGGAGTCAGGATACTCTTTGTAACAATATGCTTTCGAACTAACCTATGCTTTAGTTAGGACTTTTAAGGGTTGTAACGTGGCCTGGTTCACGGTTTAAGAAACAAAGGATAAAGGCTCAAAATTTATTTGTATCCAACCCATTCTTCATGATGTTCTTCAGCCCTATACTAAGTTAACTGTGCGTTTAGATTCCAATTGTGTCTGGAATGACATTTTGGTGATAGTTAAGATACTGGAAGTTTATTTGAGAAGGAAATCATTTTTTGGAACATTTTTCTGTTATCGAGTATTTTTAGAGACCTCTTTTTTATTTTATTATCCATATCTTTTTCCTGAACTGTTTCTTCTATGATTACAGTCAGCGGCATGCCCCGGTTTTTTTCTTAAGTCTCTTTCATAGGTTTTGACTTAGCAGGCTTTTCTCTTGAGAGATAATGACTTCCTGTTTTACGAGTAAACAACATCGTCTTTTGATTTTGAAGGATGTATCTGATACTATTCATTGTGTATGAATTAAAAGCTTGTGACAGCATGTGCATTTGAATTAACTGAGATAGTACCTTGCCCCAGGTTATGATTAAAGGTTTCAATTTGCGTGAAAAAGAAAAATCCTACTTCTTAGGCTTAAAGGGATTGACTAGGGATTATCTTCCTTATAACTCCACTGTTTAGGATTTGAAACAACGTCTGTACATCATCAACAAGGTCCATTCAAAAGCATACTGTAGAGATTATGGTATCATTTTCGTCATCCTCCCTCTAAAGGCTTACAGCTTTTAATCGAGAGTTGAATATCACAAAAAGGAAGTAAAACATAGCTTAAATATAGTCAAAATGAATGGATTACTTCAAGCCACACACATGCAATGTATTAATGAAACAACAAAGTTTGATATAAAATAAATGTTCGAACAATCAAAAGAAATTACAATTTGAAAATTCAAATGAAATAGTCACTCTCAATCTTCGCCATGATTTGGCATGAGAGCAGTGATCACATTTGGGGTCTCAGGAGGGTCGAACTAAATCTCCTTAGCATCAATCAAGTCTTGGATTTTAATTTTCAAATCACAACAACTATTTGTGTCATGTCCGAGACTATTGGAATGATAGAAGCATCTCACATTAGGATTGTACCAAGGAGAGGAGGTGTTGGAATTCTGAGGAGGACCCTTCAATGTTATCATCTCTGCCTTCAACAGGTGTTGTAGTGCCTGGGACAATGGCATGTTGATCTTAGTAAATTTTATTCTAGGTGCATCCGGCCTATGCTGATTGCCTTGATGTTGGTGTTGCGTTGGTGCGGGATTGGAGATTAGCGCAACTCCCACAGATTGGTTGCGGTTACTTCTAACACGACCCTTCTGGCCATAAAAGCAATTGGTTTCCTTCTTAACACTGAATGTCTTCTTCACAGCACTCGAAGACACAACCACTGTAATTTTTCCACTCTTGACACCACTTTAAACTCTTTCTCCTGTCAGTCTCAGCTCAGTAAAACCAGCTGAAGAACTTTCGATGAGAAGATTAAATAATGGGCCTGTTAGAGTACCCATGAAAATTTCAACCAATTCCCGGTCAGACAAGGGAGGTTGCACCCTTCCAGCTAAATCCCTCCATTTTTGTGCATATTCCTTGAACCCTTCATTTGAGCCCATGGACATGTTTTGCAATTGCACACGAGTCGACGTAAGGTCAGCATTATATTGATACTGCTTGTAAAAAGCAGCAACCAAGTCTTCCCACATATGGATGTTGGTTCCTTCGAGCTGATAGAACCATTCAAGTTTAGTGCTAGACAAACTTTCTTGAAAGAAATGGACCCATAATTTCCTGTCAGCAGTATGAGGTTGGATCTTTCGAACATACGACCTCAAATGGAGTTTGGGACAAGAGACCCCGTCATATTTAGAAAAGATGGGGACCTTAAACTTGTGAGGGATGACCACCCCCGGGATCAGACCTAGCTCTCCAAAATCCAATCCAGGCACTTTCTGGATTTCCATAACTTTGAGATGGTCTTTCAACTGCTTGTACTTGTCATCTGTAGGAGGGTACTGTTTGTCGGAGTAGTCTTCATCTTTAGAACCCAGATTACTTTTACCTTCAAGCATGATGCTTCTACCATCCTCTTCTTGGTTGTCGTCTTCCTCAGAGTAAATATCGTCCACTTGAACTGGTTGAGCAGGACCTTTGAATCTTCTCCCTATATTGAGGATAACAACCTTCTTTTTAGTCTTCTTTTTCTTGGTGAGAAGTTCCATCAGATCTTTCTATCCCTGTGCCATATTCAGAAGAGTCTCTTGAAATTGTGCATGCTGAGCTTGGAGGTCCTTAACAGTTTGTTCGAGGGCCATCTTATACTGGAATAAATAGTAAGTAAATGAGAAAACCTGTATGGAAAACCTGTTATGAAATGATGCATGATATGTATATGCAATGTTTTCAAGGATCTCGCGGGGTAAACAAAGAAAATGTTAGAATCCGACTGCAGCTTTGATTGAAGAACTTTGTATCATTGAATGTCCTTCTACGAGAATCAAGCTCACCATGTAGAGTGGGTCCTAGCCTTTGACTCAAGATAATGTACTTCGTTCTTTGACGACATTTAGTTAGAGGAAAGTAAATCCCCTTGCCCCTTGCTAGACACCGGTTCATGATACTTTGGCAGCATTTGGTTAGAGGAAAATAAATCCTCCTGCCCCTTGCTAGGCATCTGGTTCATGATAATCTGCATCACAGGCCCTTGAGATCCTTGAAATGGTTAGTGAAAATGATATGGTATGATGTTATGATGTTATGATGTCATGTTCGAACAATTAACCATACACAAACAAAACACACAAGGCCTTAGGTTTAAGCTTGTATGGAGTTTGTAGGTAAGTACCCTTTTGAAGTTTTAGTTGGCTCAACCTGTCCTAAAAGAAGTAATCAGGTTCTAGGAGCCTCAATATCACTGATCTATATCCCATACATTGTTTTAGCACAAGCATCATATTTGCGACAGAAATATCCCGAGAGTCTTACTACTTTCTACTTTCTAGTATTGAGTATCAACCAACTTCAGTCTATACCAAATCCGGCTATCTCACTACTTTCTAATGGCTAAGTTGTGTGAACTAAGGTTCTACGATCAGTTAGTGCTTTATGACACCATACAACATCCCCACATTCTCCTTGATTTAACTCAAGGGACACCGACACCAACCAATGTGTCACACTAATGTAGCCATCACTTCAACTGTATTGGTATACGCTGTACAATTTTCACGATCTATTGCTACTTACCTAAAATGCCTCCAGATCTGGGTATAGGATCTATACAAGATATAAACCCAAGAATATCCCGAAATATAAAGCATACAAGGCAAACAAGTAAATCAATAAAGGTGATCTAGCTCTTAAGGTAACCCCACTTTTAGTTCTCCCCATCAAAGTCGCCATTTCTATAATACGGTGGGAGAACTGACTTTTGGTTTTGTGTTTTATCGCAAATATTACGGATAGCAAGAGTCGCCACCGAATTTTTTTTATCCAAAAAAGGAAAGGGTGAAAAGAACATGAAAGACCTTTGAGAATTTTCTGAATATGGGTGGTAGGTTATAAAAAGGGAAGGTATTAGCACCCTTTTCATCCTTAGTTATCTACGGGCTCTTAATCGCTAGCTCACTTTTGAAAATGCTTTGTGTTTGCGTTTGTTTGAAAATATTTTGAAAATGCCTAAGTGCGACAATTTTGTAATGATTCTCGTATCGTTGAGAATGCATACAAAATGTTTATTTTGAAAATATTTATTGAAAAAGTGTCGTTGTATGAAAAATGTTTTGAAATTTTCACGAGCAAGCGATTAAGAACTATCTACCTACTCAAAAGTATTTGTTCTTTTCCTCCTCCTTTAGATAGTGTTATCCTATCATTGGTTAGTAGGAAGCCCTATCGTTGGATGTTTTGAGGGATAGACGCGGGTCATCGTACATTTATAAAGGCAACATATAGGGATACCTTTAGCAATTTGAAGGGACTATCATCATGTATTCGTAGGCAACATTAAGGGACAAGCTCATTTACCGAAGGTAGCATCGAAGAGTCATCGAGGGACTATGATCTTTATGATGATTTTTAACCGAGGGTCTTTGCTAATGGTATCCCTACATTCGAGAGACATGACTGTATTTTATTAAGGCAAAAATAAAGGTTATCCTAGAGGTGCGGGTGTGCAAAGTGTGTTCAATTCAGATATATTATCATATTTAAGGTTATCTGACGGTTGATTTTAGATCTTATCACACACGCCTAATTACTATACAGTTATATATACATATATACATACATACATACATAGGTGCGGAAAGTAAAAGCGCGGGAAAGAATAAATCCTAAACTATTAAATCCCATGAGCAGTTACAATATTTAGAAAAAAGAAACACGAGAAGGTAAACAAACTATTACAAAATTGCCCGTGCGACTTATACATTTATTTCTAGAATTTAAAAAGCAAAGAATAAATAAATGTTAAGAAAAATATTTTTAAATATTTAACAAACTAATTTGATATTTTTTGGTATTTTTATGAAAATTATTTTAATTGTTTAATAAAAAAACTAATTCTAAATAATTAAAAATTAATTAAGTCAATTAAAAAAACCCTATGTCTAATTGATTTTAATTAATAAAAATGTTATTTGAAAATTCAAAATTGATTATTGATTAAGAAAAACTAAACCTAATTTATTAAGGTTAAAAAAATAATTAGGGTTAGAAAAAGAAAAATAAAAGAAAATGCATGGGGTGGGACTTGAACCCACCCCCTTTAGGTCACAGTCGCGCGCCCTTTCCAGCTATGCTACGCTTCCTTGGTGTTTGAGAATAGCCAATAATCCTTTTGTAACAATCGTGCACGTTATCTTTAAAATAACAAAAATAAGATGCAAAACTAGGACTCGAACCCATGCTCATTCAATCACATGTCCAAGACCTTGCCATATGCGCTATGTTGTTCAGTTGTCATACAAACACAAAATAATCATTATATAATAAAACAAGATTAAAATATAATTTTCAAACACAAGTAAAACAACTGGGCCCGTGATATTATAAACGAGCCAATCAGGATGTCTCCTGGTGCCACACAGATGGTCGAAAGGTCAAGGGACTAGAGAGGCGCCGAAGGCCTAGCTCCAATCGTCTTCTCCGGTTAGGAAAAATTTCAACCCTGCAAAAATGGCAGCATCACAAAGGAAGAAGGGTACAGTCCCCCTAATTCGACCATTGCGAGTTCAATGGTGATCTCCTTTTTAGCTAATTCAACCTGTACAATGTGGTACGATCAAAACACAATAACACGGTGCAAAAATGGTGATTCCTCATTTAGGCGTTCAAGCTTGCATGTTAGGGTCCTATCTTGTTCTAAACATGATCACCAACACATATAAACACACAAGATTAGTCAATAACGCATGAGTTAAGAGATTTTGAATTTTTGAAACCTTACCAACCGGTGTGTCTATGTGGGACGTTTTGGGCACAATTGGACATGCTTAAGGATTTGAGGAGACTCTTGGGAACCTCAGAAGTGATGTCTGATCACTGTTTTGGGTTTAGAACTTCTGGAAATTGGGATTAGATTCTTGCACAATTCTTTGAAATTTGTAATTTTATGAACCTATTCTTGAGGCAGATTTTTTCATCCCCTTGGATCTGCATGCCTTTGTGTATATATAGAGAATGAAATTGCATCAACAAATAAGGTACAAAATCATGTCATCATGGCCAAGATCAAGCAAGATAAAACATGTTTAAAGCCTTTCAGTTTTGGAGATCTATGCCCTTTTGATCTTCACACGGTTTTGCTAACTGGCCATCATGTTTATGGGCTTCAAATCTGATCAAAGACCTAGCCCATATGCATTAATACATTATTTTGTGATTTTATTTAATTAAATAAAAATCATGGCAATGTATGAATTAGTTTAGGAGTCCTTTATAAGGTCATGCACATGTTTAAACCTTAAAAAAATAGGTCCACTAGTCCAAAATTTCATGATTGTTCAATTGAGGTTTCATGCATTTTTCAAAAATTGTCCAACTTGCACCAATCACAAATCATTCAATTTTTATCACTTGATGGTGATCTTGGACTTTTTTGAAATCTCAAGATGTCCTTTACAATTTCTCTTTTGATTACTTTTGCATTTGGAGACTTTATCTTGATGTAAGTTGCCTTGATAAAAAGTGTCTTTTGTTGACTTTTGAAATGACCTATAATGTATGGGCTTATATCTTTCAAATGAAGCACTTTTAGGACTTGAGCATACATATAAAAAGTTGTAGAGAATTGAATTTACTTCAAAATAGGTTTTGGTTGGGGAAAAGTTGATGAAGCATGTGAAAGTTATGTTTGGTCAAAGTTCAGTTGACTTCTCCTAAGGAACCCCTAATTTGGCAACTTTTGACTTTTGATGATTTGAGGACTTTCCTTGAGGAATCATTATCAACCCTTGATCAAATGATGAATTTCACTTCAAAATGTTGATGTTGACCGAAAATAATGAAGTTTAACTATAAGTTGACCATGGTTTACTTTTTTACCCAATAAAGTTGACTTATCAATCATTGAGCCATTGACCGAGCAAACTTGTGATGCAAGGCACGAAACTTGGTATGAGCATTGTTGAAGACCTATGGAGAAATATGAAAACCATTTGAGACCTTTGCAACCCAAAATTCCTTGAAAAACACAAAACCCTAGTCGTGGACCCATTGCTTAGGAGGAGGTTTGATTGGTCATCCCTTGAGTATCCTTGAGCATTTGAGAACTTTAGAAGAATGTGTTGTAGAAAATAGGAGGGAAAATTTTGGGGTACAACAGATGCTAACCTTTCTTCTGTTTCTCCGCTGATGTACCTCTGATGTGTGTGTTTGATTTATTTTCAAGCATACTTTATGTTGTTTTTCTTGAGCAATGATTATTTGGGTGTTTTATCCAAAATGTTCCAAAGGGCTAGATTGTTATTTCTCTAAAATTATGATTGACATACATTTTGGTAAAACCAACTTGGTAGCAACATGTTGAATAAGATGTTACAACTTGCATTTTTCAACGTGTCGAGTAAAGATTTCCCAACCAGGAGATAGGACATCGGAACTGCAGTAACTAACAGTTATGGTTCAGTTGATTTGTTAGCTACTGAATATTCATGGAATATTTAGTTAGCTTATATGGCTTCCAAGATTAACAAATAAAAATATTTTATGTTGGTTTTCGAAGATATGCTTAGTTTCTAAATATGGAGACATTTCAGGAAACTAATGATTGAAGACCTATTTTCTTGGAGAAGAATTTGCAGACTTTGTTCAGCCTCACTGTTGTGTCTTTGAAGCCCAACTCAGTCCAAAATAGTTTTATAAATGGGCTGGTGTATACCTAGTATTAGGTGGAACTTACCTGTGTATTTTTGTTAGGGTTTTTAGAATCCTTATTGTTGGGTTGTAAGTTTTGTGTCAGATGTTCATAAGCTTTTAAGCATTGAACATTTGTGTGTCAGATGCTCATAAGCTGTTAAGTATTGAATATTTATGTGTCAATTCTCATAAGCTTTTAAGCATTGAGTTTTGTGTGTCTTGGAAGAGTGACTTCTAGTTTTGTTCTCTACTTGTGTTTAGAGTTGCTCCAATTGCTAAGTGTGATTGAAGATAGATTTGAGGAGGGCCTCATACCTAGGTGTGTGTCTTAGGTAGAAGTTAAGCAAAGGGTGGTGATTAAGTGTGTAGGCTGTAAACTGAGATGTTTGCTATGAGGTCTACAAATTGATACTATCTAGTTAATTTCGTCCCTGGCTTGGTAGCCCCCAGAGTAGGAAATTTGTTCCGAACTGGGTAAACATATATGTGTGTTCTTTATATCCAGAATTGTTTATTTTGTTCATATATCTTGTTGTTATATGTTGAAGTCGGATCCGGTGTCTTGACATCTCTTAGGACATCTGAGACCTGACAGCCAGAATTTCACCAGCGGTCATTCATCATCAACGACGACCTTCACAGCCGCCCATGGTGGTTGATGCCTAGGGTTCTAAGGGTTCTTAGGGTTCATAGGAGTTTCTGGATTTTGGTTGAAGATCCCGATTTAACTTCAACCAGAGATCTGGGGGTTACTGTGGTTGTAAGGTGGTTCATAGCGGTGCAAGACAGCGTCGCCTGCTGAGGAGATTTGAGGTGACTGGAAATCTAGAGAGAGGTCAGAGCCTCTCTCTCTCTACATCGTGTTTGTATAGTGAGAAGGGTTTAGAGAAAGAGAGACGGAGGGAAGAAAATGGAATGAAATTTAGATATAGCCCCATGTCTCTCTGTGTGCCCACGCTTAACATGCTCCCTCAGTCAAAGCACAATCACAACTGTCTGTTGATTATACTTCAGATCAATGCTCTAGAGTTAACCTCTGGTGGCCCTTTGTTCTGAATCAGATGGTTGTGATCTCGCTGACGCACCATAATCCCATACACCTCCTCATATGCTGGCTAATGGATCCAACAATTTATTTGGGCTCAAGCTCGTTTCTTTTCACACACCCCAAAATTACTTCTTCAACGTAATTAACACCCTCATGTAATTGGGCTCTAAACCTAACCTGGGCTCATCCTTATTATTAGCACACCCTTAAAATTGCTACACTGAACCATTTGTACCCCATACTTTAATGGATTATAAACAATAATTGAGCTTAGGCCCTTGCTATTTCAACCCCCTCTTTTACTACCTCAACTAAAAATACACCCCCTATTTTTAATTGTTTAATTTATTTAATTAATTAATTTAATTTATTTATTTGTTTATTTGATTCATATGTTTGTTTAAATTACCAATTTTCATCTTACATCATTTTTTGTCATTTGCATTAAAATTATATATTTTTTCATTTATCATGAAATAATTATGTTAATAATAAATATTTGACTATTATTAGAAATATTTAATATATTTCTAATAATAAGAAAATAATTATTTGTTAACTATTTTTAAAAATACTAACCCCTTTATCAATGCATCAAATAATTTTTCATCATTCAAGCTTACTTTTTTTCAAACTTCATTATGCATTTTAAGACAACTAACCAATCAAACTTAACATTATTTTCCACTAACATAATTTCAATTTCAATATTATTTTCAAAAAAGGATTGTGGATATATTTTCTATGTTAACTGTGAACTTCGTCTACGACTATGTTATTTTCAAACCCAAACAAGATTCAAGGGTAATTCTAAAACATTTCCACAATCCATAAAAAACTAACCAAACACATACGAACAACAATTTGGACTCTCATTCTTCGCAAGGAGATACGTAGGCACGTGATTAAAACCAAGGCGAGTTCATAACTAAAAAACTAAATTCTTTTCTCAAATACACGGAAACGATGTTGTTAAATAGAAAATCCCCGATTTACCCTTTAACCTAGAAAAGGTTCCCCTTGAGAATAATGGAGATGAAAGGTGCCTAACACCTTCCCTTCGTCTAACCAACTCACGAATTTAGAATCTATGTACAAATTAGGGTTACCCGTTATTTCCCCGTCCTTAACACAAAAATTAATGGCGGAAACTCTCTATTTTCTGCCGGTTACAACAACTGGCAACTCTGTTGGGGACATAACCATAAGGTTTAGAGTTTCCCCATTTTTTAGGTCTACAGTTTTTGGGGTGCTTTCTATTTATAGTATGTTTTTGTTTTCATGTTTATTTATTGGTTTATTGTTTATTTATTATTTATCACATTATTATTATATTTATCATATTATTGTTGGTTGGGTTTTAATTTCAAAAAATATATCAAACCTTAGAAAGAAGGATTGTCTATTGGCCAAGGGGGTTTAACATCCTTATAAGTTTATGCGACGACTTCGCCTAGAGTCAGTTGAGTTCCAAGGAATATCTTTTAGAGAGCTAGACTCTCTTGGAGGCAGCACTTTGGGATTCGGCCAATGAATCTTTGTATAACCCTAAAACAAAATCTCATGGTGAGACCTTGAATGACCTAAGATACAAAAGTCTCAGTCTACAAAGAGGCTCCACCTAAGGGGGGCCCTTGTGCTTTTTTCTATTTGGTGTTATCCATGATACCTCTAAGGAAGCCACCCTTATGGGGAAGGTAGAATGTTCGTAGGACGAAACTAGGAACCTACCTACTAAAGATACTTTTTATAACCTCACCATAATGTTACATCACCATGCATACATACATCTTACATTTCAAAATATTCATTGTTTTTGCATTTGTGTTGACTTATTCACAAGATTCCTAAGAAAAAAATTAATGGTTTTTGGTGAGTATCCAGAAGATGAATACCCATAAGAAACAAACCATCCGAGTTAGCGTCGTGGTCCCTGATTTGAAGAAGATCAAACTGATTAAGAGGAAACTAACTGAGAAAGCTATGAAGATGTCTGTTCGATGCTATGGGGATATGCTTGTGTTGACCAAGATAATTTTGCAAGTGGAAGCGGTCACTGCCCTTGCTCAATTTTACGACCCTTCGCTAAGATGTTTCACTTTCCCGAACTTTTAACTAGCACCTACTTTGGAAGAATTTGATAGGATCTTGGATTTCTCTAGAATCAAAGATGAAGCTTACAAAGGAATTGGATAGACTATCAGTATAATAAAGTTGGCTAAGGAGATAGGGATACCTTTCACTGACTTTCTACTTAATTACTTTTAAAATGGGGAAGTTCAAGGGGTTAAAAGACAATACTTAGAATCCAAGGCTCTTTCTTTTTCTGATAAGAAATAATGGGAAGCTTGTGTGGACTGTTTGGCACTACTAATTTTTGGTTTGGTTTTATTTCCAAATACTATTTACTATATTGATTCAGCGGCCATTAATGTATTTTAGGGAGTAAAGGTGTTAAATGCCGATCCTACTCCTACTTTACTTGCTGATGTTTACTACGCCCTTCATACACACTATGAAAAGGGAATGGGCGTGCTAAATTGTTGTATTCCTCTCTTGTACTCTTGGATCATTTCTCACCTCTACAAAAAGGACTACATGGTTAAAGACTTAACAAATAATGAATGGTCCCACAATTTTAGGGCTCTTACGACTGCTTCTATTTTGTGGTATTCTATGAAGTTGAATATAGGTGATATTGTCTATAGTTGTGGAGAACTTCCAAACGTTCATTTGATTGGAACAAGAGGATGTATTAACTATAACCCAACTTTGGCTTTACGTCAACTTGGGAACCCTTTAGAAGATAAACCTTCAGATGAACAACTTGAACAATTGGTCTTTTATGATATGGGTAAGAGCAACCCCGAGTTACTTGCAAAAATAATCCAAGCTTGGAGTAGGGTTCACAAGAAAGGTGCTGAATTTGGAAGGAAGAATGTGGTGGCGAGAGAGCCTTATACTCAATGGGCTTTGGAGAGGATTTGAATCATCAAACTGCCATTTGATATTGATCCTACATACATACCAGACATACCAGACCCTCTTTCGATGTCAGTAGAGGAGATAAAAGAGCTAAAAAATGCCCTGGAGCAAGCCCAAAGGGACAAGAAGAATTTGGAACATGATCTTTATGATGTTGCTATTGAGAAGAATCATTTGCATTGAGTGCTCGAGATGAAAGAACAACATATTCAAAGCGACCATGAATTAGCTGAGAAAGAAAGGTCTAAAAGAAAATGTTCAACCGAGGGGTTGCTAAGTGCTACTTTAAATCTTGACTCCCACAATCAAAGGTTGGACGACGCCACAAGAGAAATTGGAAGGCTAAAGAAATTGTATGGTAAAGCATTACAAGAAAAAATAGAATTGGAAGAGGTTCTGAGAATCTAAGTTCAAGGGTTGCAAGAAGGTGCTCAAGATCAAGCAGACCATATTCAAATTCTTCTCATAAGTCTCCAAGAAATCCAAGAAGCAGAGGTAATAGAATACCTTATAAAAATAAGAGAAGAAGAACCGCTCTCTCGAAAGGTGGAGGAATATGAGCAAGTATGCCAAGAATTAGAAGACCTCTGAAAGGATTTCCTCATACAATGGGAACTCTATAAGGAGAAGAGGGATGAGAAGAGATATTGGGAAAGCAATATGCAAAGATAGCTCAAGCGGGAGAGGATAACAAGGTCACAATCCCTACACTTTACAAAGAGTACCCGAGGTACAAAGAAAAACACGCAAAGCTTACCTTCCTAGCAAACAATCTCATTGGTGACATTCCTAGAAACTCGAGAGATGCAAAAGTTATAATGGTCCCTCTTTCGAAGGATGTTGAAGACTTCCTCAACCTTTGTAGGGAGATGGTGGATGGTTTTAGGGAAGAGATATGCAAACATGCTTAGGTGATTTTAGTCTCCCTTTGGTTATTTCGTTTAGTATTTGACACTTGTTCTTGATTCAGTAAACCCATTTGCTATTTGTTTCGGTATTTGGATTGTATTTTCCTTTCAAGGTTGATGGTTTCTATTCAATAAAAAGTACTTTGTTTTTGTATTTTATTTGTGTATGTTCTTTGGGATACTCACCAACAAAAAAGTAAAACCTGAAGAAAAAAATAACAAAAAGGAATCCAATGTGAATAAGACATTTGAATAAAATCTTAGCATATTCATACATATTCAACCAAGCACAAGCATCTCATTTCATATGTCATACAAAAAACTCATTATTTTCATATCATCTCCAGTTAAATCATTGGGAAAACCACACTACCTTCCCGACCTCCGTATCAAACAAGAGCTCATCAAAAGAAAGTAATGGAGAAAACCAAAGAGAACCAAGCAAAATTTCAAGAAGACTTGGAACAAGTGAAAGGAAGTATAGACTCAACGAAAGAAGGCATGAGTCATGTTCTTCTCGCCTTGAAAAATATCATAGCAAGACAAGACAAGATTCCCAAGGTGGCTTTTAGGGAAGTAGCCCAAACCATTGGTGCATCAAGCAGTCACCAATCAAGACATGAGCCAGAATTTGGTCCCACAAAGTCAACTCTTGCCCAACAAGAAACCATCATGACTGAAGGTTTCGTTCCACCTCCTCTGAAGGTGGAGGCATCCCATACTTTGTAAATACTAGTCAACAACGGGGATAATTACATATAACTACAATATGGAGACCACGATTTAGAAGGAGTGGCTCAAGTGCCCCAACCAAAGACTCTTGAAGATCCTCTGGCGATGAACCAATATAAATCCCTCGAAGAAAGACTAAAGGTTATGGAGGCTTATGACGCTTTCAACGTCGATGCTCTTGAAATGGGCCTAGTCCCAGATGTAGTAATTCCTCCGAATTTCAAAGTACCTAACTTTGGAAAATATAAGAGAATCATATGCCCTAGGAAGCATTTGTGCATGTACTGCAGAAAAATGCATGCCTATGCTCATGATCAGAAACTAATGATCCATTGTTTCCAAGACAGCTGAAGCAACCTGAAAAAATAAATCTCTCAAACATACAATGATGTTGCCATTGGACATTTATCTATCCCACGGGAAGGGAAAGGAAAACATCGAAGAAAATCAGAAGAGGGAGAAATCAAGGTCTCACGACCAAGAGAATGGGTAAGGGAGACGATTACGAAAGAGGAAGGTATTAAAACCTCTTACGTGCGTGGTACTCCATGAAATCCACTCTTGTTATCTAATATAATGGGTGTGTTTTAATCTAAAGCTAGGTTGTACAGGGAATTCATGAATGCATAGGATTATATACAAAAAGAAAAGGTTTTAATAGTCGTTCCTAGCTCGGTTGCGAACCTTTGTACCTTCGTACCACCGTCCTTGCAATGGGGATCAAGGCACTCGTAGTTCACCTTAAAAGTTTTGGTTGGTTGCATGTTTTTTATGAACGATGTTATTGAAGCATGTCCTTTTTGAAAAGGTTTTAAAAGAAAAAGGTCTGAATAAAAAAAGGTCTGCATTGGTTGGTGTTTTTACCTTGAAAAGGGTTTATTAATGTTAGAGTGTTTTAAAGTTTGAACAAAGAAAAAGAGAGTTTTAGTCTTAAGAATGTAAAAGGGAAATAAAAAAGTATAAGGGAAACTATCTATCTCTATTCCAATATTATCATACAATGATGACCCTAAGGTTTAGATAACAAAGGGAAATCTCTACCTAAGTTAACATGCATAGGTTACGACCTAATATCCAACTCGAATCGAAAATGAAACAGGCAATTCTAAGGGAGCATGCAAAGGTTTACAACCTAATGTGCAACTTGAATCAATAACGAAACAAGCAATCCTAAGGGAGCATGCAAAGTTTTACAACCTAATGAAAAACGCAAACACAAGTGCAATCAAACAAATTTGAACCAAAACCAAAGCACAAATCAAGTGCGAGCTAGTAAAAAACAAAGAATCCAATGGATTTCAAAGTGGGAGTAAGGAACTCTTTCCACTTGATTTGCTCAAGCACTGGTGTCGAGTAACAACTCGAAGCGTCAACGTTTAAAGAAATGTGAGCTAACATCTTCGAAATGAATGAGAAAGTGTGGCGGTTGGTTACGAACCCTTTTCCACTTTATTTGACTCAATAGACGAGAATAAGCATGATTCAAAGTGTCAACATGCAACGTGAGCTAAGAACGACACATACTAGAAAGTGTGGGGGCCGATTGCGAGCCCTTTGCTCCACTTAATGACTTGATAGAAAGAAAAAAGTAAAAGGGGAGAGGAATTGCCTTCTTTGAGGACTTTTTCACATAACTAAACACAAACATGGCCTCTTTTGAGGACTCTTAACAAAACTAACATTGTCTCCTTTGAGGACTTTAAACAGATTTTCCCACCTAAAGTAGGTACTCCCAGTAATGCATCTCTATTCCTACTTTTCATGGCAAGGAAAAGAAAATACAATGCGGAATTAAAAAACTAGAACTGGAACAATACTAAATGAACAAGAGTTTATAGCAAGCAAGCAAAGCAAAGAAACCCAGAAAACTTCGTGCAAGCTTCACCAAGAAAGCACATAGTAGGGGTGTTCAAATCCAAATCAATATAAATAAAAACCACAAATCGATCCAAAAAACCGAAACACACAAAAACCAAATTTATTGGATGTGTTTGGTTGTCATTTTTATGAAAACCCCAGTTCGGATCAGATTTCAGTTTGATTTTTCAAAACCGATTCAAGCCAAACCGTAATCCATGTATATATTTTTATACTTATTTATTGTTTATTAGTATGATATGTTAGGTGAATTTATTATTTGATGATAATAATTTTTTAATAATATTTATTTGTTTGATTTAATCTATTTATTTTTATTATTTCAACCATAATCGATCACTCTCATTTGGTAATATTAACTTTTAATATATTTAGGTTATATATTATATCAAACCTATGATTTATTAGTATTTTTATAAAATTAATAAAAATATAATTTATAATTTGGATATCCAAAAACTAATTTAAATTAAACCGCATTAAATTGGATCAGATCAGATTGGATTTTTTTAATATATCATCCAAAATCGAACCGAACCACAAATAAATTTATCCTTGGATCAGATGAGTTTTTGTTTTAAAACCAATCCAAACCGAACCGCGAACACCCCTAGCACATAGTCAGAAATCGGACACAATGATAATAAGCATCAAAGCATCATATGAAAGTAATCATACGTGTATCTAATATCATGTGTATCCTGCGCAACACACAAAACCATACAAGCACAAATAATTCGTGCATCGCATGGTGCGAGAATCCTCCTTTCCGAAGCTTGCACAAGCCCACAAGAAGAGTTAGTGATAACAAGAAAGCATAAACAAAATCAAGAAATCATATTGTAACTCAAAATAAGATATAAATGCAAAGAAATAACATTCGAACAAGTACCCGAACACGGAAATAGAAAATCGGGCAGCACCGCATCCATACAAGAAATGACTCTAAAATTCAAGTCAAAACCAACAAAATTCATCATAGATGTTTAAATAATTCTCAAATACAATCAAGTATGCACCATATGACAATTGAATCACAATGTAGACTCACATAACATATCCAGACAACATTGTTGTAACACATGCATTGTGCAAAAAGTCGATTTAAAATCAATCAAACTTCACATACATGTCAAACTTAGACTAAAGCAAGTTCAATCATGTGCTAACCAACAATAAAAACAAGTTCCAAGGCCTACTTACAAATTCGGGCAACATAGTATCAATGAAACAAATCACCCAAATAATCGCATTAAAATCGGGTAACCTCAACAACAATTGTTCAACAATCAACCAAATGACACACGTATGCACTAGATGAACATGGCATCACAATATACATGTATCAATAAAATCCGAACAACACTATACCACTTCATGAGATGCACCAAAAAGTCGAATTAAAATCGATCAAAACCACCACAATTGTCATGTAATTACCAAGTGCAAACCAAATATGCAAGATGCAACAAATAAATCCAAGTTTATGGCATATTTATGAATTCCGGATAGCACTATATCAAGTGTCGATACTTGTCAAAAAAAATTTTGGAATCATCATTTTAATGCAAAGAGTCCATGTATCGACACATGAAAACTCTACCGAAATTCACAAACAAAATTCAATTATCCTACAGGTATCGTTACCATAATTTCCAAGTATACAATCAAATGTTATACAATAGTTCAATCAATTAATCGAATCTAACACATAAACTCACCAATTAGTTGCAAATAATTCAAATGATTCCAAATCTTAACATTGTCAACATCAATGTTCAATTCATGTAAATCAGCACTCCATGCATCAACATAAAATTCAATTGAATTCAACAATTAACAAATTGATGCGTCGAAATTCAAGATCCAAACTGTGATACGGTGAGAGAACTGACTTGGGTGTTTTGTGTTTTATCGCAAATTTTGCGGTTAGAAAGATATGCCACCGACTTTTCTTTTATCCAAAAGGAAAGGCTGAAAAGAACAGGAAATACCTTTGAGATTGTTTCTTGAGTTCGGGGGGTAGATTATGAAAAGGGAAGGTGTTAGAACCCTTCTCATCCATAGTTATCTATGGGCTCTTAGTTTCTTGCTAGATCACTTGCTTTTGTTTGAAAGTGTGCTTTGTGGTGGTTTTTGAAAGTATTTTTAAAAGGCGCCATCGTTTAGGCAAACTTTGTAATAGTTCTCGTTCGTAAGAATGTATACAAATTATTGATCTTTTGAAAATGTTTCATGTTTGGAAAGTGTTTTGAAAGTGTTTTTGAAAGCGTTGGTGTTTGTTTTGAAAATAAGCAAGAGTGTTTGATTTGAAATTGAGCAAGAAACTAGGAACAATCTACCTACTCAAAAGTATTAGTTCATTTCTTCCTTTCCTTTGATATTGCTATCTTACCATTGATTTGGTAAGAAGCCTTATCTTTGGATGTAAAGGGACGGACGAGGGTCATCGTATAGCCATGATAGCAATGTTGTGAGATGTCTTAGCATTTCTCTTTGAGGGACTAAGATCATTTTGAAAGGCAACATTGATAGCGTCATCGAGAGACTATGATCTTGTATTATTTATTTTTTTTGCTAAGACATCTCACATGCATAACATGGTCATTTTTGTAAGGCAACAAAGTGGAATTACACTAAGGGTGCAAGTGTATTTAATTTACATGCATTGTTTATCTTGCATTAGGGTTTGCTACTTGTTGATTTTAGCTTTCCATACAAACTCTAATTACTAGCATTTATATAAAGCGATAAATTGTGGAAAGTAAAATTAATAAGCTATTACATCATTAGGGGAGGGGGTATACAAATTTACAAATGGGGATTTTGCAAGAAAATTAAACCTAATTATCTATTACAACCATATTGAATATGTACAAGAATTGAAAAATATAATGTACAAATGCAAATGGAAAAATAAATGATTTTTGTTAAAGGGTTTTAACCTAATTAAGAGAGATGATTAATTAAAATTAAATAAATTAAACCTAAACTAATTAAGAAAAGAGATTAAGTTAAAATAATTTTTAGCATTTTTTATGAAAAGGTTTTAAATTAATAAAAATAAAATGAGAAATTAATTAATTAAAAGAAACCTAAATTCTAAGTTAATTTTAATTAAGAAATCAAAAACCTAAATCTAATTATTATTTATTAAAAAAAGAAATTAAATTGTTAAGAAAATATTTTTTGTTCTTTTTGTTTTATAAAGAAAATAAAACATATAAATGAGCATTTTTTTTAAATATGTAAATAAATACATAAAATATTTTTTTGATTTTTTGTTATTAAAAATAATAATAATGATAATAATAGTACTAATAAAAAATATTAAAGAAAATGAAAATATAATGTAAAATATAAAAGAAAATAAAAAAATAAAAAGATTTGGGTCAGGTGGTGCAAAAGTAGGCAGGGGGTTAGAGGCCAGCAAAAACAATAAAGCCCACTGGAGAGGCCCAGGCGCTGCTGTGCGACAAAAAAGAGAGAAAATGTGAGAAATAAGGAAAAAATGTAGCATTGGGTGTTAAACCCATGACCTTCCATACATACGCGCGTTGCGCTACCTTTGCCATTGGGGTGGCTGTACATCCGTTAACATAACTGAAATAATAAATACGTAATACAAAACAAGTTCCAGAAATGAACTTCATCTTCAACCTCCAGCCATGGATCCTGTAAATTCACCATTTCTCAACAAAAAATGAAAGATGCAAACATGAAAGTTGCTCCATTTTTCCATACGAATCCAACCATATAAATATCATAAGCTATAAATCAAAGATGAATGAGAATTTCTAAAAGTACCAAATTCTGACCTAATTATTTTAGAAAGTTCAAACTCAAAATTCTCACTACTCAAGCAATATAAATGAAATCTATGGACATGTATAGTTTCAGGGAAATGTTTTCTACATTTTATCATTGAAAATGGAAAGCTAACAATGCCTATATGAAGATTTCAAAAGTCAGAAAACTTACCTCAAAAATGGATTACGTGTTTTGCAAATGAGCTTGATTCAAAGTGTAGCAATGATCAGGTTAGCTTCCTTGAGTCTCTAGGAAGCTAATCCAATGGTTAGCTTGAGTTGAGAGTGGTTGAAATTTCCTGGAGAAGTCAAGTTGCAGACCCCTGTTTTTGAGCTTGGACAATGGTGAAAATGGTGTTACAGTTTAGAAACAGGGATTGGGATGAGTTTTATTTGAAGTAAGGAAGCTTTTGATATGATTTGGAGAGAAAACTCACGAGTGGTTTGATAGATAGGAGTTTTTGGTCAGGTCCTGCACAACAATGGAGGTTTTGTGCAATCTGAGTTTTCAGGGAGTTTGAGTGAGTTTGAAGGTGTTAATGCTTGTGTGTTAGCTCACAAATAGTGACTCTATTTATAAGCAACAAGTTTGGAGACTTGTTGTTGATCAGAATACAAAAACAAATGCTTAAGTTTAACATGTGATTTTTGAGAAATCCAAGTTTCAAAGTCTTGTGTACTTGCTAATGTAGAGTGGTTATGCTTTAAACAAGTTTGCTTCTGACTTTGTATATAGAGTGTGATCATAGGGAACAAGTTAGAGGCTCAAGAATTGACTTTGTGCATAAAGCTTTCATTTCAAAAATGGCATTCTTCACTTTCTTCCCAAAATGGCAATGTGAATTGGATAAAGCTTAAACCACTTGGATTATAGCTCAAAAGTTTGTGTAATCCATTAATGCTGGATAGATACACAAGTTAGAAGGCCTTCAAATCAATATTATGCAGCCTAACATTGAAATTTAGTTATGTGTTCGTCAAGAAATGACTTGTAATTCAAGAATGAAACCCTAACTTCTTGCCTTCGATTCTCCTTGCCCAAGTATGATCTCAATGAGTTCTTGGACATTTTGGAAAGCTTGTAACATTATCTACAACCTATATGTTGGACATTTTTGAAAATTCATCTTGGAACTATGTGAAACATTTCCATAAAGTTAGTTCCAAATCCTGCCTAAACTAGGGCAAAATTTCACTAAGTTTCCAAGTTTCATGAACATGTCTTCTTAAAATCATAACTTTAAATCCATGAATTTCTAGGATAAGTTGTGTTATAAAATGTTTTAGATATAATTTAGATAAAAAACTTTCATTTTTGAAGTTTCCTTTGAATCATCTTGCATCATTGTAAAAATTTATGAAAAAATATGAATTTTCCAACACTTGGAAAAATTTCTAAGTTTAGAAATTTTGACTTTTCAAAATGAAATCTTGAATTTTTAATTTCTTGATGAACAAGTTTCATATTTTGACATGTTTTGATGAATTGTGATCTTTGATACTTGATTTTAACCAAAAAGTCAAAGTTTGACTTTTCAGTATACAATTGACTTTTCATCAGTTGACTGAAATTCATATGTCAACCAATTAATCTTGAGGAATGCTTTGAGCCTTGTCATTAGGTAAAAATGATTCATTTTAATCCTTGAGATCATGTCTCAAACCAATCAATCATTTGCTAGGTCAAAAATCAGAAATTGCATCTTCTCAATCAAAACCCTAATTTTGTCCATTTTGCCCTTTTGATGACCTAATCAAATTTCTTAAGGAATTGTGGTCCAAACTTGATCAAATGACATATGTGAGTTCATAATGTTGATATGGGTCAAAAAGTATGAAGTTTGATTGTAAATTGACCATTGTTGACTTTTTCCCCAATACAGTTGATTTTAGGTCAACTGATTAATTGACTGGGCAAAAATATGATCCAAGACTTGAAACATGACATGAGAAATCTTGAGAGTCCAAAATGATCCATGAAAGTCATATGAGGAATTAAAAGTCCATTTGTCCTTGTGAAATCTCAAACCCTAATTTTCAGTTATCAGTGCTTGAGGAGGTGTCTTGAGTTGATCACCCTTGTGCAGTCTTGAATCCAAGGAGATCTTGTGAGAGATTATTTGATAAATGAGAGGGAATATTTTGGGGTAAAATAGCTGCCCCTGTTCAATCTTCTTAAACCTGAAGAGTTAGATTGGCGGACCCGCCATTCATGACTTGAAGGTGGAAGATGATTGAACACTAGAGTGCCCAGAAATTTGCACTCGAAGATGTACTGGGAATGGGCTTATAGATGCCATTTGGAGGAATGATGGTAAGTACTGGAATAAGTATTAGCACAAATCTTTGGTCGATTTATGCTAAAACCTAATGTCTTACCTGTGGAAAAAGGGTTAGTAAAATGCAGATGTATGCATGATGCTCACCAGATGAATGGTATTATGCTAAATGCATTTTGTATGTACATACTATGATGTATGAATGTGTGATGCATATTTGTCCTGGAAAATAAATCCCTGACTTTTGCTGAGGAGTTTTGGGAAGCTGAGTCCCGGATCACTGTTGGGGATGAAGAGTATATATATATATCTTCAAACTTGTTGAAAGGATGCTTTCTCTGGGGAATATCTCTTGAATGTCAGTTGTTATCTGCTCGGATCCAGGCTTCACAACTTGCTGAGGATAGGGAAGTCAACTGCTATCTGGTCGGATCCAGGCTTCAAGGTAACTTACTGGGAGAAATAAATTAACTATTATCTGGTCAGATTCCAGGCTTCGTAAAAAATTTCTTGAGGAGAGTGAAGTTAGGCTGTTATCTGGTTGGATTCTCCGCTTCACAACAACTTGCCGGAGATAAGGAAGTTAACTATTATCTGGTCGGGTTCCAGGCTTTGCAGTAACTTGAAGTGGTAACTACTATCTGGTCAGGTCCAGGTTTCATAGTTTTTGAACAGTTATACTATTATTTGGTCGATTTCAGGCTTCATATTGTCTTGTTGGGAATTGTAGCTAGTTGTTATCTAGTCGGATTCCAGGCTTCACAATAATTTGCTTGAATAGATGAAATTGAAAACTGATATTTGGTCGGATCCAGGCTTTACAGATTTCTGAGGTGGATGAAGTTAATTGATATCTGGTCGAGTCTAGGCTTCACAATAAACTTGTTTGAAGACATAGAGTTAAACTGATATCTGGTCGGGTCCAGGTTTTTCAGTAACTTTCTTAGAACTTAGTTGTTATCTGGTCGGACTCCAGGTTTCACAATGAACTTCTGAGAGGAATTCCTATCTGGTCGGATCTAGGATTCACAATAACTTACTTGAAAAGATGAAGTTGAAAATTGATATCTGGTTGTATCCAGGCTTCACAGTAACTTGTTAGGGTAGATGCAAACTCTACTGGGGGAAGAGAAGTTAAACCCCGATTTAATTGAATCCAGGTTCTTCTATATATTGAAGAGTTAAACTATTATCTGGTCGGGTCCAGGTTTCATAGTATCTTGCGAAGTTAACTATTATCTGGTCGGGTCCAATCTTCATAGTTAGTTGAAAGGTTACACTATTATCTGGTCGGATCCAGGCTCTATAGTTACTTGAGAAGTTGACTACTATCTGGTCGGGTCCAGGCTTCATAATAGTTTGAAATTTGTACTAATATATGGTTGGTCCCAGACTTCATAGTATCTTTTGGTGATAGTAAAGGTTTTATTAATGACTTTATTGGGGATTAGGGGTTGTGGCCCTATGATTTGCAATAGTCTAAAAGGAAAATTCAAGCTGGAGAGTGTGGACTCAGTCGGGGAAGACAGACTCAGCTTGGGGGATATAATCTGCTTGGGAAGGATACACTCAGCCGGGGATAATAGATTCAGCTAGGGAAGATAGACTATGTCGGGAGAATTTTGAACTCGGTTGGGGAGTTATGCTACTCGTTGTTTGTTGGGGAAATAAACCTTGTTGGGGAAATAAACCCTGTTGATGAATATTTGATGAACTGCTGATGAGGTGAGTTCTTTGAGAAAGAGATCCACCGAGCTTTTTCTTGTAGGATCAACTTAGCTGGGGAGAGAGCTGCCAAGAGATTGAGACTCTGGTTGGAGATTAACCCGTGCAAAGAGACTTAAAGGGTAACATTGTTGAGTAATTATTTATTGTAACCGTCTTTGCGGAGATAATGTTAATGAAATAACTCTGTGAGGATATTCCATATACATTAAAGAGATGCTTGTTGCTGTTAGGTCATATGTGCCGAACAGTTTTAATTATGTTCATATGCATATGTTCGTTCAATTTTAGTCATTGGACAACTTTGCATTCAAAACAAAACAGAAAGTTTGCACTTCAAAGTATATTTGTATTGATATTTTGCCCATGAATAGGGGTTTTTTGTACAAAGAGATGGAGATCCTAGTAAGAGGAAATCGTCGAAAGGAAAACAAAGATTAAAAACAAAAATAATAACCATGTGAAATGATCTCATTGCATTCCAACTCTACTATTTTCCCAATGTCTTCGAATGCCCCTTGCCATTGATATAAGTTGATTGGATTGATCTTGGACCGTTTGAACTCGAGCCTTGATGATAAAGTTGACTGTGGTGATTCCACGGGACATAGTCATACGCTTTCAATCCTTAACTTTTTCCTGGACTTCCCTTTCTGGTTCTCAGCCCACCAGGATACCCATTTTTGCCTAAGTAGCCCTTTTGGGTTTTCAACTTGCTGGGTGTACAATCTTTTGCATATATCCCTAATTTTTGCCTAAACCTCATGGTTTACCGGGATGCCCTTATTTTTGCCTAGGTGTGTCAACCTAGCGGGTCTCTTATGCGTAGTATTTTTTAACTATGTCCGCGTTTATAGGATGTGGGAAGTCTTCACCATCCATGGTAGTCAGTATCATGGCACCACCAGAGAACACTCTCTTGACAACAAATGGCCCTTCATAGGTGGGAGTCTATTTGCCTCTGGGGTCGCCTTGTGGCAGAATGATGCGCTTTATCACCAAGTCACCAGCTTGATATACTCGAGGCTTGATCTTTTTGTTGAAAGCCTTGATCATACGTTTTTGGTACGTCTGACCATGACAAACAGCAGCCAATCGTTTTTCATTGATCAAGTTCAACATATCCAATCTCCTATGAATCCGCTCGTCTTCGCTTAGGCCTGACTCATTCATAATCCTTAGTGAAGGGATCTGAACTTCCATTGGCAAAACAGCTTCCATGCCATAGACTAGGGAAAAGGGAGTTGCCCCAGTTGATGTTCTAGCTGAAATACGGTAGCCTTGAAGAGAAAATGGTAACATCACATGCCAGTCCTTATAGGTTACTACCATTTTCTGCACAATCTTATTAATGTTTTTGTTGGCTACTTCGACTACGCCATTCATTTTAGGTCTATAAGGAGAAGAATTGTGATGCTTGATCTTGAACTGAGTGCAAAGCTCGAGAATCATAGCATTGTTGATGTTAGTCCCATTGTCGGTGATGATCCTTTCGGGGATACCATAGAGGCAGATGAGGTTATGTTTGATGAATCTGGCTACCACATTCTTTATGACTGAGGCAAAAGAGGTGGCTTCAACCCATTTGGTGAAATAATCAATAGCAACCAGAATGAAGCGATGTCCATTGGAAGCGGTGGGCTTGATTTCTCCAATCATGTCAATGCCCCATATTGCAAATGGCCATGTAGTGGTCATGACGTTCAGAGGGATAGGAGGCATGTAGACCTTGTCTGCATATATTTGGCATTTGTGACAAGTTCTTGAATATTTATGGCAATCAGTCTCCATTGTTGACCAATAGTAGCCAGCTCTTAGGATTTTCTTGTCCATCGTATATCCACTTGAGTGAGTGCCAAAGAGACCATCCTGCATTTCTTCCATAATTTCCTATGCCTCCTTCTTGTCCACACATCGGAGTAGAGTAGAATCATGGTTGCTCTTGTATAATATTTCGTTACTTAGGAAGAATTTGGCTGAAAATATTTGTAGGAACTTTCTATCATTGATGGATGCTCCCTCTGGATACTCTTGTGCTTCGAGATATCTCATCACCTCATGGCACCATGGCTTTTCTGTATCAGTGTCAAGCTCACAACAATGCACATGTTCGTCGAATATCTCAATCATAATCATAGGGGATTCGTTGTCCCATCTAACCTTGAACATTGAAGACATGGTTGCCAAGACATCAGCCAGCTGATTTTCTTCCCTCGGGAAGTGCTCAAAGGTGATCTCTTCAAAGTGAGGAATCAAGGATAGAACAAGTTCCTTGTATGGGATGAGATCAGGGTGTTTAGTTTCCCAATCTCCTTTTACTTGGCTAATCTTTAGAGAGGAATCCCCAAACACATTCAAATGCTTGATTCTCAACTACGCCATTCATTTTAGGTCAATATGGGAAAGAATTGTGATGCTTGATCTTGAACTGAGTACAAAGCTCAGTAATCATAGCATTGTTGAGGTTAGTCCCATTGTCGGTGATGATCCTTTTGGGGATACCATAGCTGCAGATGAGGTTATGTTTGATGAATCTGGCTACCATATTCTTTGTGACTGAGGCAAATGAAGCGGCTTCGACCCATTTGGTGAAGTAATCAATGGCGACCAGAATGAAGAGATGTCCATTGGAAGTGGTGGGCTTGATTTCTCCAATCATGTCAATTCCCCACATTGCAAACAGCCACGGAGCGGTCATGACGTTCAGAGGGATAAGAGGCACATGGACCTTGTCAGCATAGATTTGGCATTTGTGACAAGTTCTTGAATGTTGATGGCAATCAGTCTTCATTGTTGACCAATAGTAGCCAGCTCTCAAGATTTTCTTGGCCATCGTATGTCCGCTTGAGTGAGTCACAAAGAGACCATCGTGCATGTCTTCCATAATTTCCTCTGCCTCCTTCTTGTCCACACACCGGAGTAGAGTAGAGTCATGGTTGCGCTTGTAAAATGTTCTGCTGCTTAGGAAGAATTTGGCTGCAAATCTTTGTAAGAACTTTCTGTCGTTGATGGATGATCCCTCAGGATACTCTTGTGCTTCAAGATATCTCATCACCTCATGGTACCATGGCTTTTCCGTGTCAGTTTCAAGCTCACAGCAGTGTGCAGGTTCGTCGAATCGCTCAATCGTAATCATAGGGGCTTCGTTGTCCTATCTGACATTAAACATTGAAGACATGGTTGCCAAGGCATCAACTAGTTGATTTTCTTCCCTAGGGAAGTGTTCAAAGGTGATCTATTTGAAATAGGGAATCAGGGATAGCACATGTTCCTTGTAAGGGATGAGATTAGGGTGCTTAGTGTCTGAATCTCCTTTTACTTGGCTAATCACTAGAGCGGAATCCCCAAACACATTCAAATGCTTGATCCTTAACTCAATGGCAGCTTTCAGACCCAAAATGCACACTTCATACTCAGCCATATTGTTCGTGTAATTGAAGCATAGTCTGGCAGTGAATGGAGTGTGGCAACCTTCAGGGGATATGATCACAACACCAATTTCGTTACCCAAGGCATTTGAAGCCCCATCGAAGACCATAGTCCATCGGGATCCTTGTTCAGATCCATCATACGGTCCAGGTTTCGCACAGTCGGTCACCAGCATGATGTTCTCATCAGGGAAGTCGAAGTTCATAGACTGATAATCATCCATAACTTGATGGGCCAAATGATCTTCTAGTATGCTTCCTTTGATGGCCTTTTGCGTTGTGTATTGAATGTCGTACTCAGTCAAGATCATTTTCCATCTTGCTATCCTTTCGGAGAGAGCAGGTTTCTCGAAGATGTACTTGATTGGGTCCATCATAGAAATCAACAAAGTGGTATGAGTCAACATTTCCTGTCTTAGCCGGCGAGCAGTCCATGCCAGAGCGTAGCAAGTTTTCTCGAGCAGTGAATATCTATTTTCACAGTCGGTAAACTTTTTGCTCAGGTAATAAATAACATGCTCTTTTTGGCCAGACTCGTCATGTTGGCCCAAAACACACCCTATAAAATTCTCTAGTACTGTCAAGTACATGATCAAGGGTCTTCCTTTGACTTGAGGCATGAGAATAGGAGGTTCTTATAGATATTCTTTGATTTTGTCGAAGGCAGCTTGGCATTCATCATTCCATTTGACTACCTGATCTTTCTTCAAGAGTTTGAAGATTGGCTCACAAGTAGCAGTCAAGTGAGATATGAAGCGGGCGATGTAGTTGAGACGACCCAAGAATCCTCTAACTTCTATTTCAAAGTGGGGGGATGGAATTTCTTGGATGGCCTTTACCTTGGTAGGATCAACTTCATGGCCTTTATTGCTGACAACAAAACCTAGAAGCTTTTCAGATCGTACTCCAAATGTGCACTTGTTAGGGTTCAACCTCAACTTGTACTTTTTAACCTTTCGAATAGCTTGTACAGGTGATCGAGGTGTTCCTCTTCAGTTTTTGATCTGGCAATCATATCGTCCATGTATAACTCTATCTCATGATGAATCATGTCATGAAATAAAGCTACCATAGCCCTTTGATATGTTGCCCCTGCATTCTTCAATCCGAAGGGCATGACCTTGTAGCAAAAGGTGCCCCATTACATAATGAAAGTTGTCTTCTCCATGTCTTCGGGAGCCATCCTTATCTGATTATAGCTGGAAAAGCCATCCATGAAAGAGAAGACTTTATGCTGAGCAGTATTATCAACCAAAACGTCAATGTGTGGTAGAGGGAAGTCATCCTTGGGGCTTTCCCTATTGAGATCCCTATAGTCTACGCACATGCGAACTTTTCCGTCTTTCTTTGGCACTGGCACCACATTTGCAAATCATTGGGGGATAGAATGTCACAGCTAGGAATCCTGCGTAAAATTGTTTCAGCACTTCAGCTTTTATCTTCTCAGACATGTCAGGCCTCATGCGACGAACCTTTTGTTTGACAGGAGGACAATCTTCTTTTGTCGGCAGACGATGAACTACGATGTCGGTATCCAACCCTGGCATATCTTCATAATACCAAGCAAATACTTCCACATAATCATGCAACATCTGAACCAACCTGCTCTTGACACTTCTTTTGAAGTTAGCGCCAATCTTGATTTCCTTCTTGTCTGTCTTGGTACCCAGATTAATGACTTCAACTGACTCCTCGTGCGGTTGAATAGCTTCTTCCTCTTGTAATAGAAGTCTGGCTAGTTCTCCCGGTATTTCACAATCTTCCTCACCTTCGTCTTCGACTTGGTTAATTGGACATTTGAAGTCATAGTCGGTAATAGTAGAGTCATTGGCAATAAGATCTAGAGTAGATGAGGACCTGCAAGATTGTGTGTGTGCGCATGTAAGATACATGGCTATTTCGAAAACTATATTTGAATAAAAGAAAGACAATGAACACAAAGATTTGAATGCAAAAGAGTCCAATGATTTGTATTGAATGATCATATGATTAGATAAACATAAATAAAACCCTTGATAAATGGACTAAAGTGCCCCGGGCTAGGCACATGGCTTAAAAGTCATTATTAAATATTACAGACAAAATGTTCTTGAATTGAAAGAAAAGAAATAACAAGTAGATTAATCCTCAAAGAAGGAGATGGGCACGAAGTCCTTTGCATGCCAATTTTTCAGCTCTGTTGTAGTAGGATACACCCAATCTTCGAATACAGCTTCTTCATCAGAGTCACCTACAACATTAACTTCATGGCTTCCAATGCGCATAGGTGGCTTTCCTGCACGGGCGCGCCTTACTTCCTTTTAAGCCTTGACGGTGAAACCCAAACCAAACTTGTTCGCTTTGAATGGGATATCGAGGAGTTGCCCTCAAGTATCACAGCTTCCTTCTTCAATTGCAGCACAAGCATCTTTGACTGAAACCATCTTCGGTACGACCTTAACAACTTTGGACACATCAGAGGAACATTTGGTAGCAGCAACCATTGGCGGCACAAATTCAAAGGCTTGACACGGGTTCTCAATGAATTCTCCATCCATCTCTACGTACTTGAAAGAGTTGAGGTGGCTTACCATAAACTCTTCTTCTCCACAGACGGTGACGATTCTTCCCTTGACCGGATATTTGAGTTTTTGATGGAGAGTTGAGGTTACTGCCCCAGCTTTATGGATCCAAGGGCGACCCAAAAAACAAGAATAGACAGGACGGATATCCATGATGTAGAAGGTGGAGTTGAAAATTTGCGAGCCCACCTTGATTGGAAGATCTACTTCTATATGAACTGTCCTCTTTGATCCATTTAAGGCCCTTACAATGATATCACTTGGCTTCAAGACTAAACCTTCACAATTTAGACGATCTAACGCCTCCTTGGGTAGCAGGTTTAGAGAAGAACCAGTGTCGACTAGAACATGTGCTAAGGTGGTCCCCTTACACTCGACAAAAACGCATAGAGCTTTATTGTGGTTCTTCCCAAGCGGTGTTAGATCGACATTTGAAAATCCCAAGCCATTATCAGCTGTCAAGCTAGCCACGTAATTCTCAAACTGGTCCGTTGTAGTCTCATGAGGGACATGAGATTTTTTCAAGAATTTGATTAATGTCCGAGCATAGGCATCGGAACAGAGTAGCAATGACAACATAGAAATCTTAGAAGGGGTTTTCCCCAACTGATCCACAATCTTGAAGTTGCTCCTTTTTATTATTTTTAAGATCTTGTCCATCTTGCAAGCGGAAGGTTCTCCATCAGCAACGTCCTTTACGGGTATTTCTGTTACGACTGGCTCAACAACTTTATCCTTCCCTCTTGTATTAGTCCTTGGCTTAGCGGCAGTGATGCGGATGGGTGCCTTTGTAACAACTGGTGGTGAGATATTGGGTGAAAAGATTATCCTAGTTCGAGTTACCTTACTTGAGCCAGTTATGTTACCGACATCGTCAGCTTTGTCTTCTTCGAACCAAGCGTCTTGTTTTATCCCATGGTAAAACACCTCAGCACCATAGTTCCATGGCACTGCCTTGTTTGAAGAGTAGGGAATCGGTTCGGGATTGGTAATTATTAAGGGAGCAATAGTTGGTTCATTTTAAATCCTGATAGGACCTTTGGAGGAGATCCTAAGAGGTTTGTTTGAGATGGTGATAATGGAGAGATCTTCACATTTGTTAGTCAAACTTTTGGAAAGCGGAGTCTTCTCAAATAGAATTTCGTGGCTATCCATCAGGCGTTGAATGCCTTCCTTCATCCCTTCGCATCCATTGAGTTGTTTGGAACAGCAAACATAGTCCTTCACACAACCAGGGGAAATCCCAGCTTTCAACAGATTCTTTTTGATGATGTTCAAAGGAGTAGTCAGGTCTTCCACAGAGGCAACAAAAATTGTATCTTCAACAGCATTAACACCCTTGACATAATTTGGCATAGGTGCGGTGATTACATTCGGAGTTGGAGGAGGATCAAATTCAACCGTCTTATTATCGATCAAATCCTGAATTTTGTTCTTCAAGGCCCAACATTGGTCAGTCTCATGCCCGGGGCTACTTGAGTGGTAAGCACATTTAGCGTTTGGATTATACTTTGGTGAAGAGGTATCTGGGTTGGCAGGAGGATTGCGCAATGTCACCAAATTAGCCTTGATTAAGTGTTGTAAGGCTTGAGACAGTGACATGCCTAACCTCGTAAATTGTCTTCTCGGAGTTTCAAACCGTTGATGATTAGCAGATGGTCTTTGAGTAGGAGTTGGATTGGAGATTCGGACAGCGCTAACAGACGGATGATCATTATTCTTGGTACGGGCCCTTTCCCCTTACACAGCATTGATTTCTTTCTTTGCAGCAAATGGTTTCTTTACAGGATTGGAAGTGGAGGCAGATGCCACAGAGATCTTCCCACTTTTGATTCCGCTTACAACTCTTTCATCGGTTAAGATTAACTCAGTGAATCCGGAAGAGGAACAGCCAACCAACAAGTTAAAGAATGGACCGGATAAAGTGCCCATAAACATGTCAACGTGCTCCCTATCAATCAAAGGTGGTTGAACCCTACTGGCCAGGTCTCTCCACTTTTGTGCATATTCTTTAAATCCTTCATTCTTTCCCATTGTCATATCTTGCAACTGAACTCTTGTTAGCGCCAAGTCGGTGTTATGCTGGTACTGATGGTAGAAGGCGGTAGCTAAGTCTTCCCAAGTATTTATGCGGGAACCATCCAACTGGTAGAACTATTCTAGTTGCATTCTGGTCAAGCTTTCTTGGAAAAAGTGAACCCAGAGCTTCTTATCAACGGTGTGCGGCTGTATCTTGCGCACACAAGATTTCAGGTGAAGTTTTGGACAAGAAACTCCATCGTACTTTGCAAAGACTGGTATTTTGAATTTGTGGGGAATAACAACCCCAGAGATCAAACCCAAATCTTCAAAATCTAAACCGGGGACGACTTGGATCTAGACAACCTTCAATCTGTCTTCTAACTGCTTGTATTTGACATCGGCGGGTGGATACTGCTCGTCAAAATAATAACCACTATCAAACACTTGGTCATTAACACAGTCAGCATGGGTACTCTTAACCTCACCAATCTGATTCTCATCTTCTTCATATGAGTCTTCCATTACCGGGATCTGACGAACCAACTCTTTGAACCTTCTACCCATGGTGACCATGGCTTTCTTCTTGAGTTTCCTCTTAACTGCCAGCAATGCCATCATATCTTACTGCCCCTTGGCTAGGGCCAGTAGATTCTCTTGGAATTGAGATTTTTGTGTCTGAAGATCCTTCACAGTTTTCTCTAGACCCATCTTGCTGAAATAAACAGCAGAAAGATAAGGAAACATGTTGTGTGAAAACCTGTCATGTTATGATGCATGGAAGATGTATATGCAAGTGATTTCAAGGATTTATGAAATTTAAATTTGTATAGACAAAGCATGAACAAATTTCAATTTTAATTAATTATTTTGAAAGGATTACATCATGCCTCTTGGGCTTACAAAATAAATTTCTAAGATAAAAAGACTGAACGCGTCCTCTTCGGTGCAAGGTAGGCGTTCACACTTTTATCTTCTTGTAGTTCCTTTGTATGATCCAAGAACCTCTTCTCGCTAGCATATAATTGAGCTTCGAAAGTATCTCGTTCTTCCTTTATTTGAATCCAACCTTTTTGCAAGTCTTCAAGAGAAGTATGCATGTCGGGATGGAGGACCGTGTACGGGAAATCTCCCTCAACCACAGGCTCCATGATAACTGGTAAGATGGAGGGATAAGGCATCACAATTTTCTGAGCGAAAGCTCATACCCACCTTTGGTAAGGCTCAAGGGGAATGGAATTATTTTGTCCCAGCGTCTTGCTATCCACTTTGCTCATCATCCTCCAAGCTTGTATAAACCTCTAGCGGTAACCTTGATCGTCGCTCTCGTAGTCGAATACCACTCCTTGGATGAGCATCTCATGTGGACCATCCCTTTGGGCGTAACCAAACTTTCGTAAGGCTAAGCAGAGGTTGTAAGTGATACCTCCTCTAATTCCAAGCAAGGGGACATTAGGAAATTCTCAAAAATGGTCGATGAAAGTAACATTCTCCAAGGATCGAGAACACCAATGAACATCTGAATGTCTGAGCGTCATTAGCCTATGGGACCACCTTAAACCTTGCTCTTTCTTTAACACAGATCGGGGAAGATGTGAAATAAACCATTTTTCCAAGAGAGAAGTGCAACACATGAGGATACCTCTCTTCCTCATAGTGCGAGAGTGAAAAGAATGTAGGATATCTCCAAACAAAGTAGGCACTAGATTGCGAGACATGAAGATTTTGACAGCATTTACATCTATGAGTTGGTCAGGGTTTGGAAACAAAATCATCCCATAGATGAGAAGGGCCAAGATTTCTTTAAAAGCTTATAAGTCCAAAGAGTTCCAACAATCCTGAGCTTTCTCAAATAAGAACTTGGCTAAGAAACCTTTGACACCGCTCCTTGTTTCCCAATTAGTTGTGATATCAGATTGTTGCAAGTGTAGTGCTTGGGCAATCTCGTCAGGTTTTGGATCTCTTTCTGTACCGTTGAAGGGTAGTTGATTAAGAATGGGAATCCTCAAGAGTTGGGAGAATTCTTCACAAGTTGGTACAAGCTAATAATTGGGGAAAGTGAAGCAATGGTGTAGAGGATCAAAGAATTGGAACAACACTTTCATCATATCTTCATCAGTGTTGGAGGTAACCAAGTTTATGAGGCGACCATGTCTTTCGGTGAATGGAGAATTATCAGGAACCCATGATACTAACTGTGATACGGTGGGAGAACTGACTTGGTTTTTGCGCTTGTATTCACACTTGTTCGGTTTAGCAAGAGTCGCCACCGACTTTTTATTTTATCCTAAAGGAAAGGTTAAAAAGCACAGGAAAAACCTTTGAGATGTTTCGTGGGTTCGGGGGGTAGATTATGAAAAGGGAAGGTATTAGCACCCTTTTCATCCATGGTTATCCATGGGCTCTTAGTTACTTGTTTTAGATCACTTGCCTTTGATTTTGAATTGCTTGAAATGGTGGTGTGTGTGTGTGTGTGTTTTTGAAAATGCTTTGAAAAAGATGCCTTGTCTAGGCAACCGTTGTAACAATTCTTTACTCGAATGTTTTACAAATTTGTTTGTCTTTTTGAAAAGATATTTCAATGTTTTTGAAAGTTGTTTTTGAAAGTTGTGTTGTGGAGTTTGTTTTGAAAGTAGGCAAGTGTGTTTTACAAGTTTTATCAAGTAACTAAGAGTTGTCTACCCCTAAATTTACTCAAAGATTTTTCTCATGTTTTAACCCTTTTAACAGTATTGTTCCACCATTGTATTTGGTGGACAATCTTGTGTTAGGATGTTAACGGGACGGGCACGGGTCATCGTTTAGACCATGAATGCAATAGTGCCAAGTGTCTTTGGCAATTTTCCTTTAAGGGACTTGATCATTTTGTTTAGGAAACTTCGAATGCGTCATCGAGGGACTATGATCATTTGATTTGTTTTGTTTTGCCAAAGACACTCAACATGCAAACATGGCCCATTTTGGAAGGCAACAAGCGGGATTACCCTAGGGGTGCAAGTGTGAATAGTGTATTGATTGTCATGCATTTGTCTTTGTATTAGTTTATCTAGTGGTTGATTTTGAATCTTCGCATACAAACCCTAATTACTATACAGTATATAGAAAGCGATAAATTGCGAGAATTTAAAGTCTAAGCTATTACAAATCAGTATCCGGGGATGGGGGTACAAATATTTACAGATGGAGATGAGACTTATCAGGATATTAGTGTCCAAATAATATTTACAACCAAATTGAATCGTATTCTCAATGTAAAATGTAGCAATGTATAAGAATAAAAGCAATGTATCAAAAGTATTTGTGAAAGTGTATGTGATTATTTACATGATGAGAAAAAATATGTTAACCTAATGCCATATTAAGTATTTTATTTATTTTTTGGGTTTTTGTTAATTATAAACAAAAAAGGGTTTTTTAAAGAGAAAATATCTTAACTTAACAAAAATCCTTTGTTTGCATATTTTGTTAATGTTTTATATACAAAAGGGTTTTAAAGAAAAGGAAAGAAAAATGTTTTAATTTTAAAGAAAATTAGTGTTTATGTATTTTAGTTTGTATACAAAGGTTTATTAAACAAAAATTCTAAAAAAAGAAAATTATTCAATTTGGAAAAAATCCTATTTTTATATACTCTTAAATGTGATAAAAAAGTATTAATAAACATTTTACAAAAAAGGAAATTAATGTATCATTTTTATTTAGCAAAAATATTAATATAAGTTATTTATAAAAAATAAAGTGATAGAGAAAATAATATTAGTTTGAAATAAATAAAAAAATGGATAAAAGATTAAATGGGCCTTAGAGTATCATGTTGGGCCCAAAATGTGTGTGAAAGAAGTCAATGGGGGGGGGGGGGGGGGGGGGGGGTGCACGCCAGAAACATTGGGCTTAGGCGTTTGGATGTGGAGCAGGCCCAATGGCACTTTACAACATTTGTTAGGGTTTTCACTTTGTTGTTTCAGAATAGGTTTTACAGTGTTGAGCGGTGCCGTTCATCTTCTTCTCCTCTTCGTCTTTATCGTTTTCAACGAAGGCCATTGAGCGTTCTCTCCATGTCGGGCTACTAGGATGCTACTTCCATTTCCCCTCTCTCCACATGGTTGCTCCAGGCGGTGACAACAAGGTATTATTCTCAGCTTTTCATGTTTTAGGGTTTTCGGATTTTCTCTTGCATGTTATTATTGTTGTGTGTTATTGATTGTTTTATGCGTTGTTTGTGTTCATGAGGTATATCAATGGACTGAGGGAGTATAAAGTTATACCTCTGGAGGGTTTGTCTTTGGGGAAAGGACGGAGGTGGACTGGCAGTATCCTCAGGCGGCCGGAGGCGGGGACGCAATGATAAAGGCTTCCTGGTACTTGTATCTTGCTTTTGTGTTTTATGATGACGCTTTGCCTCTGAAAACGCTTGCCTATTTGCTTCTTTTCCTCTTCTGATCGCTTACCTCTGTGATGCTTGTTGTTGTGTTTTAAACCTCTGAATTGCTTGCTTCAATTGCCTTTGATTATGATATCTGAGTTTTTGAGATGCTTGATTTGATGACTGTATGCTTCTGCCAATGATGATGATATTGACTCTGAGGTTGCTTGTTTGCTATTATTTCACTTCTGAATAGCTTTTCCTCTTTTGATGTTGTGTTGCTTCTGCCAATGATGATGATATTGACTCTGAGGTTGCTTTTGATATTTTTGGCTTTGGCTTTCTCAATGATGAACTTTTTAGTTCTGAGAGCTTGGATGTTTGTATGGTTTTGTGAGGCTTCAAAGCCGGTTATGCAGGTTGAAGCTTCAGTTTGTAAGCTTGTTTGGCTTTTGGGACAAGTTTATTGTACAGGCAGGCCTGTTGGAATTTGTTTGGACAGGCCTTTTGATTGCTGTTTTTTAGGCAGGTTTGGTTTAAAGGAAGCTTTGAGGTTTATGCTTAGCAGGTAGTTTTGAGGCTTGAGGTTGTTTGCTTAAGCTTGTGTTATGTAAGAGGTTTTGAGGCAGTTTGAATGTTTGACAGGCTTTAGGACTTATGTTATGTTTGCTTTGGGCTTTGAAAGGTTTGAGGGCCTTTGTTTTATGCAGGCCTGAAACAGATTGGAGGCAGTTTTGGAGCAAGCTTGAGGCAAGCTTTGGTTCTTAGGCTATGCAGGGCTTGCTGTTTGAACTGGTAGCTTTGACAGTTTTCAAGGCTTGAGCAATGTTATAGTTGTGGTATCTCTTGTGTATTCTGCCCTCCTTTTACAGTGTTAAGATAATGTTTGTTTTTATATCTCTTCAGCTTGCCTCAACAAACTGTAAGCCTATACTTCTTTTACTCTCTTTCTCTCTCTATCAGAAAAGCATTTTTTATTGCTTATCTGTCCTTTTTCTGAAAAAGTGTGGCTGGAAAATGATGAATTTGAAATGTTGCTTGCATAGTGGTTTTGCTCTGCATATCTCTTATCTTCTTTTCCAGATTTTCTTCCTTTTGTGTACTTGTTGACACTTTTGGCTTTTGATATCTTTCTATATCTTCTTTGGACAGCTTTTGACAGTTTCCTTTGGGCAATTTGTTTTGACATTCAGTTTGCTTAGTTTGAAACTGTAACTTGGCTTAGTTTCTTTGACAGTTTGATTAGTTTGAAACTGTGACTTGGGCAACTTGTTTTGGCATATTCACTTGGCTGTTCAGTTTGCCTCTTTGGTTGACAATTTGAAATTATGCAGCCTTGTATATTTCCATGTAGCTTTGTGCATTTGTTTAATATGTTGCCTAATTGATTTAGCTTGCAAGATAATTTTCTTTCCCTCTTTATGAACCAAGAGCCTTCTTGCGATTTTCAGAGAGGGTGAACAAACTGATTCCGGCCAACACTTTTAATGATGAGCTTTTTATGATTAACTGTCTGAGAATATTCTTAATTTATCTGCATTTGACTTCTTTCTTTTCTTTTTGCAGGTAAATGTCAATTGAGCAATGGGGAGCAGTAGTAGAAGATGAAGATTTCAAGACATTTAGGATATAGCTTTATTTCAATTTTAATCATTTGTAATAATATTAATGTAAATAACTGTAAATAAATTTACAGTATTCAAATAATATCTGTAACAAACAATTCAAAATGAATAAACAAATCTTTTTGGTCAGATTTCTCTTTTAATTCCTCTTCAATTGTTTATTTAATTATTTATATTTCTTGAATTATAATAACTGGAAATTATCCAATAATTTTAACTTAGAAATGATAAATAATCAATAAACGTCCGGTGTTCCGAATAATCCAAAGTATTGCACAGTTAATCAAACAAACGTCCATGTGTCCTTTATCTCATTGATTAAATCAAACACTGCAAACTCTCAATCAGAAGCCTCAACCCATATCCCAGATGTTTAGACAGAAATCTTGGACAATTGTCAAAACCAGGTGACAGTCAATTAAGACATTTTGGATTCAAATTCTTCTGAAAATGCGCGTGCAAACCCTAGTGTTGGATTTACTGTCAAAGAAAACATCTGCCTGATCAAACCCTGAGCCAAACTCAACCAAACCCTAGCAATCTGCTTGAACTGATTCAAAAGTTAATGGAAACCCTAATTTTGTCTGACTGATGAGAAAAGTCTGTTTGACCGATTCTTAAGCCAATCTGAAAAATCAGGAAAAGCCTGAAGCTGTGATTTCTTGTGAAAAAGAGAGAGGGCAAATTTTGGGGTACAACAGTTTCCCCTGTTCAATCTTCTTGAACCTGAAGAGTTAGATTGGCAAGTTTATCGTTCGCGTCTCGAAGGTAAAAGGAGATTGGACACTAGAGTGCCTAAAAAATTTGCACTCGTTAAAGCGTAGTTTGAGGGAATGGGCTTAAAGATGCCATTTGGTGATGGGCTTAAAGATGCCATCTGGAGATGTGACAGAGGGATGGGCTTAGAGATGCCATCTGGAAATTGCTGGTAGGAGGATGGGCTTAGAGATGCCATTTGGTGATGTTTGTTGAACTGTATGTCATTGGTGAGTGGGTGAGTATCAGAAGGGTATCCATGTTTTGGAACATCTCTGAACTGGGGGTTTGAATAAGCAATAGATTGACATCTGTATCTGGAAGCATCCATAAACTGTTTTCAACAGTTGCATCTGAACAAGCGATAGATTAACATCCGTGTTTGGAGATTCTGTAAATTGTTTTCAGAAGTCTTGAATCTTGAACAAGCCATAGGTTAACATCCGTGTCTGGAGAACCCGTAAACTGTTTTCAGAGGTCTTGGAGATGAATAAGCAATAGATCAGCATCCATGTTGGGAATCGTCCGTAAACTGTTTTCAAAAGTTGAGTCTGAACAAGCGATAGATTAACCTCCGTGTTTGGAGAATCTGTAAACTGTTTTCAGAAGCTGAAGAATCTGAACAAGCGATAGAGCAGCATCCATGTTGGGAAGCGTCCGTAAACTATTTTCAAAAGTTGAGTCTGAACAAGCGATAGATTAACATCCGTGTTTGGAGAATCCATAAAATGTTTTCAGAAGTTGAAGAATCTGAACAAGCGATAGGTTGACATCCGTGTCTGGAGAACCCGTAAACTGTTTTCAGAAGTCTTGAAATTGAATAAGCAATAGAGCAGCATCCATGTTGGGAAGCGTCCGTAAACTGTTTTCAAAAGTTGAGTCTGAACAAGCGATAGATTAACATCCGTGTTTGGAGAATCCATAAACTGTTTTCAGAAGTTGAAGAATCTGAACAAGCGATAGGTTGACATCCGTGTCTGGAGAACCCGTAAAATGTTTTCAAAAGTCTTGGAATCTGGAATAAGTATCAGAATGTCGCCATGTCTGGGTCACATCTGAACTGTCTCTGGAAGGAATATGGAATAAGTATCAGAATGTCGCCATGTCTGGGTCACATCTGAACTGTCTCTGGAAGGAATCTGGAATAAGTATCAGAATGTCGCCATTTCTGGGTCACATCTGAACTATTTATGGAAGGAATCTCGGAAGATGATAATCTTTGTCCGTTGATTGATCTTTCCTGAAAAGATAAAGAGTTAGTTGTATGCAATGTCATGATGTAATGAATTGTACTTCATCAATGCTTATGATATGAATGTAATGAATGTGCATGTAAGCGGATGAGCTGTCTTGCTGAGGATAGATGAATCCTGGATAGCTGGAGATAATAGAATCTTGACTGCTGTCGGGGAAAGTGAATCCTTGACTGCTGCAGGGGATTGCAAGAATCTTTTAATCGTTGAAAATGAGAAGTCCTGGGACCACCGTTGGGGAATCAGGAGCTTGGGTTGTACCCCAATCTACTGGGGATTCCTGTCTTGAGGAGATCTTCACTGGGGAATATCTGAATATCCTGTGAGGAACCGAGAATGAGAGTCTTCATTCTGCTTGGGGATTGATAGTTGGAAGTTTTAGTTCCGCTGGGGATTGCCAGGATCTTTTGATTTCTGCAGGTATTGATCTGGGATAAGTATCGGAATGTCGCCAAATCTGGGTCACATCTGAACTATCTCTAGAAGGGAATCTGGAATAAGTATCAGAATGTCGCCAAATCTGGGTCACATCTGAACTATCTCTAGAAGCAAATCTGGAATAAGTATCGGAATGTCGCCAAATCTGGGTCACATCTGAACTATCTCTAGAAGGGAATCTCGGAAGGTGTTGATCCTGATTTTGTTAAGGGTCAGAAATTGGGAGTATACCAATCTTCTAAGGTGATGAGAATCTTCATTTTGTTAACGGTCAGAAACTGGGAGTATACCAATCTTCTGAGGTTTTAAGGATGAGAGTCTTCATTCTTGAGAGAAACAGATTTTTAGGAGCTTCAATTGTCCGTTATTCTGTTGGTGGTTGTAACTTCCAGCAGGCGATGATGGAAATTTGATGACCTTGGTGATTGACATTCGAATGCCCCAAGTGATGATGACGGAGACTTGCCCCGAGTTCACTGAACTTTTGAGAGATTTGTTGAAATCTTGACTGGACTGGCCCAGGTTAACTGAACTTTGAAAGATCTGTCGAAACCTTGACTGGACTGCCCCAGGTTAATTGGATAGTGACATGTCATGCCCCTTTGTTGATAGGAGATTTGTCAATGGAAGTGTCATCCTTCTTTGAAGTGATTTTACTCACTGAGTGAGTTTTCGTTCCTCCGAACATTCGCTGTAGGAATTTCTTCGCTGTCAAACAAATAACCATGTGAAAACAACGATATTAAAATAATGCAAAGTTTATGCTTGTCTCGAAGTTTTGAAAAATGTGTTTTTTAGCAGAAAACTTTTTATAGGACAAATTCAACACAAGATTTAGGGCAAAGCCTTACAGGAGTCAGGATACCTTTTGTAACAGTATGCTTTCGAACTAACCCATGCTTCAATTAGGACTTTTGAAGGGTTATAACGTGGCTTGGTTCACGGTTTAAGAAACAAAGGATAAAGGCTCAAAGTATATTTGTACCCACCCGCTCTTCGTGATGTCCTTCAACCCTAAACTCAGTTAATTGTGCGTCGAACTCTATTCGAGTTTGGAACGACTTTTTTGTGATGGTTCACACAAGTTGGATTTGGAGGGTAGTCATTCTCTTTTTTTTTTGCAACACTTTTCATGTTGTTGAGGATTTGTAATAACCTCTTTCTTGATTTGTTATCCTTAACTTTTGCCTGACTGTTCCTGTTTTCGAGATTACAGTCAGCGGGATGCCCCAGCTTTCTTGAGCCTCCTTTATAGGTTTTGGCTAAGTGGGCTTTTCTATTTTGAGAGGTAATGACTGCCTATGAGATAAGGAACCATCACTGTCTTTTGATTCCAGAGGAATGCTTTTTTTTTATGTCGTTCGTTGTATTACGAACTGAGAGTTTGCGACTTCAATGCGCATCTTTTTTGAATTAATTGAGAGACTACCCTGTCCCAGGTTTAAATCAAAGGTTTCAATTTGTTTAGAACATAAAAATCCTACTTCTTTGGCTCGAAGGGGTTGACTAGGGATTATCTTCCTTATAACTCCAGTGTTTGGGAATTGAAAGAAATGCCTGTACATCATCAGCAAGGTCTGTTCAAAAGCATATTGTATGAGATTATGGTATTGTTTCGTCATCCTCCCTCTAAAGGCTTGTAGCTTTTTATCAAGAGTTAAATATCATAAAAAAGCATAAGAGTAGTGAAAACGAATGGATGAATTCAAGACAAACATATGCAATGCATTAATGAAACAGAGTTTGACATTAATAGATAATTGTTTGAATAATAAAAAGATTACAACTTTGAAAATTCAAATGGAACAAAGGTATCTCAGTTTGAGCCTTGTCAATCCAGGTGGAGAAATCCTTAACGGAAGATTTTCATCTCGCCATCGGGCATGAATCTCAGCACTCCAATGTCAATCAGATCTTGAATCTTGTTCTTCAAGGCCCAACAGTCGTCGGTGTCATGTCCCAGACCATAGGAGTGGTATACACAAAATGCGTCGGGATGATAGCTAGGAGCGGAGGTATTGGGCTTCCGAATAGGATCCCTTAAAGAAGTTAGATTGACCTCCAACAAGCTCTCCAGTATTAGAGATGACGGTATGTCAGTCTCAGTGAAATGTCTTCCTGCCGTATTTTGCTCACGCCGATTACCCCGTTGGCGCTGACGAGGTTGTTGATGAGCTTGTGACCCTGAAGCAAGTAGAGGAGCCTTTCCTTTGTCTTCTTGTCTCAGAGGGGGTTGAATGGTGTCTTGCTCTTCAACCTTAGCTGTTTTCCCCACTTGGTTGTCCCGAAGCAGTTGGTTGACGAGAACTCTGAGTTCCTCTTGTCTTTGAGCCAAGTCCTGGATGAGAGCCATCTGGCCCACCATTTGTCCCATCATTTGGATCCTCATTGTTGTCAGCTCAGACTGAAGTTCCTCCAACTGATCACTCCTGGCATTGCTTGAATTCCCCTGGACCATGCCCCTTGTGAGGAGAGCTTTCACTTCTTCTTTCCCCTGGGACAGGTTCAAGAACATTTCCTGAAGTTGAGCATTTTGGTCCTGGATATCCTTGACAGTCCTCTCTAGAGCCATCTCTTACTGAAATAAACAGTAGGAGAATAAGGAAACCTGAAAAGGAAAAACTGTCATGATGCAATGCATTATATGTGAATGCATGCTTTCAAGGATCTCTTGGGGTAAACACAAGAAAATGTTAGAGGTTGAACTTTGATCTTTGATTGGAGAACTTTGCACCGGCGGATGTCTTTCCAAGAGAATCAAGATCACCGTGTCAAGTGGGTCATAGCCCCTGATTCAAGTTGTTGCACTTGATCTTTGATGGCATTTGTTTAGAGGAGAAAACCTCTTGCCTCTTGGTAGACGTCTGGTTCAACGTGACCCTGCATCAAAAGACCCTCGAGATCCTTGAAATGGTTATTGAAAATGCTAGGGTATGATGTCATGATGTTATGTACATGTATGCAAAAGCAAGTAAGTGTATATACAGGTAATCATATTCACACAAAGCAAACAAGTCCTTAGGTTTATGCTTGCATGGGGTTTGTAGGTAAGTACCCTCTTGAAGTTAGTTGGCTCATCCTGTCCTAAAATAGAAACTGGGTTCTAAGGAGCTCAATATCATTGGATTATTTTCTGTGTTCATTGTTTTGGTTTAGCCACTTAACTGGCGACCAAAATATCCTAAGAAAACAATCCTCAATGAGTGTAGTATCGAGTATCTACCAACTTCGGACTGCACCAAAGTCAGTCATCTCACTACCCCTAAAAAGGCTAAGATGGTCAATTAAGGTTCTAAGAGTTCGTTAGTGCTTCATGACATCACTCAGAGGCCCCGTACTCTCCTTTATTGAACTCAAGGGTTACCGGTACTCACAAATATGTCACACTAACATAGCTTACTGCTTCAACCATGTCGGTATACCCCGCACAGTTCCCTCACAATTTTATTGCTATTTACCTAAAAAGGTGCCCCCAAATCCGGGTGTAGGATTTATAACAAACCCAAACAAGGACCCAAAAAGTAAAGCAATCAAGGCAATCAAAGGAAGTATGTAAAGGTGATCTAAAACCCTAAGGTAACCCCACTTTTAAATTTCTCCCCAGCAGAGTCGCCAGTTCTGTGATACGGTGGGAGAACTGACTTGGTTTTTGCGCTTGTATTCGCACTTGTTCGGTTTAGCAAGAGTCACCACCGAATTTTTATTTTATCCTAAAGGAAAGGTTAAAAAGCACAGGAAAAACCTTTGAGATGTTTCGTGGGTTCGGGGGGTAGATTATGAAAAGGGAAGGTATTAGCCCCCTTTTCATCCATGGTTATCCATGGGCTCTTAGTTACTTGTTTTAGATCACTTGCCTTTGATTTTCAATTGCTTGAAATGGTGGTGAGTGTGTGTGTATTTGAAAATGCTTTGAAAAATATGCCTTGTCTAGGAAACCATTGTAACAATTCTTTACTCGAATGTTTTACAAAGGTGTTTGTCTTTTTGAAAAGATATTTCAATGTTTTTGAAAGTTGTTTTTGAAAGTTGTGTTGTGGAGTGTGTTTTGAAAGTAGGCAAGTGTGTTTTGCAAGTTTGATCAAGTAACTAAGAGTTGTCTACCCCTAAATTTACTCAAATATTTTTCTCATGTTTTAACCCTTTTAACAGTATTGTTCCACCATTGTATTTGGTGGACAATCTTGTGTTAGGATGTTAACGGGACGGGCACGGGTCATCGTTTAGACCATGAATGCAATAGTTCCAAGTGTCTTTGGCAATTTTCCTTTAAGGGACTTGATCATTTTGTTTAGGCAACTTCGAATGCGTCATCGAGGGACTATGATCATTTGATTTGTTTTGTTTTGCCAAAGACACTCAACATGCAAACATGGCCCATTTTGGAAGGCAACAAGCGGGATTACCCTAGGGGTGCAAGTGTGAATAGTGTATTGATTGTCATGCATTTGTCTTTGTATTAGGTTATCTAGCGGTTGATTTTGAATCTTCGCATACAAACCCTAATTACTATACAGTATATAGAAAGCGATAAATTGCGGGAATTTAAAGTCTAAGCTATTACAAATAAGTATCCGGGGATGGGGGTACAAATATTTACAGATGGGGATGAGACGTATCAAGATAGTAGTGTCCAAATAATATTTACAACCAAATTGAATCGTATTCTCAATGTAAAATGTAGCAATGTATAAGAATAAAAGCAATGTATCAAAAGTATTTGTGAAAGTGTATGTGATTATTTACATGATGAGAAAAAATATGTTAACCTAATGCCATATTAAGTATTTTATTTATTTTTTGGGTTTTTGTTAATTATAAACAAAAAAGGGTTTTTTAAAGAGAAAATATCTTAACTTAACAAAAATCCATTGTTTGCATATTTTGTTAATGTTTTATATACAAAAGGATTTTAAAGAAAAGGAAAGAAAAATGTTTTAATTTTAAAGAAAATTAGTGTTTATGTATTTTAGTTTGTATACAAACGTTTATTAAACAAAAATTCTAAAAAAAGAAAATTATTCAATTTGGAAAAAATCCTATTTTTATATACTCTTAAATGTGATAAAAAAGTATTAATAAACATTTTACAAAAAAGGAAATTAATGTATCATTTTTATTTAGCAAAAATATTAATATAAGTTATTTATAAAAAATAAAGTGATAGAGAAAATAATATTAGTTTGAAATAAATAAAAAAATGGACAAAAGATTAAATGGGCCTTAGAGTATCATGTTGGGCCCAAAATGTGTGTGAAAGAAGTCAATGGGGGGGGGGGGGGGGGGCACGCCAGAAACATTGGGCTTAGGCGTTTGGATGTGGAGCAGTCCCAATGGCACTTTACAACATTTGTTAGGGTTTTCACTTTGTTGTTTCAGAATAGGTTTTACAGTGTTGAGCGGCGCCGTTCATCTTCTTCTCCTCTTCGTCTTTATCATTCTCAACGAAGGCCAGTGAGCGTTCTCTCCATGTCGGGATACTATGATGCTACTTCTATTTCCCCTCTCTCCACATGGTTACTCCAGGCGGTGACAACAAGGTATTATTCTCAGCTTTTCATGTTTTAGGGTTTTCGGATTTTCTCTTGCATGTTATTATTGTTGTGTGTTATTGATTGTTTTATGCGTTGTTTGTGTTCATGAGGTATATCAATGGACTGAGGGAGTAGAAAGTTATACCTTTGGAGGGTTTGTCTTTGGGGAAAGGACGGAGGTGGACCGGCAGTATCCTCAAGCGGTCGGAGGCGGGGACGCAATGATAAAGGCTTCCTGGTACTTGTATCTTGCTTTTGTGTTTTATGATGACGCTTTGCCTCGGAAAACGCTTGCATATTTGCTTCTTTTCCTCTTCTGATCGCTTACCTCTGTGATGCTTGTTGTTGTGTTTCGAACCTCTGAATTGCTTGCTTCAGTTGCCTTTGATTATGATATCTGAGTTTCTGAGATGCTTGCTTTGATGACTGTATGCTTCTGCCAATGATGATGATATTGACTTTGAGGTTACTTGTTTGCTATTATTTCACTTCTGAATAGCTTTTCCTCTCTTGATGTTGTGTTGCTTCTGCCAATGATGATGATATTGACTCTGAGGTTGCTTTTGATATTTTTGGCTTTGGCTTGCTCAATGATGAACTTTTTAGTTCTGAGAGCTTGGATGTTAGTATGGTTTTGTGAGGCTTCAAAGCCGATTATGCAGGTTGAAGCTTCAGTTTGTAAGCTTGTTTGGCTTTTGGGACAAGTTTATTGTACAAGCAGGCCTATTGGAATTTGTTTGGACAGGCCTTTTGATTGTTGTTTTTTAGGCAGGTTTGGTTTAAAGGAAGCTTTGAGGTTTATGCTTAGCAGGTAGTTTTGAGGCTTGAGGTTGTTTGCTTAAGCTTGTGTTATGTAAGAGGTTTTGAGGCAGTTTGAATGTTTGACAGGCTTTAGGACTTATGTTATGTTTTCTTTGGGCTTTGAAAGGTTTGAGGGCTTTTGTTTTATGCAGGCCTGGAACAGATTGGAGGCAGTTTTGGAGCAAGCTTGAGGCAAGCTTTGGTTCTTAGGCTATGCAGGGCTTGCTGTTTGAACTGGTAGCTTTGACAGTTTTTAAGGCTTGAGCAATGTTACAGTTGTGGTATCTCTTGTGTATTTTGCCCTCCTTTTACAGTGTTAAGATAATGTTTGTTTTTATATCTCTTCAGCTTGCCTCAACAAACTGTAAGCCTATACTTCTTTTACTCTCTTTCTCTCTCTATCAGAAAAGCATTTTTTATTGCTTATCTGTCCTTTTTCTGAAAAAGTGTGGCTGGAAAATTATGAATTTGAAATGTTGCTTGCATTGTGGTTTTGCTCTGCATATCTCTTATCTTCTTTTCCAGATTTTCTGCCTTTTGTGTACTTGTTGACAACTTTTGGCTTTTGATATCTTTCTATATCTTCTTTGGACAGCTTTTGACAGTTTCCTTTGGGCAATTTGTTTTGACATTCACTTTGCTTAGTTTGAAACTGTAACTTGGCTTAGTTTCTTTGACAGTTTGATTAGTTTGAAACTGTGACTTGGGCAACTTGTTTTGGCATATTCACTTGGCTGTTCAGTTTGCCTCTTTGGTTGACAATTTGAAATTATGCAGCCTTGTATACTTCCATGTAGCTTTGTGAATTTGTTTAATATGCTGCCTAATTGATTTAGCTTGCAAGATAATTTTCTTTCCCTCTTTGTGAACCAAGAGCCTTCTTGCGATTTGCAGAGAGGGTGAACAAACTGATTCCGGCCAACACTTTTAATGATGAGCTTTTTATGATTAACTGTCTGAGAATATTCTTAATTTATCTGCATTTGACTTCTTTCTTTTCTTTTTGCAGGTAAATGTCAATTGAGCAATGGGGAGCAGCAGTAGAAGATGAAGATTTCAAGACATTTAGGATATAGCTTTATTTCAATTTTAATCATTTGTAATAATATTAATATAAATAACTGTAAATAAATTTACAGTATTCAAATAATATCTGTAACAAACAATTCAAAATGAATAAACAAATCTTTTTTGTCAGATTTCTCTTTTAATTCCTCTTCAATTGTTTATTTAATTATTTATATTTCTTGAATTATAATAACTGGAAATTATCCAATAATTTTAACTTAGAAATGATAAATAATCAATAAACGTCCGGTGTTCCGAATAATCCAAAGTATTGCACAGTTAATCAAACAAACGTCCATGTGTCCTTTATCTCATTGATTAAATCAAACACTGCAAACTCTCAATCAGAAGCCTCAACCCATATCCCAGATGTTTAGACAGAAATCTTGGACAAACGTCAAAACCAGGTGACAGTCAATTAAGACACAGTGGATTCAAATTCTTCTGAAAATGCGCGTGCAAACCCTAGTGTTGGATTTACTGTCAAAGAAAACATCTGTCTGATCAAACCCTGAGCCAAACTCAACCAAACCCTAGCAATCTGCTTGAACTGATTCAAAAGTTAATGGAAACCCTAATTTTGTTTGACTGATGAGAAAAGTCCTTTTGACTGATTCTTAAGCCAATCTGAAAAATCAGGAAAAGCCCGAAGCTGTGATTTCTTGTGAAAAAGAGAGAGGGCAAATTTTGGGGTACAACACTAACTCTTTGAGTTGAGGAGGAATTTTTACGAGACTTACTTTGATAGTATTCCTGTGGATATAAGCCATGTCCTACAAAACAGAACAAAGATAAATCCCAAAAATCCTTGAAATGGTTAGTGAGAATGAGTATAATGTTATGATGTTTATAATGTCATGTACAAGTAAGTATATACAAACAAGGAAAACAAGTTATTAGGTTTAGGCTTGCATGGAGTCTCATAGGTAAGTACCCTCTTGCAGTTTAGTTGGCTAAAACCTGTCCTAGAAATAGTAATCGGGTTCTAAGGGATCTCAATATCACAGATGTCTTCTTGGGCATTGTTTCAGCGCAAGCCTCTTTCACGACGACTGAAATATCCTGAAAAGTTAAACCTCAATGAGTGTAGTATCGAGTATCAACCAACTTCGGACTGCACCAAAGTCGGTTATCTCACTACGTCCTAATGTCCAAGTTGGTCAAGTAAAGGTTTTAAAAGTCAGTTAGTTCTTCATGACACCACACAGTGGCCCCGTATTCTCCTTGACTACTCAAGGGCTACCGGTACCCACAAATGTGTCACACTAACGTAGCTATTGCTTAGACCATGTCGGTATACCCCGCACAGTTTCCACAATGTGTTGCTACTTACCTATAAGGTATCCCAAATCTGGGTAGAGGATTAGAACAAGCCCAAACAAGAAACCAAAATGTAAAGCAATCAATTCAAACAATGAAAGAAAATAAAGGTGATCTAGCCCTAAGGTAACCCCACTTTTAAGTTTATCCCCAACAGAGTCGCCGGTTCTATGATACGGTGGGAGAACTGACTTGGGTGTTTTGCGTTTTATCACAAATGTTGCGGTTAGCAAGAGTCACCACCGACTTTTCTTTTTTCCAAAAGGAAAGGTTGAAAAGAACAGGAAAGACCTTTGAGATTGTTTCTTGAGTTCGGGGGGTAGATTATGAAAAGGGAAGGTGTTAGAACCCTTCTCATCCATAGTTATCTATGGGCTCTTAGTTGCTTTCTAGATCACTTGCTTTTGTTTGAAAGTTTACATTGTGGTGGTTTTTGAAAGTATTTTGAAAATGCGCCATCGTTTAGGCAAACTTTGTAATAGTTCTCGTTCGTAAGAACGTACACAAAGTATTGATATTTTGAAAATGTTTCATGTTTGGAAAATGTTTTGAAAGTGTTTTTGAAAGTGTTGGTGTTTGTTTTGAAAACAAGCAAGAGTGTTTGATTTGAAATTGAGCAAGCAAATAGGAACAATCTACCTACTCAAAAGTCTTAGTTCATTTCTTCCTTTCCTTTGATATTTCTATCTTACCATTGATTTGGTAAGAAGCCTTATCTTTGGATGTAAAGGGACGGTGTGGGTTATCGTATAGCCATGATAGCAATATTGTGAGATGTCTTAGCATTTTTATTTGAGGGACTAAGATCATTTTGAAAGGCAACATTGATAGCGTCATCGAGGGAATATGTTCTTGTATTTTTTATTGCTTTTTGCTAATACATCTCACATGCATAACATGGCCATTTTTGTAAGGCAACAACGTGGAATTACCCTAAGGGTGCAAGTGTGCAAGTGTATTTGATTTACATGCATTGTTTCTTGGATTAGGGTTTGCTACTTGTTGATTTTAGCTTTCCATACAAACCCTAGTTACTAGCATTTATATAAAGCGATAAATTGCGGAAAGTAAAATTACTAAGCTATTACATCATTAGGGGAGGGGGTATACAAATTTACAAATGGGGATTTTGCAAGAAAATTAAACCTAATTATCTATTACAACCATATTAAATATGTACAAGAATTGAAAAATATAATGTACAAATGCAAATGGAAAAAGAAATGATTTTTGTTAAAGGGTTTAAACCTAATTAAGAGAGATTATTAATTAAAATTAAATAAATTAAACCTAAACTAATTAAGAAAAGAGATTAAGTTAAAAATGATTTTTAGGATTTTTTATGAAAAGGTTTTAAATTAATAAAAATAAAATGAGAAATTAATTAATTAAAAGAAACCCAAATTCTAAGTTAATTTTAATTAAGAAATAAAAAACCTAAATCTAATTATTATTTATTAAAAAAAAGAAAGTAAACTGTTAAGAAAATATTTTTTGTTCTTTTTGTTTTATAAAGAAAATAAAACATATAAATGAGCTTTTTTTTTAAATATGTAAATAAATAAATAAAATATTTTTTAAGATTTTTTATTAATAAAAAATAATAATAATAATGATAATAATAGCACTAATAAAAAATATTAGATATAATGTAAAATATAAAAGAAAATAAAAAAATAAAGAGATTTGGGTCAGGTGGTGCAAAAGTAGGCAGGGGGTTAGAGGCTAGCAAAAACAATAAAGCCCACTGGTGAGGCCCAGGCGCTGTTGTGTGACAAAAAAGAGAGAAAATGTGAGAAATAAGGAAAAAAGGTAGCGCTGGGTGTTGAACCCATAACCTTCCATACACACGCGCACTACCTTTGCCACTGGGGTGGTTGTACATCCTATAACATAACTGAAATAATAAATACATAATACAAAACAAGTTCCATAAATGAACTTCATCTTCCACCTCCAACCATGGATCCTGTAACTTCACCATTTCTCAACAAAAATGAAAGATGCAAACATGAAAGTTACTCCATTTTTCCATACGAATCCAACCATATAACTATCATAAGCTATAAATCAAAGATGAATGAGAATTTCTAAAATTACCAAATTCTGACCTAATTATTTCAGAAAGTTCAAACTCAAAATTCTCACTACTCAAGCAATATAAATGAAATCTATGGACATGTATAGTTTCAGGGCAATGATGTCTACATTTTATCTTTGAAAATGGAAAGCTAACAATGCTTATATGAAGATTTCAAAAGTCAGAAAACTTACCTCAAAAATAGATTTCGTGTTTTGCAAATGAGCTTGATTCAAAGTGTTGCAATGACCAGGTTAGCTTTCTTGAGTCTCTAGGAAGTTAATGCAATGCTTATCTTGAGTTGAGAGTGGTTGAAATGGTCTGGAGAAGTCAAGTTGCAGACCCCTATTTTTGAACTTGGATGATGGTTAAAATGGTGTTACAGTTTAGAAACAGGGATTGGGATGAGTTGTATTTTAAGTAACGAAGCTTTTGAGATGATTTGGAGAGAAAACACACGAGTGGTTTGAGAGATGGGAGTTTTTGGTTAGGTCCTGCACAACAATGGAGGTTTTGTGCAATCTGAGTTTTCAGGGAGTTTGAGTAAGTTTGAAGGTGTTAATGCCCGTGTGTTAGCTCACAAATAGTGACTCTATTTATAAGCAACAAGTTTGGAGACTTGCTGTTTATCAGAATTCAAAAACAAATGCTTAAGTTCAACATGTGATTTTTGAGAAATCCAAGTTTCAAAGTCTTGTGTACTTGCTAATATAGAGTGGTTATGCTTTAAAAAATTTTGATTCTGAATTTATAGATTGAGTGTGATCAGAGGGAACAAGTTAGAGGCTCAAGAATTGACTTTGTGCTTAAAGCTTGCTTTTCAAAAATGGCATTCTTCACTTTCTTCCCAAAATGGCAATGTGAAATGGATAAAGCTTAAACCACTTGGATTATAGTTCAAAAGTTTGTGTAATCCATTAATGATGGATAGATACATAAGTTAGAAGGCCTGAAAAGCAAGATTATGCAGCCTAACATTGAAATTGAGTTATGTGTTCATCAAGAAGTGACTTGTAATTCAAGAATGAAACCTTAACTTCTTACCTTCGATTCTCCTTGCTCAGCTATGATCTCAATGAGTTCTTTGACATTTTGGAAAGCTTGTAACATCCTATACAACCTCTATGTTGGAAATTTTTGAAAATTCATCTTGGAACTATGTGAAAAAATGCCATGAAGTTAGGTTAAAATCCTGCCTAAACTAGGGCAAAATTTCACTAAGTTTCCAAGTTTCATGAACATGTCTTCTTAAAATCATAACTTTAAATCCATGAATTTCTAGGAGAAGTGGTTTTCTACAAGTTTTTAGATATCATTGAGATATACAACTTTCATGTTGTAAGTTTCATTTGAATCATCTTGCATCATTGTGAAAATTTTGCTCAAAGTTATGAAAAAATATGAATTTTCCAACACTTACAAAAATTTCTAAGTTTAGAAATTTTAACTTTTCAAAATGAAATCTTGACTTTTTGATTTCTTGATGAACAAGTTTCATATTTTGACATGTTTTGATGAATTGTGATCTTTGATACTTGATTTTCACCAAAAAGTCAAAGTTTAACTTTTTAGTGTATAATTGACTTTTCATCAGTTGACTAAAATTCATCTGTCAACCAATTGATCTTGAGGAATATTTTGAGCCTTGTAATTAGGTCAAAATGATGCATTTTAATCCTTGAGATCATGTCGCAAACCAATCAATCATTTTCTAGGTCAAAAATCAGAAATTGCATCTTTTCAGTCAAAACCCTAATTTTGACCATTTTGCCCTTTTGATGATCTGATCAAATTTCTTGAGGAACTATGCTCCAAACCTGATCAAATGACATATGTGAGTTCATAATATTGATATGGGTCAAAAATTATGAAGTTTGACTGTAAATTGACCACAATTGACTTTTTCCCAAATACAGCTGATTTTAGGTCAATTGATCATTTAACTGAGCAAAAATGTGATCCAAGACTTGAAACTTGACATGAGAAATCTTGAGAGTCCAAAATGATCCATGAAATTCATATGAAGCATTAAAAGTCCATTTGTCGTTGTGCAATCTCAAACCCTAATTTTCAGTTATCAGTGCTTGAGGAGGTGTCTTGAGCTGATCACCCTTGTGCAGTCTTGAGTCCAAGGAGATCTTGTGAGAGATTATTTGATAAATGAGAGGGTAAATTCCGGGGTACAACACAAACAATTTAACATAAGACTCAATCAATTCCAAGATTATTCATGATCAAGAATCTCAATAATAACTTAATTCCATAAAAATCAAGGTTCTATTCACACTTAAACCAAATAAGCACTTGTTTCACAATTCAAAATCAATCCAAGAACAATTAAATTCAAATCAAATCAATTCAAAAAATAAATTATATCAATAATCACTTAAATAAATTAATTTTCATGAACTAACAAATTTACACGAAGAATCAAGATCAGAGAGAACAGAGGAGATCGTTGGAGCTAGAGATCGGAAGAGAAGAAGCGTTGGAGAATTGCAGATAAAAACTAGCGCGCGTAGGGGGTGTCGTGGCTGGAAACAAAGGCCAGAGGGAGTTGTCCAAGCAGAGGCTTGGTCGGGAGAGAGGGCGGCTGGAGGTCGGCTAGGCGGTGGTGGTGCAGAATTCCGACGAGAGAGGGAGGAGGAAGATGAAGTTTTGCTTCTTGAGTCTTCTTTGTGTTTTTGAAAAACTAAGAGAGAATTTGAGAGAAGACTTGAATTTTTTTGTGAGATTTTGAATAATTAGGGGAAAGTTGGTGTTAATTTGATTTTCAATAATATATACACAATGCCTTAAGTATTGTTTGGCTTGTGTATTTTTGACAAATGTAGAATTTTTCGACTTATTTTGATGCACGGCTCGAGAACAAACCAAAACTCATGACATTTGGTGCATAATCCTGACGCGCGACTTGAATTAAAAATGTTGATGGCGAAATTTTTGATGCAGCACCGAAACACTCGCTCTGATACGATAAAAATTGAGTGAGTTATGATTCCTCGAATAGCCAGAAATGATTGACAGAAAACTCTTTGTGCATATTTTTCAGCTTATTTTTGTGTGCAGTCTGAGAAAGCCCATAAGGTCACCGCTTTCGGTGCATAATCCTGACGTGCAACCTGGAAAAAAAAACGTCTATAATGAAGTTTGTGATGTCGTGGTGAAAGAATCACCCTGATACGATAAAAATCGAGAGAGTTATTATTTTTCGAAGGACGAGAAACAGTGGACTTTTTTTGTTGTACTGAAATTTCAGCTTATTTTCATGCGCACTTTAGGAAGCGAGCCAGAAAATGAAACCTTCATATCACAATCCAAATCGGGACCTGAAGAAAAGTTGTAGCTGACAAAATTTGTGAGCTCACAATTCAAGGATCGTCCTAAAATGATAAAAAATGAGAAAGTTATGAATTTTGAAATATCAAGAAACAGTCCGGTAGAAAACCATTTCGGGGTGCAATTTTCTCAGGTAATTCGCACTTTCAGAGATCTTCTTCAAAGAGTTAACTTCTAACCCGAACATAAGAATTGAAGACAATATCAAGACGTATTTTAAACCCAAAAAACCATCCAAAAATGTTGAACCGGGCAAAAGTTATCAATTTTTGAACATCCGATAATTAGCGGTTCAACACACGATTTCATGGTACTAGTCTCAGAGTATTTGCAAATCTGGGGATCTTCCTCACCGAATCGGCTTCCGAGCCAAACACAAAAATTGAAGAAAATAACAAGATGGTTCAAATGTTCCAAGAGCCACTCAAAGATGATTTTCTGGTCAGAAGTTACAAAGTTTAAGCATATGAAAACCAGCGAAACAACAAATCCACTATATAACGTGATTTCAGGTATTTTGCGCTTTTGAAGATCTTCCTCATAAAATTAGCATTCGATCTTAAAAAATGAATGGGAGAAGATATCAAGGTGGTTCTAAAGACTGAAGAACCATTCCCAAACCATTTTATGGTCTCAAGTTATGAATTTTTGACCCTGCACCACATAATATTGAATTTTTGTATGCCCTGTCTCAAATCAATTGAAACACTTGACTTTTTGTGCAATTCAGAGTGTGCCGAAACACATGAGAGCTTGAAATGACGATGAATTGATTAATCCATGATTGGATAGCTTGGAAAAATATATGGAATGCACTTGAATCTCAAAAACCCTGAGTTTCTGCTTTGCTATACTGCCTGATGGAACAATTGTTTTTTGTAGCTCTTTCTCGCAGAGAAATGCCTTGATTCCATGAGTATATACCCTATGACATGTATGTATGCATATGATGATGAAGTATAAGCCAATTAGGGTTAAAATTAAGAGGGAGAATTTTGGGGTGCAACAACAGTTTGAGTGGGGCATCTCTAGATTGGTATATGCAGTTGGAGCGGATTCATATCCGAACATGGGCAAATCTTGCTAATGCCTTCTTGAGGCAATACAAGTATAACTTGGACATAACTCCTAACTACATGCAGCTTCAAAATTTGTCCCAAAAGAAGTATGAATCATTCAAGGAATATGCTCAACAATGGAGAGAGATGGCAACACTATTACAACCATCACTCCTTAAAAAGGAGTTGGTAGACATGTTTATAGGTACTCTACAAGGTCTGTATTACGAGAAAATGGTAGGTAGTGCCTCCTTTGGATTTTCTGTTTTGGTGACAATTGGGGAACAAATCGAAGCTGGTGTGAAAAGGGGCAATATACAAGGAGCTTCATCCAACACTCCTTATAATCCAAAGAAGCATACTCTAAACTTCTCGAAAAAGAAAGAACGAGAAGCGAATGCCGTCACAACACACCAAAAAGCACAACAACCATTGGCCATCCAATGAGAACAATATAGGTCTGAAAAGCCTCCAAGAAGATTTGATCCTCACCCTATGCCATATAATGAATTACTACAACACTTACTTAAAGCATCCTTGGTAGAGTTGAAACCACTTTCTCCTCCGATTGGGGCACTCCCACCAAAATATGATGCAAATGTAAGGTGTGAGTAGCATGCCAATTCTCTAGGGCATACCATAGAGAAATGTTGGGCCTCCAGGCACAAAGTTCAAGATTTGTTGGATTATCAAGATACCGCCTTTGATAAACCAAATATCAAGACAAACCTCATGCCTCAACATGGTGGTCCAGCTATGAACACAATCGAGATAGTCACTAATCATAGAAAGGGTAAACGAGTAAAAGCTTTAATAGATATGTTGAAGGAGCATTTATTAGAGCATGGCTTTCTCTTGGAACACGGTGATGCTTTTGAAAACACTTTTAAGAAATTGGTGGATCAAGGGGTAGTCCAGTTTGAGAATTACCTTGAAGAAGGATATGTAGCTGCATCAATAGGAATACGAGAAGATTGTTGGTGATTCCTTGCCAAGGTTTAAGTTTTGCAAAGAAACCACTTGTCATCCCATGTGGAGAGCCAATATCAACAAAGATACGAGTAACAATACCATTGCTTCCAAAGAGTAAAATAGTGATCAGGGGTCCGTCTCCCACCCCTTATGAAAATGATAAAGCTATACCATGGAGTTAAGAAACTACTGTCTATATCAATTGAGAGAAGCTGAATTGTGAACCATCAACAAGCCAAGGACCTACAGTTACAAATATAGCAGGAACAAGGGGGAATGAAGCGTAGTGGGCGAATATATGGTCCCGAATAACAAAAGAAGGGTAATACTATGGTTAAGGATAAGGGAAAAGTTGTGGCTGAAACTAGTCAAGAGCAAGAACCTCTGAGTAAGACATTCACTGATCAAGAGGCTGACAAATTCTTGAAAATAATCAAGAAGAGTGACTATGGGATGATGGATCAATTAAATCAAACACCAATAAAGATTTCAATACTCTCATTACTAATAAATTCAGAGGCGCACCGAGAATCTCTAATGAAAATTCTGAGTTCTGCGCATGTTACAAAGGAGATCAAAGTAAACCAATTTGATGGAGTCGTGGCTAATATAACGTCAAGAACACACCTAGGCTTCAATGATAGTGAGTTACCTCTATAAGGTAGAGCTCACAACAAGGTGTTGCACATTTCAATTCAGATAGGAACAACTAGCCTATCTAGAGCACTCACTGATACTGGTTCTTCCCTCAATATGCTACCAAAGGCTAGCCTGGTGAAACTAAAAATAGATGACATCATTATAAGACCAAGTTCTATGGTGCTCAAAGCTTTCGATGATTCCCAAAGCACTGTGTTTAGATAGGTGGATCTCCTGACAAAGGAAATTGAATTTCCTTGTCGAAGGAAAATTGGTGATAATTGACGGAGAAGAAGACATCTTTGTAAGTCATTTGGAGTCCTACAGATATATCAGTATGGAAGAAGATTATGTGGAGATGTCATTCCTAGTCTTGGAAGTGGCTACAGTGGTTACACTCTTGGTAGAGAAAGTCTCAAAACATGGAACCCCTATGGCATCATGGAGAGATTTACAAATGGTTGTGAACGATCGAACATCTAAAGGTTGGGGCAGGCTCGTGGAGATACTTGAGAAGAAATATCTTTTTGGTTTGGGCTATCGATCGTCAAAGTCTGAGTAGAAAGGCAAATGGAAATTTCCTCCCATCCAAGAAACCTTCGTTAGCAAAAGAGTAGAGCATGGCAGAAAATTTCAATGTTATCCAACAAAGGCAAAAACAAAGGAGCATCTAACCTTATCCGAGAATGTGCTCCAGATGAAGAGATCAAAAATTGGACAACTGTGGAGATTCCAAAGATCTTTTTCTTTCCAAAGTAATTTTTCTGTTTTTGAAAAAAACCTATGTCCTGCCCGAGGCATAAGGGTAGCTTGTAAGGACCCCTGTTTATTTTCAAACATTATTTTCAATTAATAAAAGTTATATTTTGCATTCAATTAAGATCACTGTCTTTCTCTTGCATTTCTCTTTCATTTTCAAAATGGAAATACTTTTTTCTCTCCATATGCACTTTCCAAATTCGCATTCTAAAAGTCACCAAAACATGATAAAATGTGCAGATCCACATCTAAACTCACCGACAATGATATTGCTACAATCCGATATGATTTTGATGCTCCAATTAACCAAGCTGAAGAGGAAGATGAGGAAGATCTTAAAATCTTCAAAGAATTGGCAAGGGTACTAGAACAAAAAGCAGATAACATTCAACTATACCAGGAATCTATTGAGACCATCAATCTTGGGACCGAAATGGTCCCAAAAGAGATCAAGCTAGGTGCAACCTTGGAGGAAAGTGTTAAAGAAAGGTTGATCAAGCTCCTACATGAGTACATGGATATATTTTCTTGGTCTTACCGAGATATGTCAGATTTGGATACAAACATCATGGTGCATAAACTACCTCTCAAAGAAGGTTGTTCTCCGTTAGAGAGAAACTCAGAAGAACACGTCCAGACATGTTTGACAAGATTTGAGTAGAATTCCTTAAACAATTTGACGTAGGTTTCCTAGCCGTGGTAGATTATCCACCTTGGATAGCTAACATTGTGCCAGTACCCAAGAAAGACGGAAAAGTACACATGTGTATAGACTATCAGGATCTAAACAAAGCAAGCCCTAAAGACGATTTCTCGTTATCTCACATAGATGTTTTAGTGGACAACATAACTCAAGATTTTGTATTTTCTTTCATGGACTATTTCTCAGGATATAATCATATCAACATGGCACCCGAGGATATGGAGAAGACTACTTTCATGACTCCTTGGGGAACTTTCTATTAAAAATTAATGCCCTTCGGTCTAAAGAACGCTGGGGCAACCTATCAACGAGAAATGGTCATGTTATTTCATGACATGATCCACAAATAAGTCGAGGTATATGTGGATGATATGATTTCCAAATCCCATACGGAGGAGGATCACATCATTCATTTGCAGAAATTATTTGAACGTCTACGAAAATTCAAACTTAGTTTGAATTCGAACAAATTTACATTTGGTGTCAGGTCAGGAAAATTGTTGGGTTTTATTGTAAGACAATGAGGTATTAAGGTAGATCCCAACAAGGTGAAAGCCATACAAGAAATTCTAGCTCGAAGAATAGAAAAAGAGGTTCGTGGTTTCTAAGGACAATTGTACTACATCTTAAGGTTCATATCTCACCTAACTGCTACTTGCAATCTTATATTCAAACTACTCAGAAAAGGTCAATCAGTGGAGTGGAATGAAGACTGTCAAACAACCTTTGAAACAATAAAACAACATTTACAAGATCCATCAATCCTGATGCCACCTGTTCTTGGGAGACCATTTATCATGTACTTGACAGTTCTTGAAGGATCTATGGGATGTGTATTGGGGAAACACGATGAAACAACTAGAAAAGAGCATGCCATCTACTACCTAAGAAAGAAATTTATTGACTGTAAAACTCGGTACTCACTCTTTGAGAAAACTTGTTATGTTCTGGCTCGGGCCACTAAACGACTAAGACAATATATGTTAACTCACACTATGGGGCTAATAGCAAGAATGGATCCTCTGAAGTATGTATTCAAAAATCCCGCTCTCACGGGAAGAATTGCTCGATGTTATATGTTATTATCTAAATACGACATCTAATATGTTACTAAGAAAGCCATCAAAGGCAGTGTATTGGCTGATCACCCGACTCATCAACCGTTAGCAGAATATCAACAAATGAAGTTTGACTTCCCAGATGAAGACATCATGGTTATAGGTGACTATGAAATACCAAGGCCCAACGAAGGACCTAAACCAGGGGCACGATGGACACTCATGTTTAATGGTGCTTCAAATACACTAGGACATGGTATTGGGGCTATATTAACTTCTCTGAAGAATTTTCATAAACCTTTTACAACAAGGTTATGTTTTGATTGCACCAACAATATTATTGAATACAAAGTTTGTATATTGGGTTTAGAAGCTGCTATAGACCTAAGGATCAAATACCTCGAAGCATATGGAGACTCAGCGTTAGTCATATACCAATTCAACGGTGAATGGGATACTCGGCATCCCAAATTAATTCCATATCGGGATTATGATTTGAAACTAGTTGCAGAATTTACAGAGATCACATTCACTCATATTCCCCGAGAAGAAAATTAGATGGCAGAAGCCTTGGCAACTTTGTCAGCCATATTCAAAGTAACTTGGACTAATCAAAAACCATGCATCATGATCAGAAATTTCGAGAAACCAGCACATTGTCTCGCAGTTGAAGAAATACTAATTAATAAACCTTGGTTCTACGACATCAAGAGGTATTTAGAAAAACAAGAATATCCAGAAGGTGCCTCAATTATAGACAAGTGAACTATAGGAAAGCTAGATGTGAAGTTCTTATTAAAAAATGATGTATTGTACAAAAGAAACTACGATATGGTGTTACTCAGGTGCGTGGAGAAACAGAAAGCAGATACACTCATGAGGGAGATCCATGAAGGAACCTTAGGGACTCATACAAATGGACATGCAATGGCTAGAAAAATATTGAGAGCAGACTACTATTGGTTGACGATGGAAGATGATTGTTACCATTATACAAATACATGCCACAAGTGCCAAATCTATGTTGACAAGGTGCATCTACCACCAACTCCTCTCAATGTCCTAAGTTCACAAAGGCCATTCTCAATGTGGGAAATTTACATGATAGGAATGATCGAACTAAGGCTTCTAATGGACACCAATTCATATTAATCGCCATTTATTATTTTACCAAGTGGGTAGAAGTTGCGTCTTTTGTAAATGTCACCAAGCAAGTGGTTACTCGGCTTATCAAGCAGAACATCATATGAAAATATGGGGTTTCTAGCCGAATTATCACAGACAGTGGGTCCAACTTGAACAACAAAATGATGAAAGAATTATGCGATGATTTCAAGGTTGAGTATCATAATTCACCACCTTATCGACCCAAGATGAACGGGGCCGTTGAAGCTGCCAATAAAAATATCAACAAAATCATTCAGAAAATGGTCAAGACATATAAGATTGGCACGAAATGCTTCCCTTTGTAGTACATGGTTACCGGACCTTAATATGTACTTCGACAGGTGAAATTCCTTTCTCTCTTGTTTATGGCATGGAGGTTGTACTCCCCGTTGAAGTGGATATTCCATCACTACGAGTCTTAATGGAAACCAAGCTTGAAGAATCAAAATGGGTTCAAAGACGACTTGATCAACTCAACCTTATCGAAGAAAAACGCTTAAAAACTTTATGCCATGGTCAGTTATACCCGAAGCGGAGGAAGAAAGCATTCGATAAAAAGGTCTGTCCTTGAGTGTTTAAAGAAGGAGATCTGGTTCTCAAGAAGATTCTGCTACCTCATCTAGATTCACGTGGTAAATGGAAACCTAACTACAAAGGTCCATATGTGATTAAAACAACATTCTCTGGAGGAGCTCTTATCCTCGCAACAATGGATGGGGAAGAACTACTGCATCCGCTGAACTCCGATGCAGTCAAAAAATATTATGTTTAAAAGGCTCTCTAAGTCGAAACTCTAAACAGAAGACTTAGGAAAAAAGGGGCACCCTAGTTGATTGAAAACCCTAAAGGGAGATCTAGGCAAAAATTAGGGACATATAAGAAAAATCATCATCCCAGTGGATTGAAAACCCAAAATGGCGATCCAGACAAAAGTTAGAGTTTTTATTCAAAAAATGAACAAATAGATTGAGGTTTGATACTCTTTGCAGCTTTGAGACTAATGCAACAAGTTATATCGTAGATTATGCATGTCTACATAACCTAGGGGTAGAAAGTGTAGGTTTCGACTCTATTTAGGCTAGAGGACTAATAGAGTTAGGTCTGCTAACAAACTAGCTAAAGCTTCGAGACTAACATAGCGAATTGTAAAACATACTTGCATATTTATCACAACCTAGGGGATAAATAATGTGAGTTCGACATTTGAATTTGTATTTTCTAATTTAATTTTAGATGACTAAACCAAAGATATAAATCGTAGATATCACCTAGTACAATCCTGATTTACCGGTTGTGTCTGTTCTTAACCGAGGTATTTGTTGCTAATGGTATGAACAATGCTAATGTTTCGAATTTCTAATTCGTGCAGATAAGTTATCTGGTAATAGGACCCAAGATATTTCACAGTGGTCTTGGCCTAAGAGGTTTAAAAATGCAATGTATAATGTATATGTATAATGCCCAAATTGATATGATGCCCAATAATAATACTATTGATACGATACCCAAGTGTTTCTTATGTACATGCACCAAGAGTTTATGAATTTTTTTTGATAATTCTCGCCTTTTAAATCATTGGGTTATTTGAGTCACTGACTTCCCAACGTTGTCAGTTGTTGGTTGCGGTATCTCCAAGTTGATTTGTATTTGATATATTACAGTGAACAGTGTCAATGTGTTATTGATAATCATATCATAGGCGTAGGTGTAGACGTGGAAGTAGGTGTGGATTTCTTTTGACGTTTTTATAACCTAAAATAATTTTTTATGCTTTGTTGGGTGCGTTTATTTTTGTGTCAATTCCCCAAAATAATTTTGATACAGTGCTTACAAGCAATAATCGTAGTATTTTGCAAACAAGTCGAAAAAGAAAAACACAATTGAATAATATTCGAAAAGATTGAAAAAGGAATTGTATTATTAATGAAAATTCCTTTGAATAGGTGAAAATACAAGATGCAATTCCTAAAAAGAGGTCATTACAAAAGTTTTTTTTAACAAAATTGAAAATGGCAATGAAAATGATAATTGATACTGCTAATTCTCCAACTTCCTTTGATAACTCCAATCTCCTTTACTTCTGAGTCGGATGATTTAGATTAATCCTTCCCCTTGATCGTAGTCGTAGTAATGAATTGTCTATTTTTAAAACCCGCGCCGTTTATCACCTAGGCTATGATAAATACGCAAATCTATGATATAACTTACTATGTCAGTCTCGAAGCTTTAGTAAGTTATTATTTTCAAACCCGTATCATTTACTCCCTAGGTTGTAGTAGATATACAAAAATTTGCGATATAACTTGCTGCACCATCCTAAAGCAACAATAAGTTATCTATTTTCTATGATATAGTTCATTGTATTAGTCTCGAAGCGACAATGAGTTATCAAACTTTGTGTTATTTATTCCCTAGGTTGTTATAAATAGGCAAAATTTATGTTGTAGCTTACTATGTTAGTCTCGAAGCATTTGTAAGATCACTATCAAATTTGTGTTATTTACTCCCTAGGTTGCAGTAAAATATGCAAATATGCGATATAGCTTGTTGCATTAGTCTTGAAGCAGCAATAAGTTATCTATTTTTAAGCTCGCGTTTGTAATACGGTGGGAGAACTGACTTTTTTGGTTTTATCGCAAATGTTGCAGTTAGCAACAGTCGCCATTGACTTTTCTTTTATCCAATATTTAGGAAAGATGAAAAGAACATGAAAAACCTTTGATAGATTTTGAGTTAGGGGGTATATGAAAAGGTAAGGTGTTAGCATCCTTTTCATCCATAGTTATCTACGGGTTCTTAATTGCTTAGCTCACTTTTGAAAACTTGCTTTGGGTGTGTGTGTGTGTGTGTCATTTGTTTGAAAATATTTTGAAATTTCCAATGTAAGGCTGACTTTGTAATGATTCTTGTATCAGTCCTCAAGAATGCATACAAAGTGTTTTAAAAATATTTGTTTGAAAGTGATGTGTGAAAAATGTTTTGTTTGTGAGAAAAGATGTGAGCAAGCAATTAGGAGTTTCTTACACACTAAAGTCTTTCTTATTCTTTTCTTTCTCCTTTAGAGATAGTGTCATCCATACCATTAATTTCTAGGTAGCCCAATCTATTGGATATGAAAGGACAAGCGTAGGGTCATCAAAGACAACATGTAAGGATACTTTAGCAATTGTATCGAAGGGACTATCATCATTTGTTCGTAGGGTTATCGAAGGGATTAGATCTTTTTGTAGGAAACTCGAAGGGTCATCGAGAGATTATGATCTTTATTCGAAAGGGACATGATGATTTGATTGAGGGTCTTTTTGCTAAAGTATCCCCACTTTTGAGGGACGTGGCCATGTATCATAAGGCAACAAGAGAGGATATCCTATAGGTGCAACTGTGCTAAGTGTATTGATTCAGTTATATTATCTAGAATTAGGGTTTTTGTACGTTAGTTTTTAACCTTTCCATACAAACCCTAGTTACTAGCAATTAAATATGTATAGAAAATAAAGTGCGGAATGTAAAGTGCGGAAATTAAACCTAAGCTATTACATCCTGTGAGCAGTTACATAATATGAAGAAAAAAAAGCGAGAAAAGATAAATCTATGCTATTACAATTAAGAACGTGACATATACACTTGATTTATGAATTTAAATAGAAAAAAGAAATAAGAAAATGTTTTTTAAAAAAATGTTTAAAAAGACCTAAGATCTAAGGTAATGTTTTTGATATTTTTTGTAGAAAATAATTTAAGTGATAATAATTAATAAGACCTAAATTCTAATTGATTTTAATATTTAAGAAAAAGGTTAATTAATTAATTAATTTAGTAAATAAAAATAAGAAAATTAAATACTAATTAAAAAATCTAATCCTAATTTATTGGTATTACGAAGAAAAAAATAGGTTAGTTTAATGATGATTAATTAGAAATTAATTAGGGTTAGAAAAGAAAATAGAAAAGAAATTAGGTTAGAAAATAGAAAAAAAGGATTTGCATGGGGTGGGTGTTGAACCCACTCCCCTTAGCTTCACAGGCGCATGCCTCACCACTGAGCCAGAGTGTTGGTGGTGATAGAAAACATGAATTGATCATTATATTGTAAGCCTCCATGTTAATTTGAAAAATAAACAAAATAAACGCAAGACACAGGGATTGAACCCACGCCATTCACATTATACGTATCTGCCTCAACCAACTGTGTTGCGCTTCAAATATGTCAATACAATAGAAGCAAACAAATATAATAAAACATGTGAATTGGAGAGGTGTCGGAGCCCTAGCTCTGGTCGTCTTCTTCGGCGAGGTCAAATATGATTCTGCAAAAATAACAAGCGTTAGAGATTAAGAGAGACCCTATCCACCTAATTCGACCCTTGTGAAACCAATGATGGCATTCTTTTTGGATGATTCAACCTGTATAATGATATGTAATCAAAACAAAGCAAAATAGTGCAATCATGGTGATGGAGTATTCTGGCATCATGGGCCTCATGCAAGGGATAAAACCTACGCTACTTTGTCTCAGGAACACATTGAAACAATTAGTTTAAATCAAAGCATCATAAATATTGAGATATGAATTTCATAAAATATGCAAATCGGTGATGGAATGAATGTGTGTTTCAGGGACATTTGATCATCAAGAATGATCAGTACTTACTCTATGATACCGCAAGGATCATTTTGGATGGTTGCCCAACCTTGAGGATGGCTGCAAATAGGATTTCGAGTTCAACCTTTGTTTGCAAATTTTTGATCAAAAACCCTTGTTTCTTGGCAGCCACCGCGTGTTCCTTTTGGTCTGAATGTAATGAGTATATATAGAAGGAAGGATTAGGTTAAAATATGGGCTTGTACATCATGTGAAACATATCTTTGATTTGGTTTGAAAATAAGTTGAATTATTATAAAACCATGAATATTTGATTCAAAAATAGGTGCACACGGTTTGTAGCATGATCTTGGGCCTCCAAAACATTCAGATCACAAGCCTTTTATGCCTTATACATTTCTTCAATATTTATTTGATTTAATTTTGAATTTAAATGAATAAAAATCAAAATAAATTAAATAAAAATTAATATAATGTATAAATGTACTTAGATGTCCTCTAAGGTGTCATGAACATGTTTAGATCTTAAAAGATAGGTCAATTAATCCAAAAATCCAAGTTTTCTCAAATTGAACTTTATGCATTTTCTCAAAATTGCCCAACTTGCACAAATCATACCTCACTCAATTTTTATCTTATGAAGGTGATCTTGTACTTTTTGGAAAGCTCAAGATGTCCCCTACAACCTTCATGGTGGTCATACTGTTGTACCCCAAAATTTTCCCTCTCATGTTTCCCAAAGTCTTCCCTCTGCATGGTTAATCACAAACTCTTGCCTAAGGAAAAAGAAAATTTTTTATTGGTGCGTTAAGTACATTTCGATTGGCATTCTGAAAGACCCTTCGATTGGTGTTCTGAAGGAGCCTTTCGATTGGCATTATGGACAAGCACTTCGATTGGCATTCTGAAAGACCCTTCGATTGGTTCTCTGAAGGAGCCTTTCGATTGGCATTATGGACAAGCACTTCGATTGGCATTCTGAAAGACCCTTCGATTGGTGTTTTGAAGGAGCCTTTCGATTGGCATTATGGACAAGTACTTCGATTGGCATTATAACAGTGTCTTTCGATTGGAATTCCAAAAAGGTCCATTCGAAGAAGCATTCAAAGGGTCCATTCGAAGAAGCTTTCGAAAAGAATTCGAAGGAGGCCATCATCCCATTCGAAAGGGAGAATTTGAAGGAGGCCATCAGCCCATTCGAAAGGGAGCATTCGAAGGCCAGTTACATGTCATTCAAAATTCAAAAAGGGACAAGATCCCATGTGTTTAGCCAACGTTACAAACTCTCATTCATGGCTTTCAAACACATAATCAACGTTACAAATTCTCATTCATGGCTGTCAAACACATAATCAAGGTCATTTAAACCTTTGTCTTCCTGTCCCCTCCACCCCCTCTATATAAAGAGATCACAAGTGTTGCAAAAAGAGAACGAAAATATACATAAAAAATAGAGAAAAGAAACAGGGAGAACTTGGAGATACGCTGCCAAAAATCATCAGCACTTCCAGGAAGCCATACCCAATCCTTGCACCAGCCATTCCACACTCAGAATCATAGATCAAAGCACTTCTGTTTGGTAAAAAGAAATCTAATCTCAAACTCATTTCGATCTCTGATTGCATATTCACGTTATTACTGTTGTTTGTGAGTGATTGAATGTGCTACATATAAGCTACAACGCAGAGATGAGATTGTGTCATTGCTTGGGCACAATCTGAGTTTCTGCTTCGAATCCCAGGATAAAATAAATCCAGACCCAGATTCAGCAGGTGCGAATAGGGAGGAGATTTGAATCAGGGGGTAAAAGTCCCCCTGGACCTTTTAACATTTGTTTCGTTTTGCAGGAGATATATTCTCAGAATCCTGTTCAGAGCTTCGAAGCTTAGCAGCTTAGCTTCGAACTGGATCCAGGACTTCCAGATCGAAGGATGACCTTTCCAGATCGAAGGATGACATATCCAGATCAAACACCCTCAGAGTGCAGCCCCTCATGCACCTTCGATCCAGCCTCTTCACTGGGTCGAAAGACAGCCCACACTTCTTTCGACCCAGGCCTCCAGAATTATTTTATTTTTCTTGATTTACTGCCTGATTTCATTTTCGTTTGGACCATTTTATTTGTTTTTTTTTTAATCAACATAAAAATCATAAAAATAAGTAACTTAGAATTAGGATTTAATTTAGTTAATTATTTTAACTTATTTTCTCCAATTTTAAAATCAGTAGACTTAGGATTTATTTAAATTCAATCCTTTTCATAAACAAAAAAATGCAAAAAATATTAGGTATGTTTTAGAGTTAATTTTAATCAGTTTTTTTTAATTAATTAAATTTGACTTAATTGAACATTTAGCATTTTCCCAAAAATAAAATAAAACAACAAAAAGATTATATTCTTAGGATTTTTAAGATTCACGCGCGTTTATCTTATTGTAACTGCTTATTATTCCCCCAATTTTGGACATGTAAATAATCCCCCTCCCCGAAGCCTTGTAATAGCGTAGGATTTATAATTTCTGCACTTTAAATTCCTGTATATATATTAACTGCTTAGATGTATGCTAACTAGGATTGTATGACAAGATCTAAAAACAAATGGTAGAACACCTAAAAATATAAAGATAATATAACTGAAAAAACAATACACTCGCACATGCCACTCTTAGGGTACACCTCACTTGGTTGCCTCAAATGTGGTCATTAAGTATAGGATGTTTTAGAGGTCGCCCTCCTGTCCAAAGATCAAAGTCGCCTCGAAATGGTTGCCTCGATAAAAAATGATCTAAGACATTAGGGTTACCGCTAAAGCATCTTAACATTGCTTTAGTAACCACACGTCCCTTAAATCGAATTGACCCGAAAACTCCAACGACGGTGCTACCTACTCCTCAATAGTGGGATAGCACTGTCTAAAGGACGTTTGCACAATTTAATTCCTTTTCGAGTAGGTAGAGGTTCTTAAGTACTTGCTCCTTTTAAAAACAAAACAAAAACTTTTCACACTTACACTTTCTTCAAAAACAAAACTCTTTTCAAAACCCACAAACACAAAGAAAAGCAAACTTTTGAAAACATAGTGAGCAATTACCTAAGAGCCCGTGGATAACCACGGATAGAAAGGGTGCTAACACCTTCCCTTTCTATAATCTACCTCCTGAACCCGAGAAACATCTCGAAAAGGAATTTTTCTTTGCTTTTGTCCTTTCCTTGTTGGATAAAATAAAAGACGGTGGCGACTCTTGCTTATCGCGACATTTTGCGAAAACAAACGCAAACGCGAACCAGCATTAAAAACAGTCAGTTCTCATTCCCACCGATCACAGAACTGGTGACTCTGCTGGGGAAGCTATTATAAGTGAGGTGTACCTTAGGATTAGATCACTTGTGTTTTCAATTGTATTGCTTTGTATGCTTTTAATTGTGGGCTTGTCTCGGAGTTCTTTAAATCCTCCACCCGGATTTGGGAAACATTCATAGATAGCAATATGTTGTGGAAACTGTGCGGGGTATACCGACACGGTTGAAGCAATAGCTATATTAGTGCGACATATTTTTGAGTACCGGTAGCCTTTGAGTCAATCAAAGAGAATACGGGGCCGCTGAGTGATGTCACTAAGCACTAATGACCTAGAACCTTACTTGACCATCTTGGCCTTTTTTAGGGGTAGTGAGATGACCGACTTTGGTGCAGTCCGAAGTTGGTAGATACTCGATACTACACTCATTGAGGATTGTTTTCTTGGAATATTTTGGTCGCCAGTTAAGTGGCTAAACCGAAACGATGAACATAGAAAACAATCCAATGATATTGAGCTCCTTAGAACCCGGTTACTATTTATAGGATAGGTTTTGAGGCAACTAAACTCAAGAGGGTACTTACCTATGAAACCTCCTGCAAGCCTGAAACTAGGGTTTTTGTGTGACTTGCTTGTACATGTGTTTTTGCATACATCATAAAGCATCATATGCATCTGCTAACCATTTCAAGGGTTTAGATCTTCATCTTTGTTCTTGTTTTGCAGGACATGGAGTCTCTCCGTAGGAAAACAATTCAAGTCAACCTTGTAAGGATCCCTCTTCAACTCAAGGAGCTTACATCCAGGATTCCTGAGAATTCTCTCTTCAGTGAAAGACATGGTAGACTCCTCAGCTTGGTCAACACCAACATTGAAGAAGACATGATGAAAGTTCACTTCTAGTTCTTTGACCCCCTACACCACTGTTTCACATTCCCTGATTATCAATTGGTGCCTACTTTGGAGGAATTTTCTCAACTCCTGAGAATTCCTATTCTTAGTCAACTACCCTACAAGGGTACGGAAAAGGAACTAAAACTTGAAGATGTTTCTCAAGCATTACGCTTACAACCATCTGACATCAAGGGGCATTGGGAAACCAAAAGTGGTATCAAAGGATTCTTGGCAAAGTTTCTGTTTGAGAAGGCACGAGAATGCTGGAATTCTCTTGATCTACAAGCCTTTGAAGAGATTATGGCACTCCTTATCTATGGGTTGGTTTTGTTCCCAAATCCTGATCAACTTATAGATGTGAATGCTGTCAAGATTTTCATATCTATGAATCCCATACCTACATTGCTTGGGGACATCCTCCACTCATTTTACACACGAAAAATGAGGAAAAGAGGTGTTCTCATGTGCTGTACTCCTCTCCTAGCAAGGTGGTTTATTTCTCACCTTCCATAATCAGTTTTGAAGAATGAGCAGGGTTTAAGGTGGTCACAACGATTGATGACCCTCACACATTCTGATGTACATTGGTGTTCTCGGTCCATAGAAAATGTCACCATCATTGATCGTTGTGGAGAATTTCCTAATGTTCCTTTACTTGGAATTAGGGGAGGCATTACCTACAACCCCTGTCTAGCCTTGAGACAATTTGGATATGCTCGGAGGGATGGCCCTCATGACATGCTGATTCCTGACCTAGTTTTTGACTTTGACAACGATGCGCAAGGGCTTCTACAAAGGTTCATCAGAGCTTGGAGGATGCCTAATAAGGTGGATAGTAAGACACTGGGGCACAAGAATTCCATCCCCCTTGAGCCTTACCTCAAGTGGGTACGAACCCGCTCCCAGAATCTTATGATGCCATATCCTCACATTCTCCCCTTGATCAAAGAGCCTGTTATGGAAGGAGAGGTTCCATACGCCATCCTACATCCTGACATGCCAACATCATGGGAAGAAATGCAAAAGAGTTGGATCCAACTCAAGGAAGATCGGAATACTTTTGAAGCCAGCTTCTATGCCAGTGAAAAGAAGGTTTTGGAGCTTACCCGCCGACTTCACGAGGAGGAGACCCTCAACACTTACATCGCTCCAAAAAGGATGCGCAATGTCTTTTTACATTAAGAATTTTGTAATATTTCGCCCATGGGGCACTTATGCACTAACAAATTTCTTCTTAGTATGACGTGTGTTCTTTTTTTGTCTGCAACAAATTTGAATTTTTGAACCCTTGAATGCATTACATAAATAGCATACCATTCATCATATGCATAACAGGTACCCTTTTACAGGTCTCTTATCTTCTTCGCTGTTTATTTCAGCAATCATCATGTCTGATGAACCTTCCACTGAGCAAGCTATCAAGGCCCTCCAGGCCTAAAATGCCCAATTTCAAGAGTTGGTCATGAGCCTAACTAAGGGTCAGCAGGACTTGAAGACCTTGATTCTGAAAGAGAGGAAGAAGAAGAAGAAGAGGACCATCCTGTTCAACACCGGACGCAGGTTTGGAAACGGGTTGCAGAATGAAATTGATCTGGCCACCCCATCTGGAGAGAAAGACAGTCCACAAGAAAGGAGGGCTCCTAGCCCTATGGTCTCCGACAACGAGACGGACTATGATGAAGAACAATATCCTACTGCTGAGGATAAGTACAAACAGCTGGAAGACCGTTTGAACGATATGGAAGTACAGAAGGTGCTCGGTCTGGACTTCTGAGATTTGGGTTTATCATCTGGGGTGGTGATTCCCCATAAGTTCAAGGCACCTGCCTTTGCCAAGTATGATGGAGCTTCCTGTCCAAAGCTGCACCTCCGGTCATATGTGAGGAAGATCCAACCTTACACTACTGATAAGAACTTATGGATCCATTTCTTTCAAGACAGTCTCTCAGGGACTCAGCTTGAGTGGTTCTATCAGTTGGACGGAGCCAGTATCCGTAGCTGGGAGGATTTGGCTGCTGCGTTCTATAAGCAGTATGAGTATAACTCCGACCTCGCTCCTACGCGTACCCAACTCCAGGGTATGTCAATAGGGACGGGTGAGGGATTTAAAGAGTATGCTCAAAAATGGAGAGACCTTGCCGGAAGGGTGCAACCACCTTTAGCTGATCGTGAACTTGTTGATATGTTTTTGGGGACCCTGTCCGGTCCATTCTTTAACCATTTGATTGGAAGCTCTTCAGCCGGGTTTACGGACCTTATCTTGACTGGTGAGAGGATTGAAGCTGGCATTAAGGCTGGGAAGATACAGAAGGGTTCCTCATCGAGCACCGAGAAAAGACCGTTTAAGAAAGAGTCCAGTGTGGTCTACAGTTCAAGAAGAAAGAATAGACCTGAACACCGCCAAGCTGTCAATGCGGTTGTTATTTCAAAACCTGCCGGTGCTCCTCAGCATCACAACCAACAAAGGGACGAGAGACCTCGAAGGCAATTCACTCGTCTCAGCATGACTTTGTCTCAGATTCTGCCATAATTGCTGAAGACCAATCTGGTGACCCTAAAAGAAGCTCCAAAGAATCCAAATACAATGTCACCAAGGTATAACCCTAATGCCTGCTGCGCTTTTCACTCTGATAGCCCGGGGCATAATACAGACGATTGTTGGGTTTTGAAGAACAAGGTGCAAGACTTAATTGATGCAAAGGAGATTGAGTTCGAGGCGCACGAGAGGCCTAATGTTGTAACTGCTCCCATGCCCGGGCATGGAGTGAATGTTTTAGAGGAAGACTTGTTTGTAGTGTCTGTGGATGATATTGTTACCCCTCTGATGACTGTCAAGAGGAACCTGTTGCTAGCCGGTTTATTTCTGGGTTGTGGTGAAGGTTGCCATATGTGTTCTGTTTTATCTACTGGTTGTCCATCTTTGAAGTCAGGTATCCAAAACCTGATGGATAGCAAAGAGATCCTGTTTGAAAAGACTGATGTTCCATCCGTTCATTCTGAAGAAGTTTCCATCATTACCATTTTCGACAATTCTTCCAAGGCTCCCTCGAGGATGCCTGTTAGAATTACATTTGTTCCGAAGATCGCACCTGTAATCATCACTGTTCCGGGGCCCATCCCCTATACCTATGACAAAGCTGTCCCTTGGAACTATGGGGAAGATGTTTATGTTCTTGGAGTTAAGCAAGAGTTCGGTGCTGATACCGGCGTCAGCAACATTACTGGACCTGCTAAAGTCACCCGCAGCGGTAGACTTTTATCACCTGATATTGCTCCACCAGCTGTCCGAAGACCTGTTTTCATTAAGCCTGCAAGTGTACCTACTGCTATTCCTGATCAAATTCCTATCCTTCCCCCTGTCGCCGAGTCTTCTGACGCTCGGGGCAAAGGGATCCCCACTGATATGCCTGCCCAGACGGAGGCGCCAAAGACAATCAATGTTGAAGCTTCCAAACAGGAGATGGAAGAGATTCTGAAGATTATTAAGAAGAATGATTTTAATGTAGTTGAGCAACTTGGGCAAACCCCATCCAAGATTTCTATGTTATCACTGTTGTTGTGTTCAGAGGCCCATGCCAAGGCTTTGATTACCTTCCTAAAGACGGCCCATGTGCCACAAGAGACATCAGCTCATCAATTTACCGATTGTGTGGCCAATTTAACTACTGATAATGGTTTGGGTTTCTCCGACGCTGATCTGACTGCTAAAGGGAAGAACCATAACGATGCCCTGCATGTCTCCATTGAATGCAAGGGCACTACACTTGCACATGTGTTGGTTGACACTGGTTCCTCGTTGAACGTCTTTCCCAAGAAAGCTCTAGACAGGCTGGATTGCGAAGGTTTGGAGCTAAAGCCGAGTAACATTGTTGTTCGGGCCTTTGATGGGTCTAAGAGGATGGTGCATGGTGAGGTTGATATTCCAATCAAAGTTGGTTCTCAGGTCTTCAATTCTACATTCTACGTGATGGACATTCGGCCATCCTATTCTTGTTTGCTGGGTCATCCATGGATCCACAAAGCGAGAGCCGTAACCTCAACGCTCCACCAGAAGTTGAAGTACCCGGTTAAAGGCAACATTGTGACAGTTCAAGGGGAGAAGGAGTACATGGTCAGCCACCTCAACTTGTTCCGGTACGTAGAGATGGATGGGGAGTTCATTGAGACCCCATTTCAACACTTTGAAGAGGTTCCTCAGACACTGGCGTCAGCTGAGACTGCGATGGAAGATTCTCCCATGAAGATGGCTTCCTTAAAGGATGCTCGGGCTGTTATCGAGAAGGGTGAGTATGTAAACTGGGGCCGACTTCCTGATTTCACTCAGAAGACTAACAAGTTTGGTTTGGGTTTCACTGCAGAAGCTCAAAGGGATGTTCGAAGTGCAAGGATTGGAAGACCTCCTGTGTTCATCAGCAACTCGGGAGTAAATGCCATCGAAGATGACATGGAGGAGTCTGAATTCGACAGCTGGATCTATCCTACGACCAACGATGGACCAAACAACTGGAAAACAAAGGATTTCATCCCTATTACTTTTGTTACTCATTAATGAACTCTTTGTTTCGAATTTGTAACAGACAATGTTTTGAAACTTTATGGCCCGGTGTCTTACCCAGGGCACCGTGGCTTCATTTGTGAGGGCTTTTGTATTCCATTTTCATATATCATTAATAAAAGCATTGGACGTTTTTGCATTTCAAATTTTGTGATCCTTGTCTTTCTTTATTACATATTGCAAAACAACTATTTTACACACACTCACATATACAGGTCTCAATCCACTCTGGATCTCACTGGTAACGACTCTGCTACTGCCAGTTATGACTTCGAAAATCCGATAAACTTAGCCAAAGACGAAGGTGAAGATGATTGCGAAGTTCCTGGTGAGCTTGCAAGACTGCTACTTCAGGAAGAGAGGGCCATTCAGCCACATGAAGATCCAGTGGAAACGGTGAATCTGGGCACCGAGACAGACAAAAAGGAAGTCAAGATCGGCGCAAATCTGGAGCTTAGTGTGAAACAGCGGTTGATTCAGATGCTGCATGACTACGTGGAGATCTTTTCCTGGTCTTACGAAGATATGCCTGGGTTGGATGCCGACATTGTGGTTCATCTCCTGCCTACGAAGGAAGACTGTCCTCCAGTAAAACAGAAGGTTCGCCGTATGCGTCCAGAGATGTCCAAGAAAATCAAGGTCGAAGTTATGAAACAGTTTGACGCAGGTTTTCTAGCAGTAACTTCTTACCCTCAGTGGGTTGCCAATGTGGTTCCGGTACCGAAGAAGGATGGTAAGGTCCGAATGTGTGTTGACTACAGGGATTTGAACAGGGCAAGCCCTAAGGATGACTTCCCTCTACCTCACATCGATGTTCTGGTTGACAATACTGCTCAGCACAAGGTATTCTCCTTTATGGACGGTTTCTCCCGCTATAATCAAATCAAAATGGCTCCCGAAGACATGGAGAAGACTACTTTCGTTACCCAGTGGGGTACCTTTTGTTACAAGGTCATGCCTTTTGGGTTGAAGAATGTTGGGGCAACATATCAGCGTGCCATGGTTGCTTTGTTTCATGACATGATCCATCATGAAATTGAAGTATATGTCGACGATATGATTGCGAGGTCCCAAACTGAGGAGGAACACCTTGACCATCTACAGAAGATGTTTGACAGGTTGAAGTTGTACAAGCTGAGGTTAAACCCGAACAAGTGCACCTTCGGGGTGAGGTCTGGCAAACTGCTAGGTTTCGTCGTGAGCGACAAAGGTATTCAAGTGGATCTTGCCAAGGTGAAAGCCATACAAGAGATGCCAGCTCCCAAGATAGAGAAAGAGGTTAGAGGCTTTCTAGGACGTATGAACTACATTGCCCGATTCATCTTGCACCTAACTGCTACTTGTGAGCCAATCTTCAAACTGCTGAAGAAAGATCAAGTGGTACGTTGGAACGATGAATGCCAGGCCGCTTTCGAAAGAATTAAAGAGTATCTCCAGGAGCCACCCATTCTGATGCCACCAGTGGAAGGGAGACCTCTAATCTTATACTTGACAGTACTTGACAACTCAATGGGGTGTGTGTTGGGGCAGCATGACGAGTCTGGCCAAAAAGAGCATGCTATTTATTACCTTAGCAAAAAGTTTACCGATTGTGAGACCCGTTACTCACTGCTCGAGAAAACTTGCTGCGCTTTGGCATGGGCTGCTCGCCGGCTGAGACAGTATATGTTGACTCACACTACTCTGTTGATTTCAAAGATGGATCCAATCAAGTATATCTTCGAAAAGCCTGCCTTGTCCGGATGGCAGATGATCTTGACTGAATATGACATCCAGTACACGACTCAAAAAGCAATCAAGGGATGTGTATTAGCAGACCATTTGGCACATCAGGCAGTGGATGATTACCAGTCTATGAACTTTGAATTTCTAGACGAGAATATCATGGTAGTGACTGATTGTGAGACACCTGGACCGGATGAAGGACCTGAGGAAGGATCCTGATGGTCTATGTACTTTGATGGAGCTTCAAACGCTTTGGGTAATGGCATTGGCGCTGTGATCATATCTCCTAAAGGCTCTCATACTCCGTTTACCGCCCGACTATGTTTTAACTGCACCAAAAATATGGCAGAGTATGAAGCCTGCATTATGGGTCTTCGAGCAGCAATTGACCTAAGGATTAAGTTTCTGAGTGTCTTTGGAGATTCCGCTCTCGTGATTAGTCAGATCAAAGAAGAGTGGGATACGAAACACCCAAATCTTATTCCTTACAAGGAGTATGTATTGACGTTGCTTCCCCATTTCGAGGAGATAACCTTTGAACACTTCCCAAGAGAGGAGAATCAGTTGGCGGACGCGCTAGCTACGATGTCTTCTATGTTCAAAGTCAAGTGGGACAACGAGGCTCCCCGTATCATTATTTGGAAATTGGATGAACCTGCACATTGTTGTGATCTTGAGACTGAAGAGGTAACAGAAAAACCTTGGTATCTTGAAGTGAAGAGGTACCTTGAAGCTCAAGAATACCCCGAGGGTGCATCTGTTAATGACAAGAAGTTTCTAAGAAGGTTCGCGGCAAAGTTCTTCATCAGCAATGGCATTCTTTACAAATGTAACCATGATTCAACCTTACTGCGTTGCGTGGATAAAATTGAAGCAGAAAGAATCATGGCAGAGCTGCATGAAGGTACTTTCGGAACTCATTCAAGTGGACATACCATGGCAAAGAAAATCCTTCGGGCAGGATACTACTGGTCCACAATGGAAGTCGATTGTTATCAGCATTCTCGGACATGTCACAAGTGCCAGGTTTATGCTGATAAGGTGCACATACCTCCAGTTCCTCTGAATGTTTTGATAGCACCTTGGCCTTTTGCAATGTGGCGCATTGATATGATCGGCGAGATCAGACCTACGGCATCCAACGGGCATCGTTTCATCCTGGTAGCGATTGATTACTTTACGAAGTGGGTCGAAGCAGCTTCCTTTGCTACCGTAACCAAGAGCGTTGTGGCACGGTTCATTCGGCACAACCTGATCTGTCGATACGGCGTACCAGAGAGGATCATTACGAATAATGGTACCAACCTTAACAACAAGATGATCACTGAGCTCTACGAGCAATTCAAGATACAGCATCATAACTCTTCTCCCTACCGGCCGAAGATGAATGGGGCTGTAGAAGCAGCTAATAAGAACATTAAGAAGATTGTGCAGAAGATGACAGTGACATACAAAGACTGGCACGAGATGTTACCATTTGCTCTTCATGGGTACCGTACCTCAGCACGGACGTCAACAGGGGCAACACCCTATTCCTTGGTTTATGGCATGGAGGCAGTCTTGCCTATTGAAGTTCAGATACCCTCTCTTCGGATCATGAAGGATGCAGGTTTGAGCGAAGACGAATGGATTCAGACCCGACTTGATCAATTGAATATAATCGACGAAAATAGACTTACTGCTATTTGTCATGGTCAGACTTACCAAAAACGAATGATCTAGGCATTTAACAAGAAAGTCAGACAACAAGAGTATCAAGTTGGGAACCTGGTAATCAAGCGCACCATTCTACCTCAAGGTGATCCCAGGGGCAAATGGACCCCTACTTACGAAGGGCCATTTGTGGTTAAGAACATCTTCTCAGGAGGAGCGATGATTCTAACCACCATGGATGGTGACGACCTTCCTCACCCCGTCAATGCAGACATAGTAAAAAGATACTACGCATAATCAAAGACCCGCTAGGTTGACTGGCCTAGGAAAAAATAAGGGCTTCCCGGCGAACCAAAAGGGTTCAGGCAAAAATAAGGGATGAAAATAAAAAAAATCTGTACACCCGGCAAGTCGAAAACCTGAAAAGGCGGCTTGGGCAAAAATGGGTATCCCGGTGGACTGAAAACCCGAAAGGGCGGTCCAGGGAAAAGTTAGGGATTAAAGCGTAACACTATGTCTCTTTGGATCACCTCGCATCCGGACTTCGGTATCAACTATCAGGCTCGAACGACACCAGTCAATCAGATTCATCTTCAACTAAGTAGCAAAGTGATGAGATGCTTGAAGATATAAAGGCAATAGCAGAGCTGGAACCCAGTGGGACTATTCACATAGTTGTTTTGTTTTCACAAATTATATAAATTCTATTTGTTTGGCGGTGTTCTCTTACTAGGACGTCAGCCTCTTCTACAAAACGCCTATTTACAGGCCAAACTTCAAAGTCAATAAAAATTCATTTTCAAACAAATTTCAAATTGTTTTTCCTTTATCTGTTTTGTTTTGCAAAGAACGTCCAATGTTCATTTTTGATATATGCATTTGACATTAATTGTTGCTCATAAATATTTACATGCGAAACAAAAGACAAATTACGGGTGATATCAGAAGTAAGGGCAATAAGAATTGTCTGAGCGGTCTAGTTGCTCTGTCCACCAGGTACCAAGGTATATATTCAGCTGAAGAATATGGCTAAGATACCTTCACTCCCCGCAAGATAAGACAGTAATGGCAGCTCTCCCCACTGAGACTTGCAACCATGAGTGAATCATCAATTTTCTCCCCCAAGCAGTGTTAGTCTATCATCAGCCCCGGAAAGGCTTGGTATCCCCATAAGATCTTAATATTCCTCAGCGGAGTATAAAGATATTCCCCAGCAAACATGAGAGCATCCCCGGCAGTCTTAATATTCCCTAACAGAATATAAGAATGTTTCCCGGCGGAATACAAGATACCCCCAGTGGAGCCATTTCCTCAGCGCAGTCTAAAAAAGCTTCCCCAGTGGAGTTGAGTCATCTTACCCAGTAGATTCTGGAAGCTTGTCCCCTGCAGAATACAAATGCATCTCCTCAGCCAAATTCAAAAGGTTATCCTCCCAAGAGTCTAACTGGGTTATCCTCAGCAAGTTGCAACGGAAAGATTATCCCCAGCAAAGTTCTTTCTTTTCCCCCCAACAGGACTTCTATCCTCAACAGGTTCAATATCACCAGCAACGGTAATCTATCCCCAGCGGAGTTTATCATTGAAATCCCCAACAGAGCTTATCAACGGAATCCCCAGCGGAGTTATCATTAAAATCATCAGCAGAACATCTCTCCCCCACAGAGTATTTCCCCTCAGAGTAATCTCTTCATCAAGTTTATTCCCCAACGGAGTTCTTTTCTCCTGCAGTTTTATTCTCACAATCATCTTCGTTCATCATCCCCAGCGGAAACGAAGAACTCAACTCTATTCGCCAGCAGCTCCGGGATTTATGTTCCCCAGCTAAAACATCACATTCCCATACATCATGAGATATGCATTACGCATCATACGAATAAAATCTCATTTATTTTGAGAACATCATTGCCTGATCCATATCATGCATTGCATATGACTGACCTTTACCTTTCAGGAAAAATGCAGTTAAGTTCTCAGCTTAGTTGAAGATCTGACCAGTTCTTAAATCTCAATTGAATTATCATCGGTTGAATTTCAGATAAGGTTCTCAATCTCGACAGTCTCCTCCGTCATAGTATGGACAAGTTCTATAACCTCAACGGTATACTCCCGGTGAGCACGAGACAATTCCTGGATCTTGATGAAGATGTTTCCCTATGTCATAGTGTGGACGAGTACTATAACCTCAACGGTATACTCCATTGAGCACGAGTCAGTTCCTAGATCTTGATGTTCTCCTTCGTCATAGTATGGACAAGTTCTATAACCTCAGCGGTTTACTCCATTGAGCACGAGACAGTTCCTAGATCTTGATGAAGATGTTTCCCTATGTCATAGTGTGGACGAGTACTATAACCTCAACGGTATGCTCCATTGAGCACGAGTCAGTTCTTAGATCTTGATGTTTTCCTCCGTCATAGTGTGGACAAGTTCTATAACCTCAGCGGTTTACTCCATTGAGCACGAGACAGTTCCTAGATCTTGATGAAGATGTTTCCCTACGTCATAGTGTGGACGAGTACTATAACCTCAACGGTATACTCCATTGAGCACGAGTCAGTTCTTAGATCTTGATGTTTTCCTCCGTCATAATGTGGACAAGTTCTATAACCTCAGCGGTTTACTCCATTGAGCACGAGACAGTTCCCAGATCTTGATGAAGATGTTTCCCTACGTCATAGTATGGATGAATACTATAACCTCAACGGTATACTCCTTTGAGCACGAGTCAGCTCCTAGATCTTGATGTTTTCCTCCGTCATAGTGTGGACGAGTTCTATAACCTCAACGGTATACTCCCGGCGAGCACGAGACAGTTCCTAGATCTTGATGAAGATGTTTCCCTATGTCATAGTGTGGACGAGTACTATAACCTCAACGGTATACTCCTTTGAGCACGAGTCAACTCCTAGATCTTGATGTTTTCCTCCATCATAGTGTGGACGAGTTCTATAACCTTAACGGTATACTCCCGGCGAGCACGAGACAGTTCCTAGATCTTGATGAAGATGTTTCCCAACGTCATAGTGTGGACGAGTACTATAACCTAAACGGTATACTCCATTGAACACGATTCAGTTCCTAGATCTTGATGTTTTCCTCCGTCATAGTGTGGACAAGTTCTATAACCTCAGCGGTTTACTCCATTGAGCACGAGACAGTTCCTAGATCTTGATGAAGATGTTTCCCTACGTCATAGTGTGGACGAGTACTATAACCTCAACAGTATACTCCATTGAGCACGAGTCAGTTCCTAGATCTTGATGTTTTCCTCCGTCATAGTGTGGACAAGTTCTATAACCTCAACGGTATACTCCCGGTGGGCACGAGACAGTTCCTAGATCTTGATGAAGATGTTTCCCCCCAATTAAATTATGGACAGATTCTTAAACTCAGCTGAAGCATTCTCTCAGTTGAAGTACAGGCAGGTTCCTAAATCTCAACGAAGTTAGACTTCCCTAGTGGAATCTTCTACAATAACAGGTATGCAAGTTCTCGCTAAGGAATCTCTTATGCGATCGACACTCCTGCAGATGGCGTCTATAAGCCCATCCTCCTACCAACAATCTCCAAATGGCATCTGTAAGCCCATTCCTGACATCACAATGTTGATACTACACCATGAGAGTGCAAATTTCTGGGCATTCTAGTGTTCAATCATCTTCCACCTTCGGATTAGGAAAGGCACACAAGCCAATCTACATCCTCAGGTTTAAGAAGATTGAACAGGGGCAACTGTTGTACCCCAAAATTTGCCCTCTCATGTTTCCCAAAGTCTTCCCCCTGCATGGTTGATCACAAACTCTTGCCTAAGGAAAAGGAAAATTTTTGATTGGTGCGTTAAGTACATTTCGATTGGCATTCTGAAAGACCCTTCGATTGGTGTTCTGAAGGAGCCTTTCAATTGGCATTATGGACAAGAACTTCGATTGGCATTCTGAAAGACCCTTCGATTGGTGCTCTGAAGGAGCCTTTCGATTGGCATTTTGGACAAGCACTTCGATTGGCATTCTGAAAGACCCTTCGATTGGTGTTCTGAAGGAGCCTTTTGATTGGCATTATGGACAAGTACTTCGATTGGCATTATAACAGTGTCTTTCGATTGGAATTCCAAAAAGGTCCACTCGAAGAAGCATTCAAAGGGTCCATTCGAAAAAGCTTTCGAAAAGCATTCGAAGGAGGCCATCAGCCCATTCGAAAGGGAGCATTCGAAGGAGGCCATCAGCCCATTCGAAAGGGAGAATTCGAAGGCCAGTTACATGTCATTCAAAATTCAAAAAGGGACAAGATCCCATGTGTTTAGCCAACGTTACGAACTCTCATTCATGGCTTTCAAACACATAATCAACGTAAAAATTCTCATTCACGGCTGTCAAACACATAATTAAGGTCATTTAAACCTTTGTCTTCCTGTCCCCTCCACCCCCTCTATATAAAGAGATCACAAGTGTTGCAAAAAGAGAACGAAAATATACATAAAAAATAGAGAAAAGAAACAGGGAGAACTTGGAGATACGCTGCCAAAAATCATCAGCACTTCCAGGAAGCCATACCCAATCCTTGCACCAGCCATTCCACACTCAGAATCATAGATCAAAGCACTTCTGTTTGGTAAAAATAAATCTAATCTCAAACTCATTTCGATCTCTGATTGCATATTCACGTTATTATTGTTGTTTGTGAGTGATTTAATATGCTACATATAAGCTACAGCGCAGAGATGAGATTGTGCCATTGCTTGGGCACAATCTGAGTTTCTCCTTCGAATCCCAGGAAAAAATAAATCCAGACCCAGATTCAGCAGGTGAGAATAGGGAGGAGATTTGAATCAGGGGGGTAAAAGTCCCCCCTTGGACCTTTTAACATTTGTTTCATTTTGCAGGAGATATATTCTCAGAATCCTGTTCAGAGCTTCGAAGCTTGGCAGCTTAGCTTCGAACTGGATCCAGGACTTCCAGATCGAAGGATGACCTTTCCAGATCAAAGGATGACATATCCAGATCGAACACCCTCAGAGTGCATCCCCTCATGCACCTTCGATCCAGCCTCTTCACTGGGTCGAAAGACAGCCCACACTTCTTTCGACCCAGGCCTCCAGAATTATTTAGTTTTTCTTGATTTACTGCCTGATTTCATTTTCGTTTGGACCATTTTATTTTGTTTTTTTTAATCAACATAAAAATCATAAAAATAAGTAACTTAGAATTAGGATTTAATTTAGTTAATTATTTTAACTTATTTTCTCCAATTTTAAAATCAGTAGACTTAGGATTTATTTAAATTCAATCATTTTCATAAATAAAAAAATGCAAAAAAATATTAGGTATGTTTTAGAGTTAATTTTAATCAGTTTTTTTTAATTAATTAAATTTGACTTAATTGAACATTTAGCATTTTCCCAAAAATAAATCAAAACAACAAAAAGATTATATTCTTAGGATTTTTAAGATTCACGCGCGTTTATCTTATTGTAACTGCTTATTATTCCCCCAATTTTTGACATGTAAATAATCCCCCTCCCCGAAGCCTTGTAATAGCGTAGGATTTATAATTTCCGCACTTTAAATTCCTGTATATATATTAACTGCTTAGATGTATGCTAACTAGGATTGTATGACAAGATCTAAAAACAAATGGTAGAACACCTAAAAATATAAAGATAATATAACTGAAAAAACAATACACTCACACATGCCACTCTTAGGGTACACCTCACTTGGTTGCCTCAAATGTGGTCATTAAGTATAGGATGTTTTAGAGGTCGCCCTCCTGTCCAAAGATCAAAGTCGCCTCGAAATGGTTGCCTCGATAAAAAATGATCTAAGATATTAGGGTTACCGCTAAAGCATCCTAACATTTCTTTAGTGACCACACGTCCCTTAAATCGAATTGACCCGAAAACTCCAACGACGGTGCTACCTACTCCTCAATAGTGGGATAGCACTGTCTAAAGTACATTTGCACAATTTAATTCCTTTTCGAGTAGGTAGAGGTTCTTAAGTACTTGCTCCTTTTAAAAACAAAACAAAAACTTTTCACACTTACACTTTCTTCAAAAACAAAACTATTTTCAAAACCCACAAACACAAAGAAAAGAAAACTTTTGAAAACATAGTGAGCAAGTACCTAAGAGTCCATGGATAACCACGGATAGAAAGGGTGATAACACATTCCCTTTCTATAATCTACCTCCCGAACCCGAGAAACATCTCGAAAAGGAATTTTTCTGTGCTTTTGTCCTTTCCTTGTTGGATAAAATAAAAGACGATGGCGACTCTTGCTTACCGCGACATTTTGCGAAAACAAACGCAAATGCGAACCAACATTAAAAAATTGTCAGTTCTCATTCCCACCGATCACAGTCATTTATTTATTTGAAGCCTATATATTGATGTAAAGTGCTTTGACAAAAAGTGTCTTTTTGTTGACTTTTAAAATGACCTGTAATGTTTTGGCTCATATCTCTCAAATGAAGCATTTTTGCCTTGAGCTTAGAGAGACAAAGATGTAGAGAATTTAATTTACTACAAAATGAGCTTTGGTTGATATTTTTCCGATGAAATATGAGAAAAATGCTTGATTAAAGTTCAGTTGACTTCTCCTTAAGAAAACCCTAATTTAGTAACTTTTGACTTTTGATGAATCTTGAGTTTTCTTGATGAAACATGATCAAACCTTAATCAAATGATGAATATGACTTCAAAATGTTGATGTTGACCAAAAATCTTGAAGTTTTACTGTAAATTGGTCAAAGTTGACTTTTTGTCCAATATAGTTGATTTTCAAACATCTGACTAATTGACTGAGTAAACTTGTGTTGCAAGGCTTGAAACTTGGCATGAGGATACCTTAATACATATGAGGAACCATGAAGTTCACTTGAGGCATCAGAAGTCCAATTTCCTTTGATAAAAGTAAAACCCTAGTTGTAGGTCAACTACTTAGGAGGAGGGTTTGTCTGGTCAACCCTTGAGTAGTCTTGAGCAATTGAGAACTTCATGTGCATGAGGAGGTATCTTGAATTAATTTGTCTTGAAAAATGGGAGGGAAAATTTTGGGGTACAACAACTGCCCTTGTTCAATCTTCTTGAACCTGAAGAGTTAGATTGGCATGCCCGCCATTCGTGATCTGAAGGTGGAAGAGGATTGAACACTTAAGTGCCTAGAAATTTGCACTCACGTGTGCCCGAAGTAACACTTTTGGTTGATTATATAGGGAATTGGCTTAAAGATTTCATTTGGAGAGGTGATAGAGTTTCTTCATAGATGGGCTTATAGATGCCATCCAAAGTAACTGTCGTTAGGAGTATCCGAATGAGTCTACGCTTGACTTGATCTGATGGAAATGATTTTTAGAATGAATCTCTGAAGGAAATGTTTTTCAGAATAAAGTTCTGAAGGAAATGCTTTTCAGAATGAAGCTCTAAAGGAAATGCTTTTCAGAATGAAGTTCTGAAGGAAATGCTTTTCAGAATGAAGCACTGAAGGAAATGCTTTTTAGAATGAAGATCTGAAGGAAATGCTTTTTAGAATGAAGATCTGAAGGAAATGCTTTTCAGAATGAAGATCTGAAGGAAATTCTTTTTAGAATGAAGCTCTGAAAGAAATGCTTTTCAGAATAAATCTCTGAAGGAAATTCTCGTCAGAATTCAGTCTCTGAGGGGAATGTTTTTCGGAATTCAGTCTCTGAAGGGAATGCTTTTCAGAATAAAACTCTGAAGGAAATGCTCGTCAAAATTCAGTATCTAAGGGAAATTATTTTCAGAATGAAGCTCTGAAGGAAATAATCTGGTCATGTAGATAGTCTCCCCATATTTTTTCAGGAATTGATCTATAACCTATCTCTAAATTGTTGATAATATTCATCTATTTGCGAACTTAACCTGAAAACACAAAGTTAGTTTTATGCAATGTCATGATGTATGTAATGCATTGCGTAATGATGTTCTCAAAATAAATGAGAATAGTATATGCATTTCTTATGCATATGTTATGATATTTCGTGAATGATGTATGAATGCAACATGTTATTGGAGCGTATCAGTAGCTTCTTGTAACAACTCTGGCTGGGGAAATAACTTGACTGTTGCTGGGGATAAAGAAAGTAGTTCTTCAACTTTGTTGAGAATAACTTTATTGGGGATTTCTGCTTTCTGTTTAAAGATACTCTGTTTGGGATGTTCGACTTCAACTTGGGGATAGAAGCATTCAAGGAGAGTCGGTCTTTCATCGTTCTTTTGAGGATTTGATTAGCTCTTTTGGGGAGGACAACATTGAATGATATCTGGACGAAGAAGAGAACCTTGTCGGGGAATTGCAACATCAGGGAAATAAACTCCGTTGGGGAAATAAACCATATAGACTGTGTTGAGGAAATAATCTTTGATGGGGATTGTAAATTTATAGGCTGCACCGAGGAAGTTTTCATTATATGCTGGGGAAATGATCAGACTTCTTTATCTTCTAGGGGACCTATTGGGGGAGATGAACTACCGGAAGATGTCCTAATTTATGTCTTAGGAAATATTAGATTTGCTGGGGAATATATCTCTTTTGGGGATAGTTCCATGGAGGTTACTCTGTGGGGATTTATGGATGACTTGAACATTATCCCAACTCCTAGAGTCTTTAGTAAATGTTAACCCTGTTTTCATAAATATATTTTGTAAGCAATAATCATATTCAAATGCATATGTTCATTCAATATAATAATTGGACATTTTTGCAAACAAAATAGAGAAAGTAAAAACAATTATGAATTCTGAAGTATATTTGCATTGATTTTGAAAGTTAGCCTATAAGCATGCAGTTTTATACAAGGAGACATAAATCCTAGTAAGAGGAAATTGTCGTAAAAATTGAAAAAAGGGGTACAAAGTGATACAAAGGAAAACACCTATGTGGAAATGATCCTATTGAGTTTCAACTATGTTATTTCCCCTATGTGATCAAGCATTTCCTCCCTTGTTGTTGGAAGAAGTTGATTAAATTGATCTGTACCATTTGAACTTGAAGTTAGTAATTATGTTGGTTGTAAGTGGATGGGTGATCCAACGCGACATAGTCGTACGGTTTGATCCCTAACTTTTTCCTGGACCGTCCTTTCGGGTTTTCAATCCACCGGGATATCCTTTTTTTCCCAAGTCGCCTTTTTAGGTTTTCGACTTGCCGGATGTATAATTTTTTAAATATATATCCCTAATTTTGACCGAAACCTTTTGGTTCACCGGGATGCCCCTATTTTTTCCTAGGCTAGTCAACCTAACAGATCTCTTTTATGCGTAGTATTTTTTTACTATTCCCGCGTTCACAGGGTGTGGAATATCTTCACCGTCCATGGTGGTAAGTATCATAGCACCGCCTGAAAATATCTTTTTGATCACAAATGACCCTTCGTATGTGGGAGTCCATTTTCCCCTAGGATCCCCTTGTGGTAGGATGATGCTCTTTATTACCAAATCACCAACTTGGTACGCCTGATGTTTGACCTTCTTACTAAAGGCTTTTATCATGCGTTTCTGATACATCTGACCATGACAAACAGCCGCGAGCCTTTTTTCATCAATCAAGTTTATATGGTCAAGTCGAGTCTGAATCCATTCGTCTTTATCTTATCCTACATCTTTCATAATCCTTAAGGAAGGAATCTGGACCTCGACATGTAAGACAACCTCCATACCGTAGATTATAGAGAATGGGGTTGCCCCAGTTGATGTACGTATTGAAGTGCGATAACCATGAAGAGAAAATGGTAACTTCTCATGCTAATCCTTGTATTTCACCGTCATCTTCTGCAAGATCTTCTTAATATTCTTATTGGCGGCTTCCACTATGTTATTCATCTTTGGTTGGTACAGAGAAGAATTGTGGTGTTTAATCTTGAACTATGTGCAGAGTTCCATGATCATAGTATTTTTAAGATTAGTATCATTGTACATGATGACCCTTTTAAGGATGCCATACCGACATATAAGGTTATACTTAATGAATCGAGCCACAACATTCTTGGTAACGGAGGCAAACGAGGCTGCTTCCGCCCATTTCATGAAGTAAATAATAGCGACAAGGATGAAATGATGCCTATTAGAATCACTAGGTTTAATCTCTCCAATCATATCAATGCCCCACATTGTAAACAGCCAAGGATCAGTCAAGACATTTAGAGGGACCGGAGGCACATGTACTTTATCAGCATAAATTTAGCATTTGTGACAAGTTCTATAATGATAATAGAAATCAGTTTCCATGGTTGACCAATAATAACCTGCTCTAAGAATCTTCTTTTCCATTGTATGTCCACTGGAGTGAGTACCAAAGATACCTTCGTGAATATCTTCCATAATTTTCTCAACTTCCTTCTTGTCTATACAACGAAGCAAGGTCGAATCGTGGTTGCGCTTCTACAAGATTTTGTTACTCGGGAAGAACTTGGAAGAGAACCTCCTTAGAAATTTCTTATCATTGACAGATGCTCCTTCGGGATACTCTTGAGTCTCGAGGTATCTTTTTACTTCATGATACCAAGGCTTTTCCTCTACTCCATCAGCATCAACTTCGTGGCAGTGTGTCGGTTCATCTAGTCTTTCAATAGTAATTTGGAGCTTCGTTATCCCATCTGACTTTGAACATAGATGACATGGTAGCTAGTGTGTCTTCCAACTAATTCTGTTCTTGTAAAATGTGTTTAAAAGTGATTTCTTCAAATTACGGAATTAATATCAACATATGCTCTCGATAAGGAATGAGATTTGGATGCTTAGCATCCCATTATCCCTTAATCTGACTGATCACTAGGGCTGAGTCCCCATATACATTCAAGATTTTAATTCTCATATCGATGAAAACCTTGATACCCATGATGCATGCTTTGTACTCGGCCATATTGTTGGTACAGTCAAAACATAATCTGGCGGTGAAAGGCGTATAGTAACCCTTGGGAGAGATAATCACAACACCAATTCCATTACCAAGCGCGTAGGAAGCTCCATCGAAAACCATAGTCCATCAGGATCCTGGTTCAAGTGCTTCATATGGTCCAGGTTCTTCATAATCAGTAACTAGCATGATATTCTCATCCGGGAACTCAAAATTCATAGACTGGTAGTCATCCACCACTTTATGAGCCAAATGATTTGCCAATATACTTCCTTTGATTTCCTTTTGAGTAGTGTAGTGAATGTCGTATTTTGTCAAGATCATTTTCCATGTTGCTATTCTTCCGGAGAGAACGGGTTTCTCAAATATGTATTTTATTGGATCCATCTTAGAGATCAACAAAGTAGTATGAGTCAACATATATTATCTTAGTCAGCGAGCAGCCCATGCCAAAGTGCAGCAAGTTTTCTCGAGCAGTGAGTATCTTGTTTCACAGTCGGTAAAATTTTTTCTAAGGTAGTGTATTGCTTGCTCTTTTTGACCAGACTCGTCATGCTTCCCCAATACACACCCCATTGAGTTCTCTAATATTGTCAAGTACATGATCAGAGGTCTTCCTTCGACCAGTGGCATCAAAACTGGAGGTTCCTGGAGGTATTCCTTGATTTTGTCAAAGGCTATCTGAAAATCATCATTCCACTTCACTACTTGATCTTTCTTTAGTAACTTGAAGATTGGCTCACAGGTAGCGGTCAAATGGGAAATAAATCTAGCAATGTAGTTCAATCATCCTAGGAAACCTCTGACTTCCTTCTCAGTATAGGGAGCTGGAATTTCTTGAATGGCTTTAACCTTGGCGGGATCAACTTCAATACCTTTACCACTGACGACGAAACCTATGAGTTTACCGGATCTTACCCCAAAGGTGCACTTGTTTGGATTCAACCTCAACTTGTATTTCTTTAATCTCTCAAACAGCTTGTATAGGTGGTCGAGATGTTCTTCTTCAGTATGAGACCTGTCTATCATGTGGTCAACATAAACCTCTATCTCATGATGGACCATATCATGGAATAAAGCTACCATAGCACGTTGGTATGTTGCACCGGCGTTCTTCAAACCAAAAGGCATAACTTTGTAACAGAAGGTGCCCTACTGCGTGACCAAAGTAGTCTTCTCCGTGTCTTCCGGTGCCATCTTGATTTGATTATAACCAGAGAAACCATCCATGAAGAAGAATATTTTGTGTTGAGCGGTGTTGTCAACTAGAACATCAATATGTGGAAGCGGAAAGTCATCTTTGGGGCTTGCCCTATTCAAATCCCTTTAGTTTATACATATACGCACCTTACTTCCTTCTTAGGTACCGATACCACATTTGAAACCCACTTAGGATAGGACGTAACAACTAAGAAACCTGCATTGAACTGCTTCATAACCCCAGCTTTGATCTTTTAAGACATATCAGGATGCATACGACGAACCTTCTGCTTTATAGGAGGACAACCTTCCTTCATCAGTAGTCGGTGAACCACAATGTCAGTATCAAGCCCTGACATGTCTTTGTACGACTAAGCAAAGATCTCAACATAGTCATGTAACGTCTAGATTTATCTATTTTTGACACTGTTTTTGTCCTCTTTAGTACCCAATAACTTAGACTGGCTCTTCATGAGGTCGTATGGCTCTTTCTTCTTGCATTAACAACCTAGAAAGTTCTCCAGGTATTTCACAATCTTCCTCACCTTCGTCCTTAGCTTGGTAAATCGGATTTTCAAAGTCATACTTGGCAATAGCAGAATTATTATCAATGGGATCCATGGTGGATATGGATCTGCAATTTGCTGTGTGGGTGGGTGTAAGAACACATAGCTGTTTTGGAAGTAATAAAGTAAAAGAAAGACAAAGAGCACAAAATTTGAATGCAAACGTCCAATGATTTATTAATTGAAAATATGCGGATGAAAAATGACAACCCTAACAAATGGACAGTTGTGCCCCGGGTAAGGCACAAGGCTTAAAGTTATTGTTCAAATTACATAACCAAAAGCGAGAAAACAGAAAATAGAATTTACTCCTAACTAAAGGAGATTGGTATAAAGTCTTCAGCCTTCCAATTGTTGAGCCCACTACCAGTAGTAGTGAAGACCCAACTGTCTATGTTGTAGTCGCTATATGTGTCTTCCATAACAATGACTTGATTATTGTGAACTCCATTGTTGTTGATGCGGAATGGCGGTCTCCCAGAATTAGCACGAGCAGGACGGACAACCCTCTGAGCCTGTGAGGTGAAACCTAAACCAAATTTGTCATACTTGTAAGGAATGTCGGGAAGCTGACCCCAAACAGTTTCACCACCTTCTTCAACCACAACCTTAACATCTTTCAGTGAAGCCATTTTTGGTGTAATCCTGGTAACCTCAGGAACAGTAGGAGCAATTTGTCAACAGGGGTTGTCTGAGGAATAACTTCAAAGGTCTGTCACATAGTCTCGAAGAACTCACCATCCATCTCAACATACTTGAAGGAATTAAAATGGCTCGCCATATATTCTTCTTTGCTACAAACTATAACGGTTTTTTCCTTTCACGGGATACTTCAACTTTTAGTGTAAAGTAGAAGTAACAACGCCTGCCCTATGAATCCAAGGGCGTCCAAGCAAACAGGAATAGACTGGACGAATTTCCATCATATAGAAAATAGATTCAAAGACCTGGGAACCCACTTTTATTGGAAGATCAACCTCTCCATGCACCATTCTCTTTGAACCATCAAAATCTCTCACCACAATGTCATTGGGTTTTAGCACAATCCCCTCACAGTCAAGTTAGTCTAAAGCAACTTTTGGAAATACGTTCAATGAGGAACCTGTGTCCACCAACACATGATATAAGGTAGTGCCCCTACACTCAATAGAGACATGCAGAGCCTTATTATGGTTCATTCCTATGGGAGTTAAATCAGCATCAGAAAAGCCTAGCCCATTATCAGTTGTCAGGTTAGAAACAAAATTTTCAAACTGATCAACAGATATTTCCTGCGGTACATGAGCGTATTGCAGAAACTTTACCAAGGAATGATCATGGGCTTCGGAACACAATAACAGAGATAACATAGATATTTTGGATGGGGTCTTCCCCAACCGTTGAAAAGTCTTATAGTCACTCTTTCGAATAATTTTCAGTACTTCCTCCATCTCTTGCTTAGAGGTATCTTCAACAGTAACCTCTTTTGGTGCCTCGGTCTGGGTAGGTTCAGTCATTTGTTCTTTGCTTTGAGTCTCAATAGTTGATTCAATAATAGTGATACAAACCGGTGTAGTAACATCCTTCGGAGAGATCTCTGGAGAGAAAACCCTTCCACTTTTGGTAACCTTACTAGTCCCAAAAATATTTCCAACATTGAGATCATTAACTTTAGTATTATCATCTTTGACAGTCAATGGTTCTCTCTTGACGCCACGGTAGTAGACATCGACTCCATAGTTCCAAGGGATAACCTTGTCAAAGGAATATGGAATTGGCCCAGGTACGGTATGATCAGAGGGGAAACTATAGGCTCGGCGGTAATCTTCATGTGACCCTTATAAGTGATCCTTACAGGAGTACCAGAAATTATGGTCATAGATATGTCTTGGGATATACTCTCCACAAAAGGAGTCTTCTCAAATAGAATTGTGTGGTCATCCATTAAACGTTGAATACCTTATTTCAGTAGGGTACAACCATTGGATTGAGATGCACAGTAGTAGCATATTTCAAGGCAACCCAAAAATAAACTGGCTTGCAGCATCTTCTTCTTAACAGTCATCAGAGGAGTAGTCAAGTCATTCAGAGTAAACATAAGAAACACCATCAATAGCATTAACGCCCTTGTCATGATTAGGCATAGGTGTAGTGATCATATTAGGAGTCCCAGGACGGTCAAATTCGATCTCCTTAGAGTCAATCATGTCTTGAATCTTATTCTTTAGAGCCCAACAATTGCTAGTGTCATGCCCAGGATTATTGTAGTTATATGCACACCTTGCATTGGGATTGTAACAAGGAGAGGAATTATTGAGATTCTGAGCAGGGTTTTTTAATGTAATCAACCCTGCCTTCAACATATGTTGCAATTCTTGAGACAACGACATGTTGATTCTTGTGAACTGCCTCCTGGGTGCATCCTGCCTACGCTGATTATTTTGTTGTTGTTGCATTGGCACAAGATTAGAGATCAGCATTGTCCCTACATATTGGTTGCGATCTCCCTTATTATAACCCTTTTGGCCGTACACAGCATTTGATTCTTTCTTACCATTATAAGGGTCCTTCACAGCATTTGAAGATGTAGCCACCTAAATTTTACCGCTTCTGATTCCATTCTCAACATGTTCTCTTGTCAATATCAGTTCCGTGAAACCGGCTGAAGAACTTCCAAGTAGATGATTAAAGAAAGGACCTGTTAACATGCTCATGAACATATCAACCAATTCCCTATCAGCCAAAGGAGGTTGAACTCTGCTTGTAAGATCTCTCCATTCCTGTGTGTACTCTTTAAAGCCTTCCTCATAACCCATGGGCATACTCGGTAGTTGCATGCAGGTTGGTGCCAAATCATAATTGTATTGATATTGTTTATAGAAATTTGCATCCAAATCTTCCCAGGTATGGATGTTGATACCTTCAATTTGATAATACCATTCAAGTTGCATTCTAGACAGACTCTCTTGAAAGAAATACAACCACAATTTCTTGTCAGCAGTGTATGGTTGAATTTTCCGAACATAAGATCTCAAATGAAGCGTCGGGAAAGAAATGCCATCACACTTGGAAAAGGTAGGAGTTTTGAACTTAGGAGGAATGACGACTCCCGAGACCAAACCCAATTCTTCAAAGTTCAAGCTAGGCACCTCCTGGATCTCCATAACTTTCAGACGCTCTTCCAGCAGCTTATACTTCTCGTCAGCATGGGAAATTGTTCATTCAAATAATCCTCTTCCTCTTAATTAGGAAACTTGTCAGAACCAAGGTTGTTTCTTTCAGTTTTAAGACTCTTACCGTCTTCATTCAGTTTGTCGTCTCCGTCCGACGGACCTCTGAACTTTCTCCCCATTTTAAGGATGCCAATTGGTTTCTTTGTATTCTCCTTCTTGTCGTTGGTGACGAGCGCCTTCAGTTCTTCTTGCCCCTTGGTTAAGTTTAGGAACATTTGTTGGAACTGAGCATTTTGAGCCTGGAGTTTTTTGACTGTCTGCTCGAGAGCCATTTTTGCTGAAATAAACAGCAGGAAGATGGGAAACCTGTTATGCAATGATATGTATGGCATGTAGATGCATATGCAATGTTTTCTAGGATCTCGTGGGATTTAAATTTGAAATATTAGAAATTGAATCTGGTTGCAGCTTTGTCTGAAGAACTTTGAGTCTTCATTTTTGAATGTCCTTCTATAAGAATCAAGCTCACCATATCAAGTGGGCCATAGCCTCTAACTCAATAGAATGTACTTTGATCTTGACGGCATCTGGATAGAGGAAAATAAATCCTCTTGCCCCTTGCTAGAAATCTGGCTTATGATAATCATGCACCATAAATCTCTAAGATCCTTGAAATGGTTAGTAAAAATGTTATGTTATGATGATATGATGTTATGATGCCATGTTAGATAAGCAAACACAAACAAGTCACACAAGAGCCTTAAGTTTAAAGGCTTGCATGAAGTCCATAGGTAAGTACCCTTCCCTATTAAAGTTAAGGTTTCTCAACCTATCCTAAAAAATTAATCGGGTTCTAGGGATCTCATATCACCGATCTTTCTTGCAGGATTTATTTAAGCACGACAACTGGCTTGCCACCAAAACATCCTGAAAGTCAAATCTCAATGAGCGTAACATCGAGTATCAACCAACCTTGGATTGCACCAAAGCCGACTATCTCACTAATTTATAATGGCCAAGATGGGTCAATTAGGATTTTAAAAGTAAGTTAGTGTTAACGACACCACGCAGAAGCCTAGTGTTATCCTTGACTGACTCAAGCAACATAAGTACAAACCAAAGTGTCACACTAACCGTAGCCATCATTTCAACCATATCGGTCTACGACATACAGTATTTAAAACATACGCTACTTTGTCTCAGGAACACATTGAAACGGTTAGTTTAAATCAAAGCATCATAAATATTGAGATATGAATTTCATAAAATATGCAAACCGGTGATGGAATGAATGTGTGTTTCAGGGACATTTGATCATCAACAATGATCAGTACTTACTCTATGATACCTCAAGGATCATTTTAGATGGTTGCCCATCCTTGAGGACGGATGCAAACAGGATTTCAAGTTCAACCTTCCTTTGCAAATTTTCGATCAAAAACCCTTTGTAACACGGTGGGAGAACTGACTTGGGTGTTTTGCTTTTTATCATAAATGTTGCAGATAGCAAGAGTCGCCATCGACTTTTCTTTTATCCAATAAAGGAAAGGGCGAAAAGAACTGGAAAGACCTTTTGAGAATTTTCTTGATTTTTGGTGGTAGGTTATGAAAAGGGAAGGTGTTAGCACCTTTTTAATCCGTAGTTATCTACGGGCTCTTAATTGTTAGCTCACTTTGAATACTTTGTGTTTTGTGTATGTTTGTAAATATTTTGAAAATGCCTAAGTGCGGAAATTTTGTAATGATTCTCGTATCATTGAGAATGTATACATAATGTTTGTTTTGAAAATATTTGTTGAAAGGGAGTGTTTGGAAAGATGTTTTGAAAAATGCCAGTGTAAGACAATTTTGTAATGATTCTCGTATCGTTGGGAATGTATACAAAATGTTTGTTTTGAAAAGTGTTTTGAAAAATAGTTGTTTTGAAAGTGTGATGTGTGAGGATTATTTTATTTTTGTGAGGAAGTGATTACGAGCGATCTACCTACTCAAAAAGTATTTGTTGTTTTCCTCCTCCTTTAGATAGTGCTATCCTACCATTAGTTAATAGTAAGCCATATTATTGGATGTGAGGGACAAGCGTGGTTCATCATACAGTCATAGATGGCAACTTGTAGGATGATTTAGCAATTTTAGTAAGGGACTAAGATCGTTTACCGAAGGCAACATTGAAGGGTCATCGAGGGACTGTGATCTTTTAATTGAGGGTCTTTGCTAAAGCATATCACATTCGAGGGACATAATTGTTTTTATCCAAAGGCAACAAGTGAGGTTACCCTAGAGATGTAAGTGTGCAAAGTGTGTTTGGTTCAATTATTTTATCTTGAATTAGGGTTTTGCTATGATTGATTTTGATCTTGTCATACAAACCCTAATTACTAACAGAAATATGGAAAATAATAAATTACGGAAATTAAACATCCTACGCTATTACAATGTTTTGGAAATGGGGGGTACAAATTTGTGAAATGGGGAGGAAAGCAATAAACCCTAATTATCAATTATAGACCATGTACATAAATGATAATGTGAAATAATAAAATGCACAAAAACGTGAAGTAGATGAAAAGGAAAAAAGGAGTTAACTAGCCTAATTAAACTAATTATTTTTAACTAAAAGAGGAGTTAACTAAATATTTTAAATAAAGCCTAAAAAAAACCTAAGTTAATTAAAATAAAACCTAAGTCTATTAATTTTTAATTGTAAAAGGGAAACTAATTATTTGAAAATATTTTTGAGATTTTATTTGTTTGGAAAAATAAATGAAGTAAAAAATAAAATAAAAATGATTGAATTAAAAAAAAATTTAATCTAATTATTTAAGAAAATATATTTTTGTATTTTGATTAAATAAAATAAATAAATAAATAAAAATAAAATAAATATAAAGAAATGAAAAATATTGGGCCATAGTTGGAAGTAAAAAGGGGGTGTGTAGAAATTATTTTTGGTAGGCCCAACATAAATCTTTTTAAAATAAGAAAAATGAAAATGTTTATAATAAAAAAGAAGGTAATGGGCCTGCATTGTTATGAAAAATTTAGGGGGGGGGGGGGCGTATAAAAGGGTAAAAACAAAAAAGAAGGCCCAAGTTAAGGAGGCCCAGGCGCCTGATTGAGATTCAAGTGTGGCCAGCCTTTGATGGTTCATGGTGGATGCTTACATCTGGAATATCCATTTTGGATATAGAGAGATCAATGGGTGATGAATGTGGGTGCAGCGTGCGCGCCTTAGGCTTGTATGTATTGAATCTGCAAGAAATAAATGTGAAACAAATAAAAGGGTACCACTGGGGCTCGAACCCAGGTCCCTATGGTCATACGCATGATTCCTTTATCACTGGGGTGGCTGTTTCATCTGGTTATGAAACGCCACCCAGTAAATATATTATGAACCCATTTTTCAAATTTGAACTTTCCACTTCATCTTCTTCCTCGCGCAAGCAAAAACAACAATAATGTTAAAACTTCTAACTCCTTCAACTCTCAATCATTTTAAAAAATATAAACATGAAAGTTGCTTGAAATTTAGCCATGAGTCCAACCATATAAATTATTTAATCTATAAATCAAAGATGAATGAGAATTTATGTTGGTACCAAATTGAATCCTAATTTTTCATAAATTTCAGTTTCAAAATTCTCATCATCCAGGCAAGATAAATGAAATGTAAGCACATGGTTAGCTTCAGGGCAATGATATCTACATTTTTTATTCAGAAAGTAACCATTAATGATGCTTGTACCAAAAGTTCAAAGTTTAGAAAAATTACCTCAAAAGTGAGAACCGTGTTTGAAGTTGGAGCACTCCTGGAGATATTGTGATGATCTGGATAGCTACACTGAACTCCTAGGAAGTTATTGCAATACTTACTTTGGATTAAGAGTGTTTGAATCTTTCTGGACAAGTCAAGTTACAAAGCTCTGTTTTTGAAAATGGAGGATGATGAAGATGATGTTACAGTGGTATAACAAGTGTTTGAATAACGTCTATATGAGTTATAGAAGCTTTATGATGGATTTAAATTGAAAACACATGAGTGGATTAGGTATTTGAAGTTAAAAGTCGGAAATTGCAACAAATGTGGTTTGGGATGCCAATTCTGATTTCAGAGAGTTTGAGAGGATTAAAAGGCTTGTGAAATCGTGTGTTATATTGCAAATGATATCTCTATTTATAGAGAAAATGTTTTAGAGGATGAGATGGCTTGGTTTACAACTTACAAGGTTATGGCTAGGTTACTTAATTTTGAAGCAACATTGAAGAACATGGTCCCAATGCTTGTACCATGCCCTCTAGAGTGGTTGAACACTTTAAACATGTTTCTTTTGATCTTGTAGGTTAAGTGTGTATAGAATAAACAAGTTAGAGGCTCAATAAGAGTTGACTTTATGATTAAAGCAACTTTACAAGAATGGCAATGTTAACTTTGTGCCAAAAATGGAAAAATCATTTGGACAAAGCTTGAATCAAGTGGATAATGGCTCAAAAGTTTATGCAATCATCTGATTATAGATAGATTTAGATGTTAAGAGGCCTGCAAAGCAAGATTATGCAGCATACCATGAGGATTTGATTATGTGTTCATCAAGGAAATGACTTGTAATTCAAGAATGGATGCCCAACTTCATTTCTTCGAATCTCTTAGCTCAAGCATGGTAAAATGTGTTCTTGGATATTTTGGAAAGCTTGAGACATTGTATAAAACTTTCATGTTGACCACTTTGGCTAAATCAAATTGGAACTTGGTGAAAATTGGCCAAGAAGTTGGGATAAAAATCTGACCAAACTTGTTGAAAATTTTACTAAGTGTTTAAATAAAAATGTCATGACTTCACGTGCCTATATCTCCTAATCCAAGCATTTTTTTGACATCAACCATCAAGGACAAAGTTTTAGAATTCATCATGCTCTGCAACTTTCATGTTGAAAGTTTTCTTTGAATCATCTTGCATCTTAGTGAAAAATGGTCAAGAAGTAGTGAATTTATCAAGGACAAAACACTTAGAATTTTTCTAAGTATTGGAAATTTTGAATTTTTGTTGACTTTGTTGATTTTTGTTGATCAAGCTTGATAATTTTGAATGGTTTAATCACTCTTGATCTTTGAAGTTCAAGTTGACCTAAAAGTCAAAGTTTGACTTTTGTGTGACAGTTGACTTTTTAATCAATTGATCTCAATTCTTCAACTATCAATCTCTTGCACCTTTAGAAATGTCTTAAACCATGTAATTTGGTCACGATGTTGTGTCTGAGTCCTTAAGGTCATGCTTTAAGTCATTAGGTCATGTACTGGGTCAAAAGTCAATAATCAGTCGCTCACAGTCAAAACCCTAATTTTGACCATTTTGCCCCTTTGATGATTTGAGTGCTTTCCTTGAGGAATTATGATCAACCATTGATCAAATGATGAGTATCACATCAAAATATTGATGTTGGCAAAAAAATCTTGAATTTTGACTGTATGTTGACCACAATTAACTTTTTACCCAATATAGTTGATTTTCAGTCATCTGAGCAATTGACTGAGCAAATTTGTGATGCAAGACTTGAAACTTGGTATGAGAATTCTTGGAGACTTATGATTAACCATGAAATTCACTTGTGTCATTAGAAGTCCAATTTTCCTTTAGAAAACCAAAACCCTAGTTTTGGACCCAGTGCTTAGGAGGTGAGCTTGTCTGATCAACTCTTGAGAATCTTTGAGCATTTGAGAACTTTTGTAAGAAATGTCTTGAGAAAAAGGGAGGTAAAATTTTGGGGTACAACACCCTTGTTTCTTGGCAAACATTGCATGTTCCTTTTGGTCTTAATGTAATGAGTATATATATAAGGAAGGATTATGTTAAAAGATGGGCTTGGACATCATGTGAAACATATCTTTGATTTGGTTTGAAAATAAGTTGAATTATTAAAAACCCATTAAGATTTGATTCACAAATAGGTGCATGTGGCTTGTATCATGATCTTGGGCCTCCAAAAGATTCAGATCACAAGCCTTTTATGCCATATACATTTATTCAATATTTATTTGATTTAATTTTGAATTTAAATGAATAAAAATCAAAATACATGAAATAAAAATTAAGAGAATGCATGAATGGAATTAGAGGTCCTATAAGGTGTCATGAATATGTTTAGACCTTAAAAGATAGGTCCGTTAATCCAAAAATCCAAGTTTGCTCAAATTGAACTTCATGCATTTTCTCAAAATTACCCAACTTTCACAAATCATATCTCACTCGATTTTTCTCATATGAAGGTGATCTTAGACTTTTTAGAAAACTCAAGATGTCCCCTACAACCTTCATGTTGGCCATATTTTCATTTCAAGCCTATATCCTGATGTAAAGTGCTTTGACAAAAAGTGTGTTTTTGTTAACTTTTAAAATGACCTGTAATGTTTTGGCTCATATCTCTTAAATGAAGCATTTTTTGCCTTGAGCTTAGAGAGACAAAGATGCGGAGAATTGAATTTAATTCAAAATGATCTTTTTTTGAGAATTTTATGATGAAGCATGTGAAAGTTATGCTTGGTCAAAGTTTAGTTGACTTCTCCTTAAGAAAACCCTAATTTAGTAACTTTTGAGTTTTAATGAATCTTGAGTTTTCTTGATGAATCATGATCAACCCTTAATCAAATGATGAATATGACTTCAAAATGTTGATGTTGACCAAAAATCTTGAAGTTTGACTGTAAATTGGTCAAAGTTGACTTTTTGTCCAATACCGCTCATTTTCAAAAATCTTACTAGTTGACCGAGCAAACTTGTGGTGCAAGGCTTGAAACTTGGCATGAGGATACCTTGATACATATGAGGAACCATGAAGTCCACTTGAGGAATTAGAAGTCCAATTTCCGTTGAAAAAAGTAAAACACTAGTTGTAGGTCAACTGCTTAGGAGGAGGGTTTGTCTGGTCAACCCTTGAGTAGTCTTGAGCAATTGAGAACTTCATGTGCATGAGGAGGTATCTTGAATTAATTTTTCTTGAAAAACATGAGGGAAAATTTTGGGGTACAATATCGTTATTTACCTCCTAGGTTATGGTAAACACGCGAAATTTGTGATTACTTTTTCTAGGTGTTGACGAGTTATCCGCATTGTCATACATATGTTATGTTCAGGCATTGATGAGTCAATTGCATCATCATCACCTGTTTACTTTTTGGTTTATCACACAGCTTATTATTCTTCAAATCTTTGGGTCAAATTTTGGGGTCTTTCATTATTTAATAACTCTCCAATCCGAATGTGCGAGACCTCCATATTCTCGCATCCTCAATCGAAAAGTAATTAAATAGGAGCAACTATCATACTCCAATTTTTCCTTGCTGGTATTAATAGTCAATATAGTTTATTTAATCTTTTTATTTTATTAAATTTTGATGTTGCTACACATTTTCTTAAAATCATAATGCTAACTTGGTGTTCATTGTTTTAAAATCTTTGGGTTTTTCTAAATTCAAGAGAGGGGTGTTTATTTATCAATTTATAAAAGAGGTGTGTACTTAACAATTACTCCCAAATAAGTTTGATTTGAACTAATAAGCCCATTAACTTATTTAGCTAAGTTGACCGAAGTCAACATATATTCATTTTAATATTTTTTTATTTTTAGTGAGGTGGTTGACCAAAGTCAACAATTGACTGTTATTACTTCTATTATTATTCATTTATATTATTATTATTGTTATTATTATCTATTACCATTATTTAACATTTAAATTTTGTCATAATAATTGTTTTAATTTTATTATTTGTTAATTTTGTTTTGTTGACTAAGTCAACTGAGGGTTTGTAAACCCTAAATCCAAAAGTCATGCCCTGAGTTTGGATTCTTCAACCTTAAGCTAATAACACAAAGCCCATATCCAGATTTTGTATCAAATCTTGTGAATAAATATTGAAAAAATGAATTTTGATGATAATGATTTATGAATACAAATACAAATATAGTCTAAATTCATTATAATCAGACCCTAATTTCTAAATCAAATCTAATCGAATCTCAGATTTCAATCAAATCTAATTACATGATTCAATCAATTCGTAATCTAATTTGTAACTTCAAATCAAATACGAATTTCCCTAATTCATACTAATTCCTAACACTATAAAAAACTAAGTTTTAAATAGAATTAAGAACGGAAAAATTGAAGAGGAGAAGAAGGAGAAAGATCTTGACGAAACCCATGTTCAATTGTTGCACCTCCGCCATTGTTGTACCTGAAACAGAGAGAGAAGAAGGAATAGAGATTGAAAGAGAACTCATAAGAGGGATTTATACAAGAAGTTTCATTGCTTTAGAAGTAAGTCTAAACTTAGCTTAGGGTTTTGTAATTGGTGTCGTGATCGTTGGATTATGTGAATCGTTGGGTGGAATTTGGGATTTCTGGAAATTATTTGGGGTTAGGGTTTTTAATTTAGGGTTAGGTTTCTCGGTATGTAGGGTTAGGGTTCATTTGTGTTTGCTTTTCTGGGCTGGGGTTCAAAGGGGTAGGGTATACGTTGTTAGGGTTCATGCAAGAACCCTAGGGTTGGGGTTAATCTTTATAGGGTTCTTGGGTTAGGTTAGAGTTCTTCAAAGTTTATGGGTAAATGATTATGACCCTGTTTGTTCTGGGTTTTGGTTGAATATCCTGGTTAAACTTCAACCAGATATCTGGGCGTTACGGTGGTTGTAGGGTGTCTCAGAGCGGCGCAAGGCAGCGCCGCTGGCTGAGGCGATTTTCGATGACTCAAAATCTAGAGAGTGGTTAGAGCATCACTCTCTACATTTTATTTGTATAGTGAGAAGGCTTTAGAGAGAGATGAAGGGAATACAAATGAATAAAATGGAATGAAATTGAAGATATAGCCTATTTGTCTCTCTGTGTTCCCACTCTTAACATGCTACTTCAGTCAATACGCGATCACAGTCATTTGTTGATTATACTTCAGATCAACACTCTAGAGTTAACCTTTGTGGCCCTTTAATCTAAATTAGATGGATCTAATCTCGCTGATGCACCATAACCCCAAACACCTCCTCATACGTTGGCTAATGGATCCAACAAGTTATTTGGGCTCAAGCCCATTTCTTTTCAAACACCCCAAAATTACTTATTCAACCTAATTAACACCCCCACGTAATTGGGCTATAAACTTGACTTGGGCTCATCCTTATTATTAGCACACCTTTAAATATGCTACACTTAACCATTTGTACCCCCTGTGTTAATGGATTATAAATAATAATTGGGCTTAGACCCTTTGCAATTTCAACCCCCCTGTTTTACTACCTCAACTAAAAATACACCCCCTATTTTAATTATTTAATTTATTTATTTATTTATTTTATTTATTTGCTTATTTGATTTATATATTTGTTTAAATTGCCAATTTTCATCTTATATCATTTTTTAATCATTTGCATTAAAATTATATTTTTTTTTTCATTTATCATGAAATATTTATGTTAATAATAAATATTTGACTATTATTAGAAATATTTAATATATTTCTAATAATAAGAAAATAATTATTTATTAACTATTTTTAAAAAATACTAACCCCTTTATCAATGCATCAAATAGTTTTTCATCACTCAAACTTTTTTTTTCAAAATTCATCATGCATTCTAAGACATCTAACCAGTCAAATTTAACATCATTTTCCACTAACATAATTTCAATTTCAATATTATTTTCAAAAAAGGATTGTGGATATATTTTCTATATTAACTGCGAACTTCGTCTACGACTATGCTATTTTCAAACTCAGACAAGGTTCAAGGGTAATTCTAAAACATTTCCACAATCCATAAAAAAAAACTAACCAGACACATACGAACTACGAATTTGGACTCTGATTCTTCGCAAGGAGATACGTAGGCACGCAGTTAAAACCAATGTGAGTTCATAACTAAAAAACTAAATTTTTTTCTCAAATACACGGGAACGATGTTGTTAAATAGAAAATCCCTAATTTACCCTACAACCTAGAAAAGGAGCCCCTTGAGAACAAGGGAGATGAAGGGTTCCTAATACCTTCCCTTCGTCTAACCAACTCACGAATTTAGAATCTCTGTAAAAAATAGAGTTACCCATTATTTCCCCATCCTGAGGACAATAATTAATGGTGGTGACTCTCTATTTTTTTCCAGTTACGACAACTGACTAAACAAATCCTTGTTTCATTTTATCTCTTTCTCTCTCAATTTACTTACTATATGCAAATTATTAAACTTGTTGTTCGATCGATCGATTCATATAGAATTTTTATTTGATTATTAAAATTCAAATTTCCTTGTTGATTAGCTTATAATCAATTTGATTGTAAGTGGTTTCTCACATCAACAAAGCTCAAAGGAAAATCAAAAAATTGATTGTGCATAAAGTATTCAATAAATTGCAAAGTTCCATTTTATACATAATTTCATTGGAAATAGGTAAACATTATGATTTGTGATAAACTATTAATTGAGATATAATTGTGTTGATTGTTTTTTATTTGTTCTAATTCCATACGGCTTTCGCATATCTGAGTTTCCAGTAACAAGGTTTGTTTAGATGACTTTTTCGATCTAGGCTAAAAATCTTCTGCTCAACAATGCCTTTCAAAATAAATTTCAATTACCTATTTTTAGAAGGTAATTTTTACTTGGGGATCTATTCACCCCCTCTAGATAAGTTGTTATCGTCTAACATTAGATATGTAAAACTGCATCATAGTGTACTCACAGTGACCATATCTCGTATTAAATGCAGTCTTTAGAATATCATCTGGTTTAACGTATCTTTCTAAACACGCAAGCACCTACTAGTCGATCCATCAGATCATCAATCCTTGGAAGTGGATACTTATTCTTGACATTCACCTTATTCAATTTCCTTTAGTCTACACACAACCTCATACTTTCATCCTTCTTCTTAACCAAAAATACAGGTGCACCCCACAGAGAAATACTTGGCCGAACAAAATTCCTCTCCAACAATTCTTCCAATTGTTTCTTCAACTCAACCAATTCTAAGAAGCCATAGACACTGGAGTAGTACCAGGTAGCAAGTCTATAGAAAATTAACCTCTTACTCTAGAGGCAAGTCACTGATGCCGTTTGGAAATACATCTTAGAAATCACACACAATAGGTAAATCGACACTTGCAGCTCCACTGTCGATATGCAAAGATGTAAACATTACAAACATATGAGCTTTATCTTCTAAGATTTATTCTACTTGGTTAGAAGCATATATCTTTAGGAAAAATATCAGGAAATACACAATACTGTCATATCACTAGTCGTCACATTGCTTTCTACTCTCCGAGAAGAAAACGTCAATAATACCTGATTATTCTCCCTCAAAAACATCCCAACTTGACCGACAAACAAGAATATTGAATTTGCATTCTCTTCAGGTTCGAGAAACAACATAGCTTCGACATCACCTGAACTCTTGCAATCAACGACACATTAAACCAACACTCCACACCTAAAACATCTCAGAGAAGCAAGAGCTCCCCCACTTATTTCAATCCCGCTCCTACAGACAAGTAGTTAGAAAAACAAGAAATTACCAATAGTCTTTCACACACATGTCACAAACTAAGGAATAAACAACATTAGATAACCTAGCAGGACAAACCAACCTTCTCTGATACCACTAATTTAACACCCTTCTAAACCTCACGTATAATTAACAGATATATTAATTTAAAACATGACAGAAGAGCGTCACACATCATAAAAACATATACACATCTTGCTCTATAACACAGGTTACAATAAAGTATTTCAATTAACCAACATTTATACCTATGATGTTTACATGTCATCACAAATCATCTGAAAACATTTGCTGCAGAATCATCATCAAATAATCATAATAGGTAATACAACACTTAATGTTAGGTTTTGAACTCCAACTTTAATAATAATAATGAAAAATTATCGATACTCAACTCAAAATATCACCTAAAACATATCAACAACATAATTAGAATTTAACTCTTGCATAATAGCATAATAGTTTCGAATATCAAACGCCACCCCAACCTGATGTTACATGATCAGAGCACAATTCCACTACATAAAACAATAAACTAAAGGTGACCTCCAATGTCTAGATTCCACTTACTTAAACGGAATCTACTCCTGAGTATCTGCGTGTTACCCACATTGAAGAAACATTCAAACATAAGGGGTGAATAATCATAATAAATTATAAAATACATAAGAAAGAATAGATTGCAGCAATTATAAGAAACACGTTAACAACATCAACATATCATAAATCACACTCAAAACATCATAAATAACTCATATACAACTCTCATCACAAGGATCACATATAATCACACAACATTCACAAGTATCACAACATCATATAACACAAACAAGATTATGCAATGCCATATAAAATGCTATGCAACAATACCAAATCAATTTATGTGGTACCTAACGATGTTCCCATATTCGAGTAGAGGATCAATATAAACCCAAAAAAAGGACCCATAAATGTAAAGCAAACAAATCAAACAATGAAAGCAATTTAAATGTGATCTAGCTCTAAGGTAACCCAACTTTTAAGTATGATTCTCCAACAGAGTCGTCAGTTCTATAATACGGTGGGAGAACTGACTTGAGTGTTTTGCGTTTGATCGCAATTGTTGCGGATAGCAAGAGTCGCCACCGAATTTTATTTTATCCAATAAGGAAAGGGTGAAAAGAACAGGAAATACCTTTGAGATATTTTCTTGAGTTCGGGGGGTAGATTATGAAAAGGGAAGGTGTTAGCACCCTTTTCATCCATAGTTATTTATGGGCTCTTAGTTGCTTGCTAGATCACTTTTGAAATTGCTTTGTTTGAAATGTGTTTGTGGTGGTTTTTGAAAGTATTTTTGAAAAGCGTCTTCATTTAGGCAAACTTTGTAATGATTCTCGTCTTTATAAGAATACATACAAAGTGTTGACTTTTGAAAATATTTCATTTGAAAGTGTTGGTGTGTTTGAAAAGATGTTTGTTTTTGAAGATGGATTGTGAGTAGGCAACTAAGGACGTTCTACCTACTCAAAAGTCTTTTGTTTATTTCTCTCTTTCTTAGACATTTCTATCTTACCATTGATTGGTAAGAAGCTCCATCTTTTGATGTAAAGGGACGGGCGTGGCTCATCGTATATTCATAGAAGGCAACATTGTAGGATACCTTAGAAATTTTTCATAAGGGTCTAAGATCTTTTACCAAAGGGAACATTGAAGGGTCATCGAGGGACTACGATCTTGTATTCGAGGATCATTGCTAAAGTATCCCACGTTTGAGATACATGACTATTTTTATCCGAGGCAACAAATGTGGGTTACCCTAGAGGTGCAAGTATGCAAAGTGTATTGATTGCATGCATTTTTTGTCTTGAGATTGGGGTTTTCTAAGATTGATTTTATATTTCCATACAAACCCTAATTACTAGCATTTGTATTTGAAAGCGATAAATTGCGGAAATGTAAAGTCCTACGCTATTACATCATTTGGGGATGAGGGTACAAATTTACAAATGGGGGATGAAAGCAAATAAACCTAATTTACTATTACAAGGCTTTGACAATTACATAATTATAGTGTGAAATAATAAAATGTACAAAGAAATATAAAGATAATTGAAATTGTTTTTATTTTTTTATGAAAAAGGTTTTAATTAATCTAATTGATTTGAAAAAAGAAATTAATTAAAATCCTAATGTCTAAATTAATTTAATCAAAATAAACAAATTTAAATAAAACCTAAGTCTAAATATTAAATTAATTTTATGAAAAGAAATTGATTTTAATAAGAAAGTGTTTTTGTCTTTTTTTTAGTTTAGAAAAAGAAATAAAAAAAAAGTGTATGCATACTATTTAAATAAAATATTTTTTTGAATTTTTTATATGAAAATAATAATAATAAAAATATAAATAAAAAAATAAAAAATAAAAAAAGATAAAAAAATTGTTTTATGTATTGACACATGAGCTTATGTATTGACTCATATTTGTTTCGTATTGGCTCATAATCATTTCTTGCTTCTGGAAGTCAAAATAACCCAGTATGAGTCGACACATACTGGTTTTGTATCGACTCATTTCTGTTTTGTGTCGATGCATACGTGTTTCGTGTTGACTCATAACCTATTTTGAACATAATATGTGTCGACTCATAGCATTTCGTGTTGACTCATACTGTTGTTTTGTTTTTTGCTTTTATCATAGTTTTACTACATGTAAAAGTCAGTTCTCGACACATGGTCAGTGAAAATGAAAAGCAATCATATGGTTAGCTTCAAGGCAATGATATATAAATTTTATCTTTACAAATGAACCATTAATGATGCTTCTTTGAAGAGTTCAAAGTCAAGAAAACTTACCTTGAAACTGAAATTTGTGCTTTGAGTTTGAGTTGCTGTATGGGTTGTTGTTGAGCTTGGGAAGTGATGATAGTGATGTTACAGAAGTTGTTCTTGTGTTTGAAAAACTTATATATGATGTATGTGGAGTGTTTGGATGGTTTTTTTGGACAAAACTTGCAAGGAGTCAGAGGTTCAAGGATTTGGACTTCAAAGCTCAACAGTGGGGGTTTTATGGACAATTCTGGTTTTTTGAGAGTGCAGGGATTTTTGAGGGCTTCTACTCAAGATAACTTCTTGTCTTTAGCTTGAAAATGACCTCTCTATTTATAGGAAAAAGGCTTGGGACAAGGGTTGATCAGATTTTCAAAAAATCACATGTTGTGGCTAGGTTGGATTGTACATGAAGCAAGCTTGAAGATCATAGTTCCAATGCTTTGTACTTTGTTGCATAGAGTTGTTGGACACTTTAAGCACGCTCTTCTGATTTTATATGTTGAGTGTGTATAGAAGGATCAAGTTATAGTGTCAAGAAGAGATGACTTTGTATAAAGCATGCTTTATGTGAATGGCAATGGTGCCTTTGTGCCCAAAATGGAAAGATGCAATGGACAATTCTTGAATCACTTGGATAATGGTTCAATAAATTGTGTAAACATCTGATTATGGATATATTTGCAATCCAAAAGGCCTGCAAAGTAAGATTATTCAGCATGGCATAAGGATTTTGTTATGTGCTCTTCAATAAAATGACTTGCAAATCAAGAATGAATGCCCAACTTCAGGCCCTTGAATCTCCTAGCTCAAATATGATAAATTCATGCTCTTTGATGTTTTAAAAAGCTTGAAACACCCTATACAACTTTCATGTTAACCACTTTTGTTAAATCAAACTGGAACTTGATGAAAATTGGCCAAGAAGTTGGGATAAAAACCTGACCAAACTTGCTGAAAATTTCACTAAGTGTTTATACAAAAATGCCATGACTTCATGAATTTATAACTCAAAATCCAAGCACTTATAGAACATGATCAGCAAAGCAAAGTTGTAGTCCTCATCAAGGTCTACAACTTTCATGTTGAAAGTTTTCTTTGAATCATCTTGCATATTGGTGAAAGCATGGCATGAAGTAATGAGATTATCATGTATAAAAAACACTTAGAAAAATTTCTAAGCCTTGAAAAGTTTGACTTTTCACATTGACTTTTCACTTTCTTGATTTCTTGATGATCAAGCTTGATATTCTTGAATGTCGTGATGAATTTCGATCTTTGAAACTTAATGTTGGCCAAAAAGTAAAAGTTTGAATTTTGGTGCTACAATTGACTTTTTCATCAGTACAGCTGATTTTAGGTCATCTGATCAATTCACTGAGCAATTTTGTGATCCAAGGCTTGAAACTTGTCATAATCATTCTTGGAGGTCCATAATTATCCATGAAAGTCTTTTGGGGCATTAAAAGTCCAATTGTCCTTATGAAAGCTCAAGCTCTAATTTGAGGCATCAGTGTTGAGGAGATGGCTTGATCCAATCAATCCTTGTGCAAGTTGGAGCTATTTGAAAATCTTGTGAGAAATTTATTAAGAAAAGAGAGGGCGAAATTTGGGGTACAACAGCTTCCCCTGTTCAATCTTCTTAAACCTGAAGAGTTAGATTGGCGGATCCTCCATTCATGACTTGAAGGTGGAAGATGATTGAACACTAGAGTGTCTAGAAATTTGCACTTGACTATGTGTTAGTTAATTATGTAGGGAATGAGTTTAAAGATGCAATTTGGAGGGATGATGGAGAGTTGTCAGAGATGGGCTTATAGATGCCATCCAAAGGTGATTGTTGATAGAAATTAGACTAAGTCTAAGCTTGACTGTAATTGGGAGAAGTATTAGAATAAATCTTTGGTCGATTTAATTATGAATGATATGCTGGAATCGACCCGTGTTAAGCCGTGTTTGGAAATGTATTAGAAGGAATCCGTGTAAGATTGCTTCAGGATGAACTCGTGTGAAACTGTATCTGGAAATTCATGAGAAGGAGCTTGTGTAGGGCTGCTTCGGGATGAGTCCGTGTGAAACTTCATCTGGAGATATATGAGAAGGAGCCTGGGTAGGGTTGCTTTAGGATGAGTCTATTTGAAAATTCATCTGGAAATATATGATAAGGACCCTGGGTAGGGCTGCTTCAGGATGAGTCCGTGTGAAACTGCATTTGGAGATATATGAGAAGGAGCCTGGGTAGGGCTGCTTCAGGATGAGTTTGTATGAAACTTCATTTGGAAATAAATGAGAAGGAGCTTGGGTAGGGCTGCTTCAGGATGAGTCCGTGTGAAACGGTATCTAGAAATTCATGAGAAGGAACCTAAGTAGGGCTGCTTCAGGATGAGTCCGTGTGAATTGCATATGTGTAAGATTGCTTCATGATGAGCCCGTGTGAAGCGGAATCTGTGTAAGATTGCTTCATGATGAGCCCGTGTGAAGCTGCATATGGAAACTAGAAGGAACCTGTGTAAGATTGCTTCATGATGAGCCTGTGTGAAGCTGCATCTGGAAATTAGAAGGAACCCATTTAAGATTGCTTCACGATGAGCCCTTGTGAAGCTGCATCTGGAAATTAGAAGGAACCCGAGTAAGATTGCTTCATGATGAGCCCGTGTGAAGTTGCATCTGGAATTTAGAAGGAACCCGTGTAAGATTGCTTCAGCTGGTCGTGTAGATAGTTGCTCTGTCTTTTTTCTAGAACTAATCCCGGACCTGTTGAAAATTGTTGATGATAATTATCTGTTGATGGATCTTTCCTGAAAAGTTAAAGAGTTAGTTGTACGCAATGTCATGATCTATGAAATGCATGGCGTAATGATGTTCTCAAAATAAATGAGATTGTGCTATATGTGTTTCGTAAGCATATGCTATGATGTATGAATGTGAAATGTTAATGAAATGCATCTTTGTCTGGGAAAATAAATTCGTGACTACTGTTGGGGAGTTTTGGGAAGTTAAATCCTGGACTACTTGTTGGAGATGAAGAGTATGTGTATATTTGAACTTTGTTTAGAATGTCTCCGCTGGGGATTCCCGCTTATGTTGGGAAGGAGAACTCCGTTGGGAGACGTTGACTTTAGATCTTTGCTTGAGGAAACTTTGCGGGGGATGTTGATTTCTGCTTGAGGAATAGAGTCAGGAATTTTAGTTGTCCATTTCTCTACTGGGGAATTATTTCTTGACTAGGAGAATGAAACTTAACTGTTATCTGGTCAAAATCCAGGCTTCACAGCAACTTGCTAGGGGAGATGAAGTTAATTGTTATCTGGTCAGTTTCTAGGCTTCACAACAACTTACTGAAGTTAAAATCTTATCTGGTCGAAATCCAGGCTTTACAGTAATTTAGATGAAAGGATGAAGTTAATTGCTATCTGGTCGGACTCCAGGCTTCGCAATAACTTACTGAAGTTAAACTGTTATCTGGTCGGATTCCAGGCTTCGCAATAACTTTCGGGGATATTAACAACTTCGTTGGGGATTGTAATGACTCTACCCGAGATTAAGGGGTTTTGTCCTTTTATTTGTATTGGTCTAAGAGAAAGACTCATACTGGGGAATTTGTAGTTTGTTGGGGAAATAAACCTTGTTGAAGAGAACATTTGACAATCTGTTGGGGATGTGTTTTCTTTTGGCATAACTCCTCGAGGATTCTTCTTAAGACCAACTCATCTGGGGAGAGGTTTTCCGGAGATTGAAACTCTGGCTGGGGATTGCATGGATCCAACTTTGTGGGGAGATCCATGAATTTGGCCTTGTGGGGTTTTTACCCTTATCCGTGAAGATTATTCTATGGGGATAACCTTATAGAGGTGGCTCTGGTGACTTCACTGGGGATCACCTTATGAAAGGGACTTTGTGGGGATTTGTCACTGTCCATAGTAGTAAGTGTTGTAGCGCTGCCAGAAAATGTGTGCTTGGTCGTACGTGACCCTTTGTTGGAATTCATGTTCAATGCCCCAAGGGATTTAGATGCGGACATGCCCCTGGTTATTCAGCACTTCTTGAGAGATTTCTTGGAATCTCAACTTGACTGCCACAAATTAGTTGGACAGTAGCATGTCATGCCCCTTGATTATGAGAGATTTGTCATTGGAAGCGTCTTTATATTTGAAGTGATTCTTTTCATTGAGAGAATTTTTGTTGATTGGATATTCTCCGTGCGAATTTCTCCGTTGTCAAACAATTGGCTATATGCAAACAACGGTATTCAAACAATGCAAAGTTTATGTTTGTCTTGAAGTTTTGAAAATGAATTTTTAGCAAATAAAATAATTTTGTAAGAATATGAATTCGACTCAGGATTTACAATAAGCCTTACAGGAGTCAGGATACCTTTTGTAACAATACACTTTCGAACTAACCCATGCTTCAATTAGGACTTTTAAGGGGTTTTAATGTGGCATGGTTCATAGTTTTAAGAAACAAAGGATAAGGCTCAAAGTTTATTTGTACCCGCCTGTTCTTCATGATGTTCTGCAGACATATACTCAGTTAATTGTGCGCTTATCTCCTACTAGAATCTGGAATGATATTTTGGTGATGGTTCAGATATTGGAAGTTTATTTGGGAAGGAAATCATTTTTGCAACATTTTTCATTGTCGAGGATTTGGTAGCGACCTCTTTTTTTATTTACTATCCCTAATTTTGCCTGACTTCTCTTGTTTTGAGATTACAGCCATCGGGATGCCCCAGTTTTTCTTAAGTCTCTTTCATAGGTTTTGACCTGGTGGGCTTTTCTTTTGAGAGATAATGACTGCCTATTTTATGGGGGACCAACACCATCTTTTGATTCAGAAGGGTGTGTTGTACCCAAAAATTTTCCCTCTCATTTCTCAAAGCAGTTCTCAAGCTTGTACAAGTACAATTGGATTTTCCAGTATCAAGTTAAAGAGGAAGCTGTTAAAAAAGGGGAAATAGATAAAAAGTAATATTTTTGACAAATTGGATAAAAACAAGTCTTCTTCGATTCACCTCATTCGATTGGCCTTTTGGCCTCTTTCAATGCAAGCTTGGCTTGCATCCTTCGACTGGGCGCTGGCCTCTGACATGTTGGCTTTGATTTACAAGGTAGGAGTTTCCTGCATGCCACCTTCGATTGCATCTCTGGCCTCACATGATTCACAATGCAATGACTGCCTATATGTCTGCTTCATTTGGATGTTTGATGCTTGCATGCCTGTGTTGATTAGACAAATAATTATCTTCATGCTTGCTTTGATTCACAAGGTGATGACTAGCTATATGTAGCTTTCGATTGAGCCACAACTCCTTTCTTGCATGCAAGAGGCACCCACCAGGCCAGCAGGCACAAGGCAAAAGCCTCTTGTAGCCTCCTTTGATTCCAGGGCAAAAAAGCCTCCTTTTGGCATCCTTAGATTGCACATTTTTGCCTCCTTTTGGCATCCTTCGATTGCATATTTTTGCCTCCTGCATGCCTCTTTCGTTTGGGCATGTGACTCCCTTCATTTAAATCTTCTTTTGAGCATTGGCCTCTTGTGTGCTTCCTTGGAGTCACAAAGTTTAGATCTCCTGCATGCATGCTTCGATAGGGAATTGGCTATGTTTACACTAGCTTCGACTGGATAATATTTCTCTTTAGTGTGCTGCAATTCCACCCTTGACAAACTTTAGCACACATGGTTGGTGGCCCCCTTCAAAGGACATATATTGGTTGATTTGAAGGGCATACATAGGAGTCCCTGTCGAAGGATATACCTTACTAGTCCATTTGAAGGACACATTTGGTCCTTTCAAAGATACATACATGACCCATTCAAGGGACATATTTGGGTGTCTCATTCGAAGGACATGTTTGATGGCCCATTCGAAGGACTTACAAGGCCCACCTTAAAAGCATACTTTAGTGATCCATCCAAGGGGCACACATTTGGCAACTTTGAAGGATGCACAAAAGTGACCCATTCGAAGGACGCTTGTTGGATGAAAATTAAATAACATTGTTGGAAGGAGAATCTAATCGAAGGGGGGGGGGGCAAAACGAAAGGATGAAATATTCAAAAGATACTTGCTACCAAGTTCAGGCCTGGTACACTGGCCATAACGCTCCAAAACTGCTGCATAGCAGTCCTGAAACACAACCCCATTCTTGCACCAAAATGGCATACAAACATTGTCCCTCGAAAGCTATAAAAAGAAGTTTACTCAAATTGTTCAAATTATTTTGTTTTCCCTCCAAAACTTCAGCCAGCTTTGCCTATAAATAAGAGGCTCCATAACATGTATAAGGGACTGTACGCACATCCAAGGACTGTGGGGAACAAATATTCAAAACACTCAAACACTCACCAAACACAAACCCAGAATCTAAACACTTGCCTCTTTCAAATCTGAAAAATCCCCACACTTTATTTTCCTTTGAATCTAGTAGAAAGGACATCACACTTGTCCTTCTCCTTCGAATCCAGCATTAGAAACATCATGTCTGTTCCTTCCCTTCGAATCCAGAAGCATCTAGGCAGCCACTCAAGGTCCATAACACACCTTCCAGCCTCAAGCAAGGTAAGTTTATATAAACCTTGAACATTTCGTTCCTAACATAACATGTGAATAGTCATTTCCTTCGTTTGAAGCATGTACATAACATTTGTTTTCCTTTTCGTTTCCACCCTTTTAATTTGTTTCCATGGCTAATAATTTTGGTTTTGTCTCTTGATTTATTAAATATTCTTTAAGAACTAACATGGTCATAAGACAATGCTAGCATGGCCTCAGGCCATGTTGCTATTCAAAATCTCAAACGAAAGAAACTGGAGGAAGGAGGTATGAAACGAAGCCTTAGGCTTCCACAATGACTTCCAAGCCCCAATCGAAGGAGGCAGCAAGGGACTTAAGGTGAAGAGGGCACTCCATGTTGAACGAAAGAGGCCGCCAGAAAGATGGCCATGCTAATTCCAGGCCCCAATCGAAGGAGGCAGAGAGGCAGAATCGAAGGTTGCATCTCATGCCTCAGGCTAAACCCAAAACGAAAGGCGTGACCTCACTGACTCCAGGCCCAAATCGAAAGAAGCCAGAAAGGGAAGAATCGAAGGGTTTTTTCTTCCTAGATCGAAGCATTCATTTTCCTTTCTTTTATTTTTGTTTTGTCTTTACATTTTCATGTTATTCAATATGGCTGTAATAGTGTAGGATTTATTTTCTGCATTTTATTGCTTTTGTACAAATGTTAGTAATTAGGATGTATGGCAAGATAAAAACAAACAAGTAGACAACCTAAAATTGAAATACAAAATGCATGCAAATCAAACACACTATTCACACATGCACCCTTAGGGTAATATCACATGTTGCCTCAGAGAAATAGTCATGTCCCTCGAATATGGGCGTTTTAGCAAATACCCTCAATAAAATATTGTAGTCCCCCGATGACCCTCAATGTTGCCTTCGATAAACGATCTAGTCCCAGAACAACATTGTTAAAACGTCCCATAGGTTGCCTTCTATGACTATATAAACGTCCCACGCCCATCCCTTCACATCCAATGTTGGAGCTTCTTACCAAATCAATGGTAAGATAGCAACATCTAAAGGAGGAGGAAAAGAACATTTAGACCTTCTGAGTAGGTAGGATGCTCCTAGTTGCTCGCTTGCTCACAACAACAAAAATTTATACACCTACATTTTCATTTGAAACATTCTCAAAAGACAAAGCTTTTTGTACGCGTTCTTACAGAAACGAGAACCATTACAAAGACACTTTTCAAAATCACTATCAAAAACACATTCCACAAACAACTCTTTGAACTATTTTCAAAACCAACACTTTGTACGCGTTCTTATAGAAACGAGAACCATTACAAAGACGTTTTTCAAAATAATTTCAAAACCCACACCACAAGCACATTTTCAAACAAAAGCGAGTGATCTAGAAAGCAACTAAGAGCCCATAGATAACTACAGATGAAAAGGATGCTAATACCTTCCCTTTTCATAACCTACCCCCGAACTCAAGAAATAATCTCAAAAGGTATTTCCTGTTCTTTTCAACCTTTCCTTATTGGATAAAATAAAATTCGATGGCGACTCTTGCTATCTGCAACAATTGCGATCAAACGCAAAACACCCAAGTCACTTCTCCCACCGTGTTACAGAACTGGTGACTCTGTTGGGGATTTCACTTAAAAGTGGGGTTACCTTAAGGCTAGATCACCTTTACTTGCTTTCCTTGTTTGACTTGCTTGCTTTACATTATGGTTTCTTATTTGGGCTTGCTTTTATCCTCTACCCGGATCTGGGGCACCTTTTAGGTAAGTAGCAATAGATTGTGGAAATTGTACGACATAGTCCGACATGGTTGGAGCAATGACTATATTAGTGTGATGCAATTGTTGGTACCGGTATCCCTTGTGTTGAATCGAGGAGAATACGGGGCCGTTGAGCAGTGTCATGAAGCACTAACTGACTTTAGAACCTTAATTGAACAACTTGGCCATTAGGAAGTAGTGAGATAGCCGGCTTTGGTTCCTACCAAAGATTGTTTGATACTCAATGCTACGCTCATTGAGATCAGACTTTTGGGATATCTCGGCCGCAAGAAAAGATTGATTGAGCTGAGACAATGCCTAAAATAAAGGTCGGTGATATTGAGATCCCTTAGAACCCGATTACTTTCTAGAACAGGTTGAGCCAACTAAACTTCAAGAGGGTACTTACCTACAAACTCCATGCAAGTATAAACCTAAGGGCTTGTCTGCTTTGTGTGTATATGATTATTTGTACATACCAACTTGCTTGCTTTGCATACTTGTACATAACATCATGACATCATAAGAATTCTCACTAACCATTTCAAGGATTTAGGAACTTATCTTTGCTTTGTATTGTATTCCATGAATCCCATCCGAAGGAATACCATCTGAATCAGCTTCGTGAAAGCACACCCTCAAATCCAAGAGTTAGCATCAAGGGTGTCTGGAGATTCTCCCTTCACCGAGAAATATGGTCGACTTCTCAGCTTGGCTACCTCCAATTTCCAAGAAGAATTGATGTGTGTACTCTTCCAATTCTTTGATCACATGCATCATTGCTTCACCTTTCCTGACTATCAGTTGGTTCCTACACTAGAAGAGTTCTTTCAACTGTTAGGAGTGCCCGTGCTTGATTAAATACCGTTCACCAGTTTAGAGGAGACTCCAAAGCCTGAAGTCATTGCCAAAGCCCTGCATCTGAAGAGAACTGACATTATAGCAAATTGGGAAACAAGAAGCGGAGTTAAGGGTTTCCTAGCCAAGTTTCTATTGGAGAAGGCTCGTTCATTCTAGGAAGATATAGATTTTCAAGCTTTTGAAGATGTCTTGGCCCTTCTAATCTATGGTTTGGTTCTATTTCCCAATCCAAACCAATTCATATATGTGAATGGCATCAAGGTTTTCCTCTCCCGTAATCCTATACCTAATTTTCCTGGAGACATCTTATATTGTTTCCACACTCGCACCATGAAGAAAAGAGGTACTCTCTTGTGTTGCATTCCCCTACTCGCCAAGTGGTTTACTTCGCACCTACCTCGATCAATACTGAAGAACAAGCAAAGATTGACATGGTCTCAAAGGGTGATGTCCCTCACACACTCTGACATTTATTGGTGTTCCCGGTCCTTGGAAGATACTACTATCGTTGACCGTTATGGGGAATTACCTAATGTCCTACTCTTAGGCATTAGGGGAGGTATCACCTATAACCCTTCTCTTGCATTACGGCAATTAGGGTATGCACGAAGAGATGGTCCTCACGATGCACTCATCCAAGGTTTGGTGTTCGACTATGAGAGCGACAACCAAGGCTACCGTCAAAGGTTCATACGAGCTTGGAGAATGGAAAACAAAGTGGATAACAAGACATTGGGGAGTAAGAACTTCATTCCTTTGGAGCCTCATCTTAGGTGGGTACGAACTCGTGCTCAAAGAATCGGTATGTCATACCCTGCCACTTTGCCTATCATCATGGAGCCTTTAGTTGAAGAAGATGTTCCTTATGTTATCCTTCATCCTACCATGCCTACTTCTCTTGAAGACTTACAAAGAGCTTGGATCCAACTGAAGGAAGAACGGGACACCTTCGAAGCCCAATTCTACGTGAGTGAAAAGAAGGTTCTGGAGCTTACAAAACAGCTTCATGAGGAGCGAAATCTGAACGCCTACATTGCGTCAAAGAGGATGCGTTCGACCTTTTTGTCTTAGGAGTTTATTTTGTTTTATTTCCTCCATTATAAGCCCAAGGGGAATAGTTGTAATTAATTTAAACTTATTAATACAATTGATGTTTGCTCCTTTCTTGTCTGAAACAAATTTAAATCTTCTAAGTCCTTGAAAAAATTGCATCCACCTACCATGCATCATATCATGACAGGCTTTTCCCACACAGGTCTCTCATCTGCTTGTTGTTTATTTCAGTAGAGATGGCACTAGAGCAGACTATCAAGGACATTCAGACTCAAAACGCTCATCTTCAGGAAATGTTCTTGAACCTATCCAAGGGGCAAGAAGAAGTGAAAGCAATCATCACTAGGGGCATGACTATGGGGAATCCTGAGGACAACAAGGATGACCAGTTGGAACGGCTACAAACTGAAATGGCAACAATGAAAGTCCAGATGATGGGACAACTGTTGGGCCAGATGGCTCTTATCCAAAACTTAGCTCGGGGGCAAGAGGAGCTAAGGACCCTCGTCAACAAACTTCATCAAGACGGTAGCAACCATATGAAACAAACAGTCGAGAGTAGGGATCAAGTCATTATTCAGCCTCCCATGAGGCAAGAAGCCGATTTAGTGGAGAGTAGACCTTTCCAATTTACTGCCACGTTACGAGCCCAACAACGAACTCACCAACGTCAACAGGGAAATCAGCCAAAGTAAAGCGAGCCCGAGAGACAGTTTACTAACATCAACATGCCACACTCTCAAGCATTGCAACACATGTTGAGGATGAATCTGATTATGTTGATAGGATCTCATCCAAACCCCAATACTACTTCTCCCCGCTATAATCCCAATGCAAGGTGCGCCTATCATTCCAACAGTCCTGGGCATGATACAAACGATTGTCGGTCGTTAAAGTACAAGATTCAAAACCTGATCAATGAAGGAGCGTTGGAATTCTCACAAGATGGTCAATTGGAGTTCTTCTGTCACCCCTCAAAGACATACCATCTGAAGTGACCAGTTTACACAGAGAAACTTTTGTTTATTCGAATTTTCAATTGTAATTTCTTCTGCTTGTTCGAACACCTATCTATTAATGTTAAACTTTGTTTCATTAATGCATTGCATATGTTTGTCTTGAATTAATCTTTCATTCTATTTAAACTATGCTTTTTACTCCCTTTATGATATTCAAGTCTTGTTTCAAAAAGTTGCAAACCTTTAGAGGGAGGATGACGAAAAACAATGCCATAATCTCGTACAATATGCTTTTGGACAGACCTTGCTGACGATGTATAGGTGTTCTTTCAATTATTAAACACTTTAGTCATAAGGAAGATAATTCCTAGTCAACCCCTTTGAGCCAAAGAATTGGAATTTTCTTTTTCACACAATTTGGAACCTTTAATCAAAACCTGGGGCAGGGTAGTCTCTCAGTTAATTCAAATGTGCATTCAGTCCCAAACTTTCACTCCGTATACAATGAATGACATCAAAAATATTCCTCTAGAATCAAAATACGGCAATGGTTCCCTATCCAATAGGCAGTCATTATCTCCCAAGAGAAAATCCCACTAAGTCAAAACCTACAAAGGATACTTAAGAAAAAACTGGGGTATCCCGCTGACTGTAATCTCAAAACAAAAACAGTCAGGCAAAAATCAGGGATAACAAATCAAAAAGAGGTCACCACAAGTCCTCGACAACATGAAAAACATTGCAAAAATTACTGCCTTCCGATAAACTTAACTTATCTGAACCATCACCAAAACGTCATTCAGACTCAATAGGAGTTCAAACGTATAATTAACTGAGTTTAGGACTGAAGAACATCACGAATAACGGGAGGGTACAAATACACTTTGAGCCTTATCCTTTGTTTCTTAAACCGTGAACCGAGCCACAATACAACCTTTCAAAGTCCTAATTGAAGGATGGGTTAGTCCGAAAGCACACTGTTACATAAGTTATCCTGACTCCTGTAAGGCTTACTCTAAACCCTAAGTTGAATTCACATTCTTACAAATTTCTTTTATCTGCTAAAATGCATTTTCAAAACTTCAAGACAAGCATAAACTTTGCATTATTTGAATATCGTTGTTTGCATATGGCTAATTGTTTGACAGCAGAGAAATTCACACGACGAATATCCAGCAAACGAAAGCTCTCTCAGTGAACAAAATCATTTCCGATGGGATGATACTTCCAGCGACAAATCTCATATTAACAAGGGGGAATGACATGTCACTGTCCAATTCATCTGGGGAGAGTCAAGTTAAGATTCCGAGAAAGCTCTCAAGAAGTGTTGAGTAACCAGGGACATGTCTGTATCTGAATCACTTGGGGCATTGAACGTGAATTCCAACAAAGTGTTACGCACGGTCAGGAAAATATTTCCTGGCAATACTACAAACACTTGCTACTAGGGGCAATGACAAATCTCCCACAAAGTCCTTTTCATATGGTGATCCCCAACCATAATTTAAATATTTGAAAACTTCTCCCTAACTGAGTTGATCTCAAGAATCTTCGAGGAGTTCTGCCAAAAGAAAGCACCCCTCTAGCAGATTGGCGACAGGGTTTATTTACCCAACAAATAGCAAGATTCCCCAGCTTGAATTTTCCTCTTAGAATATCAAAAATCAAGGGACCACAACTCCTCTTCCCCAGTAGACTTTCCTACAATCCCTAGTAAGTTGCGGCAAAATATGAAAGACAACCAAATAACAGTTAACTCTTTTATCTCCAACAAGTTGTTAACTTCCTTTCTCTTCCATCAAGAGATAACTTCCCAGTAGAGCAACAAACCACTAAGACTCCTAAACTCTTTTCCCCAAGCAGGAGTCAACACTCTCCACAGAGTTTTCTTCAAACAAAATCAACATTCCCCAGCGGAGTTCTCCTCAAAGAAAAGAACAGGAAGCCCCAGCAGGAACATCCTAAAACAAGGTCTAGAGAGGTGCATACTCTTCATCCCCAACAGCAGTCCGGGATTTAGCCTCCCAAAACTCCCCAACATTTGTCAAGGATTTATTTTCCAAGACAAAAATACATTCCAGCAACATTTCGTATTCCATGCATCATATTACATACATGACAAATTCATACGGCATAATCTCATCTATTTTGAGAACATCATTACATCATAAATTTCGTACATCATGACATTGCATGAAGCTAACTCTTTACCTTTTTAGGAAAGATTAATTAGCAGAAAATTATCATCAACAAATGTTCGACAAGACGGGACAACTATCTGTGAACAAATCAAACGTAGATCAATTCCCGAAACAGGACTGGGTGACTATCTACATGATGAATACTCCCTTCAGTCTTCTGCTGGTTCAGTTTAAATCGATCAATGGTTTATCCTTGTTTCCTTTCCGGTAGACACTTTCTCTGGTTCAGATAAATCGCTCCAAAGATTTATCCTGATTCTTTCCAGTCAAAGATTATTCAAAACCTCTGCTGGTTCAGTTTAAATCGATCAATGGTTTATCCTGATTCCTTTCCAGTAGACATTTTCTTTAGTTCAGATAAATCGCTCCAAATATTTATTCCGATTCTTTTCCAGACCTCTGCTGATTCAGTTTAAATCAATCAATGGTTTATCCTAATTCTTTTCCGGTAGACACCTTCTCTGGTTCAGATAAATCGCTCTAAAGATTTATCCTGATTCTTTCCAGTGAAAGATTATTCAAAACCTCTGCTGGTTCAATTTAAATCGATCAATGGTTTATCCTGATTCCTTTCCGATAGATATTTTCTCTGGTTCAGATTAATCGCTCCAAAGATTTATTTTGATTCTTTTCTAGATCTCTGCTGGTTCAGTTTAAATTGATCAATGGTTTATCCTGATTCTTTTCCGATAGACACTTTCTCTAGTTCAGATAAATCGCTCTAAAGATTTATCCTGATTCTTTCCAATCAAAGATTATTCAAAACCTCTGCTGTTTCAGTTTAAATCGATCAATGGTTTATCCTGATTCCTTTCCGGTAAACACTTTACAACAAGTTCTAAAGAAACACTCAGAAGATCTAAATATAAAAGTTTCTACTTAAGTCCAGATGTTAAAGACTCAAGTTTCTAAAGACAGTGTTTTCTAAAGAAACAAAGTTAGAAGATCTAAAGACAATGTTTCTACTGAAGTCCAGATGCTAAAAACTTAATTTTTAAAGATGAAAGTTCTTAAGATTCCAAAGACTTTTTGAAGTTCTAAAGATCCAAGGTTCTATACAGTGGGTTCTCAAGATCAAGTGTTGAAGAATCTATAGACGTAGTTCTTAAGACTCTGAAGACTTGAAGCTCTTCTAATCCAAGGTTCTCTACAACAGGTTCTCACGACCAAGTGCTGAAGACTCTGAAGACGCAGTTCTGAAGACTCTGAAGACTTGAAGTTTTGAAGATATTATGTTATGTTCCCGCTTCTAAACATATGCTCGTAGAAGCCTCTGAAGTGTAGAAGGAAAGAATATAATGTTAACATGGTACAATATTACATAATACAAAAAAAAGCTTATTCCACTACCTCTCCACTAGCTAGAATTGTGGAAGAGAAAAGGATGTAGCAGTACTATTTGTAATGCCTCTTTTTCAAATAGACAACGACTCTATTTTGCTTGGCTATATAAGAAAAGAATCGTATGTTTAAAATGTGGTTGGTATTTAATGTTCAAATGAAAGCTGTCATAATTGGAACACAACCAAAACTGTCAACCACTATAACAATAACAAGAATAATTGTTGTCAAAATTATTCTTCAATCATGTTGTTGATGATTATAAGATAACATTGAAATCATTGATTCACAATATGCTTAATTTCATATATTTCAAGAAGTTTGCTAAGCCGCAAAAGATAATGAAGATGATCATGGAAGCTCTGGTTACAAATTCACAACATGAATGTTGTGTTCTAAGATGAATCAAGATGAAGAAGTTCTTCTCTTTACTACATCAAGATCAACAAAGCTTTTAAAAGCTCATGAAGAAGAAGACTTTAGTGATTCAAGTGCTTTGGGTTGTTGTTCGTGAAGAAGCTACTTGAAGAAAATGAAGACAAGAAGACTACAAGATGTTGCACTTAAATTTAGATCATATTCATATTGTAGAATCATGTATACACGAGAGTTGTTACTCATATTATGTTATATCTTTAGTTCTTCATGTAAATTATTTGTACACATGAGTTGTTGCTCATAATTATGTCAAACAATCAGGACTTAATCATTTGTGTAATATGCTTAGAAAGAAGCAATCATGTAAATACAAACATTATCAACTGAATGTTGATGGTTCCTTGAGAGACTCAGTTGAGTTAGGATTCTCAAGAAGACTTTGGTTGCGGTCATCGTAGATGAAATTCTGTTAAGAAAGATCAGATTGGTCATATTTTTTAAGGGGTCCTTGATCGTTATATCTCGTGGAGATCACTGAACGTATCATTGTATTGTTCCTTGAGAGACTCAGTTGAGTCAGGATTCTCAAGAAGATAATGGTTGCAGTCATTATGGAAAATCTTGATAGGAGATTCTGAAGAATTAGATTTTGTTGGATCAATGAACGTTATATCTAGTTTGGATCCCAGAACGTGTCATTGGATTAAGTTTTTGTGTTTAAGGCGAAATCACCTTGGTAGGGTGGATTGGACTAGCTTGAGGGTTTCTCAAGTGAACTAGGATATATCATGTGTTCTTTACTTCTGCTTATGCTTAATTGTTTATGCTTCTACCACACATTCAAAAGCATCACTCAACACAACAATGTTAAGAAACGAAAATTTAGTAAGAAAGAAAAACCCAATTCAAATTCTTCCATTTCTTGCGTTTTCTTCACAACTTCAATATGAAATCAAAGAAACTTTGAGGCTGCACCCAGCTGCTCCTCTTTTGGCTCCTAGAGAAACAACATCTAATGTTAAACTTAAAGGGTGTGATATTCCTGATAAAACATTGGTATATATCAATGCATGGACAATCCAAAGGAACCCTGAATTTTAGGCCATTGGTATATATCAATGCATGGACAATCCAAAGGAACCCTGAATTTTAGGAAAGGCCAGAAGAGTTTCTACCTGAGAGATTTGAAAATAACAAGGTTAATTTCAATGGTCATGACTTCCAATTTATCCCGTTTGGTTTTGGGCGAAGAAAATGCCTTGGTATTGAGTTTGGGCTTGCTTCCACCGAGCATATGGTTGCTAATCTTTTATATTGGTTTGACTGGAAACTACCTACAAATGATGCATCTCTTCAAGAAATAGACATGACTGAGAAATTTGGGATCACTGTCAACATAAAAGTTCTAGGTTTGAATGTGAAAAATAAGCTCAAGAAATTTAAAACTCATTTTCAATGTTAAAATCATCTCTTGATTAATTATCTCTTTATTTTTTTGTCAAATTTCTCATTTTTTTAAAGTTTTTGTCATTTGTATCTCTTTTTTAACATCGTGTCCAAATTATTTGGTTTAGCGTTTGATTTTTGAGTGTTGTATATTTGTCTTTATTGTTTTTTTTTTTTAATTTCTTGAGCTTATTTTTCATTTATTGAATGATGTTTTCTTAGAGTTGAGCATGATTTAGTTTTTGTACGAATCATATGAGTGAGCAATTACGAAGGCAAGAGAGAAAATTATTTATAAAAAAATCATTGAAGAGTGATGTGCATTTTTTTTTTATAAACATTACAAGAGTGGTGATGTCATTTTAGTTTTTTCTTCTGTTTTATTAGCTTGTTGTTTTGCTACTTTCAGGATTATTATTCTTAGGAATAATATTTTCGTGTTTGTGAAAATTTGAATCTTTTAGAAATATTTATAAATTTAATTTAAACTAAAAATTATAAAAATAAAAATAAAAGTAAATGTGAGTATTAGTCATAAATTAAGTTAGTTAAACTTCATTCTCATAAGTAAATGTGAAAGAATTGCAAATAATTATTTTTAAAAAGGAATATTAGTTGACTTTTCCTATATAATAAATATCATTTAATAAAATATATAACGATAGATTGAAAGTGAGTTGTTTCAAACAAACAATACTTGCAATAATTACAAATATATCAATATACAGACTACAAAACAATTTTAACAAAATTTTACCATACATTATTTTGTAATTTTCTTTAATACATTCAATCTTTGTTATTGACGAGTATACATTGAATATGGCATGTTTCACACATACTATATAGATAAATAAAATGCTTTGAAGAAACTAACATATAAAGATTTCCTTGTATTTTTTTATTAATTATATTATAATGCACTATTATTTATAAAATAGCATTAACTTGTTGTTTTGCTACTTCGAGTCATGGACAACAATGATTCCCCACCTCCATAGTCAAAAACGACTACTCTCATAAAAAGATTTACTAGAATGATGAATAATCAAATAAATATTTTAAGGCATGAGTAGCTAGGGCACATGAACGACCTTCATGATGAGGATGTACAAAGATGACTTCTGTTATAGAAAAATTTACTAGAATAATGAATAATCAAATTAATATTTTGAGGCATGAATAGGTAGGTCACATGGAAGATTTTCTCATGATGAGGAAAGTGGCGAAAAAGTGTACTTGAGTGACTCAAACTCCACTTGTTTGAGGTATCCTTGATCCATCTTCAGTCGTGGAAATTAGGTTGAGAGCTAAAGATGTGATTACAAGGGTGTGATACTGTTATTACAAATGTATGACACAATTAGTTAGGTAGTCTATATTTATCTGTCTATTGTATAAAGAGCTGCAAACTCTTGATTGTAGCTTATTAATTTTCATCGTTTTGGATCATTGAGTAATGGATAGTAAAACATGTTTGAAATTTCTCTGATACAGGCAACACATGTTAATATTGATGTCCTAATATCATAACAATGTCACTGTAGATGTTACAACATCTGTTGACAGATTGAAAAGATTTATCAAGTGATAGCAGATACTGAAACTTAAACTGCAGAATGATAAATAACACATAAATTTGTTAATTCAGTTCGGTGCAACACCACTGTAATACGGTGGTAGAACTAACTTGCGTGTTTTGCGTTTGATCGCAATTGTTGCGGATAGTAAGAGTCGTCATCGATTTTTCTTTTATCCAATAAAGGAAAGGGTGAAAAGAACATGAAAGACCTTTTGAGAATTTTCTTAAGTTCGGGGGTAGGTTATGAAAAGGGAATGTGTTAGCACTTTTTTCATCTGTAATCATCTGTAAACTCAAATTCTAAGATTATTAAAAAGAATTGCTCTAAGATTATTAAATTAGATTTAAACTAAATTTAAAATTTTAAGATTAGTAAATTAAATCTAGATAGAAATTCTAAAATTATTAAATCTCAAAAATTACTAAATTATATCTAAACTAATTCAAATGTAAACTAAGTTAAAATTTTAAAATTATAAAGTTAAATCTAAACTAAATTAAAATTCTAAATTTTAACTAACTAATTAAAATTACTACAATAATTCTAAATTTAAACTAATTAGTTCTAATTAAAAGATTTTTTTTAAATAATTTTATATGATTAAACTAATCAACTTAATATTGAATCTAATCAACTATACATTTTTTAAAGTTACTAGATTAAATCTAAAACAAAATTTTAAAGTTAGTAGATTAAAACTAAATCAAATAAAAGAAGAAGAGGTAATGTTTAAAACAGAAAATATGGGGTGTGCCGATAAGCAATATTTTCGTTGGGCTGAGGATGTTGGCAGGTCCAGATTATGAGAAGAAAAAAAACTGATAATGAAATTTAAACAAGAATGGGCTTAAAATAGGCCCTGTTTGAAAGAGTAAAAGAAGAGTTTTTGGAAACCCTAAAACAATGGAAAGGGGTGTCGAATGTGCTGTTTATTATCTTGGGAAGAGAATTCACATATTGAATTATTATTTTTAGTTCCAACAAAAGCAATTAACAAGAAAAAGTGAAGTAAAATTCAACAACCCTCTTTCTTTCATTTGTACTGCCACTTTCTCTTCTTCCTGTAAAACTATCATCTTCACTCTTCAACATCTCAGGAAAAAAAGCTCGACACTTTCTTCGCGCTTATTCATCGATTTTGATCACATCCGAATCATGCACATAATCAGTGGAGATCATCGTCGGGATGGCGTTTATCGGGAGTGGTGAGGTCGTAGTCTGTAGAGGGAGTTGAAGTTATGGTTTTGAGCGGAAGGTTGTTGTTCGGTGAAGTGGCTGACGGAGGTAGTATTATGAACAGAAAGCGGAGAGAGATGAAGGGTACTGTTACGGAGGACTGAGGGAGGTCATGAGCGGAATTGAAAATTAGACAGAAGGGAAAGTTAGAGATATGAAGGATGATGGTCGTTCTGTTGAAAATCGATAGAGGTGGCTGTTTACAGCGAATATAGTACGCTGCTGAAGGTTTAGACGGACGATGATGGTGATGTTGATGAGGCAGTATGGAGAATACATAGGTTGTTGGGGATGATTATCGAATGGTGGTGGAGATTATGTCGTGGAAAAGGAGACTGTGAGTTATGGTGTGATATCGGAATATGATGGTGATGCACAGATGAAGAGAAAAAGGGCATAGATTGATGAGAGTTTATGGTGATGATGATGGTTGGAGAACAGTGATTGCGAGCTGAGGGCGAAATATGCGTAGCGTGATGAGAAGTTGATAGTGAGAAGTTGATGGTTAAAGGAAGATCGATGAAGATGATAAATTTTCTGAGCTTTTGTTTTCGTTCTTCTGAGTTGTGTGATTCGGCAGAAATAGGGAGGGAGTAGATGGAACATTGTTGGGGTTGTAGTTGCGAGGCAGGCTAGTACAAGTGGGCATCGGTGGAGATTAAAGGAGGATTGAAAAGGGAATTCAGAAGAGGTAATTTTCAGTAATCTATTTTGTTATTTACTGTTTGTTTATGAATTCAATCCTAATGATATTTGTGATCGGTGGAAATAGAACTGAATGTTTTTTAATGCTGGTTCACGAAATGTCGCGGTAAGCAAGAGTCGCCACCGTCTTTTATTTTCTCCAACAAGGAAAGGACAAAAGCACAGCAAAATTCCTTTTCGATATGTTTCTCGGTTCGGGAGGTAGATTATAGAAAGGGAAGGTGTTAGCACCCTTTCTATCTGTGGTTATCCACGGGCTCTTAGGTACTTGCTCACTATGTTTTCAAAAATATTTTGCTTTTCTTGTGTTTGTGGGTTTCGAAAAAAGGTTTACTTGAAAACTTCAATTTAACTCTTGTATCAGTCCTCAAGAGTGTATGAAGTGTTTGTTTGAAAACTTTTGTTTGAAAACGTGTAAGTGCGAAAAAAGTTGTTTTTATTTTGAAAGAGCAAGTACCTGAGAACCTCTACCTACTCAAAATAAATTAAGCTGTGTAAATGTCCTTTAGACAGTACCATCCCACTATTGAGAAGTAGGTAGCACCGTCATTGGAGTTTCGGGTCAATTCGATTATAGGGACATGTGGTCACCAAAGCAATAGTAGGACGCCTTAGCGGTAACCCTAATGTCTTAGATCGTTTTATCCGAGGCAACCGTTTCGAGGCAACTTGATCTTTAGACAGGAGGGCGACCTCTAAAACACCCTATACTCAATGACCACGTTGAGGCAACCAAGTGAGGCGTACCCTAGGAGTGGCATGTGCGAGTGTGTCAGGTTTCAGTTTATGTTATCTTTGTACATGTTATAGTGAGCTACGATTGATTTTATTTTAAGACAAGTCTTGTCATGCATAGCCTAGTTAGCATACATCTAACAGTTAATAATTTGCGGAAAATAAATCTACGCTATTACAAGGCGTCGGGTATTTACATCGCCAAAAACAAACCCTTGAAAAAAATAAATTACGGGAAATTAAAGAAAAGCGATAAAAAGTCCTAATTAAAGCTATTACAATCTTGGAGCAAATACAATTATATGATAAAAAATTATGAATCAAGAACAACTATACGCGCGAGAAAGATTGGATCGGAAAGTCTTTAGGGTTTTGACCCTTTTTTGAGAAAGAAAGAAATTTTTGCTATTTATGAATTAAATTAAATTACTTAAAACTAATTAATTAATAAAAAGAAATATTTTTTGAGTTTTTATGTTTTTAAGGAAAAAAAAGGAAAAAGATGGTCAAAAGTTATTAAAACCTAATTCTATATTAATTTTAAATTATTGTGAAAATATTAAAATTAACCTAATTAACTAAATTAATTACATTAGTATTTATTTACAAAAAATAAAATAAATTAAGGGTGAATTTAATAAATAAATAAAAATATTATGTTTTAGTTTTCTGATTTTATTATAAAAAATTAATTGGGTTAATCAAATAATAATAATAATTAATAGTAAAATAATTAAATGAAAAAAATATAAGAGAAAAAAAAAAGAATAACCCAGGGGTGTTGGCCCAATTAGGAGGTGTATTGGAAATCTGAAGCCCATTGACAATTCCAGCCACGTTTGACTTTCTGGATTAGCTACACGCCTGTTGACTGGGGAATATGGTGATCCTTCCATCTAGGCCATTGGATCTGAGTTTGGAGACACATGGCATGTTGAGCTGTGAAGCATATGGTGGAACTCACTTTGAATCTTGCACGTGAACACCTGGAAAATAAAAGCAACAATATTTTGGGGGACCTGGGATTCGAACCCAGGTCCCAATGCTTATTGGACGCTTGCTCAACCACTCCACCACACTGCCTCAATTGTCATTGGAATAACAAGTATTGGTTATATATGCAAACAAATTAATATACTGAAATTATAAAATAAAAAACGCGCGCTTTTCAAATAATCCAACCAGATGCTAACACGTCCTCGTCTTCTTCCTTTGTACCTGTAAAATAATATCAGATAGTGGGGGTTTTTAACCCCCACTAACCACTACAGGGAAAAATAGCGATTAGCACCACATTTCATATAAATATTTCGCGAGGGGTTGGTCAGGTTCGTCTGGGTCTCATGATCTCAACAATATGTCTTAGGAGTCCTAATTTTTCCTGGTTCATAAAGCCCCCATTTCAAAGCTTAAGAACCCTAGAAATCGTCCATGGCATCTTGTGATTCAGTGCATTTCAGTTCAATTAAGTTGTACCATTAGCTTTGTATGGTTCCTAGCAACACAAATCAATCAAGAAAATACGTTAAATATGCATGATTTAAGATTTACGATTTTGGATAAAGATGGCAAACCGTGGTTCTGTATTCCTTGATTTCTTAAGCTTTGATGTCTGAATTTGATGGCAAAACACTCATGGGAACTCCTACAAGATGTTTGAATGAAAAGCACGCCTTGAATTGGCCTGGAGTGCAAAGATCAGTTTTCACTTTTTCTTGAAATTTCTTGAATATGCTAGGGTATTTTCTGCAGCTTTTTTCACGTCCATTAGGTTAGGATTTGCTTGCATATATATAGGGCAATTGAATTAGGTCAAAAGCTTGAGCAAAAATCCATTGCATTGATGCTTGAATCCTTGATTGGAAATCAAATATTTTTGAATCTTCATGATTGGAAAATGTTGCCAATTTTGGATTTTTTTGATATCTTTGACTTGTGCACAAAATTGCCAGCATATCTTTGACTTGTGCAAAAAACCAAATCTTGTATTTTCCTACAATTTAAATTAATTAAATGAATTAATATTAATTAAAAATCCAATTAATCAATAAAAATAAGAAAATAAATTCAATTAAGCTTGATGGGTCGTGCATAAGTCATGGATGAAGTTTCAAGAATAGATTTGAGGCCCATTAGCAAAAATAAGGTGTTTTGAGCAAAGTTGACTTTTGCAAATTCATAAAAATTTCCCAACTTCTCCAATGCACATCTTGCTCAATTTTGATCATATGACCATGTTCTTGGACATTTTGGAAATCTATTGAAGTCCTCTAACTAATGCCTTTGGTCCCATGTCATTTGGATTTACCAATCTCAAGTTATAGCCTTTGACTCAAAGTGCATTTTTGTTGACTTTTGAATTTGACCTATAATGTAGAAATTGATAACTTCTTGTGAGAGCATTTCTTGGACTTGGAGGGTGAAGATGGATTGTAGGAAATGGCATCCTCTTTAAAATGAGCATTGGATGGAATTTTTCTAACAAACCATGAAAAAGTTATGCCCTGGTCAAGATACAGTTGACTTTTCTACTGTCTAAAAATAGTAACTTTTTGCATCTTTGATGATTTTTGAGCTATCCTTGTGGAATCATGATCAAGATTTGATCAAATGATGATTGTGGACTCAAAATAAGATTTTGACCAAAAATTCTGACATTTGACTGCAAAATGACCATTTTGCCCCTGCAGTTGACTGTAGGTCAAATGAAGCTTTTGACTGTGCAAATTGGCACTGTGAGTCTTGAAACTTGGCATGTAGATGCTTGAGAATGTATATGGGCCTATGAGACTTGATTGAACCATTGAAAACCCCAAATTGCTTGAAAGAAACAAAACCCTAATTTTGGCTGGCTTAGGAGGTGGTTTGACTGTACAATCCTTGAGCAATCTTGAGTAATCTGAAGATTATTCTTGACAAATCATGAGGAATATGGGAGGGCAAATTTTGGGGTACAACAGTTTCCCCTGTTCAATCTTCTTATACTTGAGGATGTAGATTGGCTTGCGTGCCTTTCGTGATCCGAAGGTGGATGATGATTGAACACTAAAGTGCCCAGAAATTTGCACTCGCCTGGTGTAGTATCAGCAATGTGATGTCAGGAATGGGCTTACAGATGCCATTTGGAGAGGTGATGGATAGGAGGATGGGCTTATAGATGCCATCTAGAGCTTGTTGGTAGAAGTTTTGTCTTCGTTGACGGGTTTGATGATTGTCAGAATTGTGTCTGCCTCTGGAGCGCATCTGAAACATGAGTGACAGAATGACATCTGAATCTGGACCGTATCTGAACTGTTCTTGAATGAGTGGCAGAATGACATCCGAATCTAGATCGTATCTGGACTTTATTTGAGAGAGTGACAGAATGATATCCGAATCTAGATCGTATCTGAACTGTGTTTGAAATTGAGATCTGGATAAGTGACAGAATAACTTTCGTGTCTAGAGTATATCTGCACTTGAAGTTGATAGTTGAATCTAAATGAGAAATAGAATGGCTTCCGTGTCTAGAGCATATCTAGTCTGTATCTAATTGCTGACGTCTGAATGAGTAGTAGAATGACCGTCGTGTCTGGGGTATATCCATACTATATCTGAATGAGTGACAGAATGACATCCGAATCTGGATCGTATCTGGATTGTCTCCTGAATGAATCTGGAATAAGTATCAGAATATCGCCATGTCTGGGTTGCATCTGAATTGTCTCTGGAAGGAATCTGGAATAAGCAGTAGAATAGCATCCGTGTCTGGAGCATCTCTAAGTTGTCTTTAGAAGTTTGAATCTGAATAAGCAATAGAATAGCATCCGGGTCTAGAGCATCTCTAAGCTGTCTCTGAAAGGAAATCTGAATAAGCAATAGAATAGCATCCGGGTCTGGAGCATCTCTAAGCTGTCTCTGAAAGGAAATCTGAATAAGCAATAGAATAGCATCCGGGTCTGGAGCATCTCTAAGCTGTCTCTGAAAGGAAATCTGAATAAGCAATAGAATAACATCCGTGTCTGGAGCATCTCTAAGCTGTCTCTGAAAGGAAATCTGGAATAAGTATCGGAATGTCACCATGTCTGGGTCACATCCGAACTATCTCTAGAAGGAATCTGGAATAAGTATCAGAATGTCGCCATGCTTGGGTCACATCTGAACCATCTCTAGAAGGAAACCTGGAATAAGTATCGGAATGTCGCCATGTCTGGGTCACATCCGAACTATCTCTAGCAGGATATCTGGAATAAGTATCAGAATGTCGACATGCTTGGGTCACATCTGAACTATCTCTAGAAGGGATGATGATCTTTGTCTGTTGATTGATCTTTCCTGAAAAGGTAAAGAGTTAGTCATGATGTATGGAATGCATGATGTCATGATGTTCTAAAAAATAACTGAGATTGTGTCGTATGATGCGTATGCCTGTCATGATGTATGAGGATGTGATGTTTTTAGCTGGGGAAATAAATCCCAGATTGCTCCTGGAGAAAAGAGTTGAATTCTTCGTTTCCGCTGGGGATGATGAACGAAGCTGATTGCAAGAATAAACTTGTAGGAGAAGATGACTCCGTTGGGGAATAAACCTATTGAAGAGATTACTCTGCGGGGAATTACTCTATGGGGGAGATATGCTGATGATAACTCCGTTGGGGACGCTGTTGATAAGCTCTATTGGGGATCTTGATAATGAACTCCATTGAGGGATAGAAAGAACTTCGCTGGGGATGCTCTTTCCGTTGCAACTTGCTGAGGATAACCCAGTTAGACTCTGGTGGGGGATAACCTCTGAATATGGCTAGGGAGATGCCTTTGCATTCTGCAGGGGACAAGCTTCCAGAATCTACTGGGGAGATGATTCGACTCTAGCGGGGAAGCTTTTTTAGATGGCGCTGGGAAATGGCTCCACTGGGGGTATCTTGTATTCCGCCGGGGAACATTCTTATATTTTGTTGAGGAATATTAAGAACGTCGGGGATGCTTGCTGAGGAATATTTGTATACTCCGCTGGGGAATATTAAGACCTACTGGGGATACCCATCCTTTTCGGGACTGATGGTAGGCCAACTCTGCTTGGGGGAGAGTATTGTTGATTCATGGTTGTAGGCCTCAGTGGGGAGAGCTACCATTACTATCCTACTCTGCGGGGAGTGAAGGTATCTTGGTCATATTCTTCAGCTGAATCTGTCTTGTACCTGGTGGACAGAGCAGCTGGTACAGTTCGGACAATTCTTATTGCCCCAGTTTCTACGGGAGAAGAAGGCCTATGAGGTGCTTGATAACTGCCGATCGACAAATCTTCTTCTGGTAGGCAAGTGACAAGATGATGGGACATAGTCGTATGCTTTGATCCCTAATTTTTGCCTGGACCGCCCTTTCGGGTTTTCAGTCCATTGGGATACCCCTTTTTGCCCAAGCCGCCTTTTCAGGTTTTCGACTTGCCGGGTGTACAGATTTTTCATTTTCATCCCTCATTTTTGCCCGAACCCTTTTGGTTCGCCGGGAAACCCTTATTTTTGCCTAGGCCAGTCGGCCTAGCGGGTCTGTGATTATGCGTAGTATTTTTTTGACTATGTCCATGTTCTCAGAGCGCAGGGAGTTGTCACTGTCGATAGTGTTGTATTGCCATACTACCAAAAGATGTTTGATCATGCAAGATTTGTTGCTGGAATTCATGTCCAATGCCCCAAGTGACTCAGGCGGAGATTTTCCCCTGGTTATTTGACATCTTGAGAGATTCCTTGAATCTTGACTTGACTGCCCCAGATGATGGACAATGCTCATGTCGTGCCCCTTGATTGGAAGTGTTTTTCCATTTGATGTGATCCTTTTTGTTGAGAAGGTTTTTGTTCACTAGATATTCTTCGTGCGAATTTCTCTACTGTTCGAACAAATAGTCATATGTAAACAATGTTATTTTAAGAATGCAAAGCTTATGTCTGTTTTGAAAATTTTTGAAAATGAATTTTCAATAAAACAAGTGAATTTTGTAAAATGTAATGTCAACTCAGGATTTTACAGCGAGCCCTACAGGAGTCAGGATACCTTTTGTAACAGTATGCTTTCGAACTAACCCATGCTTTAGCTAGGACTTTTTAAGGGTTATAACATGGCCTGGTTCACGGTTTAAGAAACAAAGGATAAAGGCTCAAATTTTATTTGTACCCACCCGTTCTTCGTGATGTTCTTCGATCCTAAACTCAGTTAATCGTGCATTAGACCTTGTTGGAGTCTTTGCTCTGATATTCCAATGATGGTTCGGATACTGATAGTTTATTTGAACAGGAAGTCATTCTAATGAGAATCTGTAGGATCTCTTTCTTTTTGATTTTATTATCCCTGTCTTTTGCCTGAACTGTTTCTTTTGTGATCACAGTCAGCGGGATGCCCCAGTTTTGTAAGTCTCCTTCATAGATTTTGACTTGATGGGCTTTTATTTCGAGAGATAATGACTGCCTGTCCTTACGATTATACGGAACCATCACTGTCTTTGGTTTTGGAAGGACTCCTTTGCTGCCATTCATTGTGCACCTGGATCAACTGAGAGAACTACCCTGCCCCAGGTTATGATTAAGGGTTTTAATTTTTGAAAAGAAAAACTCCAACTTCTTTGGCTCAAAGGGGTTGACGAGGGATTATCTTCCTTATAACTCCACTGTTTAGGAATTGAAACAATGCCTGTACCTCATCAATGGGGTCTGTTCAAAAGCATACTGTAAAGATCGTGGTATCGTTTTCGTCATCCTCCCTCAAAAGGCTTAGAATTTTTTAGTCGAGAGTTTGAACATCACAAAAAAATGAGAGCAATTTGAATATAGTGAATACGACTGGATTGATTCAAAACAGACATATGCGATGCATTAATGAAATAAAAAAAGTTTGCCATGACAATAATTGTTTGAATAAGCAAAGAAAAATACAACTTGAAAATTCAAATAAAACAAAAGCCTTCAATGATTTGGCATAGGAGCAGTGATTATGTTTGGAGTCTCTGGAGGGTCAAACTGGATTTCTTTTGCCTCAATCATGTCTTAAACCTTATTCTTCAAGGCCCAACAGTTGTTTGTGTCATGTCCCGGACTGTCAGAGTGGTATGCACACCTTTCAATGGGATGATAGGTAGGAGCGGAAGTGTTTGGATTCCGGAGAGGAGCCCTTAATGTAATCAGCCCTGCCTTCAACATTTGTTGTAGCGCTTGAGTCAGTGACATGTTGATCTTAGTGAGTTGTCTTTTAGGTGCGACCTACTTACGTTGATGCCCCTGTCTTTGTTGAGCAGGCGTAGGATTAGAGATCCAGATTTCTCCTACGCGTTGGTCATGATGACTCTTTTGACCATACACAGCATTGGACTCTTTCTTCCCATTGTAGGGCTTTTTCTGAGCATCGGAAGGTGTAGCTTCTTGAATCTTCCCGCTTTTGATGCCAGCTTCAATTCTTTCACCAGTCAAGATAAGGTCTGTGAACCCGGCTGAAGAATTTCCAATCAAATGGTTGAAGAATGGACCAGATAGGGTCCGCAGAAACATATCAACAAGTTCACGGTCAGTTAAAGGTGGTTGCACCCTTCCAGCAAGGTCTCTCCACTTTTGAGCGTACTCTTTAAATCCTTCACCCGTCCCTAGTGACATACCCTGGAGTTGGGTACGCGTAGGAGCGAGGTCGGAATTATACTGATACTGCTTATAGAACGCAGTAGCCAAATCCTCCCAGCTAAGGATACTGGCTCCATCCAGCTGATAGAACCATTCGAGTTGAGTCCCTGAAAGACTATCCTGGAATAAATGGATCCACAAAGTCTTGTCAGTTGTGTAAGGCTGGATCTTCCTTACATACAACCGGAGGTGCAGCTTTGGACAGGAAGCTCCATCATATTTGGCAAAGGCAGGTACCTTAAACTTATAGGGAATCACCACCCCAGAGGATAGACCTAGATCTTCGAAGTCCAGACCGGGCACCTTCTGTATCTCCATAGCACTCAAGCGGTCTTCCAGCTGTTTGTACTTATCCTCAGCCAGAGGATACTGTTCTTCATCATAATCCGTCTCGTTGTCGGAGACTATGGGGCTAGGAACCCTTTCCTCTTGTGGATTGTCTTTCCCTACAGATGAAGTAGTCAGATCAACCTTATTCTGCAGTCCATTCCCAAATCTGAGTCCAATGTTGAACAAGACGGTCCTCTTCTTCTTCTTCTTCTTCTTCTTCTTCTTCCTTTCTTTCAGAATCAGAGTCTCCAAATCCTGTTGACCCTGGGCTAGGCTCATAACCAACTCTTGGAACTGGGCATTCTAGGCCTGGAGGGCCTTGATAGCTTGTTCAGTGGAAGGTTCAGTAGTCATGATGATTGCTGAAATAAACAGTGAAGAAGATAAGAGACCTGTAATGGTACCTGTAATGCAATGATATGTATGATATATGTATGCAATGTTTTCAAGGATCTTGTGGGGTAAACAAAGAAACTTGTTAGAATTTGAATTTTGCAGCTTGATTGAAGAAACTTCATGTTGCTGAGAGTCCTTCTTCAAGAGTCAAGCTCACCATATCGAGTGGGTCATAGCCCCTGACTCAAGTCATCATGTTTTGATCTCTGAACAACCTTGGCTAGAGGGAAAATAAATCCCCTTTGCCCCTTGCTAGACATTTGGTTCCTCATGACCTGCATCACAAACCCTTGAGATCCTTGAAATGGGTTAGTCCTTATGCAGGAGGTATGCAATGTTATGATGTGATGATGTTATGATGTTATGATAAAGGCACACCACAAGTATTCACAAAAGGCAAACATGGCAAAGGCACACAAGTCACACAAAAGGGCCCTTAGATTTCAGGCCAGCATGAAGTTTAGGTACTACCCTCTTTCAGTTTCAGTTGGATAAGACCTGTCCTAAAAATAGTAACCGGGTTCTAGAGGATCTCAATATCACTGACTACCCTCAATCGGTCATAATTCCAGTTTAGCAACCTTTATTTGCAGCTGGAACCATCGCGAGAGTTTAGCCTCAATGAGTGTAGCATACTGCTACTGTTCTATGGCCAAGTTGGTCAATTTAAGGTTCTAAGGTCAGTTGGTGCTTAATGACTCCTCAGAAGACCCATATTCTCCTCGTTACAACACAAGGGATATCGGTACAGACCAAGGTGTCACACCAACGTAGCTACTGCTTCACCCGTGTCGGTCTATGCCGGACAGGTCCCTCACAGTTTATTGCTACTTACCTAAAAAAGGGTACCCCAGATCCGGGTTAGGATCTATGAAACTCCGATACAAGCCCACAAAAATTAAAGCATTCAAGGCATACAATTGAAAACATAATGATCTAGTCCTAAGGTACACCTCACTTATAGAACTCCCCAACAGAGTCGCCAGTTCTGTGATCGGTGGAAATAGAACTGACTATTTTTTAATGCTGGTTCGCGAAATGTCGCGGTAAGCAAGAGTCGCCACCGTCTTTTATTTTCTCCAACAAGGAAAGGACAAAAGCACAGCAAAATTCCTTTTCGAGATGTTTCTCGGTTCGGGAGGTAGATTATAGAAAGGGAAGGTGTTAGCACCCTTTCTATCCGTGGTTATCCACGGGCTCTTAGGTACTTGCTCACTATGTTTTCAAAAATGTTTTGCTTTTCTTGTGTTTGTGGGTTTCGAAAAAAGGTTTACTTGAAAACTTCAATTTAACTCTTGTATCAGTCCTCAAGAGTGTATGAAGTGTTTGTTTGAAAACTTTTGTTTGAAAAAGTGTAAGTGCGAAAAAAGTTGTTTTTATTTTGAAAGAGCAAGTACCTGAGAACCTCTACCTACTCAAAAGAAATTAAGCTGTGTAAATGTCCTTTAGACAGTACCATCCCACTATTGATAAGTAGGTAGCACCGTCATTGGAGTTTCGGGTCAATTCGATTATAGGGACATGTGGTCACCAAAGCAATGGTAGGACGCCTTAGCGGTAACCCTAATGTCTTAGATCGTTTTATCCGAGGCAACCGTTTCGAGGAAACTTGATCTTTAGACAGGAGGGCGACCTCTAAAACACCCTATACTCAATGACCACGTTGAGGCAACCAAGTGAGGCGTACCCTAGGAGTGGCATGTGCGAGTGTGTCAGGTTTTAGTTTATGTTATCTTTGTACATGTTATAGTGAGCTACGATTGATTTTATTTTAAGACAAGTCTTGTCATGCCTAGCCTAGTTAGCATACATCTAACAGTTAATAATTTGCGGAAAATAAATCTACGCTATTACAAGGCGTCGGGTATTTACATCGCCAAAAACAAACCCTTGAAAAAAATAAATTACGGGAAATTAAAGAAAAGCGATAAAAAGTCCTAATTAAAGCTATTACAATCTTGGAGCAAATACAATTATATGATAAAAAATTATGAATCAAGAACAACTATACGCGCGAGAAAGATTGGATCGGAAAGTCTTTAGGGTTTTGACCCTTTTTTGAGAAAGAAAGAAATTTTTGCTATTTATGAATTAAATTAAATTACTTAAAACTAATTAATTAATAAAAAGAAATATTTTTTGAGTTTTTATGTTTTTAAGGAAAAAAAAAGGAAAAAGATGGTCAAAAGTTATTAAAACCTAATTCTATATTAATTTTAAATTATTGTGAAAATATTAAAATTAACCTAATTAACTAAATTAATTACATTAGTATTTATTTACAAAAAAAAAAAAATTAAGGGTGAATTTAATAAATAAATAAAAATATTATGTTTTAGTTTTCTGATTTTATTATAAAAAATTAATTGGGTTAATCAAATAATAATAATAATTAATAGTAAAATAATTAAATGAAAAAAATATAAGAGAAAAAAAAAAGAATAACCCAGGGGTGTTGGCCCAATTAGGAGGTGTATTGGAAATCTGAAGCCCATTGACAATTCCAGCCACGTTTGACTTTCTGGATTAGCTACACGCCTGTTGACTGGGGAATATGGTGATCCTTCCATCTAGGCCATTGGATCTGAGTTTGGAGACACATGGCATGTTGAGCTGTGAAGCATATGGTGGAACTCACTTTGAATCTTGCACGTGAACACCTGGAAAATAAAAGCAACAATATTTTGGGGGACCTGGGATTCGAACCCAGGTCCCAATGCTTATTGGACGCTTGCTCAACCACTCCACCACACTGCCTCAATTGTCATTGGAATAACAAGTACTGGTTATATATGCAAACAAATTAATATACTGAAATTATAAATAAAAAAAACGCGCGCTTTTCAAATAATCCAACCAGATGCTAACACGTCCTCGTCTTCTTCCTTTGTACCTGTAAAATAATATCAGATAGTGGGGGTTTTTAACCCCCACTAACCACTACAGGGAAAAATAGCGATTAGCACCACATTTCATATAAATATTTCGCGAGGGGTTGGTCAGGTTCGTCTGGGTCTCATGATCTCAACAATATGTCTTAGGAGTCCTAATTTTTCCTGGTTCATAAAGCCCCCATTTCAAAGCTTAAGAACCCTAGAAATCGTCCATGGCATCTTGTGATTCAGTGCATTTCAGTTCAATTAAGTTGTACCATTAGCTTTGTATGGTTCCTAGCAACACAAATCAATCAAGAAAATATGTTAAATATGCATGATTTAAGAGTTACGATTTTGGATAAAGATGGCAAACCGTGGTTCTGTATTCCTTGATTTCTTAAGCTTTGATGTCCGAATTTGATGGCAAAACACTCCTGGGAACTCCTGCAAGATGTTTGAATGAAAAGCACGCCTTGAATTGGCCTGGAGTGCAAAGATCAGTTTTCACTTTTTCTTGAAATTTCTTGAATATGCTAGGGTATTTTCTGCAGCTTTTTTCACGTCCATTAGGTTAGGATTTGCTTGCATATATATAGGGCAATTGAATTAGGTCAAAAGCTTGAGCAAAAATCCATTGCATTGATGCTTGAATCCTTGATTGGAAATCAAATATTTTTGAATCTTCATGATTGGAAAATGTTGCCAATTTTGGATTTTTTGATATCTTTGACTTGTGCACAAAATTGCCAGCATATCTTGACCATATTTGCTTCACAAAAAGATTTAAAAACCAAATCTTGTATTTTCCTACAATTTAAATTAATTAAATGAATTAATATTAATTAAAAATCCAATTAATCAATAAAAATAAGAAAATAAATTCAATTAAGCTTGATGGGTCGTGCATAAGTCATGGATGAAGTTTCAAGAATAGATTTGAGGCCCATTAGCAAAAATAAGGTGTTTTGAGCAAAGTTGACTTTTGCAAATTCATAAAAATTTCCCAACTTCTCCAATGCACATCTTGCTCAATTTTGATCATATGACCATGTTCTTGGACATTTTGGAAATCTATTGAAGTCCTCTAACTAATGCCTTTGGTCCCATGTCATTTGGATTTACCAATCTCAAGTTATAGCCTTTGACTCAAAGTGCATTTTTGTTGACTTTTGAATTTGACCTATAATGTAGAAATTGATAACTTCTTGTGAGAGCATTTCTTGGACTTGGAGGGTGAAGATGGATTGTTGGAAATGGCATCCTCTTTAAAATGAGCATTGGATGGAATTTTTCTAACAAACCATGAAAAAGTTATGCCCTGGTCAAGATACAGTTGACTTTTCTACTGTCCAAAAATAGTAACTTTTTGCATCTTTGATGATTTTTGAGCTATCCTTGTGGAATCATGATCAAGATTTGATCAAATGATGATTGTGGACTCAAAATAAGATGTTGACCAAAAATTCTGACATTTGACTGCAAAATGACCATTTTGCCCCTGCAGTTGACTGTAGGTCAAATGAAGCTTTTGACTGTGCAAATTGGCACTGTGAGTCTTAAAACTTGGCATGTAGATGCTTGAGAATGTATATGGGCCTATGAGACTTGATTGAACCATTGAAAACCCCAAATTCCTTGAAAGAAACAAAACCCTAATTTTGGTTGGCTTAGGAGGTGGTTTGACTGTACAATCCTTGAGCAATCTTGAGTAATCTGAAGATTATTCTTGACAAATCTTGAGGAATATGGGAGGGAAAATTTTGGGGTACAACAGTTGCCCCTGTTCAATCTTCTTAGACCTGAGGATGTAGATTGGCTTGCGTGCCTTTCGTGATCCGAAGGTGGAAGATGATTGAACACTAAAGTGCCCAGAAATTTGCACTCGCCTGGTGTAGTATCAGCAATGTGATGTCGGGAATGGGCTTACAGATGCCATTTGGAGAGGTGATGGATAGGAGGATGGGCTTATAGATGCCATCTGGAGCTTGTTGGTAGAAGTTTTGTCTTCGTTGACGGGTTTGATGATTGTCAGAATTGTGTCTGCCTCTGGAGCGCATTTGAAACATGAGTGACAGAATGACATCCGAATCTGGACCGTATCTGAACTGTGCTTGAATTAGTGGCAGAATGACATCCGAATCTGGATCGTATCTGGACTTTATTTGAGAGAGTGACAGAATGATATCCGAATCTAGATCGTATCTGAACTGTGTTTGAAATTGAGATCTGGATAAGTGACAGAATGACTTTCGTGTCTAGAGTATATCTGCACTTGAAGTTGATAGTTGAATCTAAATGAGAAATAGAATGGCTTCCGTGTCTAGAGCATATCTAGTCTGTATCTAATTGCTTACGTCTGAATGAGTAGTAGAATGACCGTCGTGTCTGGGGTATATCCATACTATATCTGAATGAGTGACAGAATGACATCCGAATCTGGATCGTATCTGGACTGTCTCCTGAATGAATCTAGAATAAGTATCAGAATATCGCCATGTCTGGGTTGCATCTGAATTGTCTCTGGAAGGAATCTGGAATAAGTAGTAGAATAGCATCCGTGTCTGGAGCATCTCTAAGTTGTCTTTAGAAGTTTGAATCTGAATAAGCAATAGAATAGCATCCGGGTCTGGAGCATCTCTAAGCTGTCTCTGAAAGGAAATCTGAATAAGCAATAGAATAGCATCCGGGTCTGGAGCATCTCTAAGCTGTCTCTGAAAGGAAATCTGAATAAACAATAGAATAGCATCCGGGTCTGGAGCATCTCTAAGTTGTCTCTGAAAGGAAATCTGAATAAGCAATAGAATAGCATCCGTGTCTGGAGCATCTCTAAGCTGTCTCTGAAAGGAAATCTGGAATAAGTATCGGAATGTCACCATGTCTGGGTCACATCCGAACTATCTCTAGAAGGAATCTGGAATAAGTATCAGAATGTCGCCATGCTTGGGTCACATCTGAACCATCTCTAGAAGGAAACCTGGAATAAGTATCGGAATGTCGCCATGTCTGGGTCACATCCGAACTATCTCTAGCAGGAAATCTGGAATAAGTATCAGAATGTCGACATGCTTGGGTCACATCTGAACTATCTCTAGAAGGGATGATGATCTTTGTCTGTTGATTGATCTTTCCTGAAAAGGTAAAGAGTTAGTCATGATGTATGGAATGCATGATGTCATGATGTTCTCAAAAATAACTGAGATTGTGTCGTATGATGCGTATGCCTGTCATGATGTATGAGGATGTGATGTTTTTAGCTGGGGAAATAAATCCCAGATTGCTGCTGGAGAAAAGAGTTGAATTCTTGGTTTCCGCTGGGGATGATGAACGAAGCTGATTGCAAGAATAAACTTGTAGGAGAAGATGACTCCGTTGGGGAATAAACCTGTTGAAGAGATTACTCTGCGGGGAATTACTATGTGGGGGAGATATGCTGATGATAACTCCGCTGGGGACGCTGTTGATAAGCTCTATTGGGGATCTTGATAATGAACTCCATTGAGGGATAGAAAGAACTTCGCTGGGGATGCTCTTTCCGTTGCAACTGGCTGAGGATAACCCAGTTAGACTCTGGTGGGGGATAACCTCTGAATATGGCTAGGGAGATGCCTTTTCATTCTGCAGGGGACAAGCTTCCAGAATCTACTGGGGAGATGATTCGACTCTAGCGGGGAAGCTTTTTTAGATGGCGCTGGGAAATGGCTTCACTGGGGGTATCTTGTATTCCGCCGGGGAACATTCTTATATTTTGTTGAGGAATATTAAGAACGTCGGGGATGCTTGCTGAGGAATATCTGTATACTCCGCTGGGGAATATTAAGACCTACTGGGGATACCCATCCTTTTCGGGACTGATGGTAGGCCAACTCTGCTTGGGGGAGAGTATTGTTGATTCATGGTTGTAGGCCTCAGTGGGGAGAGCTACCATTACTATCCTACTCTGCGGGGAGTGAAGGTATCTTGGTCATATTCTTCAGCTGAATCTGCCTTGTACCTGGTGGACAGAGCAGCTGGTACAGTTCGGACAATTCTTATTGCCCCCGTTTCTACGGGAGAAGAAGGCCTATGAGGTGCTTGATAACTGCCGATCGACAAATCTTCTTCTGGTAGGCAAGTGACAAGATGATGGGACATAGTCGTATGCTTTGATCCCTAATTTTTGCCTAGACCGCCCTTTCGGGTTTTCAGTCCATTGGGATACCCCTTTTTGCCCAAGCCGCCTTTTCAGGTTTTCGACTTGCCGGGTGTACAGATTTTTCATTTTCATCCCTCATTTTTGCCCGAACCCTTTTGGTTCGCCGGGAAACCCTTATTTTTTCCTAGGCCAGTCGGCCTAGCGGGTATGTGATTATGCGTAGTATTTTTTTGACTATGTCCACGTTCTCAGAGCGCAGGGAGTTGTCACTATCGGTAGTGTTGTATTGCCATACTACCAAAAGATGTTTGATCATGCAAGATTCGTTGCTGGAATTCATGTCCAATGCCCCAAGTGACTCAGGTGGAGATTTTCCCCTGGTTATTTGACATCTTGAGAGATTCCTTGAATCTTGACTTGACTGCCCCAGATGATGGACAATGCTCATGTCGTGCCCCTTGATTGGAAGTGTTTTTCCATTTGATGTGATCCTTTTTGTTGAGAAGGTTTTTGTTCACTAGATATTCTTCGTGCGAATTTCTCTACTGTTCGAACAAATAGTCATATGTAAACAATGTTAGTTTAAGAATGCAAAGCTTATGTCTGTTTTGAAAAATTTTGAAAATGAATTTTCAATAAAACAAGTGAATTTTGTAAAATGTAATGTCAACTCAGGATTTTACAGCGAGCCCTACAGGAGTCAGGATACCTTTTGTAACAGTATGCTTTCGAACTAACCCATGCTTTAGCTAGGACTTTTTAAGGGTTATAACGTGGCCTGGTTCACGGTTTAAGAAACAAAGGATAAAGGCTCAAATTTTATTTGTACCCACCCGTTCTTCGTGATGTTCTTCGATCCTAAACTCAGTTAATCGTGCATTAGATCTTGTTTGAGTCTTTGCTCTGATATTCCAATGATGGTTCGGATACTGATAGTTTATTTGAACAGGAAGTCATTCTAATGAGAATCTGTAGGATCTCTTTCTTTTTGATTTTATTATCCCTGTCTTTTGCCTGAACTGTTTCTTTTGTGATCACAGTCAGCGGGATGCCCCAGTTTTGTAAGTCTCCTTCATAGATTTTGACTTGATGGGCTTTTATTTCGAGAGATAATGACTGCCTATCCTTACGATTATACGGAACCATCACTGTCTTTGGTTTTGGAAGGAATCCTTTGCTGCCATTCATTGTGCACCTGCATCAACTGAGAGAACTACCCTGCCCCAGGTTATGATTAAGGGTTTTAATTTTTGAAAAGAAAAACTCCAACTTCTTTGGCTCAAAGGGGTTGACGAGGGATTATCTTCCTTATAACTCCACTGTTTAGGATTTGAAACAATGCCTGTACCTCATCAGCGGGGTCTGTTCAAAAGCATACTGTAAAGATCGTGGTATCGTTTTCGTCATCCTCCCTCAAAAGGCTTATAATTTTTTAGTCGAGAGTTTGAACATCACAAAAAAATGAGAGCAATTTGAATATAGTGAATACGACTGGATTGATTCAAAACAGACATATGCGATGCATTAATGAAATAAAAAAAGTTTGCCATGACAATAATTGTTTGAATAAGCAAAGAAAAATACAACTTGAAAATTCAAATAAAACAAAAGCCTTCAATGATTTGGCATAGGAGCAGTGATTATGTTTGGAGTCTCTGGAGGGTCAAACTGGATTTCTTTGGCCTCAATCATGTCTTAAACCTTATTCTTCAAGGCCCAACAGTTGTTTGTGTCATGTCCCGGACTGTCAGAGTGGTATGCACACCTTTCAATGGGATGATAGGTAGGAGCGGAAGTGTTTGGATTCTAGAGAGGAGCCCTTAATGTAATCAGCCCTGCCTTCAACATTTGTTGTAGCGCTTGAGTCAGTGACATGTTGATCTTAGTGAGTTGTCTTTTAGGTGCGACCTACTTACGTTGATGCCCCTGTCTTTGTTGAGCAGGCGTAGGATTAGAGATCCAGATTTCTCCTACGCGTTGGTCATGACGACTCTTTTGACCATACACAGCATTGGACTCTTTCTTCCCATTGTAGGGCTTTTTCTGAGCATCGGAAGGTGTAGCTTCTTGAATCTTCCCGCTTTTGATGCCAGCTTCAATTCTTTCACCAGTCAAGATAAGGTCTGTGAACCCGACTGAAGAATTTCCAATCAAATGGTTGAAGAATGGACCAGACAGGGTCCGCAGAAACATATCAACAAGTTCACGGTCAGTTAAAGGTGGCTGCACCCTTCCAGCAAGGTCTCTTCACTTTTGAGCATACTCTTTAAATCCTTCACCCGTCCCTAGTGACATACCCTGGAGTTGGGTACGCGTAGGAGCGAGGTCGGAATTATACTGATACTGCTTATAGAACGCAGTAGCCAAATCCTCCCAGCTAAGGATACTGGCTCCATCCAGCTGATAGAACCATTCGAGTTGAGTCCCTGAAAGACTATCCTGGAATAAATGGATCCACAAAGTCTTGTCAGCTGTGTAAGGCTGGATCTTCCTTACATACAACCGGAGGTGCAGCTTTGGACAGGAAGCTCCATCATATTTGGCAAAGACAGGTGCCTTAAACTTATAGGGAATCACCACCCCAGAGGATAGACCTAGATCTTCGAAGTCCAGACCGGGCACCTTCTGTATCTCCATAGCACTCAAGCAGTCTTCCAGCTGTTTGTACTTATCCTCAGCCAGAGGATACTGTTCTTCATCATAATCTGTCTCGTTGTCGGAGACTATGGGGCTAGGAACCCTTTCCTCTTGTGGATTGTCTTTCCCTACAGATGAAGTAGTCAGATCAACCTTATTCTGCAGTCCATTCCCAAATCTGCGTCCAGTGTTGAACAAGACGGTCCTCTTCTTCTTCTTCTTCTTCTTCCTTTCTTTCAGAATCAGAGTCTTCAAATCCTGTTGACCCTGGGCTAGGCTCATAACCAACTCTTGGAACTGGGCATTCTGGGCCTGGAGGGCCTTGATAGCTTGTTCAGTGGAAGGTTCAGTAGTCATGATGATTGTAACACCCCTTCTAAATACCCAAATTAAAGGTAAAGATTAAAATCAGAGAAATAAAATTTGCACGGAAGGGATGCCACAACACACATCACATTCCAAAGTTTTTAAGGAAAAACAGACAGGGTATGTTTGAAAGTATAAGCATTCCAACACAAAACAAACATACTATAAATATTTACTTCATTCTCTCGTGCAAACGCAACGGAGTTTCATAATTTCACATCATCTCCATTTATGGAGGAATCAAAACATAATTCAAGGCATCAAGCCATCATAATTCACATAAGCATATGTTATCAAGTCTCACATATACAAAACATCATATACACGAATAAGGATTATATACATCATAATCCAAATACAAAATAATCGAGTTCGACACTAATAAATTTCCCCCCCCCCCATGTGTTACTACCAGAGCATCGACTCGACTCTAATCAAATAAAACAGATTGCAATCCAATGCATCCGTTAGCTAGCGCCTCGCGCTACCGTCCTCGGTACCTGCACAATGCCATCAAAAGCATTGGCCAACAAAAGGGTAAGAATTCCAATAATCATATAACATGTAATTTTAAGTAAATGAAATGGCAATAAATAAAGCAATACATAATGATCATGTTCACTTTATCACCTGCAGCATCCTTACTCAAGGAATCCATTTCCAACATATTAACCATGTAAACCGATTATCCGAAATACTCACATCCTTAGCATATAACCATAATTCAAACAACAACAATATTGGCACCTAATCAAACACATCAACACACATACATATCATGCACAATTATACATGTGACTCACAACACGACCCAACGTATGCAAATGCGGTACCGACTCATGGACCCAAGTTCCACCACCTATATTTCCCTTCCGGATCAAGGTCACTACGTCTTTTCCCACAATAGGGTCACCGTCTAGATATTGTGGACCCAAAGTTCCACCGTCTCTGTTTCAAGACCACCATGCCATGCAATGTACAATATAACCAATGCATGCAATTAAGACTCACAACAATCTTAACATACACATGCCATCAAATCCAACCAATGGAACATCAACTATTGTACATGCATGCATACATATAATTTATCAATCTCAACGTCAAGTAAAATGTATACAAACGAGATTACTTACTCAACCAAAACATAAACCACCAACTATCAACAATTCCAAATCGGAAAGTATATTTCGACAATATCAATATGATCATCACATCATCATGTACAAGGACATATATCATCATTATCAACGAAAATCATTTAGTCATGAACAATTCATCACAAGCCTCCCATATCATCATGTAGCATCATCATTTTCATACAAACATGCATATTAAACATAAGCATACATGTTGTCATACCCAATCATTCAAACCATATCAAAACATAATGCATTTTGCATTTGATGTATAATTCACAAGATCATTCATTTAGTACACCAAACATCACCAAACACTTCACTAAAATACATAACAATCAAATTCACCTATAAACATAAACACTTTCTCCAATAATCACTTATTAAAATAAGCTCTTAAAGCTACCTAATTCCTCATAATCATATAGAAAATTTCACTAGTTTTCCAACGCATCAAACGGCGCCTAAATCGGAGTTACGGTTCAAAAGTTATGGCCGAAACGATTTTTGGGAAATGCCAAGTCAGAGCTTCAACACGGGCACCCGTGTGCTGCAACACGGCCCGTGTTGTGAAGCCTGCGCGAAAATCTCATTCTTTTGAGTTTTTATCATTCCACTACCATGGTTTTCTTTCCCATTTCAATACTCTTAATTTCTACAAGCTAGCACCTAATACACCCACAAACCATACTCCTAATCCAACTTCTCTAAACCATTCTAACAATCAACCAACAAAACCCTATAAAATCAACTATCCATTTTACCCCCAAATCCAAAATATATTTACCAAAACCTAACAATATGAGATAGAGAATCAAACCCCTTACCTTGGTGTGGGTTTTATTGAAACAAGATGATGAAGATGTTGCAACTCCACCCTAGCTCCCTTTCTTCTCTTCTCTTCTTTTCTTTCTTCTTTCTCCTCTTTTCTTTTCCTACTACTCTTACTAACCCTCCTTCTCTCTTTTATAAAACTCTCTTTCTACTACTAACTTTCCTCCCTCTATCTTTCTAAAATTGTAATTTGGCCCCAACAATTATTTAATTCAAATTATAATATATAACCCTATTAAACAATATTACACTAAATAATATTTATTCTATATAAACCTAATCATGCCAATTAATCAAACAAAGTCAAATATTACTACACACCAAATTAATATTACTCAAAATAGTATTTTATCATTATGAATATTTTTATTTCAAATAACCGAATTAACATTTAATCAAAAACGGGGTGTTACAATGATTGCTGAAATAAACAGTGAAGAAGATAAGAGACCTGTAATGGTACCTGTAATGCAATGATATGTATGATATATGTATGCAATGTTTTCAAGGATCTCGTGGGGTAAACAAAGAAACTTGTTAGAATTTGAATTTTGCAGCTTGATTGAAGAAACTTCATGTTGCTGAGAGTCCTTCTTCAAGAGTCAAGCTCACCATATCGAGTGGGTCATAGCCCCTGACTCAAGTCATCATGTTTTGATCTCTGAACAACCTTGGCTATAGGGAAAATAAATCCCCTTTGCCCCTTGCTAGACATTTGGTTCCTCATGACCTGCATCACAAACCCTTGAGATCCTTGAAATGGGTTAGTCCTTATGCAGGAGGTATGCAATGTTATGATGTGATGATGTTATGATGTTATGATAAAGGCACACCACAAGTATTCACAAAAGGCAAACATGGCAAAGGCACACAAGTCACACAAAAGGGCCCTTAGATTTCAGGCCAGCATGAAGTTTAGGTACTACCCTCTTTCAGTTTCAGTTGGATAAGACCTGTCCTAAAAATAGTAACCGGGTTCTAGAGGATCTCAATATCACTGACTACCCTCAATCGGTCATTATTCCAGTTTAGCAACCTTTATTTGCGGCCGGAACCATCGCGAGAGTTTAGCCTCAATGAGTGTAGCATACTGCTACTGTTCTATGGCCAAGTTGGTCAATTTAAGGTTCTAAGGTCAGTTGGTGCTTAATGACTCCTCAGAAGACCCATATTCTCCTCGTTACAACACAGGGGATATCGGTACAGACCAAGGTGTCACACCAACGTAGCTACTGCTTCACCCGTGTCGGTCTATGCCGGACAGGTCCCTCACAGTTTATTGCTACTTACCTAAAAAAGGGTACCCCAGATCCGGGTTAGGATCTATGAAACTCCGTTACAAGCCCACAAAAATTAAAGCATTCAAGGCATACAATTGAAAACATAATGATCTAGTCCTAAGGTACACCTCACTTATAGAACTCCCCAACAGAGTCGCCAGTTCTGTGATCGGTGGAAATAGAACTGACTATTTTTTAATGCTGGTTCGCGAAATGTCGCGGTAAGCAAGAGTCGCCACCGTCTTTTATTTTCTCCAACAAGGAAAGGACAAAAGCACAGCAAAATTCCTTTTCGAGATGTTTCTCGGTTCGGGAGGTAGATTATAGAAAGGGAAGGTGTTAGCACCCTTTCTATCCGTGGTTATCCACGGGCTCTTAGGTACTTGCTCACTATGTTTTCAAAAATGTTTTGCTTTTCTTGTGTTTGTGGGTTTCGAAAAAAGGTTTATTTGAAAACTTCAATTTAACTCTTGTATCAGTCCTCAAGAGTGTATGAAGTGTTTGTTTGAAAACATTTGTTTGAAAAAGTGTAAGTGCAAAAAAAGTTGTTTTTATTTTGAAAGAGCAAGTACCTGAGAACCTCTACCTACTCAAAAGACATTAAGCTGTGTAAATGTCCTTTAGACAATACCATCCCACTATTGAGAAGTAGGTAGCACCGTCATTGGAGTTTCGGGTCAATTCGATTATAGGGACATGTGGTCACCAAAGCAATAGTAGGACGCCTTAGCGGTAACCCTAATGTCTTAGATCGTTTTATTCGAGGCAACCGTTTCGAGGCAACTTGATCTTTAGACAGGAGGGCGACCTCTAAAACACCCTATACTCATTGACCACGTCGAGGCAACCAAGTGAGGCGTACCCTAGGAGTGGCATGAGCGAGTGTGTCAGGTTTCAGTTTATGTTATCTTTGTACATGTTATAGTGAGCTACGATTGATTTTATTTTAAGATAAGTCTTGTCATGCATAGCCTAGTTAACATACATCTAACAGTTAATAATTTGCGGAAAATAAATCTACGCTATTGCAAGGCGTCGGGTATTTACATCGCCAAAAACAAACCCTTGAAAAAATATATTACGGGAAATTAAAGAAAAGCGATAAAAAGTCCTAATTAAAGCTATTACAATCTTGGAGCAAATACAATTATATGATAAAAAATTATGAATCAAAAACAACTATACGCGCGAGAAAAATTGGATCGGAAAGTCTTTAGGGTTTTGACCCTTTTTTGAGAAAGAAAGAAATTTTTGCTATTTATGAATTAAATTAAATTACTTAAAACTAATTAATTAATAAAAAGAAATATTTTTTGATTTTTTATGTTTTTAAGGAGAAAAAAAAGAAAAAGATGGTCAAAAGTTATTAAAACCTAATTCTATATTAATTTTAAATTATTGTGAAAATATTAAAATTAACCTAATTAACTAAATTAATTACATTAGTATTTATTTACAAAAAAAAAATAAATTAAGGGTGAATTTAATAAATAAATAAAAATATTATGTTTTAGTTTTCTGATTTTATTATAAAAAATTAATTGGGTTAATCAAATAATAATAATAATTAATAGTAAAATAATTAAATGAAAAAAATATAAGAGAAAAAAAAAGAATAACCCAGGGGTGTTGGCCCAATTAGGAGGTGTATTGGAAATCTGAAGCCCATTGACAATTCCAGCCACGTTTGACTTTCTGGATTAGCTACACGCCTGTTGACTGGGGAATATAGTGATCCTTCCATCTAGGCCATTGGATCTGAGTTTGGAGACACATGGCATGTTGAGCTGTGAAGCATATGGTGGAACTCACTTTGAATCTTGCACGTGAACACATGGAAAATAAAAGCAACAATATTTTGGGGGACCTGGGATTCGAACCCAGGTCCCAATGCTTATTGGACGCTTGCTCAACCACTCCACCACACTGCCTCAATTGTCATTGGAATAACAAGTATTGGTTATATATGCAAACAAATTAATATACTGAAATTATAATAAAAAACGCGCGCTTTTCAAATAATCCAACCAGATGCTAACACGTCCTCATCTTCTTCCTTTGTACCTGTAAAATAATATCAGATAGTGGGGGTTTTTAACCCCCACTAACCACTACAGGGAAAAATAGCGATTAGCACCACATTTCATATAAATATTTCGCGAGGGGTTGGTCAGGTTCGTCTGGGTCTCATGATCTCAACAATATGTCTTAGGAGTCCTAATTTTTCCTGGTTCATAAAGCCCCCATTTCAAAGCTTAAGAACCCTAGAAATCATCCATGGCATCTTGTGATTCAGTGCATTTCAGTTCAATTAATTTGTACCATTAGCTTTGTATGGTTCCTAGCAACACAAATCAATCAAGAAAATACGTTAAATATGCATGATTTAAGAGTTACGATTTTGGATAAAGATGGCAAACCATGGTTCTGTATTCCTTGATTTCTTAAGCTTTGATGTCCGAATTTGATGGCAAAACACTCCTGGGAACTCCTGCAAGATGTTTGAATGAAAAGCACGCCTTGAATTGGCCTGGAGTGCAAAGATCAATTTTCACTTTTTCTTGAAATTTCTTGAATATGCTAGGGTATTTTCTGCAGCTTTTTTCACGTCCATTAGGTTAGGATTTGCTTGCATATATATAGGGTAGTTGAATTAGGTCAAAAGCTTGAGCAAAAATCCATTGCATTGATGCTTGAATCCTTGATTGGAAATCAAATATTTTTGAATCTTCATGATTGGAAAATGTTGCCAATTTTGGATTTTTTGATATCTTTGACTTGTGCACAAAATTGCCAGCATATCTTGACCATATTTGCTTCACAAAAAGATTTAAAAACCAAATCTTGTATTTTCCTACAATTTAAATTAATTAAATGAATTAATATTAATTAAAAATCCAATTAATCAATAAAAATAAGAAAATAAATTCAATTAAGCTTGATGGGTCGTGCATAAGTCATGGATGAAGTTTCAAGAATAGATTTGAGGCCCATTAGCAAAAATAAGGTGTTTTGAGCAAAGTTGACTTTTGCAAATTCATAAAAATTTCCCAACTTCTCCAATGCACATCTTGCTCAATTTTGATCATATGACCATGTTCTTGGACATTTTGGAAAGCTCTTGAAGTCCTCTAACTAATGCCTTTTGTACCATGTCATTTGGATTTACCAATCTCAAGTTATAGCCTTTGACTCAAAGTGCATTTTTGTTGACTTTTGAATTTGACCTATAATGTAGAAATTGATAACTTCTTGTGAGAGCATTTCTTGGACTTGGAGGGTGAAGATGGATTATAGGAAATGGAATCCTCTTTAAAATGAGCATTGGATGGAATTTTTCTAACAAACCATGAAAAAGTTATGCCCTGGTCAAGATACAGTTGACTTTTCTACTGTCCAAAAATAGTAACTTTTTGCATCTTTGATGATTTTTGAGCTATCCTTGTGGAATCATGATCAAGATTTGATCAAATGATGATTGTGGACTCAAAATAAGATGTTGACCAAAAATTCTGACTTTTGACTGCAAAATGACCATTTTGCCCCTGTAGTTGACTGTAGGTCAAATGAAGCTTTTGATTGTGCAAATTGGCACTGTGAGTCTTGAAACTTGCCATGTAGATGCTTGAGAATGTATATAGGCCTATGAGACTTGATTGAACCATTGAAAACCCCAAATTCCTTGAAAGAAACAAAACCCTAATTTTGGCTGGCTTAGGAGGTGGTTTGACTGTACAATCCTTGAGCAATCTTGAGTAATCTGAAGATTATTCTTGACAAATCTTGAGGAATATGGGAGGGAAAATTTTGGGGTACAACAGTATTGTTGTGTGGTAAGGGCAGGTTGGGTCTGTGGAAATGGTACAGCGGAGGGCGATATGTTCAGTATGGAGACGGAACAGAGAAAGGTTGGGTATTCTGTCTTAAACTCAGAATGGAGGATTGAGATTGAATCAAATATGATGAGCTATTATTTTTTCTGATTTAATTCCCTATGATTTTTATTCATTACCAACTTTTGTTTATATGTACAGCAAGTTTCTTTTTCTATCGCAGGTTGCATTTTTTTTGGTTTTAATTGAAATAATTCTCTGTTTTGTTTTAATTCGTACATGGTTTTTACAACATGAAGTCATGGGATTGAAATAAAAATCGGACAGCCCTTTGTACGATTGAAGCAAGCATTCGCATAGCATAAAAATGGTGTATAGAGAAGTTTCAAACATGTGAATGAGAAAGTTATGCAGAAGTAAATAAGGAAGAAGAAATACCTATCAGAGTCTCTCCAATGGAGCTTCTAAAAAAACAGTAAGTTCTCCCTTTGATGCTCAAACCTCTCTTCCTCTTATTCTTGTTGTTGAAACTATGAACAAACTTCTCTTTTTTCTATTTTTTTCTTCTCTTCTTGAATTTTCCTCTGTGTGTCTCTTGCTTAATTTTTGTATGTTTTTTCAGATTTTTTCTTCCTAACTTGCTTCTGTTATATAGGTGAGATAGTGAGAAAATGGGGGAAATTGGGTGAATTTTTAACAAATGTGGTTGTTGTTTTTTGTGCTTTATGATGCAGTTTTTTGTGTTGCTAATTTAGTGCAATTTTTGGCTGTTTATTGCAGCTGTTTTGACAGATTTTTGGGCATGTTGTAGCAGGACTGTTGGACTGGTTTTTATGCAAGTTTTAGACAGTTTATGCAGCAAGGTTTTGGACTGGTATAGGGGTTGGTTTGGCACAGGTTTGGACAACATGTCTAGGGATGATTTTTGGACTGTTTTGCTGCTGAAACAGGGCTGGAAAATGGAGTGCATTGTAGCATGATATTAGGCTGAAATTGGAGCAAGATTGAAGCCTTGGAATTAATATCATTAGTTCCAGAATTTAATTTTATGTAACATAAATATGAACTTATCTTGAATGTAATTCTCAACTCTTTTGTAATTGAATACAAAAATAGGAATATTTATATTTATGCCTTTGAATTTGAATTTGTAAAGATTTGTAATTTTTTTTGAAATTATTTTGGACTTGTAATTAAATTAGAAATTTGAATAATAATGAACATTTGGAGATTTGGAAATTGAATAGTGTGAATATTTTGGAAATGAATGTTTGAAAGAAAAGATAAATAATATAATGTTGAAAGAAAATGTGAAAGAATTTGTAGTGTTGAAGAGAATAAACAAAATGCAATATGTTGAAAAAGAAAGAAAAAAAAATGTAGAATAATGTGATGCCATTGTGATGTGTAAAAAAATAAATGCGATGTAGTTTATAAAAAGAATTATAGATGTAAAATAAAAAATGTAATGTTTTGAAAAAGAAAAAAAAAAGATTCATAATATTGAAAGAAGAAGAAAAATGTAAAAACAATGATGTTTTGAAAAATGAATAAAAATGTAGAAAAATATGATGTTTTGAAAAATGAATATGATGGAGTTTGTAATATTGGAAAAAATGTAAGTAGGAAATGTGACGTTTTTGAAAAATAAATGTAAATAAAATATAATGCGTTTGAAAGAAAAATGTGAAAGAAGAAACCAAGAATTCGATCTGGTGAAATGAGAGAGTCAGTATCCTTGCTCTGCCCATGACATACAAACTTGGAGTCTAAGCCATGGAAACTTGAATAAGGCTCGCATTTCTCAGAACAAAACAAAGTTGTTAAACCATGCAATTAAATTCTGATTGAAGCTTCCTTAGTGAGTGCTGAATGAAAACCAGAGTTTGAATCATCACGACCCCAATTCGTCCCGTCATGAATCAAAACCCTAGCTCAAAACTAAAGGACATGTGAAACTTTAAGCATTTGCAAACTTGAATCCTTGACGAATTAATTTACATGTTTGGAGGTTTAAGAAGCTTTGAACATTTGAAAAACCCTAGAAGAAAATTTTAAAGGAAAGGGAGGGCAAATTTTGGGGTACAACAATTGTCCCTGTTCAATCTTCTTAAACTTGAAAAGTGAGAATGACATGTTGCCATTCATAGCTTGAAGGTGGAAAACGATTGAACACTAAATTGCCCAGAAATTTGCACTCGTTGATGTGTTAGTTGATTGTGTCGGGAATGGGCTTAAAGATTCCATTTGGAGAAAAATGGAATATTGTCGGAGATGGGCTTATAGATGCCATCCAAAGTGACTGTTGGTAGAAATTGGATAAGGTATCAGGATAAATCTTTGCTCGATTTATACTGAAACTGTAGATGTCTTTTGCCTGTCTTCAACTGGGAGAAATCAATCTGATCCAGAAGAGGTCTTCGATTGTTCGCCTATCATTAAATGGAAGAAATGAATCCATCCAAAAGAGGACTGTTGATTGCCTATTATTAACTGGTAGAAGTAAATTCTAAATCAGAATAGGACTTTGATTGATGATTGACTTTTTTCTGCAAGGAAAAGGGATTAGTTGCATGCAGATGTATGCATGGAATAATGATGTTCTCAAAATAAATGAGATTATGTTGTATGCATTTATCATGTATGTAATAAGATGTATGAATTTGAAATATTGTTGAAATGTGTCTTTGTCTTAGAAAATAAATCCTTGACAAATGTTGGGGAGCTTTGGGAAGTTAAATCCTGGACTGCTATTAAAGAGTATGTGTATCTTCAAACTTTGTTTAGAATGTTTCTGTTGGAGGTTCCTATTTTGTTAAGGAGAACTCCGTTGGGGAATATTGACTTTGTCTTGAGAAAACTCTACGGAGGGTGTTGATTTCTACTCGACGAAAAGAGTTCAGGAGTTTTAGTTGTCCGTTGCTCTATTGGGGAGTTATCTCTTGATTGGAGAGAAAGGAAGTTAGCTATTATCTGGTCGGATCTAGGCTTCACAACAACTTGTTGGGGATAATAAAGTTAACTTCTATCTGGTCAGATCCCAGGCTTCATAGCAACATACTATGGAAGATGAAATTAACTATTATCTGGTCAGATTCCAGGCTTTACAATAACTCAAACTGTTATCTGGTCGGACTCCAGGCTTCGCAGTAATTGAAGAAGTTAAACTATTATCTGGTCGGATTCAAGGCTTTACAGCAACTTAAACTATTATTTGGTCGGATTCTAGGCTTTGTAGTAATTTGTTTAGAGAGATGAAGTTGAACTGACACCTGGTCGGATTCCAAGCTTTGCAGTAACTTGGATGAAATCAAATTGTTATTTGGTTGGGTCCAGTCTTCACCATAATTTGCTTTTATCTGGTCGGGTTCCAGGCTTCGCATCGATTAAAGAAGTTAAACGGTTATTTGGTCGGGTTCCAGGCTTCACAGCAACTTAGATGAAATTAACTGTTATCTGGTCAAATTTCAGGCTTCACAATAACTTGCTAGAAAGGATGAAATTAAACTATTATCTGGTCGGTTCCAGGCTTCGCAGTAACTCAAAATGTTATCTGGTCGGACTCCAGGCTTCGTAGTAATTGAAGAAGTTAAACTGTTATCTGGTCGGATTCCAGGCTTCGCAGCAACTTAGATGAAATTAACTGTTATCTGGTCGAATTCTAGGCTTCACAGTAACTTGCTACAAAGGGTGAAGTTGAACTGTTATATGGTCGGGTCCAGGATTTACAATAACTTGCTAGAAAGGATGAAGTTGAACTGTTATCTGGTCGGGTCCAGGCTTCACAGTAACTCGCTTGAAAGGATGAAGTTGAACTGTTATCTGGTCGGGTCTAAGCTTCGCAGTAACTTGCTTTGGAGGAATGGAGTTAGTTGTTATCTTGTCGGGTTCTAGGCTTCACATCCACTTTCAGGGATAGTCACGACTCCATTAAGGATTGCAATTACTCTGCCGGGGGTTAAGAGGTGTGATACGGTGGGAAGAACTGACTGTTTTTTGGAGTGTTGGTTTGCGTTTTGCGTTTGTTTTTGCAAAATGTCGCGGTAAGCAAGAGTCACCATCGACTTTTATTTTATCCAACAAGGAAAGGAAAAAAGCACAGAAAAATTCCTTTTTCGAGATATTTCTCGGGTTCGGGGGGTAGATTATAGAAAGGGAAGGTGTTAGCACCCTTTCTATCCGTGGTTATCCACAGGCTCTTAGGTACTTGCTCAATTGTTTTCAAAATTTGCTTTCTTTGTGCTTGTGGGTTTGAAATAGTTTTTGTTTGAAAATTTCGATTTAACTCTTGCTTCTGTCCTCAAGAGCGTATGAAGTGTTTTTGAAAACTTTGTTCGAAAAGTGTAAGTGTGAAAAATTTTGTTTTTGAAAGAGCAAGTATCTAAGAACCATCTACCTACTCGAAAAAGTAATCGTTCTATGATATCTTCCTTTGGAAAATGCCATCCTACTATTGATGAGTAGGTAGCACCGTCGTTGGAGTTTGAGGGTCAATTCGATTTTAGGGACTTACGGTCACTAAAGCAATGTTAGGACGCCTTAGCGGTAACCCTAATGTCTTAGATCATTTGTTTGAGGCAACAATATCCAAGGCAACTGTTTCAAGGCGACTATGATCTTTTAGACAAGAGGGCAGCCTCTAAAGCGACCTATACTCAATGACCGTGTACGAAGGCAACCAAGTGGGGTGTACCCTAAGAGTGCGCATGTGCGGGTGTGTTATTTTCAGTTATTTTATCTTTGTACATGTTAATGGTGACCTAGGTTGATTTTAGGTTAAAACATCTAGTCTTGTCATGCATCCCTATTATCAAACATCTAACAGTTATATTTTGCGGGAAATAAAATGCGGAATTTAAATTACAAGGCGCCGGGTATTTACATCGCCAAAGACAAACCCTTTAAAAATAAATAAAGCGATAAAAAAAGTCCTATTAAGCTATTACAAACCAGAGGCAAGTACATTATTGGATAAAAATAAGCAACGCGTGCGGGAAATTAAATCGATCGTAAATTTTTAGGGTTTTGATCCTTTTTTATTTATAGAAAATATCTTTTTTTGTTGTTTTTGAATTAAGAAATAAATTACCTAAGTTAATTACTAAATTGAATTAATAAAAAAATAAATTATTTTTGGTCTTTTTGTTATTTTAAGAAAGAAATAAAAATTAATTGAATTAGTGAAAACCTAATTAAGTCTAATTTAATTTTAATTATTTACAAAAATATATTAAAGTTATTCTAATTAAAACCTAAGTTAATTTAATTAGTATTTATTAATAAAAATAAAAAATTAAAGTTTGATTAAATAAAGAAAATACTTTGTGATTTTTATTTTATAAAGAAAATAATTTTTGATTGGTTAGTGATTAAATAAAAAATAATAAAACAATTAAAAACAAAAATAAATAAATATGAGAGAAAAGAGGTTTGGGCCTGAATTGGGGAGTTTGAACAGCAATTTTGTGGCCCATTAAGCGCTGGCCCTGTTGACTTTGTGGATCTGATGTGCGCGTGTTAACTTGGCTTCATGGTGTGCCTTCAGATCCTGGCCACTAGATTTGGCCTTTGGCCATCTGGCCATTGGATATGTGAGGGTGTATGATGAGCTGCAAGCCTGAATATGCATATGATTACCTGTAGAAGAAAAATAACAAAGGGAGTGAGGGACTTGGGATTCGAACCTAGGTCCTGAAGGAGTTTGGATGTACACGTTTACCACTAGGCCACTTTGTTTCATTTGTTAGTATATTGCATAATAATAATAATATAACAAAACAATATTAATTGGTCAGAAAAGAAAATATGCGCGCGTGATTTGAATGGGCCAACGATGGCGTGACACGTCTTCATCTTCTTTGTTGAACCGTGGCTAAAACAATCCAGACCTATACCAACGGACAACAGTCCGTAGCTATAAGCCAGGCCATCTCCAAAACTTGCTACGAGCCACAAAAATGCCTTTCAAGGGCATGGTCATGCTCGTCTCAACCTCCCGGTTCTAACCATGCCCTTCTTGGTGACCAATTATCCCTGAAATAAAAACGCCCAAAAAAGCTCTAAGAACCCTAGCTATGGTGTTTTGCAGTATAGGTCAGATAAACAAAATTAAATAGTGCCAAAAGCTTGGACATGTTACGAGGATCACAAATATGTCAACAATTTGTTCAAATGATGCAAGAATGATGAATCACGAATTCAAGAACCAAGGTGATTATCGTGACACTTACAGTGCTTTATGGTATGTGAGAACGCTTGCTCTTGATCCAGGAAGATTCAATGTACGTCCAGGAAACGATTGGGATCAGTCTAAGCTTCTGAAATTGCCTCTAAGTATGATTTTGATTTCAAGCTTTTTGATGATTTTTCAAACTTTTGTTCTGCCTATTCTTGCAGCCTCCAACCCTTGTCTCGTGTGTCTTAGCTTGCTTATGTATGGTACAATGTGCTAGGGTAACAAATTTGGCTTGAATCTTCTCTCATCAATGCTTTGGGATTTAATTTGATTCACCATTACTAAACCTTCCAAATTTGCCAAATCTCCATCTTTTTGTACATGATATGGTGTGATCCGAATTTGATGATGCTAATAATGATGATTAAAGCCTGATACAACAAAATAATCTCATGTAATCAAAGTTTTAGATTTTGTATGATTTAATTTAATTTAAAATGAATAAATTCAAATAAAAATCAAATAAAATAATAAAAATATAATATAGGCTCATGGCTGAAGCTAAGACACGTGGACAATGATGCAATCTCAAATCAAGTGGAAAATAATGGGCCCATTTGACAAAATTTGATGTTTTGAGGATAGTTGACTTTTGGCAATTTTGCAAAAATGTCCAACTTCAACAATGCACAACTTCTTCAATTTTGAACTTTTGGAAGTGTTCTTAGACTTTTTAGAAATCTTGAGATGTCCTATAACCAACCCTTTTGGTATCATATCATTTTGATCTTCCATGCTCAAGTTATAAGCTTTGGAAAAAAGGTGTTTTTGTTGACTTTCAAAAATGACCTATAATGTCCAAATTTATAACTTCTTGTGAGTGCATTTTCTGATCTTGGGGTATGAATATAGATTGTAGGATATTGCATCCTATTCAAAATGAGCCTTGGATGGATAATTTCTCATAAAGTATGAGAAAGTTATGCTTGGTCAAAGTTGAATTGACTTTTCCTGCAAAACCCTAATTTAGCAACTTTTGAATCTTGATGAATTTTGAGCAATCTTTGATGGATCATGATAAACCCTTGATCAAATGATTAAATATCCTTCAAAATGAGAATGTTGACAAAACAAATTGAATTTTGACTGTATGTAGGCCACAGTTGACTTTTGCTCTAGCGTAGTCAATTTTTGGGCCCTTTGAGCAATTGACTGAGCAAACTTCCTCTGCAAGGCTTGAAATTTGACATGGATGATATTGAGAACATATTAGGACATTGGGGAGAACTTGAGGTCATTTGTACTCAAAGATCTTGATGCAACACAAAACCCTAATTTGGGGTTGACTGCCTTAGGAGATAACTTGTCTGACCAACTCTTGAGCAAACTTGATCAACTTGGAGATTTTCTTGTAATGTCTTGAGAAATATGAGAGGGGAAATTTTGGGGTACAACAAGAGGTTTCATCCGTTGATTTGTAATAGTCTAAAAAGCAAAATCAAGCTGGGGAATTTGCAGTTTATTGGGGAAATAAACCCTGTTGAAGAGAACATCTGACAACCTGCTGGAGAGGTGTCTCCTTTAGGGAGAAATCCACAAAGCTCTTTTTTAGACCAACTCAGCTGGGGAGAGGGTTTTCCGGAGATTGGAACTCTGGCTGGGAATTGCATGAATCCAAGTCTATGGGGATAATTTTATTAAGGCAACTCTGTGGGGATAATTCAAATCCTTAAGGAGATACTTATTACTGTTTTCATATATTTGTTAAAAGTTAATCATGTTCATATGCATATGTTCATTCAACTTTAACAATTGGATGCTTTTGCACTTAAAACGGGAAAACAAAAAATATTTGTACTTCAAAGTATACTTGTATTGATGTTTTCCTATAAACAGGCGTTTTTGTACAAGGAGACGTAGATCCTAGTGAGAGAAAATCGTCGAAAGAAATGAAAAGAGTACAAAGTGAAAGAAAAAATAATAGTCATGTGGAAGTGATCTCATTTTGTTCCAACTTTGCTATTGTCCATATGTCTTCGAACATTATCCCCTGCCGTTGAAAGAAGTTGATTGAATTGATCTTATACCATTGAATTTTGACCTTGACAATAAAGCTGAGTGCAGATATCCCATGGGACATAGTCGTACGCTTTAATCCCTAAATTTTTCCTGGACTTCCCTTTCGGGTTTTCACTCCACCAGGATACCCTTTTTTTCCCAAGCTGCCCTTTCAGGTTTTCGACTTGTCGGGTGTACAATCTTTTGTATATATCCCTAATTTTTGCCCGAACCCTTTTGGTTCACCGGGATGCCCTTATTTTTTCCTAGGTATATCAACTTAACGGGTCATTCTTATGCATAGTATTTTTTGACTATGCCCGCATTAACAGGATGCGAGAAGTCTTCACCGTCCAGGGTAGTCAGCATCATGGCTCCGCCAAAGAATACTTTTTTGACAACAAATGGCCCTTCGTATGTGGGAGTCCATTTACCCCTTGGATCGCCTTGTGGAAGAATGATGCACTTTATTACCAAGTCGCCAGTCTGATACACTCGAGGTTTGATTTTTTTTGTTGAAAGCCTTGATCATGCATTTTTGATACATTTGACCATGAAAAATAGCAGTCAGTCTCTTCTCGTTAATCAGATTAAACTGATCCAACCTAGTCTATACCCATTCGTCTTCTCCCAGGTTTGATTCTTTCATAATCCTTAGGGAAGGAATCTGAACTTCAATAGGCAGGACAACTTCCATGCCATAGACCAGAGAGAAAGGAGTTGCCACAGTTGACGTTCGAGCCAAAGTACGGTAGCCATGAAGAGAAAACAGTAGAATCTCATGCCAGTCTTTGTAGGTCACTACCATCTTGTGTATAATCTTCTTTATGTTTTTATTGGCAGCTTCCACTGCACCATTCATCTTAGGTCTATAAGGAGAAGAATTGTGATGCTTGATTTTGAATTGTATGCAAAGTTCCGTAATCATAGCATTATTGAGATTGGTTTTGTTGTCGGCGATGATCCTTTCGGGGATACCGTAACGGAAGATGAAGTTATTCTTGATAAGCCTGGCTATAATGTTCTTTGTAACTGAGGCATATGAGGCAACTTCAACCCATTTGGTGAAGTATTCAATGGCAACGAGGATGAAATGATGTTTGTTGGAAGCAGTGGGTTTGATCTCTCCAATCATGTCAATGCCCCACATTGCAAATGGCCACGGAGCAGTCACGACGTTCAATGGAATTAGGGATACATGCACCTTGTCGGCATAAGTTTGACACTTATGGTAAGTCCTTGATTGATGGTGACAATCAGTTTCTATTGTCGACCAATAGCAACCATCCCTTAGAATCTTCTTGGACATAGTGTGTCCACTAGAGTGAGTCCCAAAGATACCATCATGCATGTCTTCCATGATCTTCTCTGCCTCCTTCTTGTCCACACACTGGAGTAGAGTAGAAACATGGTGCGTTTGTAAAGGATTCCATTACTTAGGAAGAATTTGGCTGAAAATCTTTGCAAAAATTTCTTATCATTGATGGAAGATCCTTCAAGATACTCTTGTGCTTCAAGATATCTTTTCACCTCATGGTACCAAGGATTCTCTTCATTTGTGTCAATCTCGCAACAATGCGCTGGTTCGTCAAATCTTTCAATTGTGATTCTAAGAGCCTCGTTGTCCCAATCGACCTTGAACATGGACGACATTGTTGCTAAAGTATCAGCCAACTAATTTTCTTCTCTTGGGAAGTGTTCAAAAGTAACCTCCTCAAAGTATGGGATCAAAGTTAGCACAATCTCTTTGTAAGGAATCAAATTAGGATCTTTGGTATCCCACTCTCCCTTGACTTGACTGATTACTAGAGCAGAATATCCATATGCGTCCAAGAATTTGATTCTTAGGTCGATAACAACCTTTAGACCTAAGTTGCACGCCTCGTACTCAGTACTCAGCCATGTTGGTTGTACAGTCGAAACAAAGCCTAGCGGTGAAAGGTGTATGGAAACCTTCAAGAGAAACAATCACCACGCCAATTCCGTTACCCAATGCATTGGAAGTTCCATCAAAAACCATAGTACATCGGGATCCTTCTTCAGGTCTGTCATACGGTCCAGGCTTTTTGCAGTCAATTACTAGCATGATATTCTCATCCGGGAATTCAAATTTCATAGATTGGTAGTCGTCAACAGCTTGATAGGCCAAATGATCTGCCAATACACTTCCTTTGATCGCCTTTTATGTAGTGTACTGGATATTGTAATATGGTGGGATAACTTACTTGGTTGTTTTGCGTTTGATCGTAATTATTGCGGATAGCAAGAGTCGCCACCGACTTTTCTTTTATCCAATAAAGGAAAGGGTGAAAAGAACAGGAAAGACCTTTGAGATATTTTATTGAGTTCAGAGGGTAAGTTATGAAAAGGGAAGGTGTTAGCACCATTTTCATCCTTAGTTATCTATGGGCTCTAAGCTGCTTGCTAGATTACTTTTGAAAATTGCTTTGTTTGAAAGGTATTTGTGGTGGATTTTTAAAGTATTTTTGAAAAGCGCCTTCGTTTAGGCAAACTTTATAATGATTCTCGTCTCTATAAGAATGCATACAAAGTGTTGGACTTTTGAAAATATTTCATGTTTTTGAAAGTGTTTGGTGTATTTGAAAGATGTTTATTTTGAAGATGAATTGTGAGCAAGCAACTAAGAACGTTCTACCTACTCAAAAGTCATTGTTTGGAATTAAAATTACAGATGAAAGTTCTTGAATTGATAGAAAACAATAAATAGTAATTACTCCTCGTTGAAGGAGGTTGGAATGAAATCCTTGGCATGCCATTTGTCGAGTCCTTCAACAGCAGTCGGGTAGATCCATTCATCAAAATCACAGTCATCCTCAGAGTCTTCAATTGCATTCACTTCATTATTACCAATGCGAAGAGGTGGTCTTCCTATACGAGCACTTCTGACTTCCTTTTGAGATTTGGCAGTGAAGCCCAAACCAAACTTATTTGCTTTGAACGGAATGTCAGGGAGTTATTCCCAAATAGTACAACTTCCATCTTCAACCGCAGTGCCAACATGTTTGAGTGACACCATTCTTGTCACAACTTCATCAGTTTTTGGAATATCATAAGAGATTTTGGTGGTGGCGACCATGGGAAGAACCACTTCGAAATCTTGGAAAGGAGTCTCTATAAACTTACTGTCCATCTCCATATACTTGAATGATTTGAGGTGACTAACCATGAACTCCTCTTCACCACAAGCAGTAACAATCTTTCCTTTGACTGAATATTTCAACTTTTGGTGAAGGGTGGACGTCACTGCTCCTGCCCCATGTATCCAAGGGCACCCAAGTAAACAAGATTAAGAGGGACGGATGTCCATCACATAAAAGGTAGAATTGAAAACTTGTGAAAAAACTTTAATGGGGAGATCAACCTATGCACCATCCTTTTGGACCCATCAAAAGCCCTCACAACTATGTCACTTGGTTTTAACACCAAACCTTCACAATCTAACCTGTCCAAGGCACCTTTGGGTAAGACATTTAGAGAGGACCTTGTATCCATCAAAACATGGGCCAAAGTAGTTCCTTTTCATTCAATAGAGACATGTAAAGCCTTGTTATGATTCCTTCCAACTGGTGTCAAGTCAGCATCAGAGAACCCCAATCCATTGTCAGCAATCAGACTCGCCACACTATTTTCAAATTGATTGGCTGTGGTATCTTGAGGAACATGCACTTTCTTCAAAAACTTGATTAAAGCTTAGGCATGAGCATCAGAACAAAGCAGCAAAGACAACATAAAGATTTTGGAGGGGTTTTTCCCCAGTTGATCTACTATATTGAAATCACTCTTTTTTATGATCTTCAAGATTTCTTCCATCTCTTAGGTGGAAGGTTCCTCAGTAGTAATATCTTTGGCCGGCGCCTCCGTCCTGACAGGCTCAACTACTTTCTCTTTACCCATAGTGTCAGTACTAGGCTTATCAATGGTAATGCGGACAGGTGTCGTCGTAGTAGATGGAGGTGAAATGTTAGGAGAGAAAATCCTCCCCGTTCTCATTAACTTGCTAGAACCAGCAATATTTGTAACATCACCAGTCTTGTCTTCATTGATCCATGAATATTTCTTAATTCCATGATAATAAACTTACACTCCGTAATTCCAAGGGACTGCTTTGTCAGAGGAGTAAGAAATCAGACCAGGAGTAGTAATTATCAAGGGAGAAATCGTTGGTTCATTGGAAACTCTAATAGGACCCTTTGAAGAGATCCTAAGAGGCTTGTTGGAAATTGTTATGATGGAAATGTCTTCAGATTTATCGGTCAGATTTTTTATAGTCAAAGTTTTTTCAAACAGGATCTCATGATTATTTATCAGGCGTTGAACACCTTCTTTCAGCCATTTGCATCCATTCACTTGTTCGGTACAACAATTACAGTCTTTCCAACAGCCAGGGAAAACCCCAATTCTCAGCAAATTCTCTTTAACAACAGTCAGTGGAGTAGTCAAATCTTCAACGGAGGAAACAAAAATAGTGTCTTCAATTTCACAGACACCTTTGCCATGATTTGGCATTGGTGCAGTTATAACATTCGGAGTTGTAGGTGGATCAAACTCAATAGTTTTGTTGTCAATAAGATCTTGAATCTTGTTTTTTAGAGCCCAACGTTGATCAGTTTCATGCCCAGGGCTGTTGGAATGATATGCGCATTTGGCATTAGGATTGTACTTTGGTGATGTAACATTGGGATTTGATGGTGGATCACACAATGTTACCAAGTTGGCCTTCAATAGGTGTTGCAAGGCTTGGGACAATAACATATTAATTCTCATGAATTGTCTTCTAGGAACTTCAGATCATTGATGGTTTTCTTGTTGTTGTCTTTGAGCAGATGGAGGATTAGAGATCAAAACAACATTAATAGATTGGTGATAGTCTTTTTTAACATGGCTTCTTGAACCATATACGGCATTGGTTTCTTTCTTGCCAGTAAAGGGCTTCTTTACAGTGTTTGATGTAGAAGCAGATGCCATGGGAATTTTTCCACTCTTGATACCACTCTAGACCCTTTCACCAGTTAGAATTAACTCAGTGAAACTGGAGGAGGAGCTCCCAATTAACAATTTGAAAAATGGGCCAGTTAATGTTCCCATGAACATGTCCACCAGCTCCCTATCAGTTAGTGGTGGTTAAACTCTACCATCAAGGTCCCTCCATTTTTGCGCATACTCTTTAAACCCTTCATTAGTACCCATTGTCATTCCTTGAAGTTGAACTCTAGTCGGTGCCAAATCAGCATTGTACTGATATTGACGGTAGAAAGTTGTGGCCAGATCTTCCCAAGTATGAATGTTGGAACCCTCCAACTGGTAAAACCATTCTAAATGAGTCCCAAACAGACTCTCTTGAAAGAAGTGTACCTAGAGCTTCTTGTCAGTGGTATACGGTTGTATTTTGAGAACATAGGACCTCAGGTGAAGCTTTAGGCATGAAACTTTGTCATACTTAGAAAAGATTGGAATTTTGAACTTGCGTGGGATAACAACCCCATGTACCAAGCCTAAATCACAAAAATCCAAGCCAGGTACGGCTTGAATTTCCACAACATTCAAACTATCCTCCAGTTGCTTGTACTTATCCTTAGCCGGTGGATACTGTTCATCAAAGTAGTCTTCATCCTTAGACGCTTGATCATTTGCACCCCCAACACATGTTATCCTTGCGTCTTCATCTTGGTTCTCATCTTCCTTGGATGACTCTTCAACTATTTGCACTTGACGGACATGACCTTTAAACCTTTTCCCCATGTTAATCAGTGCCTCCTTCTTGGTCTTCTTTTTGGCCACCAGAAGTGACATCAACTCTTGTTGTCCTTTGGCCAGGGTCATCAAGGTTTCTTGGAACTGAGAATTCTGCTTCTGCAAGTCTTTCACGGTTTGCTCGATATCCATCATACTGAAATAAACAGTAGAAAGATGAGAAAACATGTGCTTGAAAACCTGCTTATGTTATGATGCATGGAATGTGTATGCAAATGATTTCAAGGACTTTTAAGATTTAAATTTGTTTAGACAAAGAGAGAACAAACATTAATTGCATTAATAAGTTCAAACGTTTACAAGATACCTCTTGGGCTTACAATGGAATAAATAAAATAATACAAAATAAACTCCTAAAACAAAAAAAGGACTCAAGCTTCCCATGAGTGCATCCTCTTAGGTGCAATGTAGGCATTCAAACTCCGCTCTTCATGAAGTTGTCTCGTGAGCTCCAAAACCTTCTTCTCGCTTACATAGAACTGGGTTTCAAAGGTGTCTCGCTTACCTTTGAGTTTAATCTATGATCTTTGCAACTCCTAGAGAGTAGTCGGCATATCAGGATGAAGAATATTGTAAGGAACATCTCCCTCGGCAGTAGACTCCATAATGATAGGTAGAATGGCCTCATAAGGCATCATGAGATTTTGAGCGCAGTCTCGCACCCACTTGAGACAAGGATGCAAAAGAATGGAGTTATTATGCCCCATAGTTTTACTATCAACCTTGTTCACCATGCCCCAAGCTTGTACAAATCTTTGACGGTAACCTTGAACATCATTTTCATAGTCAAATGCAATTCCTTGACAAGTGCCTCATGAGGACCATCCCTCCTAGCATACCCAAACTGTCGCAAAGCCAAAGAAGAGTTATAAGTGATTCCTCCCCTAATACCAAGGAGAGGGACATTATAAATTTCCCCACAACGATCAATGATGATAACGTCCTCCAAAGATCGAGAATACCAATGAATATTCGAATGCGTGAGTGACATCAACCTATTAGACCATCTCATGCCTTGCTCATTCTGCAAAACAGATCGAGGTAGGTGCAAAATAAACCACCTAGCCAACAAAGGAGTACAACACATAAGGATTCCTCTTCTCTTCATGGTGCGAGTGTGAAGAGAATGTAATATATCTCCAAGTAAGGTAGGCACCAGGTTACGAGATAGAAAAACTTTGACTGCATTCACATCAATGAGTTGGTCCGGATTAGGAAACAGTACCATCCCATGGAATAGAAGAGCCACCACTTCTTCAAAAGCTTTCAAATCCAAAGTATCCCAAAATTGTTGTGCCTTCTCAAATAGAAACTTGGCTAGAAAACCTTTAACACCACTTCTTGTTTCCCAATTTGCCACAACGCCGGACCGTTGTAAATGTAAAGCTCGAGCAATCTCCTCAGGTCTTAGTTCTCTCTCAATACTAGTGAAGGGTAATTGATCAAGAATACGCACTCCCAAGAGTTGAGAAAACTCCTCTATAGTAGGAATTAATTGGTAATCAGGAAATGTAAAGCAATGGTTCTTAGGATCAAAGAATTGGAAAAACACATGTACCATATCCTCTTCAAAGTTTGTTGTAACCAAGTTGATGAGACGACCATACTTTTTGGTGAAAGGAGAATCATTGGGAACCCTTGATGCTAATTCCTTGAGTTGAGGAGGCACTCTCACAAGGTTTATTCAGATGGTATTTATTCGCATGGAAGCCATGTCCTACAAAATAGCACAAAGATAAATCCCAAAGTCCTTGAAATAGTTAGTACAAATGCAATGGTATGATGTTATGATGTTATGTACAAAGAAAACAAGTCCTTAGGTTTAGGCTTGATGAGTTCATAGGTAAGTACCCTCTTGAAGTTGCGCAAGCCTCTTTATTGGCGACCGAAATATCCCAAAAGTCCGATCTCAATGAGCTTAGTATCGAGTATCAACCAACTTTGGACTGCACCAAAGCCGGCTACCTCACTACTTCCTAATGGCCAAGTTGTTCAATTAAAGGTTCTAAGGTTCGTTAGTGCTTCATGACACCACACAGCGGCCCCATATTCTCCTTAATTCTTCGTAAGGGATACCGGTACCCATAAATATGTGGCACTAACATAGCTATTGTCTCAACCATATCGGTCTACGTCGTACAGTCTCCATAATTTTTGCTATTTACCTAATGATGTTCCCTGATACGTGTAGAGGATCAATACAGACCCAAACAAGGACCCATAAATGTAAAGCAAACAAGTCAAACAAAGAAAGCATTTAAAGGTGATGTAGCTCTAAGGTAACCCCACTTTTAAGATAGTCCCTAACAGAGTCGCCAATTCTATAATACGGTGGGAGAACTGACTTGGATGTTTTGTGTTTGATCGCAATTGTAGGAGATAGCAAGAGTCGCCACCGAATTTTCTTTTATCCAATAAAGGAAAAGGTGAAAAGAACATGAAATACCTTTTGAGGATTTTCTTGAGTTCGTGGGGTAGGTTATGAAAAGGAAATGTGTTAGACCCCTTTTCATCTGTAGTTATCTACAGGCTCTTAGTTGCTAGCTCATTTTGAAATGCTTTGTTTGAAATGTGTTTGTGATTTATTTGAAAGTATTTTTGAAAAGTGCCTTTGTTTAGGCGAACTTTGTAATGATTCTCGTCTCTATAAGAATACATACAAAGTGTTGACTTTTGAAAATATTTCATGGAAAGTGTTGGTGTGTTTGAAAGATGTTTTGAAATGTTTGTGAGCAAGCAACTATGAACGTTCTACATACTCAAAAAGTTTTAGTTCTTTTCCTCCTCCTTTAGATATTGTTATCTTACCATTAGTTAGTAAGTAACCATATCATTGGATGTGAATGGACGAGCGTGGATCTTCATAGAGTTATAGAAGGCAGCATTGTATGATACCTTAGGAATTTGTCGTAAGGGACTAAGATCGTTTATGAAGGCAACATTGAAGGGTCATCGAGGGACTACAATCTTGTATTCGAGAGTCTTTGCTAAAGTATCCCACATTCGAGGGACATGACTGTTTTTCCGAGGCAACAATCGAGGTTATCCTAGAGGTGCGCGTGTGAAAAGTGTGTTTGATTCAAGTTATTTTATCTTTGATTAGGTTTATCTAGCGGTTGATTTTATGTATTATTATACACGCCTAATTATTATACAGTATAAAGAAAAACAGTAAATTGCAGAAAGTAAAATTCTACGCTATTAGAGAGCTTTCAGGAATGGAGGATACAAATTTACAAATGGGGATGGATCAAATCGATGATGCGATTAAAAATTTAAATAAACAATCAATACAACCCAACCGAATTGAAAATGAACAAATATTTAAACTAGCACAATCTATGAAATTAATTAGCCAAATAAATAACACTATAATATTTTTGGTATTTTTTTGTTTATGAAAAATTTGGAAAGAAAATAAAGAATCTATTCTATTATTATTTTTTATTTGAATTTTATTATGTAGAAACTAAATAATTTCAAAGAAAGTTCACTAAACTATATATATAAAAAAATGTTAACAAAATTATTCACAAAGTCCAAAATTAATTTTGAAATTATATTTTTATTTAGCTAAATTTAAAAATTAACACTAAAGATTAAATTTAAACTAAAATTATTAAAATAATTCTAAATTAGCTTAACATTTTAAGTAATTAAATTAAACCTAAACTACTCTAAGGTTATTAATTAAAATCTAAAACTAATTTAAGTACAAACTAAATTAATTATAAAAAAATAAATACAAATTTAAATCCAAACTAAATTAACAAAATTACTAATTTAAAGTTTGACTAAATTACTTAATATTACTAACTTAAATCCAAATTCTAAGATTTAAAAAAAAAATTGCTCTAAGATTATTAAATTAGATCTAAACCAAATTGAAAATTCTAAGATTAGTAAATTAAATCTAGATAGAAATTCTAAAATTATTAAATCTCTACAATTATTAAATCTCTAAAATTATTAAATTTTATCTAAACTAATTCAAATGTAAACTAAGTTAAATTTCTAAAATCACTAAGTTAAATCTAAACTAAATTAAAATTATAAAGTTTAACTAACTAAATTAAAATTACTACAATAATTCTAAATTTAAACTAATTAGTTATAGTTAAAAGAATTTTTTTTGTAATTTTATATGATTAAACTAATCAACCTAATATTGAATCTAATCAACTATACATTTTTTAAAGTTACTAGATTAAATCTAAAACAAAATTTTAAAGTTAGTAGATTCAAACTAAATCAAATAAAAGAAGAAGAGGTAATGTTTAAAACAAAAAATAGGAGGTGCGCTGATAAGCAATATTTTCACTGGACTGAGGATGTTGGCAGGTCCAGATTATGAGAAAAAAACTGATAATGAAATTTAAACAAGAATGGGCTTAAAGCAGGCCCGGTTTGAAAGAGTAAAAGAAGAGTTTTTGGAAACCCTAAAACAAGGGAAAGGGGCGCCGTATGTGCTGTTTATTATCTTGGGAAGAGAATTCACAGATTGAATTATTATTTCTAGTTCCAACAAAAGTAATTAACAAGAAAAAAGTGAAGTAAAAATCAACAACCCTCTTTCTTTCATCCGTACCGCCACTTTCTCTTCTTCCTGTAAAAATATCATCTTCAATCTTCAACATCTCAGGAAAAAAATCTCGACACTCTCTTCGCATTTCTTCGTCGATTTTGATCACATTCGAATCATACGCAGAATCAGTGGCGATCATCGCCGGGATGGAGTTTATCGGGCGCGGTGAGGTCGTAGTCTGCAGAGGGAGTTGAAGTTACAGTTTTAAGTGGGAGGTTGTTATTCGGTGACGTGGCTGACGGAGGTAGTATTATGAACAAAAAGCAGAGAGAGATGAAGGGTACTGTTACCGCGGACTGAGGGTGGTCATGAGTGGAATGGAAAATTAGACAGAAGGGAAAGTTGGAGATATGAAGGATGATGGTCGCTGTGTTAGAAATCGGTAGAGGTGGCTGTTTACAATGAATAAAGTACGTTGCTGAAGGTTTAGACCGACGATGATGATGATGTCGAAGGCAGTATGGAGAATACAAAGTTTGTTGGGGATGATTATCAAATGGTGGTGGACATTATGTCGTGGAGAAGGCGGTCGTGAGTTATGATATGATATCGGAAGATGATGGTGATGCGCAGATGAAGAGAAAAAGGGCATAGATTGATGAAATTTTATGGTAATGATGATGGTTGGAGAATAGTGATGGCAAGCTGAGGGTGGAGTATGCGTAGCGTGATGAGAAGTTGATGGTGAGAAGCTGATGGTTGGAGGAAGATCGATGAAGATGATAAATTTTCGGAGCTTTTGTTTTCGTTCTTCTGAGTTGTGTGATTCGGCAGTGTAATACGGTGGGAGAAATGACTTAGTTGTTTTGTGTTTGATCGCAATTATTGCGGATAGCAAGAGTCACCGCCGACTTCTTTTATCCAATAAGGAAAGGGTGAAAAGAACATGAAAGACCTTTGAGATTGTTTTCTTGAGTTCGGGGGGTAGGTTATGAAAATGGAAGATATTAACACCCTTTTCATCTATGGTTATATACAGGCTCTTAGTTGCTTGTTAGATCACTTGCTTTTGTTTGAAAATGTGCTTGTGGTGTGGGTTTTGAAAGTATTTTGAAAAACATTTTTTTAATGGTTCTCGTCTCTATAAGAACGCGTACAAAGTGTTTTTTTTTAAAATAGTTCAAAGAGGTGTTTGTGGAATGTATTTTTGAAAGTGATTTTGAAAAGGTGTCTTTGTGATGGTTCTCATTTCTATAAGAACGCATACAAAAAGCTTTATCTATTGAAAATGTTTCAAAATGAAAGTGTGGGTGTATGAAATGTTTTTGTTGTGAGCAAGCGAGCAACTAGGAGCATCCTACCTACTCAAAAGGTCTTTAGTGTTCTTTTCCTCCTCCTTTAGATGTTGCTATCTTACCATTGATTTAGTAAGAAGCCCCATCGTTGGATGTGAAGGTACGGGCGCAGGTCAATCGTACAGTCATAGAAGGCAACTTGTGAGATACTTTAACAATTTTCGTAAGGGACTAGATCGTTTACCGAAGGCAACATCGAGGGACTACGATCTTTTTTATCGAGGGTCTTTGCTAAAACGCCCATATTCGAGGGACATGACTATTTTTCCAAGGCAACAAGTGGAATTACCCTAGGGGTGCATGTGTGTGAATAGTGCGTTTGATTGCATGCATTTTTGTCTTTTGAACCTTTGGTTATCTACTTGTTGTTTTTATCTTGCCATACATCCTAGTTACTAACATTTACATAAAAAACAATAAAAATGCAAAAAATAAATCCTACATTATTAAAACCTTATTGAAATAGCAAGAAAAATATAAAGACAAGATAAAAATAAAAATAAAAAGAGGAAAAGTGAGCTCTTTTGATTCAGGCAGAAACATCCTTTGATTATGCACTTTTTGACCTCTTTCGATTTGAGTCTTGGAGGAAGCAAGGTTATGTCCTTCGTTTGAGGCCTGGAGGCAGCAAGGTTATGTCATTCGTTTAAGGCCTGGAGTCAGCAAAGTTTTTCCCTTCGTTTGAGGCGTGGAGTCACCAAGGTTCATTCCTTCGTTTGAGGCCTGGGGGAAGCAAGGTTCATTCTTTGCCACAAGCCCCTTGCTGACTCCTTCGACTGTAAGCATGTTGGGCCCTCATATTGTGATTCGAAAGGCTTGTGTAGTTAGCCAATCGAAGGGTATAATAAACATATCTTAAATTCTTAAAGTGAAACATCCAAACGTAACTACAGTCCAAGGGTTAACACAAAAACCATTGGGTCTCAAAGTCCAAAGCCTAACTAATTAGAGTTGAGTTTTCAGCATATGGGCAGTCAGAATCGAAAGCTAAAACATTGTCAAGCTCCTTATATGAAATATCTATATTTTTCTTTATTGGCATGTGCACATGATATTAAAATAGAATAGATTCAAGCTTGAAAGGAACTTACCTCTTGAAGTTCTTAAATCGAAGGGAACTGCAAGTGCCTTCCTTGGTGGAGAATGGGAGTTCGTTGGGACCTTCCTGAGGCTAATCCAGTTACCACTTTGTGAAAGCAATCACTAGATCGAAGGAAGTTGTGTGAGTGGATCAACGGTTCTTTTTATAATAAGTAATGGAATTACTCAAAGGGCTACTGTATGGTAGTTGGGGAAGTGGGTCGAAGGTAAGTTATATGGTCACTTGGGGGGTGAATCGAAGGTTCTCACTTAGTGTACAAAAGGGAGTTGAGTTTTTCAGAAGTGTTTGAAAAAAAATGTTGGGAGGTGTTTGAGAATTTTTGGAAATTTTCACAAGTGTTTTCTTGCAATCTTTCAGGCGCCCCTAACATGTGTGGTGGAGTCTCTTATTTATAGATGGCCTGGGCTAATGTTTTAGTAGTGTTGGCTCCTAAATTCGACACCTTTGTTTTGATTAATGTCAGCCATTAAAAGCTGAAAGATGCTTTCGACTGGCTAAGCCTGTCGAAGTGCCCGTCGAAAGATGGCAAAATACTTAGAAGATTTCTTCCAAGGAAGAAGGCTGGTTGCCTTCGACGTCGAAGGAGTTTTCGTCGAAGACGTCTCTTGATGAAGGTGTTCGATGGTCCAGAGTGGAGCAGTTGGAAATTCAAAGCTTTGGAGGGAAAACGGTTTCCAGCAGTTACTACGTGCAAACGTGCAAGGATCTGGAGCGTCGAGCATGGAGAACGTGCCAAGTGGCTTGATCTCGAAGCAGTGTAACTGCCCGACGGTTACTTGGAATGTTTTAGTATAAATAGGAGTAGACATGTAGTTTCTCGCGTGTGTTCACAATTATATACATAGTCACTCATTTAGATTCAAGTACCCAGTGTGAGCGAAAGAATTGTTGAGAAATGTATGTGTGAAACACCAATTTTATCAATTAAAGTCATTTACTTTTCCAGCATTTTACTTGCTTTTCTCCTTTAAATTCCTGTCGAACATTTACTTTAAAGCCTTGTTTATTTTACCAAGCCTTTCCTTTATGCAATTTACTTGAAACAATTTACTTAAAGCCTTATCCAGTCTAATCAAACTTCAAAATCAACCTATGTCCATAGGATCAATCTGATCGATCCTGCGAGTAACCAAATAAGTAACCATTTGGAGGATCAGCGGTTGTTTACCAAAACCCAAGGTAAACAAATTGGCACGCCCAGTGGGACTGTGTGTTGATTGGTGAAAATAATCTCATCTTTTCGAGTTGTATGTTATTGAGGAGTGGTAGAATATACACCAACGATAACAATACTGCCAGAAGAAGGGAAGAGATGGCGAATCCGCCAAACAATAACGAAATCCCACAAACGAGTGTGGGAGCAACGGTTAATATGACCGTAAGTGAAGCGACAAATGTTGGTTCGACACCAGCAGTGTCAGTCACAACCACAGGGCCAATAACTTCGTTTACAGGCCCCAGAATACCTTTGGGAACCCCCCCACCAAGGGGAAATATTGGCACAAGGCCAGTGGTTCCCCCAGGATTTATTCCATTCTATGGTATGCCAACTTCTGAAGTGGCAAGCCTGACGAATGCTGCGTCCACTTTTTCAGAACCTTTCGTGAGTGCCTCTTCGCCACTCCAAGGCTCTGGAGTAGGCATGGCGAATAGAAATAGGACTCAACTCTTAGGAGGAACGTCCCAAGTAGCCCATGGCCTTACAAATGCCTCGACAGCAGTCTTGAGGCAACAGATGGACGAAAGCAACCATGATATGGTGCAAATGTTGGCACAAACTTTGAGTACAGTGCTAAATCCTCTAATACAAAATACTACTCAATCGAATCAGCAAGTTACAGCGCAAATGACGCGTTTGGCTGACTTCTTTGGAGTACCCCCACCTATTCGACAGCCCCAAAGGGCGCAAATAAGGGGAAATCAGGGGATATTTGTAGAGGAAGAAACCACCATTAACCAGGCCCAACAGCCCGTCGAAGAAAACCTTAGGGCACGGTTGGAACAACCTGTCGAAGAGCCTAGGGTAATAGCCCCAGAGGTAAGGTTAGTGAACAGAAACCAAAATGCTGACGAAGTAGTTCAGCATATCCAATACCAAAACATGGGTTTGGAAAATAATCTGGCAAACATGATCGAAAGGATCATGAATCAGAACGGGATGAACATGGGCTTTCGAAGGCCCAACTTTACATCTCCATTGTCAGAGTATGTGTTACAAACGGATTTACCTCCTAGGAGCAAAGTCCCCAAATTTACTAAGTTCTCTGGGGACACGACAGAATCTACTGTCGAACATGTGGCGAGGTATTTGATCGAAGCAGGAGACATTTCAAATAATGAAAACCTAAGGATCAAATACTTCCCAAGTTCTTTAACCAAGAACGCTTTTACTTGGTTCACAACTTTACCCCCCAATTCGATCCATCATTGGACCCAGTTGGAAAGATTGTTCCATGAACAATTCTATATGGGGCAAACCAAGATAAGCCTGAAAGAACTGGCCAGTGTGAAGAGACGTTTCACTGAACCTATAGACGAATATCTGAATAGGTTTAGGTTGCTTAAGGCGAGATGTTTTACACAAGTGCCAGAGCATGAGTTGGTCGAAATAGCCGCAGGCGGTTTAGATTATTCCATTAGGAAGAAGCTAGATACCCAGTACCTAAGAGACATGGCCCAACTGGCCGACAGAGTTCGACAGGTCGAACGCCTCAAAGCTGAAAAAGCTAAGGCAACGAAAACTCACAAGAGAGAAAGAATAGCGTACGTTGAGATGGATGACGAAGATCTAGAATCCTTCGATGATACTTTAGCTGTCGAAGAAGGAGAGGTCGATTTAGCAGAACTAAAACAAGGGCCACCATACTCTTGTAAACAGTTAGTCCCCTCAAATGGGAAAAATCCCATTGGTCCAGACAGGACCAACGATAGGTTCCCAAAAAAGACTTATAGTTTTGACATCACAAAATGTGATGAAATATTCGACTTGCTAGTTAAAGATGGCCAAATGATAGTACCCCCTGGGGTAAAAGTGCCTCCTCTTGATCAAAGAAAGAAGAGAGGTTTTTGCAAATATCATAATTTTCTGGGCCATAAAACTTCTCAATGTTTTCTTTTCAGGAATCTTGTGCAAGACGCTATTGAGGAAGGGAGATTAAAGTTTGCTGACAAATCCCCCATGGCTGTCGACTCCAATCCACTGAAGGCTGAAGCCCACTATGCAGAACCCTCTGAGGTGAACATGATAGAGGCAACCAGGATCCAGTCGAAGAAGCCAGGAATTACTATGGTCGAAGTCTCAAAAGACCACATCAACATGCCAATCTTTGGCAGTTTTTCTGGAAATTTATCCAGGAAGACAATTGAAGTTGTCCAGAAAGCGGTCGAAGACCCGAAGTCGAAGACTGCTGAATCACAAAAAACTGGATCAAAGCCCAGTTCCCACTTGGCCACTGTTCAAGGCCAGACGGAGAATCTGGAGACACAAATGAAGCAACTAACTCTTGCTAGCAAAGATACAATGAATATCAACATGGTTGAACTTTCTGATCCTAAAGCATCTGAAGAGGCCATAAGGCAAGAGCAGGCTAATAAAACGGCTTTCCCTCGGGAAAACGAAAATTTGGCAGATTTTTTACAAAGATGCCAGAAGAAGAAATCAGAGGTGATGCTGTGTCCAAGATGCAGTTCGATCTTTGATAAAAAAGCTGCTGAGCACATTCAAGGTGTGAGAGCAGCAAACAAGAGAAGGGAGAATGCTGACCTTCGACATGATCCCAGAAGGGGTTCTAATCAAGACAAGAGGCCAGTGACTTTTAGGCCTCCAACCAATGTACCAGTAGACACTTGGTACAAAACTTCTGGCCGAAAAAGGCCAAATGAAGAGAAGTGGCATTCCTTCGATGTGCCAAGAGGTTCCTCTCTGACTCAAAAGAAAGAGCCTCAAGTTGCTGCACCTAAGGTTGCTCAAGTGTCCAGCAACTACAAGGGTAAAAATCCTATGTCTCGATCTCAGTGGAGGAGATATCAAAGGAGGCAAAAAGCTGAAAGGGAGGCTGCCAACGAACCTAAGGCAGAAACTAGTTCGAATGTGCCTCAAAGGAAACAAAGAAAGCCTCTTGAGAGAGAACCAGTTACCAACAGGCTAGTTTGGCCTAACCAAAGTGAAGTCGAAGACGAAGATGATGCTGAGTCCGACGATACTTTGGATATAATGGTGAATATTGTTTCAGTACTGCCTAGGGAATTCAATCGACAGGTAGAAGTCGAAGCCAGTGACTGGGAGGTGGAACAAGAAATGGCCAAACATAGGCCAGTGTGCTATTTTGTCATGGACAATGGCACTACAGAGGAACAAAATGGCTTCTTCGAGCCACCTACAGAGGCGATGAAGAATCACCTCAAACCTTTGTTCATAAGGGCTAAGCTCGAAGAGACCACTGTGAACAAAATATTGGTCGACTGTGGGGCCACTATCAATATTATCCCTCATTCTATGCTAAGGAAGATTGGCAAAAGAGATGAGGAAATTAAACCCCACAATATGGTCCTGTCGAACTATGAGGGCGGCATTGGGACCACCATGGGAGTGATCCAGCTAGATATCAAAGTGGGGTCGATCCTTCGACCAACAATGTTCATGGTCATATCGGCCAAACCTAACTACAACCTTTTGTTAGGCCGTGAGTGGATTCATGGTGTAGGTGATGTGCCTTCATCGATGCATCAAAGACTGTTGCTATGGCGTCCAGATGGGATGGTCGAAAACATAGAGGCAGATCAAAGCTACTACCTTGGCGAAGTGAATCACTTGGGTGTGGCAGATTTCGACAAAAACTTGGCTCACATAGGGCCATGTCCAACTCCTGACTTCGACATGGCGCCAGCGCCAAACACCTTTTGTTCCCTATACCTGCATCCTGAGCATGGTTTCCAATGGGACAGAGAAGACTTGTCCCACATAGACTTCAGTGGGCTAACTGATATCCAACCAACTGGTTGGGGAAGTGAATTCAGTGATAATGACTGAGTCACAATCTCTGAAGCGAATTTCGGCTTATGTGGCCGAAACCAAGATGATAACGGCTCTCGAAGCCGAAGTAAAGTACATGGCCACACAGGCCAATGATCAACAATTATCTGTTGTTGGCCCAGGAAAGGATTTCGATCCAAGACCTCCTGATATCATGCCAGAAGAATTGCAGGAACAGAGGCTCGACGCTATCTATGACGATGAGCCTTTGGGCTTCGAAAAGGATCCCTTGGCGAATAACATTAAGATGTTAGCGCAAGACCCTTTAGAAGAAATCAACTTAGGCGAAGGATCAGAGAATAGGCCAACTTACATCAGCGCCAAAATTGATCCAGAACTTAGGTTGGAAGTAATCCAATTGCTGAAAGAGTTTAAAGACTGTTTTGCATGGGATTATGACGAAATGCCTGGTCTCGACAGAGGATTGGTAGAACTTCAGTTGCCAATCAAACCTGGAAAGAAGCCAATCAAGCAAAATCCAAGACGCTTCGCTCCAGAAATATTGTCGAAGATCAAAATGGAGGTCGAAAGACTTCTGAAATGCAAATTCATCCGTGTTACAAGGTATGTCGAATGGATTGCAAATATTGTGCCAGTAATTAAGAAAAATGGCACATTAAGGGTGTGCATAGATTTCAGAGATTTGAATGCTGCCACCCCCAAAGATGAATATCCTATGCCTGTGGCGGAAATGCTAGTCGATTCTGCCGCTGGCTACGAATACCTGAGTATGCTCGATGGTTATTCAGGATATAATCAAATATTCATTGTTGAAGAGGATGTGTCGAAAACATCTTTTCGATGCCCTGGGGCCTTAGGCACTTACGAATGGGTAGTGATGCCTTTTGGCCTAAAGAACGCTGGGGCAACGTACCAGCGAGCAATGAATACTATCTTCCATGATTTTATTAACACTTTTATGCAAGTTTATATTGATGATATTGTTATAAAATCTGTTTCCAGGAAGAGTCACATTGACCACCTTCGACAATCATTCGAAAGAATGAGAGAACATGGTCTGAAGATGAACCCTTTGAAGTGTGCGTTCTGTGTGAAAGCTGGAGATTTCTTGGGCTTCGTTGTCCACAAGAAAGGAATCGAAATCAATCAGAACAAGACGAAGGCAATTTTGGAAGCGAAAGCGCCATCGAATAAGAAGGAATTGCAATCTCTCTTAGGCAAGATAAATTTCTTGAGAAGGTTTATATCTAACCTAAGTGGGAAAGCTCAGGCCTTTTCACCCTTACTTCGACTGAATAAAGAGGGGTTCGAATGGGGGCAAGAGCAACAAGAAGCCTTCGACAGAATCAAAGGGTACCTCACTAAGCCACCTATTTTGGTGCCTCCTTGTAGTAATAGGAGTATGAGATTGTACATAGCTGCATCTGACAAAACTCTGGGAAGTATGTTAGCCCAAGAGGATGAGAATGGAGTCGAAAGACCCATTTATTATCTCAGTCGAGTTTTGAATGATGCAGAAACTAGATATAGCGAAGTTGAAAAATTGTGTCTATGTCTGTATTTCTCTTGTACAAAACTCAAGCAATATATAAAACCAGTTGATGTTTATGTTTCGTCTCATTTTGATGTTTTCAAATATATGTTGTCGAAACCTATCTTGCATAGTCGAATTGGCAAGTGGGCATTAGCATTAACTGAATACTCCTTGACCTTTATGCCTCTTAAGGCAGTAAAAGGACAAGTGGTTGCAGACTTCATAGTCGACCACTCAATTCAAGTCGAGGATATTAATTATGTGGAGATAGAACCTTGGAAATTCTACTTCGATGGTTCCAGCCATAAAAATGGAACAGGAGTAGGAGTCTTGATTATTTCTCCAGATAAAATTCCAACAACATTCAAGTACCAAATAGAAGGTTCTTGTTCGAACAATGAGGCTGAGTATGAAGCTCTAATTACTGGCCTTGAGATATTGTTGGAATTGGGGGCAACTCGAGTCGAAATAATGGGAGACTCAGAGTTAGTCATCAAGCAAGTCACAAAGGAATATAAATGCATAAGAGAGAATCTCATTATGTACTTTGTGATAGCAAATCGTTTGTTGAAACAATTTGAAAGTGTCAATATTCGACACATACCCAGAGTCGAAAACCAAATAGCCAATGACTTGGCACAAATTGCATCTGGGTATAAGATTTCAAAAACGAAACTACAAAGAGCAATCGAAGTTCGAGAGAAGATAAAAGCAACTTGTCTATCACCATCAGACTTGGAATCGACGAGGCTAGGTTATGCTGATCACTCAAACTTCGAGATTTCGTTCATTGATAATTTGTCAGAGCAAGATTGGAGGAAACCCATTGTGGACTATCTCCAAAATCCAGGAGCTTCGACAGAACGAAAAACAAAATACAGGGCGTTGAGTTTTGTGCTCATGGGTAATGAGTTATTCAAGAAGACGCCTAAAGGGGTGTTGCTGAAATGTTTAAGTGAAACTGAAGCATACATAGCCCTTTCGACTACGCATGCTGGGGCATGTGGGGCTCACCAAGCAGGCCATAAGATGAAATGGTTGTTGTTTCGACAAGGACTATATTGGCCTACTATGCTGAAAGATTGTGTTGAGTTCGCCAAAGGTTGCCAGGAGTGTCAAGTTCACACAGGTATCCAACATGTGCCAGCAAGCGAACTTCACTCGATAGTGAAGCCTTGGCCCTTTCGAGGATGGGCGTTGGATCTCATTGGAGAGATTCGACCAGCATCATCAAAGAGTCAGAAATACATATTGGTAGGCATTGATTATTTTACTAAATGGATCGAAGTTGTCCCTTTAGTCAATGTAGACCAAGAAAATGTCATTGAATTCATTCAAAAGAACATTATATTTAGGTATGGAATCCCTGAGACAATAACAACTGATCAAGGGTCAGTTTTCACTGGTCGAAAGATGCAGGAATTTGCTCAGGAAACAGGTTTCAAACTCCTAACATCCACGCCTTACTATGCACAGGCGAATGGTCAGGTCGAAGCAGCTAACAAAGTGGTGATTGGCTTGATAAAGAAACATGTTGGGAAGAAACCAAAGAATTGGCATAAGACGTTAGACCAGATTTTATGGGCTTGTCGAACGTCCCCAAAAGAAGCCACTGGTACAACGCCATATAGGCTAACTTTTGGCCATGATGCAGTATTGCCAGCAGAAATTTGTCTTCAATCTGCAAGAGTTCAGAGGCATTATGATATTCCTTCTGAGGTTTATTGGAATATGATGTTAGATGAACTGGTGGATTTAGACGAAGAGAGATTACACGCTCTCGACTTACTCAGGCTTCAGAAGAAAAGAGTAGAAGACTCTTATAATAGAAAGGTAAAACCTAAGGTATTTTTGCCTGAAGATTTAGTTTGGAAGGTAATTCTTCCCATGGATCGACGGGATCGAAGCATGGGGAAATGGTCACCCAAATGGGAAGGACCCTTCAGAGTTATCCAAACTTTTTCTGGTGGAGCCTATGAAGTCGAAGAGATAAGTGGTGATAAAAGGCTCTTGAGAGTAAATGGTAAATATTTGAAAAAATATAAGCCTATACTTCAAGAGATAAAAATAAAATAATAAAAGAACAAACTAAATTAACCATAAAAAATGCCAAAATGGAAATTTTTATTAATTTCAGCCAAGATGGCAATTGTTGTCGAAAACGATTACAGAAGATGGTTACAAAAGAGAATCAATCAAAAGGTAAGAGAATTCTTGAGTCGAAGATACTTGGCATGCTGCAGCTCCAACCTCTTTTTGCACCAAGAGTTTTCCTGCACTAGCTTGGCAATTTGAGCGTCGAGGCTTTGGGCCCTCTCAGCGAATTCCAGGCCTTGCTTGATCTCAGTCTGGCTCTCAGTGTCTGAGATGGTCGAAAGAATTTCCTCCTGGAGTACAGTGTTGGCGTTTATCTTCGCCTCTATCTCTGCGATTTGTGCTCGGAAGGAGACATTCTCTCGCTCAATGGCATCGAATCTTTCCTGTGCAGACGCTTTTTGTTTCGACAACTCGGCAATTCGAGAAGTCGAATCTGAGACAGCAGTCCACGCAGATGAGCTTTTGCCATGCAGCACTTCGAGCTGGCTGTTAAAACCTCGTTGGCGCCTGTAATCCGCTGAAACTTGATCAATCATAGAATGTAATTCCATGATCAAGTCTGAGATTTCTGGGGCTACAGCTTCGAAGTCAACAGCATTCAAGACCTCCTTTAAGCATGATGGAGCAGTGGGGTCCCCCTCTAAAGTCTTCATCAAATCTCTCTTGAAGAACTGGGCCTTAATCTTCGCCAACGCATCATTAAGAGGAGAAGTTTCAGTAGACTTCCCCGACAGGGTAGGAATTTCCTGACTAGTGTCAGATGAACTCTTACTCTCAATGATGGCATTGAGGTAGCTAACCGGATCAGTTTGTTTCAAGATTTCCAAGTCCTCTTTTGACCTGTGCTTTGAGGAGGTAACCCTTGCCACCGTATTATCTTGGACTTGAGGCTGTTGAATGTTGAGTGCCTCGATTAGTTGCTCTTCAACTTGGACTGAGGCGGTACCAGCGTCGACTTGTGGTTCTTCGTTAACATCACCCGGGGGTCCTTCGCCAGCGTCATTTTGTGGCTCTTCGCTAGCGTGTCCTTCGCCAGTACCACCTTGGTGCTCTTCGTCAACAGCATCTTGATTCTCTTCGCCATTGCCTTGGTCTCTTCCTTCAGGATTCTCTTCTGACGACAAGTCCACCACATGAACCGTTTCTGGCTGTGTTTCCTCCACCATAGGTTCTTTTGTTGTCTTCTCCACTGTTTCAGCATTGGCCTCATTCTCAGTATGGGCTTCGTCATTGCCCAAATCTTTTTCCTGAGGCCTGCTAAGGTCAGCAGATTCTAGAGTTTCTGAAGTCCTTGGTGGAGAACTTTCAGTAGTGTCCTGAAAAAGAGAAAGAAGACAAATCTTCAGATGTCGAAAGAGACACAATCGAATACTGGTATCTATGCCTAAGTTATAAAAAGGGTCCAATAGATTACCTGTGGATTAACTTCAGCTCCAGGGCTGGAATTGTCACTTTCGACAGGCTTGGTAAGAAGAGCGTTCAGTTCCTCCTCAGTTGGCTCCTCTATGATCACTGCAGGTGGCCTAGGCTTTCTCACAGCGACCTTTATTCTGACGGTTCGACCTTCAGGAGCAGGAGCAGGAACAGAAGCGTCCTTCGTTAACTTTCGCCTCTTTAAGGGGGCAGGAGGGGAATCACTTTCGTCATCACTCCCTGATTCGACCACCAGTGCTGCCCGTTTCTTGGGCGAAGGGGCCTAGAAAACCAATAGGAATTCGATTGAATAATTACATCGAAAACAAAAAATCGAAAGCCAGAAGAAAAATGAAGAAAATCTGGTTACCGATGCAGGAGGCTTCCTCGAAGAGCCTTCCCCCTGTTGGTTGCTTATGGTCTTCGCCGGCGCTGTAGTCTTCGCCGGCGGTGGAGGTTTTGTTGAAGGGCCTCCTCCTTGTGGGCCTTCTGTAGCCTTCTTGGCTAGAGGCTTTCGAACAACTGAAAGAAAAAGAAAAGGTTAACAGGCTAGCAATCGAAGAGAAAGACAAAAAGTAATGTGAGAGCATGAACTTACATTTCTTTACTTTGTCCAACACAAGGACAAAAGATTTCTGCAACTCTGCCATGAAGTCCTTCTCGTCGAAGAAGTACTCAGCATAATAGCTTCTCCACCACTCCTCGAAGGATGGTGAGCAAAGGAAATTAAGCTGGTAGTCAAACAGCGAGAGGATTGTTCGACCAGCATATCTTCCGATATGCTTGATGGCAGCTTCTTCTGTATAATCGTTGCAGAAGTACAACATTGACTTCTCTCTTTGAAAAATCGGAGAAGGCAGGGTTTGGATGATACCAAATTGGCGAGATACCAGATTTGGTTGATAGGCAAGCAGACTCAAATGAGTCTTAGAACTCTTAAATCGAAGAGGCATGATCCTGGGTGTCAGGAACGCCTCCCAAAGTATGGTATGCTCATCGACATTGGGACCGCTCGACTCCTTTGGATGTGGCCTTGTGAACCATGCTGGCCCCACCTTCCGTTGAGCAAATGGAGCCATAGTTGAAACAAATTCCTTCCTTCGAGCGAACATCAGAACGAAGTTAGTGAAGGTTTGTTGAAACTCCAGCCCATCTTCCACAGGTGTCAGCAGAGCCAGCCTAATTCCTTCGATACGTCTATTAGCTATCGCTGGGGCTTGTTCATTTATCTGAATCTTCTTGGGTAAGAAAGATTCGAAAGTGGCGTTGAGCCACAGTTGAAGTAGCCAGAAAGGCCCAGCGAGTAGCAAGCTGGCCCTATCTTCGACATGTTTCAGAAGAGTGACCCCATTGCTGATCGAGTCATAAAGACTGGCCAGAATCAGTTCTGCCAGACAGATGTTCTGGCGGTGATGCAGTTGGGTAGCAAGAGTGACCATCTTTTTGGTCACTTGTAGAGACTTCGAGCAAAACACAAAGCGAGTTAGCCATAAGGCTAGAAACGCTATGTGTTCGACATCCGACACCGCGTCTGTCGACCTGTCGTGATAATGGTTGATAAAGGTAGTGTATGTTGGCTTGGTCTCAGAGAAGCCAATTTGGTCCTCCGACATCTCCTCCGGGTCGAAATAATCTCCGGTTGGTCGAAGGCCAGTAATAGCTGCTACGTCGAAGAGTGTGGGGGTTAACATCCCACATGGAAGATGAAAAGTGAAGTGAGAGTAATCCCAGAACAACAATGAAGCTATCAGCATTTCTGGGGAGTAGTTTAAGCCTGTCTTCGACAGCATCACTAAGTCGAAGATTCCCATTTCCTTCCAGACTGGAGTTTGATGTTTCTCCAACTTTGTTAGCCAAGCAACATAGTAGGAAGTCAGATTAGGGCAAGACCTGAAGACCCTAACACTTCTGTTGAAGAAGCGGAGGTCGATTTTTTCGCGTGTAGGGTCTTCGTTGTCTTCTGCGTCCTTCTTGGCGCATGCTACTGGATTGAGTTTCTCGACGATGGGGAAATAGCTCTTGATCTTCAGAGCTTCAGAGATGCTTGGATTCATGGGGCCAGACATTGCGAAGATCTGGTTGGAGTATCCAACCGGGATCATCAAGTGGCGCGAGTAAGCATCGCGAACGGAGATGTCAGAAGGTTCAGGAACCCTTCGTTTCCCTGTAGAGTTTACTACCGGAGAAGTAACGAAGACCTTGGGTTTAACATGTTGTTCAGTTGGTGCGTTAGTCTTGGAAGCAGTAGAAGCAGAGGCCATTGTTGAGGATGAAGATGAAGTGAAAAAGGAAGAGTTTTTCTGCAAAGAGAGCAAGCTTGTACGAAAACAAGGAAGTTTGAAGGCTAGTTTGCGTAAAAAGTCCCACAATGGGATGTTCACTACTATTTATAGTAGTGGGAGAAATCCCCAATAACGAGGACATTAAATGTCATTTAATGCTGCAGGAATTAGTGGGACGCGTGGCAGCCCCTTGTTGCTTTGGCCGTTTCTGCAGAAGTAGAGAGACGCAGCGTGCGTCCTCGTTTTTTGAGAATTGTCATAATGACAAATTCTGAAGTGACGTTTTGGTACTGCACGCCGTACTGAAAGTGACGTCCTAGGATCAAATCAATGATGGTTTCTTGGGATTGCCAATAGTTGGTAAAAAGCAACAAAAAGTGCACAAGTTAACTTGTGACTAAGCGTGGAAAAACAGGTGTCGAATGGCGTTTTCAAAGAATGCCTTTTTCTTTCAGAGTCGAAATAAGGCATTCTTGGGGGGCAATTTGTTGGCTCCTAAATTCGACACCTTTGTTTTGATTAATGTCAGCCATTAAAAGCTGAAAGATGCTTTCGACTGGCTAAGCCTGTCGAAGTGCCCGTCGAAAGATGGCAAAATACTTAGAAGATTTCTTCCAAGGAAGAAGGCTGGTTGCCTTCGACGTCGAAGGAGTTTTCGTCGAAGACGTCTCTTGATGAAGGTGTTCGATGGTCCAGAGTGGAGCAGTTTGAAATTCAAAGCTTTGGAGGGAAAACGGTTTCCAGCAGTTACTACGTGCAAACGTGCAAGGATCTGGAGCGTCGAGCATGGAGAACGTGCCAAGTGGCTTGATCTCGAAGCAGTGTAACTGCCCGACGGTTACTTGGAATGTTTTAGTATAAATAGGAGTAGACATGTAGTTTCTCGCGTGTGTTCACAATTATATACATAGTCACTCATTTAGATTCAAGTACCCAGTGTGAGCGAAAGAATTGTTGAGAAATGTATGTGTGAAACACCAATTTTATCAATTAAAGTCATTTACTTTTCCAGCATTTTACTTGCTTTTCTCCTTTAAATTCCTGTCGAACATTTACTTTAAAGCCTTGTTTATTTTACCAAGCCTTTCCTTTATGCAATTTACTTGAAACAATTTACTTAAAGCCTTATCCAGTCTAATCAAACTTCAAAATCAACCTATGTCCATAGGATCAATCTGATCGATCCTGCGAGTAACCAAATAAGTAACCATTTGGAGGATCAGCGGTTGTTTACCAAAACCCAAGGTAAACAAGTAGGGAAAACAAAAGATTTAAACAAAAAGGTATGTTGTATTTGTAGCTTTCGAGGGGCAGTGTTTGTATGCCATTTTGGTGCAAGGAATAAGGAAGTGTTGCAGGACTGTTGTGCAGCAGTTTTGGAGTTTTATGGTTAGTGTATCAGGCATGAACCTGGCAGCGCATGGGACTTGGTCAACAAGTACCTTTGGCATCTCAACCTTTTGTATTGACCCCTGGCCCTGTCTTTCGACCAGACTCTTCAATAATTATTTCTTTTTTCAAATCGAAGTGTCATTCAAATGGCTCATGTGGGTATCCTTCGAAGGGGCTCAAATAAGTGTCTTTCGACTAGGCCCTTCATAGGTTCCTTCAAATGGTCCAAATACATGCTCCTGGGGTGGGTCAGTAACACATGTTGTTGTACCCCAAAATTTGCCCTCCCATATTCTTCAAGAAATTGCCAAGCCAAGTCACAAAATTCCCCAAAGGTTGCCCAGTGCAAAGGTCCCCTATACAATCAAAACTAGGGTTTGAGTTCTGATCAAGGAAATAAAGTTTTCAAAGGCCCAATCAAGTCTCATATGCCTACAAATATGGTCAAGCATCCTCATATCAAGTTTCAAGGCATTCAGCTCAAAATTGCACAGTCAAAACCCTAAATTGCACTACAGTCAACTGTAGGGGCAAAATGGTCATTTGACAGTCAAAAGTTCAAATTTTTGGTCAACATATCATTTTGAAGCCACAAACATCATTTGATCAATGCTTGATCATGATTCTCAAAGTTTGGCTCAGAAATCATCAAAGATGCAAAAGTTTCCTTATTTGGACAGCTGAAAAAGTCAACTGAAATTGACCAGGGCATAACTTTCACATGGATTATCAGAAAAATCCCATCCAAAGCTCATTTTGAAGAGAAATACATTTCCTACAACTCCTCTTCATACTTCAAGTCCAAGAAATGCTCTCACAAAAAGTTATCAATTTCAACATTATAGGTCATTTTCAAAAGTCAACAAAAAGGGACTTTAAGTCAAAGGCAATAACTTGAGATTGGTAAATCAAAATGACATGGGACCAAAGGCATTGGTTAGAGGACTCAAAGACCTTTCTAAAATGTCCAAGAACATGAGCAAAGCTTAAAAATTGAGCAAGTTATGCATTGGAGAAGTTGGGAAATTTTTGTGAAATGGCCAAAATCATTTATCCTTGAAATCTCATTTTTGACAAAAGGGGCCCACTTTTTCCACTTGAATTAACTTGACCATGCTTCCCACGTGTCCCATCTTTTATTTCAGATTTTTTATTAATTTTTCATTTTTATTGATTTTTATTGGATTTAATTAGTTTTAAATCTTTTAAAATCAAAAGAAATTCAAAAATTGATTTAAGAGGGATATTTTGGCTTTGACTAGCCTTGAAACACCATTATGTGCCTACCATTTTTCGTGCTAAGGCTTAATCAAGGCAAAAATTCAAAAATGAAGCAAAATTGGAAAGTTGATAATGGTGGTTTATGAGAAAATCCAAACCATCAAAGCAAGGTGTTATTGACCATAACTCCCATCCAAACATATTGCTAGGGTATATACAAATGATCAGAACAAGATTTTACACCCTAAGCTGCGCAGAAGAACAAGATACAAACTTGGAATTTTCACTTAAAAAAGCAAAACTGAAATCAACCTTAGAGGTCGATTCAAGTCCTAATATTGATTCCATTGGCTTCCTCAAGGTTCCCAGAAGCAATTCCAATCCCAAACATCCATCAACACGCCAAGAACTGGTAGATTGAACCTCAACTGTGTCCAAAAATTTCTGGGATCGTGCATCATGATTTATGCATACTTTGCCATTTTTATTCATTGATTCATGTTTGTTATGAGTTTCTGATGCTAACCATATAGTTTGATTGCGTTTTTGTGTTATATATGCGATTTAGCCATTGATGCAGTTTAGGGTTTGCAGAGCTCCCAATTGGGGATTTTGAAACCAAGTAAAATTGGGATCCCAAACCACCACCACTCAGACCAGAAAGCTTGGACGAAGAAGATGCAATGTTCGCGCCAAATTTATGTTTAGAGATGGGCTATTCGCTATTTTTCAATAGCCTGCCTAAACCCACGCCATAGAAACCGTTGCTGAATGTTTATGTTACAGGGAACGTGAAGAAGACGATCACGTGGAAAGCGTTGATTCGCTGTTTTGAATTTCGCGCGTTTTCAATCCATTAACGCGTTGCTTCCTTTTTATTATTTGTTTGTCTAACATATGTAACACGCGCTCAATGGCTCAGCTGGCAAATGCTTGTGGCTTCAACATCCAAGACCTGGGTTTGAACCCCAGGTCTATACAATTTCAATATTATTTTTTTCTAATAATTCCTATGCAGCGTTTGTGGTGGAGCGCATGATATACCACCATCATCCAGACGTCCACGTGCCTATGAGAATTAATCAGAGTGCCATGATCAAAGGTGTACCATAAACGCAAGTCAACGCGTTAGCACACAAACTGAAAAAGTCAAACGGATCAAAAAGCTTGCTGGGCCAGAATTTCACATTTAACCTCCACTTTGGGGCCTGAACCCCCCCCCCCCTGGTTTGCAATTTCTTTCTTTTTTTTTTACTTATTTTTATTTTATTGTTAATTGTTATTTTATTTTATTCAATTGTTTTAATTTAATTAATTATATTTTACAAATTATAAAATACACAAAAAATCAGAAAAAAGAGGAGAATATAATATTTATTTATTTTAATTATTTTCTTGTAAACAAATGTATGTAAATAAACTTAGTATAAATTAGGGTTTTTGCAATATTAATTCTTTTCATAAAATATCTAAAAAATATAGAATTAGGTTTAATAAATTTTATTCCTTTCAATTTTTTTTCTTTTTTTATAATAATAATATTACTTATTTTATTTTCATAATTAAATTGCACATAAAAGAATTTAGGTTTAATTTAGGTTTTAATTTAATATTTTCACAATAAACTTAAAAACCATTAGAATTAGGGTTTGCATCCAATTTTCATTTTATTTAATCTTTTTTTTATTAAATCTTAAAAAACCCAAAAAAAACAAAAACATTTAATTTTAATTTTAATTCCTCATTAACTTTAATTTTTTTGCAAAAGGGTCCAACGCCCTCCTTTCGACTTAACTGTTTAATTCCGCGTATTTATCTTATTGCTTAAATAATTATGTATCTCTCCCGAAGCGTTGTAACTTTAACTTCTCGCACTTTTATTTCTTTTGCTTTATTTTTCTGTCAAATCGGGTCCGGTTTAATTTTGGCGATGTGGACCCGCGCCATTTGTAATAGCTTTAGATTTACTTTTCCGCAAATATTAACTGTTAACAAAAAGCATGAAAGAATGTATGGCCTTAAATAAAATCAAGCGTAGAACACTTTAACATGACAAGACAAAAATCAATGAAAACGACACACGAATCGCACACACCACCCCTAGGGTACGCCTCACTGTTGCCTTGCCTCGAAAGGTGATCGTCGAGTAGAGGACGTCTTAGTAAGTCCTCATGATCCGGGAACCTGGCATGAGGGTAGCTTCTAAGGTGTCTTCCCATTACTCTGGTGATCACCATGTCCCTACAAACTCGAATTGACCCGAACACCTCCAACGGTGGTGCTACCTACCTCTCAATGGTGGGATGGCACTACTTTAAGGACATTTACACAGACGAATTCCTTAGGGTAGGTAGACGACTCGTAGATACTTGCTCTCTTTAAAAAACAAAACAAATCAAAATCTTTTCACACCGACACTTTTCAAAAGCTTTCAAAGCAAATTTTTCAAACACTCTGACGTACGAGTCGAACTGAAATTTTTCAAAGAAACTTTTTTAAAACCCACAATTGAAAAGCAAGCAAACATTTTTGAAAACACATTGAGCAAGTACCTAAGAGCCCATGGATAACCATGGATAGAAAGGGTGCTAACACCTTCCCTTTCTATAACCTACCTCCCGAACCGAGAGCAATCTCTATAAGGAATTTTTCTGTGCTTTTGTCCTTTCCATTTGGAGAAAATAAAAGACGGTGGCGACTCTTGCTTCCGCGATATTTCGCGAACCAGCTTTAAAACAGTCAGTTCCAGATCCACCGATCACAGAACTGGCGACTCTGCTGGGGAATATTCTTATAAAGTGAGGTGTACCTTAGGGCTAGGTCATAACTGTGTTTTCACTTGTATTGATTTGCTTGCTTTACTATTGTGGGTTGCATCGGTTACATAGATCCTAACCCGGATCTGGGGATACCCTGTTTAGGTAGCATAAGCTGTGAGGGACCTGTCCGGCGTAGACCGACACAGGTGAAGCAGTGGCTACGTTGGTGTGGCACCTTAGTCTGTACCGATATCCCTTGTGTCGCAACGAGGAGAATATGGGTCTTCTAAGGAGTCATTAAGCACCAACAACCTTAGAACCTTAATTGACACAACTTGGCCTTTAGAACAGTAGTAGTATGCTACGCCCATTGAGGCTAAACTCTCGTGATGGTTCTGGCCGCAAGAAAAGATTGCGATGCTGGAGTTATGACCGATTGAGGGTAGTCAATGATATTGGGATCCTCTAAGAACCCGGTTACTTTTGATTAGGACAGGTTGAACCCACCAACTTCAAGAGGGTAATACCCAGACCCCATGCTGGCCTAAACTCTAAGGGTTTCTCTTGTGTGACTGGTGTGCCTTCGTACTTGACTATTTGCATGCTATCTAACACAGGAATTACTTGCAGGGCTTGCTTATAGTCCTTAATGGGGACTCATAGCAGGGTTTGCTAAGTTTTTGCAGGTTTTGTCCATAGTCCTTAACTAGGACTCATAACAGGCTTACTAAGTTTCTTGCAGGTTTCTGTTTTAGTCCTTAACTAGGACTCATAACAGGGTTTACCAAATTTCTTGCAGGTTTTGTTTATAGTCCTTAACTGGGACTCATAACACAGGGTTTACCAAATTTCTTGCAGGTTTTGTTTATAGTCCTTAACTGGGACTCATAACAGGGTTTACTAGATCTCTTACAGGTTTTGTTTATAGTCCTTAATTGGGACTCATAACAAAGTATACTGAATTTCTTGCAGGGTTTGTTTATAGTCCTTAATTGGGACTCATAACAGGGTTACTCACATTACCCCATGCATAGCATGACATCATACCATTGCATACATCCTAACCCATTTCAAGGATCTCAAGGGCTTGTGATGCAGGTCACGATGAATCAAACATCTAGCAAGGGGCAAAGAGGATTTATTTTCCTCTAGCCAAGGTTGTCAGGGGCTATGACCCACTGGATATGGTGAGCCTTTGACCCTTGAAGAAGGGCTCTCTACAACAGGAAGTTCCTTCAATCAAGTTACCGGTTTCCAACTCTAACAAATTTCTCTGTTTACCCCGCGAGGTCCTTGAAATCATTGCATGCATGTCATACATCTCATTGCATTGCAGGTATCCCTTTGACAGGTTGCTTACCCTTCCTCGCTGTTTATTTCAGCCGACCGTAATGAATCCTGAATCATCAGCTGAGCAGTCCATCAAGGCCCTCCAGGCTCAGAACGCCCAGTTCCAAGAGTTGATCATGAACTTGACCCAGGGGCAACAAGATCTGAAGGCTCTGCTCTTGAAGAAAGAAAAGAAAAAGAGGAGGACTGTTTTGTTCAGCCCTAGACGCAGATCTGGGAATGCACCGCAGATTGAAACTGAGAAGACAACTCCATCTGTGAGGGAAGGTAGTCATCAGGGAGAAAGGGTTCCCAGTCCAGTGGTCTCCGACAACGAGACAGATTTTGACGACGAACAGTACCCTCCGGCTGAGGACAAATACAAGCAGTTGGAAGACCGTTTGAATGCTATGGAGATCCAACAGGTACCGGGGCTGGATTTTGGAAATCTGGGTTTGTCAACTGGCGTGATCATCCCTCACAAGTTCAAAGCACCCTCCTTCTCTAAGTATGACGGGGCGTCTTGTCCCAAGCTGCATCTGAGGTCCTATGTTCGGAAGATTCAACCATATACGGTGGACAAGAATTTGTGGATCCACTTCTTCCAGGAGAGTCTTTCAGGGACTCATCTCGAATGGTTCTATCAGCTAGATGGGACCAAGGTTCGTAACTGGGAGGAGTTGGCTACTGCTTTCTACAAGCAGTATCAATATAATGCCGACCTTGCTCCTACGCGTACCCAACTCCAGGGTATGTCGTTAGGATCAAGTGAAGGTTTTAAAGAATATGCGCAGAAATGGAGGGATCTTGCTGGAAGGGTACAACCACCTCTGACTGATCGGGAACTTGTCGATATGTTCTTGGGGACCCTGTCTGGTCCATTCTACAACCACCTAATTGGGAATTCGTCTGCTGGATTCACAGATCTTATATTGACTGGAGAGCAAATAGAAGCTGGCATCCGGTCTGGGAAAATTCAAGAGGCTGCACCTTCTGATAAAAAGCCTCATCATGGAAAGAAAGAATCCAATGATGTGCACGGTAAAAAGAGCCGTCATGAGGTAGGGGCAATCCAGATCTCCAATCCGGGACCTGCTCAACAAGGGCAGGGACAGCAGCGCAAGGAGAAACGACAGTATACCAAACTCAACATGTCGCTGGATCAAGCACTACAACAAATGTTGAAGGCAGGGCTGATCACCTTAAGGGCTCCTCTTCGGAATCCGAACACTTCTGCTCCCAACTATCATCCCAATGATAGGTGCGCGTATCATTCTGATAGCCCGGGGCATACTACGGACAACTGCTGGCCTCTCAAGAACAAAATTCAAGACATGATCGACGCCGGAGAGATTCAGTTTGAAGTGCCCGAGACTCCGAACATAATCACTGCTCCGTTACCCAATCGTTGAAGCCTTCGTTTATTTGAATTTTTGAGTTGTATTTTTCTTTGCTTATACAAACAATTACTGTCATAGCAAACTCTTTTATTCTATTAATGCATCGCATATGTCTGTTTTTGGAATTAATACAATTGTTTTCATTATATTCAAAATTCTTTTCATATTTTTCTGATGATCAACTCTTGGTTAATAATTCTGAGCCTCTTGAGGGAGGATGACGAAAACAATACCATAATCTACAGTATGCTTTTGAACAGACCCCGCTGATGAGGTACAGGCATTGTTTCAAATCCCTAAACACTGGAGTTATAAGGATGATAATCCCTCGTCAACCCTTCTGAGCCAAAGAAGTAGGAGTTTTTATTTTCGAAATTTAAAACCCTTAATCACAACCTGGGGCAGGGTAGTCTCTCAGTTGATCCAAGTGCATAACGAATGGCACCAAAGAGGTCCTTGCAAAACAAAAGACCGTGATGGTTCTGAATAAATCACAAGGACAGGCAGTCATCATCAAAATTCATAAATGAAAAGCCCAAAAAGTCTAAACCTACAAAGGGGACTTATGAAACTGGGGCACCCCGCTGACTGTAATTCCGAAAAGAAACAGTTCAGGCAAAAAAAAAAGGGGATAGCAAAAAAAAAAGAAAGAGGTCCTACAAACCCTCAACAAAAAAATGACTGCCTATTCAAATGAAATCATCAACATCTGAACCATTATTGGAACATCAAAGCAAAGACTCAAGCAAAGGTCTAACGTATGATCAACTGAGTTTAGGTTTGGAGAACATCACGAAGAGCGGGTGGGTACAAATAAAATTTGAGCCTTTATCCTTTGTTTCTTAAACCGTGAACCAAGCCACGTTATAACCCTTAAAAGTCCTAGCTGAAGCATGGGTTAGTCCGAAAGCATACTGTTACGAAAGGTATCCTGACTCCTTAAGGCTTACGGTAAATACGGAGTTGACATCGCGTTTTACAAACATTCATTTGTTTTATGAAAAAGAATGCATTTTTAAAATCTTCAAGACAGACATAAGCTTTGCATTTTTAACATAACTGTGTTCGCATATGACTTTTTGTTTGAACAGCATAGAAATTCGCATGACGAAAGTCTAATGAACAAGAGTATCTTCAATCAAGGGGCACGGCACGATCATGGTCTATCATCTAGGGCAAATCTCTGCCTGAGTCTCTTGGGGCACTCCAGCAACGAATCTTGCACAATCAGACACCTTCTGGTAAAATGGCAACATAAACAGCCAGGGGCATCTCCCTGCATTCTAAGAACATGGACATAGTCGAAAAGATACTACGCCGAAAAAGACCCGCTAGGTTGACATATCTAGGCAAAAATCAGGGCTTCCCGGCGAACCAAAAGGGTTCGGGCAAAATGAAGGGATGAAATGAAAAAAATCTGTACACCCGACAAGTCGAAAACCTGAAAAGGCGGCTTGGGCAAAAATGGGTATCCTGGTGGACTGAAAACCCGAAAGGGCGGTCCAGGCAAAAGTTAGGGATTAAAGCGTACGACTATGTCCCGTCATCCTGTCACCTGCCTACTAGAAGAAGGTTTGTCCATCAACAACTATCAGCATCCCACAAGTGCCTCCCCCATAGAAACAGGGGCAATAAAGAGTGGTCTAAGCAATCGGTCCTCCAAGGTATCAGGGTAGGTTCCGTTGAAGAACATAACCTGTAATTCAAAACATCCCCAGAAGAGTCCAATCCAGTTTCCCCAGGTGTGATCGGTGGATCTGGAACTGACTGTTTAACGCTGGTTCGCGAAAATGTCGCGGAAGCAAGAGTCGCCACCGTCTTTTATTTTTCTCCAAATGGAAAGGACAAAAGCACAGAAAAATTCCTTTAAAGAGATCGCTCTCGGTTCGGGAGGTAGGTTATAGAAAGGGAAGGTGTTAGCAACCTTTCTATCCATGGTTATCCATGGGCTCTTAGATACTTGCTCATTGTGTTTTCAAAAAGGGTTTGTTTGCTTTTCAATTGTGGGTTTAAAAGTTTCTTTAAAAAATTTCAGTTCGACTCGTACGTCAGAGTGTTTGAAAAATTTGCTTTGAAAGCTTTTGAAAAGTGTTGGTGTGAAAAGATTTTAGTTTGTTTTGAAGAGAGCAAGTATCCTTGAGAACCTACCTACCCTAAGGAATTCGTCTGTGTAAAAGTCCTTTAAAGTAGTGCCATCCCACCATTGAGAGGTAGGTAGCACCACCGTTGGAGGTGTTCTGGTCAATACGAGTTTGTAGGGACATGGTGATCACCAGAGCAATGGGAAGACACCTTAGAAGCTACCCTCATGCCAGGTTCCCGGATCATGAGGACTTACTAAGACATCCTCTACTCGACGATCACCTTTCGAGGCAAGGCAACAGTGAGGCGTACCCTAGGGGTGGTGTGTGCGATTCGTGTGTCGTTTTCATTGATATTTGTCTTGTCATGTTTATTGGTGTTCTACGCTTGATTTTATTTTAAGTCCATACATTCTTTCATGCTTATTTAACAGTTAAAAGTTGCGGGAAAATAAATCTACAACTATTACAAATGGCGCGGGTCCACATCGCCAAAATTAAACCGGACCCGATTTGACGGAAAGTAAATAAAGCGAAAGAAAATAAAAGTGCGAGCAATTGTTTACACGGCTTTGGGAGAGATACATAATTATTTGAGCGAAATAAATAAATACGCGAAATAAAGGAATTAAAAACAAAACTAGGGCGTTGGACCCTTTTGCAAAAATATTTAAAGTTAATGAATTAATTAATTAGAATTAAGGAGGAATTAAAATTAGAAATTAAAAAAAGAATGTTTTTGGTATTTTGAGTGTTTTTAAGATTTAATAGAAAAAAGAGAATTAATTATAACTAAAATAAAATGTCAAACCCTAATTCTAATTATTATTTTTTAGTTATTAAGAAAATGTTGAAATTTTTAACTAAATGAAACCCTAATTTTTATGAACAATTTTAATTATGAAAAATAAATAAAATAAATATTATCATGGTCAAAGGGAAATTTAAATAAAACAATAATTAAACCTATTTCTACATATTTTTTGTATTTTTGTTAAAAAGGATTAAAATTGCAACCTAATTAAAACTAAATATTTACATGCAATTATTTATAAAAAATATTGAAATAAATAAATATTTTATTTTGTTCTTTTTCTGATTTTTTGTGCATTTTATAATTTGTAAAAATAATTAATTAATTTAAACAAATAAAGAAAACAAAATCATAATTAAAAATAAAATAAACAAAAATATAAAGAAAGCAAACCAGGGGGGGTTCAGGCCCCAAAGTGGAGGTATAGGCCTTAGAATGCTGGCCCATTTAATATTCAGATCCATTGACTTTTTGAGTAGCGTGTGGTGCATTGACTAAGGCTTAGCGTGCTCATCAATTCTACGCCTTTGGATTGATCTCCAGGAGGACGTGTCATGCTTGATTAGGAGACACATAGTATATCCAAATATTAAGCGCTGCATGGGATTAGTCAATGAAAAATAATATTGAAGTTGCACAGACCTGGGACTCGAACCCAGGTCTTGGATGTTATTGCCTTGATAGTTTGCCAGCTGAGCCATGAAACATATGTTAATATATTATAACAAACAAATAACAAAAAGGAAAATGAGTTAATGGCCTGGAAAAGCGCGCGAGAGTTTAAATGAGCCAGTCAGCGTGTGACATGTAATCGTCTTCTCCACCTTCCCTGAAAACAAAACCATACGGCAACGGTTTCTTAAGCGTGGTTTAAGGTTGCTTTAGAGAAAATAGCGACTAGCGCTACACAACTCATAAATTAATCGCGATCATGGCTTCTTCTTCGTCTAAGTCTGCTGATTGCAATGGTGGTGGTCTGGAATCCTGATTTTTCCTTGGGTGAAAAACCCCAATTCAAGAACTCTGAAAACCCTAAAAGTCAGTTATGGCATATTTGTATATAACGCGTAAAAACGTAATTAAATCACATGGTAAGCATCAGAAAGCATCATTGAATAAGAATATGTAAATCAAATGTCATGGAAATGCCTTAAAATCAAGATGCGTGTATGCAATTTTGTGAGAAAATTTTGAGTTCTGTACAGCGATTCTTTGCCTTTTGATGAGTGTTATGAATTGGAATATGATCAGTGAACCACAAGGAAGCTTTTGGAATGAATTTCGTGCCTTGAATCCACCTAGAACACTGATTTCAGTTTTGAGTTTTATTGAGTTTTTTTCAAGTTTGTATCTTGTTCTTCTGCGCAGCTTTGGGTGTTTTTGGATTAGGTTTGTATTCCTGGTTATGTAGTGAGCATATTAGGTTAAGAAAATTGGCCAAGATCTCTTGCAATCATTGATTTGGATATTTGATTTTTTAAGGATCCTTTTGAATCTTTTTCATGTGTATTTTGCTCAATCATGCTCAAATTGAACCAAATCTTTCCATGTTGGGATCTGCACGAATTATAGAGTCTAGAATGTGTATAAAAAGATTTGTTTGGTTCATTTAGATATTTTTCACATATTTATATAATTTAAATGAATTAATATGAATAATAATTCAAATAAATAAATAAAAAATGAGAAAATACTTCCCTTTGGGCCAAGTGGTCGTGCACATGCTTAGAATGATGAATCATGGAAGAAAAATGGGCCCATTAGCAATTTTAGGTCATTTGAAGTAAGGTTGACTTTTCAAAATTCCCAAATATTTCCCAACTTCCACAAGGCATAACTTGCTCAATTTTTAAGCTTTTCTCATGTTCTTGGACATTTTGGAAAGGTCTTTGAGTCCTTTAACCAATGCCTTTGGTCCCATGTCATATTGATTTACCAATCTCAAGTTATGGTCTTTGACTTAAAGTCCCTTTTTGTTGACTTTTGAAAATGACCTATAATGTTGAAATTGATAACTTTTTGTGAGAGCATTTCTTGGACTTGAAGTATGAAGATGAGTTGTAGGAAATGTCTTTCTCTTCAAAATGAGCTTTGGATGTAATTTTTCTGATAATCCATGTGAAAGTTATGCCCTGGTCAATTTCAGTTGACTTTTTCAGCTGTCCAAATAAGGAAACTTTTGCATCTTTGATGATTTCTGAGCCAAATTTTGAGAATCATGATCAAGCATTGATCAAATGATGTTTGTGGCTTCAAAATGATATGTTGACCAAAAATTTGAACTTTTGACTGTCAAATGACCATTTTGCCCCTACAGTTGACTGCAGTGCAATTTAGGGTTTTGACTGTGCAATTTTGAGCTGAATGCCTTGAAACTTGATATGAGGATGCTTGACCACATTTGTAGGCATGTGAGACTTGATTGGGCCTTTGAAACCTTCACTTCCTTGATCAGAACACAAACCCTAGTTTTGACTGTATAGGAGACAGTTGGACTGTGCAACCCTTGGGGAATTTTGCAGCTTGACTTGGCAACTTTTTGAAGAATATGGGAGGGCAAATTTTGGGGTGCAACAGTTGCCCCTGTTCAATCTTCTTAGACCTGAGGATGTAGATTGGCTTGCGTGCCTTTCGTAATCCGAGGGTAGAAGATGATTGAACACTAGAGTGCCCAGAAATTTGCGCTCACATAGTAACAGTGATGATGGAATGGGCTTATAGATGCCATTTAGGGATTGCTGGATAGGATGATGGGCTTATAGATGCCATCTGGATGTTGATCGCGTAGGAGATTCCTTAGCGAGAACCTGCATACCTGCAAAAGAAAAATGAGTATCTGACACGTTGCAGGAGCTGATTTTAGATGCTTGGCATAGATATGTCCTGACTGGTTACAGGAGCTGAGTCTGGAGCTTCATAAGATGATGAATGAACCAGGTATGGTTATTGCCTTAGCATGAATGGTAAGAGAACCTTGGGTGATTTCAACTTCAACAACGCTCGTTGAGAAAAATCTTGGCGGGAATTACCATCTTTGCAATATCGGGAAGAGAACCATAGAAAATTATAATCTGAAAGGAATGATCACCTCACTCAACGTCGGAGAGGGAAACATCTGAAAAAGGAATTACCACCTCACACACCGTCGGAGAGGGAACCATAGGAGACTATCACCTCACACTCCTCGGCGGAGAGGGAAACATCTGAAGAAGGAATTACCACCTCACGCACTTGTCGGAGAGGGGACCATAAGAGACTATCACCTCACACTCATCGTAGGAGAGGGAAACATCTGAAGAAGGAATTACCACCTCACGCACTTGTCGGAGAGGGGACCATAGGAGACTATCACCTCACTCACCGTCGGAGAGGGAAACATCTGAAAAGGACTTACCACCTCACTCACCGTCGGAGAGGGAATCATAGGAGACTATCACCTCACTCACCGTCGGAGAGGGAAACATCTGAAAAGGAATTACCACCTCACTCACCGTCGGAGAGGGGACCGTTTGAAAAGGAATGATCGCCTCACTCACCGTCGGAGAGGGAACCATCTGGGATAACTTCTACTGAGTCTTCATCAGAAAAATCTGTTGGGAGTCGATTTAGCTAGACTAGAGAAGGCCTTGGACGGGATAACAACAGAGAATCTTAGGGTCGATTAACTGAACCGGTCTAGGTCTTGAAATGTCTTCAATTGGAATAAGTGTCAGAACGTCGCCATATCTGGTTCATATCTGGACTATATCTGGAAGGAAATCTGGAAGCAGCATCAGAACGTCACCATATCTGGTTTACATCTGAAACTATATCTGGAAGGAAATCTGGAAGCAGCATCAGAACGTCACCATATCTGGTTTACATCTGAAACTATATCTGGAAGGAAATCTGGAAGCAGTATCAGAACGTCACCATCTCTAGTTTACATCTGAAACTATATCTAGAAGGATATCTGGAAGCAGTATCAGAACGTCACCATATCTGGTTTACATCTGAAACTATATCTGGAAGGAAATCTGGAAACAGTATCAGAACGTCACCATCTCTAGTTTACATCTGAAACTATATCTAGAAGGATATCTGGAAGCAGTATCAGAACGTCACCATCTCTGGGTCATATCTGAAACTATATCTGGAAGGAAATCTAGAAGCAGCATCAGAACGTCACCATATTTGGGTCATATCTGAAACTATATCTAGAAGGAAATCTGGAAGCAGTATCAGAACGTCACCATATCTGGGTCATATCTGAAACTATATCTAGAAAGAAATCTGGAAGTAGCGTCAGAACGTCACCATATCTGGTTCACATCTGAAACTATATCAAGAATGAATTGCGATAGTTGATAGTAGTCATTTTTGTATTGATCTTTTTCCTGAAAAGGTAGAACATAATTGTATGCAAAATCATGATGCATGAACTGTATGTCTTTAAAATCAATGAGATTCGTGTAATATGATGCATATGCATGCTATAATGATGTATGTGACGTTTTATGAATGTATGTTTGTCTAAGAAAATAAATCCTTGACGGGTGCCGGGAAGTCGTATCCTGGGCTGATGTTGAAGAATAGTTGCAAGAATTCCAATAGGCGAAGATAACTCCGTTGGGGAATAAACTTGGCGAAAGGAGGATTCTGCGGGGAGAAAAGATACTATAGCGGCCATGCTGGGAAGTAATACTCTGTGGGAAGAGGGATGCCTTGCTGATTGTTGATAGTAACCTGCTGAGGGCATCCTTGTTGTTGGAAGTATTGATGGACTTCGCTGGGGTAAGAAGACTGTATCGAGGGCGCTCTTTCCGTGGCTTTTGGCTGAGGATAACCCAGTTATATCCTATTAAGGAAATAACTCTTTAAATCAAGCCGGACGACGCGTTCGTGCTCTGCGGGGGGATAAGCTTCCAGAATCAACTGGTGATACGCTTACTGCTTGGGGAGATGGATTCCAACTTTCCTGGGGAAGCTGGGTTGGACTCTCCTGGGGAGGTATTGAACTGTATTGGTTATGTTCTTCAACAGGACCTACCCTGATACCTTGGAGGATAGAACAATCAGACTGCTCAGACCAACCTTTATTGCCCATGTTTCTTGTGGGGTGCTGATAGTTGTTGGCGGATAAACCTTCTTCTGGTAGACAGATGGCGGGACATAGTCGTACGCTTTTAATCCCTAACTTTTGCCTGGACCGCCCTTTCGGGTTTTCAGTCCACCGGGATACCCATTTTTGCCCAAGCCGCCTTTTCAGGTTTTCGACTTGCCGGGTGTACAGATTTTTCATGTCATCCCTTCATTTTGCCCGAACCCTTTTGGTTCGCCGGGAAGCCCTTATTTTTGCCTAGGTGTGTCAACCTAGCGGGTCTTTGATTATGCGTAGTATTTTTTCGACTATGTCCACGCTCTTAGAATGCAGGTAGGTGCCCCTGGCTGCTTGTGTTGCCATATTACCAGAAGGTGTCTGATCGTGCAAGATTCGTTGCTGGAGTGCCCCAAGTGACTCAGGCAGAGATTTGCCCCAGGCTTTTTGGCCTTTTGAGAGATTCTCTGGATCTTGACTTAACTGCCCCAGATGGTAGACCATGATCATGCCGTGCCCCTTGATTGGAGATACTCTTGTTCATTAGACTTTCGTCATGCGAATTTCTATGCTGTTCAAACAAAAAGTCATATGCAAACAAAGTTATGTTAAAAATGCAAAGCTTATGTCTGTCTCAAAGATTTTGAAAATGCATTCTTTTTTCATAAAACAAGTGAATGTTTGTAAAACGTGATGTCAACTCCGTATTTACCGTAGGCCTTAAGGAGTCAGGATACCTTTCGTAATAGTATGCTTTCGAACTAACCCATGCTTCAGCTAGGACTTTTAAGGGTTATAACGTGGCCTGGTTCACGGTTTAAGAAACAAAGGATAAAGGCTCAAATTATTTGTACCCACCCGCTCTTCGTGATGTTCTCCAAACCTAAACTCAGTTGATCGTGCGTTAGACCTTGCTTGAGTCTTTGCTTTGATGTTCCAATAATGGTTCAGATGTTGATGATTTATTCTGAATAGGCAGTCATTTTTGCTTTGGTTGAGGGTTTGTGAGACCTCTTTCTTGATTTTGTTATCCCTTTCTTTTTTTGCCTGAACTGTTTCCTTTTTTGGAATCACAGTCAGCGGGATGCCCCAGTTTCATAAGTCCCCTTTGTAGGTTTAGACTTTTTGGGCTTTTCATTTATGAATTTTGATGATGACTGCCTGTCCTTTTGATTGTTCTGAACCATTACTGTCTTTGTTCGTTTCGTAAAGATCTCTTCGGTGCCATTCGTCATGCACTTGGATCAACTGAGGGAACTACCCTGCCCCAGGTTATGATTAAGGGTTTCAATTTTCGAAAATAAAACTCCTACTTCTTTGGCTCAGATGGGTTGACGAGGGATTATCTTCCTTATAACTCCAGTGTTTAGGATTTGAAACAATGCCTGTACCTCATCAGCGGGGTCTGTTCAAAAGCATACTGTAAAAGATAGCGGTATCGTTTTCGTCATCCTCCCTCAAGAGGCTCAGAATTATTAACCAAGAGTTGATCATCAGAAAAAATATGAAAAGAATTTTGAATATAATGAAAACAATTGTATTAATTCCCAAAACAGACATATGCGATGCATTAATAGAATAAAAGAGTTTGTTATGACATTAATTGTTTATATAAGCAAAGAAAAACACAACTCAGAAATTCAAATAAACAAAAGGTCTTCAACGATTGGGTAACGGAGCAGTGATTATGCTCGGAGTCTCAGGCACTTCAAACTGAATCTCCCCGGCGTCGATCATGTCTTGAATTTTGTTCTAGAGCGGCCAGCAGTTGTCCGTAGTATGCCCCGGGCTATCAGAATGATATGCGCACCTGTCATTGGGATGATAGTTGGGCGCAGAAGTGTTCGGATTCCGAAGAGGAGCCCTTAAGGTGATCAGCCCTGCCTTCAACATTTGTTGCAGTGCTTGATCCAGCGACATGTTGAGTTTGGTATACTGTCGTTTCTCCTTTCGTTGTTGCCCCTGTCCTTGTTGAGCAGGTCCGGGATTGGAGGTCTGGATTGCCCCTACCTCATGACGGCTCTTTTTACCGTGCACAGCATTGGATTCTTTCTTTCCATGATGAGGCTTTTTATCCGAAGGTGCAGCCTCTTGAATTTTCCCAGACCGGATGCCGGCTTCAATTCTCTCCCCATTCAAGATAAGATCTGTGAACCCAGCAGAAGAATTCCCGATGAGATGGTTGAAAAATGGCCCAGATAGGGTCCCCAAGAACATGTCTACCAACTCTCGATCAGTCAATGGTGGCTGCACCCTGCCAGCCAGGTCTCTCCACTTCTGAGCGTACTCCTTAAAACCTTTGCTTGCACCTATCGACATACCCTGGAGTTGGGTACGTGTGGGGGCAAGGTCGGCATTGTACTGGTACTGCTTATAGAAAGCAGTTGCCAACTCCTCCCAGTTACGAACTTTGGTCCCATCCAGTTGATAGAACCATTCGAGGTGAGTCCCTGAAAGACTTTCCTGGAAGAAGTGGATCCACAAGTTTTTATCTGCTGAGTATGGCTGAATCTTCCGAACATAGGACCTGAGATGTAACTTGGGACAAGACGCCCCGTCATATTTAGTGAATGATGGTGCCTTGAACTTCCGAGGGATGATCACACCAGTTGACAAACCCAAATCTCCAAGATCCAGCCCAGGTACCTGTTGGATCTCCATAGCATTCAGCCTATCCTCCAACTGTTTGTACTTGTCCTCAGCCGGAGGGTACTGTTCGTCGTCGAAATCTGTTTCATTGTCAGAGACCACTGGGCTGGGAATCCTTTCCTCTTGATGGCTGCTTTTTCCCACAGATGGAGTTGTCCTCTCAGTTTCAATCTGCGGTGCATTCCCAGATCTGCGTCTAGGGCTGAACAAGACAGTCCTCTTCTTTTTCTTGTCCTTCTTCAAGAGCAGAGCCTTCAGATCTTGCTGCCCCTGGGTCAAATTCATGATCAACTCTTGGAACTGGGCGTTCTGAGCCTGGAGGTCCTTGATAGTGTGCTCGGTTGAAGATTCAGGATTCATGACGATCGGCTGAAATAAACAGCGAAGAAGGGTAAGCAACCTGTCAAAGGGACACCTGCAATGCAATGAGATGTATGACATGCATGTAATGTTTTCAAGGACCTCGCGGGAGAAACAAGAAAATTTGTTAGCATTTGAATTTGCAGCTTGATGGAAAGAAACCCATGTTGTTGAGAATTCTTCTCCAAGGGTCAAAGGCTCACCATGTCCAGTGGGTCATAGCCCCTGACAACCTTGGTTAGAGGAAAATAAATCCTCTTTGCCCCTTGCTGGACAGTTGGTTCATCATGACCTGCATCACAAGCCCTTGAGATCCTTGAAATGGATTAGGATGTATGCAATGGTATGATGTCATGCTATGCATGGGGTGATGTAGGTAAATCCTGTTATGAGTCCCAATTAAGGACTATAAACAAACCCTGCAAGAAATTTAGTATACTTTGTTATGAGTCCCCATTAAGGACTATAAACAAAACCTGCAAGAAATTTAGTATACTTTGTTATGAGTCCCAATTAAGGACTATAAACAAAACCTGCCAAAAATTCGGTAAACTTTGTCATGAGTCCTAGTTAAGGACTATAAATAAAACCTACAAGAAATTTGGTAAACCTTGTCATGAGTCCTAGTTAAGGACTATAAACAAAACCTGCAAGAAATTCGGTAAACTTTGTCATGAGTCCTAGTTAAGGACTATAAACGAAACCTGTAAGTAGTTCATGTGTCAGCTAACAAGCATGCAAGTAGGCAAGTACAAAGGCACACAAGTCACACAAAAGAGCCCTTAGAGTTTAGGCCAGCATGAGGTCTAGGTATTACCCTCTTGAAGTTGGTGGGTTCAACCTGTCCTAATCAAAGTAACCGGGTTCTAAGGTTCCCAATATCACGGGATTGCTTTCATTGTTCATCGTTTCGATTTAGCCACTGAACTGGCGACCGAAATATTCCAGGAAAGCAACCCTCAATTGAGTGTAGTATCGAGTATCAACCAACCTCGGACTGCACCAAAGTCAGTTATCTCACTACCCTAAAGAGGCCAAGATAGTTCAATTAAGGTTCCTGAGGTCTGTTGATGCTTCACGATACCACGCGGAGGCCCCGTACTCTCCTTGACTGAACTCAAGGGTTACCGGTACACACCAAATTGCCACATCAACGTAGCAGACTGTTTCAACCATGTCGGTATACCCCGCACAGTTCCCTCACAGCCTTGTTGCTACTTTCTAAGAAAGGTATCCCCAGATCCGGGTTAGGATCTATAGAACTCCCAAGACAGTCCCACAATTTAAAGCACACAAGGAAAACAATTGAAAACACAGTTATGAACTAGCCCTAAGGTACACCTCACTTTATAAGATAATCCCCAGCAGAGTCGCCAGTTCTGTGATCAATGGATCTGGAACTGACTGTTTAACGCTGGTTCGCGAAAATGTCGCGGAAGCAAGAGTCGCCACCGTCTTTTATTTTTCTCCAAATGGAAAGGACAAAAGCACAGAAAAATTCCTTTAAAGAGATCGCTCTCGGTTCGGGAGGTAGGTTATAGAAAGGGAAGGTGTTAGCACCCTTTCTATCCATGGTTATCCATGGGCTCTTAGATACTTGCTCATTGTGTTTTCAAAAAGGGTTTGTTTGCTTTTCAATTGTGGGTTTAAAAGTTTCTTTAAAAAATTTCAGTTCGACTCGTACGTCAGAGTGTTTGAAAAATTTGCTTTGAAAGCTTTTGAAAAGTGTTGGTGTAAAAAGATTTTAGTTTGTTTTGAAGAGAGAAAGTATCCTTGAGAACCTACCTACCCTAAGGAATTCGTCTGTGTAAAAGTCCTTTAAAGTAGTGCCATCCCACCATTGAGAGGTAGGTAGCACCACCGTTGGAGGTGTTCTGGTCAATACGAGTTTGTAGGGACATGGTGATCACCAGAGCAATGGGAAGACACCTTAGAAGCTACCCTCATGCCAGGTTCCCGGATCATGAGGACTTACTAAGACATCCTCTACTCGACGATCACCTTTCGAGGCAAGGCAACAGTGAGGCGTACCCTAGGGGTGGTGTGTGCGATTCGTGTGTCGTTTTCATTGATATTTGTCTTGTCATGTTTATTGGTGTTCTACGCTTGATTTTATTTTAAGTCCATACATTCTTTCATGCTTATTTAACAGTTAAAAGTTGCGGGAAAATAAATCTACAACTATTACAAATGGCGCGGGTCCACATCGCCAAAATTAAACCGGACCCGATTTGACGGAAAGTAAATAAAGCGAAAGAAAATAAAAGTGCGAGCAATTGTTTACACGGCTTTGGGAGAGATACATAATTATTTGAGCGAAATAAATAAATACGCGAAATAAAGGAATTAAAAACAAAACTAGGGCGTTGGACCCTTTTGCAAAAATATTTAAAGTTAATGAATTAATTAATTAGAATTAAGGAGGAATTAAAATTAGAAATTAAAAAAAGAATGTTTTTGGTATTTTGAGTGTTTTTAAGATTTAATAGAAAAAAGAGAATTAATTATAACTAAAATAAAATGTCAAACCCTAATTCTAATTATTATTTTTTAGTTATTAAGAAAATGTTGAAATTTTTAACTAAATGAAACCCTAATTTTTATGAACAAATTTAATTATGAAAAATAAATAAAATAAATATTATCATGGTCAAAGGTAAATTTAAATAAAACAATAATTAAACCTATTTCTACATATTTTTTGTATTTTTGTTAAAAAGGATTAAAATTGCAACCTAATTAAAACTAAATATTTACATGCAATTATTTATAAAAAATATTGAAATAAATAAATATTTTATTTTGTTCTTTTTCTGATTTTTTGTGCATTTTATAATTTGTAAAAATAATTAATTAATTTAAACAAATAAAGAAAACAAAATCATAATTAAAAATAAAATAAACAAAAATATAAAGAAAGCAAACCAGGGGGGTTCAGGCCCCAAAGTGGAGGTATAGGCCTTAGAATGCTGGCCCATTTAATATTCAGATCCATTGACTTTTTGAGTAGCGTGTGGTGCATTGACTAAGGCTTAGCGTGCTCATCAATTCTACGCCTTTGGATTGATCTCCAGGAGGACGTGTCATGCTTGATTAGGAGACACATAGTATATCCAAATATTAAGCGCTGCATGGGATTAGTCAATGAAAAATAATATTGAAGTTGCACAGACCTGGGACTCGAACCCAGGTCTTGGATGTTATTGCCTTGATAGTTTGCCAGCTGAGCCATGAAACATATGTTAATATATTATAACAAACAAATAACAAAAAGGAAAATGAGTTAATGGCCTGGAAAAGCGCGCGAGAGTTTAAATGAGCCAGTCAGCGTGTGACATGTAATCGTCTTCTCCACCTTCCCTGAAAACAAAACCATACGGCAACGGTTTCTTAAGCGTGGTTTAAGGTTGCTTTAGAGAAAATAGCGACTAGCGCTACACAACTCATAAATTAATCGCGATCATGGCTTCTTCTTCGTCTAAGTCTGCTGATTGCAATGGTGGTGGTCTGGAATCCTGATTTTTCCTTGGGTGAAAAACCCCAATTCAAGAACTCTGAAAACCCTAAAAGTCAGTTATGGCATATTTGTATATAACGCGTAAAAACGTAATTAAATCACATGGTAAGCATCAGAAAGCATCATTGAATAAGAATATGTAAATCAAATGTCATGGAAATGCCTTAAAATCAAGATGCGTGTATGCAATTTTGTGAGAAAATTTTGAGTTCTGTACAGCGATTCTTTGCCTTTTGATGAGTGTTATGAATTGGAATATGATCAGTGAACCACAAGGAAGCTTTTGGAATGAATTTCGTGCCTTGAATCCACCTAGAACACTGATTTCAGTTTTGAGTTTTATTGAGTTTTTTTCAAGTTTGTATCTTGTTCTTCTGCGCAGCTTTGGGTGTTTTTGGATTAGGTTTGTATTCCTGGTTATGTAGTGAGCATATTAGGTTAAGAAAATTGGCCAAGATCTCTTGCAATCATTGATTTGGATATTTGATTTTTTAAGGATCCTTTTGAATCTTTTTCATGTGTATTTTGCTCAATCATGCTCAAATTGAACCAAATCTTTCCATGTTGGGATCTGCACGAATTATAGAGTCTAGAATGTGTATAAAAAGATTTGTTTGGTTCATTTAGATATTTTTCACATATTTATATAATTTAAATGAATTAATATGAATAATAATTCAAATAAATAAATAAAAAATGAGAAAATACTTCCCTTTGGGCCAAGTGGTCGTGCACATGCTTAGAATGATGAATCATGGAATAAAAATGGGCCCATTAGCAATTTCAGGTCATTTGAAGTAAGGTTGACTTTTCAAAATTCCCAAAAATTTCCCAACTTCCACAAGGCATAACTTGCTCAATTTTTAAGCTTTTCTCATGTTCTTGGACATTTTGGAAAGGTCTTTGAGTCCTTTAACCAATGCCTTTGGTCCCATGTCATTTTGATTTACCAATCTCAAGTTATGGTCTTTGACTTAAAGTCCCTTTTTGTTGACTTTTGAAAATGACCTATAATGTTGAAATTGATAACTTTTTGTGAGAGCATTTCTTGGACTTGAAGTATGAAGATGAGTTGTAGGAAATGTCTTTCTCTTCAAAATGAGCTTTGGATGGAATTTTTCTGATAATCCATGTGAAAGTTATGCCCTGGTCAATTTCAGTTGACTTTTTCAGCTGTCCAAATAAGGAAACTTTTGCATCTTTGATGATTTCTGAGCCAAATTTTGAGAATCATGATCAAGCATTTATCAAATGATGTTTGTGGCTTCAAAATGATATGTTGACCAAAAATTTGAACTTTTGACTGTCAAATGACCATTTTGCCCCTACAGTTGACTGCAGTGCAATTTAGGGTTTTGACTGTGCAATTTTGAGCTGAATGCCTTGAAACTTGATATGAGGATGCTTGACCACATTTGTAGGCATGTGAGACTTGATTGGGCCTTTGAAACCTTCACTTCCTTGATCAGAACACAAACCCTAGTTTTGACTGTATAGGAGACAGTTGGACTGTGCAACCCTTGGGGAATTTTGCAGCTTGACTTGGCAACTTTTTGAAGAATATGGGAGGGCAAATTTTGGGGTGCAACACTAGGAAAGTTGGAATTCATATCCCCAAGCAGTAAGCTTATCCTTCGCAAGGCACGAACGCGTCGCCCGGCTTTATTCAAAGAGTGTATTTCCTTAACAGGATATAACTGGGTTATCCTCAGCCAAAAGCCACGGAAAGAACGTCGTCAGCAAAGTCTTCCTACCCCCAGCAAGTAACTCTCAACAATTCAGCAAGGCATCCCTCTTCCCACAGAGTATTGCTTCTCAGCATGATTACTAGAGTATTTGTCTCCCCGCAGAGTAACCCATTCGCCAAGTTCATCCCCCAACGGAGTCATCTTCTCCTACCGGTATTCTTGCAGTTATCATCCCCAGTGGAAGCAAAATCTGCTCCTCAACATCAGCCCAGGATACGACTTCCCGGCACCCGTCAAGGATTTATTTTCTTAGACAAAAATACATTCATAAACAATCACGTCTTCATACATTATAGCATGCATATGCATCATACTATACGCATCTCATTGATATTGAAGACATACAGTTCATGCATCACGATTTTGCATATAATTATGTTTTGCCTTTTCAGGAAAAAAGGTCAATACAAAAATGACTACTATCAACTATCGCAATTTTTTCTAGATATAGTTTCAGATGTAAACCAGAGATGGTGACGTTCTGATGCTGCTTCCAGAATTCCTTCTAGATATAGTTTCGGATATGACCCAGAGATGGAGACGTTCTGATACTGCTTCCAGAATTCCTTCTAGATATAGTTTCAGATATGACCCAGAGATGGTGACGTTCTGACGCTGCTTCCAGATTTCCTTCTAGATATAGTTTCGGATATGACCCAGAGATGGTGACGTTCTGATACTGCTTCCAGAATTCCTTCTAGATATAGTTTCAGATATGATCCAGAGATGGTGACGTTCTGACGCTGCTTCCAGAATTCCTTCTAGATATAGTTTCGGATATGACCCAGAGATGGTGACGTTCTGATACTGCTTCCAGACATCCTTCTAGATATAGTTTCAGATATGACCCAGAGATGGTGACGTTCTGACGCTGCTTCCAGAATTCCTTCTAGATATAGTTTCGGATATGACCCAGAGATGGTGACGTTCTGATACTGCTTCCAGACATCCTTCTAGATATAGTTTCAGATATGACCCAGAGATGGTGACGTTCTGACGTTGCTTCCAGATTTCCTTCTAGATATAGTTTCGGATATGACCCAGAGATGGTGACATTCTGATACTGCTTCCAGAATTCCTTCTAGATATAGTTTCAGATATGATCCAGATATGGTGACGTTCTGATGCTGCTTCCAGACATCCTTCTAGATATAGTTTCGGATATGACCCAGAGATGGTGACGTTCTGATACTGCTTCCAGACATCCTTCTAGATATAGTTTCAGATATGACCCAGAGATGGTGACGTTCTGACGCTGCTTCCAGATTTCCTTCTAGATATAGTTTCGGATATGACCCAGAGATGGTGACGTTCTGATACTGCTTCCAGACATCCTTCTAGATATAGTTTCAGATATGACCCAGAGATGGTGACGTTCTGACGCTGCTTCCAGATTTCCTTCTAGATATAGTTTCGGATATGACCCAGAGATGGTGACGTTTTGATACTGCTTCCAGAATTCCTTCTAGATATAGTTTCAGATATGATCCAGATATGGTGACGTTCTGATGTTGCTTCCAGAATTCCTTCTAGATATAGTTTCGGATATGACCCATAGATGGTGACGTTCTGATACTGCTTCCAGACATCCTTCTAGATATAGTTTCAGATATGATCCAGAGATGGTGACGTTCTGACGCTGCTTCCAGATTTCCTTCCAGATATAGTTTCAGATATGACCCAGATATGGTGACGTTCTGATGCTGCTTCCAGATATCCTTCTAGATATAGTTTCAGATATGATCCAGAGATGGTGACGTTCTGACGCTGCTTCCAGATTTCCTTCCAGATATAGTTTCAGATATGACCCAGATATGGTGACGTTCTGATGCTGCTTCCAGATATCCTTCTAGATATAGTTTCAGATATGATCCAGAGATGGTGACGTTCTGACGCTGCTTCCAGATTTCCTTCCAGATATAGTTTCAGATATGATCCAGATATGGTGACGTTCTGATGCTGCTTCCAGATTTCCTTCCAGATATAGTTTCAGATATGATCCAGATATGGTGACGTTCTGATGCTGCTTCCAGATCTCCTTCCAGATATAGTCCAGATGTAAACCAGATATGGCAACGTTCTGACACTTATTCCAGTTGAAGATATTTCAAAACCTCCTCTAGTCCAGCTAAATCGATGCCCAACAGATTTTTCTGTTAAAGACTCAGCAGTCTCCTATGGTTCCCTCTCCAACAGTGTGTGAGGTGGTAAGTCCTTTACAGATGTTTCCCTCTCCGACGATGAGTGTGAGGTGATAGTCTCTTATGGTTCCCTCTCCGACGGTGTGTGAGGTGACAATTCCTTTTCAGATGTTTCCCTCTCCGACGTTGAGTGAGGTGATCATTCCCTTTCAGATTATAATTTTCTATGGTTCTCGTCCCGATCCTGCGAAGATGGTATTTCCCACCAAGATTTTCTCAACGAGCGTTGTTGAAGTTAAAGTCACCCAAGGTTCTCTTACCATTCAGGCTGAGGTACTCATTTGTTCTTTTGCAGGTATGCAGGTTCTCGCTAAGGAATCTCCTACGCGATCAACATCCAGATGGCATCTATAAGCCCATCATCCTATCCAGCAATCTCCAAATGGCATCTATAAGCCCATTCCCCCATCACACTGCTAACATGTGAGCGCAAATTTCTGGGCACTCTAGTGTCCAATCATCTTCTACCCTCGGATTACGAAAGGCACGTCAGCCAATCTACATCCTCAGGTCTAAGAAGATTGAACAGGGGCAACTGTTGTACCCCAAAATTTGCCCTCCCATATTCTTCAAGAAATTGCCAAGCCAAGTCACAAAATTCCCCAAAGGTTGCCCAGTGCAAATGTCCCCTATACAGTCAAAACTAGGGTTTGAGTTCTGATCAAGGAAATAAAGTTTTCAAAGGCCCAATCAAGTCTCATATGCCTACAAATATGGTCAAGCATCCTCATATCAAGTTTCAAGGCATTCAGCTCAAAATTGCACAGTCAAAACCCTAAATTGCACTACAGTCAACTGTAGGGGCAAAATGGTCATTTGACAGTCAAAAGTTCAAATTTTTGGTCAACATATCATTTTGAAGCCACAAACATCATTTGATCAATGCTTGATCATGATTCTCAAAGTTTGGCTCAGAAATCATCAAAGATGCAAAAGTTTCCTTATTTGGACAGCTGAAAAAGTCAACTGAAATTGACCAGGGCATAACTTTCACATGGATTATTAGAAAAATCCCATCCAAAGCTCATTTTGAAGATAAAGACATTTCCTACAACTCCTCTTCATACTTCAAGTCCAAGAAATTCTCTCACAAAAAGTTATCAATTTCAACATTATAGGTCATTTTCAAAAGTCAACAAAAAGGGACTTTAAGTCAAAGGCCATAACTTGAGATTGGTAAATCAAAATGACATGGGACCAAAGGCATTGGTTAGAGGACTCAAAGACCTTTCTAAAATGTCCAAGAACATGAGCAAATCTTAAAAATTGAGCAAGTTATGCATTGGAGAAGTTGGGAAATTTTTGTGAAATGGCCAAAATCATTTATCCTTGAAATCTCATTTTTGACAAAAGGGGCCCACTTTTTCCACTTGAATTAACTTGAACATGCTTCCCACGTGTCCCATCTTTTATTTCAGATTTTTTTATTAATTTTTTCATTTTTATTGATTTTTATTGGATTTAATTAGTTTTAAATCTTTTAAAATCAAAAGAAATTCAAAAATTGATTTAAGAGGGATATTTTGGCTTTGACTAGCCTTGAAACACCATTATGTGCCTACCATTTTTCGTGCTAAGGCTTAATCAAGGCAAAAATTCAAAAATGAAGCAAAATTGGAAAGTTGATAATGGTGGTTTATGAGAAAATCCAAACCATCAAAGCAAGGTGTTATTGACCATAACTCCCATCCAAACATATTGCTAGGGTATATACAAATGATCAGAACAAGATTTTACACCCTAAGCTGCGCAGAAGAACAAGATACAAACTTGGAATTTTCACTTAAAAAAGCAAAACTGAAATCAACCTTAGAGGTCGATTCAAGTCCTAATATTGATTCCATTGGCTTCCTCAAGGTTCCCAGAAGCAATTCCAATCCCAAACATCCATCAACACGCCAAGAACTGGTAGATTGAACCTCAACTGTGTCCAAAAATTTCTGGGATCGTGCATCATGATTTATGCATACTTTGCCATTTTTATTCATTGATTCATGTTTGTTATGAGTTTCTGATGCTAACCATATAGTTTGATTGCGTTTTTGTGTTATATATGCGATTTAGCCATTGATGCAGTTTAGGGTTTGCAGAGCTCCCAATTGGGGATTTTGAAACCAAGTAAAATTGGGATCCCAAACCACCACCACTCAGACCAGAAAGCTTGGACGAAGAAGATGCAATGTTCGCGCCAAATTTATGTTTAGAGATGGGCTATTCGCTATTTTTCAATAGCCTGCCTAAACCCACGCCATAGAAACCGTTGCTGAATGTTTATGTTACAGGGAACGTGAAGAAGACGATCACGTGGAAAGCGTTGATTCGCTGTTTTGAATTTCGCGCGTTTTCAATCCATTAACGCGTTGCTTCCTTTTTATTATTTGTTTGTCTAACATATGTAACACGCGCTCAATGGCTCAGCTGGAAAATGCTTGTGGCTTCAACATCCAAGACCTGGGTTCGAACCCCAGGTCTATACAATTTCAATATTATTTTTTTCTAATAATTCCTATGCAGCGTTTGTGGTGGAGCGCATGATATACCACCATCATCCAGACGTCCACGTGCCTATGAGAATTAATCAGAGTGCCATGATCAAAGGTGTACCATAAACGCAAGTCAACGCGTTAGCACACAAACTGAAAAAGTCAAACGGATCAAAAAGCTTGCTGGGCCAGAATTTCACATTTAACCTCCACTTTGGGGCCTGAACCCCCCCTGGTTTGCAATTTCTTTCTTTTTTTTTTACTTATTTTTATTTTATTGTTAATTGTTATTTTATTTTATTCAATTGTTTTAATTTAATTAATTATATTTTACAAATTATAAAATACACAAAAAATCAGAAAAAAGAGGAGAATATAATATTTATTTATTTTAATTATTTTCTTGTAAACAAATGTATGTAAATAAACTTAGTATAAATTAGGGTTTTTGCAATATTAATTCTTTTCATAAAATATCTAAAAAATATAGAATTAGGTTTAATAAATTGTATTCCTTTCAATTTTTTTTCTTTTTTTATAATAATAATATTACTTATTTTATTTTCATAATTAAATTGCACATAAAAGAATTTAGGTTTAATTTAGGTTTTAATTTAATATTTTCACAATAAACTTAAAAACCATTAGAATTAGGGTTTGCATCCAATTTTCATTTTATTTAATCTTTTTTTATTAAATCTTAAAAAACCCAAAAAAAACAAAAACATTTAATTTTAATTTTAATTCCTCATTAACTTTAATTTTTTTGCAAAAGGGTCCAACGCCCTCCTTTCGACTTAACTGTTTAATTCCGCGTATTTATCTTATTGCTTAAATAATTATGTATCTCTCCCGAAGCGTTGTAACTTTAACTTCTCGCACTTTTATTTCTTTTGCTTTATTTTTCTGTCAAATCGGGTCCGGTTTAATTTTGGCGATGTGGACCCGCGCCATTTGTAATAGCTTTAGATTTACTTTTCCGCAAATATTAACTGTTAACAAAAAGCATGAAAGAATGTATGGCCTTAAATAAAATCAAGCGTAGAACACTTTAACATGACAAGACAAAAATCAATGAAAACGACACACGAATCGCACACACCACCCCTAGGGTACGCCTCACTGTTGCCTTGCCTCGAAAGGTGATCGTCGAGTAGAGGACGTCTTAGTAAGTCCTCATGATCCGGGAACCTGGCATGAGGGTAGCTTCTAAGGTGTCTTCCCATTACTCTGGTGATCACCATGTCCCTACAAACTCGAATTGACCCGAACACCTCCAACGGTGGTGCTACCTACCTCTCAATGGTGGGATGGCACTACTTTAAGGACATTTACACAGACGAATTCCTTAGGGTAGGTAGAAGACTCGTAGATACTTGCTCTCTTTAAAAAACAAAACAAATCAAAATCTTTTCACACCGACACTTTTCAAAAGCTTTCAAAGCAAATTTTTCAAACACTCTGACGTACGAGTCGAACTGAAATTTTTCAAAGAAACTTTTTTAAAACCCACAATTGAAAAGCAAGCAAACATTTTTGAAAACACATTGAGCAAGTACCTAAGAGCCCATGGATAACCATGGATAGAAAGGGTGCTAACACCTTCCCTTTCTATAACCTACCTCCCGAACCGAGAGCAATCTCTATAAGGAATTTTTCTGTGCTTTTGTCCTTTCCATTTGGAGAAAATAAAAGACGGTGGCGACTCTTGCTTCCGCGACATTTCGCGAACCAGCTTTAAAACAGTCAGTTCCAGATCCACCGATCACACATGTCATTCGATTGGGAAATTCAGACATGTCTGGCAAGTCCTTCGAATGTTCCACCATGGTACTTCTTTCACATGAGACAAAGGCATAGTGTAGAATTTGTGTGTTGAAGCAAGCCATTTCCAAGGAGAATACTGCCCACTCAAACTTCCCTGCAAAGGGGCCATGTGGCCAAATGAAAGGTGTATACAGGAGGTCCCTGCCTTGTGACCTTATTCAAATATGCTCAAACAAAAGTTCGTAAAGAGGGAGCCACATGCCCAAACGAAAGGCATGACTAAGAGTTTGTGCTGAAGGATTCGCACACCCCAAACGAAGGATGCATGCAGCGGATAAAAGGCTCAATCGAAGCTTGCAATACTGGGAAGGCCATTGTCCCAAACGAAGGAGGCAAGATGTGTAATCGAAAGAAGGCAAAAGAGAGGCTTTGGCCTTGTGCATGTTAACATGATAGGAAATTCTGCCTTGTAAGTCTTGGCTAACACGCAGGAAAGATGCTATGTGGCCAAACGAAAGATTTGCACAAACATTCAAATGAAGTCTAGTGCCCAACAGAGCAGGAAATGAACTTGCCCAAATGAGTCCAGTGCCCTAATCGAAGCATCAAATGAACTTTCCCAAATGAGTCCAGTGCCCCAATTGAAGCATGAAATGAACTTGCCCAAATGAGTCCAGTGCCCCAATTGAAGCATGAAATGAACTTGCCCCAAAGGAGTCCAACACTCAAACGAAAGATGCAACTAAAGCCAAAGTGTCCAATCGAAGGATGCAAAATCTAAAAGAACTTGCTTTTCCTTTAATTTTGTCAAAAGAGTATTTTCATCTATTTTATCCTTTTTTTATAGCAATTTCTTCTTTAATCTTGATGCTGAAAAATCCAAATATATTTGTGTAAGCTTGAATTTTTAGGAGCCCCTTGTGAGAAATGTATTGATAAATTAGAGAGAAAATTTTGGGGTACAACAGGAAGAAACAGGGAGGGAGTAGATGGAACGTTGTTGGGGTTGTAGTTGTGAGGGAGGCTGGTACAAGTGGGCATCGATGGAGATTAAAGGCGGATTGGAAAGGGAATTTGGAAGAGGTAATTTTAAGTAATCTATTTGGTTATTTACTGCTTGTTTATGAATTCAATCCTAATGGTACTATTGTTTGGTAAGGGCAGGTTGGGTCTGTGGAAATGGTACAACGGAGGGCGATATGTTCAGTATGGAGACGGAACAGAGAAAGGTTGGGTATTCTATCTTAAACTCAAACAAGGTAAATTTTATCTCTGAATTCACAAAGTCTCTTATGGTAAACGGAGGATTAAGATTGGATCAAATATGATGAGCTGTTATTTTGTTTCTGATTTAATTTCCTATGATTTTTATTCATTGCCAACTTTTGTTTATATGTACAGCAAGTTTCTTTTTCTACTGCAGGTTGCATTTTTTTTGGGTTTTAATTGAAACAATTTTCTGTTCTGTTTTAATTCGTACATGGTTTTTACAACATGAAGTCATGGGATTGAAATAAAAATTGGACAGCCCTTTGTACGATTGAAGCAAGCATTCACATAACATAAAAATGGTGTATAAAGAAGTTTCAAACATGTGAATGAGAAAGTTATGCATACGTAAATAAGGAAGAAGAAATACCTATCGAAGTCTCTTCGATGGAGCTTTTAAAAGAAACAACAAGTTCTCCCTTTGATGCTCAAACCTCTCTTCCTCTTGTTCGTGTTGTTGAAACTTTGAACAAACTTCTCTTTTTTCTATTTTTTTTTCTCTTCTTGAATTTTCCTCTGTGTGTCTCTTGCTGAATTTTTGTATGTTTTTTTTAGATTTTTTCCTTCCTAACTTGCTTTTGTTATATAGGTGAGATAGTGAGAAAATGGGGGGAAATTGGGTGAATTTTGAACAAATGTGGCTGCTGTTTTTTGTGCTTTTTGGTGCAGTTTTTTGTATTGTTAATTTAGTGCAATTTTTGGCTGTTTATTGCAGATGTTTTGACAGATTTTTGGGCATGTTGTAGCAGGATTGTTGGACTGATTTTTATGCAGATTTTAGATAGTTTATGCAGCAAGGTTTTGGACTGGTATAGAGGTTGGTTTGACACAGGTTTGGACATCATGTCTAGGGCTGATTTTTGGAATGTTTTGCTGCTGAAACAGGGCTGAAAAATGGACTGCATTGCAGCATGATATTGGGCTGAAATTGGAGCAAGATTGAAGCCTTGGAATTAATATCATTAGTTCCAGAATTTAATTTTATGTAACATAAATATGAACTTGTCTTGAATATAATTCTCAACTCTTTTGTAATTGAATAGAAAAATAGGAAAATTTTATATTTATGCCTTTGAATTTGTAAAGATTTGTAATTTTCTTGAAATTATTTTGGACTTGTAATTAAATTTGAAATTTGAATAATAATGAACATTTGGAGATTTAAAAATTGAATAGTGTGAATATTTTGGAAATGAATGTTTGAAAGAAAAGATAAATAATGTAATGTTGAAAGAAAATGTGAAAGAATTTGTAGTGTTGAAGAGAATAAACAAAATGCAATATGTTGAAAAAGAAAGAAAAAAATAGTAGAATCATGTGATGCCATTGTGATGTGTAAAAAAATTAATGTGATGTAGTATAGAAAAAGAATTATAGATGTAAAATAAAAAATGTAATATTTTGAAAAAGAAAAATAAATATGATTCATAATATTGAAAGAAGAAGAAAAATGTAAAATCAATGATGTTTTGAAAAATGAATAAAAATTTAGAAAAATATACTGTTTTGAAGAATGAATATGATGGAGTTTGTAATATTGGAAAAAATGTAAGTAGGAAATGTGAATTTTTTGAAAAATAAATATAAATAAAATATAATGCATTTGAAAGAAAAATGTGAAAGAAGAAACCAAGAATTCGATTCGGTGAAATGAGAGACTCAATATCCTTTCTCTGCCTACGATACACAAACTTGGAGTCTAAGCCATGGAAACTTGAATAAGGCTCGCATTTCTCAGAACAAAACAAAGTTGTTAGACCATGCAATTAAATTCCGATTGAAGCTTCCTTAGTGAGTGCTTAATGAAAACTAGAGTTTGAATCATCACGACCCCAATTCGTCCCGTCATGAATCAAAACCCTGGCTCAAAACTAAAGGACAGGAGAAACTTTGAGCATTTGCAATCTTGAACCCTTGACGAATTAATTGACATGTTTGGAGGTCTGAGAAGCTTTGAACATTTAAAAAATCCTAGAAGAAAATTTTAAAGGAAAGGGAGGGAAAATTTTGGGGTACAAAAACCACCTACTCTGGGGGTTACAAAGTCAAGAAGAAAATTCATTATTAGCAGTATTAGTACAAAGCCTAAACAATTCCAGTTTACAATTTCTCTTCTAATTCCTATCCAATGCAACTTCTACCTAAGAACCTCCTAAATATGAGAAATCGTCATCTCACTTCCTAAATCACCACAACGATATCTAACAGTCACAATCCTAGTGACTGTATCAAGAATAACTCAACAAGAAAATCATACTTCCATTATAATACTTAGCAAAGACTCTTGACTAAGAACAATACATGGATTTTCTTCAAAGCTTCATCCAAGAACAATACTCATTTCATTGCCTAAATTCTTCTGGGTGAGAACATAATGTCGACCCCAAGTATCAAAAGATACAAGAGTGACTTACACCATACAATACACAAGAGATCTCAAAACCTAAGACTATTTTCCTTCCCCTAATTTTTTACAATTATTGAAAGTTCTACATAACATTAGGTTAGGTTTTTTCTTAAATACACCTCTGCTAGCTACGAGACTTCGAATTCTGGGCAAGAAGTTTATTGATCCATAAGCTGAGTCATGACCAATTATGGAGCAAAATCTACTTAAATCTTGGAACAAACAATACAAAGTTTCCTAAATTATCTCAAGACCTAGTTTACTAACTAAAGTACAGCTGGAGATATAAAACATGTTCCAAATTAAATCTTCTTTACCTGCGAAATTTCCTGAGATATATCTAAAAGAAATATCACATAATCAAATCAAATCAATCAAGATCTAAAATAGCAGCGCCTACTGTACCAGACCAAGATGTCATGACATCTGCTTCTACATCTAGTTGAAAAACTCATAACATCAAACCTGTTATTACAATTGATAAAAATGTTACAACATCTTAATCAATATTAGTATAGAACTATGTTTTAGCAAAATTATACCAAACCTAAAACCATGGAACTAACAATGTTGTTTTCTTGTCAATTTTGTATACTCTATCTTGCATGATTCATACTTTTTATTTGGTGTTCATGTAAGTTCTTATATGGTATTAGAATACTTTCTAATCAATTATTGCATTTTGTTTGGATTGCAAGTTTTGATTTATGTTTTTGCGTTTTCTTTCCTCTTGTTTCAAATTTTCTAGTTCATTCTCACAGAAGATCAACAACATAATCCTTTTTTTTGCTTATCATTCAGATCATCATGGCCTTGTTCTCGTTTCATACCTCTTGACTGAAGACAATTATATTTCGTAGTGTCGTGCGATGCTTATTATTCTCATTGCAAAGTATTGAGATGTGGTTGGGCCTAATTCAACCCTACAAAACCGGCTTGTAGGGTGAGGATTGCCCCCACTTATAAACACATGTTCAGGCCATATATTGTCCGATGTGGGACTCTTAACACACCCCCTCAAGCCCAGGACTAGACAACTGGAGCGTGGAAATTAAATGGTGGATGGCCCACTGGATCTTAAACGAGGCTCTGATACCATATTGAGATGTGGTTGGGCCTAATTCAACCCTACAAAACCGGCTTGTAGGGTGAGGATTATCACAGAATAACAAATCTGTTAGCTAATTGTTAGCAGTTAGTTAGAAATTAGAATTATTGTTAGAGTTAGTTACATGAGTTAGTTACACAGTTAGGAGTAAGTGGTTGCTATTTAATGTAATTAGCATATTGTAAAAGTAACAGTTTGGAATACAATAAAAATCTATTCAGTTAACTCTTGGTTTTTCTCCTCTCTCAATATGGTATCAGAGCTCTCTTAGAGAGAGCTCTGCTGCAAACTCTGATAATCTCCACGGTGGTTCACTGGAGTTTCGATGGCTGCGAACGTTCCGCCGGTGGCTCCGCCGTATCTGTATTCCTTGCAAGATGTGCAAGTCACTTCTTGTCCGTTGTATGTGCATCCGAACGAGAATCCGGCGACGATTCTTGTTTCTCCGCCACTTTCTGAGAAAAATTACCACAGCTGGTCAAGATCGATGCGAATGAGTTTGTTAACCAAGAACAAACTCGGATTCGTTGATGGAACGCTTCGTGATCCTGGAGAAGATCATGAGATCTATCCGTTTTGGCAACGCTGCAACACAATGGTTCTTGGATGGATGATTCGTTCAATGAATCCGGAGATTGCGCAATCGATCCTGTGGCGAGAAAAAGCAATCGACGTTTGGAAGGAGTTGAAGGAGAGGTTCTCACAGGCAGATCTCTTCCGCATTTCTGAATTACAAGAAGAAATCTACAGTCTCAAGAAAGGAGACATGACGGTAACCAAGTACTTTACAGCTATGAAGATTTTGATTGATGAATTAGAGGTTTTGAAACCATTGCCATCTTGTGTCTGTGATGCACTTGTCAAAATCAAGGCAGAAAGAAATTCGGATCATGTCATTCGATTTCTGCGTGGTTTAGGGGAACAATTCTCCGGTGTGAGGTCGCAAATCATGCTCATGGAGCCTTTGCCAAGCATCAATCGCGTGTTTCAACTCGCAGCACAGCAAGAGAGGCAATTCAGTGTTGAGAATGTGCCTAAGGTTCTTATGGCTAATGTTGCTACTGCTCAAGGTGTTCCTGATTCACAAAAGAATAACAGAGGTGATAGCAATTCATCTAATCGTAGCTATGGCAATGGAACCAATTCTAATAAAGGTTCTCAAGGTTCCAATAGCTACAGAAATCAATACAGGAAGGAATGCTCACATTGTGGCAAAATTGGGCATACTGTGGATGTGTGTTACAAAAAGCATGGGTATCCACAGAGTTACAAGTCCAGGAATTCTCAAGGCGCTTCTCGACATGCTAACATGTCCAACGCCACAGAGGCAGAGGAAGATGATTCCAATTCTGTACATGAGGATAGCTCTCGGTTCAGCTTGACTGAAGATCAGTACAATACTCTACTTGCTTTGTTGCCTTCTCAGGATAAGGTTACTGCAAGGACAGCAAAGGTCAATTTTGCTCCAAGTTCAAGGACTCCAACCATTGCACAAACCAATTCCGTGGCTATGCAAACTCGCAATGGTATAATTCGATTAATTCAATGGATTATTGACACAGGTGCAACTGACCATATTTGTGGTAGCTTAGAACTCTTTGTTACATACAAGAGGATTAAGCCAGTGAAGGTTAAATTGCCCAATGGCAGTTTCTTGGTAGCTCATTTTTCTGGCACCATTTCATTTACTAAGTCCTTTTACTTGGTAGATGTATTATATTTGCCTCAATTTAGCTTCAACCTTATCTCTGTTACAAAGCTTGTTGAAACTTTGAATTGTAAGCTCACTATTGTTCCTAAATTGTGCTTAATACAGGATATGAATGCCTTGAGGATGATTGGTGCAGCTAAAGAGGTTGATGGCTTGTATTACCTGGTTACACCCACAATGAATGCATCCTGTTTAAAGCCAGTTAGACCTGTACCTGCAGTTTCAGCTACTTGTTCTTCCTTGAATTCCCCTTCTAGTTTGTGGCATCATAGGCTTGGCCACCCTTCTTTTGATTGTATTTCCATCTTAGGTAATACTTTTCCCTTTATCAATTGTACAAGAAACCATGTATGTGAGGTTTGCCATTTGGCCAAACAAAGGAAATTGTCCTTTTCTCACAGTAATAGTACATCTAATAAAGCCTTTGATTTGATTCACATTGATATTTGGGGTCCCTCTGCTGTTGCTTCTATAAAAAATAAAAAAAAAAAATAAAAAAAAAATGTTAAGAGTCCCACATCGGACAATATATGGCCTGAACATGTGTTTATAAGTGGGGGAAATCCTCACCCTACAAGCCGGTTTTGTAGGGTTGAATTAGGCCCAACCACATCTCAATACAAAGAGTGTAATTGTATTTATTGATGCCTCAATCCGCAACCTCATGATGATGATCCTCATTATGCAATCTAGAATAGTAATGGAAATGTCATTGCTTTTTGGCTCTTAAATTCGGTTTGAAAAGAACTCATCGCTACCATCATTTATTCATTCACTGCAGTGATAATTTGGAATGAACTTCAAGAGTGTTTTCTTCTAAACAATGTTCCTCGTTTGTTTGAGCTCCACAAATATTTTATCAGTTCACTTTAGGAATCTCTCTCTAGTTGCTTATTATTCTAATATAAAATGACTCTCGAGGGAATTGGGTGAATTTCATCCAATTCACAATTGTGTTTGTGGTGGAGTTGACTTTATGGTTGATCATATCAATTGTGAGTATGTCTGGACTTTCTTGATATGTCTAAACGAAAGTTTCAATTAGATCCCCAGTCAAATCCTTCTCATTAATACTTTACCTTCATTTATTAATTGTTTTCCGTGTTTTTCATTCAAGAAGAGAAACCATGAGTTGTCAATGATGTCATTTTGAAACCCTAGCTTATGATGTAACAAATGCTAATGGTTCTAAATCTCTAACTGAAAAAAAGGATAAACCTTTATGTTCTCATTGATGTATTCTATGGAATATTAAGGAAAATTTCTTCAAAATCCATGGTTATCCACCAGGATACATAAAGAAAAGGAGACTTCACATCACTCACTTAATGTTGTTACAATGAATACTGAAGTAGATACTCTGTTAAACACAAAGCAATATCAACAATTAATTTCTTACATTCAAGGACTTATGACATGCTAATCTCCTTTGGATCCTTTAATAATAAATGTGATACTATTGGTATGATTTTTACTTCATCACATCACTATGATGAATACCCTTTGGCCTTATCAAGACTGGGCATAGTCTACTTTTACTCACCTTAATTTACATTATGATAAGAGTGTTGTAATAGTGCCACATTTTAATTTAGTTAGTCTTTCTTTTTAAACTTGCAATGCTAGGTTAGGCCATTTGTCTTATCAAGTATTACACATTATTCATAATGAAGTTCCTGATTTGTTTCCTTTAAATTTCTCCTCTACTCAACCTTGTCAAATTTTACCTTTGGCAAATTTCCATTATTTGACTTTTATTTCAAATAATAAGCATGTGTGTCCTTTGTGGTCATAAAGGATAACATTTTGACGAAATGTTATTTATTGCCACATTAGAGATAATTACATAGTAGAGTAAATTTTTATACATGTAAAATAGGAAAACTTAACCAAGCGACGATGTCACTACTTATTGATCTCTACGCATATATGGCTTCAACTTTTCTTTACATATTCCTCCTACAATTATGAATATAAGAATCATTTATGTCATACCTAGTGGAATTATTGGTTCTTTTCTTTGGTGGAATTTTTCCATCACTTCTAATTACTTACTAAGGGAGGTCGTGTTGACCTTCATCACGCTGTCAGAATTTATGTATCTTATGATGTCTTTACCCTCTCCAAGTGTGACCATTTGTTTGTTGTATCCTCGTGGACGAGTTATTATATTGTTGAAGGTTTGTAGGTCAGATCCTCATATGGTGTCACAAGAACTTTTATGTTGGATCCTTCAGCCCTATCTTCTCAAAAAGATCTACATATATGATGTCACACAAGCTCCATGTCTATGAGGATTATAGACACATCAAAATTTTCCCATAATCGTTGTATTATCATGGGAAATATTTCATTCAAGATCCTTCCCACCTTTTCACTATCACAGAACCCATGGATAGGTCTCCTTGACTTTCCTTCTAAAGACGCCTCTTCTTCTTTGTTTTTTGCCATTAGCTCGACAATTCTTCTCTTGATAGTGCCCTTGGACGGGTTCCTTGGGCTGTTAAGTCTTAAGGTATTTAGAGAGTCTCCCCTTCTTAATCACCTCCTCGATTGAGTCATTTAAATAGATGCATTCATTGGTGTTATAGTCACGACTCTTATGAAATGACAATACCTTGTTTTGTCAATCAGGAAGGTTCCTTGACCAGATAAAGGGTTCTTATCACGGCTTCCTTAAAGTCGGTATTTGTATAGTCTTTTAAAATTTGCTTCCATGAATTGTTCAAAGGAGTAAAGGATGAGAACCTAGCCCGAGGTTTTATGCCCCTGTCATCTCAATGCTGATTATTGTCTCTTTCAGGTCCCTAACCATTTCCCGAGTGTCCCACTCCCTAATCTTTATCTACCTCTTCAGTCAGGAGTTCATCCTCATAACAAATATAAGGTTAGGAGCTAGTCAAAAAATTGTTCAAGATACAAGCCCCTCTAACTCTAGCTTCTCGTGGAACACGAGTCAAGATCTTCTCCATTTCCACCTTTTTCCATTTTGTTCATTACTAGTTTTGAGAATATAAATGTAACATTGTAACATTTGATGGATACATTTAATTTTTATACACTACATATGTCTTTAAAACTATAGTGATGGAGAGGGAAAATGGAGAAAAAATGGAGAGGATCTTGATTCGTGTAACATGTACGACTATGTTTGGATTGATGAAACATAACAAAGCAGAGTGGAATGGAACATGACGTAGCAGAGCGGAATGAAATATAGATATCACTCTATTGTTTTTTTTTAAATGTCTTATTCCATCACATATACCCCCAATTGGATGGAATAAAAAATAGAGAATTGAATGGAATGAGATGAAATACATTCCATCATATTCCATTCTATTTCATCCTTTATTTCCCATTCCAAACAATAGAATCTCATTAGTTGTCACTACATTTCATTCCATTCCATTCCATCCTAATCTCAATCCCTTCATAAATATCAAAGACGTCAATCCTTTGTCTATTCCCCTACCTCCACTGCTACTTTGGTGAACCTATCAATGTACTCACATGCATGAGATTTCTTTCTTCTTTTACTGAATTTCACTAAGTACCATTATCATAGTGGGTTTTCGATCAGTGAATTGGGTGGCAAAAGAGTCGCAGAGCTCTCTCTAGGAGTTTATGCTTTTCTTTGGGATGGTCTTGGATCACGTCATTACGGATGCTTTGAGGAGCTCTCTCTAGGAGTATATTTCAAGCCAACCCCCAGGCGTAGTAGTAGTCAAGCCTGGTGTCGACGTGCTCATATGCTCATTTGGATCTTCTAAATCGTCGGTGTCCAACTTGGGAATAGATCGCTCTCTCCTTACATACCTAGATTTACTTCAGTTGCTGAAGGCTCTGAATTATCTCTTGTCTAGTAACCAATAGTTTCCTATACAGGTTGCTTCGAGGTCTGGCCGTGGAATGGTTGTTAGAAAGATGGAACATCAGAAGGACTTGGAAAGTGTCGTGTCTGGTCTTCAGAGGGACTGGATGTTGTGATGCAGGAGCAAAACAAGAAGTTACCAGGACAAGATTGTCCTCAACCGTAGGAGGGAGAATAACCTCTAGTGAGATCGAGAACACTGACATTTGGAGCGGCCACAACAACAATGTTGCATTGGCAGGTTGATTGAGTGGCTCTCAAAGTTGCCATTATTTCAAGAATTCGACGGATGATTCAAAAGAGGAGAAATGTAGAACAAAGCTTAACAAGTTGTGGTGAAGAGACAATGATTTCTTGGGGAATTTTGTAGGAATTGGATGTACGGTGCCACTTTTCCGTTCAAAAATCATAAATAATTGGTGAAGTGAAATATGACTCAACAAGTGAACTGAACTTTTGTTACGAAGAAACGAGGTGGACCTGCAAGATTAATATTATAGCGCCCAAGTTAGCGCCCAAGTTAGTAATTGAATGAGAAGTAATATGAGCAGAGACGTCTCAAGTTTTTAGAAGGTCTGTGTAGGTTATCCAAAGTTTAACCATGGAAAAACCAACAGAGACTCTATTTAATCATGAGAATATTTTATGAGGCCCTATTTGTTCACAGTTTCACCATGACAAATTTTGGACCATGTGCGGTAATCCACCTCGCACGTCCTCAAAGATGGAGTGTGAGAATGAGTAGAATATTTGAATCTTGATGTGTGAAGGATTTTATATACAGGGGCCGTTAGAACCGCTCCTGCTTAATTTGATGTTTCATGCAAGTCACTGTCTGATTGGACCTGATAGTGGAAATTGACTAAGGGTCTGTTTAGATAATTTAAAACTAACGAAATAGAACGGAGCGAAATGGAATAGAATGGAGCGGAATGGAATGAACGGACCATAAACTTCATTCCATTATTTGGATATTTTCTGACAGAGCGAAACTAATATTCCATTCCACTGTTTGAAAATAGGACGAAGCGGAAAGCATTATAATTTTTATATTCCACTTTTATCCTTTACTTCAAATATATTAATATGAAATTTTGAAGGACAAAATTGAAATTGTGATGTTAATTTATCTCATTCCATTGAATACACCTCAATTTGGGTGGAATGAAAAATTGACTAAAATAGTATTGAATGGAATGGGGTGCAATCATATATATATTTCTGATTTCCACCCAATATTTTCATATCTTTTATGACTAATATGATGTGAATCAGAATTGTATTTCTGATTTTAAAGGGTATTTAAAAAATTTCGTGTGGTATGCTGAAAATTATAAGGTGAAAAAAGAAATCCACTTTTTACAATTCTAAATATCTATTCTCTTTGTGTAGATATCTATTATCTATATTATGTCATTTTTATTTTTACTATTTAAGGAAATTTTCCATATAAATATGTCACATTTCTTAAATATCGGTTGGATTGACCACATATGCTATGCCAAACCAAGTTTTTCATTTCCTGAAAGTTTTTGGAAGATGGAAAGCATTTAAATGCAAGCACCAGAAGATTAAAAAAGCATTCCATGTAAAGAATATGAATTTTAATACTATTGGAAGGAATGTCGAAAGATTGGAAGAAAATGAGTAAGACTTTACTCAATTTATCTCTCTCTATTTAGTGCCTATTTATGTAATTTCAAAAAAAGCTTGAAAATGAATTTATGGCTAAGCTGCATATTAGGTCGCTCTATTTAAAACTTTTTTGTGGCACCGTACAAAATTGTGGATTTATTCCTTTTCTTTTTTTAAATTGATGCTGGATTTTCATAATGAGTTATGTTAAAATGCTATTAACCAATACAGCCCTTCTGGTTTCTGTATTTTAACATCATTTTGTTGTTTTGGTAAATAAGCAGCTTAAGTTACACGTGTGAATCGGTATTTAGTTAGCAGCTTAAGTTACACGTGTGTTTCAGTATTTTAATAAGCAGCTTAAGTTTTGGTTTTCTATATTTTAATTCACTTAACAAATGATTAAATATGAAAAAGTAAGGTGACATCAAATGATTAAATGTTGGGTAAGTTACCCAATAAAACTCCAAGTTAATGGAGTTTACTTGTTTTCTTGTAGTGCAAGTTGTTGCATGGTTACATACTGTCCTATGCAAATTTGGTCAAGATAGGGCTCGTGACAGTGTGTTTAGCAGAGACCCATTTCAGAGATCCTTGAGTAAATTCTCCTGTCTTATTACCATTTTCTAAACGGTTGAATGTCACTGAATATGTTTCTTTCTGGTTGGCTTCTGAAAAGTAAAGCTTTTGTGGCTGGACTTTTACATCCACCCCTTTTGGCGCTGTTACGACGGCTACATAAGATGATTTGGCCTCGCCGACATTTGTCACTGTCCTTGTGAGTGTCTGTGAGGAGCCAAGCACAACAGAAAATGAGGGGTAGTTAAGCTCTCCTTCAGGAATGCTTGATGTTTCAGCGCAGTTAATTGTTCTGTGTGCAATGATTCCAACTTCCCTATCACTGTATCCTAAACCACACAGATAAGGTATATAATCATCAGGTTGGATATCATATACTAATCCGGGATCATCTGCTCTTGACGGATTCACGTGCCCCGAACCTGTGGCAAAGAAATTTGCTGGCTGAAGTGTTTCGTCAACAATAGGTTTGTTTTCTAAGTTCAACGTGTCTGCAGAAGTCATTATGGCAGATTTTATGGCAGCTGGTGACCAATCAGGATGAGAGCTTTTGAGCAAAGCAGCAATGCCACTAAGATGTGGGCATGACATTGATGTTCCGGACATAATGTTGAAATTGAGTTTTGAATCAGTGCTGTTATTCAAAGGAAAGGGCCAAGCAGCTAGGATACTCACGCCTGGTCCGATAATATCTGGTTTCAATATACCAGGACTCGGCAAGTTAGGGCCTCTTGAAGAAAAGGATGCAACGGCTGGCGATAAGGAGTTTCCGATAACCGTTCCCTTAAATGAAATGGTTGCTGTAGGTGTTGAAGTTGAATTTATATATGCTTTGATCTTTAGTCCAGCTGCATAGCTGACATGTGTTGCTGGTAGGAAATGTGCATCAGCTGAGAGACTAAAACCATTGATTTCATCATTCATGATAATGATAGCAGCACCTCCTACTCTTTTTACTTCCTGTCCTTTGGCAATTCTTCCTATACCCCCTCCCCTTTCACACAAAACAACCTTTCCTCTGAAATCAATGTCATTCAAGGATCCATTACCACAAAGTACAGATTCTTGTTTTCCATTCATTCCTGCAAATGCTAAGGGCAACAATGTTGGAGAGAAATCCGAAGGCTGGAAAACAGATTCACCCTCGAACTCTTCTCCATTTCCAAGCACTGCTGTTGCTACAATGCTTCTGTCAATAGTGCTTGCTCCAACTGTGAGGATCCATGGAGCTCCATTAACCAAAGAGCCATCAGAAGGGCCAAAGTTTCCTGCTGAACAACTTACAAAGATTCCCTTCTGAATTGCTGCAAAACCCCCTATGGCAATTGTATCATTGAAAAATGGAGGAGGTTCATCTAGAACAAGCGATATGGATATTACATCCACACCATCCTCCACAATGCGTCTAATGCCGCTAGTATATCACTCTCAGGACAGTCGTCACCAAAACATACTTTGTAAATTGCTAGGTGAGCATGAGGAGCCATCCCTGCTGCTGTGCCTTTGGCATTTCCTAGTACTTCTGCGTCTTTCACAAAAGCACCTGCTGCTGTACTTGCCGTGTGAGTACCATGTCCATCCTCATCAATTGGTGGTTCAGCTTTCTCTACTTTATTTGCCATAGCTGCATTATTGAAGGATCTTGCTCCAATTAGCTTATTGTTACAAGCTGTGCCATTAAGTTCGCATCTCCCTTTCCATTTCACTGGAGGCGGTGATATTCCTGCATCACTGAATGAAGGATGACCAGGTGTGATTCCTGAATCCAGAACACCAATAATAACTCCCTTTCCAAAATTTGAATCCTTCCATAATCCAATATTTTGCTGCAACCCCAAGAAATCTGGAGTATGTGTGGTTTGACGACGTAGTGTCCTTTCAGGATGAGCTGAAATAAAGCCGTTTTTCTGTTCCACATCTCTCAACTCTTCTTGAGTGAGTCTTGCAGCAAAGCCACTCAGCACATTTCGGTATGAATATATCATTCGCGGTTGTTTCTCGGAGCTCGTAACCGTAGGCGGCATGAATGAATGATGCCAACTTTGTAAATCTTGTTCTGATTGAGTAAATATCTTACCCTCGGGTTCGTTCACATGGACAATGTATATTTTTGAACTGCTTTTCTCTGTACTCCCATTGGTAATGGGCAGTTCAATTCCTTGAATAAAAGGAATATGAAAACATAGCACAAAAGTGAGAGCAATGAAAAGGTTATTATCCATGTTCAAGAGAAACTTTACTTTCTGCTTGATGTTTGAATGAAAGAGGTGTTGGTTAAATACATTCACAATGATTATATATTATACACGAGTAATACTTAGCCGGCATGGTTATCTTATATGTCATGTAATGTTATATACTTATATGTTATGATTATTTATTCTTAAAGTCGGCAATAATGATTAGTATTTGTTTTTAGAAGGTGTTTGCTGCCTTGCGGTACCTACCATTTTCTGTTTAGCTTAATTAGTTGGAAGATTGCTTTATGGAAATATGCATATGGATATGTCCTTTGAGCTTTATTCTCTGTAGACTGTATCTTCTGTTGAAATATTTCTAGTAGTTCAGACACACCTCCCACAGAGACATAAAAGGCATGTCTGATGTCTAGGACTCGAAATGAGTCAAATTTGGTTTGACTCAATAAGAATTAGACCAGCTCAAAACTGTAAGAACAAGATTTGGTTTTGCAATATTATCTCTGAGTTTTGATGATAAAAAATGAGTATGATTGTTTGAACAATTTTATTGTACTAATGTTTGTTATTGTTGAGTACTTAATAAACATGTTCTGCTTCTGATGAATGGCGTGGTCAAGACATTAGAAGAGAATTGATTTCGTTTCTATGCTACACAGATTCTGTTGAACAGTAGCAAGACACTCCAGAGGCTCTAAAGTGTAAACTCAGATATTTGTCTGAAGAAACTAGTCAAAAGATCTGAAGACAAAAGTTGTTACTTTTGTCCAAATGTTGAAGACTCAAGCTTCTAAAGACAACATGTTCCAAAGAAACAAAGTTAGAAGATCTGAAGACAAAGTTTCTACTGAAGTTCAGATGCTGAAAGCTTGTGTTTCAATTAATGAAGTTCTAAAGACAAGGGTTTTAAAGACCAAGTGCTGAAGATTCTAAAAGACAGAAGGTTTAAAGACTCTAAAGACTTGAAATTCTAAAGACCCAAGGTTCCAAGAAAAGGTTCTCACGATCAAGTGCTGAAGACTATGAATACGCAATTCTGAAGACTCTAAAGACTTGAAGTTTTGAAGACTTGATGTTATATTCTCTTGCTGCGGTATAACGGCAAGCAAAAAGTAAGTTATTAATTTATCAGGTGATATTTAGGTTATATCGCATCGTGTCCACAAAGATTGATTATTGATTTCGCCGTTCGACAAATTTCTTGCTAATGAGTTTGGGATGGAATGGGTTGAAAGAAAATGTATTAACAGAAAATAAATGTATAAAAGGAAAAAAGAATAACTTATCAAGCATGCATATATACTACTTCTCACAAACTTAAACCTATCGACCTGTTATACTCAACATACAATAATCATCAATGTTACTACGTATCACTCACAACCTAAGTCATTTCTAACCCAAATTGAGAGGCCGACTGTGTAACACCCCTTCTAAAATACCCCGAATAATATTAATTATATCAATGATTAAAGACATATTCCATCAGAGTTAACACGGAACAAGGGATGTCACAATTATGAAATAAATAAAACTTCCAATAAAACAGTAGTCATGCTACACTGAGGGTCATTATTCAAATAATTCAATCAAATTAAGACCATGTCTTACACAGCGGAAAAATACCATAACCAAAACGGAATAAACCAAAACATAATTATTCCCAATGAAATTCAAAGAAACAATTGAATAATAACTAATTCCTCAACTAAATGTTCCCCAGTGTTACAACCTATCAGAGCACGACACTGACACGCGAACTTAAAGTAACATAGCTCTAGAGCCATCCTCACCAACGCCTGAGCTGCTAACTTTAATCTGAAATTGTTAAAGTAAGGGTGAGATTTCTCATAATTAATATGCATTATAAGCTTCTCAATCAACATTATATCACAAGCATATTATTTCACCCATTTTAGCATAAATTCATATTCAACACGCAGTTCCAATCATACAAGTCATTATGCACCAATCAATATTCAACCAAAGAATTGTAAAACTGGAAGACATCCTAACATGTTACAATTCCATGCAAACACAAATGCAGACACAATGCATGTGGTACCAACACCTGACCAAGTCACCCAACACTGATCCATCATCAACCGAATACAGCAACCATCGATTCGTCCATAAACACCCGGACACGAATCCAGCCTAACCACCCATCATCACCCGGGTATCGGTTAACGGCAATACAAGTCAAATTCCACACAATGAGAATTAACTTCACTAAAACAATGCATATGCACGCACATCACTAGCATGCAACATCAAATCAGTCTATGAAATACATCAATTTTATCATAACTGAACCAAAACCAAAAACATGATATCTCAACGATCATGCACACCATCATTAGCAATATAAACATGCCTTTCATTCACACAATACTAATACATCCATCCATCACAGGTTCACTGCTACATACACACCCATGTGCGTTAGCCAATAATCACTTATTCCGGAATTTGACTCATTTTCAAAATGATTTTAGATTTTAGGAAATATTTTCATTTTATAAAATAGAGAATTAAATTTAAGAAATAACGTCCAAAACGGCACTCAAAACGGACTTACGGTTTGAAAGTTATGAATTTTCAAAGTTTAATATTTTTCAAAAGTTACAGCAGAACCCGGTTCCTACATATGCAGGAACCGGTTCCTGCGAAGTTCAAAAATCACGCTTCTGGAAAAATGTATGGGAACCCGGTTCCTACCTATACAGGAACCAGTTCCTACGTGCATTTTTGCCAGTTTTTATAAATTCACACAGTGGAACCCGGTTCCTCCCCACTGGGAACCGATTCCCACGACCTGCAGAGTCAAATTCTACACTTTTGACAACATTTATTCATTCTAAACCAATTCCAAACATACCCATACAAATTGCAACATGAGAAACACCAAAACACATCCATTTTGCACCATTATAACATCAAACAACATTATTTCATCATTCCTTTTTATCATCTGACACCCTAATGGTTTTCAACCTACAATTCGATGCAATAGGGACAATTCTACGGAACCCTAGAATTCCAAACCGGGATTCCCTAACATACTATGATCCATACTATTGAATATCTAAATCGATAATACGAATTAACTAATCGAAATCACCCCTTACCTTGTGGGTTCTTCGAATTCTGACGCTTCCGGTTTTCTCCTTCTTTTTCCTCTTCTCAAATGCACGTATGATGAATATTCCAAAATAACTCTCTTTCTCTTCTTTTTCCTTTTAATACTCCTTTTATTATTCCAATAAAATAATTAAATTAGTAATTAGTAAGAGTAGAGTATTTTACCCCTCACACCTCTCTAATCACTCTTCACACCACCAATACTTCTTTCCTTTAATTAATTAAATTAATTCCAATAATCCAAAAATACCAATAATTAAATTTCCAATTAAATTAATAATTAAAAATTCTAATTATTTAATAATCGGATTATTTGGGGTGTCACAACTCTCCCCAACTAAAAGAGTTTTCGTCCTCGAAAACATACCTTAGACGAACAGTTCGGGATACGAGTCCTTCATCTGACTCTCCAGCTCCCAAATGACATTTCCATCTGCTGGTCCTCCCCAAGCCACTCTTACCCACGTGATCTCCTTGCCTCGCAACTGTTTCAACTTCCGATCCTCAATTCTCGCAGGTAACGCTTCCACATTCAAATTCTCTCGTACCTGTATATCGTCTACCCGAATCTCATGAGACGGATCAACAATGTACTTCCTTAGCTGAGATACATGAAAAACATCATGCAAATTTGTAAGTGACGGCGGTAAAGCAATCTGATAAGCAACTTTCCCAACTCTCTTGGTAATCTGAAACGGACCAATAAAACGTGGAGTCAACTTCTTTGACTTCAAAGCTCGACCAATACCAGTCATCGGAGTAACTCGCATAAAAACATGTTCTCCTTCGCTAAACTCAAGATCTTTCCTCCTCTTATTGTGATAACTTTTCTGACGACTCTGAGAAGTCCTCATCTTCTCCTGAATCATCTTAATCTTTTCCGAAGTCTGTTGGACAATTTCCGGTCCAATCACAGCACTCTCTCCAGATTCATACCAACACAACGGTGTCCGACACTTCCTACCACACAATGCCTCAAACGGAGCCATACCAATTCTCGAATGAAAACTATTATTGTAGGTAAACTCAATCAATGGTAGATAACTATCCCAAGCTCCACCTTTCTCCAACACATAAGCTCTTAACAAATCTTCCAACGACTGAATCATTCTCTCTGTCTGACCATCTGTCTGTGGATGATAAGCGGAACTCAAACGCAACTTAGTACCCAAAGCTTCTTGCAATCCCGTCCAGAATTTAGATGTAAACCTCAGATCTCGATCCGACACAATACTAGAAGGAATACCGTGCAAACTCACAATCTTCTCAACATACAATTCTGCCAACCTTTCCATCGGATAATCCATTCTTATCGGAATAAAGTGAGCAGATTTCGTCAATCGATCAACAATAACCCAGATAGAATCACAATTCTTCGATGTCCTTGGAAAACCAGACACAAAATCCATTGAGATTCCATCCCATTTCCATTCCGGAACAAACAACGGTTCCATCAATCATGACGGTTTCTGATGCTCAATCTTCGACTTCTGACAAACCAAACAAGCATACACAAACTCAACAATTTCCTTTTTCATTCCCGGCCACCAAAACAACTTCTTCAAATCATGGTATATTTTAGTAGCACCAGGATGAATACTCAATCCACTATGATGTCCTTCTTCCAAAATACTCTTCCTAATCTCTGCAACATCCGGAACACACACCCTATTACCAAATCTCATAACACCATTCTCATCAATCCGGAACTCACCTCCTTGACCTTGGTTGATCAATGTCAATTTATCAACTAACCCAACATCGGACTTCTGTCCATTCCGAATTTCTTCCAGAATACCACTAGTCAGTTTCAACATACCCAATTTCACACTATTCGGAGTAGTTTCACATACCAAACTTAAATCTCTGAACTGCTCAACCAAATCTAACTCACGGACCATTAACATCGACATATGCAAGGACTTCCTACTCAAGGCATCCTCAACAACGTTTGCCTTACCAGGATGGTAATTCAAACCGAAATCATAATCCTTTAGAAATTCTAACCATCTCCTCTGCCTCATATTCAACTCTTTCTGATCAAAGAGATACCTCAGACTTTTGTGATCACTGAACACCTCAAACCGAGAACCATATAAATAATGCCTCCACAACTTCAAAACAAACACAACAGCTGCCAACTCCAAATCATGAGTCAGATAATTCCTTTCATGTACTTTCAATTGTCTCGAAGCATAAGCCACCACCTGCTTATCTTGCATCAACACACCACCTAATCCCATTAATGATGCGTCACAATACACAACAAAAGACTTAGTCGGATTTGGTAAAATCAAGATCGGAGCACTTGTCAACCTCCTCTTCAGCTCTTGAAATCCTTTCTCACATTCAACATCCCAAACAAACATCTGACCCTTCCTGGTCAACTTAGTCAACGGTAACGCTAATTTGGAAAATCCTTCTATAAACTTCCTGTAATAACCTGCAAGACCCAGAAAACTACGGATCTCAGAAGCATTCTTCGGTGCTTCCCACTGAGATACTGCTTCTACCTTCATAGGATCCACAACAATTCCATTCTTGGAAATTACATGGCCAAGAAAACTTACTTCACTTAACCAGAATTCACACTTGGACAATTTCGCATAAAGCTTCTTCTCTTTCAACAATTCCAACACAACTCTGAGATGTTCTGCATGCTCTTCATCGCTCTTCGAATAAATTAGAATATCATCAATGAACACCACCACAAACTTATCAAGATACGGATGAAATATCCTGTTCATATACTCCATGAAAACACCAGGTGCATTAGTAACTCCAAACGGCATAACAGAATACTCGTAATGCCCATACCTCATTCTAAATGCAGTTTTCTGAATATCTTCCGACTTCACACAAATCTGATGATATCCAGATCTCAGATCAATCTTACTAAATACACAAGCTCCAACTAGTTGATCCATCAAATCATCGATCCTCGGCAAAGGATACCGATTCTTGATTGTAACTTTATTCAGCTGTCTGTAATCAACACATAATCTCATTGAACCTTCTTTCTTCTTAACCAACAACACCGGAGCACCCCACGGCGAAACACTCGGACGAATAAACTTCTTCTCAAGTAACTCCTCCAACTGTTTCTTTAACTCTGCTAATTCAGATGCCGATATACAGTAAGGCGCCATCGACACCAGACTAGTTCCAGGAATCAAATCTATAGTAAATTCTACCTCCCTCTCAGGTGGCAATTCACTAACGTCTTCCGGAAACACCTCTGGAAATTCATTCACCACTGGCAATCCATCACTCTTTTCTTTTCCCTCCGCTTCTATTGCAGAATACAACATAAATACCACAACACCATCTTTCACAGCTAGGTTCATCTGTTTAACCGACATAGTCACATCTTCGACACCAACCTCTTCAGGAAAAATAACCGTCTTCGCAAAATAGTTGATATGAACCTGGTTGAATTCCAACCAGTTCATTCCAAGGATGATATCAAGTTGTTCTAACGGTAGGCACACTAAATCCATACCGAAACCCCTACCAAAAATCACAATAGGACAATTCCTACAAACATACGAAGTAGTCACTGAACCCGACGCAGGAGTATCAATAACCATACTTCCATCGATATTAGAAATTTCCAAATTCAATCTTTTAGCACAATCCAAAGCAATAAAAGAATGCGTAGATCCAGTATCAATAATCGCAATCAAAGGTATGTTATTAATAAAACATGTACCTTTAATCAGCCGATCATCTGGCTTAGTCTCTGACCCAGACAATGCAAACACTTTACCACCAGCTTGCTCCTTCTTGGGTTTTGTACACTGAGGACGAGTATGACCTTCTTCACCATAGTTGTAACAAGTCACCACTCTTACTCTGCAATCATTGGCCACATGGCCGAGTTTCCCACATTTGAAACACTTCTTATCATTACTTTTGCAATCCACCATACGATGTCCTGTCTCACCACACTTGTAGCACTTAATGGAAGAACTAGAATCTCCTCCACCAAACTTCTTCCAACCACCAAGTCTCTGATTACTTCTATCATAAGGCTTACCACGATCCATCTGTTGCTTACCCTTCCTATCAACATACCCTCGAGCATTCGACTTAGTGCTAGCAAGATCCTCCTCTAAAATCCTACTACAGTCAACCAGATCAGGAAATCTTCGGATACGCTGATACCGAATACCCTGCTTAATCTCATCACGAAGACCATTCTCAAACTTGATACATTTGTAAAATTCTCCATCTGCATCGTTAGTATAATGAGCATAATACTTTGCTAACTCAGTAAACTTTGAAGCATACTCACTGACAGTCTTGTTACTCTGCTTGAGTTCCAGAAACTCAATCTCCTTCTTGCCTCTGATGTCCTCAGGAAAGTACCTCCTCAGAAAATCCTCCTGAACACAGCCCAAGTCAATGCAATACCATCTTCTTCCATTTCAGTTCTGGTAGCAACCCACCAGTCATCAGCTTCCTCTGCTAACATTTGAGTTCGGTATCTCACCTTCAGCCCTTCAGCACAGTCAATTAGTCTGAAGATCCTCTCGATCTCCTTCAACCACTTCTGAGCACCTTCAGGATCATGTGCACCCTTGAACAACAGAGGATTATTCCTCTGAAAATTCCCCAATTGTCGGTCAGCACCAATCACAGCTCCCTGCTGGTTCCCTCCGAGTACTCCAACCAACATTCCCAATGCTTCAGCAATAGCATCGTCATTTCTTCCGTTACCTCTTCCGGCCATTGTTCTGTAACATTACAAAACAACCTCATCAGCACACAAGTATCGACAGTGTCATCTTACACTAGTCGCATACAAAAGGGATAACGACACAAGACAAGACCGACTATGCTCTGATACCACTATTGTAACACCCCTTCTAAAATACCCCGAATAATATTAATTATATCAATGATTAAAGACATATTCCATCAGAGTTAACACGGAACAAGGGATGTCACAATTATGAAATAAATAAAACTTCCAATAAAACAGTAGTCATGCTACACTGAGGGTCATTATTCAAATAATTCAATCAAATTAAGACCATGTCTTACACAGCGGAAAAATACCATAACCAAAACAGAATAAACCAAAACATAATTATTCCCAATGAAATTCAAAGAAACAATTGAATAATAACTAATTCCTCAACTAAACGTTCCCTAGTGTTACAACCCATCAGAGCACGGCACTGACACGCGGACTTAAAGTAACATAGCTCTAGAGCCATCCTCACCAACTCCTGAGCTGCTAACTTTAATCTGAAATTGTTAAAGTAAGGGTGAGATTTCTCATAATTAACATGCATTATAAGCTTCTCAATCAACATTATATCACAAGCATATTATTTCACCCATTTTAGCATAAATTCAGATTCAACACGCAGTTCCAATCATACAAGTCATTATGCACCAATCAATATTCAACCAAAGAATTGTAACACTGGAAGACATCCTAACATATTACAATTCCATGCAAACACAAATGCAGACACAATGCATGTGGTACCAACACGTGACCAAGTCACCCAACACTGATCCATCATCAACCGGATACAGCAACCATCGATTCATCCATAAACACCCGGACACGAATCCAGCCTAACTACCCATCATCACCCGGGTATCGGTTAATGGCAATACAAGTCAAATTCCACACAATGGGAATTAACTTCACCAAAACAATGCATATGCACGCACATCACTAGCATGCAACATCAAATCAGTCTATGAAATACATCAATTTATCATAACTGAACCAAAACCAAAAACATGATATCTCAACGATCATGCACACCATCATTAGCAATATAAACATGCCTTTCATTCACACAATACTAGCACATCCATCCATCACAGGTTCACTGCTACATACACACCCATGTGCGTTAGCCAATAATCACTTATTCTGGGATTTGACTCATTTTCAAAATAATTTCAGGTTTTAGGAAATATTTTCATTTTATAAAATAGAGCATTAAATTTAAGAAATAACGTCCAAAACAGCACTCAAAACGGACTTACGGTTTGAAAGTTATGAATTTTCAAAGTTTAATATTTTTCAAAAGTTACAGCAGAACCCGGTTCCTACATATGCAGGAACCGGTTCCTGCGAAGTTCAAAAATCACGCTTCTGGAAAAATGTATGGGAACCCGGTTCCTACCTATACAGGAACCAGTTCCTACGTGCATTTTTGCCAGTTTTTATAAATTCACACAGTGGAACCCGGTTCCTCCCCACTGGGAACCGGTTCCCACGACCTGCAGAGTCAAATTCTGCACTTTTGACAATATTTATTCATTCTAAACCAATTCTAAACATACCCATATGAATTGCAACATGAGAAACACCAAAACACATCCATTTTGCACCATTATAACATCAAACAACATTATTTCATCATTCCTTTTTATCATCTGACACCCTAATGGTTTTCAACCTACAATTCGATGCAATAGGGACAATTCTACGGAACCCTAGAATTACAAACCGGGATTCCCTAACATACTATGATCCATACTATTGAATATCTAAACCGATAATACGAATTAACTAATCGAAATCACCCCTTACCTTGTGGGTTCTTCGAATTCTGACGCTTCCGGTTTTCTCCTTCTTTTTCCTCTTCTCAAATGCACGTATGATGAATATTCCAAAATAACTCTCTTTCTCTTCTTTTTCCTTTTAATACTCCTTTTATTATTCCAATAAAATAATTAAATTAGTAATTAGTAAGAGTAGAGTATTTTACCCCTCACACCCTCTAATCACTCTTCACACCACCAATACTTCTTTCCTTTAATTAATTAAATTAATTCCAATAATCCAAAAATACCAATAATTAAATTTCCAATTAAATTAATAATTAAAAATTCTAATTATTTAATAATCGGATTATTTGGGGTGTCACAGACTGCATCACCTCGGTAGCGATCTCTCAACCACCTCAACAACACAGAAGTCAACTGTGCTCGTCTGCATCGACGATCTCTCAGAGCGACACAAATAACACAGAGGCATTAAGCTCTGATACCCAAGTAGATGTCAGCTCTAAATATATCTCTAGAGTTCTGAAACTAACAAATAATCATCCTAGATGAGAATCTAAGCAGTATATGTCTATAACAACTCAAATCCCTAACAGAGAAAAATTCAGGACAATAATCCACAAAGATTCATAAAGCAAGTTTTATATAACGCCAAGGGCGACAAATATACATCAGTTCAAAGAAAATATACATACAAACCCAACCAATAGAGATTACATAAAGAGGAATAGAAATGAACCGCAGATCTACCGGTTTGTCAGTGCCGATCGAAGAGCAATACATCCCAGATCATTCGTATGCAAGCTCCATAGTTGTAATCTAAGCTAATCCTAACAAAATTTACAGGTTGATGGAGTTGGGAGAAAAAACTTCCCCAAAACCATAACCTAAAAATGAATGAAATCTGTTTTTATAAAACAAAACTCAGCAGACCGCGCTAAGAGGCCTCAGTGCGCTAAGCGAGACTTCATTAAATTACACATCAAACCGACCTAAATCGCACTAAGCGCACTATCCGCGCTAAACGAGCTTCAAAATATTGGTTCTTCCAAATTTTCAAATGCAAGCAGCGCGCTACAAATTGCATTGAGCGGCACTTGCGCTTAGCGGCCTCTGCGCGCTTAGCGGGCTCTCCTGGACATCATGTCCTAAAACTGCTCTTTTATTCCGAAAACGCGCATCCGGATTCGTGCCTTCGACACTTTATTCCTCAATGCTCCAAAATGAAACAAATACCTACAAAATGAATGGAAAAATATCAAATGATACACTATGTACACAAAAACACAAATAAACACAAATTAAATGTATTTACACAGAAGTCGGGTTTATTCAACAATATTAACAACAAACCGTCGATAAGTTCAACAAAAAGTATATATAAAAGTAACTACAATTTGCACTTATCAAACTCTCCCCAACTTAAACTTGTTTGTCCTCAAACAAGGCCTAACATCTCAAAGTACCAAAAATAATAAACCAAAGAATCGTGAATCAACCAGTTTTGAAAACGAAAAAAAAAGCGATGACTCAATTGAAAAACGGTACACACGAAGAAACATGCTTACCAATAAACTATGACGATAACATAAACATGAAACAAATGTTCAATACAAAAATTATGCCAAACATTCTAAAACAATATTAGTTCACAAATGAATCATACCTAGCAAACACAATCACCAGTAGATGAAAAACACACAAAAATGAGGTATTTTCACTCATCCACAATCTTGCAAACAAAAGATTAAATTATGCATTCATCCAAAAATTTACATTGAAAATATAAAAGCAAGAATCTCAAGGGCTTTTCAAGGTTGTAGCGTGGTCGGGTGAACAAACAAGGGATAATTCCTAAGGCTAATCGAAACAAAAACTTGCCTAAACCTAAGGGAGTGATCAATTCACAAAAGTTTTAAACAATAGAATTTCAATCAAACTTCTTCTTCATCCCAAGTGTTACACCAAACACACATAATTTATTAACACAACATTATTTCAAACTCTTTTTGTTTTTCTTTTTCAAAGTTTTTTTTTCCAATTTTTTTCTTTCTTTTTCTTTTCTTTTTTTTCACTTTTTTTTCTTTTTCTTTCTTTCTTTTTCACCTTTTTATTTATTTATTTTTCATTCTTTTTCTTTTCACAACCTCATAGCAATCACAATATAAGCACATAAACATTCCTCTCCCCAACTTGAATTCAACCATCATCATAATGTGAATACTCCCTACTTTTTAAGGCAAGATAGAAATTGAATTAAAAATCATAGTTGAGGGTACAAGAAAACAAAAGAATCAATATCCATACAAAAATATGAACTAAACACTCATAGATAAGCATTTAGCAAAAACAACATGGATATCGACAAAAAGGGTCAAAAGGGGTTACTAATGATCACTCACTCACAAGGTGATTTGACTATTTGGCCAAGGTAGTTGTGCTCAAAATGAAACAAAAAATTCCTTGATCATGTTCAAGCTTTCATACAATCAAAATAAACAAAAGATTAAACATAATAAAATCCAGTTAAAACAGGAATTATGGCCTCCAGCATATGTGAACAATGGAAAACTACCTCATAAAAAGGGTAGGAACTAAAGTGATTCTCAAATGAACAAGTATACAAATGAATGAATGGCATAAAAGTTGCAAAAAGTCTAAGTATCATGAATATGCTAAAGTATAGAAAGCAATAAACACATACCTCAAATGTGTACAAAACTTTAACAAAATCATTACCATGCATTCGCAAGTTGAAACACTCAAATTTGGAAAATCACCAAAAGAGACTTCAAGCTATTCACAACAAGCTCAAAGACAAACAAAAAATAATTAGAAAAATAATACTAATTTTATTTACTACTACAAGGCCTTGGTGAAAGTGGGAAAAAAGACGACCAAGTGAACACTAAAAAAAACTTCACTGGCGCAGCACAAGAGAGTGCTCTAAGCGGACTAAACCGCGTTTAGTGCGCTACACCAGTTGCAGAAAAACCAGAACAACAACAACAGTCTCCACAATCACCCTACACACTAAATTTACAACAATTACAATATTTACAATATTAACAAACTTCCTCAAGCTAAACACGACAAGCTAGCGGAAAAACACAAATTGACATAACAAAACAAACGGGTGAAAGTGAATTAACAAGTTGAAAAGTGAAAATTTGAGAATTTAAAACAAGTCCAATTTCAACTTGTTAAAACACAAGTCAAATCTGAATACAAACAAAACATGATTGTTTTACGTCATAAGCTCGACGTCTTTATTGTGCGAGCTAGTAACCTCCTCTCGTCATGCCATGATATTGTCACACCATGCAAGCCTAAAGAAAGTGTCCTAAAACGCGACAATTTACAACAATACGTGAAAACAAAGGAAAAAAACACATATATTCACAAGTATCATATACAATTTAATGTACAATTTCTGTACAACATATACATTAATTACAAAACTCAAAAACAAAAGAATTATCGTAATGTGAAAACAATAAACACCAATCCCTGACAACGGTGCCATTTTGTTGGTGCAGTATAGCGGAAAGAAAAAAGTAAGTTATTAATTTACCGGGTGATATTTAGGTTATATCATATCGTGTACACAGAGGTTGGTTGTTGATTTCGTTGTTCGAAAAATTTCTTGTTAGTGAGTTCGGGATTGAACGGGTTGACAGAAAATGTATTAATAGAAAATAAATGTATAAAAAGGAAAAAGGAATAACTCATCAGGCATGCATATATACTACTTCTCACATACTTAAACCTATCTACCTGTTATACTCAACCTACAATAATCATCAATGTCACTATGTATCACTCACAACCTAAGTCATTTCTAACCCAAACTGAGAGGACGACTGCATCACCTCGGTAAAAATCTCTCAACCACCTCAACAACAATGAAGTCAATCATGCTCATCTGCATCGACAATCTCTCAGAGTGACACAAACAACACAGAGGCATTAAGCTCTGATACCCAAGTAGATGTCATCTCTAAATCTATCTCTAGAGTTCATAAATTAACAGATAATCATCCTAGATAAGAATCTAAGCAGTATATGTCTATAACAACTCAAATCCCTAACACAGAGTAAAAATTCAGGATAATAATCCACAAAGATTCGTAAAGCAAGTTTTATATAACGCCAAGGGCGACAAATATACATCAGTTCAAAGAAAATATACATACAAACCCAACCAATAGAGATTACACAAAGACGAAAAGAAATGAACCGCAGATCTACCGGTTTATTAGCGCCGATCAAAGAGCAATCCACCTCGAATCATCCGTATGCAAGCTCCATAGTTGTTATCTAAGCTAATCCTAACAAAATTTACAGGTTGATGGAGTTGGGAGCAAAAACTTCCCAAAAACCATAACCTAAAAATGAATGAAATCTGTTTTTATAAAAAAAAGACTCAGCAGACCGTGCTAAGCGGCCTCAACATGCTAAGCGGGACTTCATTAAATTACACATCAAACCAACCTTAATCGCGCTAAGCGTGCTATCCACGCTAAGAGAGTTTTAAAACATTGGTTCTGCCAAATTGTCAAATGCAAGAAGCGTGCTACAAAATGCACTGAGCGACACTCACGCTTAGCAGCCTCTCCGCGCTAAGCAGGCTCTCTTGGACAGCATGTCCCAAAACTGGTCTTTTATTCCGAAAATGTGCATCCGGAGCCGTGCCTTCGACACTTTATTCCTCAATGCTCCAAAATGCAATAAATACCTACAAAATGAATGGAAAAACATCAAATGATACACTATGTACACAAAAACACAAACTAAACGTATTTACACAAAAGTCGGGTTTATTCAATGATATTAATAACAAAAGGTTGATAAGTGCAACAAAAAGTATATACAAAAATAATTATAATTTTCACTTCTCATGTTCTCGCTTCTAAACTTATGTTTGCAGAAGCCTCTAAAGTGTAGAAGGAAAGAATATAACATTAATGTGATATAAATAGTACATGGTGCAATCAACGTTTCATTCCACTACCATGAAAGGATGGACGCATCGCATGATCTTGTCCTTCACGTTACTGTTCAAGCTGCCAAAGTTTCTGGAAATTCCAAGAGTATCTCTCAACAGATACATCATGATAATGGCTATATATAAAGGCTTGAAGACTAAGAAAGAAAGTAGCCAACTAATGAAATATTCACGTACAAATGTTGTTAATTGCTTTCACATTATTAAGTCACTGTTCATAAAATAGTTTGCATACTCATCTTTTTAGAAACAACATTCTTGTAAAGAAAACTTGTATTCAAACTGTTGTTTGATATTTCTTAAGGGATCGGGTAGGTCTGAATCCTTAAGAAGTCTAGAGCTTGCGAGTTTTAGAAGTTGCTAGTCACTTGCGGGTAGCTTGTGCATTATGTTGTAACACAAAATTTTCCCTCTCATGTTTTTCAAAGTCTTCCCCTCCATGGTTGGCCACAAACCCTTGCCTAAGGAAAAAGAAAATTTGTGAATGATGTTTTTAAGTTTCCTCCGATTGGCATCTCCAAAATGCCTTTCGATTGGCATCTACATAGAGCCCTTCGATTGGCATGGAAAAAGGTCCTTCAATTGGCCTGTTAACAAGGCCTTTCGATTGGTATTTTAACAAGTACCCTTCGATTGGAACATCAGAATATACTTCGATGACATGACAACAAAGTGTCCTTTGATGGGCATATCAACAAGGTGACATTTTGATTGTTTCAAATTGAAGGAAATCTAAGAGTACAAGAACTGAGTTCGATTAGGTTTAATTGGATATGAGAGTTTCCCAGATCAAGCAATCAATGCAGAGTTTGACTTAATATAAGAATTTCTGATGGGTAGGTTCTGAGCATTTCGAATTGGAATTCAGAATCATCAAGGAGAACAATGCTCTAATAAGGAAAGCTCTGAAAATGCTAATCATCGAAGAGGACAATTCTTACAGGCTGATCAAAGAAGCTCTTATAAGGGAAGTTCTGAGCATTTCAAATCAGGACTCAGAGTCATCGAAGAGAACATGCTTGGGGGCTGGTCGAAGAATCCATGATGCTGAGAGTGGGTGAAATTCGAATCAAAATCATCATAAGAACAAGAGTTGATTGAAGAAGCTTTGGTGAGGAAATTCTGAGTAATTTGAATTCGTGCAAGGCGCCAAACATGACATGTCCAGGTTCATTCGAAATTTTGAAACGGCATGAATAATCTCAAAATAGAAATCCTTCAATTTGTCTTATTCTATTTTTAAAAGCCATGTTTAATGGCTGGTCTTTAATGCCATGATTTCCTTGTCTCCTCCACCTCCTATAAATACAAGATGCCAACACAAGTCAAAGGAGGACATAAGGGGATACTACACACACGCTGCCTCAAAAAGCACATCAAAAAACTCAAAACTCACAGAGTGATCCCAATCGAAATACATTTTTTGCAGGCATCCCCATTCCAAAAGATACCAGATTCGTGTTCCTGAGTCATCCAGGAGTCCACCCCAACTCCTAAGCAAACATCTCCACACCCAGAGCCATAGATCATACATCTTCGATTGGTAAGGGTTTGCAAAACCAAAATTGCACCTTCATGACATTTAAATACACATTGCACATATATCCTTGTTATTACTGATTATGTTGCATGTAAGCTAAAGCGCAGAGATGAGATCGTGCCATTGCTGGGGCACGATCTAAGTTTTTCCTTCGAATCTCAGGACAAAACAAACCCAGACCCAGACCCAGACTCATCCGATTCGAATTGAGGAAGGATTCAAATTGGGAGGAGATTCAAATTAGGGAGGTAAAGTCCTCCTGGATCTCTAACATTTGTTTCATTTTGCAGGAAATATCTTCTCAGAATCTTGTTCAGAGCTTCGAAGCAGCTCAGCTTTGAACTGGATCCAGGGTTCCCAGATCGAAGGATGACATATCCAGATCGAACACCCCCAAATTTCAGCCCCTCATGCACCTTCAATCAAGCCTCTTCACTGGATCGAAAGACAACCCAAGCCTCTTTCGATCCAGGCCTCCAGAATTACACCTTTCTTGATTTACTGTCTGTTCCTTCGATTTCATCTTTGTTTTGACTATTTTATTTATTTATTTTAATTAACATAAAATCAATAAAAAAAGCCACAAAAATATTAGGCTAGTTTTTCTATTAAATTAATTTGGTTAATTACCCATTTAATTATCTTAACATTTTCTCAAAACTAAAATTAAGAAGATTTAGATTATTTTCCCAAAATAAAATAAAACAACAAAAATAATTCCTTTCACTTAGGATTTTAGACGTATTTTCAATTCATGCGCGCGTTCATTTATTTTTACATTTTTAGATTATTTTAATTGTCTACCGGTTGTAATAATTTAGGATTTAAATTTCCGTACTTTTAATTTCGCACTTTATTTTGCACCTCTTTTATGTAATTTCCCCAAAGCCCTGTAATAGCGTAGAAACCTTTCCTTCTCGCTTTGTATTTTCTTATATGCTTGTATATAATTGCTAGTAAATAGGCGTGTATGGAAAGACTGTAAATTAAAACGTTAGCTAACCTAATAAAAAGACAAAAAATAATCTAATTGAACACATATGCACATATGCACCTCTAGGGTATCCCCGCTTCGGTTGCCTTTCGAAAAATAAAGCAGTCATTTCCCTCGAGAATAAGGACGCTTTAGCAAAGACCCGTAAAATCAAAATATCATAGTCCCTCGATGACCCTTACAGTGTTTCCTTTTGGTAAATGATCTCGTCCCTTAAACAAAAGTTTCTAAAGCGTCTCCGTATGTTACCTTTATGACTGTAAAACGCCCCTTCGATTGTCCCTCAACATCCAACGATAGGGCTACCTACTCACTAATTGTAGGATAGCGCTATCTAAAGGATAGAAGGAAAAGAACGACCCTTTTCGAGTATAAAAGTAGATAGTTGTTAGAAGTTTGCTCAAAAATACTTTTTTGCACTTACACAAATACTACTTTTCAAAAACAAGTTTAAAAAACATTTGATTTGTTAACACTCTTGAGGAATGATACAAGAGTTAAACGCAAAGCAAATCGCTGCACCAAGGAATTTTCCAAACATTTTCAAACGCACAAAGCACAAAGGTATTCAAAATGAGCAAACCTCTAAGAGCCCGTGGAAAACCACAGATGGAAAGGGTGCTAACACCTTCCCTTTCCATAATTTACCCCCCTTACTCAGAAAACTCTCGAAAAGGTCTTTTTATGTTCTTTTCACACTTTCCATTGTTGGATAAAAGAAAAGACGGTGGCGGCTCTTGCTTACCGCAACATTTGCAAACACAAACGCAAAACCAGTATTAACAGTCAATTCTGCTACCATATCACAGAACTGGAAACTCTGCTGGGGAATAAATAAAAAGTGGGGTTACCTTAGAGTTAGTTCATTATTTAACTGCTTTGTGTGCTTTGATTGCTTTACTTTGGAGGGCTTTGTTTGGGTTACTATAGATCCTACACCCGGATCTGGGGCACCTTTTAGGTAAGTAGCAATAGATCGTGGAAACTGTGTGGGGTATACCGACACGGTTGAAACGATAGCTACGTTGATGTGACACTTTGGTTGGGACTGGTAGCCCTTGAGTTAATCAAGGAGAATACGGGGCCTCTATGTGGTGTCATAAAGCGTCAACTGACCTTAGAACCTTTAAATGAACAACTTGGCCATTAGGACGTAGTGAGATGGCCGTGTTTGGTGTATTCCCAAGGTCGACAGATACTCGATGCTACACTCATTGAGACTTGACTCTTGAGTTTTGTTTGGTTGCGAATCAGCTGCCTATCGAACGAAGCTTGTGGGAAAGGTCAGTGATATTGAGATCTCTTAGAACTCGGTTACTATTTATAGGACATGTTGAGCCAACTAAATTTCAAGAGGGTATTTACCTACAAACCCCATGCAAGCCAAAACTTAAGGCTGCTTGTGCGATTTGTTTACTTTCAACTTGAGCTACTTGCAGGGTTTTTATCTAACAACATGATCTCCTTGTAGGATTTGTTTACATTCATTATCCAATAACTTGGATTTCTTGCAGGGTTTACTTGCTTACATAAACTTATACTTTTGCTTAACGCATAGCATACACATCATAACATCATGCCACAACATTTCCTTAACCATTTCAAGGATCTCAAGGGTCTGTGATGCAGGTAAGGGGATTTATTTTCCTCTAGCCAATGCCGTCAAAAGATCAAAACTCAACAACTTGAGTTAGGGGCTATGACCCATTTGATATGGTAAGCTTGACTCTCGTAGAAGGACACTCAACGATACGAAGTTCTTCAATCAAAGTTGTAAATTTCAAAATTTGACATTTTCTTGTTTACCCCACGAGATCCTTGAAATCATTTGCATATCATACATGTCATTGCATAATAGGTGGTCTTCAGTATAAGTCTCTCATGTTCTTGCTGTTTATTTCAGCAATGGCTCTCAAACAAGACAACAGAGATCTCCAAACTCAAGAGGCTCAGTTCATGGAAATGCTCCTAAACCTATCCAAGGGGCAGAAAGAATTAAAAACATTCCTCATCGGGAATCTGACCAAGAAACATCTTGACAACGACAAGGATGAACAATTGGAACAACTGCAAGCTGAAGTAGAAGCAATGAGAACCCAGATGCTGGGGTAAATGGCTCTTATCCAAGGCCTAGCCCAAGGACAAGAAGAGTTAAGAGGCATTGTCACAAACTTCATCAAGACGAATGCAACCGTGTGAAACAAACGGTCGAGGAGAGGGATCAAGTCATTCATCAACCCCTGATGGGACAAAAAGTTATCTTGGAGAGTGGACCTTTCCAGACGGCTGTTATGCCAAGGGTTCAACAACGACCTCGTCAACCACAATAGGATAATCAGCAAAAGCAAGACAAACCCGAGAGGAAATTCACCAAAATCAACATGTCCTTGGCTCAGGTATTGCAATACATGTTGGAGGCCAAGTTGGTTACGTTAAGGGACCCTCCTCAAAATACCAACACAGCCTCCCCAAGGTACAATCCAAACGCAAGGTGTGCGTACCACCCCAACAGCCCTGGATATGACACTATTAGCTATTGGGAATTGAAGAACAAAATTCAAGACCTAATTGATGAAGGAGCGTTGGAGTTCACACAGGATGGTCAACTGGAATTCTTCTGTTATCCCTCCAAGGCACACCATCTGAAGTGATAAGATCAGATAAAGAAGCTTTTGTTCATTAGAATTTTCAATTTTTAATTTTCTTTTGATTATTCAAACATTTATTCATGTCAAACTTTGTTACTTTATCAATGCATTGCATATGTCTATTTTGAATCAATTCATTCGTATTCATTATATTCAAAATGTGTTTATAATTCCTTTTTTGTGATATTCAACTCTCGATTAAAAATCTATAAGCCTTTAGAGGGAGGATGACGAAAACGATACCACAATCTCACACAGTATGCTTTTGAACAGACCTTACTGACGATGTACAAGCGTTTTTTCAAATCCCAAACAATGGAGTTATAAGGAAGATAATCCCTAGTCAACCCCTTTGAGCCAAAGAAGTAGGAGTTTTTCTTTTCACACAAATTAAAACCCTTAATCATAACCCGGGGCAGGGTAGCTTTCTCAGTTAATTTAGAGGTGCATTCAGGCGCAAGCTCATCCTTCATACACGACAAATAGTGTAGAAGATACCTTACAAAAGATGGTGATGGTTCCACATAATCATGAAAGCAGGCAGTCATTATTTTTCAAAAGAAAAGCCTGCTAAGTCAAAGCCTATGAAGGAGACTTAAGAAAAACTAGGGCATCCCGCTGGCTGTAATCACAAAAGAAACAGTTCAGGAAAAAGAAGGGATAATAATAAAAAAAAGAGGTCCTACAAATCCTCAACAAAAAGAAGATTACAAAAATGACTGCTCCTTCAAACAAACGTTCAATTTCTGAACCATCACCAAGTATCAGAGCAAAGATTCTAGACTCAATTGGGATCTAAATGCATAATTAACTGAGCATAGGACTAAAGAACATCATGAAGAGCGGGTTGGGTACAAATAAAATTTGAGCCTTTATCCTTTATTTCTTGAACTGTGAACCAGGTCACGCTATAACCCTAAAAGTCCTAGCTGAAGCATGGGTTAGTTCGAAGGAATACTATTACAAAAGGTATCCTGACTCCTGTAGGTTCGCTATAAATCCTAAGCTGACATCACACTTTTACAAAATTTGTTTGTTTTACTAAAAAATGAATTTTCAAACTTCAAGACAGACATAAGCTTTGCATTCTTCGAATACCATTGTTTGTATATGACTATTTGTTCAACAGCAGAGAAATTCGCACGATGGATATCCGATGAACAAAAATCCTCTTAGTGGATAGAATCACCTCAGATGGAAAGACATTCCAGTGATAGGCCTTTCATAATCAAGGGGCATAACATGGTGTCCAGCAAATATGGGGCAGCCAAGTCAAGGTTCAAGGAATCTCTCAAAAATGCCAAATAGCCAGGGCCAGATATCCATCTGAATCACTTGGGGCATTGGGCGTGAATTCCAGCAACGAATCCTGTACAATTAAACAAACATCTTTTGGAAGTGTGGCAACACTTACTACTATGGACAATGACAATTCTCCATACCCAGTGAACATGGACATAGTAGGAAAATACTACGCATGAACAAAGACCCGCTAGGTTGACTGGCCTAGGCAAAAATAAGGGCATCCCGGCGAACCAAAAGGGTTCCAAAAAAAATTAGGGACAAAAACAAAAAAATTTGTACACCCGGCAAGTAAAAAACCTGAAAAGGTAGCTTGAGCAAAAAAATGGTATCCCAGTGGACTGAAAATCTAAAAAGACAGTCCAGGCAAAAGTTAGGGATTAAAGCGTACGACTATGTTCCGTCATCTCGTCACTTGTCAATCAGTAGAAGGTTTATTACCCTGATCTGCATCTACTCAAAACCCCAGGAGTTGGGATAACAGTCAAACCATCTACAAAATCCCAGCAGATACCTCCTCCAGCAGGTATCGAGACAGGGGAATTCTACTACTAGGTCACCGCCATATTCCCAGCTTACAACCTATTGATGTCAGGTGTTTTCATACCCTCGGCAGAGAAAAATATCCAAATTACTGCTCCAATGAAAATTCCCCAATGAAGTCGCCAAGCTTCTTGGGATTCCCCAAGCGGATTACAGAGTTTCCCTTCCCCAACAGACACATTCTGAATAAAGTAGATTCTTATCTAGAAACAGTTCAGGTACGATCCTAAGACGGATGTCATCCTGATACTTACTCAAGATTCTCATCTAGAAACGGTTCAGGTATAATCCAAATACAGATGTCATCCTGACACTTATTCCAGATTCTCATATAGAAACGGTTCGGGTACGATCCAGAGACATATATCATCTTGATACTTATTCAGATCATCTTCTAGAAACAGTTCAGGTACGATCCAGAGATGGATGCTATCCTGGTACTTATTCCAGATTCTCATCTAGAAACGGTTCAGGTACGATCCAAAGATAGATGTCATCCTGATACTTATTCAGATTCTCTTCAAATACAGTTCAGATACGATCCAGAGACAGATGTCATTCTGACACTTATTTCAACACATCATCTAGAAACGGTTCAGGTATGATCCAGAAATGGATGTCATCCTGACACCTACCCCAGATTCTATCCTAGTACAATGCAGATACGATCCAGAGATGGATGTCATTCTGACACTCATTCAACACATGTTTCAAGTACAATGCAGATACGATCCAAAAACGGATGTCATTCTGACACTCATTCAATACATGTTCAAGTATAATCACGACATAGAACCATCCAAAAAATCTCCACAGGTACTTTCTCCAGCAAGTACAGGGGAAAAAACATCCTGATGCAAAGTCATCGCCGTATCCTCAGCATACGTCCTAGTGACGTCTATGTTCCCGATAGAGTAAAAACAACAAAAGTTTGGGTCTCTTCTTCCCCAAGTAGGAATTATCTCCTCTAACAAAGCGCCTGCAGAGAACTGAAGTCTGTTATCCCCCAGCCGAGTTTTATAATCTTAAACAGTTTATAACCTCCTCTTGGGAAGAGTTTATTTCTCTAACTGTAGAAGTTCAGACCCCAGCAGAGTTTATGTCTCTGCATCAGCAAAATATCCCAATAGAATATCTTCTCTCTATAGAGTCATTCTCAAGCACAGTCAATCCCCACAGAGTTATTCTCAAGCAGAATCAATCCCCGGCAAATCATACCCATTCATCATCTCCAGCAGAAATGAAGTATTCAACTTCCCAACACTCTCCAACAGTAGTCCGAGATTTATTTTCCTAGATTGGGAAACATCTCAATAGCATCCCATATTCATACATCATGGCATGTGCATACACATTGCATACTACATAATCTCATTTATTTTGAGAACATCATCACAATGCATTTCATACATCATGACATTGCATATGACTAACTCTTTACCTTTTTCAGGGAAAGATCAAATCAACAAACACCGCTACTTATGTGACCTGGTAGTCTTCTCAAGAGCTACGTCTGATGAAGGTCTATTTCAGCAACTTCCTCAGAAAGATGTTCTCCTAATACCTTCTCTGGTTCAGTCAGATTGACACTAAGATCTCTCTGATTTCTATTCCAGTTGAAGATATTCCAAGACTTTTATCTGGTTCAGTTGAATCGATGCTAAGATTCTTCTGATTTTCATTCTAATCAAAGTTAATCCGAGACCTTATCTGGTTCAGTCAGATCGATACTAAGATCTCTCTAATTTATATTCCAGTTGAAGAAACTATGAAGCCTGGAACCCGACCGGATAATAGACAATCAACAATTTAAGACACTATGAAGCCTGGATTTCGACCAGATAACAGTATAAGGTGCTGCGAAGCCTGGAATCCGAGCAGATAATAGTTCACTTCTTCAAGACACTGTGAAGCCTGGATTTCGACCAGATAATAGTATAAAGTTTCAACCAGATAATAGTATAAAGCGCAACGAAGCCTGGAATCTAACCAGATAGCAGTTTACCTGGTCGGTTACTATGAATCCCGGAACCCGACCGAATAATAGTCAATCAACAATTTAAGACACTGTGAAGCATGGGTTTCGACCAGATAACAGTATAAGGTGCTGCGAAGCCTGGAATCCGACCAGATAGCAGTTTACTCTGTCAGTTACTATGAAGCCTGGACTTGACCAGATAATAGTATACCTCAAATTCAAGTTGAAGCCTGGATTCGACCAAATACCAACTTAATTTCTTCAAGTCACTGAAGCCTGGATACGACCAGATAACAATTCAGTTTCTGCAATTACTCCAAATCCTGGAACTGACCAGATAGCAGTTAATTTCATATTCCCCAATAAGTCACTGTGAAACCTGGAATACGACTAGATACCAGCCAGCCTTATCATCCTCAGCAAGTCACTATGAAGCATGGATCCTGACCAGATAGCAGTCCACTTCCGTATCTTCAGTCAAGAGATGACTCCCCAGTAGAGTAATGGACAACTGAAGCTCCTAAACTCGATTTCCCAAGAAAAAGATCAACAGTCCTTAGGAGATTCCTCTCTAACAGCAATAGAAGGAATTCCCACAAAGGGATATCTCATGAAATCATCATTGTTATGATGGCATCTTTAAGCCCATATCTAACGATCTTCCGTCATCTTTTCCAAATGGCATCTATAAGCTCATTCCCAACATCGTCAACCATCAATGTTATGTCATGCGAGTGCAAATTTCTGGGCACTCTAGTGTTCAATCATCTTCCACCTTCAGATCACGAAAGGAAGACAAGCCAATCTACATCCTCAGGTTTAAGAAGATTGAACAGGGGCAACTGTTGAATCCCAAAATTTACCCTCTCGTGTTTTTCAAAGTATTCCCCTCCATGATTGGCCACAAACCCTTGCCTAAGGAAAAAGAAAATCTGTGAATGATGTGTTTAAGTTTACTTCGATTGGCATATCCAAAATTCCTTTCGATTGGAATCTACATAGCGCCCTTCGATTGGCATGGACAAAGGTCCTTCGATTGGCCTGTTAACAAGGCCTTTCGATTGGCATTTTAACAAGTACCCTTCAATTGGCACATCAGAATATACTTCGATGACATGACAACAAAGTGTCCTTTGATGGGCATATCAACAAGGTGACATTGCGATTGTTTAAAATTGAAGGAAATCAGAGAGTACAAGAACTGAGTTCACTTAGGTTTAATTGGATATGAGAGTTTCCAAGATCAAGCAATCAATGCAGAGTTTGACTTAATCTAAGAAGTTATGATGGGAAGCCTCTAAGCATTTCGAATTAGAATTCAGAATCATCAAGGAGAACAATGCTCTAATAAGGAAAGCTCTGAACAATGCTAATCATTGAAGAGGACAATGCTTAGGGGCTGATCAAAGAAGCTCTAATAAGGGAAGTTTTGAGCATTTTGAATCAAGACTCAGAGTCATCGAAGAGAACATGCATGAGGGCCGGTCGAAGAATACATGATGCTGAGAGTGTGTGTAATTCGAATTAAAATCATCACAAGAACAAGAGTTGATCGAAGAAGCTCTGGTGAGGAAATTATGAGCAATTCGAATTCGTGCAAGGCGCCAAACATGACATGTCCAGGTTCATTCGAAATTTCGAAATGGAATGAATAATCTCAAAATAGAAATCCTTCAATTTGTCTGATTCTATTTTTAAAAGCCATGTTTAATGGCTGGTCTTTAATGCCATGATTTCCTTGTCTCCTCCACCTCATATAAATACAAGACGCCAACACAAGTCAAAGGAGGACAGAAGGGGATACTACACACACACGCTACCTCAGAAAGCATATAAAAAACTCAAAACTCACAGAGTGGTCCCAATCGAAATACATTTTTTGCAGGCATCCCCATTCCAAAAGAATACCAGATTTGTGATCCTGAGTCATCCAGGAGTCCACCCTAACTCCTAAGAAAACATCTCCACACCCAGAGCCACAGATCATACATCTTCGATTGGTAAGGGTTTACAAAACCAAAATTGCACCTTCATGACATTTAAATACACATTGCACATATATTCTTGTTATTACTGATTATGTTGCATGTAAGCTAAAGTGCATAGATGAGAACATGCCATTGCTGGCGCACGATCTAAGTGTTTCCTTCGAATCTGAGGACAAAACAAACCCAGACCCAGACCCAGACTTAGAAGATTCGAATTGAGGAAGGATTCGAATTGGGAGGAGATTCGAATCAGGGGGTAAAGTCTCCCCTGGATCTCTAACATTTGTTTTGTTTTGCAGGAAATATCTTCTCAGAATCTTGTTTAGAGCTTCGAAGCAGCTCAGCTTCGAACTGGATCCAGAGTACCCAGATCGAAGGATGACATATCCAGATCGAACATTCCCAAAGTGTAGCCCCTCATGCACCTTCGATCAAGGCTCTTCACTGGATCGAAAGATAGCCCAAGCCTCTTTCGATCCAGGTCTCCAGAATTACTCCTTTCTTGATTTATGCATGTTCCTTCGATTTCATCTTTGTTTTGACTATTTTATTTCTTTTTTTTTAATTAACATAAAATCAATTAAAAAAAGCCACAAAAACATTAGGCTAGTTTTTCTATTAAATTAATTTTGTTAATTAATCATTTAATTATCTTAACATTTTCTCAAAACTAAAATTAAGAAGATTTAGATCATTTTCCAGAAATAAAATAAAACAACAAAAAGACTTCCTTTCACTTAGGATTTTAGACGTATTTTTAATTCAAGCGCGCGTTCATTTATTTTTACATTTTTAGATTATTGTAATTGTCTACCGATTGTAATATTTTAGGAGTTAAATTTCTGTACTTTTAATTCCTCACTTTATTTTGCACCTCTTTTATATAATTGCCTCGAAGCCCTGTAATAGCGTAGAAACCTTTACTTCTCGCTTTGTATTTTCTTATATGCTTGTATATAATTGCTAGTAAATACGCGTGTATGGAAAGAATGTAAATTAAAACGTTAGCTAACCTAATAAAAAGACAAAAAATAATTGAATTGAACACATATGCACATATGCACCTCTAGGGTATCCCCGCTTCGGTTGCCTTTTAGAAAATAAAGAAGTCATGTCCCTCGAGAATGGGGACACTTTAGCAAAGACCCATAAAATCAAAAGATCATAGTCCCTCAATGACCCTTACAGTGTTGCCTTTCGGTAAATGGTCTTGCCCCTTAAACAAAATTTGCTAAAGTGTCTTCGTATGTTGCCTTTATGACTGTAAAACGTCCCTTCGATTGTCCCTCAACATCCAACGATAGGGCTACCTAATCACTAATTGTAGGATAGCACTGTCTAAAGGATAAGAGGAAAAGAACGACCCTTTTCGAGTATAAAAGTAGATAGTGAAGAAGTGAAAAACACAAGAAGGGGGGGTTGAATTGAAACTTAAAATCAAAAGCGCAGTAGACACGATATTTTTATCCTGGTTCGTTTAATCTCAAACTACTCCAGTCCACCCGCCAAGGTGATTTCTCCTCTCTCCAACAAGGACTTAATTCACTAATCAAAACTGATTACAACACTACTTTGACAAATGCCAAAGTCATCTTGAGTACAACCACAACCCGATTAATCTCAAGGAAAACTACCTTAATCAAGATAAAAGAATATACTGTGTAATATTGTTTTTCCTTACAAAAACTGTATCACAATTGTGATATTTTACACAATTTTGAGCGTATATATGAATATGTAAGATTGCAGCGTTTGAGAGGTATTTGCAGTAGTGTTTCAAAATCGTAAACGATTTGTCCTCTAAACTTGTTTAAATAGGCTTGGAAATCTTGTCCAACATAAAGCCTGATAATGGACATTCAATGCTATTTCCATATTGAGAAGATTCTTATCTGAATGAAGTCGTTGCATATGATGCTGTTTTAATTGAAAAGTAACGCTTCAGAACTTAGAATCTTGCATGCTGCATTTGCTTCAGAACATTGATGACTCGGTGATGTGAGGATATGATGGTATATTAAACTTTTGTTCAGAATCAGAGTATTCTTCACTTCAGCGCAGATTCTGATCATCATTCTTCAGCGCAGATTCTGATTACCTTAGCTTGAAAGCTTCTGTAGCTTAATTTCTGATGATGTTTCGGTCAGAACTTCTGCATACAAAATAACATAAATTTAGAGTGCATATTTGTTCTTTGTGTTTGTTATCATCAAATATCTAATTAAGGGTTATATAATCAAACTATGTTCTAACAATCTCCCCCTTTTTGATGATGACAAAGACTTTTCAATGAAAAATATAGAACAAAAAACTTAAGAGAGTCTCCCCCTGAGTTGATTACTCAGATAGAGATGATTTACTTCCCTGAAGTTCCTTCTCGTTAGAGCATTTGATGCATCTCCTTCTGTCCTTATCAGAATATGTTCCTGTTCAAGCTTTTCAGAAAATATAGAGGTTAAGATATTCAGAACGTTTGAGACTTTGTCTCGGTATACTGTTATTGAAAATATCTTACTTTCTCCCCCTTTTTTTTAGGTATCAAAAAGCAATATAATCAGAGTCAAAAAGATGATTTATATTGAAAACAAAATGCAATGACAATTTTCAGAAACAAGGAGGATAAGATGAAAAATAAAAATACAGATAAACATTTAAAGAAAATCTAAGAAGGAGGGGGAAGACGTGTGAACAACGCTTCCAACAAGCTCTTAATATGAGTGCTTGATTCCTCCTGCTTTCCTAGAATGTCTTTGATTTCTTTTGTTGTATCTTATTGTTTATCCAATATATCCTTAATCTCTTTGTTTGTGTCCTCTTGCTTATCCAGTCTGGCATGGATTAAGGCATTCTCCTTCTTCGACTCTTCCAGAGTTTGCATGACTAGAGACGAAGTTGGTGTATCTTCAGGGGTTGCATGTCGTTCAGAATACTCTGCAGCCTCTTCTGATTGAGCAAATTCTTCTGTTGCAATCATCTTTTCTGGAGCAGTAGTCAGAGGGTGACTATCAGAATCTGGTTCAGTGACTTCTGAAGGTTGATGCTCTTTCCGGGGAGCATTATCTAGCGGAAGAACTTCTTTCTTGTACCATTGGCTCAAAACTTAATCTTGGAAGGCTTTCAGCTGATCACTGAAGTTCTGCTGAGCCTTTCATATCTTAATTCTTTCAGCTTCTGGGTTTCAGAGTTGAGCCATTTTCTGAATCTTTCCCACAGAGAATCAGAAGCAGCAGGATTAGAAATCTCTTGACTTGCTTGCTATAAAGAAGTAATCCATTCCTGTATTTCTATTTCAAAAATCAACATATTCTTTCCAACATTTGATTTGGTTGAGGTTGGTTTAGGTTTAGGAGTGGCAATTTTGTTTGAGGTGGAAGCTAGTTGGTCCAGCACTTGTAGATCAATGACAAGTCTGAGTTGGTCAGCTGAACGGTTGATAGGTGAGGGAGTGGAAGAGTCAGAAATCAGGATTAGTGAGTGAGGGGTGTTTGGTGGTGTAGATTCATATGGTGAAGGGATTTCTGGAATATCATGAATAATGAGAGGTAAATGAACCGTAAGAGGTTTTGTTATCCCAAGAATTGGGGTAGTGGTATCAGAGTCTGAAAGGGAGTCTTCTAATTGGTTTGTGGTAGCGTGTTGAATTTTTGGTTCAAGTATTTCAGAAGATGGGTTTTCAGATTGAGGAGTGAGGATTTTCATTTTTTGGTTGGGGTGAGTTGAGGTTTTGATGTTCTGGTTGAGGAGAGTGTGGTTGTGGATTTTCTTGTTGAGGAGAGTGTGGTTGTGGATTTTCTGGTTGAGGAGAGTGTGGTTGTAGATTTTCTGGTTGAGGAGAGTGAGGTTGTGGATTTTCTGGTTGTTGAGGTTGAGTGTTTGGATTTTCTGGGAGTGGTGAGGAAAAGTCTTGATCAAACAGTTCAATATCAGATAGAACTCTAGCAAGTTCTGGTTGATGTTGTTCTAGATTTGGATTTGGATTGGGGGAGTGAGGTTCATTCAAGAAATTTCCAACAGTTACAGATGAGTCAAACTCTATGTCAAAATCCTCAAATATTTGGGGTGAAGGATTTTCTGTTGGTTGAGGGGGAATGGTTTCAGATGTTGGAATAGCTATTGATTTTACAACAAAAATAAAGGATGGGTTACCTTTCTTTTTCGTAGCCTTGGGTGTCCTCTGAGAGGATCCTTCTCCTACTGCCTTCCTCTTTCTGGATTTCTTTAGCACAACCTCTGGAGCTTACTTATGCAGATCTTGGATGTTAATTTCTGGAATAGTCCTATCATCCTTGCAAGCTTCAAGGTATCTGACTATAATCTCTGGAGAGGCATCTATCTCAGAGAATAGTGGAAAATCCTTCAGAGGGATTCTCCTAGAAGTGATGACCTCATGAGAAGCAATTATTGGTTCCTTTTTAATGTTCTTAATAATCTTCATTTTCTTCAGATTCTTGGCATTTAAAGGTTTCCCAGCGGTTGCTTCCAGAGTACTGATTTCTTGAGCCTCTGTCAGATGTTCTATCAGCCTGTTTTCTGTTAGAATATCTGAAATCAATCTTCCTAGAGGAAATCAATCTTCCTAGAGGAATCCAATCCATCTTAGTTCTTTCTTCTTCGCTTGTCTCTTTCACACTTGTTCTGAGATGGTTGAAGAGCAAATGTGGAAGATTTATCTTGGTCTTCTTTGCAATGAAGTAAATAAGAAACTACTGATCAATATTGATGTAATCAGGGAAGCTTGTAGGCTTCCTGTGATTGATACATCCCAAAATTATTCTAGCCCAGATTCTGTAATGATCCTTCAAGTCTCTGATCTTGCTGGATGGCTGTCCAGAAGTGAAGATTTCCCTGGCAATAAATTTTAGGTCAGAGCACTTATCATCCATATCAATGCATCTGACTCCACCACCATTGTATCCAATGAGTTTCCCAATAAAATCTTCTGTAATCACTATCTTCTTCCCCATAACGTATGATGTGACCTGGTGGTTGGATGATGTAGCATGAATCCAAAACTCTTTAACAAGAATGGGAAAGGTTGGACCCAACAGACGATCAAAGTTTCTGTTCCATCCCTGTGCAGTTACATCTTCATACAGATTAAACCCATTTTCTTGTAAGCTTTCAAAATCAATGATCAATTCATAGAGAACTTCAAGGTTGTCAACCAGAGTGAGTAGCATTCTAATGGGCTCCTCATATTGTTCAGTAGATGATGATTCAGGAGCACTGTTGAGATTCTTGATACTTGATGATGATGCCATTGTTCACACAGATTCTTTGAAGAAAATTGACAAAAAGGGTTTTTGAGAAAGAAACTAGAACAAGAGTGAATATTGAAGATGGTAAAACGTGAATGAATGAAATAGTAAATTGAGTTTATATAGGTTTTTAGAAAACGTAATCCGTAAGAAAGAGAAAATAAGTAATGATTATATGCATTAATGAAACCTGAAATTAGGGGATTTAGAGAGATATTGAACAGTTACCAATGACCATTGTCTCCATGCATCCAATCAGAGCCTTGGACCCTTCAGAATTTGAACGCGTGTTCAGCCTCAGAAGGCAGCTTGTGAGAGGATGATAAATGTTTGATGGTGTGAACTGCAGGCCTCTATCCTTGAAATGAAATGTTCAGATCTTCATAGATAGATTCTGAGGCAACTGTACTTCTAACTTCCGAAGACAAGTTGATCAGATGTTCACAGAAAACAATAAAGTTCTGAGGGTTAGGATATGCAAATAAAACATTTTATTCTGGACACAATTTCATGCTGAGATGTTTCATAATGAAATTGAATCTATCTTCAGAAAGGGGTTTTGTAAATACATCAGCCCATTGATGGTCTGTGTCAATAAATTTCAAAGTAAGAATTCCTTTCTGAATATAATCCCTAATAAAGTGATGTTTTATTTCTATATGCTTATCCCTAGAATGCAAAATGGGATTTCTAGAGAGACATATGGCAGAAGTGTTATCACAGAAGATAGGAATGTTACTCTTAAATATGTTGAAGTCTTCAAGTTAACTTTTCATCCAGAGCATTTGAGGGCTACATCCAGCAGCTGCTATGTATTCAGCTTCTGTTGTTGACAATGCTATTATGGATTGTCTCTTGCTGGTCCATGAGATCAGATTGTCTCCCAGAAACTGGAAACTTCCAGAAGTGCTTTTACGCTCTACTATGTCTCCATCAAAGTCAGCATCACAGTATCCTACTAAACTGTATTCGTTAGGTTTTATATAAAATAGATCCAGATTAGTAGTACCTTTCAGATACTTGAAAATTCGCTTAACTGCTGTTAAGTGAGATTCTCTAGGATCTGATTGGAATCTAGCAAATAAGCAAACATTGAATAAAATATCAGGCCTTGAAGCCGTCATATAAAGGAGATATCCAATCATACCTCTGTAGATTTTTTATTCTACCTTTTTACTTACCTCTTCCTTTTCCAGAATGCACGTGGGATGCATTGGAGTCTTTGAGGGCTTACATTCTGAGAGGTCAAATTTCTTCAGAAGTTCTCTGACATATTTGCTCTGATGAATGTAAGTTCCTTCTGGAGTTTGGTTTATCTGAATGCCTAGAAAGAATTTGAGTTTCCCCATTAAGCTCATCTCAAACTCTGCCTGCATGCACTTAGCAAATTCTCTTCCCAGAGAAGGTTTAGTGGATCCAAAAATGATATCATCTACATAAATATGACAAACTAAAATGTCATTCTTAAATGTCTTACAGAACAAGGTTGTGTCCACTTTCCCTCTAGTGAGTTCCTTTTCTAACAGGAAGTTACTTAGTCTTTCATACCAAGCTCTGGGAGCTTGTTTCAGACCATAGAGAGACTTCTTTAGTTTGAAAACATATTCTGGGTGTTTGGAATTTTCAAATCCAGGGGGTTGGTGCACATATACCTCTTCATCTATGTAACCGTTTAGGAATTCACTTTTGACATCCATCTGATATAGAGTGATGCCATTGTTTACAACAAATGAGATTAAGAGTCTGATAGATTCTAACCTGGCGACTGGAGCAAAGGTTTATATATAGTCTATCCCCTCTTGTTGACTATAACCTTGTGCCACCAGTCATGCTTTGTTTCTGATGACTTCGCCTTTCTCATTCAGTTTGTTTCTGAACACCCACTTTGTTCCAATGACGTTGAAGCCTTTTGGTTTGGGAGCTAGATCCCATACATTATTTCTGGTGAACTGATTTAATTCCTCCTGCATTGCCAGAATCCAGTCATTGTCCAGAAGAGCTTCATCAATTGTTATTGGTTCAATCAGTGAGACCATTCCCGTGAGGGATTCTTCAGAGTTTCTAAATGTTGATCTTGTTCTGATTGGATCATCCTTATTTCCTAGGACCTTATCTTCTGGGTGAGCTATGCTGCTTCTGGATAACCTTTTCTGGAGTTGATCAACATTAGGTACTGGGTTACTTGTAACATTTCTTTCTAAAGTTGTTGGAGCGTCTCTGTTGAGAATGTATGATGAGGTGTCTTCAGTACCTGTGAATTCAACTTCTATATCTGCAAAAGATTCATCCTGCTTTGACTTTTGAGGGTCAAGCTTATCATCAAATCTAACACTGATTGACTCTTCAACAATCTATGTTTCTGTATTGTATACTCTGTACCCTCTTGAGAGTTCAGAGTATCCTAACATAATACACTTTTGTGCTTTAGAGTCAAACTTGTTCAGATGATCTTTAGTATTCAGAATAAAACATGTGCATCCAAAAGGATGGAAATAAGAAATGTTGGGCTTTCTGTTCTTCCATAATTCATATGGAGTCTTTTCCAAAATAGGTCTTATAGAGATTCTATTCTGAATGTAACATGCTATGTTAATTGCTTCTTCCCAGAAGATCTTAGCAATGTTAGTTTCATTGATCATGGTTCTGGCCATTTCTTGCAATGTTCTATTCTTTCGTTCTACAAATCCATTTTGTTGGGGAGTTCTAAGACAAGAGAAGTCATGCAAGATGCCCTTTTCATTAAAAAATGTTTCAAATTTTTTATTTTCAAGTTCTCCACCATGATCACTTATGACTTTGACAATTCTAGGATCCTTTTCATTCTGAACTTGGTTACAGAATGCAACGAACACAGAATGTGACTCGTCCTTGTGTCTTAAGATCTTTACCCATGTCCATCTGCTATAGTCATCTACGATCACTAACCCATACTTCTTGCCACTAACAGACGCAATTTTTACTGGTCCAAATAAGTCTATGTGCAGAAGTTCTAATGGCTTAGAGGTGGAAACAACATTTTTAGATTTAAAAGCAGGTTTTGCAAATTTTCCTTTCTGACATGCTTCACACAGAGCATCTGAGCTGAACTTCAGATTAGTAAGTCCTCTGACCAGATTGAGTTTGTTAATCTGAGATATTCTTCTCATACTAACATTCTCCAATCTTCTGTGCCAGACCCATTGCTCGTTATTAACAGAGAGAAGACATTTTACATTCTGACTTTTTAGTTCAGAAAGTTTTATCTTATAAATGTTTTTTTTCCTCTTTCCATTAAAAAGGATAGTTCCATCTTTCTGACTAAGAGCTTTGCATGAATTTTGATTAAAGATTATATCATAACCGTTATCACTTAATTGACTTATGCATAACAGTTTATGCATTAATCCATCAACTAAAATCACATTATTGATAGAAGGAAGATTACCATTACCTACTGTTCTAGAGCCAATGATCTTCCTTCTTTGGTTGCCTCCAAAGCCCATGTAGCCTCCAGGTTTAAGTTCTAGGCTTTGGAATATATGCTTTCTTCCCGTCATGTGTCGAGAGCATCCAGAGTCCAGGTACCATGACTAGTGTTTTAGCCTTGCTGCTAAAGATATCTGCTACATATATAATTTTGTCCTTAGGTACCCATATCTTTTTGGGTCCTGGTTTGTTAGTTTTACCAAAATTCTGGTTGAATTTTGGTTTGACAGAGTAATCATTACTAGTGTATTTTAGGTCATGTGTGTGCCCATATGTGAAGTGTGATTTTAGTGGTGTGCGTTTTATAACAAGGTCCATGACTTTATTAGGTGGAGATACCTTACCTTGGTATCCGATTCCTTTTCTGCCATTCCTGCTAACTCCATAGATCATTGAAGCCATCTTGCTTCTATCTATGTTTTTAGCCAGAAACTTCTGAAAGCTGTGATCATACTCTTTGATGATCTTATTAGCATTACTGGGAGTCTCTGGGATTATTTCTTTCTGAGAGTTTTGTAAATAATTTTCTAATTTTAAAATCTTTTCTTTTAACTCAGAATTCTCTAATCTAAGACTCTCATTTCTTTTAGAGTCAGAGACAAGTTCCCTTTTCAGGTTCTTGAATTTGACTCTGATCTGATGATACCTTTCCAGAATTTCATTCAGACTTTCTGCAAGTTCAGCCTTAGTAAAGTTAACAGTAAAATCAGGGAATACCTCTTTTGTGTCTGATTCTGAATCTGAACTAGAAGCTTCGCTGTCTTTTGACACATTTACCATGAGAGATATGTTGGATCTTTCATCATCTGACTCTGAGTCAGCATCAGAAGTGTCTGAATCGTCCCATGTTTCCATGAGGTTTTTCTTCTTCTCCTTGAAGAACTTCTTTTTAGGCTTCTCCTTCTGAAGCCTTGGACAGTCACTTTTGTAGTGCCCTTATTCATTGCACTCATAGCACATGATGTCTTTGTTATTTGACTTTCTGTGTCCTAAAGAAGCTTCAGATCTTCTGTGTCTAGAGGAGGACTCAGACTTTCTGTATCTGGAGGAGGATTCATTTTGATTCTCTGATCTTCTCGGATTTCTGAATTTTCTTTGTCTCTGCTTCCACAGTTGATTGACCCTTCTGGAGAGAAGAGACAATTCATCTTCTTCTGATGAGGATCCATCAGAGGTTTCTTCATTAGCCCGCAAAACCTTAGAATCAGATTTTTTGTTAGATTTTAATGTTAGAGGCTTACCTTGCTTTTGAGTCTTATCTTCTTCTAGCTCTATCTCATGACTTCTGAGGGAGCTGACAAGTTCCTCCAGAGATATCTTGTTGAGATCTTTAGCCAGCTTAAGTGCAGTGACCATTGGCCTCCATTGCTTGGGTAGACTTCTGATGATCTCCTTTACGTGATCAACAATAGAATATCCTTTGTCAAGAACTTTCAGCCCAGCAACAAGAATCTGGAATCTCGAGAACATTGCTTCTATGGATTCACTGTCTTCCATCTTGAATGCTTCATATTTCTGAATGAGCGCAAGGGCCTTGGTTTCTTTTACTTGTATGTTGACTTCATGCGTCATTCTTAGAGAGTCAAGCATGTTTTTGGCTGTCTCTCTGTTTGAGATTTTCTCACATTCTGAGTATGAGATAGCACTGAGAAGTATTGCTCTGGCTTTATGATGGTTTCTGAAATCATGTTTTTGCTGGTCAGACATCCTTCTTTTGTCTATATTCTGACCACTTTCATCCACTGGATGTGTGTATCCATCAATTACCATGTCCCTTAGATCATCATCATGACCTAGAAAGAAGCTCTCAATTCTGTCTTTCCAGTAGTCAAAATTTTCTCCATCAAAGACTGGAGGTTTGCCGCTGATTCTGTCCTTGTCCTCATGATAGTCATTGCTGATGTTTTGGCTTGGTCCCACCATAGTGTTTTTCTAAAGCTTGGATCTTGTACTGACATGGTTAAGTGTATGAACTCAGAACCAGGTGCTCTGATGCCAATTGAAGAAGTGAAAAACACAAGAAGAGGGGGGGGGGGGGGGGTTGAATTGAAACTTAAAATCAAAAGCGCAGTAGACACGATATTTTTATCCTGGTTCATTTGATCTCAAACTATTCCAGTCCACCCACCAAGGTGATTTCGCCTCTCTCCAACAAGGACTTAATTCACTAATCAAAACTGATTACAACACTACTTTGACAACTTCCAAAGTCTTCTTGAGTACAACCACAACTCGATTAATCTCAAGGAAAACTAGCTTAATCAAGATAAAAGAATATATTGTGTACTATTGTTTTTCCTTACAAAAATTGTATCACAACTGTGATATTTTACACAATTTTGAGCGTATATATGAATATGTAAGATTGCAGTGTTTGAGAGGTATTTACAGTAGTGTTTCAAAATCGTAAACGATTTGTCCTCTAAGCTTGTTTAAATAGGCGTGGAAATCTTGCCCAACATAAAGCCTGATAATGGACATTCAATGCTATTTCCATATTGAGAAGATTCTTGTCTGAATGAAGCCGTTGCATATGATGCTGTTTTAATTGAAAAGTAACGCTTCAGAACTTAGAATCTTGCATGCTGCAATTGCTTTAGAACATTGATGACTCAGAGATGTGAGGATCTGATGGTATATTAAACTTTTGTTTAGAATCAGAGTATTCTTCACTTCAGTGTAGATTCTGATCATCATTCTTCAACGCAGATTCTGATTACCTCAGCTTGAAAGCTTCTGTAGCTTAATTTCTGATGATGTTTCGGTCAGAACTTCTGCATACAAAATAACACAAATTTAGAGTGCATATTTGTTCTTTGTGTTTGTTATCATAAAAACTCTAATTAAGGGTTGTAGAATCAAACTATGTTCTAACAGATAACTGTTAGAAGTTTGCTCAAAAATACTTTTTTGCACTTACACAAATACTACTTTTCAAAATCAAGTTTCAAAAACATTTGCTTTGTTAACACTCTTGAGGACTGATACAAGAGTTAAACGCAAAGCAAATCGCCACAACAAGGCATTTTCCAAACATTTTCAAATACAGAAAGCACAAAGGTATTTCAAAATGAGCAAACCTCTAAGAACCCGTGGAAAACCACGAATGGAAAGGGTGCTAACACCTTCCCTTTCCATAATTTACCCCCCTTACTCAGAAAAATCTCGAAAACGTATTTTTTTGTTCTTTTCACCCTTTCTTTTGTTGGATAAAAGAAAAGACGATGGCGACTCTTGCTTACCACAACATTTGTAAACACAAACACAAAACCAGTATTAACAGTCGATTCTGCCACCGTATCACACATTGTAATAATCAGGTTGATTATTAGTTGATATTCCTTAAGGGACCAGGTAGGTCTGAATCCTTAAGAAGTCTAAGACTTGCGAGTCTAGAGGTTGTTAGTCACTTGCGGGTAGCTTGTGAAAATTTTAATCAATTTTGTTATAGTGAATTAAGTCCTCGATTGAGTGAGGAGAAATCAGCTTGGCGGGTGGACTAGACTAGCTTGATAATTTTCAATTGAGCTAGTATAAACATACATTGTTCTTTACTTCCTGTTCTTACTTATTGTTATTATCAAGAGTGAAGGAAAAAGCCTTTTAACTAAAGGTGAATATTTTTAAAAGAATCGTTTTGTTTTAAAAACAAATTCAAATCCCTTATTTCTTGTGTTTTTAAAACCTTCAATTGGTATCAGTGCTCCGATTTTGAGAAGATAAAACGTTTGAATTTTTATCAACTCTTAACAGTGTCTAGTACCGGTCCAGTGTGTGAAAAACCAATGGCTACATCTACTTCTACTGCTGATAATAGGGATAATGATAGAGATCACTATAGTTCAAAACCTCATATGTTTGATGGGGAGAAATTCGACTATTGGAAGGATAGAATAGAAAGTTACTTTCTAGCATATGACTTGGATCTATGGAACCTGGTAGTTGATGGCTACACTCACCCAATAGATGATAAAGGTAATAATATTGCAAGAAGTGCAATGAGTGAAGCACAAAAGAAAGTATGAAAAAATAACTACAAAGCAAGAACCATTCTTCTAAGTGCTATCTCATATAATGAATATGAGAAAATCACAGATAGAGAGACTGTAAAGTCTATTTTTGATTCTCTTAAGATGACACATGAAGGCAACATACATGTAAAAGAAACAAATGTTGTGGCCTTAATTGAAAAGTATGAATCCTTCAAGATGGAAGACGATGAATCTGTGGAAACAATGTTTTCAAAATTTCAGACTCTTGTGGCAGGACTTAAGGTTTTGAACAAAGGTTACTCCACCGTAGATCATGTTTAAAAAATTATCAGAAGTCTTCCTGTTAAATGGAGAACAATGGTAAGTGCCTTAAAATTGGCAAAGGATCTGAACAAAACCTCTCTTGAAGAGATGATTAGCTCTTTAAGAAGTCATGAAATAGAGCTGGAACAAGATGAACCTCAAAAGAAGGTAAAATCAGTTGCTCTAAAGTCTACTTCTGGGAAAATCAAGGCTTACCAAGCTAAGGAAGATTCAGAAGAATCTGAAGAAGATTCAGATGATGATGAACTCTCCTTAATATCCAGAAGAATAAGTCAAATCTGGAAGCACAAACAAAGCAATTTCAGAGGTCAAAGAAGGACATATGGAAAAGGTGAATCCGCTTCTAGTCAGAGAAATGCTTCTAGAAAAGAAGTCAATGTTTTTGAATGCAATGAACCTGAACATTACAAAAATTATTATCTAAAGCTTAAGAAAGACAAAAAGCCTAAAAAGGCTTACAAAGCCAAGAAGGGTCTCATGGCAATATGGGATGATTCATAATCAGAAGATGAAGATTCTGATGAAGAACAGGCCAACATGGAATTCATGGCCAGGACTAGTAGAGGAGAAACAACATCAGAAGATGAACTAACAATAAATTATAAGTCAGAATCTGATGACGACAAAGAGGTATTTTCTTCTTTATCTCGTTCTGAACTTGAAATTGGTTTTACTAAATTAATGAAAAGGTATCAATCTCTTCTAAGTAAACACAAAATCTTGAAAAAGAGCGTCGTGGCTACTTCAGAGAACACGACTATAAATGAGAAAAATATTTCTGTTTTAAATGAAAAACTATTTGTTTTACAAAAATCAAACATTGCTCTAAAAAGTAAAGTGTTTAGATCAGAAGAAGAGATTCTCTCTAACACATTTGTTACTGACGAAGTAATCAGATATGATAGAGATTTTCAACACTTTCTTGCTAAAAGCATAAATAGAAGCAAAATGATTTCAATGATCTATGGTGTTAGTAGAAATGGAAAAAGAGGATTGGGGTATTCAGGACCATCAAAGAAATTTGATGAGACTCTGAATGTCAAACCAAAACCATTTTCTTAACATTTTGTTCATGCTGGAACAAATTTGAAATGTCCAGAACAAGAAGGTTCTGATACTTCTGTAGCACAAAATTAGACACAGAAGAAAATTTTTAAACCAAAGTATCATGCACAAATTTCACATGATTATTATGTTGCACGAAAATCCAAAGAGGTCAGAACCTATGGAACATCTAACAAAAGAGGACCCATAAAGTGGGTACCTAAGGATAAGATAATCTACATTGCATATTTCCTTAATGGTGCCATTGAAACACCAGTCATGGTACCTAGACAGTGGATGCTCGTGACACATGACGAGCGAAAGGCATATGTTCCAAGATTTGGAACTTAAGTCTGGATGCGTCGTTGGCTTCGGGGGAAATCATAAGGGAAATATCATCGGTTCTGGAACGATTGGTAATGGTAAATTTCCTTCTATTAACAATGTTTTTTAGTCAAGGGTCTGATGCATAACTTATTGTCAATCAGTCAACCTAATGACAATAGTTATGACACCATCTTTAATCAAACATCCTGTAAAGATGTTAGTCATAAGGATGGCTCAGTTCTGTTCAATGGTAAGAGGAAGAACAATATTTACAAAATATGATTATCAGATTTGAAAAATCAAAATGTAAAATGTCTTATGACTGTTCAAGAAGAGTAGTGGGTCTGGTATCGATGTCTGGGTCATGTTAGCTTGAGAAAGATTTCTTAACTAAATAAACTTGGATTAGTCAGAGGTTTGCCCAATCTGAAGTACTCTTTAGATGCCCTTTGTGAAGCCTGTCAGAAAGGAAAATTTTCAAAAACCTCTTTCAAAGCTAAAAAGATTGTTTCTACTTCTAGGCAATTAGAACTTTTTCTCATTGCCTTATTTGGACCAGTGAAAACTACTTATGTTAATGGTAAGAAATATGGACTTGTCATCATTGATGATTACAGCAGGTGGACATGGGTAAAATTCTTGAAACACAAGGATGAGTCATTCTCTGTATTTGCTTCTTTCTGTTTGCAAGTGCAAAATGAAAAAGGTTACAGTATAGTCAGAGTTCGTAGTGATCATGATGGAGAATTTGAAAATAAAGATTTTAAAAAACTTTTTGATTCAAATGGCACAGTACATGATTTTTCTTTCCCTATAACTTCACAACAAAATGGGGTTGTAGAAAGGAAAATAGAACCTTGCAAGAAATGGCTCACGCCATGATCCAAGAAACTCGGATGGCTAAGCACTTCTGGGCAAAAGCAGTAAATATAGCATGCTATATTCAAAATAGAATCTCCATAAGACCTATTTTATGTAAGAATCCTTATGAATTATGGAAGAATAGAAAGCCCGACATTTCCTATTTCCATCCATTTGGATCTATTTGTTATATGTTAATCACTAAAGAGAATATGAGTAAGTTTGATTCCAAAGCACATAAGTGTCTGCTATTAGGATACTCTAAACGCTCTAAAGGCTTCAAAATCTATAACATGAAATCACAGATTGTGGAGGAATCAATTCATGTTAGATTTGATGATAAGATTGACTATGAAAAGTCAAAGCTATATGAAAAGCTTGCAGATGTGACTATAACATTCATTGAACCAAAGGAGAAGATTCAATAAGATAAAGAATCATAAGCTCCTTCTTGTGATAATGTTGATAATATTTCTAATCCAAATCAACCAAAGAAGAACAAAATCACATCCTCTCATCATGAAGATCTTATTATTGGAAATGCTGAATACCCTTCTTTAGCCTTCTTTAGCCACATTCAAACATCATATTAGGACGCACAATGCTAACAACTTTCAAGGCAGCCCGGAAATAAACCGACATGCGATCGATTCTTTTTAATGATTATTAAATGAGTGGTCAAGTCACTTATGGTGGAGACATAAGAGACATTGTCGATAACATTAACACTTTTACCATGACTGGGCATAGGTGCAGTGATAACATTAGGGGTCTCGGGAGGATCAAATTCAATTTCATTTGCATCAATCATATCCTAGATTTTGTTCTTCAGGGACCAATAATTGTTGGTGTCGTTCCCAGGAATGTTAGAATGATAGGCACACTTCACATTTGGGTTGTACTTGGGAGAGGAGGTGTTGGGATTTTGAGGAGGATCCCGTAGTGTTGTCAATTCTGCCTTTAATAAATGTTGTAATGCATGAGACAAAGGCATAATAATCCTTGTGAACTGCCTCCTCGTAGCGTCTGACCTACGTTGATTCCCCTTTGTTATTGTTGAACAGGTGCAAGATTAGAAATCATCACCGCTCCCACAAACTAATGTTGATCATTCTTACCATGGCCCTTCTGGCCATAGATAACATTGGTTTCTTTCTTATTGTTGAACTCTTCTTTTCAACACTAGAAGATGCATCCACCAGTCAGAATTAACTCAGTAAAACTAGATGAAGAACTCCCAATTAGCAAATTAAAGAATGGACCTGTTATATTTCCCATGAACATATCAGTTAGCTCCCAATTAGACAAGGGAGGTTGGACCCTTCTAGCTAAATCTCTCCATTTTTGTGCATATTCCTTGAAACCCTCATTTGAGCCCATAAACATGTTTTGTAATTGCACTCGAGTTGGTGCAAAGTCAGTATTATATTGATACTGCTTATAGAAAGCAACAACTAAGTCTTCCCAAGTGTGAACGTTGGTTCCTTCCAGCTGGTAGAACCATTCTAATTGCGTCCACGATAAGCTTTCTTGAAAGTAATGCCCCCATAATTTCCTATCAGCAGTACAGGGTTGGATTTTTTGGACATAAGACCGCAGATAAAGCTTAGGACAAGACACATCATCGTATTTGGGAAAGATGGGGGCCTTGAACTTGTGGGGTTTAATAACCATTGGGATAAGACCCAGCTCCTCAAAATCTAACCCAAGAACTCTCTTGATCTCTATAGCATTGAGTCGATCTTCCAACTGTTTGTACATTTCATCAACCGGAGGATATTGTTCATCTGATTAGTTTGCTTCTTCTTCATCAAAACCCTGGTTGTCAGCCTTTATACTTTTGTCATATTCCTCTAGGTCATCAATTTCTTCTTCAAACTCTAAAGCTTGCTTGACCGAACCTTTGAGCCTCCTACCCATGTTGAGGATCCCAACTGGTTTCTTGACTTTCTCTTTCCTCTCTTTAGTGATAAGGGCCTTAAGCTCTTCCTGCCTCTTGGTTAGACTCAAGAACATTTTCTGGAACTGGGCGTTCTGAGCCTGGAGATCCTTAATTGTTTGCTCAAGAGCCATTCTTTATGCTGAAATAAATAGCAAAAAGATAAGAAACCTGTCTTGAAACACCTGTCATGCAGTGATATGTATGATATGTATATGCAATGTTTTCAAGGACCTTAAGAGATTTAAATTTTTTAACCAAAAGGAAACAAAAACAAAGAATTTTATTAATAAGTTTATGTGAATACAAAATATTACAAATGGAAAAATTAAAAACTCCTAAAGTCTTAAGTTTCTCATATATGCCTCTTCTTCGTGTTGATATATGCGTTAAGACTCTGCTCTTCGTGAATTTGCTTCATAACCTCTAACACTTTCTTCTCACTTGCATAGAATTAAGTCTCAAATATGTCTCGTTCTTCCTTGAGTTGAATCTAGGATTTCTGCAATTCTTCAAGGTCAGTAGGCATGTCTGGATGACGGATGGTGCGAGAAACGTCTCCTTCGACAACAAGCTCCATGATTACTGGTAGGACAACAAGATATGGCATCATAAGGATTTTAGCACAGGGTCATAACCATTTGGGATAGGGATCTAGAGGGAAGTAATTCTTCTTTCCTAAAGCATTGCTATCATTCTTGTTCACCATGCCCCGATCGTGCATAAACCTTTGACGATAACCTTGAGGATCATTCCCGTAATCGAATACAATACCCTAGATAAGCGTGTCTTGAGGACTATCTCTTCGAGAATAAGAAAATTAATGTAGAGCTAAAGAGGGTTTGTAAGTAATACCTCCCCTAATTCCAAGGAGTGGAACATTAGGGAATTCCCCACATCGGTTAATGATAGTGATATCCTCGAGAGATCGGGAGTACCAATAGATGTTTGTATGAGAGAGTGATATTATTCTTTAAGACCACCTCAAACCTTGTTCATTCTTCATTATCGAGCGGGGAAGGTGCAAAATAAACTACCTAGATAGTAGAGGTATACAACACATGAGAGTTCCTCGTATTTTCATAGTACGAGTGTGAAGAGAATGAAAAATATCTCCTAGCAAGGTAGGCACAAGATTATGAGTGAGGAATATCTTGATGGTGTTTACATCTATAAGTTGGTCCAGATTAGGGAATAATACCAATCCATAGATTAACAGAGCCAAGATCTCCTTAAAAGCCTGAAAACTCATAACATCCAGAAACAGTTGAGCCTTCTCTATCAGAAATTTAGCAAGAAAGCCCTTTACTCCACTTCTTGTTTCCAAATTAGATACAATATTAGACCACTAATGCACATCTAATTTTATGCCTCAGTCTCTATCACGAATTACTTTCTTCATAACTGTTATTCGCCATCAAATTTCCGCTTCCTGATTATTAACGGTTGCATCATCATGTGGGTGATCCTTGTTACTAGCCATTTAACCTATAATAAAGGAAAACATAAACCCAATATAAAAAAACATAATCAATTGAATATATAACAAATGACAAATAAAGAATAGCATATAAATTTATTGAAAATGACATAATATATAACAGTTTACTATATTACCTCTTTCACTAACAACCCTTTCTTTTCTTGGTTGGAATATGAATTACTTGTTTCTTAGCAATGCGGACGTCAAAATTGATCCAAATTCCCTCGTTATGATCGTTTCTAATATATGATTCATCTGCTATAATATTCTCATCTTGATCATTCCGTCTAATACATGACTGATTCTCAACATCAATATCACCTTGATCTACACCGGTATCATTAACCACTTTGTTAGATAAAAGCACTATAGACCATTTCGTATTCGTCGGGTCAATGACATAGAACACTTGTTTAACTTGAGATGCTAGAATAAAAGGCTCATCTTTGTACCCCACCCTATTAAGATCAACTTGCAGAAATCCTGACTTATCCATTCGTATGCCACTACTATTTACCCACTTGTAACCAAAGATAGAAATCTGAAATTTTTCGTAATCAAACACCCAAATGTGCTCAATAACCCCAAAATATGACAGATTTGCATATTTGGGGTTTAAGTCCTTTGTACTTGATATGTCCATTGCTTCAGCTAGCACGACAACACCACTATTTTGCATAGTACTTTTATCATTTTGTTCTTTGGTATAAAATGTGTATCCATTTATTGCGTATGCGCTATGAGAAAACACATGCAAACTTGGACCATATGCCAAACATCTCAACCTTTCTGTTATTGAAGTGGGATCTAAAGAGCGTTTTGAATAAATATGATCCTTAAACCATTGTATAAAACTTTGATTGTGCTCTCGTACTATCCAATTTTCATTTCTATTCTAATTTAACCCTCGGAGTACAACCTTGTGCATTTCAACATATGGCTCAACCTCAATGTCATTGTGCAGAACATACAAATGCACTTGCTCCCGTTCATCCCTTGATACTGTCTCAATTTTATTTCCAATTAATTTGTTACCTTCCTTTTTTTTCAAAAATATGAGTTTTGGGGAGCCCAACAGATTGAACATTGGACAAATATTCAATACAAAACTCAATCGCTTCTTCAACAATGTATCGTTCAACAATACAACCCTATGGGCGACTTCGGTTTTTCACGTACCCTTTTAATATTTTCATATAACGTTCAACAGGGTACATCCATCTCATATAAGCTGGTCCACACAACTGTGTGTCTTTCATAAGATGAATACTAGATGTACCATTCTGTCAAAAAAAGAGGGAGGAAAATACATCTCAAGCTCACACAAGGTAATAACTATTTCTTTTTTGCAGTGTTGGTAAGACCTTAGGATCGATCACCTTACTACAAATTTACCTAAAGAAAAAACACAATTTATTTATGGCACTTCTTACTTTTTATGGAAAAATTGAACGTATACCTATTGGTAGAAAAAGCTCCATTATAACATGACAATTGTGATACGGTGGCAGAACTGACTGTTAATACTGGTTTGCATTTTTTGTTTGCAAATGTCGCAGTAAGCAAGAGTCGCCACCGACTTTTCTTTTATCCAACAAAGGAAAGGATGAAAAGAACAGAAAAAGACCTTTTTTGAGATTTTGAGTAAGGGGGGGGGGGGGGGGGGGTAGATTATGGAAAGGGAAGGTGTTAGAACCCTTTCTATCCGTAGTTTTCTACGAGCTCTTAAGTACTTGCTCATTTTTGAAAACTGTTTTCGTGTTTGTGTGTTTTGAAAGGTTTTGCTTTATGATAACTCTTGTATCGGTCCTCAAAAGTGTGATAAAGCGTTTTGAAAGGAATTTTGAAAGTGTGTAAGTGTAAAAAAGAATAATATTTGAGCAAGTACTTAACAACTATCTACCTACTCGAAAAAGGATGTTCTTTTCCTCCTACCCTTTAGATAGTTTTATCCTACTATTAATGTGTAGGTAGCCCTACCGTTGGATGTTGAGGGACTATCGAAAGGGAAGTTTATGGTCATTGAAGGCAACATGTAAGGATACCATAGCATTTCGAAGGTACTCTCATCATGTAGGCAACATCGAGGGACAAGATCATTTCTCGTAGGCAACTCGAGGGACATTAAGGGACCATGTTATTTATGATGACTTTTAAACTGAGGGTATTTTCTAAGATATCCTTACGTTTGAGGGACATGACCATTTTCGAATGCAACAAGTGAGGTTATACCCTAGGGGTGCAAGTGTGCAACTGTGTGCTTTTTTCAGTTATTTTATCTTGAGGTTAGTGATCTATTGATTGATTAATTAATTCTTGTCATGCACACCTAATTTACTAACAGTTCATATACAAGCATATAAGAAATATAAAAGCGAGAAATAAAGTTCCTACAGCTATTACAAGGCTTTGGTGTAGTTACATAAATAATGACTGAAAAGTAACGCGAAAAAATTTAGACTGGCCTACGTTTGAAACCCTAAAAGTCTAATTGCCTATTAAAAATATTTTTTTTTGGTGTTTTATAAATTTTTTTTTAGAAATTTAACCTAATTTCTAACTAATTTTAAATTAAAGAAAAAAAGTTAAAATTTAATTAGATTAATTTGCAAAAAATAATTTTCCTTAAAAAAACTCTAAATCCTATTTATTTTTTATGATTTTATGATTTTATGATTTTTTTAAAAAATGAATAAACAAAAAATATAAACTAAATAAAAAAGAATGAAGAAATTAAAAAAAATGGGCCTGGGGGGTGAGAAAGCAAGCTGGGGGGTATGCTGTTGAATTCCAAAGCCCAAATCTTATGCAAGCCTAAAGCCTGCACTAGATCTGGTGTTGTTGTGTTAGTGAGGTCTATGGTATGCCTGCGTGCTAGAGGCGCTAGATCCAAGTCAATTGAGATCTGATGGTGTTGACTTGCTTAGCCCATGATGCGCGTGAATGGCCTGGCTACACTAGATCTGGAAGAAACTCATTAGAAAAAATAAACTTCAAGACCTGGGAATGGAACCCAGGTCTCTTCCCTTTGAACGTGTTCCTTCTACCACTCATCCATTCTATCATTCGTTAATATAAACAAAAGCAAAAATATATATGCAAAAATTAAGTCAAATATATCAACAGATAAAACACGCACGCTGAGTGGGGCCCTGGAGTTTAAATGGACCAATGGAGAGCAAGGACCATGCCACGCCTGCACCGGTGAGTCTGACCACCCCTCACGATGCTCAACTCTTTCTACTCTAGTGATGCCAAAAATCGCAACCTGCAAAATAACATATCAAAGTAAGGGATCAAGCCTACCCCCCCTAAATCACATGCTGCGAGTTCAATGGTGGCATCCATTTGGCCTAAAAGTCCATGTGTTGCAAGGTTCAAAGGTTTCAGTTTGAGATGCCCTAAAAATGGCATCTTGTGATTCAAGCATCAAAGCTCTCGTGCGAAACATCTAAATTGTTCTAATGGATGTCCTGAACACTAAATAACACACCAAACACGTCAACAATACATGAATCATTAGTTTTGAATTTACCAGATCTTACCAAATTGGTGGCACTTGATTACAATGATCTGGGCACGATTTGGCTTGAGTAATGGTTGAAACAAGTTCATGGGAACCTCATGGTGATAATGGAACACCTGGAATGGATTAAAGATGCATGGATCGTATGATATAAGTTGCACCTCTCTTTGAGAAAATTTGGAAATTTTTTTAGGGTTTGTAGAGGCAGCTTTCACGTGTTCCTTTGGTCTAGGGTTCATGTGATTATGTAGTGAATCATATTAGGTTTACAATTGTGGAAGAATATCCATCCTTTAATGAGAAAAATGTTCGTTCCAATTATTTTATTTTTTGCCCTTTTTTATAACAAATCTAATCTTCCTTCCCTCCAAGATTTTCCTTTAATTTTGCCAGCATATCTTACCCCTCATTTGATGAGAAAAAGATTCTTAAATCATATCTTACATAATTTCCATTATTTCATTTTGAATTTTAATGAATAAAAAATTAAAATAAATAATAAAAATAATGAGATAATGTATGAGTGAGCTTAGATGTAGTGGTCCATGTTAATAACAAGTTTCAAGCATGAAAACATGGGTCCATTTGGAAAAAAATCAAGTTAGGTCAACATTGGCTTCATGCACATTTCCAAAAATTGGTCAACTTTAGCAATGCATATCTCTCTCAATTTTAACCCTAAGAGGGTGTTCTTGGACTTTTTGGAGAGCTTAGGATGTCCTTTAAACAACCTTTTTGGTTTCATCTCAATTGGATCTTCCATGATCATGTAAGGAGCTTTGACCAAAAAGGTGTTTTTGTTGACTTTCTGAAAGGACCTATAATGTATGAGCTTGTATCTTTTGATTGGGGCATTTCTTGAACTTGAGGGCTGAAGAGAAGTTATAGGGAATTGGATTCTCTTCAAAATGAGCCTTGGTGAAAAATTGTTTGATAAAATATGAGAAATTTATGCTTGGTTAAAGTTTGGTTGACTTTTCCTATAGAAACCCTAATTTGCCATTTTTGAATTTTGATGAGTTAGGAGTATTTCTTGAGGAATCATGATCAAACCTTGATCAAATGATGGATATTACTTCAAAATGTTGATGTTGACAAAAAATCTTGAATTTTGACTGTATATGGGCCATAGTTGACTTTTGACCTAGTATAGTTAATTTTTAGGCATTTGAGCAGTTGATTGAGCAAACTTGTTGTTCAAGGCATGAAATTTGGCATGGATGATCTTGAGGACATATTAGGACAATGGAGAGCATTTGGGATCCTTGGGACTGACACATCTTGCTTAAAATTGAAACCCTAATTGAGGTTCATTGCCTTTAGGGGGAGAGTTTTCCTGGTCAATTCTTAGTCATCCCAGGGAAATTTGGGGATCTTAATTGACATGTCATGAGTAGAATGATAGGGAAAATTTTTGGGTACAACAACTGCCCCTATTCAATCTTCTTAAACCTGAGGATGCATATTAGCTTGTTTGCCTTTCGTAATCTAAAGGTGGAAGATGATTGAACAATAGAGTGCCCTAAAATTTGCACTCGTCTGAAATGATACTTGACTGTGTAGATAATATCAGGAATGGGATTATAGATTCCATTTGGAGAAGATGATGGAAGATCATCGGAGATGGGCTTAAAGATGCCATCTAGAGAACATGATGGAGAGTCGTCGAAGATGGGCTTAAAGATGCCATCTAGAACAATGTTGATTTCATGAGATATTCCTTTGTGGGAATCCCTATTCATGTTGTTGAGGAGGACTCCACTGAGGAATGTTGGTCTTTGTTCGGGAAATAGAGTTTAGGAGCTTCGGTTGTCCATTACTCTACTGGGGAGTCATTTCTTGATTGAATAGATGGAAGTGAACTGCTATCTGGTCAGGATCCAGGCTTCACAATGAGTTGCCGAGGATAATAAGGATGACTGCTATCTGGTCGTATTCTAGGCTTCACAGCGCTTTACTGGGGAAACGTGAAATTAACTGCTATCTGGTCAGACTCCAGGCTTCACAGTTTCTTTGACTGGAATAGAAATCAGAAAAATCTTAGTGTCGATTTAACTGAACCAGAGAAAGGTCTTGGGTTGTCCTCAACTGGAATAGAAATCAAGAAAATCTTAGTATCGATTTAGTTGAACCAGAGAAGATATTGAATTAACTTTGACTAGAATGGGAATCAGAAAAATCTTAGTACCAATTTAACTGAACCAAACAAAAGTCTTGGAATATCTTCAACTGGAATAGAAATCAGAGAGATCTTAGTATCGATCTAACTAAACCAGAGAAGGTCTTGGATTAACTTTGACTAGAATGGAAATAAGAAGAATCTTAGTATCGATTCAACTAAACCAGACAAAAGTCTTGGAATATCTTCAACTGGAATAGAAATCAGAAAGATCTTAGGATCAATCTAACTGAACCAGAGAAGGTCTTGGATTAACTTTGACTGGAATGGAAATCAGAAGAATCTTAGTATCGATTCAAATGAACTAGACAAAAGTCTTGGAATATCTTCAACCGAAATAGAAATCAGAAAGATCTTAGTATCGATCTAACTGAACCGGAGAAGGTCTTTTGAGGACATCTTTCTGAGGAAAATGCTGAAATAGCCCTTCATCAGACGTAGCTTTTGAGAAGACTACCAGGTCATGTAAGTAGTCAACGGTGTTTGTTGATTTGATCTTTCCTGAAAATGGTAAAGAGTTAGTTGTATGCAATGTCATGATGTATAAAATGCATTGTGATGATGTTCTCAAAATAAATGAGATTATGCAGTATGCGATGTGTATACGCATGCCATGATTTATGAATAATGGATGCTATTATGATATTTCTTAGTCTGGGAAAGTAAATCCTGGACTGCTACTGAAGAGTATTTGGAAATTGAATCCTTCATTTCCATTGGGGATGATGAATAAAGATGATTTGCTGGGGATTTCCTCTTTCGGTTGGGAATATTCTACCGAGGATTGACTATGTGGAGAGAGATAATGCTTTGTTGGAAAGTTTTTCCGATGTAGAGAAATAAACTCTATTGGGGATAAACTTCCACAGTTAGAGAAATAAACTCTACCAGGGAGGAGGTTTTATAAACTGTTTAAGATTATAAAACTCGGCTGGGGAATACAGATTTCAGCTATCTGAAGGAACTTTGTTGGAGGAGATAATTCCTTCTTGGGGGAGGAGAGATCAAAACTTTGGCTGTTTCTACTCTATGGGGAACATAGACGTCACGGGGTCGTATGTAATGATGACTTCGTATTAAACTGTCTCTACCCCGGTACCATGCTTGAAAGAGTAGCTGTCGGGACTATAAATGGGTTTTTTAGACTTTGCCCTGTTTCTCAAAATCATTAGTAACCATCTTTATGTTTCTTATGCAAGTATTTGTGAACAGTAATCATATTTAAATGCATATGTTAAAAATAATCATTGGACGCTTTTGCAAAACAAAGCAGAAAAATAAAAACAAATAGTTTTGTATTTTCAAATAAATGATTTGTATTGATTTCTGAAGTTCGCCTATAACAGGCATTTTGTACAAAGATACTGACGTTCTAGTAGAAGAACACCGTCGTAAAAAATTAAAACTACACAAAATAGTGTATAAAGAGAAAATAGCTATGTGTAATAATCCCATTGAGTTTCAATTCTGCTATTTCCCCTATGTCCTTGAGCGTCTAATCACTTTGCTACTTGTCCGAAGCTGACTACATTGATCAGGATCGTTTGATCTTGATAGTTGATACTGAAGTCTGGTCGCAAGGTGATCCAACGGGACATAGTTTTACGCTTCAAATATCTAACTTTTTCCTGAACCGCTCTTTCGGGTTTTCAATCCACCGGGATACCCTTTTTTGCCCAAGCCGCCTTTTCAGGTTTTCGACTTGTCAGGTGTACATATTTTTTATATTTATCCATAATTTTTTCCTGAACCCTTTTGGTTCGCCAGGATGCCCTTATTTTTGCCTAGGCCAGTCAACCTAGAGGGTCTTTATTTATGCATAGTATCTTTTCAGTATGACTGCATTCACAGGGTGAGGAAGGCCGTCACCATCCATGGTGGTCAGAATCATGGCTCCACCGGAAAATATACTTTTGATTACAAATAGCCCTTCGTATGTGGGAGTCCATTTTCCCCTGGGATCACCTTGTGGCAGTATGATGCACTTGATTACCAGATCACCCACTTGATATACTTGACATTTGACCTTTTTGTTGAAAGCCTTGATCATCCGTTTTTGATACATTTGACCATGATAGATAACAATAAGCCTTTTCTCATCAATTAAGTTCAGTTGATCAAGTCGATTCTGGATCCAATCATCTTCGTTCAGACCCGCATCCTTCATGATCCTCAAAGAATGGATATGGACCTTAATAAATAGGACAATCTCCATAGCGTACACCAGAGAGTAAGGTGTTGCCCCTCTTGACGTTCGTGCTGAGGTGTGGTAACCATGAAGAGAAAATGGTAACATCTCATGCCAATCTTTGTAAGTCACCGTCATCTTCTATATGATTTTCTTAATATTCTTGTTAGCAGCCTCCACAACGCCATTCATCTTCGGCCGGTAAGGGGAAGAATTATGATGCTGGATCTTGAATTATTTATAGAGTTCGATGATCATAGTATTGTTGAGATTTGTACCATTGTCTGTGATGATTCTCTCTGGCATATCATATCGACAAATCAGGTTAGGCTTCATAAACTGCGCCATAACATTCTTGGTAATAGTAGCAAAAGAGGCAACCTTAGAACACTTCGTGAAGTAATCAATGGCCACTAGGATGAAGTGATTCCCATTGGAAGCGGTAGGTCTAATTTCTCCGATCATGTCAATGCTCCACATTGTAAAGGGCCAGGGAGCCGTCAAGACGTTCAAGGGAACCAAAGGTACATGCACGTTATCAGCATAGATCTGGCATTTATGACAAGATCAGGAATGCTGATAACAGTCTGCTTCCATAGTGGATCAATAGTATCCTGCCCGTAGGATCTTTTTAGCCATGGTGTGTCCACTAGAGTGGGTTCCAAAGGTACCTTTGTGTAAATCTTCCATAATCCTCTCTGCTTCGCTCTTTTCTACACACCGAAGTAAATTAGAGTCATGGTTGCGCTTGTAGAGGATTCCATTACTGAGGAAGAACTTTGCGGAGAACCTTCTCAGAAACTTCTTATCATTAAAAGATGCCCCCTCAGGATATTCTTGAGCCTCGAGATACCTTTTCAGTTCGTGGAACCAAGGTTTGTCTGCTACTTCTTCAGTGTCAATCTCATAGCAGTATGCTGGTTCATTCAACCTCTCAATAGTGATCCGAGGAGCCTCGTTGTCCCACTTGACCTTGAACATAGATGACATAGTAGCTAGCGCGTCCGCTAACTGATTCTCTTCTCGTGGAAAATGTTCAAAGGTGACCTCTTCAAAGTGTGGAAGCAATGTCAGCACGTGTTCTTTGTAAGGGATGAGATTAGGGCGCTTCTTGTCCCACTCGCCTTTGATTTGACTTATTACCAAGGCCGAATCCCTGAAAATGCTCAAGAACTTGATCCTCAGGTCAATAGCAGCTTTGAGACCCATGATGCATGCTTCATACTCCGCCATGTTGTTGGTGAAATTGAAACATAATTTGGCAGTGAAAGGAGTATGACAACCCTCAGGAGATATGATTATCGCACAGATGCCATTGCCGAGTGCGTTGGAGGCTCCATCAAAAACCATAGTCCATCGGGATCCTTCCTCAGGTCCTTCATCCGATCCAGGTTTTTCATAGTCAATCACTAACATAATATTCTCATCCGGGAACTCAAAATTCATGGACTGATAGTCATCCACAACCTGATGAGCCAAATGATCAGCTAGTACACTTCCCTTGATTGCTTTTTGGGTCGTGTATTAGATATCGTATTCGGTCAAGATCATTTTCCATCTTGCTATTCTTCTGGAGAGAGAAGGCTTCTCGAAGATGTACTTAATCAGATCCATCTTAGATATCAATAAAGTAGTGTGGGTCAACATATACTGTCTAAGTCGGTGAGAAGCCCATGCCTAAGTGCAGCAAGTTTTCTCGAGCAGTGAGTATCTTGTCTCACAGTCAGTAAACTTTTTGTTAAGGTAGTATATTGCATGCTCTTTTCGACCAGACTCGTCATGCTGCCCCATCACACACCCCATTGAATTATCTAACACTGTTAAGTATATTATCAAAGGTCTTCCTTCAATCGGAGGCATCAGAATTGGAGGCTCTTGAAGGTATTCCTTGATTCTTTCGAAGGCGGTCTGGAATTCGTCATTCCATTTTACCACTTGATCTTTCTTCAGGAGTTTGAATATTGGCTCACAAGTAGCAGTTGAATGGGAAATGAATCTGGCAATGTAATTTAGGCGTCACAAGAAGCCTCTAACCTCCTTCTCAATGCGAGGAGATGACATCTCTTGTATAGCCTTCACCTTTGCAGGGTCTACATGAATACCCTTGTCAATGACAATGAAACCAATAAGTTTACCAGACCTTACCCCGAAGGTTCACTTGTTCGGATTTAACCTCAGCTTGTACATCTTCAACCTATCAAATAACTTTTGTATTTGATCAAGGTGATCTTCCTCAGTTTGAGACCTGACTATCATGTCATCAACGTAGACTTCTTTCTCATGGTGAATCATGTCATGAAACAAAGGTACCAGGACTCGCTGATAGGTGGCCTCGGTGTTATTCAACCCAAATGACATCACTTTGTAATAGAAAGTGCCCCATTATGTGACGAACGTTGTCTTCTCCATGTCCTCGGGTGCCATCTTGATCTGATTGTAACCAGAGAAACCGTCCATGAAGGAAAATATCTTATGATGCACGGTGTTGTCGACCAAAATGTCAATGTGGGGAAGCGGAAAGTCATCCTTGGGGCTTGCCCTGTTCAAATCTTGGTAGTCCAAACACATCCGTACCTTGCCGTCCTTTTTAGGCACCGAGACTATGTTAGCAACCCATTGGGGATAAGAGGTGACATCTAAGAACCCATCGTTGAACTATTTCATAACCTCTGCTTTGATCTTCTCTGACATTTCAGGGCGCATACGACGAACCTTCTGCTTTACTGGAGGGCAATCTTCCTTAGTCAGCAGGCGATGAACCACAATATCGGTATCTAGTCTGGGCATGTCTTCATATGACCAGGCAAAGATATCTACATAATCATGAAACATATATATCAACCGCTGTTTGACACTAAGCTCCAAATTTGCACCTATCTTGACTTCTTTCCTGTCCTCTTCTGTGCCCAAGTTTATTGTCTCAACTGGATCTTCATGAGGCTGTATAGCCCTTTCTTCCTGCTATAACATCCTAACAAGTACTCTGGGAACCTCACAATCTTCCTCACCTTCGTCCTCAACTTGGTTGATCGGATCCTCAATGTCATAACCGGTAATAGCAAAACTGTTATCAATGGGATCCAGAGTGGATATGGATCTGCAGTTTGATACATGAGTGTGCGTAAGAGCATAGCTGTATAGACAAAGTAAAAATCAGCAAAGAAAAATAAAGAGCGCAAAATTTGTATGAAAAAACATCCAATGCTTTATTAATGCCATATGAAATCGAAACATGATAACCCTCACAAATGAACCATTGTGTCCCGGGTAATACACATGTCCATAGAGTTTATATTGTTTATCACATATCCAAAATTAGGAAAGACAATTACTTATGAATAAAAGTAATTGGTACAAAGTCCTTTTCCGTCCAGTTACTGGGTCCACCGTTGGAAGTAGGGAAGATCCAACTATCCATGTCATAGTCACCATCACTGTCTTCTAAGGCGAAGACAACATCAATAGCATTGATTCCCGGGCTATGCTTGGGCATGGGTGCAGTTATGACATTAGGAGTTTCCGAAGGATCGAATTCAATCTCCTTTGCCTCGATCAGATCCTGCACCTTGTTCTTCAAAGCCCAACAGTCGTTCGTGTCATGCCCCGGAGTCTCAGAATGGTAGGCGCATCGAGAATTTGGATTATAGCGGGGAGAGGAAGTATTAGGATTCTTCGAAGCTTCCCTCAAATTTACCAGATTGGACTTCAATAATTGTGGAAAAACTTGAGACATAGTCATATTTATCCAGGTAAATTGTCTTACAGGCATTTCTTCTCTAGGCTGATTGTTTCTTTGTTGAGTAGCTGCAGGTTTAGAGATCATAACAGCCCTACCGCTGGATGACATTCAATTCTGTCCTGATTCCTTTGGCTATAAGTGGAACTGACTTCCTTCTTCCTAGAAAATGTCTTCCTTAATGTACTGGAGGATGCATCCTTTTGAATCTTACCACTCATAATCCCAGCTTCCACTCTTTCTCCTGTCAAAATCAATTCAGTGAAGCCAGCAGAGGAGCTTCCAATCAGATGATTGAAAAATGGACCAGATAGGGTACCCAAAAACATATCCATTAACTCCCTATCATACCGTGGGGTTGCACTCTTCCTGCTAAGTCCCTCCACTTCTGAGCATAGTCTTTAAAGCCCTCGCTCGAACCCGTAGACATACTTTGGAGTTGTGTACGGGTGGGAGCAAGGTATGCATTATACTGATACTGCTTGTAGAAAGCAGCAGCTAGGTCTTCCCAATTACGAACGTTGGTCCTTTCCAGCTGGTAGAACCATTCTAGTTGAGTTCCATATAAACTTTCTTGAAAGAAGTGGACCCATAAGTCCTTGTCACCAGAGTGAGGCTGAATCTTTCTCACATAAGACCGGAGGTGCATCTTGGGATATGAAACCCCATCATATTTGGCGAACACCGACACCTTGAACTTCTATGGGATGACAACCCCAGAAACCAAACCCAGCTCTTCAAAATCCAGCCCATGCACCTTCTGAATTTCCATTGCACTTAGACGCTCTTCCAACTGTTTGTATTTTTCGTCGGCCGGAGCGTACTGCTTTTCATTATAGTCATTCTCATTATCATATTCCCTTGGACTGGGGTCTTCCTCTCTTGTCTCCCCTTCTTGATTATCTCCTTCTTTTGATGAAGATGACAACTCTACAACCTTCCTTAACGGTCCTTTGAACCTCCTTCCCAAATTCACCACACCAGCTGTCTTTCTTGGCTTCTTGGTCTTCTCTTTGAAAATTAGGGATTTCAGTTCCTCTTTCCCCTTGGCCAAAGCCATGATCATTTGTTGAAATTGAGCATTCTGAGTCTGTAGATCCTTCACTATTTATTATAGAGCCATTGCTGAAATAAACAGCGAAGAAGATGAGAAACCTTCTTTGAAACCTTCTTATCCAATGATATGTATGCAATGTTTTCAAGGATTTCTAAGACTTAAATTTTCTTAAAAAGAAACGGAACAAACGTTAATTGCATTAAGACATTTTATTGGTCACCATAATGCCTCTAGGGCTTACAAGGGAGCAAAGCAAAAATAACTCTCTAAGAAAAGAGACTCAAGCTTCCCACCGACGGATCCTCTTTGGTGCAATGTAAGCATTTATGCTCTTCTCCTCGTGAAGTAACCTGGTGAGCTCTAAAACATTCTTCTCGCTGGCGTAGAATTGAGTTTCAAAGGTATCCTGTTCTTCTTTGAGTTGGATCCAGGATTTCCGTAGCTCCTCAAATTCAGTTGGCATGTCAGGATGAAGAATGATGTAAGGAGTGTCTCCCTCAGTAATTGGATCCATAATCATAGGTAAGATGGAGGGTTAAGGCATCATAAAACATTGAGCACGAGCTCGTACCCATTTGAGGTAAGGCTCAAGAGGGATGGAATTCTTGTGCCCCAGTGTCTTGCTATCAACTCTGTTTATCATGCCCCAAGATCAAATGAACCTCTTACGATAACCCTGAACGTCATTCTCATAGTCAAATGTGATTCCTTAGACGAGTGTGTCGTGAGGACCATCCCTTCTAGCATAAACAAACTATCGCAACGCCAAACAAGGATTATAAGTGATTCCTCCCCTAATGCCTAAGAGAGGGACATTAGGGAATTCCCCACAACGATCAATGATGGTGACACTCTCCAAGGACCGAGAACACCAATGAATATCTGAATGTGTAAGGGACATCAACCTATGAGACCATCTCATACCCTGCTCATTTCTCGAAATAGACCGAGGTAGGTGCGGAATAAACCACCTAGCCAATATAGGAGTGCAACACAGAAGGGTCCCTCTTCTCTTTAGAGTCAGAGTATGCAGAGAGTGTAGAATATCCCCAAGTAAAGTAGGAACCAGATTATGTGACCGAAAAACCTTAACCGCATTCACATCTATGAGTTGGTCCGTGTTAGAGAATAGTACCATCCCATAGATGAGAAGGGCCACCACTTCTTCAAAAGCTTGTAAATCTAGGGTATCCCAAAAGTAGTGAGTTTCTCAACTAGAAACTTAGCTGGAAATCCTTGGACACCTCTTATGGTTTCCCAATTTGCCACTACATCAGACCGTTGTAAAGACAAAGCTTGAGCAATCTCTTCGGGTTTTGGGTCTCTTTCCATATCGTTGAATGGTAACTGATTAAGGATAGGTACCCCCAATAATTGAGAAAACTCCTCCATAGTAGGCACTGACTAGTAATCGGGAAAAGTGAAGCAGTGATGTAACGGGTCAAAGAACTGATAGAGCACCTTTAACATTTCTTCATCATGGTTTGAAGTGACCAAGTTGAGAAGTCTACCATGTTTTTCAGTGAAGGAAGAGCTTTCAGGAATCCTTGATGCTAACTCCTTGAGTTGAGGAGATACTTTCACAAGTTTGACTTAGATAATGTTCCTGCGAGCGGATGTCATGTCCTACACACGTTGACCTTTAATGCTATACCCAGATAGATTCCCGCATGCTGGAAAATAATTAATTGTGCCAAATAACATCGCCCTCAAATTGAAACTTTCTTTCCTATATCCATCATAAACCTCCACACCGTTCTCCCACCAAATCTTTAAATCTTCGATCAAAGGTGTCAAGTATATGTCTATGTCATTCCCTGGTTGTTTAGGCCCAAAAATTAACATAGATAACATCATGTACTTACGCTTCATACATAGCCATGGAGGTAGCTTATAAATCATAAGAATCACATGCCATGTGGTGGTATGTGAGATACTTTTAAGACCATGCGGGTTCATTCCATCAGTATATAATGCCAAGCGAAGGTTTCTTGCTTCTTCTCCAAAATCAGGATAATCATCATCAATTTTTGACCACTGTGGTGAATCTGCCAGATGTCGATACTTTCCATCAATAATTCTTTCATATTCATACCAAGTCAAGTGTCTTGCATCAGTTTCACTATGAAACATGCGCCTAAATCTCAGAATTATAGGAAAATACCATAAGAATTTTGCTGGAGACAATTTTTTCTTATATAGAGATAAACCGCATTTAGGGCACTCATTTAACGATGCATATTTGTTTCAAAACAAAACACAATCGTTTGGAAAAGCATGTATCTTATCATAGCTCATGCCAATAGAGCACAACATTTTTTTGGCCTCATAGGTTCAATTAGGAAGAACATTATCCTCCGGAAGCATATCTATCATAAGGGCTAATAACTCTGAAAATTTTATTTGACCATCCATTGCCCGCCTTTAAGTTGTACAACTTTAATACCGCAGACAGTCTTGTGAATTTAGTGCAACCTTTATACAACGTTTTCTCTGCATCGCTTACCAATCTCTCAAACATTTTGGGACAATCCTGAAGATCTTCTTCAAGTGCATCTGCAATCTCTTCGACTCGATCAAAATCGTATGTATCTGTGTCGTTGTTGTCTGAAGCATAGGACGTACTACTTTTCTCCCCCGGTTCAACGCTGTCGTTACTTTTTTCACCATGAAATATCCAACACGTATAACTTCTATCAATTCCACGCATTAGTAAATGCGATTTCAATCCATTTGCGTCAACCCGACCCACATAATAACAACCCAACCAAGGACACTTCATTCGACTGGGGTCTTTGGCGTGTTCAACAACAAACTTAACGAATTCCAATACCCCATTCTCGTACTCTTTTGACAATTGATCGGTAGACATCCATTTTTATCCATTTTTTCTACTAATTAAAGTAAACAAAAACACTATAAACAGATTATTCCCTTTTTGTATGAATTAAACGAATTATTTCTAGAAATTTATTTCTAGAGTTATTAATATGGACTAAAAATAAATATAGGAAGGAGATAGTAAATAAATAAAAGAATCAGTAATATTGAATTTGAACTTGACTTACCAAAGAAAGAAAAGGGGTTATTGGTGTCAACGACAAATGATGCAGCTTTGATGTTCTTCGAATCAGTGATGGTCTTCGACTAACTTTACTAATACAAAGGGATCATCAAAAACAAACAAAAACAGTCCATTTAGGAGGCTAATGAATTTAGGTGTCAATGCACATGAACAAAATATGGAAAATAGTATATACACTATAAGAAGATTAATACAAACTTTTAGAAATTTTGTATCATTTAAACGAATTATTTCTAGAAATTTAGTGCCTATATATCTCATAACCAAACTCTACTAATTAACTATATATATATATATATATATATATATATATATATATATATATATATATATATATATATATATATATATATATATATATATATATATATATATATATATATATATATATATATATATATATATATATATATATATATATATATATATATATATATATATATATATATATATATATATATATATATATATTATTCTACTATAAATGAAGTGAAGTAACTAGTCTTTATGTTTTAGTTATGCTATTAAAATCATGAAAATTTCGATATTTACTATGATTGAATGTGTAATGAGATGAAATAATTTAGAGGACTAACACCCTATATGATTAAACAACTTATTTCCGCGTTTATCATATAATTGCTTATATCATAAGTCATTTATATGAAACAAAGAAGAAGAGGTAATAAGTTACTACCTTTGAATTGTGGATGTCAACAAAGCTTCTTAGCAATAATACTTTGCCCAGAACCACAAAAACGAGTCAAATAATGATCTACACCATAAAAGAAATAGAATCTGACAAACCAGTCATAAACTTATGCCAACAAGAATCATGCTACAAACAACTTTTCTATTAGCTTGCTCTTAGTCATGTTAATGCACTCTAACAAATAAAACACTTCCCAAATTGATTTTACACAGAAGAACATTGAGCATTTTAGTTTATCATGATTTTAGTAAAACTTGGATTCAATAAAGAACCTACCTTGAGAAAGGGCCGTTTGAAGTGGAGGACAACCGAGAGAGATGATGGAGGACGAAGGGAAATGACGACAAACGGAGCTTGACGACGGCGGAAGGAGCTTGGATGACGGCGGAGGGAGCTTGAACATCGACGATTTGTGAGAGGGAAAGGGTTTTCGTTCGTGAGTCTGAAAGGGAAACGAGTCTGAAAAGAGAAACAATAATGATTCTATTTTTTAATTTTTATTTATATGCCTTTAGACATCGCTTTTTAGAAAGCACTGGCTAATGTGGTCCTTTAGCACCGCTTTTGAAAAGCGTTGGCTAATGTGGCCCTTTAGCAGCGCTTTTGAGATTTTTTTTTTAATAATTTTTATATGACTTTAGACATCGAATTTTAAAAGCACTATCTGAAGTGGTCCTTTACCAGCGCTTTTGATAAAGCGCTTTCTAAAGCAACACTTTTAGCAGTGCTTTTTTAAAAGGACTGTCTAAGGTCACATTTTTAGCAGTGCTTTTATTTATTATTGTATACAGTTTCCGTGTTTTTTTTAAATTCACTTATAGCAGCGCTTTTGTATAAAAGCGTTGTCTAATATGCGCTGTTAAAAACCCTTTTGGCATAGTGTAAATAGAATTTATGGCGTAGTGTCTGTTGCCCTATTTTCTCTTCTAGTGTTGATTTATCATTCTGGACAGAAGAGACAACTCCTCTTTGTCATTATCAGAATATTCATAAGAGAAGCATATGCCTCACTAGTCCTTTTCTTCCATTTTATTGCAAAAGTATTTAGCACGAATAAAACTAAAGTTCATGAGTGAAGGGGAGTGCATTTGTTTTAAAAATATTTTTAAAATGGTTTGATTTTCAAGAATAATACTTGGTGTTGACCAAGCATTTATTTGGACCAAAGCTATCCTTTATGCGAAAATTTCATTTCCCCCCACCAATTTCGCTTTCCTCCTTTTTAGTTATTGTTTTAAATAATTATATATATTTTATATTAGTGACGGTTCTGGCCGACGCTATTGTTTATGCAAAAATATTCATTTCCCATCACCAATTTCGTTTGCCTCCTTTTCAGTTATTGTGTTAGTTAATTATTATTTTCTTATATTAGCGACGGTTCAAGTCGACGCTGCTTTTTGTGCGAAAATTTTCATTTCCCCCCACCAATTTCATTTATCTCTTTTACATTTATTGTTTTAATTAATTATTTTTTTTATATTTGAAACCAGTACTTTAATTGTGCTTTTAAAGTGCTATTAAACAAAATCGTTTACAATAGCGGCACAGTTAATAACACTTTAAAGGGCTATCAAAAAGAAAAGAAAGTGCTATTTAATAGCATTTGTGGCGTAGTGTCTGTATTTTCTCTTCTAGTGTTGGTTTATCCTTCTGTATAGGAGAGACAACTCCTCTTTGTCTTTATCAAAATCTTCATAAGAGGAGCATATGCCTAACTAGTCCATTTCTTCCATTTTAGGGCAAAAGTATTTAGCACAAATAAAACTAAAGTTCATGAGTGAAGGGAAGCATTCAAACGATAAGCTATACAACAAGCATCCTAAGACTAAAAAAAAGGAACATACATTTAATCATTCCTTCTTCACCACTTAGTGCTCGTGGCCTTCGAGTGCATTTGTTTTGAAAATATTTTGAAAATGGTTTGATTTTCGAGAATAATACTTGGTGTTGACCAAGCGTTTATTTGGACCGAAGCAACTCTTTGTGCGAATATTTCATTCCCCCCACCAATTTCGTTTCCCTCCTTTTTAGTTATTGTTGTAAATATTTATATATATTTTATATTAGCGAGGGTTCAGGTCGATGCTATTGTTTATGCAAAAATATTCATTTCCCATGACCAATTTCGTTTGCCTCCTTTTTAGTTATTATCTTAATTAATTATTATTTTCTTATATTAGCGACGGTTTAGGCCGACACTAATGTTTGTGTGAAAATTTTCATTTCACCTCACCAATTACATTTTCCTCCTTTAAAGTTATTGTTTTAATTAATTATTATTTTTATATTAAAAACCAGTACTTTAATAGCGCTTTAAAAGTGCTATTAAACTAAATCATTTACAATAGCGGCGCGGTTAATAGCGCTTTAAAGAGCTATCAAAAACAAAAGAAAGTGCTATTAAATAGCATTTAGGGAGTAATGTCTGTTGCCCTGTTTTCTCTTTCAGTGTTGGTTTATCCTTCTCGACAGAAGAGACAACTCCTTTTTGTCTTTATCAAAATCTTCATAAAAGGAGCATACGCCTAACAAGTCCTTTACTTCAATTTTATCGCAAATGTATTTAGCACAAATAAAACTAATGTTCATGAGTGAAGGGGAGCATTCAAATAATAAGCTATACAACAGGAATCCTAGGAATAGAAAAAAGGAACATACATTTAATCATTCCTTCTTCAAGACTTAGTGCTCGTGGCCTTCGAGTGCATTTGTTTTGAAAATATTTTGAAAATGATTTATTTTCGAGAATAATACTTGGTGTTGACTAAGCATTTATTTGGACCAAAGCTACTGTTTGTGTGAAAATTTCATTTCCCTCACCAATTTCGTTTGCCTACTTTTTAGTTATTGTTTTAAATAATTATATATTTTTTATATTAGTGACGGTTCTGGCCGACGCTATTGTTTATGAAAAAATATTCATTTCCCATCACCAATTTCGTTTGCCTCCTTTTCAATTATTGTATTAGTTAATTTTTATTTTCTTATATTAGCGATGGTTCAAGCCGACGCTGCTGTTTGTGCGAAAATTTTCATTTTCCCCCACCAATTTCATTTGCCTCATTTAAAGTTATTATTTTAATTATTTCTTATTTTTATATTAAAAACCAGTACTTTAATAGCACTTTTAAAGTGCTATTAAACTAGATCATTTACAATAGCAGCGCGGTTATTGGCGCTTTAAAGGGATATCAAAAACAAAAGAAAATGCTATTAAATAGCATTTGTGGCGTAGTTTTTGTTTCCCTGTTTTCTCTTCCAGTGTTGGTTTATCCTTCTGGACAGAAGAGTCAACTCCTCTCTCTCTTTATCAAAATCTTAAAAGCGGAGCATACACCTAACTAGTATTTTTCTTCAATTTTATTGCAAAATAATTTAGCACAAGTAAAACTAAAGTTTAAGAGTGAAGGGAAACATTCGAACGATAAGCTATACAACAAGCATCCTAGGACTAAAAAAAGGGACATACGTTTAATCATTCCTTCTTCACCACTTAGTGCTTGCGGTCTTCGAGTGCATTTGTTTCGAAAATATTTTTAAAATGGTTTGATTTTCGAGAATAATAGTTGGTGTTGACCAAACGTTTATTTGGACCGAAGCTACTGTTTTTGCGAAAATTTTATTTCCCCCCATTAATTTAGTTTGCCTCCTTTTTAGTTATTGTTTTAAATATTTATATATTTTTTATATTAGCGAGGGTTCAGGTCGATGCTATTGTTTATGCAAATATATTCATTTCCAATCACCAATTTCGTTTGCCTCCTTTTTAGTTATTATCTTAATTAATTATTATTTTCTTATATTAGCGACGGTTTAGGCCGACACTAATGTTTGTGTGAAAATTTTCATTTCACCTCACCAATTTCATTTTCCTCCTTTAAAGTTATTGTTTTAATTAATTATTATTTTTATATTAAAAACCAGTACTTTAGTAGAGCTTTAAAAGTGCTATTAAACTAAATCATTTACAATAGCGGCGCGGTTAATAGCGCTTTAAAGAGCTATCAAAAACAAAAGAAAGTGCTATTAAATAACATTTAGGGAGTAATGTCTGTTGCCCTGTTTTCTCTTTCAGTGTTGGTTTATCCTTCTGGACAGAAGAGACAACTCCTTTTTGTCTTTATCAAAATCTTTATAAGAGGAGCATACGCCTAACAAATCCTTTACTTCAATTTTATCGCAAAAGTATTTAGCATAAATGAAACTAATGTTCATGAGTGAAGGGGAGCATTCAAATAATAAGCTATACAACAGGAATCCTAGGAATAGAAAAAAGGAACATACATTTAATCATTCCTTCTTTAAGACTTAGTGCTCGTGGCCTTCTAGTGCATTTGTTTTGAAAATATTTTGAAAATGATTTATTTTCGAGAATAATACTTGGTGTTGACCAAGAATTTATTTGGACCAAAGCTACTGTTTGTGTGAAAATTTCATTTCCCCCCACCAATTTTGTTTGCCTCCTTTTTAGTTATTATTTTAAATATTTATATATTTTTTATAATATCGAGGGTTCATGTCGACGTTATTGTTTATGCAAAAATATTTATTTCCCATCACCATTTTCGTTTGCCTCCTTTTTAAATATTATCTTAATTAATTATTATTTTCTTATATTAGCGATGGTTCAGGCCGACGCTAATGTTTGTGCGAAAATTTTCATTTCCCCCCACCAATTTCGTTTTCGTCTTTTAAAGTTATTGTTTTAATTAATTATTATATTTATATTAAAAACTATTACTTTAATAGAGCTTTTAAAGTGCTATTAAACAAAATCGTTTACAATAGCGGCGCGGTTAATAGCTCTTTAAAGGGATATCAAAAACAAAAGAAAGTGCTATTAAATAGCATTTGTGGCATAGTGTCTGTTTCCCCGTTTTCTCTTCCAATGTTGGTTTATCCTTCTGGACAGATGAGACAACTCCTCTTTGTCTTTATCAAAATTTTCATAAGAGGAGCATACACCTACCTTGTCCTTTTCTTTCATTTTATTGCAAAAGTATTTAGCACGAATAAAACTAAAGTTCATGAGTGAAGGGAAACATTCGAACGATAAGCTATACAACAAGCATCCTAGGACTAAAAAAAGGGACATACGTTTAATCATTCCTTCTTCACCACTTAGTGCTTGCGGTCTTCGAGTGCATTTGTTTTGAAAATATTTTTAAAATGGTTTGATTTTCGAGAATAATAGTTGGTGTTGACCAAACGTTTATTTGGACCGAAGCTACTGTTTTTGCGAAAATTTTAGTTCCCCCCATTAATTTCGTTTGCCTCCTTTTTAGTTATTGTTTTATATATTCATATATTTTTTATATTAGCGAGGGTCTAGGTCGATGCTATTGTTTATGCAAAAATATTCATTTCCCATCACCAATTTCGTTTGCCTCCTTTTTAGTTATTATCTTAATTAATTATTATTTTCTTATATTAGCGACGGTTTAGGCCGACACTAATGTTTGTGTGAAAATTTTCATTTCACCTCACCAATTTCATTTTCCTCCTTTAAAGTTATTGTTTTAATTAATTATTATTTTTATATTAAAAACCAGTACTTTAATAGCGCTTTAAAAGTGCTATTAAACTAAATCATTTACAATAGCGGTGCAGTTAATAGCGCTTTAAAGAGATATCAAAAACAAAAGAAAGTGCTATTAAATAGCATTTAGGGAGTAATGTCTGTTGCCCTGTTTTCTCTTTCAGTGTTGGTTTATCTTTCTGGACAGAAGAGACAACTCCTTTTTGTCTTTATCAAAATCTTCATAAGAGGAGCATACGCCTAACAAGTCCTTTAATTCAATTTTATCGCAAAAGTATTTAGCATAAATAAAACTAATGTTCATGAGTGAAGGGGAGCATTCAAATAATAAGCTATACAAAAGGAATCCTGGGAATAGAAAAAAGGAACATACGTTTAATCATTCCTTCTTTAAGACTTAGTGCTCGTGGCCTTCTAGTTCATTTGTTTTGAAAATATTTTGAAAATGATTTATTTTCGAGAATAATACTTGGTGTTGACCAAGCATTTATTTGGACCAAAGCTACTGTTTGTGTGAAAATTTCATTTCCCCCCACCAATTTCGTTTGCCTCCTTTTTAGTTATTATTTTAAATATTTATATATTTTTTGTAATATCGAGGGTTCAGGTCGACGTTATTGTTTATGCAAAAATATTTATTTCCCATCACCATTTTCGTTTGCCTCCTTTTTAAATATTATCTTAATTAATTATTATTTTTTTTATATTAGCGATGGTTCAGGCCGACGCTAATGTTTGTGCGAAAATTTTCATTTCCCCCCACCAATTTCATTTTCGTCTTTTAAAGTTATTGTTTTAATTAATTATTATATTTATATTAAAAACTATTACTTTAATAGAGCTTTTAAAGTGCTATTAAACAAAATCGTTTACAATAGCGGCGCGGTTAATAGCTCTTTAAAGGGATATCAAAAATAAAATAAAGTGCTATTAAATAGCATTTGTGGCGTAGTGTCTGTTTCCCCGTTTTCTCTTCCAGTGTTGGTTTATCCTTCTGGACAGATGAGACAACTCCTCTTTGTCTTTATCAAAATTTTCATAAGAGGAGCATACACCTACCTTTTCCTTTTCTTTCATTTTATTGCAAAAGTATTTAGCACGAATAAAACTAATGTTCATGAGTGAAGGGAAGCATTCAAACGATAAGCTATTCAACAAGCATCCTAGGACTAAAAAAAAGGGACATACGTTTAATCTTTCCTTCTTCACCACTTAGTGCTCGTGCCATTCGAGTGCATTTGTTTTGAAAATATTTTGTAAATGGTTTGATTTTCGAGAATAATACTTGGTGTTGACTAAGCGTTTATTTGGACCGAAGCTACTGTTTGTGCGAAAATTTCATTTCCCCCACCAATTTCGTTTGCCTCCTTTTTAGTTATTGTTTTAAATAATTATATATTTTTTATATTAGTGACGGTTCTGGCCGACGCTATTGTTTATGAAAAAATATTCATTTCCCATCACCAATTTCGTTTGCCTCCTTTTCAGTTATTGTATTAGTTAATTATTATTTTCTTATATTAGCGACGGTTCAAGCCGACGCTGCTGTTTGTGCGAAAATTTTCATTTCCCCCCACCAATTTCATTTGCCTCCTTTAAAGTTATTGTTTTAATTATTTATTATTTTTATATTAAAAACCAGTACTTTAGTAGCACTTTTAAAGTGCTATTAAACAAAATCATTTACAGTAGCAGCGCGGTAATTGGCGCTTTAAAGGGATATCAAAAACAAAAGAAAATGCTATTACATAGCATTTGTGGCATAGTTTTTGTTTCCTTGTTTTCTCTTCCAGTGTTGGTTTATCCTTCTGGACAGAAGAGTCAACTCCTCTTTCTCTTTATCAAAATCTTAAAAGCGGAGCATACACCTAACTAGTCTTTTTCTTCCATTTTATTACAAAAGTATTTAGCACAACTAAAACTAAAGTTCATGAGTGAAGGGAAACATTCGAACGATAAGCTATACAACAAGCATCCTAGGACTAAAAAAAGGGACAAACGTTTAATCATTCCTTCTTCACCACTTAGTGCTTGCGGTCTTCGAGTGCATTTGTTTTGAAAATATTTTTAAAATGGTTTGATTTTCGAGAATAATAGTTGGTGTTGACCAAACGTTTATTTGGACCGAAGCTACTGTTTTTGCGAAAATTTTAGTTCCCCCCATTAATTTCGTTTGCCTCCTTTTTAGTTATTGTTTTATATATTCATATATTTTTTATATTAGCGAGGGTCTAGGTCGATGCTATTGTTTATGCAAAAATATTCATTTCCCATCACCAATTTCGTTTGCCTCCTTTTTAGTTATTATCTTAATTAATTATTATTTTCTTATATTAGCGACGGTTTAGGATGACACTAATGTTTGTGTGAAAATTTTCATTTCACCTCACCAATTTCATTTTCCTCCTTTAAAGTTATTGTTTTAATTAATTATTATTTTTATATTAAAAACCAGTACTTTAATAGCGCTTTAAAAGTGCTATTAAACTAAATCATTTACAATAGCGGTGCAGTTAATAGCGCTTTAAATAGATATCAAAAACAAAAGAAAGTGCTATTAAATAGCATTTAGGGAGTAATGTCTGTTGCCCTGTTTTCTCTTTCAGTGTGGGTTTATCTTTCTGGACAGAAGAGACAACTCCTTTTTGTCTTTATCAAAATCTTCATAAGAGGAGCATACGCCTAACAAGTCCTTTAATTCAATTTTATCGCAAAAGTATTTAGCATAAATAAAACTAATGTTCATGAGTGAAGGGGAGCATTCAAATAATAAGCTATACAACAGGAATCCTAGGAATAGAAAAAAGGAACATACGTTTAATCATTCCTTCTTTAAGACTTAGTGCTCGTGGCATTCTAGTTCATTTGTTTTGAAAATATTTTGAAAATGATTTATTTTCGAGAATAATACTTGGTGTTGACCAAGCATTTATTTGGACCAAAGCTACTGTTTGTGTGAAAATTTCATTTCCCCCCACCAATTTCGTTTGCCTCCTTTTTAGTTATTATTTTAAATGTTTATATATTTTTTGTAATATCGAGGGTTCAGGTCGACGTTATTGTTTATGCAAAAATATTTATTTCCCATCACCATTTTCGTTTGCCTCCTTTTTAAATATTATCTTAATTAATTATTATTTTTTTTATATTAGGGATGGTTCAGGACGACGCTAATGTTTGTGCGAAAATTTTCAATTCCCCCCACCAATTTCATTTTCGTCTTTTAAAGTTATTGTTTTAATTAATTATTATATTTATATTAAAAACTATTACTTTAATAGAGCTTTTAAAGTGCTATTAAACAAAATCGTTTACAATAGCGGCACTGTTAATAGCTCTTTAAAGGGATATCAAAAACAAAATAAAGTGCTATTAAATAGCATTTGTGGCGTAGTGTCTGTTTCCCCGTTTTCTCTTCCAGTGTTGGTTTATCCTTCTGGACAGATGAGACAACTCCTCTTTGTCTTTATCAAAATTTTCATAAGAGGAGCATACACCTACCTTTTCCTTTTCTTTCATTTTATTGCAAAAGTATTTAGCACGAATAAAACTAATGTTCATGAGTGAAGGGAAGCATTCAAACTATAAGCTATTCAACAAGCATCCTAGGACTAAAAAAAAGGGACATACGTTTAATCTTTCCTTCTTCACCACTTAGTGCTCGTGCCATTCGAGTGCATTTGTTTTGAAAATATTTTGTAAATGGTTTGATTTTCGAGAATAATACTTGGTGTTGACTAAGCGTTTATTTGGACCGAAGCTACTGTTTGTGCGAAAATTTCATTTCCCCCACCAATTTCGTTTGCCTCCTTTTTAGTTATTGTTTTAAATAATTATATATTTTTTATATTAGTGACGGTTCTGGCCGACGCTATTGTTTATGAAAAAATATTCATTTCCCATCACCAATTTCGTTTGCCTCCTTTTCAGTTATTGTATTAGTTAATTATTATTTTCTTATATTAGCGACGGTTCAAGCCGACGCTGCTGTTTGTGCGAAAATTTTCATTTCCCCCCACCAATTTCATTTGCCTCCTTTAAAGTTATTGTTTTAATTATTTATTATTTTTATATTAAAAACCAGTACTTTAGTAGCACTTTTAAAGTGCTATTAAACAAAATCATTTACAGTAGCAGCGCGGTAATTGGCGCTTTAAAGGGATATCAAAAACAAAAGAAAATGCTATTACATAGCATTTGTGGCGTAGTTTTTGTTTCCTTGTTTTCTCTTCCAGTGTTGGTTTATCCTTCTGGACAGAAGAGTCAACTCCTCTTTCTCTTTATCAAAATCTTAAAAGCGGAGCATACACCTAACTAGTCTTTTTCTTCCATTTTATTACAAAAGTATTTAGCACAACTAAAACTAAAGTTCATGAGTGAAGGGAAACATTCGAACGATAAGCTATACAACAAGAATCCTAGGACTAAAAAAAGGGACATACGTTTAATCATTCCTTCTTCACCACTTAGTGCTTGTGGTCTTCGAGTGCATTTGTTTTGAAAATATTTTTAAAATGGTTTGATTTTCGAGAATAATAGTTGGTGTTGACCAAACGTTTATTTGGACCGAAGCTACTGTTTTTGCGAAAATTTTAGTTCCCCCCATTAATTTCGTTTGCCTCCTTTTTAGTTATTGTTTTATATATTCATATATTTTTTATATTAGCGAGGGTCTAGGTCGATGCTATTGTTTATGCAAAAATATTCATTTCCCATCACCAATTTCGTTTGCCTCCTTTTTAGTTATTATCTTAATTAATTATTATTTTCTTATATTAGCGACGGTTTAGGACGACACTAATGTTTGTGTGAAAATTTTCATTTCACCTCACCAATTTCATTTTCCTCCTTTAAAGTTATTGTTTTAATTAATTATTATTTTTATATTAAAAACCAGTACTTTAATAGCGCTTTAAAAGTGCTATTAAACTAAATCATTTACAATAGCGGTGCAGTTAATAGCGCTTTAAAGAGATATCAAAAACAAAAGAAAGTGCTATTAAATAGCATTTAGGGAGTAATGTCTGTTGCCCTGTTTTCTCTTTCAGTGTTGGTTTATCTTTCTGGACAGAAGAGACAACTCCTTTTTGTCTTTATCAAAATCTTCATAAGAGGAGCATACGCCTAACAAGTCCTTTAATTCAATTTTATCGCAAAAGTATTTAGCATAAATAAAACTAATGTTCATGAGTGAAGGGGAGCATTCAAATAATAAGCTATACAACAGGAATCCTAGGAATAGAAAAAAGGAACATACGTTTAATCATTCCTTCTTTAAGACTTAGTGCTCGTGGCATTCTAGTTCATTTGTTTTGAAAATATTTTGAAAATGATTTATTTTCGAGAATAATACTTGGTGTTGACCAAGCATTTATTTGGACCAAAGCTACTGTTTGTGTGAAAATTTCATTTCCCCCCACCAATTTCGTTTGCCTCCTTTTTAGTTATTATTTTAAATATTTATATATTTTTTGTAATATCGAGGGTTCAGGTCGACGTTATTGTTTATGCAAAAATATTTATTTCCCATCACCATTTTCGTTTGCCTCCTTTTTAAATATTATCTTAATTAATTATTATTTTTTTTATATTAGGGATGGTTCAGGACGACGCTAATGTTTGTGCGAAAATTTTCAATTCCCCCCACCAATTTCATTTTCGTCTTTTAAAGTTATTGTTTTAATTAATTATTATATTTATATTAAAAACTATTACTTTAATAGAGCTTTTAAAGTGCTATTAAACAAAATCGTTTACAATAGCGGCGCGGTTAATAGCTCTTTAAAGGGATATCAAAAACAAAATAAAGTGCTATTAAATAGCATTTGTGGCGTAGTGACTGTTTCCCCGTTTTCTCTTCCAGTGTTGGTTTATCCTTCTGGACAGATGAGAAAACTCCTCTTTGTCTTTATCAAAATTTTCATAAGAGGAGCATACACCTACCTTTTCCTTTTCTTTCATTTTATTGCAAAAGTATTTAGCACGAATAAAACTAATGTTCATGAGTGAAGGGAAGCATTCAAACTATAAGCTATTCAACAAGCATCCTAGGACTAAAAAAAAGGGACATACGTTTAATCTTTCCTTCTTCACCACTTAGTGCTCGTGCCATTCGAGTGCATTTGTTTTGAAAATATTTTGTAAATGGTTTGATTTTCGAGAATAATACTTGGTGTTGACTAAGCGTTTATTTGGACCGAAGCTACTGTTTGTGCGAAAATTTCATTTCCCCCACCAATTTCGTTTGCCTCCTTTTTAGTTATTGTTTTAAATAATTATATATTTTTTATATTAGTGACGGTTCTGGCCGACGCTATTGTTTATGAAAAAATATTCATTTCCCATCACCAATTTCGTTTGCCTCCTTTTCAGTTATTGTATTAGTTAATTATTATTTTCTTATATTAGCGACGGTTCAAGCCGACGCTGCTGTTTGTGCGAAAATTTTCATTTCCCCCCACCAATTTCATTTGCCTCCTTTAAAGTTATTGTTTTAATTATTTATTATTTTTATATTAAAAACCAGTACTTTAGTAGCACTTTTAAAGTGCTATTAAACAAAATCATTTACAGTAGCAGCGCGGTAATTGGCGCTTTAAAGGGATATCAAAAACAAAAGAAAATGCTATTACATAGCATTTGTGGCGTAGTTTTTGTTTCCTTGTTTTCTCTTCCAGTGTTGGTTTATCCTTCTGGACAGAAGAGTCAACTCCTCTTTCTCTTTATCAAAATCTTAAAAGCGGAGCATACACCTAACTAGTCTTTTTCTTCCATTTTATTACAAAAGTATTTAGCACAACTAAAACTAAAGTTCATGAGTGAAGGGAAACATTCGAACGATAAGCTATACAACAAGCATCCTAGGACTAAAAAAAGGGACATACGTTTAATCATTCCTTCTTCACCACTTAGTGCTTGTGGTCTTCGAGTGCATTTGTTTTGAAAATATTTTTAAAATGGTTTGATTTTCGAGAATAATAGTTGGTGTTGACCAAACGTTTATTTGGACCGAAGCTACTGTTTTTGCGAAAATTTTAGTTCCCCCCATTAATTTCGTTTGCCTCCTTTTTAGTTATTGTTTTATATATTCATATATTTTTTATATTAGCGAGGGTCTAGGTCGATGCTATTGTTTATGCAAAAATATTCATTTTCCATCACCAATTTCGTTTGCCTCCTTTTTAGTTATTATCTTAATTAATTATTATTTTCTTATATTAGCGACGGTTTAGGACGACACTAATGTTTGTGTGAAAATTTTCATTTCACCTCACCAATTTCATTTTCCTCCTTTAAAGTTATTGTTTTAATTAATTATTATTTTTATATTAAAAACCAGTACTTTAATAGCGCTTTAAAAGTGCTATTAAACTAAATCATTTACAATAGCGGTGCAGTTAATAGCGCTTTAAAGAGATATCAAAAACAAAAGAAAGTGCTATTAAATAGCATTTAGGGAGTAATGTCTGTTGCCCTGTTTTCTCTTTCAGTGTTGGTTTATCTTTCTGGACAGAAGAGACAACTCCTTTTTGTCTTTATCAAAATCTTCATAAGAGGAGCATACGCCTAACAAGTCCTTTAATTCAATTTTATCGCAAAAGTATTTAGCATAAATAAAACTAATGTTCATGAGTGAAGGGGAGCATTCAAATAATAAGCTATACAACAGGAATCCTAGGAATAGAAAAAAGGAACATACGTTTAATCATTCCTTCTTTAAGACTTAGTGCTCGTGGCATTCTAGTTCATTTGTTTTGAAAATATTTTGAAAATGATTTATTTTCGAGAATAATACTTGGTGTTGACCAAGCATTTATTTGGACCAAAGCTACTGTTTGTGTGAAAATTTCATTTCCCCCCACCAATTTCGTTTGCCTCCTTTTTAGTTATTATTTTAAATATTTATATATTTTTTGTAATATCGAGGGTTCAGGTCGACGTTATTGTTTATGCAAAAATATTTATTTCCCATCACCATTTTCGTTTGCCTCCTTTTTAAATACTATCTTAATTAATTATTATTTTTTTTATATTAGGGATGGTTCAGGACGACGCTAATGTTTGTGCGAAAATTTTCAATTCCCCCCACCAATTTCATTTTCGTCTTTTAAAGTTATTGTTTTAATTAATTATTATATTTATATTAAAAACTATTACTTTAATAGAGCTTTTAAAGTGCTATTAAACAAAATCGTTTACAATAGCGGCGCGGTTAATAGCTCTTTAAAGGGATATCAAAAACAAAATAAAGTGCTATTAAATAGCATTTGTGGCGTAGTGTCTGTTTCCCCGTTTTCTCTTCCAGTGTTGGTTTATCCTTCTGGACAGATGAGACAACTCCTCTTTGTCTTTATCAAAATTTTCATAAGAGGAGCATACACCTACCTTTTCCTTTTCTTTCATTTTATTGCAAAAGTATTTAGCACGAATAAAACTAATGTTCATGAGTGAAGGGAAGCATTCAAACTATAAGCTATTCAACAAGCATCCTAGGACTAAAAAAAAGGGACATACGTTTAATCTTTCCTTCTTCACCACTTAGTGCTCGTGCCATTCGAGTGCATTTGTTTTGAAAATATTTTGTAAATGGTTTGATTTTCGAGAATAATACTTGGTGTTGACTAAGCGTTTATTTGGACCGAAGCTACTGTTTGTGCGAAAATTTCATTTCCCCCACCAATTTCGTTTGCCTCCTTTTTAGTTATTGTTTTAAATAATTATATATTTTTTATATTAGTGACGGTTCTGGCCGACGCTATTGTTTATGAAAAAATATTCATTTCCCATCACCAATTTCGTTTGCCTTCTTTTCAGTTATTGTATTAGTTAATTATTATTTTCTTATATTAGCGACGGTTCAAGCCGACGCTGCTGTTTGTGCGAAAATTTTCATTTCCCCCCACCAATTTCATTTGCCTCCTTTAAAGTTATTGTTTTAATTATTTATTATTTTTATATTAAAAACCAGTACTTTAGTAGCACTTTTAAAGTTCTATTAAACAAAATCATTTACAATAGCAGCGCGGTTATTGGCGCTTTAAAGGGATATCAAAAACAAAAGAAAATGCTATTAAATAGCATTTAGGGAGTAATGTCTGTTGCCCTGTTTTCTCTTTCAGTGTTGGTTTATCCTTCTGGACAGAAGAGACAACTCCTTTTTGTCTTTATCAAAATCTTCATAAACAAGTCCTTTACTTAAATTTTATCACAAAAGTATTTAGCACAAATAAAACTAATGTTCATGAGTAAAGGGGAGCATTCAAATAATAAGCTATACAACAGGAATCCTAGGAATAGAAAAAAGGAACATACGTTTAATCATTCCTTCTTCAAGACTTAGTGCTCGTGGCCTTCGAGTGCATTTGTTTTGAAAATATTTTGAAAATGATTTATTTTCGAGAATAATACTTGGTTTTGACTAAGCGTTTATTTCGACCAAAGCTACTATTTGTGTGAAAATTTCATTTCCCCCCACCAATTTCGTTTGCCTACTTTTTATTTATTGGTTTAAATAATTATATATTTTTTAATATTAGTGACGGTTCTGGCCGACGCTATTGTTTATGAAAAAATATTCATTTCCCATCACCAATTTCGTTTGCCTCCTTTTCAGTTATTGTATTAGTTAATTATTATTTTCTTATATTAGCGATGGTTCAAGCCGACGCTGCTGTTTGTGCGAAAATTTTCATTTCCCCCCACCAATTTCATTTGCATCATTTAAAGTTATTGTTTTAATTATTTATTATTTTTATATTAAAAATCAGTACTTTAATAGCACTTTTAAAGTGCTATTAAACAAAATCATTTACAATAGCAGCGCGGTTATTGGCGCTTTAAAGGGATATCAAAAACAAAAGTAAATGCTATTAAATAGCATTTGTGGCGTAGTTTTTGTTTCCCTGTTTTCTCTTCCAATGTTGGTTTATCCTTCTGGACAGAAGAGTCAACTCCTCTTTCTCTTTATCAAAATCTTAAAAGCGGAGCATACACCTAACTAGTATTTTTCTTCCATTTTATTGCAAAAGTATTTAGCACAACTAAAATTAAAGTTCATGAGTGAAGGGAAACATTCGAACGATAAGCTATACAACAAGCATCCTAGGACTAAAAAAAGGGACATACGTTTAATCATTCCTTCTTCACCACTTAGTGCTCGCGATCTTCGAGTGCATTTGTTTTGAAAATATTTTTAAAATGGTTTGATTTTCGAGAATAATAGTTGCTGTTGACGAAACGTTTATTTGGACCGAAGCTACTATTTTTGCGAAAATTTTATTTCCCCCCATTAATTTTGTTTGCCTCCTTTTTAGTTATTGTTTTAAATATTTATATATTTTTTATATTAGTGAGGGTTCAGGTCAATGCTATTGTTTATGCAAAAATATTCATTTCCCGTCACCAATTTCGTTTGCCTCCTTTTTAGTTATTATCTTAATTAATTATTATTTTCTTATATTAGCGACAGTTTAGGCCGACACTAATGTTTGTGTGAAAACTTTCATTTCTCCTCACCAATTTCATTTTACTCCTTTAAAGTTATTGTTTTAATTAATTATTATTTTTATATTAAAAACCAGTACTTTAATAGTGCTTTAAAAGTGTTATTAAACTAAATCATTTACAATAGCGGCGCGGTTAATAACGCTTTAAAGAGCTATCAAAAACAAAAGAAAGTGATATTAAATAGCATTCAGGGAGTAATGTCTGTTTCCCTGTTTTCTCTTTCAGTGTTGGTTTATCCTTATGGACAGAAGAGACAACTCCTTTTTGTCTTTATCAGAATCTTCATAAGAGGAGCATACGCCTAACAAGTCATTTACTTCAATTTTATCGCAAAAGTATTTAGCACAAATAAAACTAATGTTCATGAGTGAATGGGAGCATTCAAATAATAAGCTATACAATAGGAATCCTAGGAATAGTAAAGATTGTTTCTACTTCTAGGCCATTAGAACTTTTTCTCATTGCCTTATTTGGACCAGTGAAAACTACTTATGTTAATGCTAAGAAATATGGACTTGTCATCATTGATGATTACAGCAGGTGGACATGGGTAAAATTATTGAAACACAAGGATGAGTCATTCTCTGTATTTGCTTCTTTCTGTTCCCAAGTTCAAAATGAAAAAGGTTACAGTATAGTCAGAGTTCATAGTGATCATGATGGAGAATTTGAAAATAAAGATTTTAAAAAACTTTTTGATTCAAATGGCATAGTACATGATTTTTCTTTCCCTAGAACTTCACAAAAAAATGGGGTTGTAGAAAGGAAAATAGAACCTTGTAAGAAATGGCTCACACCATGGTCCAAGAAACTCGAATGGCTAAGCACTTCTGGGCAGAAGCAATAAATATAGCATGCTATATTCAAAATAGAATCTCCATAAGACCTATTTTATGTAAGAATCCTTATGAATTATGGAAGAATAGAAAGCCCTACATTTCCTATTTCCATCCATTTGGATCTATTTGTTATATGTTAATCACTAAAGAGAATATGAGTAAGATTGATTCCAAAGCACATAAGTGTCTGCTATTAGGATACTCTGAACGCTCTAAAGGCTTCGAAATCTATAACATGAAATCACAGATTGTGGAGGAATCAATTCATGTCAGATTTGATGATAAGCTTGACTATGAAAAGTCAAAGCTATGTGAAAAGCTTGCAAATGTGACTGTAACATTCATTGAACCAAAGGAGAAGATTCAATAAGATAAAGAATCATAAGCTCCTCCTTGTGATAATGTTGATAGTATTTCTAATCCAAATCAACCAAAGAAGAACAAAATCACATCCTCTCATCCTGAAGATCTTATTATTGGAAGTAAAGATGCTCCAGTCAGAACAAAATTTTCTCTCAAACCTTCTGATGAAGTTCTTCTGGGTTTAGTATCTTTAATAGAACCTACATCAATTAAGGAAGCTCTTCTAGATAAGGATTGGATTATGGATATGGAAGAAGAACTGAACCAATTCTCAAAGAATGATGTATGATATCTTGTTCAGAAACCTAAAGGTGTCCACGTCATTGGAACCAAATGGGTGTTCAGAAACAAGCTCAATGAAAAGGGTGAAGTTGTCAGAAACAAAGCTCGACTAGTATCACAAGGTTATAGTCAACAAGAAGGTATATACTATACATAAAACTTTTCACCAGTCGCCAGGTTAGAAGCTATTCGATTATTAGTTTCCTTTTTTTTAAATCACAATATCATTCTTTATCAGATGAATGTTAAGAGTGCATTTCTGAATGGTTATATTTCAGAAGATGTATATGTCAAACAACCTCCTGGCTTTGAAAAATCTGAGAAATTAGACTTTGTTTTTAAACTAAAGAAATCTCATTATGGCTTGAAACAAGCTCCCAGAGTTTGGTATGACAAATTGGGCAATTTTTTGTTAGAAAATAAGTTTACCATAGGAAAGTTTGACACTACACTCTTATGCAAAACATTCAAAAATGATATTTTAATTGTTCAAATCTATGTCGATGATATTAATTTTGGTTCTTCTAATCCATCTCTCTACGAGGAATTCTCTAAGCTAATGCAGGATGAGTTTGAAATGAGCATGATGGGGAAACTTAAGTTCTTTCTGGGAATCCAGATTGATCAAAAAACAGAGGCTACTTGCATACATTAAAGTAAGTACACAAAAGAACTTATGAAGAAATTCAACATGATAGACTGCACTGTAGCAAAGACTCCAATGCATCCTACATGTATCTTGGAAAAAGAAGAGGTAAGTTGACAGGTTTATCAGAAGCTCTATCGTGGTATGATAGGCACTCTTGTATATCTAACAACATCTAGACTTGATATTTTATTTAATGTACATCTTTGTGCAAGATTCCAATCAGACCCTAGGAAATCTCACTTAGCCGCTGTTAAAAGAATTCCAAGGTATCTAAAAGGAACCCCTAACATCGGCTTGATGTATGAGAAAACATCAGAGTATTCTCTTTCTGGATTTTGTGATGCAGACTATGCTGGAGATCGACTAGAAAGGAAAAGCACTTCTAGAAATTGTCAGTTTCTAAGAAAGAATATAATCCCATGGTCAAGCAAGAGGCAATCAACAATTGCTCTTTCAACAACAGAAGTAGAGTACATATCAGCAGCACTATGCAACACTCAGATGCTATGGATGAAAAATCATCTGGAAGATTAGCAGATATATAAAAGTAACATCCTTATCTCCTATGATAACACTGCAACTATTTGCTTGAGTAAGAATCCTATTCTACACTCTAGGGATAAACACATAGAAATCAAACATCATTTTATTAGAGATTATATTCAGAAAGGGATTCTATCTTTAAAATTTATAGATACAGACCATCAATAGGCTGATATTTTTACAAAACCCTTGACTGAAGATAGATTCCTGTTTATTCTAATGAATCTGAAAATGAATTTATGTCCAAAGTAAGATGTCATTAGAATACATTGTGTTCTAGTCATAGTTTGAAGGAATACGATTCTGACTTAATCGAAAGACTTCTAATCTATTTATCTCAAGTCATCAGAAGATGTTTCAGTTAGAAATGTCCCAAATCCAATGGAAACCTTTTTGGTTCTCCAGACTTTAAGAATATCAAACGCATTACCTAAATAGACTTAGTGTCTATCACACTCTACCTAAGTCATGCATGAGCAGTTTTTTTCTTGAAATTGATTAATCATGATTACATTTATTTAACTACTCCTTGGGAACAATAGTTTCATGTTATACCTATATGTCTATATCTGACATTCCATGTCATGATTAAATGTATTTGTGCTCTCACATATTAACGTTTGATCTACTTCTCTCTTCATTTCCTTCTTTTAGTAGTATGAGACATCACTTGAGTGTTTAAATTGTCTTAATTCATGAACTGATTGACTGACTATTTATATCTCTTTTCATCTGAACTAGAAGATATCTACGCCCGACTTCAACTAGAAAAAGTACTGAAAAGAGTATACACTTTACTTTTCCAAAAAAGAGCATTAGAAAGAAATCTAGGACTGATTTCATCTGAACTAGAAGATGTCTACGCCCGACTTCAACTAGAAAAGGTACTCTTTTAGAATGACCTTCTGGGGAGAGTGCTTAAGTAGCTATTTGTTAGATATAGCCTCTAAGGGATCTGCTTGTAGATCTTTACCTGAAAAGATAAAAAGTTAATTGTATGCAATGTCATGATATATGAAATGCAATGTGTAATGATATTCTCAAAATAGTTGAGAGTGTGCTGTATGCGTTTCATATGTATATGCTATGATGTTTGTATATGATGTATGAATGTGAGATGTCGTTGAAGTGTATTAATAACTCCGTGCAACATCTTTGACTGGGAAAATAAATCACTGACTGTTGTTGGGGATGAAGAATATGTGTATCTTCAATCTTTATAAGGATTCATGCTTTTTGTTTGAGGAAACTCCGTAGAGGAATGTTGATTTCTGTTTGGAGAGAAGGGTTCAAGAACATTGGTCGTTCATTGCTCTACTAGAGATTTTTATTCTTATATACCCTGATTGGGGACAAAAGAGATGGATAACCTTTTGAGGCGTTTGTCGGACTGAGTTTCTGATATGGATGTTGATTCGTCTGGAGAGAACAAGATTAAATGATGTCCGGTCTGGTTCCAGATTCAATAGAAACTCTCTTGGGTTAGTGGTTTAGACTGCCCCTTACTGGAGAGAGAAATTTTGCCAGTGATCTGTAGCAGTCATAGAAATAGACTCAATCTGGGGAGACGGAAATCTGCTGGGGAAATAAACCCTGTTCGGGGAAATAAACCCTAAACTTTGAAGGAGGAATACTCTGCTGAGGAAATAACCTCGCTGGGGACATGAGCTGCTAGAGAATATGAGCCTTGCTAGAGAAAGGGAATTCTGCAGAGGATGTTACAACATTGGAGAAATAAACTCAACTGAGGAAGAGAATTTCCATAAACTGTACTGATGCCATAGTCTCTGATTGGAGATTGGGACTTTGTAGGTTGGAGACATTGTTGGGGGAAAGATCATGTTCCCTTATCTACTGGGGGGGGGGGTCTGTTGGTGAAATATATCTTTGTTGAAGATGAGCTTGTTAAGACAACTCTGGGGAGAATACCATGGAAATTGTTCTGCGGGGATAATCTTGTGAGGATTTTTATGTGGGGATACGTGGACGACTTGAACATTATCCCAACTCCTTGAGTCTTGAGCAAATTTTTATTCATGTTTTTATGCCTATACTTGTTAATAGTAATCGTATTCATATGCATATGTTCATTCAATTTGTTCATTGGACGTTTTTGTAAACAAAACAGAAAAAGGTAAATCAAAATTTTGAATTTTGAAATTTGTATTTCTATTGATAGTTTTCCCATAAACATGCGGTTTTGTATAAGGAGACGAAAATCCTAGTAAGAAGAAATCGTCGTGAAATGAAAAGAGTACAAAGTGAAAACAAAACATTTATCTATGTGAAAATAATCTCGTATAATTTCAAATTTGCTCTTGCCCCTTATGTCTCCAAGCATCTCATCCCTTGTTGCAGAAGAAGCTGACTAAACTGATCTGTACCATTTAAACTTGACGTTGGTAATAAAGCTCGTTGTAAGTGATCCAATGGGACATATTCGTACGATTTAATACCTAACTTTTTCCTGGACCACCCTTTTGGGTTTTCAGTCCACCGGGATACCCTTTTTTACCCACACCGTCTTTTCAAGTTTTCGACTTTCCAGGTGTACACTTTTTTATATATATCCATAATTTTTTCCTGAAACCTTTTGGTTCGCCGGGATGCCCTTATTTTTTCCTAGGCCAGTCAACCTAGCGGGTCATTTTTCATGCGTAGTATCTTTTAACTATGTCCGTGTTCATAGGGTGCGGAAAATCTTCATCGTCCGCTGTGGTTAGTATCATGGCACCGCCTGAAAATATCTTGACTAAAAATGGTCCTTCATAAGTGGGAGTCCATTTGCCCCTAGGATCACCCAGCAGTAGGATGATGTGTTTTATTACCAAGTTACCAGCCTGATATACCAAATGCTTGATTTTCTTGTTGAATGCGTTGATCATATGCTTCTGATACATCTGACCTTTACAGATATCCATAAGCCTTTTCTCGTCAATCAAATTCAACTGATCCAACCTAGTCTGAATCCACTCATCTTCTTAGAGAGGGAATTTGAACTTTGATAGGTAGAACATCTTCTATACTGTAAACCAAAGATAATGGGGTTGCCCTAGTTGATGTTCAAGCTGAAGTGAGATAGCCGTGGAGAGCAAATGGTAACATCTCGTGCTAGTCTTTGTATGTCACAACTATCTTCTGTATAATCTTCTTAATATTCTTATTGGTGGCTTCCACTGCACCATTCATCTTAAGTCAACACAGAGAAGAGTTGTGGTGCTTGATCTTGAACTATATGCAGAGTTCCGTGATCATAATGTTGTTGAGATTAGTACCATTATTTGTGATAATCCTCTCGGGGATGCCATACTGATAGGTAAGATTATGCCCAATGAACCAGGCCACGAAGTTTTTGGTAACATAGGAGAACGAGGTTGTTTCAACCCACTTCGTGAAATAATCAATGGTGACAAGGATGAAGCGATATCCATTAGAAGTAGTATGCTTAATATCTCCAATTATATCAATACCCCACATCGCAAATGTCCAAGGAGCAGTCAAGACATTCAGAGGCACTGGAGGCACGTGTACTTTATCAGTGTAGATCTGGCATTTATGACAAGTTCTCGAGTGACGGTGACAATCGGTTTCCATAGTCGACCAATAGTAACCTACTCTTAAAATCTTCTTGGCCATAGTATGCCCGCTAGAGTGAGTACCAAAGATACCTTCGTGCATATCTTCCATAATCTTTTCTGCTTCTTTCTTGTCCACACAATGAAGTACAGTCGAATCATGATTGTGTTTGTATAGAACCATGTTACTAAGGAAGAACTTAGCAGAGAACCTCCGTAGAAATTTCTTGTCATTGATCGATGCCCATTCAGGGTAATCTTGATCCCCAAGATACCTTTTCACTTCATAAAACCAAGGTTTTTCTTCTACTCCGTCGGTGTTAACTTCATAGTAGTGTACTGGTTCGTCCATAATTTCAATGGTAATTCTGGGGGCCTCTTCGTGCCATCTAACCTTGAACATAGATGAAATTGTAGCTAATGCATTTGCCAACTGATTATCTTCTCGTGGGATGTGCTAAAAGGTGATTTCCTCGAAATACGGGATTAAGGTTAACACATACTCTTTATAAGGAATGAGATTCGGGTGCTTTGCATCCCATTCTCCCTTGATCTGACTGATCGCCAGGGCTGAGTCCCCATATACGCTCAGGAACATGATCCTTAGGTCAATAGCAGCTTTAATACCCATAATGCACGCTTTGTATTCGACCATGTTGTTGGTGAAATCAAAGCATAATCTGGTGGTGAAGGGCATATGGAAACCCTGAGGAGAGATAATTACGACACTATTTTTGTTTGCAAGTGCGTTGGAAGTTCCATCGAAAACCACAGTCCATCGGGATCCTTTCTCAGGTCCTTCATACGATCCAGGTTCTTCACAATCTATGGCTAGCATAATGTTCTCGTCCAGGAATTCAAAATTCATAGAATGATACTCGTCTACAGCTTGATGTGCTAAATGATCTGCCAGTACACTTCCCTTGATTACCTTTTGAGTGGTATACTGAATATCGTATTCTGTCAAGACCATTTTCCATCTGGCTATTCTTCCGAAGAAAGCTGGTTTCTCAAATATGTACTTGATAGGATCCATTTTAGAAATTAATAGAGTAGTATGAGTAAACATATACTGTCTTAGTCGACGAGTAGCCTATTCCAAAGCGCAACAAGTTTTCTCGAGCAGTGAATATCTTATTTCACAATCGGTAAACTTTTTGCTAAGGTAGTATATTTTCTGCTCTTTTCGGCCATACTCGTCATGCTGCCCGAGTACACACCCCATTGAGTTCTCCAACACTGTTTGCAGTCGTCATTCCACTTTACTACTTGATCTTTCTTCAGCAGTTTGAAGATTGGCTCACAAGTAGCAATCAGATGAGAAATGAATCAGGCAATGTAATTCAGTAGTCCTAAGAAACCTCTGACTTCCTTCTTAGTACGAGGAGCCGACATTTCTTGAATAGCTTTAACCTTGGCGGGATCAAATTCAATACCTTTACCACAGACGACGAAATCTAGAAGTTTACCAGTTCTCACCCCAAAGGTGCAGTTGTTCAGATTTAACCTTAACTTATACTTTCTCAGTATTTCAAATAGTTTATGTAGATGATCAAGATTCTCTTCTTTAGTCTGTGATCTTACTATCATGTCATCGATGTATACCTCTATCTCGTGATGAATCATGTCATGGAATAAAGCTACCATGGCACATTGATAAGTTTCCCCAGCGTTCTTAAACCCAATGGCATAACTTTGTAGCAGAAACTGCCCCACTGTTTGACGAAGGTAGTTTTCTCCGTATCTTTGGGCGCTATTTTGATCTGATTATACCATGAGAAACCATCCATGAAAGAGAATACCTTCTGTTAAGCAGTGTTGTCGATCAAAACATCAATGTGTGGAAGTAGGAAGTTATCCTTGAGGCTTTCCCTATTCAGATCCCTGTAGCCTACACGCATACACACTTTTCCGTCTTTCTTTGGCACCAGAACAATATTATCAACCCATTTAGAATATGATGTCACTACTAATAAGCATGCGTTTAATTGCTTCGTAACCTCGACTTTGATCTTCTCTGACATTTCGGGACGCATACGAAGAACCTTCTGCTTAATTGGAGAACAACCCTCTTTCATTGGCAGACGATGGACCACAATATCAGTATCGAGCCCTGGCATGTGTTTGTACAACCAAGAAAAGATCTCAACATAGTCATGCAACATCTGAATTAACCTGCTCTTGACGTTGTTCTCTAATTTGGCGCATATCTTGACTTCTTTCCGGTCTATCTCGGTGCCCAAGTTTACAACTTCGACTGGTTATTCGTGTGGTTGGGTAGCCTTTTATTCTTGTATTAAGAGTCTGGAAAGTTCTCCAGGTATTCCATAATCTTCCTTACCTCTGTCCTCGGTTTGGTAGATCAGATTTTCAAAGTCATGAGTGGCAATAGCAGAATCAGTATCGACGAGATCCAAAGTGGATGTGGATCTGCAATGTAGTGTGTGGGTGTGTGTAAGAAGCATATAGCTATATTTGAAAGGGATAAAGTAATGAAAAGATAGAGAGCGCAAAATTTGAATGCAAAAACGTCCAATGTTTTATTTGATGAGCATATGTGGGTGAAAGATAACAACCCTAATAAGTGGACCATTGTGCCCCGGTTAAGGCACACGGCTTAAAGTTATTATTTTAAAATTACATATCCCAAAAACTTGAAAGCAATAAAACAGGAAATAGCAATTACTCCTGACTAAAGGAGATTGGTATAATGTCTTTAGCCTTCTAGTTGTTGAGTCCACCACCAGTAGTAGGGAATATCCAGTTGTCAAAATCACAGTCACTATTAGTGTCTTCTATAGCATTGACTTCATTATTGCTGATGCGGAAAGGTGGTCTCCCAGCACGAGCACGACGCACTGCCTTCTGAGCCTATGAGATGAAACCCAAAAAAAATTTGTTGGACTTGTAAGGAATATCAGGAAGCTGACTCTAAATAGTACAACCACCTTCTTCTACCACAACCCTAACATCTTTTAGAGAAGCTATTCTTGGTGGATCCTTGGTGATCTTAGGAGTATTAGGAGTAGATTTAGCAACATCAATCGTTGGAGGGATTACTTCAAGTTTCTGGCAGAGAGTTTCAATGAATTCCCCATCCATCTCAACATATTTGAAAGAATTCAAATGGCTGACCATATATTCTTCTTCTCCACAAACTGTAACGGTTTTACCTTTCATCAGATACTTCAATTTTCGATGCAAGGTAGAGGTAACAACACCTACCCCGTGAATCCAGAGGCGTCCAAGCAGTCATGAATAGGCCGGACAAATATCCATTACATAGAAGGTGGAGTTGAATACCTGAGATCCCACCTTTATCAGAAGATCAACTTCTTCGTGCACCATCCTCCTTGACCCATCAAAGGCTCTTACCATAATATCGCTAGGTTTCAGCACACCCCTTCACAGTCCTGTCTACCTAAAGCACCTTTTGGTAATACATTTAGTGAGGACCATGTATCCACCAACACATGTGCCAAGGTAGTTCCCCTACCCTCAATAGAGATGTGCATGGCCTTATTATGATTCTTTCCTGCCAGAGTTAGGTCAGCATCTGAAAAGCCTAATCCATTATCAATTGTTAGGCTTGTAACATAATTCTCAAACTGAACAACAGAGGTCTCTTGAGGTACGTGAGAAGTCTTCAAAAAATTTTCCAAAGCCTAAGCATGAGCCTCAAAGCCAAATAACAAGGACAACATAAATATCTTGGAGGGCGTCTACCCCAACTGTTCAACTATATTGTAGTCACTTTTGCGGATGGTTTTCAATATTTCCTCCATCTCATGTTTGGAGGAATATTCAACAGTAACATCTTTTGATGGAACCTCCTTCTGGGAAGACTCTGTCATCTTTTATTTTCCCCGAGTGTCAGTAGTTGACTCAGTAGTAGGGATACGAACAAGTGTTGTGATAGTCTTTAGAGGAGAGATCTTTGGAGAGAAGACCCTTCTTGTTTTGGTAACTTTACTAGTTCCGACAATATTCTCTACATTGAGGTTGGTAACTTCAGGATCTTCATCTTCGACAATCCATGGTTCTTTCTTAACACCATAGTAATAAACTTCAGCTCCATAATTCCAGGGAACAACCTTGTCAGTGGAATATGAGATTAGCCACGGTGCAATAATAATCAGGGGAACCACCGTAGGCTCGGCAAGAATCCTTATAGGACCTTTATAGGTGATCCTTATAGGAATATTGGAGATTGTGATTATAGAAACATATTCGAGTCTCATCCCTTGAGACATACTTTCATGCAAACTCTTCATGGACAGAGTCTTCTCAAACAGAATTTCACGGCTATCAATCAAATGCTGAATACCCTTCTTTAGCCACATTCAAACATCATATTGGGATGCACAATGCTAACAACTTTCAAGGCAGCCCGAAAATAAACCGACCCGCAACAGATTCTTTTTAATGATTATTAAATGAGTGGTCAAGTCACTTAAGGTGGAGACATAAGAGACATCATCGATAACATTAACACTTTTACCATGACTGGGCATACGTGCAGTGATAACATTAGGGGTCTCGGGAGGATCAAATTCAATTTCATTTGCATCAATCATATCCTAGATTTTGTTCTTCAGGGACCAGTAATTGTTGGTGTCGTTCCCAGGAATGTTAGAATGATAGGCACACTTCACATTTGGGTTGTACTTGGGAGAGGAGGTGTTGGGATTTTGAGGAGGATCCCGTAGTGTTGTCAATTCTGCCTTTAATAAATGTTGTAATGCATGAGACAAAGGCATAATAATCCTTGTGAACTGCCTCCTCGTAGCGTCTGACCTACGTTGATTCCCCTTTGTTGTTGTTGAACAGGTGCAAGATTAGAAATCATCACCGCTCCCACAAACTGATGTTGATCATTCTTACCATGGCCCTTCTGGACATAGATAACATTAGTTTCTTTCTTATTGTTGAACTCTTCCTTACAACACTAGAAGATGTATCCACCGGTCAGAATTAACTCAGTAAAACTAGATGAAGAACTCCCAATTAGCAAATTAAAGAATGGACATGTTAGATTTCCCATGAACATATCAGTTAGCTCCCAATCAGACAAGGGAGGTTGGACCCTTCTAGCTAAATCTCTCCATTTTTGTGCATATTCCTTGAAACCCTCATTTGAGCCCATAAACATGTTTTGTAATTGCACTAGAGTTGGTGCAAAGTCATTATTATATTGATACTGCTTATAGAAAGCAACAACTAAGTCTTCCCAAGTGTGAACGTTGGTTCCTTCCAGCTGGTAGAACCATTCTAATTGTATCCACGATAAGATTTCTTGAAAGTAATGCACCCATAATTTCCTATCAGCAGTATAAGGTTGGATTTTTCGGACATAAGACCGCAGATGAAGCTTAGGACAAGAGACATCATCGTATTTGGGAAAGATGGGGGCCTTGAACTTATGGGGGATAATAACCATTGGGATAATACCCAGTTCCTCAAAATCTAACCCAAGAACTCTCTTGATCTCTATAGCATTGAGTCGATCTTCTAGCTGTTTGTACATTTCATCAACTGGAGGATATTGTTCATCTGATTAGTTTGCTTCTTCTTCATCAAAACCCTGGTTGTCAGCCTTTATACTTTTGTCATATTCCTCTAGGTCATCAATTTCTTCTTCAAACTCTAAAGCTCGCTTGACCGAACCTTTGAGCCTCCTACCCATGTTGAGGATCCCAGCTGGTTTCTTGACTTTCTCTTTCCTCTCTTTAGTGATAAGGGCCTTAAGCTCTTCCTGCCTCTTGGTTAGACTCAAGAACATTTTCTGGAACTGGGCGTTCTGAGCCTGGAGATCCTTAATTGTTTGCTCAAGAGCCATTCTTTATGATGAAATAAATAGAAAAAAGATAAGAAACCTGTCTTGAAACACCTGTCATGCAGTGATATGTATGATATGTATATGAAATGTTTTCAAGGACCTTAAGAGATTTAAATTTGTTAACCAAAAGGAAACAAAAACAAAGAATTTTATTAATAAGTTTATGTGAATACAAAATATTACAAATGGAAAAATTAAAAACTCATAAAGTCTTAAGTTTCTCATAGATGCCTCTTCTTCGTGTTGATATATGCATTAAGACTCTTCTCTTCGTGAATTTGCTTCATAACCTCTAACACTTTCTTCTCACTTGCATAGAATTGAGTCTCAAATATGTCTCGTTCTTCCTTGAGTTAAATCTAGGATTTCTGCAATTCTTCAAGGTCATTAGGCATGTCTGGATGAAGGATGGTACGAGAAACGTCTCCTTCGACAACAAGCTCCATGATTACTGGTAGGACAACAAGATATGGCATCATAAGGATTTTAGCACAGGGTCGTAACCATTTGGGATAGGGATCTAGAGGGATGGAATTCTTCTTTCATAAAGCCTTGCTATCATTCTTGTTCACCATGCCCCAATCGTGCATAAACCTTTGACAATAACCTTGAGGATCATTCCCGTAATCGAATATAATACCCTAGATAAGCGTGTCATGAGGACTATCTCTTCGAGCATAAGAAAATTAATGTAGAGCTAGAGAGGGTTTGTAAGTAATACCTCCCATAATTCTAAGGAGTGGAACATTAGGGAATTCCCCACATCGGTTAATGATAGTGATATCCTCGAGAGATCGGGAGTACCAATAGATGTTTGTATGAGAGAGTGACATTATTCTTTGAGACCACCTCAAACCTTGTTCATTCTTCATTATCGAGCGGGGAAGGTGCAAAATAAACTACCTAGATAGTAGAGGTATACAACACATGAGAGTTCCTCGTATTTTCATAGCACGAGTGTGAAGAGAATGAAAAATATCTCCTAGCAAGGTAGGCACAAGATTATGAGTGAGGAATATCTTAATGGTGTTTACATCTATAAGTTGGTCCGGATTAGGGAATAATACCAATCCATAAATTAACAGAGCCAAGATCTCCTCAAAAGCCTGAAAACTCATAACATCCAGAAACAGTTGAGCCTTCTCTATCAGAAATTTAGCAAGAAAGCCCTTTACTCCACTTCTTGTTTCCAAATTAGATACAATATCAGACCACTAATGCACATCTAATTTTATGCCTCGGTCTCTATCACAAATTACTTTCTTCATAACTGTTATTCCCCGTCTAATTTCTGCTTCCTGATCAGTAACAGTTGCATCATCATGTGGGTGATCCTCGTTACTAGCCATTTAACCTATAATAAATAAAAACATAAACCCAATATAAAAAAACATAATCAATTGAATATATAACAAATGACAAATAAAGAATAGCATATAAATTTATTGAAAATGACATAATATATAACAGTTTACTATATTACCTCTTTCACTAACAACCCTTTCTTTTCTTGGTTGGAATATGAATTACTTGTTTCTTACAAATGCGGACGTCAGAATTGATCCAAATTCCCTCGTTATGATCGTTTCTAATATATGATTCATCTGCTATAATATTCTCATCTTGATCATTCCGTCTAATACATGACTGATTCTCAACATCAATATCACCTTGATCTACACCGGTATGATCAACCACTTTGTTATATAAAAGCACTATAGACCATTTCGTATTCGTCGGGTCAATGACATAGAACACTTGTTTAACTTGAGATGCTAGAATAAAAGGCTCATCTTTGTACCCCACCCTATTAAGATCAACTTGAAGAAATCCTGACTTATCCATTCGTATGCCACTACTATTTACCCACTTGTAACCAAAGATAGAAATCTGAAATTTTTCGTAATCAAACACCCAAATGTGCTCAATAACCCCAAAATATGACAGATTTGCATATTTGGGGTTTAAGTCCTTCGTACTTGATATGTCCATTGCTTCAGCTAGCACGACAACACCACTAATTTGCATAGTACTTTTATCATTATGTTCTTTGGTATAAAATGTGTATCCATTTATTGCGTATGCGCTATGAGAAAACACATGCAAACTTGGACCATATGCCAAACATCTCAACCTTTCTGTTATTGAAGTGGGATCTGAAGAGCGTTTTGAATAAATATGATCCTTAAACCATTGTATAAAACTTTGATTGTGCTCTCGTACTATCCAATTTTCATTTCTGTTCTGATTTAAACCTCGGAGTACAGCCTTGTGCATTTCAACATATGGCTCAACCTCAATGTCATTATGCAGAACATACAAATGCACTTGCTCCCGTTCATCCCTTGATACTGTCTCAATTTTATTTCCAATTAATTTGTTACCTTCCTTTTTTTTCAAAAATATGAGTTTTGGGGAGCCCAACAAATTGAACATTGGACAAATATTCAATACAAAACTCAACCGCTTCTTCAACAATGTATCGTTCAACAATACAATCCTATGGGCAACTTCGGTTTTTCACGTACCCTTTTAATATTTTCATATAACGTTCAACAGGGTAGATCCATCTCATATAAGCTGGTCCACACAACTGTGTCTCTTTCACAAGATGAACAACTAGATGTACCCTTCTGTCAAAAAAAGAGGGAGGAAAATACATCTCAAGCTCACACAAGGTAATAACTATTTCTTTTTGTAGTGTTGGTAAGACCTCATGATCGATCACCTTACTACAAATTTACCTAAAGAAAAAACACAATTTATTTATGGCACTTCTTACTTTTTCTGGAAAAATTGAACGTATACCTATTGGTAGAAAAAGCTCCATTATAACATGAAAATTGTAATACGGTGGCAGAACCGACTGTTAATACTAGTTTGCATTTTTTGTTTGCAAATGTCGCGGTAAGCAAGAGTCGCCACCGACTTTTCTTTTATCCAACAAAGGAAAGGGTGAAAAGAACATAAAAAGACCTTTTTTGAGATTTTGAGTAAGGGGGGGGGGGGGGGGTAGATTATGGAAAGGGAAGGTGTTAGAACCCTTTCTATCAGTAGTTTTCTACGAGCTCTTAGGTACTTTCTCATTTTTGAAAACTGTTTTCGTGTTTGTGTGTTTTGAAAGGTTTTGCTTTATGATAACTCTTGTATCGGTCCTCAAAAGTGTGATAAAGCATTTTGAAAGGAATTTTGAAAGTGTGTAAGTGTAAAAAAGAATCAGATTTGAGCAAGTACTTAACAACTATCTACCTACTCGAAAAAGGATGTTCTTTTCCTCCTACCCTTTAGATAGTGTTATCCTACTATTAATGAGTAAGTAGCCCTACCGTTGGATGTTGAGGGACTATCGAAAGGGACGTTTATGGTTATTGAAGGCAACATGTAAGGATACCTTAGCATTTCGAAGGTACTTTCATCATGTAGGCAACATCGAGGGACAAGATCATTTCTCGTAGGCAACTCGAGGGAATTAAGGGACCATGATATTTATGATGACTTTTAAACTGAGGGTATTTTCTAAGATATCCTTACGTTTGAGGGACATGACCATTTTCGAATGCAACAAGTGAGGTTATACCCTAGGGGTGCAAGTGTGCAACTGTGTTCTTTTTTCAAATATTTTATCTTTAGGTTAGTGATCTATTGATTGATTAATTAATTCTTGTCATGCACACCTAATTTACTAACAGTTCATATACAAGCATATAAGAAATATAAAAGCGAGAAATAAAGTTCCTACAGCTATTACAAGGCTTTGGTGTAGTTACATAAATAATGACTGAAAAGCAACGCGCAAAAATTTAGACTGGCCTACGTTTGAAACCCTAAAAGTATAATTGCCTATTAAAATTTTTTTTTGGTGTTTTATAAAAAAAAAATTAGAAATTTAACCTAATTTCTAACTAATTTTAAATTAAAGAAAAAAAGTTAAAATTTAATTAGATTAATTTGCAAAAAATAATTTTCCTTAAAAAAACTCCAAATCCTATTTTTTTAATGATTTTATGATTTTATGATTTTTTTAAAAAATGAATAAACAAAAAATATAAACTAAATAAAAAAGACTGAAGAAATTAAAAAAATGGGCCTGGGGGGGGGGGGTGAGAAAGCAAGCTGGGGGGTATGCTGTTGAATTCCAAAGCCCAAATCTTATGCAAGACTAAATCCTGCGCTGGATCTGGTGTTGTTGTGTTAGTGAGGTCTATGGTATGCTTGCGTGCTAGAGGCGTTGGATCCAGGTCAACTGAGATCTGATGGTGTTGACTTGCTTAGCCCATGGTGCGCGTGAATGGCCTGGCTACACTGGATCTGGAAGAAACTCATTAGAAAAAATAAACTTCAAGACCTGGGAATGGAACCCAGGTCTCTTCCCTTTGAACACGTTCCTTCTACCACTCATCCATTCTATCATTCGTTAATATAAACAAAAGCAAAAATATATATGCAAAAATTAAGTCAAATATATCAACAGATAAAACACACACGCTGAGTGGGGCCCTAGAGTTTAAATGGACCAATGGAGAGCAAGGACCATGCCACGCCTGCACCGGTGAGTCTGACCACCCCTCACGATGGTCAACTCTTTCTACACCGGTGATGCCAAAAATGGCAACCTGCAAAATAACGTATCAAAGCAAGGGATCAAGCCTACCCCCCCTAAATCATATGCTGCGAGTTCAATGGTGGCATCCATTTGGCCTAAAAGTCCATGTGTTGCAAGGTTCAAAGGTTTCAGTTTGAGATGCCTTAAAAATGGCATCTTGTGATTCAAGCATCCAAGCTCTCGTGCGAAACATATAAATTGTTCTAATGGATGTCCTGAACACTAAATAACACACCAAACACGTCAAGAATACATAAATCATTAGTTTTTAATTTACCAGATCTTACCAAATCGGCGGCACTTGATTACAATGATCTGGGCACGATTTGGCTTGAGTAATGGTTGAAACAAGTTCATGGGAACCTCATGGTGATAATGGAACACCTGGAATGGATTAAAGATGCATGGATCGTATGATATAAGTTGCACCTCTCTTTGAGAAAATTTGGAAATTTTTTTAGGGTTTGTAGAGGCAACTTTCACGTGTTCCTTTGGTCTAGGGTTCATGTGATTATGTAGTGAATCATATTAGGTTTACAATTGTGGAAGAATATCCATCCTTTAATGAGAAATATCTTCTTTCCAATTATTTTATTTTTTTCCCTTTTTTATAACAAATCCAATCTTCCTTCCCTCCACGATTTTCCTTTAATTTTGCCAGCATATCTTACCCCTCATTTGATGAGAAAAATATTCTCAAATCATATCTTACATAATTTCCATTATTTCGTTTTGAATTTTAATGAATAAAAAATTAAAATAAATAATAAAAATAATGAGATAATGTATGAGTGAGCTTAGATGTAGTGGTCCATGTTAAGAACAAGTTTCAAGCATGAAAACATGGGTCCATTTGGAAAAAAATCAAGTTAGGTCAATATTGGCTTCATGCACATTTCCAAAAATTGGTCAACTTTAGAAATGCATATCTCTCTCAATTTTAACCCTAAGAGGGTGTTCTTGGACTTTTTAGAGAGCTTATGATGTCCTTTAAACATCCTTTTTGGTTTCATCTCAATTGGATCTTCCATGGTCATGTAAGGAGCTTTGACAAAAAAGGTGTTTTTGTTGACTTTCTGAAAGGACCTGTAATGTATGAGCTTGTATCTTTTGATTGGGGCATTTCTTGAACTTGAGGGCTGAAGAGAAGTTGTAGGGAATTGGATTCTCTTCAAAATGAGCCTTGGTGAAAAATTGTTTGATAAAATATGAGAAAGTTATGCTTGGTCAAAGTTTGGTTGACTTTTCCTATAGAAACCCTAATTTGCCATTTTTGACTTTTGATGAGTTAGGAGTATTTCTTGAGGAATCATGATCAAACCTTGATCAAATGATGGATATTACTTCAAAATGTTGATGTTGACCAAAAATCTTGAATTTTGACTGTATATGGGCCATAGTTGACTTTTGACCTAGTATAGTTAATTTTTAGGCATTTGAGCAGTTGATTGAGCAAACTTGTTGTTCAAGGCATGAAATTTGGCATGGATGATCTTGAGGACATATTAGGACAATGGAGAGCATTTGGGATCGTTGGGACTGACACATCTTGCTTAAAATTGAAACCCTAGTTGAGGTTCATTTCCTTTAGGGAGAGAGTTTTCCTGGTCAATTCTTAGTTATCCCAGGGCAATTTGGGGATCTTAATTGACATGTCATGAGTAGAATGAGAGGGAAAATTTTTGGGTACAACAACTGCCCCTATTCAATCTTCTTAAACTTGAGGATGCATATTGGCTTGTTTGCCTTTCGTAATCTAAAGGTGGAAGATGATTGAACAATAGAGTGCCCTAAAATTTGTACTCGTCTGAAATGATACTTGACTGTGTAGATAATATCAGAAATGGGATTATAGATTCCATTTGGAGAAGATGACGGAAGATCGTCGGAGATGGGCTTAAAGATGCCATCTAGAGAACATGATGGAGATTCGTCGGAGATGGGCTTAAAGATGCCATCTAGAACAATGTTGATTTCATGAGATATTCCTTTGTGGGAATCCCTATTCATGTTGTTGAGGAGGACTCCACTAAGGAATGTTGGTCTTTGTTCGGGAAATAGAGTTTAGGAGCTTAAGTTGTCCATTACTCTACTGGGGAGTCATCTCTTGATTGAAGAGATGGAAGTGAACTGCTATCTGGTCAGGATCTAGGCTTCACAATGACTTGCCGAGGATAATATGGATGACGGCTATCTGGTCGTATTCTAGGCTTCACAGCGCTTTATTGGGGAAACGTGAAATTACTGCTATCTGGTTGGACTCCAGGCTTCACAGTTTCTTTGACTGGAATAGAAATCAGAAAAATCTTAGTGTCGATTTAACTGAACCAGAGAAAGGTCTTGGGTTGTCCTCAACTGGAATAAAAATCAAGAAAATCTTAGTATCGATTTAGTTGAACCAGAGAAGATGTTGAATTAACTTTGACTGGAATGGGAATCAGAAAAATCTTAGTACCGATTTAACTGAACCAAACAAAAGTCTTGGAATATCTTCAACTGGAATAGGAATCAGAGAGATCTTAGTATCGATCTAACTAAACCAGAGAAGGTCTTGGATTAACTTTGACTAGAATGGAAATCAGAAGAATCTTAGTATCGATTCAACTAAACCAGACAAAAGTCTTGGAATATCTTCAACTGGATTAGAAATCAGAAAGATCTTAGTATCAATTTAACTGAACCAAAGAAGGTCTTGGATTAACTTTGACTGGAATGGAAATCAGAAGAATCTTAGTATCGATTCAAATGAACTAGACAAAAGTCTTGGAATATCTTCAACCGGAATAGAAATCAGAAAGATCTTAGTATCGATCTAACTGAACCGGAGAAGGTCTTTTGAGGACATCTTTCTGAGGAAAATGCTAAAATAGCCCTTCATCATACGTAGCTTTTGAGAAGACTACTAGGTCATGTAAGTAGTCAACGGTGTTTGTTGATTTGATCTTTCCTGAAAACGGTAAAGAGTTAGTTGTATGCAATGTCCTGATGTATAAAATGCATTGTGATGATGTTCTCAAAATAAATGAGATTATGCAGTATGCGATGTGTATGCGCATGCCATGATTTATGAATAATGGATGCTATTATGATATTTCTTAGTCTGGGAAAGTAAATCCTGGACTGCTACTGAAGAGTATTTGGAAATTTAATCCTTCATTTCCATTGGGGATGATGAATGAAGATGATTTGCTGGGGATTTCCTCTTTCTGGTTGGGAATATTCTACCGAGGATTGACTCTGTGGAGAGAGATAATGCTTTGTTGGAAAGTTTTGCCGATGTAGAGAAAGAAACTCTGTTGGGGAATAAACTTCCGCAGTTAGAGAAATAAACTCTACCAGGGAGGAGGTTTTATAAACTATTTAAGATTATAAAACTCGGCTGGGGAATACATATTTCAGCTCTCTGAAGGAACTTTGCTGGAGGAGATAATTCCTTCTTGGGGGAGGAGAGATCAAAATTTTGGTGTTTCTACTCTGTGGGGAACATAAACGTCACGGGGTCGTATGTAATGATGACTTCGTATTAAATTGTCTCTACCCCGGTACCATGCTTGAAAGAGTAGCCGTCGGGACTACAAATGGGTTTTTTAGACTTTGCCCCGTTTCTCAAAATCATTAGTAACCGTCTTTATGTTTCTTATGCAAGTATTTGTGAACAGTAATCATATTTAAATGCATATGTCAAAAATAATCATTGGACGCTTTTGCAAAACAAAGCAAAAAAATAAAAACAAATAGTTTTGTATTTTCAAATAAATGATTTGTATTGATTGCTGAAGTTCGCCTATAACAGGCATTTTGTACAAAGAGACTGACGTTCTAGTAGAAGAACACCGTCGTAAAAAATTAAAACTACACAAAATAGTGTATAAAGAGAAAATAGATATGTGTAATAATCCCATTGAGTTTCAATTCTGCTATTGCCCCTATGTCCTTGAGCGTCTCATCACTTTGCTACTTGTCCGAAGCTGACTGCATTGATCGGTATCGTTTGAGCTTGATAGTTGATACTGAAGTCTGGTCGCAAGGTGATCCAATGGGACATAGTTTTACGCTTCAAATCCCTAACTTTTTCCTGGACCGCCCTTTCGGGTTTTCAATCCACCGGGATACCCTTTTTTGCCCAAGCCGCCTTTTCAGGTTTTCGACTTGTCAGGTGTACATATTTTTTATATTTATCCCTAATTTTTTCCTGAACCCTTTTGGTTCGCCAGGATCCCCTTATTTTTTCCTAGGCCAGTCAACCTAGAGGGTCTTTATTTATGCATAGTATCTTTTCACTATGTCTGCATTCACAGGGTGAGGAAGGCCGTCACCATCCATGGTGGTCAGAATCATGGCTCCACCGGAAAATATACTTTTGATTACAAATGGCCCTTCGTATGTGGGAGTCCATTTTCCCCTGGGATCACCTTGTGGAAGTATGATGCGCTTCATTACCAGATCACTCACTTGATATACTTGACATTTTACCTTTTTGTTGAAAGCCTTGATCATCCGTTTTTGATACATTTGACCATGATAGATAACAATAAGCCTTTTCTCATCAATTAAGTTCAGTTGATCAAGTCGATTCTAGATCCAATCATCTTCGTTCAGACCTGCATCCTTCATGATCCTCAAAGAATGGATATGGACCTCAATAAATAGGACAACCTCCATACCGTACACCAGAGAGTAAGGTGTTGCCCCTCTTGACGTTCGTGCCGAGGTGCGGTAACCATGAAGAGAAAATTGTAACATCTCATGCCAATCTTTGTAAGTCACCGTCATCTTCTATATGATTTTCTTAATATTCTTGTTAGCAGCCTCCACAGTGCCATTCATCTTCGGCCGGTAAGGGGAAGAATTATGATGCTGGATCTTGAATTTTTTATAGAGTTCGATGATCATAGTATTGTTGAGATTTGTACCATTATCTGTGATGATTCTCTCTGGCATATCATATCGACAAATCAGGTTGTGCTTCATAAACTGCGCCATAACATTCTTGGTAACAGTAGCAAAAGAGGCAGCCTTAGCCCACTTCGTGAAGTAATCAATGGCCACTAGGATGAAGCGATTCCCATTGGAAGCAGTAGGTCTAATTTCTCCGATCATGTCAATGCCCCACATTGCAAAGGGCCAGGGAGCCGTCAAGACGTTCAAGGGAACCAGAGGTACATGCATATTATCAACATAGATCTAGCATTTATGACAAGATCAGGAATGCTGATAACAGTCTGCTTCCATAGTGGACCAATAGTATCCTGCCCGTAGGATCTTTTTAGCCATGGTGTGTCCACTAGAGTGGGTGCCAAAGGTACCTTCGTGTAAATCTGCCATAATCCTCTCTGCTTCGCTCTTTTCTACACACCTAAGTAAAGTAGAGTCATGGTTGCGCTTGTAGAGGATTCCATTACTGAGGAAGAACTTTGCGGAGAACCTTCTCAGAAACTTCTTATCATTAAAAGATGCCCCATCAGGATATTCTTGAGCCTCGAGATACCTTTTCAGTTCGTGGAACCAAGGTTTGTCCGCTACTTCTTCAGTGTCAATCTCATAGCAGTATGCTGGTTCATCCAACCTCTCAATAGTGATCCGAGGAGCCTCGTTGTCCCACTTGACCTTGAACATAGATGACATAGTAGCTAGCGTGTCTGTTAACTGATTCTCTTCTCGTGGAAAATGTTCAAATGTGACCTCTTCAAAGTGTGGAAGCAATGTCAGCACGTGTTCTTTGTAAGGGATGAGATTAGGGTGCTTCTTGTCCCACTCGCCTTTGATTTGACTTATAACCAAGGCCGAATCCCTGAAAATGCTCAAGAACTTGATCCTCAGGTCAATAGCAGCTTTGAGACCCATGATGCATGCTTCATACTTCGCCATGTTGTTGGTGCAATTGAAACATAATCTGACGGTGAAAGGAGTATGATAACCCTCAGGAGATATGATTACTGCACCGATGCCATTGACGAGTGCGTTGGAGGCTCCATCAAAAACCATAGTCCATCGGGATCCTTCCTCAGGTCCTTCATCCGATCCAGGTTTTTCGTAGTCAATCACTAACATAATATTCTCATCCAGGAACTCAAAATTCATGGACTGGTAGTCATCCACAACCTGATGAGCCAAATGATCAGCTAGTACACTTCCCTTGATTGCTTTTTGGGTCGTGTATTGCATATCGTATTCGGTCAAGATCATTTTCCATCTTGCTATTCTTCTGGAGAGAGAAGGCTTCTCGAAGATGTACTTAATAGGATCCATCTTAGATATCAACAAAGTAGTGTGGGTCAACATATACTGTCTCAGTCGGTGAGAAGCCCATGCCTAAGTGCAGCAAGTTTTCTCGAGCAGTGAGTATCTTGTCTCACAGTCAGTAAACTTTTTGTTAAGGTAGTATATTGCATGCTCTTTTCGACCAGACTCGTCATGCTGCCCCAGCACACACCCCATTGAATTATCTAACACTGTTAAGTACATTATCAAAGGTCTTCCTTCAATCGGAGGCATCAGAATTGGAGGCTCTTGAAGGTATTCCTTGATTCTTTCGAAGGCGGTCTGGAATTCGTCATTCCATTTTACCACTTGATCTTTCTTCAGGAGTTTGAATATTGGCTCACAAGTAGCAGTTGAATGGGAAATGTATATGGTAATGTAATTTAGGCGTCACAAGAAGACTCTAACCTCCTTCTTAATGCGAGGAGACGACATCTCTTGTATATCCTTCACCTTTGCAGGGTCTACATGAATACCCTTGTCACTGACAATGAAACCAATAAGTTTACCAGACCTTACCCCGAAGGTTCACTTGTTCGGATTTAACCACAGCTTGTACATCTTCAACCTATCAAACAACTTTTGTATTTGATCAAGGTGCTCTTCTTCAGTTTGAGACCTGGCTATCATGTCATCAACGTAGACTTCTATCTCATGGTGAATCATGTCATGAAACAAAGGTACCAGGACTCGCTGATAGGTGGCCTCGGTGTTATTCAACCCAAATGACATCACTTTGTAATAGAAAGTGCCCCATTATGTGACGAACGTTGTCTTCTCCATGTCCTCGGTGTCATCTTGATTTGATTGTAACCAGAGAAACCGTCCATGAAGGAAAATATCTTATGCTGCACGGTGTTGTCGACCAAAATGTCAATGTGGGGAAGCGGAAAGTCATCCTTGGGGCTTGCCCTGTACAAATCTTGGTAGCCCACACACATCCGTACCTTGCCGTCCTTTTTAGGCACCGAGACTATGTTAGCAACCCATTAGGGATAAGAGGTGACATCTAAGGACCCAGCGTTAAACTGTTTCATAACCTCTGCTTTGATCTTCTTTGACATTTCAGGGCGCATACGACGAACCTTTTGCTTTACTGGAGGGCAATCTTCCTTAGTCAGCAGGCGATGAACCACAATATCGGTATCTAGTCCGGGCATGTCTTCATATGACCAGGCAAAGATCTCTACATAATCATGAAACATCTGTATCAACCGCTGTTTGACACTAAGCTCCAAATTTGCACCTATCTTGACTTCTTTCTTGTCCTCTTCTGTGCCCAAGTTTATTGTCTCAACTGGCTCTTCATAAGGCTGTATAGCCCTTTCTTCCTACTATAACAGCCTAACAAGTACTTAGGGCACCTCACAATCTTCCTCACCTTCGTCCTTGACTTGGTTGATCGGATCCTCAATGTCATAACCGATAATAGCAGAACTGTTATCAATGGGATCCATAGTGGATATGGATCTGCAGTTTGATACGTGAGTGTGCGTAAGAGCATAGCTGTATATACAAAGTAAAAATCAGCAAAGAAAAATAAAGAGCGCAAAATTTGTATGCAAAACATCCAAGGCTTTATTAATGCCATATGAAATCGAAACATGATAACCCTCACAAATGAACCATTGTGTCCCGGGTGAGACACATGGCCATAGAGCTTATATTGTTTATCACATATCCAAAATTAAGAAAGACAATTACTTATGAATAAAAGTAATTGGTACAAATTCCTTTTCTGTCCAGTTACTGGGTCCACCGTTGGTAGTAGGGAAGATCCAGCTATCCATGTCATAGTCACCATCACTGTCTTCTAAGGCAGAGACAACATCAATATCATTGATTCCCGGGCCATGCTTGGGCATGGGTGTAGTTATGACGTTGGGAGTTTTCGGAGGATCGAATTCAATCTCCTTTGCCTCGATCAGATCATGCACCTTGTTCTTCAAAGCCCAACAGTCGTTCGTGTCATGCCCCGGAGTCTCAGAATGGTAGGCGCATCGAGCATTTGGATTGTAGCGGGGAGAGGAAGTATTAGGATTCTTCGGAGCTTCCCTCAAATTTACCAGATTGGACTTCAACAATTGTGGCAAAACTTGAGACATAATCATATTTATCCGGGTAAATTGTCTTACAGGCATTTCTGCTCTAGGCTGATTGTTTCTTTGTTGAGTAGGTGCAGGTTTAGAGATCATAACAGCCCTACCGCTGGATGACATTTAATTCTGTCCTGATTCCTTTGGATATAAGTGGAACTGACTTCCTTCTTCCTAGAAAATGTCTTCCTTAATGTACTGGAGGATGCATCCTTTTGAATCTTACCACTCATAATCCCAGCTTCCACTCTTTCTCCTGTCAAAATCAATTCAGTGAAGCCAACAGAGGAGCTTCCAATCAGATGATTGAAAAATAGACCAGATAGGGTACCCAAAAACATATCCACTAACTCCCTATCAGACAGGGGGGTTGCACTCTTCCTGCTAAGTCCCTCCACTTCTGAGCATAGTCTTTAAAGCCCTCGCTCTAACCCATAGACATACTTTAGAGTTGTGTACGGGTGGGAGCAAGGTCTGCATTATACTGATACTGCTTGTAGAAAGCAACGGCTAGGTCTTCCCAATTACGAACGTTGGTCCCTTCCAGCTGGTAGAACCATTCTAGTTGAGTTCCCCCCACCAATTTCATTTTCCTCTTTTAAAGTTATTGTTTTAATTAATTATTATATTTATATTAAAAACCATTACTTTAAAAGCGCTTTTAAAGTTCTATTAAACAAAATCGTTTACAATAGCGGTGCAGTTAATAGCGCTTTAAAGGGATATCAAAAACAAAAGAAAGTGCTATTAAATAGCATTTGTGACGTAGTGTCTGTTGCCCCGTTATCTCTTCCAGTGTTGGTTTATCCTTCTAGACAGATGAGACAACTCCTCTTTGTCTTTACCAAAATTTTCATAAGAGGAGCATACGCCTACCTTGTCCTTTTCTTTCATTTTATTGCAAAAGTATTTAGCACGACTAAAACTAAAGTTCATGAGTGAAGGGAAGCATTCGAATGATAAGTTATACAACAAGCATCCTAGGACTAAAAAAAGGGACATACGTTTAATCATTCCTTCTTCACCACTTAGTGCTTGTGCCATTCAAGTGCATTTGTTTTGAAAATATTTTGAAAATGATTTATTTTCGAGAATAATACTTGGTGTTGACCAAGCATTTATTTGGACCAAAGCTACTGTTTGTGTGAAAATTTCATTCCCCCCACCAATTTCGCTTGCCTCCCTTTTAGTTATTATTTTAAATATTATATATTTTTTGTAATAGTGAGGGTTCAGGTCGATGCTATTGTTTATGAAAAAATATTCATTTCCCATCACCAATTTCGTTTGCCTCCTTTTTAGTTATTATCTTAATTAATTATTATTTTCTTATATTAGCGACGGTTCAGGCCGACTCTAATGTTTGTGTGAAAATTTTCATTTCCCCCCACCAATTTTATTTTCCTCCTTTAAAGTTTTTGTTTTAATTAATTATTATTTTTATATTAAAAACCAGTACTTTAATAGCTCTTTAAAATTGCTATTAAACTAAATCATTTACAATAGCGGCACGGTTAATAGCGCTTTAAAGAGCTATCAAAAACAAAAGAAAGTGCTATTACATAGTATTTAGGGCGTAGTGTCTGTTGCCTTGTTTTCTCTACCAGTTTTGGTTTATCCTTCTGGAGAGAAGAGACAACTCCTCTTTGTCATTATCAAAATCTTTAAACGGAGCATACACCTAAATAGTCTTTTTCTTCCATTTTATTGCAAAAGTATTTATCAAAACTAAAACTAAAGTTCGTGAGTGAAGGGAAACATTCGAACGATAAGCTATACAACAAGAATCCTAGGACTAAAAAAAGGGACATACGTTTAATCATTCCTTCTTCACCATTCAGTGCTCTCGACCTTCGAGTGCATTTGTTTTGAAAATATTTCGAAAATGGTTTGATTTTCGAGAATAATTCTTTGTGTTGACCAAACGCTTATTTCGACCGAAGCTACTGGTTTTGTGAAATTTTTTTTTCCCCCATTAATTTCGCTTGCCTCCTTTTTAGTTATTGTTTTAAATATTTATATATTTTTTATATTAGTGACGGTTTAGGCTGACCCTATTGTTTATTCAAAAATATTAATTTTCCATCACCAATTTCGTTTGCCTCCTTTTTAGTTATTGTTTTAATTAATTAGTATTTTCTTATATTAGCGACGGTTCAGGCCGACGTTACTGTTTGTGCGAAAATTTTCATTTCCCCCACCTATTTCATTTGCCTCCTTTAAAGTTATTATTTTAATTAATTATTATTTTTATATTAAAAACAAGTACTTTAATAGCGCTTTTAAAGTGCTATTAAACAAAATCGTTTACAATAGCGGCATGGTTAATAGCGCTTTAAAGGGATATCAAAAACAAAAGAAAGTGCTATTAAATAACATTTGTAGCGTAGTGTCTGTTGCCCCGTTTTCTCTTCCAGTGTTGGTTTATCCTTCTGGACAGATGAGACAACTCCTCTTTGTCTTTATCAAAATTTTCATAAGAGGAGCATACGCCTACGTTGTCATTTTCTTTCATTTTTTTGAAAAAGTATTTAGCACGACTAAAACTAAAGTTCATGAGTGAAGGAAGCATTCAAATGATAAGATATACAACAAGCATCCTAGGACTAAAAAAAGGGACATACGTTTAATCATTCCTTCTTCACCACTTAGTGCTCGTGCCATTCGAGTGCATTTGTTTTGAAAATATTTTGAAAATGATTTATTTTCGAATATAATACTTGGTGTTGACCAAGCATTTATTTTGACCAAAGCTACTGTTTGTGTGAAAATTTCATTCCCCCCACCAATTTCGCTTGCCTCCGTTTTAGTTATTATTTTAAATATTATATATTTTTTGTAATAGTGAGGGTTCGGGTCGATGCTATTGTTTATGAAAAAATATTCATTTCCCATCACCAATTTTGTTTGCCTCCTTTTTAGTTATTCTCTTAATTAATTATTATTTTCTTATATTAGTGACGGTTCAGGCCGACTCTAATGTTTGTGTGAAAATTTTCATTTCTCCCCACCAATTTTATTTTCCTCCTTTAAAGTTTTTGTTTTAATTAATTATTATTTTTATATTAAAAACCAGTACTTTAATAGCTCTTTAAAATTGCTATTAAACTAAATCATTTACAATAGCGGCACGGTTAATAGCGCTTTAAAGAGCTATCAAAAACAAAAGAAAGTGCTATTAAATAGTATTTAGGGCGTAGTGTCTGTTGCCTTGTTTTCTCTACCAATTTTGGTTTATCCTTCTGGACAGAAGAGACAACTCCTCTTTGTCATTATCAAAATCTTTAAACGGAGCATACACCTAACTAGTCTTTTTCTTCCATTTTATTGCAAAAGTATTTATCAAAACTAAAACTAAAGTTCATGAGCGAAGGGAAACATTCGAACGATAAGCTATACAACAAGCATCCTAGGACTAAAAAAAGGGACATACGTTTAATCATTCCTTCTTCACCATTTAGTGCTCACGACCTTCGAGTGCATTTGTTTTGAAAATATTTCGAAAATGGTTTGATTTTCGAGAATAATTCTTGGTGTTGACCAAACGCTTATTTCGACCGAAGCTACTGGTTTTGTGAAAATTTTAATTCCCCCCATTAATTTCGCTTGCCTCCTTTTTAGTTATTGTTTTAAATATTTATATATTTTTTATATTAGTGACGGTTTAGGCTGACCCTATTGTTTATTCAAGAATATTCATTTTCCATCACCAATTTCGTTTGCCTCCTTTTTAGTTATTGTTTTAATTAATTATTATTTTCTTATATTAGCGACGGTTCAGGCCGACGTTACTGTTTGTGCGAAAATTTTCATTTCCCCCACCTATTTCATTTGCCTCCTTTAAAGTTATTGTTTTAATTAATTATTATTTTTATATTAAAAACCAGTACTTTAATAGAGCTTTTAAAGTGCTATTAAACAAAATCGTTTAGAATAGCGGCATGGTTAATAGCGCTTTAAAGGGATATCAAAAACAAAAGAAAGTGCTATTAAATAACATTTGTAGCATAGTGTCTGTTGCCCCGTTTTCTCTTCCAGTGTTGGTTTATCCTTCTGGACAGATGAGATAACTCCTCTTTGTCTTTATCAAAATTTTCATAAGAGGAGCATACGCCTACGTTGTCATTTTCTTTCATTTTTTTGAAAAAGTATTTAGCACGACTAAAACTAAAGTTCATGAGTGAAGGGAAGCATTCAAATGATAAGCTATACAACAAGCATCCTAGGACTAAAAAAAGGGACATACGTTTAATCATTCCTTCTTCACCACTTAGTGCTCGTGCCATTCGACTGCATTTGTTTTGAAAATATTTTGAAAATGATTTATTTTTGAGAATAATACTTGGTGTTGACCAAGCATTTATTTGGTCCAAAGCTACTGTTTGTGTGAAAATTTCATTCCCCCCACCAATTTCGCTTGCCTCCATTTTAGTTATTATTTTAAATATTATATATTTTTTGTAATAGTGAGGGTTCAGGTCGATGCTATTGTTTATGAAAAAATATTCATTTCCCATCACCAATTTCGTTTGCCTCCTTTTTAGTTATTATCTTAATTAATTATTATTTTCTTATATTAGCGACGGTTCAGGCCGACTCTAATGTTTGTGTGAAAATTTTCATTTCCCCCCACCAATTTTATTTTCCTCCTTTAAAGTTTTTGTTTTAATTAATTATTATTTTTATATTAAAAACTATTACTTTAATAGCTCTTCAAAATTGCTATTAAACTAAATCATTTACAATAGCGGCACGGTTAATAGCGCTTTAAAGATCTATCAAAAACAAAAGAAAGTGCTATTAAATAGTATTTAGGGCGTAGTGTCTGTTGCCTTGTTTTCTCTACCAGTTTTGGTTTATCCTTCTGGACAGAAGAGACAACTCCTCTTTGTCATTATCAAAATCTTTAAACGGAGCATACACCTAACTAGTCTTTTTCTTCCATTTTATTGCAAAAGTATTTATCAAAACTAAAACTAAAGTTCGTGAGTGAAGGGAAACATTCGAACGATAAGCTATACAACAAGCATCCTAGGACTAAAAAAAGGGACATACGTTTAATCATTCCTTCTTCACCATTCAGTGCTCGCGACCTTCGAGTGCATTTGTTTTGAAAATATTTCGAAAATGGTTTTATTTTCGAGAATAATTCATGGTGTTGACCAAACGCTTATTTCGACCGAAGCTACTGGTTTTTTGAAAATTTTATTTCCCCCCATTAATTTTGCTTGCCTCCTTTTTAGTTATTGTTTTAAATATTTATATATTTTTTATATTAGTGACGGTTTAGGCTGACCCTATTGTTTATTCAAACATATTCATTTTCCATCACCAATTTCGTTTGCCTCCTTTTTAGTTATTGTTTTAATTAATTATTATTTTCTTATATTAGCGACGGTTCAGGCCGACGTTACTGTTTGTGTGAAAATTTTCATTTCCCCCACCTATTTCATTTGCCTCCTTTAAAGTTATTGTTTTAATTAAATTTTATTTTTATATTAAAAACCAGTACTTTAATAGCGCTTTTAAAGTGCTATTAAACAAAATCGTTTACAATAGTGGCATGGTTATAGCGCTTTAAACGGATATCAAAAACAAAAGAAAGTGCTATTAAATAACATTTGTAGCGTAGTGTCTGTTGCCCCGTTTTTTCTTCCAGTGTTGGTTTATCCTTCTGGACAGATGAGACAACTCCTCTTTGTCTTTATCAAAATTTTCATAAGATGAGCATAAGCCTAAGTTGTCATTTTCTTTCATTTTTTTGAAAAATTATTTAGCACGACTAAAACTAAAGTTCATGAGTGAAGGGAAGCATTCAAATGATAAGCTATACAACAAGCATCCTAGGACTAAAAAAAGGGACATACGTTTAATCATTCCTTCTTCACCACTTAGTGCTCGTGCCATTCGACTGCATTTGTTTTGAAAATATTTTGAAAATGATTTATTTTTGAGAATAATACTTGGTGTTGACCAAGCATTTATTTGGGCCAAAGCTACTGTTTGTGTGAAAATTACATTCCCCCCACCAATTTCGCTTGCCTCCATTTTAGTTATTATTTTAAATATTATATATTTTTTGTAATAGTGAGGGTTCAGGTCGATGCTATTGTTTATGAAAAAATATTCATTTCCCATCACCAATTTCGTTTGCCTCCTTTTTAGTTATTATCTTAATTAATTATTATTTTCTTATATTAGCGACGGTTCAGGCCGACTCTAATGTTTGTGTGAAAATTTTCATTTCCCCCCACCAATTTTATTTTCCTCCTTTAAAGTTTTTGTTTTAATTAATTATTATTTTTATAAACCAGTACTTTAATAGCTCTTTAAAATTGCTATTAAACTAAATCATTTACATTATCGGCACGGTTAATAGCGCTTTAAAGAGCTATCAAAAACAAAAGAAAGTTCTATTAAATAGTATTTAGGGCGTAGTGTCTGTTGCCTTGTTTTCTCTACCAGTTTTGGTTTATCCTTCTTGACAGAAAAAACAACTCCTCTTTGTCATTATCAAAATCTTAAAACCGAGCATACACCTAACTAGTCTTTTTCTTCCATTTTATTGCAAAAGTATTTATCAAAACTAAAACTAAAGTTCATGAGTGAAGGGAAACATTCTAACGATAAGCTATACAACAAGAATCCTAGGACTAAATAAAGGGACATACGTTTAATCTTTCTTTCTTCATTATTTAGTGCTCGCGGCCTTCGAGTGCATTTGTTTTGAAAATATTTCGAAAATGGTTTGATTTTCGAGAATAATACTTGGTGTTGACCAAACGCTTATTTGGACCGAAGCTACTGTTTTTGTGAAAATTTTATTTCCCCCCATTACTTTCGTTTGCCTCCTTTTTAGTTATTGTTTTAAATATTTATATATTTTTTATATTAGCGACGGTTTAGGCTGACGCTATTGTTTATTAAAAAATATTCATTTTCCATCACCAATTTCGTTTGCCTTCTTTTTGGTTATTCTTTTAATTAATTATTATTTTCGTATATTAGCGACGGTTCAGGCCGACGTTACTGTTTGTGCGAAAATTTTCATTTCCCCCACCTATTTCATTTTCCTCCTTTAAAGTTATTGTTTTAACTAATTATTATTTTTATATTAAAAACCAGTACTTTAATAGCGCTTTTAAAGTGCTATTAAACAAAACCGTTTACAATAATAGCGTGGTTAATAACACTTTAAAGGGATATCAAAAACAAAAGAAAGTGCTATTAAATAGCATTTGTGGCATAGTGTCTGTTGCCCCATTTTCGCTTCCAGTGTTGGTTTATCCTTCTGGACAGATGAGACAAATCCTCTTTGTCTTTATCTAAATTTTTATAAGAGGAGCATACGCCTACCTTGTCCTTTTCTTTCATTTTATTGCAAAAGTATTCAGCATGGATAAAACTAAAGTTCATGAGTGAAGGGAAACATTCAAACGATAAGCTATACAACAAGCATCCTAGGACTAAAAAAAGGGACATACGTTTAATCATTCCTTCTTCACCACTTAGTGCTCGTCCCCTTCGAGTGCATTTGTTTTGAAAATATTTTGAAAATGGTTTGATTTTTGAGGATAATATTTGGTGTTGACTAAGCGTTTATTTGGACCGAAGCTACTATTTGCGCGAAAATTTCATTTCCCCCACCAATTTCGTTTGCCTCCTTTTTAGTTATTGTTTTAAATAATTATATATTTTATATATTAGTGACGATTCTGGCCGACGCTATTGTTAATGCAAAAATATTCATTTCCCATCACCAATTTCATTTGCCTCATTTTCATTTATTGTGTTAGTTAATTATTATTTCCTTATATTAGCGACGGGTCAAGCCGACACTGCTGTTTGTGCGAAAATTATCATTTCCCCCCACCAATTTCATTTGCCTCCTTTAAAGTTATTGTTTTAATTAATTATTATTTTTATATTAAAAACCAGTACTTTAATAGCACTTTTAAAGTGCTACTAAACAAAATCATTTACAATAGCAGCACGGTTATTGGTGCTAAAGGGATATCAAAAATAAAAGAAAATGCTATTAAATAGCATATAAGGCGTAGTTTTTGTTTCTCTATTTTCTCTTCCAGGTATGGTTTATCCTTCTGGACAGAAGAGTCAACTCCTCTATGTCTTTACCAAAATCTTAAAAGCAGAGCATACACCTAACTAGTCTTTTTCTTCCATTTGATTGCAAAAGTATTTAGCACAACTAAAACTAAAGTTCATGAGTGAAGGGAAACATTCGAACGATAAGCTATACAACAAGCATCCTAGGACTAAAAAAAGGGACATACGTTTAATCATTCCTTCTTCACCACTTAGTGCTCGGAGTCTTCGAGTACATTTGTTTTAAAAATATTTTGAAAATGGTTTGATTTTCGAGAATAATAGTTGGTGTTGACCAAACGTTTATTTGGACCAAAGTTACTGTTTGTGTGAAAATTTCATTCCCCCCACCAATTTCACTTGCCTCCTTTTTAGTTATTATTTTAAATATTTATATATTTTTTGTAATAGTGAGGGTTCAGGCCGATGCTATTGCTTATGCAAAAATATTCATTTCCCATCACCAATTTCATTTGCCTACTTTTTAGTTATTATCTTAATTAATTATTATTTTCTTATATTAGCGACGGTTCAGGCCTACTCTAATGTTTGTGTGAAAATTTTCATTTCCCCCCACAAATTTTATTTTCCTCCTTTAAAGTTTTTGTTTTAATTAATTATTATTTTGATATTAAAAACCAGTACTTTAATAGCTCTTTAAAATTGCTATTAAACTAAATCATTTACAATAGCGGCGCAGTTAATAGCACTTTAAAGAGCTATCAAAAACAAAAGAAAGTGCTATTAAATAGTATTTAGGGCATAGTTTCTGTTGCCCTATTTTCTCTACCAGTTTTGGTTTATCCTTCTGGACAGAAGAGACAACTCCGCTTTGTCATTATCAAAATCTTAAAACGGAGCATACACCTAACTAGTCTTTTTCTTCCATTTTATTGCAAAAGTATTTAGCACAACTAAAACTAAAGTTCATGAGTGAAGGGAAACATTTGAACGATAAGCTATACAACAAGCATCCTAGGACTAAATAAAGGGACATACGTTTAATCATTCCTTCTTCAGTATTTAGTGCTCGCGGCCCTTGAGTGCATTTGTTTTGAAAATATTTCAAAAATGGTTTGATTTTCGAGAATAATACTTGGTGTTGACCAAACGCTTATTTGGACCGAAGCTATTGTTTTTTTGAAAATTTTATTTCCCCCCATTAATTTTGTTTGCCTCCTTTTTAGTTATTGTTTTAAATATTTATATATTTTTTATATTAGCGATGGTTTAGGCTGACGCTATTGTTTATTAAAAAATATTCATTTTCCATCACCAATTTTGTTTGCCTCCTTTTTAGTTATTCTTTTAATTAATTATTATTTTCTTATATTAGTGACGGTTCAGGCCGACGTTACTGTTTGTGCGAAAATTTTCAATTCCCCCACCTATTTAATTTTCCTCCTTTAAAGTTATTGTTTTAATTAATTATTATTTTTATATTAAAAACCAGTACTTTATTAGCGCTTTTAAAGTGCTATTAAACAAAACCGTTTACAATAGTGGCGTGGTTAATAGCGCTTTAAAGGGATATCAAAAACAAAAGAAAGTGCTATTAAATAGCATTTGTGGCGTAGTGTCTGTTGCCCCGTTTTCTATTCCAGTGTTGGTTTAGCCTTCTGGATAGATGAGACAACTCCTCTTTGTCTTTATCAAAATTTTCATAAGAGGAGCATACGCCTACCTTGTCCTTTTCTTTCATTTTATTGCAAAAGAATTTAGCACGGATAAAACTAAAGTTCATGAGTAAAGGGAAACATTTGAACGATAAGCTATACAACAAGCATCCTAGGACTAAAACAAGGGACATACATTTAATCATTCCTTCTTCACCACTTAGTGCTCGTGCCCATCGAGTGCATTTGTTTTGAAAATATTTTGAAAATGGTTTGATTTTTGAGAATAATACTTGGTGTTGACTAAGCGTTTATTTGGACCGAAGCTACTGTTTATGCGAAAATTTCATTTCCCCCACCAATTTCGTTTGCCTCCTTTTTAGTTATTGTTTTAAATAATTATATATTTTTTATATTAGTGACGATTCTGGCCGACGCTATTATTTATGCAAAAATATTCATTTCCCATCACCAATTTCATTTGCCTCCTTTTCAGTTATTGTGTTAGTTAATTATTATTTTCTTATATTAGCGACGGGTCAAGCCGACACTGTTGTTTGTGCGAAAATTATCATTTCCCCCCACCAATTTCATTTGCCTCCTTTAAAGTTATTGTTTTAATTAATTATTATTTTTATATTAAAAACCAGTACTTAAATAGCACTTTTAAAGTGCTACTAAACAAAATCATTTACAATAGCAGCGCGGTTATTGGTGCTAAAGGGATATCAAAAATAAAATAAAATTCTATTAAATAGCATATAAGGCGTAGTTTTTGTTTCTCTATTTTCTCTTCGAGTGTTGGTTTATCCTTCTGGGAAGAAGAGTCAACTCCTCTATGTCTTTACCAAAAACTTAAAAGCAGAGCATACACCTAACTAGTCTTTTTCTTCCATTTTATTGCAAAAGTATTTTGCACAACTAAAACTAAAGTTCATGAGTGAAGGGAAACATTCGAACGATAAGCTATACAACAAGCATCCTAGGACTAAAAAAAGGGACATACGTTTAATCATTCCTTCTTCACCACTTAGTGCTCGCGGTCTCCGAGTTCATTTGTTTTAAAAATATTTTGAAAATGGTTTGATTTTTCAAGAATAATAGTTGGTGTTGACCAAACGTTTATTTAGACCAAAGCTACTGTTTGTGTGAAAATTTCATTCCCCCCACCAATTTCGCTTGCCTCCTTTTTAGTTATTATTTTAAAAATTTATATATTTTTTGTGATAGTGAGGGTTCAGGTCGATGCTATTGTTTATGCAAAAATATTCATTTCCCATCACCAATTTCGTTTGCCTCCTTTTTAGTTATTATCTTAATTAATTATTATTTTCTTATATTAGCGACGGTTCAGGCCGACTCTAATGTTTGTGTGAAAATTTTCATTTCCACCCACCAATTTTATTTTCCTCCTTTAAAGTTTTTGTTTTAATTAATTATTATTTTTATATTAAAAACCAGTACTTTAATAGCTCTTTAAAATTGCTATTAAACTAAATCATTTACAATAGCGGCGCAGTTAATAGCGCTTTAAGGAGCTATCAAAAACAAAAGAAAGTGCTATAAATAGTATTTAAGGCGTAATGTCTGTTGCCCTATTTTCTCTACCAGTTTTGGTTTTTCCTTCTGGACAGAAAAGACAACCCTTCTTTGTCATTATCAAAATCTTAAAATGGAGCATACACCTAACTAGTCTTTTTCTTCCATTTTATTGCAAAAGTATTTAGCACAACTAAAACTAAAGTTCATGAGTGAAGGGAAACATTCGAACGATAAGCTATACAACAAGCATCCTAGGACTAAAAAAAGGGACATACGTTTTATCTTTCCTTCTTCACCATTTAGTGCTCGCGGCCTTCGAGTGCATTTGTTTTGAAGATATTTCGAAAATGGTTTGATTTTCGAAAATAATACTTGGTGTTGACCAAAGACTTATTTGGACCGAAGCTACTGTTTTTGTGAAAATTTTATTTCCCCCCATTAATTTCGTTTGCCTCCTTTTTAGTTATTGTTTTAATTATTTATATATTTTTTATATTAGCGACGGTTTAGGCTGACGCTATTGTTTATTACAAAATATTCATTTTCCATCACCAATTCCGTTTGCCTCCTTTTTAGTTATTCTTTTAATTAATTATTATTTTCTTATATTAGCGACGGTTCAGGCCGACGTTACTGTTTGTGCGAAAATTTTCAATTCCCCCACCTATTTAATTTTCCTCCTTTAAAGTTATTGTTTTAATTAATTATTATTTTTATATTAAAAACCAGTACTTTATTAGCGCTTTTAAAGTGCTATTAAACAAAACCGTTTACAATAGTGGCGTGGTTAATAGCGCTTTAAAGGGATATCAAAAACAAAAGAAAGTGCTATTAAATAGCATTTGTGGCGTAGTGTCTGTTGCCCCGTTTTCTATTCCAGTGTTGGTTTAGCCTTCTGGACAGATGAGACAACTCCTCTTTGTCTTTATCAAAATTTTCATAAGAGGAGCATACGCCTACCTTGTCCTTTTCTTTCATTTTATTGCAAAAGAATTTAGCACGGATAAAACTAAAGTTCATGAGTAAAGGGAAACATTTGAACGATAAGCTATACAACAAGCATCCTAGGACTAAAACAAGGGACATACGTTTAATCATTCCTTCTTCACCACTTAGTGCTCGTGCCCATCGAGTGCATTTGTTTTGAAAATACTTTGAAAATGGTTTGATTTTTGAGAATAATACTTGGTGTTGACTAAGCGTTTATTTGGACCGAAGCTACTGTTTATGCGAAAATTTCATTTCCCCCACCAATTTCGTTTTCCTCCTTTTTAGTTATTGTTTTAAATAATTATTTATTTTTTATATTAGTGACGATTCTGGCCGACGCTATTATTTATGCAAAAATATTCATTTCCCATCACCAATTTCATTTGCCTCCTTTTCAGTTATTGTGTTAGTTAATTATTATTTTCTTATATTAGCGACGGGTCAAGCCGACACTGTTGTTTGTGCGAAAATTATCATTTCCCCCCACCAATTTCATTTGCCTCCTTTAAAGTTATTGTTTTAATTAATTATTATTTTTATATTAAAAACCAGTACTTTAATAGCACTTTTAAAGTTCTACTAAACAAAATCATTTACAATAGCAGCGCAGTTATTGGTGCTAAAGGTATATCAAAAATAAAATAAAATTCTATTAAATAGCATATAAGGCGTAGTTTTTGTTTCTCTATTTTCTCTTCGAGTGTTGGTTTATCCTTCTGGGAAGAAGAGTCAACTCCTCTATGTCTTTACCAAAAACTTAAAAGCAGAGCATACACCTAACTAGTCTTTTTCTTCCATTTTATTGCAAAAGTATTTTGCACAACTAAAACTAAAGTTCATGAGTGAAGGGAAACATTCGAACGATAAGCTATACAACAAGCATCCTAGGACTAAAAAAAGGGACATACGTTTAATCATTCCTTCTTCACCACTTAGTGCTCGCGGTCTCCGAGTTCATTTGTTTTAAAAATATTTTGAAAATGGTTTGATTTTTCAAGAATAATAGTTGGTGTTGACCAAACGTTTATTTAGACCAAAGCTACTGTTTGTGTGAAAATTTCATTCCCCCCACCAAATTCACTTGCCTCCTTTTTAGTTATTATTTTAAAAATTTATATATTTGTTGTGATAGTGAGGGTTCAGGTCGATGCTATTGTTTATGCAAAAATATTCATTTCCCATCACCAATTTTGTTTGCCTCCTTTTTAGTTATTATCTTAATTAATTATTATTTTCTTATATTAGCGACGGTTCAGGCCGACTCTAATGTTTGTGTGAAAATTTTCATTTCCCCCCACCAATTTTATTTTCCTCCTTTAAAGATTTTGTTTTAATTAATTATTATTTTTATATTAAAAACCAGTACTTTAATAGCTCTTTAAAATTGCTATTAAACTAAATGATTTACAATAGCGGCGCAGTTAATAGCGCTTTAAAGAGCTATCAAAAACAAAAGAAAGTGCTATAAATAGTATTTAAGGCGTAATGTCTGTTGCCCTATTTTCTCTACCAGTTTTGGTTTATCCTTCTGGACAGAAAAGACAACTCTTCTTTGTCATTATCAAAATCTTAAAATGGAGCATACACCTAACTAGTCTTTTTCTTCCATTTTATTGCAAAAGTATTTAGCAAAACTAAAACTAAAGTTCATGAGTGAAGGGAAACATTCGAACGATAAGCTATACAACAAGCATCCTAGGACTAAAAAAAGGGACATACGTTTAATCTTTCCTTCTTCACCATTTAGTGCTCGCGGCCTTCGAGTGCATTTGTTTTGAAGATATTTCGAAAATGGTTTGATTTTCGAAAATAATACTTGGTGTTGACCAAACACTTATTTGGACCGAAGCTACTGTTTTTGTGAAAATTTTATTTCCCCCCATTAATTTCGTTTGCCTCCTTTTTAGTTAATGTTTTAATTATTTATATATTTTTTATATTAGCGACGGTTTAGGCTGACGCTATTGTTTATTACAAAATATTCATTTTCCATCACCAATTCCGTTTGCCTCCTTTTTAGTTATTGTTTTAATTAATAATTATTTTCTTATATTAGCGACGGTTCAGGCCGACGTTACTGTTTGTGCGAAAATTTTCATTTCCCCCACCTATTTCATTTTCCTCCTTTAAAGTTATTGTTTTAATTAATTATTATTTTTATATTTAAAACCAGTACTTTAATAGCGCTTTTAAAGTTCTATTAAACAAAACCGTTTACAATAGCGGCGTGGTTAATAGCGCTTTAAAGGGATATCAAAAACAAAAGATAGTGCTATTAAATAGCATTTGTGGCTTAGTGTCTGTTGCCCCGTTTTCTCTTCCAGTGTTGGTTTATCCTTCTGGACAGATGAGACAACTCCTCTTTGTCTTTATCAAAATTTTCATAAGAGGAGCATACGCCTACCTTGTCCTTTTCTTTCATTTTATTGCAAAAGTATTTAGCACGGATAAAACTAAATTTCATGAGTAAAGGGAAACATTCGAATGATAAGCTATACAACAAACATCCTAGGACTAAAAAAAGGGACATACGTCTAATCATTCCTTCTTCACCACTTAGTTCTCGTGCCTTTCGAGTGTATTTGTTTTGAAAATATCTTGTAAATGGTTTGATTTTTGAGAATAATACTTGGTGTTGACTAAGCGTTTATTTGGACCGAAGCTACTATTTGTGCGAAAATTTCATTTCCCTCACCAATTTCGTTTGCCTCCTTTTTAGTTATTGTTTTAAATAGTTATATATTTTTTATATTAGTGACGATTCTGGCGGACGCTATTGTTTATGCAAAAATATTCATTTCCCATCACCAATTTCATTTGCCTCCTTTTCATTTATTGTGTTAGTTAATTATTATTTTTTTATATTAGCGACGGTTCAAGCCGACGCTGCTGTTTGTGCAAAAATTATCATTTCCCCCCACCAATTTCATTTTCCTCCTTTAAATTTATTGTTTTAATTAATTATTATTTTTATATTAAAAACCAGTACTTTAATAGCACTTTTAAAGTGCTACTAAACAAAATCATTTACAATAGTAGCGCGGTTATTGGCGCTTTAAAGGGATATCAAAAACAAAAGAAAGTGCTACTAAATAGCATTTAGGGCGTAGTGTCTGGTGCCCTGTTTTCTCTTCCAGTGTTGGTTTATCCTTCTGGACAGAAGAGACAAATCCTCTTTGTCTTTATCAGAATCTTCATAAGAGGAGCATACGCCTAACAAGTCCTTTACTTCTATTTTATCGCAAAAGTATTTAGCACAAATAAAACTAATGTTCATGAGTGAAGGGGACCAAAGCTACTGTTTATGTGAAAATTTCATTGCCCCCCACCAATTTCGTTTGCCTACTTTGTAGTTAGTATTTTAAATATATATATATATATATATATTTGTTGTAATAGCGAGGGTTCAGGTCGAAGCTATTGTTTATGCAAAAATATTTATTTCCTATCACCAATTTCAGTTGCCTCCTTTTTAATTATTATTTTCTTATATAAGCGATGGTTCAGGCCGAAGCTAATGTTTGTGCGAAAATTTTCATTTCCCCCCACCAATTTCATTTTCCTCTTTTAAAGTTATTGTTTTAATTAATTATTATATTTATATTATAAACCATTACTTTAATATCGCTTTTAAAGTGCTATTAAACAAAATCGTTTACAATAGCGGCGCGGTTAATAGCGCTTTAAAGGGATATCAAAAACAAAAGAAAGTGCTATTAAATAACACCTGTGGCGTAGTGTCTGTTGCCCCGTTTTCTCTTCCAGTGTTGGTTTATCCTTTTGGACAGATGAGACAACTCCTCTTTGTCTTTATCAAAATTTTCATAAGAGGAGCATATCCCTACCTTGTCCTTTTCTTTCATTTTATTGCAAAATTATTTAGCACGACTAAAACTAAAGTTCATGAGTGAAGGGAAGCATTCGAACGATAAGCTATACAACAAGCATCTTAGGACTAAAAAAAGGGACATACGTTTAATCATTCCTTCTTCACCACTTAGTGCTCGTGCCCTTCAAGTGCATTTGTTTTGAAAATATTTTGAAAATGGTTTGATTTTTGAGAATAATACTTGGTGTTGACTAAGAGTTTATTTGGAACGAAGCTACTGTTTGTGCGAAAATTTCATTTCCCCCAGCTGTTTCGTTTGCCTCCTTTTTAGTTATTGTTTTAAATAATTATATATTTTTTATATTAGTGATGGTTCTGGCCGACGCTATTGTTTATGCAAAAATATTCATTTCCCATCACCAATTTCGTTTGCCTCCTTTTCAGTTATTGTGTTAGTTAATTTTTATTTTCTTATATTAGCGACGGTTCAAGCTAACGCTGCTGTTTGTGCGAAAATTTTCATTTCCCCCCACCAATTTCATTTGCCTCCTTTAAAGTTATTGTTTTAATTAATTTTATTTTTATATTAAAAACCAATACTTTAATAGCATTTTTAAAGTGCTACTAAACAAAATCATTTACAATAGCAGCGCGGTTATTGGCTCTTTAAAGGGATATCAAAAACAAAAGAAAATGCTATTAAATAGCATATGTGGCGTAATTTTTGTTTCCCTGTTTTCTCTTCCACTATTGGTTTATCCTTCTGGACAGAAGAGTCAACTCCTCATTGTCTTTATGAAAATCTTAAAATCAGAGCATACACCTGACTAGTCTTTTTCTTCCATTTTATTGCAAAAGTATTTAGCACAACTAAAACTAAAGTTCATGAGTGAACTGAAACATTCGAACGATAAGCTATACAACAAGCATCCTAGGACTAAAAAAAGGGACATACATTTAATCACTCCTTCTTCACCACTTAGTGCTCGCGGTCTTCGAGTGCATTTGTTTTTAAAATATTTTGAAAATGGTTTGATTTTCGAGAATAATAGTTGGTGTTGACCAAACGTTTATTTGGACCGAAGCTACTGTTTTTGCGAAAATTTTATTTTCCCCCATTAATTTCGTTTGCCTCCTTTTTAGTTATTGTTTTAAATATTTAAATATTTTTTATATTAGTGAGGGTTCAGGTCTATGCTATTGTTTATGCAAAAATATTCATTTCCCATCACCAATTTCGTTTGCCTTCTTTTTAGTTATAATCTTAATTAATTATTATTTTCTTATATTAGCGACGGTTTAGGCCGACGCTAATGTTTGTGTGAAACTTTTCGTTTCCCCCACCTAATTCATTTTCCTAATTTAAAGTTATTGTTTTAATTAATTATTATTTTGATATTAAAACCAGTACCTTAATAGCGCTTTTAAAGTTCTATTAAATGAAATCATTTACAATAGCGGCGCGGTTAATAGTGCTTTAAAGGGATATAAAAAACAAAAGAAAGTGCTCTTAAATAGCATTTGTGGCGTAGTGTCTGTTGCCTTGTTTTCTCTTCCAGTGTAGGTTTATCCTTCTGGACAAAAGAGACAACTCCTCTTTGTCTTTATCAAAATTTTCATAAGAGGAGCATACGCCTAACTTGTCCTTTTCTTTCATTTTATTGCAAAAGTATTTAGCACGGATAAAACTAAAGTTCATGAGTGAAGGGAAACATTCGAACGATAAGCTATACAACAAGCATCCTAGGACTAAAAAAAGGGACATATGTTTAATCTTTCCTTCTTCACCACTTAGTGCTCGTGGACTTCGAGTGCATTTGTTTTGAAAATATTTAAAAAATGGTTTAAATTTCGATAATAATACTTGGTGTTGACCAAGCGTTTATTTTGACCGAAGCAACTGTTTGTGCGGAAATTTTATTCCCCCCCCCCATACACCAATTTCGTTTGCCTCGTTTTTAGTTATTGTTTTAAATATTTATATATTTTTTATATTAGCGAGGGTTCAGGTCGACACTATTGTTAATGCAAAAATATTCATTTCCCATCACTAATTTCATTTGCCTCCTTTTTAGATATTATCTTAATTAATTATTATTTTGTTATATTAGTGACGACTCAGGCCGACACTAATGTTTGTGCGATAATTTTCATTTCCCTCCACCAATTTCATTTTCCTCCTTTAAATTTATTGTTTTAATTAATTATTATTTTTATATTAAAAACAAGTACTTTAATAGCGCTTTTAAAGTTCTATTAAACTAAATCTTTTACAATAGCGGTGCATTTAATAGCGCTTTAAAGAGCTATAAAAAACAAAATAAAGTGCTATTAAATAGAATTTATGGCGTAGTGTCTGCTGCCCTGTTTTCTCTTCCAGTGATGGTTTAAACTTCGGGATAGATGAGACAACTCCTCTTTGTCTTTATCAGAATCTTCATAAGAGGAGCATACGCCTAACAAGTCCTTTACTTCAATTTTTTTGCAAAAGTATTTAGCATAAATAAAACTAATTGTCATGAGTGAAGGGGAGCATTCGAATAATTAGCTATACAACAGGAATCCTAGGACTAAAAAAAGGGACATACGTTTAATCATTCCTTCTTCAACACTTAGTGCTCGTGCCCTTCGAGTGCATTTGTTTTGAAAATATTTTGTAAATGTTTTAATTTTCGAGTATAATACTTGGTGTTGACTAAGCGTTTATTTGGACCGAAGCTACTGTTTATGCGAAAATATCATTTCCCCCACCAATTTCGTTTGCCTCCTTTTTGGTTATGGTTTTAAATATTTATATATTTTTTATATTAGCGACAGTTCAGGCCGACGCTACTGTTTATGCAAAAATATTCATTTCCCAACGCCAATTTCATTTGCCTCCTTTTTAGTTATTATTCTAATTAATTGTTATTTTCTTATATTAGCGACGATTTAGGCCGATGCTATTGTTTATTCAAAAATATTTATTTCCCATCACCAATTTCTTTTGCCTCCTTTTTAGTTATTGTTTTAATTAATTATTATTTTCTTATATTAGCGACGGTTCAGGCCGACACTACTATTTGTGCGAAATTTTTTATATCCCCCACCTATTTCATTTTCCTCCATTAAAGTTATTATTTTAATTAATTATAATTTTTATATTAAAAACCAGTACTTTTATAGCGCATTTAAAGTGCTATTAAATAAAATCGTTTACAATAGAGGCGCCGTTAATAACGCTTTAAAGGGATATCAAAAACAAAAGAAAGTGCTCTTAAATAGCATTTGTGGTGTAGTGTCTGTTGCCCTGTTTTCTCTTCCAGTGTTGGTTTATCCTTCTGGACAGAAGAGACAACGCCTCTTTGTCTTTATCAAAATTTTCATAAGAGGAGCATACGCCTAACTTGTCCTTTTCTTTCATTTTATTGCAAAAGTATTTAGCACGGATAAAACTAAAGTTCATGAGTGAAGGGAAACATTCGAACGATAAGCTATACAACAAGCATCCTAGGACTAAAAAAAGGGACATACGTCTAATCATTCCTTCTTCACAACTTAGTACTCGTGCCTTTCGAGTGCATTTGTTTTTAAAATATCTTGAAAATGGTTTGATTTTCGAGAATAATACTAGGTCTTGACAAAGCAATTATTTAGACCGAAGCTTCTGTTTTTGCGAAAATTTTATTTCCCCCCATTACTTTCGCTTGCCTCCTTTTTAGTTATTGTTTTAAATATTTATATATTTTTTATATTAGCGAGGGTTCAGGTCGACGTTATTGTTAATGCAAAAATATTCATTTCCCATCACCAATTTCGTTTGCCTCCTTTTTAGATATTATCTTAATTAATTATTATTTTGTTATATTAGCGACGACTCAGGCCGACACTAATGTTTGTGCGATAATTTTCATTTCCCGCCACCAATTTCATTTTCCTCCTTTAAATTTATTGTTTTAATTAATTATTATTTTTATATTAAAAACAAGTACTTTAATAGCGCTTTTAAAGTGCTATTAAACTAAATCTTTTACAATAGCGGTGCAGTTAATAGCGCTTTAAAGAGCTATAAAAAACAAAATAAAGTGCTATTAAATAGAATTTATGGCGTAGTGTCTGGTGCCCTGTTTTCTCTTCCTGTGATGGTTTAAACTTCGGGATAGATGAGACAACTCCTCTTTGTCTTTATCAGAATCTTCATAAGAGGAGCATACGCCTAACAAGTCCTTTACTTCAATTTTTTTGCAAAAGTATTTAGCATAAATAAAACTAATGTTCATGAGTGAAGGGGAGCATTCGAATAATTAGCTATACAACAGGAATCCTAGGACTAAAAAAAGGGACATACGTTTAATCATTCCTTCTTCAACACTTAGTGCTCGTGCCCTTCGAGTGCATTTGTTTTGAAAATATTTTGTAAATGTTTTGATTTTCGAGTATAATACTTGGTGTTGACTAAGCGTTTATTTGGACCGAAGCTACTGTTTATGCGAAAATATCATTTCCCCCACCAATTTCGTTTGCCTCCTTTTTGGTTATGGTTTTAAATATTTATATATTTTTTATATTAGCGACAGTTCAGGCCGACGCTACTGTTTATGCAAAAATATTCATTTCCCAACGCCAATTTCATTTGCCTCCTTTTTAGTTATTATTCTAATTAATTGTTATTTTCTTATATTAGCGACGATTTAGGCCGATGCTATTGTTTATTCAAAAATATTCATTTCCCATCACCAATTTCTTTTGCCTCCTTTTTAGTTATTGTTTTAATTAATTATTATTTTCTTATATTAGCGACGGTTCAGGCCGACACTACTATTTGTGCGAAATTTTTTATATCCCCCACCTATTTCATTTTCCTCCATTAAAGTTATTATTTTAATTAATTATTATTTTTATATTAAAAACCAGTACTTTTATAGCGCATTTAAAGTGCTATTAAATAAAATCGTTTACAATAGAGGCGCCGTTAATAGCGCTTTAAAGGGATATCAAAAACAAAAGAAAGTGCTCTTAAATAGCATTTGTGGTGTAGTGTCTGTTGCCCTGTTTTCTCTTCCAGTGTTGGTTTATCCTTCTGGACAGAAGAGACAACGCCTCTTTGTCTTTATCAAAATTTTCATAAGAGGAGCATACGCCTAACTTGTCCTTTTCTTTCATTTTATTGCAAAAGTATTTAGCACGGATAAAACTAAAGTTCATGAGTGAAGGGAAACATTCGAACGATAAACTATACAACAAGCATCCTAGGACTAAAAAAAGGGACATACGTCTAATCATTCCTTCTTCACAACTTAGTACTCGTGCCTTTCGAGTGCATTTGTTTTTAAAATATCTTGAAAATGGTTTGATTTTCGAGAATAATACTAGGTCTTGACAAAGCAATTATTTAGACCGAAGCTTCTGTTTTTGCGAAAATTTTATTTCCCCCCATTACTTTCGCTTGCCTCCTTTTTAGTTATTGTTTTAAATATTTATATATTTTTTATATTAGCGAGGGTTCAGGTCGACGCTATTGTTAATGCAAAAATATTCATTTCCCATCACCAATTTCGTTTGCCTCCTTTTTAGATATTATCTTAATTAATTATTATTTTGTTATATTAGCGACGACTCAGGCCGACACTAATGTTTGTGTGATAATTTTCATTTCCCGCCACCAATTTCATTTTCCTCCTTTAAATTTATTGTTTTAATTAATTATTATTTTTATATTAAAAACAAGTACTTTAATAGCGCTTTTAAAGTGCTATTAAACTAAATCTTTTACAATAGCGGTGCAGTTAATAGCGCTTTACAGAGCTATAAAAAACAAAATAAAGTGCTATTAAATAGAATTTATGGCGTAGTGTCTGCTGCCCTGTTTTCTCTTCCAGTGATGGTTTAAACTTCGGGATAGATGAGACAACTCCTCTTTGTCTTTATCAGAATCTTCATAAGAGGAGCATACGCCTAACAAGTCCTTTACTTCAATTTTTTTGCAAAAGTATTTAGCATAAATAAAACTAATGTTCATGAGTGAAGGGGAGCATTCGAATAATTAGCTATACAACAGGAATCCTAGGACTAAAAAAAGGGACATACGTTTAATCATTCCTTCTTCAACACTTAGTGCTCGTGCCCTTCGAGTGCATTTGTTTTGAAAATATTTTTTAAATGTTTTGATTTTCGAGTATAATACTTGGTGTTGACTAAGCGTTTATTTGGACCGAAACTACTGTTTATGCGAAAATATCATTTCCCCCACCAATTTCGTTTGCCTCCTTTTTGGTTATGGTTTTAAATATTTATATATTTTTTATATTAGCGACAGTTCAGGCCGACGCTACTGTTTATGCAAAAATATTCATTTCCCAACGCCAATTTCATTTGCCTCCTTTTTAGTTATTATTCTAATTAATTGTTATTTTCTTATATTAGCGACGATTTAGGCCGATGCTATTGTTTATTCAAAAATATTCATTTCCCATCACCAATTTCTTTTGCCTCCTTTTTAGTTATTGTTTTAATTAATTATTATTTTCTTATATTAGCGACGGTTCAGGCCGACACTACTATTTGTGCGAAATTTTTTATATCCCCCACCTATTTCATTTTCCTCCATTAAAGTTATTATTTTAATTAATTATTATTTTTATATTAAAAACCAGTACTTTTATAGCGCATTTAAAGTGCTATTAAATAAAATCGTTTACAATAGAGGCGCCGTTAATAGCGCTTTAAAGGGATATCAAAAACAAAAGAAAGTGCTCTTAAATAGCATTTGTGGTGTAGTGTCTGTTGCCCTGTTTTCTCTTCCAGTGTTGGTTTATCCTTCTGGACAGAAGAGACAACGCCTCTTTGTCTTTATCAAAATTTTCATAAGAGGAGCATACGCCTAACTTGTCCTTTTCTTTCATTTTATTGCAAAAGTATTTAGCACGGATAAAACTAAAGTTCATGAGTGAAGGGAAACATTCGAACGATAAACTATACAACAAGCATCCTAGGACTAAAAAAAGGGACATACGTCTAATCATTCCTTCTTCACAACTTAGTACTCGTGCCTTTCGAGTGCATTTGTTTTTAAAATATCTTGAAAGTGGTTTGATTTTCGAGAATAATACTAGGTCTTGACAAAGCAATTATTTAGACCGAAGCTTCTGTTTTTGCGAAAATTTTATTTCCCCCCATTACTTTCGCTTGCCTCCTTTTTAGTTATTGTTTTAAATATTTATATATTTTTTATATTAGCGAGGGTTCAGGTCGACGCTATTGTTAATGCAAAAATATTCATTTCCCATCACCAATTTCGTTTGCCTCCTTTTTAGATATTATCTTAATTAATTATTATTTTGTTATATTAGCGACGACTCAGGCCGACACTAATGTTTGTGCGATAATTTTCATTTCCCGCCACCAATTTCATTTTCCTCCTTTAAATTTATTGTTTTAATTAATTATTATTTTTATATTAAAAACAAGTACTTTAATAGCGCTTTTAAAGTGCTATTAAACTAAATCTTTTACAATAGCGGTGCAGTTAATAGCGCTTTAAAGAGCTATAAAACACAAAATAAAGTGCTATTAAATAGAATTTATGGCGTAGTGCCTGCTGCCCTGTTTTCTCTTCCAGTGATGGTTTAAACTTCGGGATAGATGAGACAACTCCTCTTTGTCTTTATCAGAATCTTCATAAGAGGAGCATACGCCTAACAAGTCCTTTACTTCAATTTTTTTGCAAAAGTATTTAGCATAAATAAAACTAATGTTCATGAGTGAAGGGGAGCATTCGAATAATTAGCTATACAACAGGAATCCTAGGACTAAAAAAAGGGACATACGTTTACTCATTCCTTCTTCAACACTTAGTGCTCGTGCCCTTCGAGTGCATTTGTTTTGAAAATATTTTGTAAATGTTTTGATTTTCGAGTATAATACTTGGTGTTGACTAAGCGTTTATTTGGACCAAAGCTACTGTTTATGCGAAAATATCATTTCCCCCACCAGTTTCGTTTGCCTCCTTTTTGGTTATGGTTTTAAATATTTATATATTTTTTATATTAGCGACAGTTCAGGCCGACGCTACTGTTTATGCAAAAATATTCATTTCCCAACGCCAATTTCATTTGCCTCCTTTTTAGTTATTATTCTAATTAATTGTTATTTTCTTATATTAGCGACGATTTAGGCCGATGCTATTGTTTATTCAAAAATATTCATTTCCCATCACCAATTTCTTTTGCCTCCTTTTTAGTTATTGTTTTAATTAATTATTATTTTCTTATATTAGCGACGGTTCAGGCCGACACTACTATTTGTGCGAAATTTTTTATATCCCCCACCTATTTCATTTTCCTCCATTAAAGTTATTATTTTAATTAATTATTATTTTTATATTAAAAACCAGTACTTTTATAGCGCATTTAAAGTGCTATTAAATAAAATCGTTTACAATAGAGGCGCCGTTAATAGCGCTTTAAAGGGATATCAAAAACAAAAGAAAGTGCTCTTAAATAGCATTTGTGGTGTAGTGTCTGTTGCCCTGTTTTCTCTTCCAGTGTTGGTTTATCCTTCTGGACAGAAGAGACAACGCCTCTTTGTCTTTATCAAAATTTTCATAAGAGGAGCATACGCCTAACTTGTCCTTTTCTTTCATTTTATTGCAAAAGTATTTAGCACGGATAAAACTAAAGTTCATGAGTGAAGGGAAACATTCGAACGATAAACTATACAACAAGCATCCTAGGACTAAAAAAAGGGACATACGTCTAATCATTCCTTCTTCACAACTTAGTACTCGTGCCTTTCGAGTGCATTTGTTTTTAAAATATCTTGAAAATGGTTTGATTTTCGAGAATAATACTAGGTCTTGACAAAGCAATTATTTAGACCGAAGCTTCTGTTTTTGCGAAAATTTTATTTCCCCCCATTACTTTCGCTTGCCTCCTTTTTAGTTATTGTTTTAAATATTTATATATTTTTTATATTAGCGAGGGTTCAGGTCGACGCTATTGTTAATGCAAAAATATTCATTTCCCATCACCAATTTCGTTTGCCTCCTTTTTAGATATTATCTTAATTAATTATTATTTTGTTATATTAGCGACGACTCAGGCCGACACTAATGTTTGTGTGATAATTTTCATTTCCCGCCACCAATTTCATTTTCCTCCTTTAAATTTATTGTTTTAATTAATTATTATTTTTATATTAAAAACAAGTACTTTAATAGCGCTTTTAAAGTGCTATTAAACTAAATCTTTTACAATAGCGGTGCAGTTAATAGCGCTTTACAGAGCTATAAAAAACAAAATAAAGTGCTATTAAATAGAATTTATGGCGTAGTGTCTGCTGCCCTGTTTTCTCTTCCAGTGATGGTTTAAACTTCGGGATAGATGAGACAACTCCTCTTTGTCTTTATCAGAATCTTCATAAGAGGAGCATACGCCTAACAAGTCCTTTACTTCAATTTTTTTGCAAAAGTATTTAGCATAAATAAAACTAATGTTCATGAGTGAAGGGGAGCATTCGAATAATTAGCTATACAACAGGAATCCTAGGACTAAAAAAAGGGACATACGTTTAATCATTCCTTCTTCAACACTTAGTGCTCGTGCCCTTCGAGTGCATTTGTTTTGAAAATATTTTTTAAATGTTTTGATTTTCGAGTATAATACTTGGTGTTGACTAAGCGTTTATTTGGACCGAAACTACTGTTTATGCGAAAATATCATTTCCCCCACCAATTTCGTTTGCCTCCTTTTTGGTTATGGTTTTAAATATTTATATATTTTTTATATTAGCGACAGTTCAGGCCGACGCTACTGTTTATGCAAAAATATTCATTTCCCAACGCCAATTTCATTTGCCTCCTTTTTAGTTATTATTCTAATTAATTGTTATTTTCTTATATTAGCGACGATTTAGGCCGATGCTATTGTTTATTCAAAAATATTCATTTCCCATCACCAATTTCTTTTGCCTCCTTTTTAGTTATTGTTTTAATTAATTATTATTTTCTTATATTAGCGACGGTTCAGGCCGACACTACTATTTGTGCGAAATTTTTTATATCCCCCACCTATTTCATTTTCCTCCATTAAAGTTATTATTTTAATTAATTATTATTTTTATATTAAAAACCAGTACTTTTATAGCGCATTTAAAGTGCTATTAAATAAAATCGTTTACAATAGAGGCGCCGTTAATAGCGCTTTAAAGGGATATCAAAAACAAAAGAAAGTGCTCTTAAATAGCATTTGTGGTGTAGTGTCTGTTGCCCTGTTTTCTCTTCCAGTGTTGGTTTATCCTTCTGGACAGAAGAGACAACGCCTCTTTGTCTTTATCAAAATTTTCATAAGAGGAGCATACGCCTAACTTGTCCTTTTCTTTCATTTTATTGCAAAAGTATTTAGCACGGATAAAACTAAAGTTCATGAGTGAAGGGAAACATTCGAACGATAAACTATACAACAAGCATCCTAGGACTAAAAAAAGGGACATACGTCTAATCATTCCTTCTTCACAACTTAGTACTCGTGCCTTTCGAGTGCATTTGTTTTTAAAATATCTTGAAAGTGGTTTGATTTTCGAGAATAATACTAGGTCTTGACAAAGCAATTATTTAGACCGAAGCTTCTGTTTTTGCGAAAATTTTATTTCCCCCCATTACTTTCGCTTGCCTCCTTTTTAGTTATTGTTTTAAATATTTATATATTTTTTATATTAGCGAGGGTTCAGGTCGACGCTATTGTTAATGCAAAAATATTCATTTCCCATCACCAATTTCGTTTGCCTCCTTTTTAGATATTATCTTAATTAATTATTATTTTGTTATATTAGCGACGACTCAGGCCGACACTAATGTTTGTGCGATAATTTTCATTTCCCGCCACCAATTTCATTTTCCTCCTTTAAATTTATTGTTTTAATTAATTATTATTTTTATATTAAAAACAAGTACTTTAATAGCGCTTTTAAAGTGCTATTAAACTAAATCTTTTACAATAGCGGTGCAGTTAATAGCGCTTTAAAGAGCTATAAAACACAAAATAAAGTGCTATTAAATAGAATTTATGGCGTAGTGCCTGCTGCCCTGTTTTCTCTTCCAGTGATGGTTTAAACTTCGGGATAGATGAGACAACTCCTCTTTGTCTTTATCAGAATCTTCATAAGAGGAGCATACGCCTAACAAGTCCTTTACTTCAATTTTTTTGCAAAAGTATTTAGCATAAATAAAACTAATGTTCATGAGTGAAGGGGAGCATTCGAATAATTAGCTATACAACAGGAATCCTAGGACTAAAAAAAGGGACATACGTTTAATCATTCCTTCTTCAACACTTAGTGCTCGTGCCCTTCGAGTGCATTTGTTTTGAAAATATTTTGTAAATGTTTTGATTTTCGAGTATAATACTTGGTGTTGACTAAGCGTTTATTTGGACCGAAGCTACTGTTTATGCGAAAATATCATTTCCCCCACCAATTTCGTTTGCCTCCTTTTTGGTTATGGTTTTAAATATTTATATATTTTTTATATTAGCGACAGTTCAGGCCGACGCTACTGTTTATGCAAAAATATTCATTTCCCAACGCCAATTTCATTTGCCTCCTTTTTAGTTATTATTCTAATTAATTGTTATTTTCTTATATTAGCGACGATTTAGGCCGATGCTATTGTTTATTCAAAAATATTCATTTCCCATCACCAATTTCTTTTGCCTCCTTTTTAGTTATTGTTTTAATTAATTATTATTTTCTTATATTAGCGACGGTTCAGGCCGACACTACTATTTGTGCGAAATTTTTTATATCCCCCACCTATTTCATTTTCCTCCATTAAAGTTATTATTTTAATTAATTATTATTTTTATATTAAAAACCAGTACTTTTATAGCGCATTTAAAGTGCTATTAAATAAAATCGTTTACAATAGAGGCGCCGTTAATAGCGCTTTAAAGGGATATCAAAAACAAAAGAAAGTGCTCTTAAATAGCATTTGTGGTGTAGTGTCTGTTGCCCTGTTTTCTCTTCCAGTGTTGGTTTATCCTTCTGGACAGAAGAGACAACGCCTCTTTGTCTTTATCAAAATTTTCATAAGAGGAGCATACGCCTAACTTGTCCTTTTCTTTCATTTTATTGCAAAAGTATTTAGCACGGATAAAACTAAAGTTCATGAGTGAAGGGAAACATTCGAACGATAAACTATACAACAAGCATCCTAGGACTAAAAAAAGGGACATACGTCTAATCATTCCTTCTTCACAACTTAGTACTCGTGCCTTTCGAGTGCATTTGTTTTTAAAATATCTTGAAAATGGTTTGATTTTCGAGAATAATACTAGGTCTTGACAAAGCAATTATTTAGACCGAAGCTTCTGTTTTTGCGAAAATTTTATTTCCCCCCATTACTTTCGCTTGCCTCCTTTTTAGTTATTGTTTTAAATATTTATATATTTTTTATATTAGCGAGGGTTCAGGTCGACGCTATTGTTAATGCAAAAATATTCATTTCCCATCACCAATTTCGTTTGCCTCCTTTTTAGATATTATCTTAATTAATTATTATTTTGTTATATTAGCGACGACTCAGGCGGACACTAATGTTTGTGCGATAATTTTCATTTCCCGCCACCAATTTCAATTTCCTCCTTTAAATTTATTGTTTTAATTAATTATTATTTTTATATTAAAAACAAGTACTTTAATAGCGCTTTTAAAGTGCTATTAAACTAAATCTTTTACAATAGCGGTGCAGTTAATAGCGCTTTAAAGAGCTATAAAAAACAAAATAAAGTGCTATTAAATAGAATTTATGGCGTAGTGTCTGCTGCCCTGTTTTCTCTTCCAGTGATGGTTTAAACTTCGGGATAGATGAGACAACTCCTCTTTGTCTTTATCAGAATCTTCATAAGAGGAGCATACGCCTAACAAGTCCTTTACTTCAATTTTTTTGCAAAAGTATTTAGCATAAATAAAACTAATGTTCATGAGTGAAGGGGAGCATTCGAATAATTAGCTATACAACAGGAATCCTAGGACTAAAAAAAGGGACATACGTTTAATCATTCCTTCTTCAACACTTAGTGCTCGTGCCCTTCGAGTGCATTTGTTTTGAAAATATTTTGTAAATGTTTTGATTTTCGAGTATAATACTTGGTGTTGACTAAGCGTTTATTTGGACCGAAGCTACTGTTTATGCGAAAATATCATTTCCCCCACCAATTTCGTTTGCCTCCTTTTTGGTTATGGTTTTAAATATTTATATATTTTTTATATTAGCGACAGTTCAGGCCGACGCTACTGTTTATGCAAAAATATTCATTTCCCAACGCCAATTTCATTTGCCTCCTTTTTAGTTATTATTCTAATTAATTGTTATTTTCTTATATTAGCGACGATTTAGGCCGATGCTATTGTTTATTCAAAAATATTCATTTCCCATCACCAATTTCTTTTGCCTCCTTTTTAGTTATTGTTTTAATTAATTATTATTTTCTTATATTAGCGACGGTTCAGGCCGACACTACTATTTGTGCGAAATTTTTTATATCCCCCACCTATTTCATTTTCCTCCATTAAAGTTATTATTTTAATTAATTATTATTTTTATATTAAAAACCAGTACTTTTATAGCGCATTTAAAGTGCTATTAAATAAAATCGTTTACAATAGAGGCGCCGTTAATAGCGCTTTAAAGGGATATCAAAAACAAAAGAAAGTGCTCTTAAATAGCATTTGTGGTGTAGTGTCTGTTGCCCTGTTTTCTCTTCCAGTGTTGGTTTATCCTTCTGGACAGAAGAGACAACGCCTCTTTGTCTTTATCAAAATTTTCATAAGAGGAGCATACGCCTAACTTGTCCTTTTCTTTCATTTTATTGCAAAAGTATTTAGCACGGATAAAACTAAAGTTCATGAGTGAAGGGAAACATTCGAACGATAAACTATACAACAAGCATCCTAGGACTAAAAAAAGGGACATACGTCTAATCATTCCTTCTTCACAACTTAGTACTCGTGCCTTTCGAGTGCATTTGTTTTTAAAATATCTTGAAAGTGGTTTGATTTTCGAGAATAATACTAGGTCTTGACAAAGCAATTATTTAGACCGAAGCTTCTGTTTTTGCGAAAATTTTATTTCCCCCCATTACTTTCGCTTGCCTCCTTTTTAGTTATTGTTTTAAATATTTATATATTTTTTATATTAGCGAGGGTTCAGGTCGACGCTATTGTTAATGCAAAAATATTCATTTCCCATCACCAATTTCGTTTGCCTCCTTTTTAGATATTATCTTAATTAATTATTATTTTGTTATATTAGCGACGACTCAGGCGGACACTAATGTTTGTGCGATAATTTTCATTTCCCGCCACCAATTTCAATTTCCTCCTTTAAATTTATTGTTTTAATTAATTATTATTTTTATATTAAAAACAAGTACTTTAATAGCGCTTTTAAAGTGCTATTAAACTAAATCTTTTACAATAGCGGTGCAGTTAATAGCGCTTTAAAGAGCTATAAAAAACAAAATAAAGTGCTATTAAATAGAATTTATGGCGTAGTGTCTGCTGCCCTGTTTTCTCTTCCAGTGATGGTTTAAACTTCGGGATAGATGAGACAACTCCTCTTTGTCTTTATCAGAATCTTCATAAGAGGAGCATACGCCTAACAAGTCCTTTACTTCAATTTTTTTGCAAAAGTATTTAGCATAAATAAAACTAATGTTCATGAGTGAAGGGGAGCATTCGAATAATTAGCTATACAACAGGAATCCTAGGACTAAAAAAAGGGACATACGTTTAATCATTCCTTCTTCAACACTTAGTGCTCGTGCCCTTCGAGTGCATTTGTTTTGAAAATATTTTGTAAATGTTTTGATTTTCGAGTATAATACTTGGTGTTGACTAAGCGTTTATTTGGACCGAAGCTACTGTTTATGCGAAAATATCATTTCCCCCACCAATTTCGTTTGCCTCCTTTTTGGTTATGGTTTTAAATATTTATATATTTTTTATATTAGCGACAGTTCAGGCCGACGCTACTGTTTATGCAAAAATATTCATTTCCCAACGCCAATTTCATTTGCCTCCTTTTTAGTTATTATTCTAATTAATTGTTATTTTCTTATATTAGCGACGATTTAGGCCGATGCTATTGTTTATTCAAAAATATTCATTTCCCATCACCAATTTCTTTTGCCTCCTTTTTAGTTATTGTTTTAATTAATTATTATTTTCTTATATTAGCGACGGTTCAGGCCGACACTACTATTTGTGCGAAATTTTTTATATCCCCCACCTATTTCATTTTCCTCCATTAAAGTTATTATTTTAATTAATTATTATTTTTATATTAAAAACCAGTACTTTTATAGCGCATTTAAAGTGCTATTAAATAAAATCGTTTACAATAGAGGCGCCGTTAATAGCGCTTTAAAGGGATATCAAAAACAAAAGAAAGTGCTCTTAAATAGCATTTGTGGTGTAGTGTCTGTTGCCCTGTTTTCTCTTCCAGTGTTGGTTTATCCTTCTGGACAGAAGAGACAACGCCTCTTTGTCTTTATCAAAATTTTCATAAGAGGAGCATACGCCTAACTTGTCCTTTTCTTTCATTTTATTGCAAAAGTATTTAGCACGGATAAAACTAAAGTTCATGAGTGAAGGGAAACATTCGAACGATAAACTATACAACAAGCATCCTAGGACTAAAAAAAGGGACATACGTCTAATCATTCCTTCTTCACAACTTAGTACTCGTGCCTTTCGAGTGCATTTGTTTTTAAAATATCTTGAAAATGGTTTGATTTTCGAGAATAATACTAGGTCTTGACAAAGCAATTATTTAGACCGAAGCTTCTGTTTTTGCGAAAATTTTATTTCCCCCCATTACTTTCGCTTGCCTCCTTTTTAGTTATTGTTTTAAATATTTATATATTTTTTATATTAGCGAGGGTTCAGGTCGACGCTATTGTTAATGCAAAAATATTCATTTCCCATCACCAATTTCGTTTGCCTCCTTTTTAGATATTATCTTAATTAATTATTATTTTGTTATATTAGCGACGACTCAGGCCGACACTAATGTTTGTGCGATAATTTTCATTTCCCGCCACCAATTTCAATTTCCTCCTTTAAATTTATTGTTTTAATTAATTATTATTTTTATATTAAAAACAAGTACTTTAATAGCGCTTTTAAAGTGCTATTAAACTAAATCTTTTACAATAGCGGTGCAGTTAATAGCGCTTTAAAGAGCTATAAAAAACAAAAGAAAGTGCTCTTAAATAGCATTTGTGGTATAGTGTCTGTTGCCCTGTTTTCTCTTCCAGTGATGGTTTAAACTTCGGGATAGATGAGACAACTCCTCTTTGTCTTTATCAGAATCTTCATAAGAGGAGCATACGCCTAACAAGTCCTTTACTTCAATTTTTTTGCAAAAGTATTTAGCATAAATAAAACTAATGTTCATGAGTGAAGGGGAGCATTCGAATAATTAGCTATACAACAGGAATCCTAGGACTAAAAAAAGGGACATACGTTTAATCATTCCTTCTTCAACACTTAGTGCTCGTGCCCTTCGAGTGCATTTGTTTTGAAAATATTTTGTAAATGTTTTGATTTTCGAGTATAATACTTGGTGTTGACTAAGCGTTTATTTGGACCGAAGCTACTGTTTATGCGAAAATATCATTTCCCCCACCAATTTCGTTTGCCTCCTTTTTGGTTATGGTTTTAAATATTTAAATATTTTTTATATTAGCGACAGTTCAGGCCGACGCTACTGTTTATGCAAAAATATTCATTTCCCAACGCCAATTTCATTTGCCTCCTCTTTAGTTATTATTCTAATTAATTGTTATTTTCTTATATTAGCGACGATTTAGGGCGATGCTATTGTTTATTCAAAAATATTCATTTCCCATCACCAATTTCTTTTGCCTCCTTTTTAGTTATTGTTTTAATTAATTATTATTTTCTTATATTAGCGACGGTTCAGGCCGACACTACTATTTGTGCGAAATTTTTTATATCCCCCACCTATTTCATTTTCCTCCATTAAAGTTATTATTTTAATTAATTATTATTTTTATATTAAAAACCAGTACTTTTATAGCGCATTTAAAGTGCTATTAAATAAAATCGTTTACAATAGAGGCGCCGTTAATAGCGCTTTAAAGGGATATCAAAAACAAAAGAAAGTGCTCTTAAATAGCATTTGTGGTGTAGTGTCTGTTGCCCTGTTTTCTCTTCCAGTGTTGGTTTATCCTTCTGGACAGAAGAGACAACGCCTCTTTGTCTTTATCAAAATTTTCATAAGAGGAGCATACGCCTAACTTGTCCTTTTCTTTCATTTTATTGCAAAAGTATTTAGCACGGATAAAACTAAAGTTCATGAGTGAAGGGAAACATTCGAACGATAAGCTATACAACAAGCATCCTAGGACTAAAAAAAGGGACATACGTCTAATCATTCCTTCTTCACCACTTAGTGCTCGTGCCTTTCGAGTGCATTTGTTTTTAAAATATCTTGAAAATGGTTTGATTTTCGAGAATAATACTAGGTCTTGACAAAGCAATTATTTAGACCGAAGCTTCTGTTTTTGCGAAAATTTTATTTCCCCCCATTACTTTCGCTTGCCTCCTTTTTAGTTATTGTTTTAAATATTTATATATTTTTTATATTAGCGAGGGTTCAGGTCGACGCTATTGTTAATGCAAAAATATTCATTTCCCATCACCAATTTCGTTTGCCTCCTTTTTAGATATTATCTTAATTAATTATTATTTTGTTATATTAGCGACGACTCAGGCCGACACTAATGTTTGTGCGATAATTTTCATTTCCCGCCACCAATTTCATTTTCCTCCTTTAAATTTATTGTTTTAATTAATTATTATTTTTATATTAAAAACAAGTACTTTAATAGCGCTTTTAAAGTGCTATTAAACTAAATCTTTTACAATAGCGGTGCAGTTAATAGCGCTTTAAAGAGCTATAAAAAACAAAATAAAGTGCTATTAAATAGAATTTATGGCGTAGTGTCTGCTGCCCTGTTTTCTCTTCCAGTGATGGTTTAAACTTCGGGATAGATGAGACAACTCCTCTTTGTCTTTATCAGAATCTTCATAAGAGGAGCATACGCCTAACAAGTCCTTTACTTCAATTTTTTTGCAAAAGTATTTAGCATAAATAAAACTAATGTTCATGAGTGAAGGGGAGCATTCGAATAATTAGCTATACAACAGGAATCCTAGGACTAAAAAAAGGGACATACGTTTAATCATTCCTTCTTCAACACTTAGTGCTCGTGCCCTTCGAGTGCATTTGTTTTGAAAATATTTTGTAAATGTTTTGATTTTCGAGTATAATACTTGGTGTTGACTAAGCGTTTATTTGGACCGAAGCTACTGTTTATGCGAAAATATCATTTCCCCCACCAATTTCGTTTGCCTCCTTTTTGGTTATGGTTTTAAATATTTATATATTTTTTATATTAGCGACAGTTCAGGCCGACGCTACTGTTTATGCAAAAATATTCATTTCCCAACGCCAATTTCATTTGCCTCCTCTTTAGTTGTTATTCTAATTAATTGTTATTTTCTTATATTAGCGACGATTTAGGCCGATGCTATTGTTTATTCAAAAATATTCATTTCCCATCACCAATTTCTTTTGCCTCCTTTTTAGTTATTGTTTTAATTAATTATTATTTTCTTATATTAGCGACGGTTCAGGCCGACACTACTATTTGTGCGAAATTTTTTATATCCCCCACCTATTTCATTTTCCTCCATTAAAGTTATAATTTTAATTAATTATTATTTTTATATTAAAAACCAGTACTTTTATAGCGCATTTAAAGTGCTATTAAATAAAATCGTTTACAATAGAGGCGTCGTTAATAGCGCTTTAAAGGGATATCAAAAACAAAAGAAAGTGCTCTTAAATAGCATTTGTGGTGTAGTGTCTGTTGCCCTGTTTTCTCTTCCAGTGTTGGTTTATCCTTCTGGACAGAAGAGACAACGCCTCTTTGTCTTTATCAAAATTTTCATAAGAGGAGCATACGCCTAACTTGTCCTTTTCTTTCATTTTATTGCAAAAGTATTTAGCACGGATAAAACTAAAGTTCATGAGTGAAGGGAAACATTCGAACGATAAGCTATACAACAAGCATCCTAGGACTAAAAAAAGGGACATACGTCTAATCATTCCTTCTTCACAACTTAGTACTCGTGCCTTTCGAGTGCATTTGTTTTTAAAATATCTTGAAAATGGTTTGATTTTCGAGAATAATACTAGGTCTTGACAAAGCAATTATTTAGACCGAAGCTTCTGTTTTTGCGAAAATTTTATTTCCCCCCATTACTTTCGCTTGCCTCCTTTTTAGTTATTGTTTTAAATATTTATATATTTTTTATATTAGCGAGGGTTCAGGTCGACGCTATTGTTAATGCAAAAATATTCATTTCCCATCACCAATTTCGTTTGCCTCCTTTTTAGATATTATCTTAATTAATTATTATTTTGTTATATTAGCGACGACTCAGGCCGACACTAATGTTTGTGCGATAATTTTCATTTCCCGCCACCAATTTCATTTTCCTCCTTTAAATTTATTGTTTTAATTAATTATTATTTTTATATTAAAAACAAGTACTTTAATAGCGCTTTTAAAGTGCTATTAAACTAAATCTTTTACAATAGCGGTGCAGTTAATAGCGCTTTAAAGAGCTATAAAAAACAAAACAAAGTGCTATTAAATAGAATTTATGGCGTAGTGTCTGCTGCCCTGTTTTCTCTTCCAGTGATGGTTTAAACTTCGGGATAGATGAGACAACTCCTCTTTGTCTTTATCAGAATCTTCATAAGAGGAGCATACGCCTAACAAGTCCTTTACTTCAATTTTTTTGCAAAAGTATTTAGCATAAATAAAACTAATGTTCATGAGTGAAGGGGAGCATTCGAATAATTAGCTATACAACAGGAATCCTAGGACTAAAAAAAGGGACATACGTTTAATCATTCCTTCTTCAACACTTAGTGCTCGTTCCCTTCGAGTGCATTTGTTTTGAAAATATTTTGTAAATGTTTTGATTTTCGAGTATAATACTTGGTGTTGACTAAGCGTTTATTTGGACCGAAGCTACTGTTTATGCGAAAATATCATTTCCCCCACCAATTTCGTTTGCCTCCTTTTTGGTTATGGTTTTAAATATTTATATATTTTTTATATTAGCGACAGTTCAGGCCGACGCTACTGTTTATGCAAAAATATTCATTTCCCAACGCCAATTTCATTTGCCTCCTCTTTAGTTATTATTCTAATTAATTGTTATTTTCTTATATTAGCGACGATTTAGGCCGATGCTATTGTTTATTCAAAAATATTCATTTCCCATCACCAATTTCTTTTGCCTCCTTTTTAGTTATTGTTTTAATTAATTATTATTTTCTTATATTAGCGACGGTTCAGGCCGACACTACTATTTGTGCGAAATTTTTTATATCCCCCACCTATTTCATTTTCCTCCATTAAAGTTATTATTTTAATTAATTATTATTTTTATATTAAAAACCAGTACTTTTATAGCGCATTTAAAGTGCTATTAAATAAAATCGTTTACAATAGAGGCGCCGTTAATAGCGCTTTAAAGGGATATCAAAAACAAAAGAAAGTGCTCTTAAATAGCATTTGTGGTGCAGTGTCTGTTGCCCTGTTTTCTCTTCCAGTGTTGGTTTATCCTTCTGGACAGAAGAGACAACGCCTCTTTGTCTTTATCAAAATTTTCATAAGAGGAGCATACGCCTAACTTGTCCTTTTCTTTCATTTTATTGCAAAAGTATTTAGCACGGATAAAACTAAAGTTCATGAGTGAAGGGAAACATTCGAACGATAAGCTATACAACAAGCATCCTAGGACTAAAAAAAGGGACATACGTCTAATCATTCCTTCTTCACAACTTAGTACTCGTGCCTTTCGAGTGCATTTGTTTTTAAAATATCTTGAAAATGGTTTGATTTTCGAGAATAATACTAGGTCTTGACAAAGCAATTATTTAGACCGAAGCTTCTGTTTTTGCGAAAATTTTATTTCCCCCCATTACTTTCGCTTGCCTCCTTTTTAGTTATTATTTTAAATATTTATATATTTTTTATATTAGCGAGGGTTCAGGTCGACGCTATTGTTAATGCAAAAATATTCATTTCCCATCACCAATTTCGTTTGCCTCCTTTTTAGATATTATCTTAATTAATTATTATTTTGTTATATTAGCGACGACTCAGGCCGACACTAATGTTTGTGCAATAATTTTCATTTCCCGCCACCAATTTCATTTTCCTCCTTTAAATTTATTGTTTTAATTAATTATTATTTTTATATTAAAAACAAGTACTTTAATAGCGCTTTTAAAGTGCTATTAAACTAAATCTTTTACAATAGCGGTGCAGTTAATAGCGCTTTAAAGAGCTATAAAAAACAAAATAAAGTGCTATTAAATAGAATTTATGGCGTAGTGTCTGCTGCCCTGTTTTCTCTTCCAGTGATGGTTTAAACTTCGGGATAGATGAGACAACTCCTCTTTGTCTTTATCAGAATCTTCATAAGAGGAGCATACGCCTAACAAGTCCTTTACTTCAATTTTTTTGCAAAAGTATTTAGCATAAATAAAACTAATGTTCATGAGTGAAGGGGAGCATTTGAATAATTAGCTATACAACAGGAATCCTAGGACTAAAAAAAGGGACATACGTTTAATCATTCCTTCTTCAACACTTAGTGCTCGTGCCCTTCGAGTGCATTTGTTTTGAAAATATTTTGTAAAAGTTTTGATTTTCGAGTATAATACTTGGTGTTGACTAAGCGTTTATTTGGACCGAAGCTACTGTTTATGCGAAAATATCATTTCCCCCACCAATTTCGTTTGCCTCCTTTTTGGTTATGGTTTTAAATATTTATATATTTTTTATATTAGCGACAGTTCAGGCCGACGCTACTGTTTATGCAAAAATATTCATTTCCCAACGCCAATTTCATTTGCCTCCTCTTTAGTTATTATTCTAATTAATTGTTATTTTCTTATATTAGCGACGATTTAGGCCGATGCTATTGTTTATTCAAAAATATTCATTTCCCATCACCAATTTCTTTTGCCTCCTTTTAGTTATTGTTTTAATTAATTATTATTTTCTTATATTAGCGACGGTTCAGGCCGACACTACTATTTGTGCGAAAATTTTTATATCCCCCACCTATTTCATTTTCCTCCATTAAAGTTATTATTTTAATTAATTATTATTTTTATATTAAAAACCAGTACTTTTATAGCGCATTTAAAGTGCTATTAAATAAAATCGTTTACAATAGAGGCGCCGTTAATAGCGCTTTAAAGGGATATCAAAAACAAAAGAAAGTGCTCTTAAATAGCATTTGTGGTGTAGTGTCTGTTTCCCTGTTTTCTCTTCCAGTGTTGGTTTATCCTTCTGGACAGAAGAGACAACGCCTCTTTGTCTTTATCAAAATTTTCATAAGAGGAGCATACGCCTAACTTGTCCTTTTCTTTCATTTTATTGCAAAAGTATTTAGCACGGATAAAACTAAAGTTCATGAGTGAAGGGAAACATTCGAACGATAAGCTATACAACAAGCATCCTAGGACTAAAAAAAGGGACATACGTCTAATCATTCCTTCTTCACAACTTAGTACTCGTGCCTTTCGAGTGCATTTGTTTTTAAAATATCTTGAAAATGGTTTGATTTTCGAGAATAATACTAGGTCTTGACAAAGCAATTATTTAGACCGAAGCTTCTGTTTTTGCGAAAATTTTATTTCCCCCCATTACTTTCGCTTGCCTCCTTTTTAGTTATTGTTTTAAATATTTATATATTTTTTATATTAGCGAGGGTTCAGGTCGACGCTATTGTTAATGCAAAAATATTCATTTCCCATCACCAATTTCGTTTGCCTCCTTTTTAGATATTATCTTAATTAATTATTATTTTGTTATATTAGCGACGACTCAGGCCGACACTAATGTTTGTGCGATAATTTTCATTTCCCGCCACCAATTTCATTTTCCTCCTTTAAATTTATTGTTTTAATTAATTATTATTTTTATATTAAAAACAAGTACTTTAATAGCGCTTTTAAAGTGCTATTAAACTAAATCTTTTACAATAGCGGTGCAGTTAATAGCGCTTTAAAGAGCTATAAAAAACAAAACAAAGTGCTATTAAATAGAATTTATGGCATAGTGTCTGCTGCCCTGTTTTCTCTTCCAGTGATGGTTTAAACTTCGGGATAGATGAGACAACTCCTCTTTGTCTTTATCAAAATCTTCATAAGAGGAGCATACGCCTAACAAGTCCTTTACTTCAATTTTTTTGCAAAAGTATTTAGCATAAATAAAACTAATGTTCATGAGTGAAGGGGAGCATTCGAATAATTAGCTATACAACAGGAATCCTAGGACTAAAAAAAGGGACATACGTTTAATCATTCCTTCTTCAACACTTAGTGCTCGTGCCCTTCGAGTGCATTTGTTTTGAAAATATTTTGTAAATGTTTTGATTTTCGAGTATAATACTTGGTGTTGACTAAGCGTTTATTTGGACCGAAGCTACTGTTTATGCGAAAATATCATTTCCCCCACCAATTTCGTTTGCCTCCTTTTTGGTTATGGTTTTAAATATTTATATATTTTTTATATTAGCGACAGTTCAGGCCGACGCTATTGTTTATGCAAAAATATTCATTTCCCAACGCCAATTTCATTTGCCTCCTCTTTAGTTATTATTCTAATTAATTGTTATTTTCTTATATTAGCGACGATTTAGGCCGATGCTATTGTTTATTCAAAAATATTCATTTCCCATCACCAATTTCTTTTGCCTCCTTTTAGTTATTGTTTTAATTAATTATTATTTTCTTATATTAGCGACGGTTCAGGCCGACACTACTATTTGTGCGAAATTTTTTATATCCCCCACCTATTTCATTTTCCTCCATTAAAGTTATTATTTTAATTAATTATTATTTTTATATTAAAAACCAGTACTTTTATAGCGCATTTAAAGTGCTATTAAATAAAATCGTTTACAATAGAGGCGCCGTTAATAGCGCTTTAAAGGGATATCAAAAACAAAAGAAAGTGCTCTTAAATAGCATTTGTGGTGTAGTGTCTGTTGCCCTGTTTTCTCTTCCAGTGTTGGTTTATCCTTCTGGACAGAAGAGACAACGCCTCTTTGTCTTTATCAAAATTTTCATAAGAGGAGCATACGCCTAACTTGTCCTTTTCTTTCATTTTATTGCAAAAGTATTTAGCACGGATAAAACTAAAGTTCATGAGTGAAGGGAAACATTCGAACGATAAGCTATACAACAAGCATCCTAGGACTAAAAAAAGGGACATACGTCTAATCATTCCTTCTTCACAACTTAGTACTCGTGCCTTTCGAGTGCATTTGTTTTTAAAATATCTTGAAAATGGTTTGATTTTCGAGAATAATACTAGGTCTTGACAAAGCAATTATTTAGACCGAAGCTTCTGTTTTTGCGAAAATTTTATTTCCCCCCATTACTTTCGCTTGCCTCCTTTTTAGTTATTGTTTTAAATATTTATATATTTTTTATATTAGCGAGGGTTCAGGTCGACGCTATTGTTAATGCAAAAATATTCATTTCCCATCACCAATTTCGTTTGCCTCCTTTTTAGATATTATCTTAATTAATTATTATTTTGTTATATTAGCGACGACTCAGGCCGACACTAATGTTTGTGCGATAATTTTCATTTCCCGCCACCAATTTCATTTTCCTCCTTTAAATTTATTGTTTTAATTAATTATTATTTTTATATTAAAAACAAGTACTTTAATAGCGCTTTTAAAGTGCTATTAAACTAAATCTTTTACAATAGCGGTGCAGTTAATAGCGCTTTAAAGAGCTATAAAAAACAAAATAAAGTGCTATTAAATAGAATTTATGGCGTAGTGTCTGCTGCCCTGTTTTCTCTTCCAGTGATGGTTTAAACTTCGGGATAGATGAGACAACTCCTCTTTGTCTTTATCAGAATCTTCATAAGAGGAGCATACGCCTAACAAGTCCTTTACTTCAATTTTTTTGCAAAAGTATTTAGCATAAATAAAACTAATGTTCATGAGTGAAGGGGAGCATTTGAATAATTAGCTATACAACAGGAATCCTAGGACTAAAAAAAGGGACATACGTTTAATCATTCCTTCTTCAACACTTAGTGCTCGTGCCCTTCGAGTGCATTTGTTTTGAAAATATTTTGTAAAAGTTTTGATTTTCGAGTATAATACTTGGTGTTGACTAAGCGTTTATTTGGACCGAAGCTACTGTTTATGCGAAAATATCATTTCCCCCACCAATTTCGTTTGCCTCCTTTTTGGTTATGGTTTTAAATATTTATATATTTTTTATATTAGCGACAGTTCAGGCCGACGCTACTGTTTATGCAAAAATATTCATTTCCCAACGCCAATTTCATTTGCCTCCTCTTTAGTTATTATTCTAATTAATTGTTATTTTCTTATATTAGCGACGATTTAGGCCGATGCTATTGTTTATTCAAAAATATTCATTTCCCATCACCAATTTCTTTTGCCTCCTTTTAGTTATTGTTTTAATTAATTATTATTTTCTTATATTAGCGACGGTTCAGGCCGACACTACTATTTGTGCGAAATTTTTTATATCCCCCACCTATTTCATTTTCCTCCATTAAAGTTATTATTTTAATTAATTATTATTTTTATATTAAAAACCAGTACTTTTATAGCGCATTTAAAGTGCTATTAAATAAAATCGTTTACAATAGAGGCGCCGTTAATAGCGCTTTAAAGGGATATCAAAAACAAAAGAAAGTGCTCTTAAATAGCATTTGTGGTGTAGTGTCTGTTTCCCTGTTTTCTCTTCCAGTGTTGGTTTATCCTTCTGGACAGAAGAGACAACGCCTCTTTGTCTTTATCAAAATTTTCATAAGAGGAGCATACGCCTAACTTGTCCTTTTCTTTCATTTTATTGCAAATGTATTTAGCACGGATAAAACTAAAGTTCATGAGTGAAGGGAAACATTCGAACGATAAGCTATACAACAAGCATCCTAGGACTAAAAAAAGGGACATACGTCTAATCATTCCTTCTTCACAACTTAGTACTCGTGCCTTTCGAGTGCATTTGTTTTTAAAATATCTTGAAAATGGTTTGATTTTCGAGAATAATACTAGGTCTTGACAAAGCAATTATTTAGACCGAAGCTTCTGTTTTTGCGAAAATTTTATTTCCCCCCATTACTTTCGCTTGCCTCCTTTTTAGTTATTGTTTTAAATATTTATATATTTTTTATATTAGCGAGGGTTCAGGTCGACGCTATTGTTAATGCAAAAATATTCATTTCCCATCACCAATTTCGTTTGCCTCCTTTTTAGATATTATCTTAATTAATTATTATTTTGTTATATTAGCGACGACTCAGGCCGACACTAATGTTTGTGCGATAATTTTCATTTCCCGCCACCAATTTCATTTTCCTCCTTTAAATTTATTGTTTTAATTAATTATTATTTTTATATTAAAAACAAGTACTTTAATAGCGCTTTTAAAGTGCTATTAAACTAAATCTTTTACAATAGCGGTGCAGTTAATAGCGCTTTAAAGAGCTATAAAAAACAAAACAAAGTGCTATTAAATAGAATTTATGGCATAGTGTCTGCTGCCCTGTTTTCTCTTCCAGTGATGGTTTAAACTTCGGGATAGATGAGACAACTCCTCTTTGTCTTTATCAAAATCTTCATAAGAGGAGCATACGCCTAACAAGTCCTTTACTTCAATTTTTTTGCAAAAGTATTTAGCATAAATAAAACTAATGTTCATGAGTGAAGGGGAGCATTCGAATAATTAGCTATACAACAGGAATCCTAGGACTAAAAAAAGGGACATACGTTTAATCATTCCTTCTTCAACACTTAGTGCTCGTGCCCTTCGAGTGCATTTGTTTTGAAAATATTTTGTAAATGTTTTGATTTTCGAGTATAATACTTGGTGTTGACTAAGCGTTTATTTGGACCGAAGCTACTGTTTATGCGAAAATATCATTTCCCCCACCAATTTTGTTTGCCTCCTTTTTGGTTATGGTTTTAAATATTTATATATTTTTTATATTAGCGACAGTTCAGGCCGACGCTACTGTTTATGCAAAAATATTCATTTCCCAACGCCAATTTCATTTGCCTCCTCTTTAGTTATTATTCTAATTAATTGTTATTTTCTTATATTAGCGACGATTTAGGCCGATGCTATTGTTTATTCAAAAATATTCATTTCCCATCACCAATTTCTTTTGCCTCCTTTTAGTTATTGTTTTAATTAATTATTATTTTCTTATATTAGCGACGGTTCAGGCCGACACTACTATTTGTGCGAAATTTTTTATATCCCCCACCTATTTCATTTTCCTCCATTAAAGTTATTATTTTAATTAATTATTATTTTTATATTAAAAACCAGTACTTTTATAGCGCATTTAAAGTGCTATTAAATAAAATCGTTTACAATAGAGGCGCCGTTAATAGCGCTTTAAAGGGATATCAAAAACAAAAGAAAGTGCTCTTAAATAGCATTTGTGGTGTAGTGTCTGTTGCCCTGTTTTCTCTTCCAGTGTTGGTTTATCCTTCTGGACAGAAGAGACAATGCCTCTTTGTCTTTATCAAAATTTTCATAAGAGGACCATACGCCTAACTTGTCCTTTTCTTTCATTTTATTGCAAAAGTATTTAGCACGGATAAAACTAAAGTTCATGAGTGAAGGGAAACATTCGAACGATAAGCTATACAACAAGCATCCTAGGACTAAAAAAAGGGACATACGTCTAATCATTCCTTCTTCACAACTTAGTACTCGTGCCTTTCGAGTGCATTTGTTTTTAAAATATCTTGAAAATGGTTTGATTTTCGAGAATAATACTAGGTCTTGACAAAGCAATTATTTAGACCGAAGCTTCTGTTTTTGCGAAAATTTTATTTCCCCCCATTACTTTCGCTTGCCTCCTTTTTAGTTATTGTTTTAAATATTTATATATTTTTTATATTAGCGAGGGTTCAGGTCGACGCTATTGTTAATGCAAAAATATTCATTTCCCATCACCAATTTCGTTTGCCTCCTTTTTAGATATTATCTTAATTAATTATTATTTTGTTATATTAGCGACGACTCAGGCCGACACTAATGTTTGTGCGATAATTTTCATTTCCCGCCACCAATTTCATTTTCCTCCTTTAAATTTATTGTTTTAATTAATTATTATTTTTATATTAAAAACAAGTACTTTAATAGCGCTTTTAAAGTGCTATTAAACTAAATCTTTTACAATAGCGGTGCAGTTAATAGCGCTTTAAAGAGCTATAAAAAACAAAACAAAGTGCTATTAAATAGAATTTATGGCATAGTGTCTGCTGCCCTGTTTTCTCTTCCAGTGATGGTTTAAACTTCGGGATAGATGAGACAACTCCTCTTTGTCTTTATCAAAATCTTCATAAGAGGAGCATACGCCTAACAAGTCCTTTACTTCAATTTTTTTGCAAAAGTATTTAGCATAAATAAAACTAATGTTCATGAGTGAAGGGGAGCATTCGAATAATTAGCTATACAACAGGAATCCTAGGACTAAAAAAAGGGACATACGTTTAATCATTCCTTCTTCAACACTTAGTGCTCGTGCCCTTCGAGTGCATTTGTTTTGAAAATATTTTGTAAATGTTTTGATTTTCGAGTATAATACTTGGTGTTGACTAAGCGTTTATTTGGACCGAAGCTACTGTTTATGCGAAAATATCATTTCCCCCACCAATTTCGTTTGCCTCCTTTTTGGTTATGGTTTTAAATATTTATATATTTTTTATATTAGCGACAGTTCAGGCCGACGCTACTGTTTATGCAAAAATATTCATTTCCCAACGCCAATTTCATTTGCCTCCTCTTTAGTTATTATTCTAATTAATTGTTATTTTCTTATATTAGCGACGATTTAGGCCGATGCTATTGTTTATTCAAAAATATTCATTTCCCATCACCAATTTCTTTTGCCTCCTTTTTAGTTATTGTTTTAATTAATTATTATTTTCTTATATTAGCGACGGTTCAGGCCGACACTACTATTTGTGCGAAATTTTTTATATCCCCCACCTATTTCATTTTCCTCCATTAAAGTTATTATTTTAATTAATTATTATTTTTATATTAAAAACCAGTACTTTTATAGCGCATTTAAAGTGCTATTAAATAAAATCGTTTACAATAGAGGCGCCGTTAATAGCGCTTTAAAGGGATATCAAAAACAAAAGAAAGTGCTCTTAAATAGCATTTGTGGTGCAGTGTCTGTTGCCCTGTTTTCTCTTCCAGTGTTGGTTTATCCTTCTGGACAGAAGAGACAACGCCTCTTTGTCTTTATCAAAATTTTCATAAGAGGAGCATACGCCTAACTTGTCCTTTTCTTTCATTTTATTGCAAAAGTATTTAGCACGGATAAAACTAAAGTTCATGAGTGAAGGGAAACATTCGAACGATAAGCTATACAACAAGCATCCTAGGACTAAAAAAAGGGACATACGTCTAATCATTCCTTCTTCACAACTTAGTACTCGTGCCTTTCGAGTGCATTTGTTTTTAAAATATCTTGAAAATGGTTTGATTTTCGAGAATAATACTAGGTCTTGACAAAACAATTATTTAGACCGAAGCTTCTGTTTTTGCGAAAATTTTATTTCCCCCCATTACTTTCGCTTGCCTCCTTTTTAGTTATTGTTTTAAATATTTATATATTTTTTATATTAGCGAGGGTTCAGGTCGACGCTATTGTTAATGCAAAAATATTCATTTCCCATCACCAATTTCGTTTGCCTCCTTTTTAGATATTATCTTAATTAATTATTATTTTGTTATATTAGCGACGACTCAGGCCGACACTAATGTTTGTGCGATAATTTTCATTTCCCGCCACCAATTTCATTTTCCTCCTTTAAATTTATTGTTTTAATTAATTATTATTTTTATATTAAAAACAAGTACTTTAATAGCGCTTTTAAAGTGCTATTAAACTAAATCTTTTACAATAGCGGTGCAGTTAATAGCGCTTTAAAGAGCTATAAAAAACAAAATAAAGTGCTATTAAATAGAATTTATGGCGTAGTGTCTGCTGCCCTGTTTTCTCTTCCAGTGATGGTTTAAACTTCGGGATAGATGAGACAACTCCTCTTTGTCTTTATCAGAATCTTCATAAGAGGAGCATACGCCTAACAAGTCCTTTACTTCAATTTTTTTGCAAAAGTATTTAGCATAAATAAAACTAATGTTCATGAGTGAAGGGGAGCATTCGAATAATTAGCTATACAACAGGAATCCTAGGACTAAAAAAAGGGACATACGTTTAATCATTCCTTCTTCAACACTTAGTGCTCGTGCCCTTCGAGTGCATTTGTTTTGAAAATATTTTGTAAATGTTTTGATTTTCGAGTATAATACTTGGTGTTGACTAAGCGTTTATTTGGACCGAAGCTACTGTTTATGCGAAAATATCATTTCCCCCACCAATTTCGTTTGCCTCCTTTTTGGTTATGGTTTTAAATATTTATATATTTTTTATATTAGCGACAGTTCAGGCCGACGCTACTGTTTATGCAAAAATATTCATTTCCCAACGCCAATTTCATTTGCCTCCTCTTTAGTTATTATTCTAATTAATTGTTATTTTCTTATATTAGCGACGATTTAGGCCGATGCTATTGTTTATTCAAAAATATTCATTTCCCATCACCAATTTCTTTTGCCTCCTTTTTAGTTATTGTTTTAATTAATTATTATTTTCTTATATTAGCGACGGTTCAGGCCGACACTACTATTTGTGCGAAATTTTTTATATCCCCCACCTATTTCATTTTCCTCCATTAAAGTTATTATTTTAATTAATTATTATTTTTATATTAAAAACCAGTACTTTTATAGCGCATTTAAAGTGCTATTAAATAAAATCGTTTACAATAGAGGCGCCGTTAATAGCGCTTTAAAGGGATATCAAAAACAAAAGAAAGTGCTCTTAAATAGCATTTGTGGTGTAGTGTCTGTTGCCCTGTTTTCTCTTCCAGTGTTGGTTTATCCTTCTGGACAGAAGAGACAACGCCTCTTTGTCTTTATCAAAATTTTCATAAGAGGAGCATACGCCTAACTTGTCCTTTTCTTTCATTTTATTGCAAAAGTATTTAGCACGGATAAAACTAAAGTTCATGAGTGAAGGGAAACATTCGAACGATAAGCTATACAACAAGCATCCTAGGACTAAAAAAAGGGACATACGTCTAATCATTCCTTCTTCACCACTTAGTGCTCGTGCCTTTCGAGTGCATTTGTTTTTAAAATATCTTGAAAATGGTTTGATTTTCGAGAATAATACTAGGTCTTGACAAAGCAATTATTTAGACCGAAGCTTCTGTTTTTGCGAAAATTTTATTTCCCCCCATTACTTTCGCTTGCCTCCTTTTTAGTTATTGTTTTAAATATTTATATATTTTTTTTATATTAGCGAGGGTTCAGGTCGACGCTATTGTTAATGCAAAAATATTCATTTCCCATCACCAATTTCGTTTGCCTCCTTTTTAGATATTATCTTAATTAATTATTATTTTGTTATATTAGCGACGACTCAGGCCGACACTAATGTTTGTGCGATAATTTTCATTTCCCGCCACCAATTTCATTTTCCTCCTTTAAATTTATTGTTTTAATTAATTATTATTTTTATATTAAAAACAAGTACTTTAATAGCGCTTTTAAAGTGCTATTAAACTAAATCTTTTACAATAGCGATGCAGTTAATAGCGCTTTAAAGAGCTATAAAAAACAAAATAAAGTGCTATTAAATAGAATTTATGGCGTAGTGTCTGCTGCCCTGTTTTCTCTTCCAGTGATGGTTTAAACTTCGGGATAGATGAGACAACTCCTCTTTGTCTTTATCAAAATCTTCATAAGAGGAGCATACGCCTAACAAGTCCTTTACTTCAATTTTTTTGCAAAAGTATTTAGCATAAATAAAACTAATGTTCATGAGTGAAGGGGAGCATTCGAATAATTAGCTATACAACAGGAATCCTAGGACTAAAAAAAGGGACATACGTTTAATAATTCCTTCTTCAACACTTAGTGCTCGTGCCCTTCGAGTGCATTTGTTTTGAAAATATTTTGTAAATGTTTTGATTTTCGAGTATAATACTTGGTGTTGACTAAGCGTTTATTTGGACCGAAGCTACTGTTTATGCGAAAATATCATTTCCCCCACCAATTTCGTTTGCCTCCTTTTTGGTTATGGTTTTAAATATTTATATATTTTTTATATTAGCGACAGTTCAGGCCGACGCTACTGTTTATGCAAAAATATTCATTTCCCAACGCCAATTTCATTTGCCTCCTCTTTAGTTATTATTCTAATTAATTGTTATTTTCTTGTATTAGCGACGATTTAGGCCGATGCTATTGTTTATTCAAAAATATTCATTTCCCATCACCAATTTCTTTTGCCTCCTTTTTAGTTATTGTTTTAATTAATTATTATTTTCTTATATTAGCGACGGTTCAGGCCGACACTACTATTTGTGCGAAATTTTTTATATCCCCCACCTATTTCATTTTCCTCCATTAAAGTTATTATTTTAATTAATTATTATTTTTATATTAAAAACCAGTACTTTTATAGCGCATTTAAAGTGCTATTAAATAAAATCGTTTACAATAGAGGCGCCGTTAATAGCGCTTTAAAGGGATATCAAAAACAAAAGAAAGTGCTCTTAAATAGCATTTGTGGTGTAGTGTCTGTTGCCCTGTTTTCTCTTCCAGTGTTGGTTTATCCTTCTGGACAGAAGAGACAACGCCTCTTTGTCTTTATCAAAATTTTCATAAGAGGAGAATACGCCTAACTTGTCCTTTTCTTTCATTTTATTGCAAAAGTATTTAGCACGGATAAAACTAAAGTTCATGAGTGAAGGGAAACATTCGAACGATAAGCTATACAACAAGCATCCTAGGACTAAAAAAAGGGACATACGTCTAATCATTCCTTCTTCACCACTTAATGCTCGTGCCTTTCGAGTGCATTTGTTTTTAAAATATCTTGAAAATGGTTTGATTTTCGAGAATAATACTAGGTCTTGACAAAGCAATTATTTAGACCGAAGCTTCTGTTTTTGCGAAAATTTTATTTCCCCCCATTACTTTCGCTTGCCTCCTTTTTAGTTATTGTTTTAAATATTTATATATTTTTTTTATATTAGCGAGGGTTCAGGTCGACGCTATTGTTAATGCAAAAATATTCATTTCCCATCACCAATTTCGTTTGCCTCCTTTTTAGATATTATCTTAATTAATTATTATTTTGTTATATTAGCGACGACTCAGGCCGACACTAATGTTTGTGCGATAATTTTCATTTCCCGCCACCAATTTCATTTTCCTCCTTTAAATTTATTGTTTTAATTAATTATTATTTTTATATTAAAAACAAGTACTTTAATAGCGCTTTTAAAGTGCTATTAAACTAAATCTTTTACAATAGCGGTGCAGTTAATAGCGCTTTAAAGAGCTATAAAAAACAAAATAAAGTGCTATTAAATAGAATTTATGGCGTAGTGTCTGCTGCCCTGTTTTCTCTTCCAGTGATGGTTTAAACTTCGGGATAGATGAGACAACTCCTCTTTGTCTTTATCAGAATCTTCATAAGAGGAGCATACGCCTAACAAGTCCTTTACTTCAATTTTTTTGCAAAAGTATTTAGCATAAATAAAACTAATGTTCATGAGTGAAGGGGAGCATTCGAATAATTAGCTATACAACAGGAATCCTAGGACTAAAAAAAGGGACATACGTTTAATCATTCCTTCTTCAACACTTAGTGCTCGTGCCCTTCGAGTGCATTTGTTTTGAAAATATTTTGTAAATGTTTTGATTTTCGAGTATAATACTTGGTGTTGACTAAGCGTTTATTTGGACCGAAGCTTCTGTTTATGCGAAAATATCATTTCCCCCACCAATTTCGTTTGCCTCCTTTTTGGTTATGGTTTTAAATATTTATATATTTTTTATATTAGCGACAGTTCAGGCCGACGCTACTGTTTATGCAAAAATATTCATTTCCCAACGCCAATTTCATTTGCCTCCTCTTTAGTTATTATTCTAATTAATTGTTATTTTCTTATATTAGCGACGATTTAGGCCGATGCTATTGTTTATTCAAAAATATTCATTTCCCATCACCAATTTCTTTTGCCTCCTTTTTAGTTATTGTTTTAATTAATTATAATTTTCTTATATTAGCGACGGTTCAGGCCGACACTATTATTTGTGCGAAATTTTTTATATCCCCCACCTATTTCATTTTCCTCCATTAAAGTTATTATTTTAATTAATTATTATTTTTATATTAAAAACCAGTACTTTTATAGCGCATTTAAAGTGCTATTAAATAAAATCGTTTACAATAGAGGCGCCGTTAATAGCGCTTTAAAGGGATATCAAAAACAAAAGAAAGTGCTCTTAAATAGCATTTGTGGTGTAGTGTCTGTTGCCCTGTTTTCTCTTCCAGTGTTGGTTTATCCTTCTGGACAGAATAGACAACGCCTCTTTGTCTTTATCAAAATTTTCATAAGAGGAGCATACGCCTAACTTGTCCTTTTCTTTCATTTTATTGCAAAAGTATTTAGCACGGATAAAACTAAAGTTCATGAGTGAAGGGAAACATTCGAACGATAAGCTATACAACAAGCATCCTAGGACTAAAAAAAGGGACATACGTCTAATCATTCCTTCTTCACCACTTAGTGCTCGTGCCTTTCGAGTGCATTTGTTTTTAAAATATCTTGAAAATGGTTTGATTTTCGAGAATAATACTAGGTCTTGACAAAGCAATTATTTAGACCGAAGCTTCTGTTTTTGCGAAAATTTTATTTCCCCCCATTACTTTCGCTTGCCTCCTTTTTAGTTATTGTTTTAAATATTTATATATTTTTTTTATATTAGCGAGGGTTCAGGTCGACGCTATTGTTAATGCAAAAATATTCATTTCCCATCACCAATTTCGTTTGCCTCCTTTTTAGATATTATCTTAATTAATTATTATTTTGTTATATTAGCGACGACTCAGGCCGACACTAATGTTTGTGCGATAATTTTCATTTCCCGCCACCAATTTCATTTTCCTCCTTTAAATTTATTGTTTTAATTAATTATTATTTTTATATTAAAAACAAGTACTTTAATAGCGCTTTTAAAGTGCTATTAAACTAAATCTTTTACAATAGCGATGCAGTTAATAGCGCTTTAAAGAGCTATAAAAAACAAAATAAAGTGCTATTAAATAGAATTTATGGCGTAGTGTCTGCTGCCCTGTTTTCTCTTCCAGTGATGGTTTAAACTCCGGGATAGATGAGACAACTCCTCTTTGTCTTTATCAGAATCTTCATAAGAGGAGCATACGCCTAACAAGTCCTTTACTTCAATTTTTTTGCAAAAGTATTTAGCATAAATAAAACTAATGTTCATGAGTGAAGGGGAGCATTCGAATAATTAGCTATACAACAGGAATCCTAGGACTAAAAAAAGGGACATACGTTTAATAATTCCTTCTTCAACACTTAGTGCTCGTGCCCTTCGAGTGCATTTGTTTTGAAAATATTTTGTAAATGTTTTGATTTTCGAGTATAATACTTGGTGTTGACTAAGCGTTTATTTGGACCGAAGCTACTGTTTATGCGAAAATATCATTTCCCCCACCAATTTCGTTTGCCTCCTTTTTGGTTATGGTTTTAAATATTTATATATTTTTTATATTAGCGACAGTTCAGGCCGACGCTACTGTTTATGCAAAAATATTCATTTCCCAACGCCAATTTCATTTTCCTCCTCTTTAGTTATTATTCTAATTAATTGTTATTTTCTTGTATTAGCGACGATTTAGGCCGATGCTATTGTTTATTCAAAAATATTCATTTCCCATCACCAATTTCTTTTGCCTCCTTTTTAGTTATTGTTTTAATTAATTATTATTTTCTTATATTAGCGACGGTTCAGGCCGACACTACTATTTGTGCGAAATTTTTTATATCCCCCACCTATTTCATTTTCCTCCATTAAAGTTATTATTTTAATTAATTATTATTTTTATATTAAAAACCAATACTTTTATAGCGCATTTAAAGTGCTATTAAATAAAATCGTTTACAATAGAGGCGCCGTTAATAGCGCTTTAAAGGGATATCAAAAACAAAAGAAAGTGCTCTTAAATAGCATTTGTGGTGTAGTGTCTGTTGCCCTGTTTTCTCTTCCAGTGTTGGTTTATCCTTCTGGACAGAAGAGACAACGCCTCTTTGTCTTTATCAAAATTTTCATAAGAGGAGCATACGCCTAACTTGTCCTTTTCTTTCATTTTATTGCAAAAGTATTTAGCACGGATAAAACTAAAGTTCATGAGTGAAGGGAAACATTCAAACGATAAGCTATACAACAAGCATCCTAGGACTAAAAAAAGGGACATACGTATAATCATTCCTTCTTCACCACTTAGTGCTCGTGCCTTTCGAGTGCATTTGTTTTTAAAATATCTTGAAAATGGTTTGATTTTCGAGAATAATACTAGGTCTTGACAAAGCAATTATTTAGACCGAAGCTTCTGTTTTTGCGAAAATTTTATTTCCCCCCATTACTTTCGCTTGCCTCCTTTTTAGTTATTGTTTTAAATATTTATATATTTTTTTTATATTAGCGAGGGTTCAGGTCGACGCTATTGTTAATGCAAAAATATTCATTTCCCATCACCAATTTCGTTTGCCTCCTTTTTAGATATTATCTTAATTAATTATTATTTTGTTATATTAGCGACGACTCAGGCCGACACTAATGTTTGTGCGATAATTTTCATTTCCCGCCACCAATTTCATTTTCCTCCTTTAAATTTATTGATTTAATTAATTATTATTTTTATATTAAAAACAAGTACTTTAATAGCGCTTTTAAAGTGCTATTAAACTAAATCTTTTACAATAGCGGTGCAGTTAATAGCGCTTTAAAGAGCTATAAAAAACAAAATAAATTGCTATTAAATAGAATTTATGGCGTAGTGTCTGCTGCCCTGTTTTCTCTTCCAGTGATGGTTTAAACTTCGGGATAGATGAGACAACTCCTCTTTGTCTTTATCAGAATCTTCATAAGAGGAGCATACGCCTAACAAGTCCTTTACTTCAATTTTTTTGCAAAAGTATTTAGCATAAATAAAACTAATGTTCATGAGTGAAGGGGAGCATTCAAATAATTAGCTATACAACAGGAATCCTAGGACTAAAAAAAGGGACATACGTTTAATCATTCCTTCTTCAACACTTAGTGCTCGTGCCCTTCGAGTGCATTTGTTTTGAAAATATTTTGTAAATGTTTTGATTTTCGAGTATAATACTTGGTGTTGACTAAGCGTTTATTTGGACCGAAGCTACTGTTTATGCGAAAATATCATTTCCCCCACCAATTTCGTTTGCCTCCTTTTTGGTTATGGTTTTAAATATTTATATATTTTTTATATTAGCGACAGTTCAGGCCGACGCTACTGTTTATGCAAAAATATTCATTTCCCAACGCCAATTTCATTTGCCTCCTCTTTAGTTATTATTCTAATTAATTGTTATTTTCTTATATTAGCGACGATTTAGGCCGATGCTATTGTTTATTCAAAAATATTCATTTCCCATCACCAATTTCTTTTGCCTCCTTTTTAGTTATTGTTTTAATTAATTATTATTTTCTTATATTAGCGACGGTTCAGGCCGACACTACTATTTGTGCGAAATTTTTTATATCCCCCACCTATTTCATTTTCCTCCATTAAAGTTATTATTTTAATTAATTATTATTTTTATATTAAAAACCAGTACTTTTATAGCGCATTTAAAGTGCTATTAAATAAAATCGTTTACAATAGAGGCGCCGTTAATAGCGCTTTAAAGGGATATCAAAAACAAAAGAAAGTGCTCTTAAATAGCATTTGTGGTGTAGTGTCTGTTGCCCTGTTTTCTCTTCCAGTGTTGGTTTATCCTTCTGGACAGAAGAGACAACGCCTCTTTGTCTTTATCAAAATTTTCATAAGAGGAGCATACGCCTAACTTGTCCTTTTCTTTCATTTTATTTCAAAAGTATTTAGCACGGATAAAACTAAAGTTCATGAGTGAAGGGAAACATTCGAACGATAAGCTATACAACAAGCATCCTAGGACTAAAAAAAGGGACATACGTCTAATCATTCCTTCTTCACAACTTAGTACTCGTGCCTTTCGAGTGCATTTGTTTTTAAAATATCTTGAAAATGGTTTGATTTTCGAGAATAATACTAGGTCTTGACAAAGCAATTATTTAGACCGAAGCTTCTGTTTTTGCGAAAATTTTATTTCCCCCCATTACTTTCGCTTGCCTCCTTTTTAGTTATTGTTTTAAATATTTATATATTTTTTATATTAGCGAGGGTTCAGGTCGACGCTATTGTTAATGCAAAAATATTCATTTCCCATCACCAATTTCGTTTGCCTCCATTTTAGATATTATCTTAATTAATTATTATTTTGTTATATTAGCGACGACTCAGGCCGACACTAATGTTTGTGCGATAATTTTCATTTCCCGCCACCAATTTCATTTTCCTCCTTTAAATTTATTGTTTTAATTAATTATTATTTTTATATTAAAAACAAGTACTTTAATAGCGCTTTTAAAGTGCTATTAAACTAAATCTTTTACAATAGCGGTGCAGTTAATAGCGCTTTAAAGAGCTATAAAAAACAAAATAAAGTGCTATTAAATAGAATTTATGGCGTAGTGTCTGCTGCCCTGTTTTCTCTTCCAGTGATGGTTTAAACTTCGGGATAGATGAGACAACTCCTCTTTGTCTTTATCAGAACCTTCATAAGAGGAGCATACGCCTAACAAGTCCTTTACTTCAATTTTTTTGCAAAAGTATTTAGCATAAATAAAACTAATGTTCATGAGTGAAGGGGAGCATTCGAATAATTAGCTATACAACAGGAATCCTAGGACTAAAAAAAGGGACATACGTTTAATCATTCCTTCTTCAACACTTAGTGCTCGTGCCCTTCGAGTGCATTTGTTTTGAAAATATTTTGTAAATGTTTTGATTTTCGAGTATAATACTTGGTGTTGACTAAGCGTTTATTTGGACCGAAGCTACTGTTCATGCGAAAATATCATTTCCCCCACCAATTTCGTTTGCCTCCTTTTTGGTTATGGTTTTAAATATTTATATATTTTTTATATTAGCGACAGTTCAGGCCGACGCTACTGTTTATGCAAAAATATTCATTTCCCAACGCCAATTTCATTTGCCTCCTCTTTAGTTATTATTCTAATTAATTGTTATTTTCTTATATTAGCGACGATTTAGGCCGATGCTATTGTTTATTCAAAAATATTCATTTCCCATCACCAATTTCTTTTGCCTCCTTTTTAGTTATTGTTTTAATTAATTATTATTTTCTTATATTAGCGACGGTTCTGGCCGACACTACTATTTGTGCGAAATTTTTTATATCCCCCACCTATTTCATTTTCCTCCATTAAAGTTATTATTTTAATTAATTATTATTTTTATATTAAAAACCAGTACTTTTATAGCGCATTTAAAGTGCTATTAAATAAAATCGTTTACAATAGAGGCGCCGTTAATAGCGCTTTAAAGGGATATCAAAAACAAAAGAAAGTGCTCTTAAATAGCATTTGTGGTGTAGTGTCTGTTGCCCTGTTTTCTCTTCCAGTGTTGGTTTATCCTTCTGGACAGAAGAGACAACGCCTCTTTGTCTTTATCAAAATTTTCATAAGAGGAGCATACGCCTAACTTGTCCTTTTCTTTCATTTTATTGCAAAAGTATTTAGCACGGATAAAACTAAAGTTCATGAGTGAAGGGAAACATTCGAACGATAAGCTATACAACAAGCATCCTAGGACTAAAAAAAGGGACATACGTCTAATCATTCCTTCTTCACCACTTAGTGCTCGTGCCTTTCGAGTGCATTTGTTTTTAAAATATCTTGAAAATGGTTTGATTTTCGAGAATAATACTAGGTCTTGACAAAGCAATTATTTAGACCGAAGCTTCTGTTTTTGCGAAAATTTTATTTCCCCCCATTACTTTCGCTTGCCTCCTTTTTAGTTATTGTTTTAAATATTTATATATTTTTTATATTAGCGAGGGTTCAGGTCGACGCTATTGTTAATGCAAAAATATTCATTTCCCATCACCAATATCGTTTTCCTCCTTTTTAGATATTATCTTAATTAATTATTATTTTGTTATATTAGCGACGACTCAGGCCGACACTAATGTTTGTGCGATAATTTTCATTTCCCGCCACCAATTTCATTTTCCTCCTTTAAATTTATTGTTTTAATTAATTATTATTTTTATATTAAAAACAAGTACTTTAATAGCGCTTTTAAAGTGCTATTAAACTAAATCTTTTACAATAGCGGTGCAGTTAATAGCGCTTTAAAGAGCTATAAAAAACAAAATAAAGTGCTATTAAATAGAATTTATGGCGTAGTGTCTGCTGCCCTGTTTTCTCTTCCAGTGATGGTTTAAACTTCGGGATAGATGAGACAACTCCTCTTTGTCTTTATCAGAATCTTCATAAGAGGAGCATACGCCTAACAAGTCCTTTACTTCAATTTTTTTGGAAAAGTATTTAGCATAAATAAAACTAATGTTCATGAGTGAAGGGGAGCATTCGAATAATTAGCTATACAACAGGAATCCTAGGACTAAAAAAAGGGACATACGTTTAATCATTCCTTCTTCAACACTTAGTGCTCGTGCCCTTCGAGTGCATTTATTTTGAAAATATTTTGTAAATGTTTTGATTTTCGAGTATAATACTTGGTGTTGACTAAGCGTTTATTTGGACCGAAGCTACTGTTTATGCGAAAATATCATTTCCCCCACCAATTTCGTTTGCCTCCTTTTTGGTTATGGTTTTAAATATTTATATATTTTTTATATTAGCGACAGTTCAGGCCGACGCTACTGTTTATGCAAAAATATTCATTTCCCAACGCCAATTTCATTTGCCTCCTTTTTAGTTATTATTCTAATTAATTGTTATTTTCTTATATTAGCGACGATTTAGGCCGATGCTATAGTTTATTCAAAAATATTCATTTCCCATCACCAATTTCTTTTGCCTCCTTTTTAGTTATTGTTTTAATTAATTATTATTTTCTTATATTAGCGACGGTTCAGGCCGACACTACTATTTGTGCGAAATTTTTTATAAGCCCCACCTATTTCATTTTCCTCCATTAAAGTTCTTATTTTAATTAATTATTATTTTTATATTAAAAACCAGTACTTTTATAGCGCATTTAAAGTGCTATTAAATAAAATCGTTTACAATAGAGGCTCCGTTAATAGCGCTTTAAAGGGATATCAAAAACAAAAGAAAGTGCTCTTAAATAGCATTTGTGGTGTAGTGTCTGTTGCCCTGTTTTCTCTTCCAGTGTTGGTTTATCCTTCTGGACAGAAGAGACAACGCCTCTTTGTCTTTATCAAAATTTTCATAAGAGGAGCATACGCCTAACTTGTCCTTTTCTTTCATTTTATTGCAAAAGTATTTAGCATGGATAAAACTAAAGTTCATGAGTGAAGGGAAACATCCGAACGATAAGCTATACAACAAGCATCCTAGGACTAAAAAAAGGGACATACGTCTAATCATTCCTTCTTCACCACTTAGTGCTCGTGCCTTTCGAGTGCATTTGTTTTTAAAATATCTTGAAAATGGTTTGATTTTCGAGAATAATACTAGGTCTTGACAAAGCAATTATTTAGACCGAAGCTTCTGTTTTTGCGAAAATTTTATTTCCCCCCATTACTTTCGCTTGCCTCCTTTTTAGTTATTGTTTTAAATATTTATATATTTTTTATATTAGCGAGGGTTCAGGTCGACGCTATTGTTAGAGCAAAAATATTCATTTCCCATCACCAATTTCGTTTGCCTCCTTTTTAGATATTATCTTAATTAATTATTATTTTGTTATATTAGCGACGACTCAGGCCGACACTAATGTTTGTGCGATAATTTTCATTTCCCGCCACCATTTTCATTTTCCTATTTTAAATTTATTGTTTTAATTAATTATTATTTTTATATTAAAGACAAGTACTTTAATAGCGCTTTTAAAGTGCTATTAAACTAAATCTTTTACAATAGCGGTGCAGTTAATAGCGCTTTAAAGAGCTATAAAAAACAAAATAAAGTGCTATTAAATAGAATTTATGGCGTAGTGTCTGCTGCCCTGTTTTCTCTTCCAGTGATGGTTTAAACTTCAGGATAGATGAGACAACTCCTCTTTGTCTTTATCAGAATCTTCATAAGAGGAGCATACGCCTAACAAGTCCTTTACTTCAATTTTTTTGCAAAAGTATTTAGCATAAATAAAACTAATTTTCATGAGTGAAGGGGAGCATTCGAATAATTAGCTATACAACAGGAATCCTAGGACTAAAAAAAGGGACATACGTTTAATCATTCCTTCTTCAACACTTAGTGCTCGTGCCCTTCGAGTGCATTTGTTTTGAAAATATTTTGTAAATGTTTTGATTTTCGAGTATAATACTAGGTGTTAACTAAGCGTTTATTTGGACCGAAGCTACTGTTTATGCGAAAATATCATTTCCCCCACCAATTTCGTTTGCCTCCTTTTTGGTTATGGTTTTAAATATTTATATATTTTTTATATTAGCGACAGTTCAGGCCGACGCTACTGTTTATGCAAAAATATTCATTTCCCAACGCCAATTTCATTTGCCTCCTCTTTAGTTATTATTCTAATTAATTGTTATTTTCTTATATTAGCGACGATTTAGGCCGATGCTATTGTTTATTCAAAAATATTCATTTCCCATCACCAATTTCTTTTGCCTCCTTTTTAGTTATTGTTTTAATTAATTATTATTTTCTTATATTAGCGACGGTTCAGGCCGACACTACTATTTGTGCGAAATTTTTTATATCCCCCACCTATTTCATTTTCCTCCATTAAAGTTATTATTTTAATTAATTATTATTTTTATATTAAAAACCAGTACTTTTATAGCGCATTTAAAGTGCTATTAAATAAAATCGTTTACAATAGAGGCGCCGTTAATAGCGCTTTAAAGGGATATCAAAAACAAAAGAAAGTGCTCTTAAATAGCATTTGTGGTGTAGTGTCTGTTGCCCTGTTTTCTCTTCCAGTGTTGGTTTATCCTTCTGGACAGAAGAGACAACGCCTCTTTGTCTTTATCAAAATTTTCATAAGAGGAGCATACGCCTAACTTGTCCTTTTCTTTCATTTTATTGCAAAAGTATTTAGCACGGATAAAACTAAAGTTCATGAGTGAAGGGAAACATTCGAACGATAAGCTATACAACAAGCATCCTAGGACTAAAAAAAGGGACATACGTCTAATCATTCCTTCTTCACCACTTAGTGCTCGTGCCTTTCGAGTGCATTTGTTTTTAAAATATCTTGAAAATGGTTTGATTTTCGAGAATAATACTAGGTCTTGACAAAGCAATTATTTAGACCGAAGCTTCTGTTTTTGCGAAAATTTTATTTCCCCCCATTACTTTCGCTTGCCTCCTTTTTAGTTATTGTTTTAAATATTTATATATTTTTTATATTAGCGAGGGTTCAGGTCGACGCTATTGTTAATGCAAAAATATTCATTTCCCATCACCAATATCGTTTTCCTCCTTTTTAGATATTATCTTAATTAATTATTATTTTGTTATATTAGCGACGACTCAGGCCGACACTAATGTTTGTGCGATAATTTTCATTTCCCGCCACCAATTTCATTTTCCTCCTTTAAATTTATTGTTTTAATTAAATATTATTTTTATATTAAAAACAAGTACTTTAATAGCGCTTTTAAAGTGCTATTAAACTAAATCTTTTACAATAGCGGTGCAGTTAATAGCGCTTTAAAGAGCTATAAAAAACAAAATAAAGTGCTATTAAATAGAATTTATGGCGTAGTGTCTGCTGCCCTGTTTTCTCTTCCAGTGATGGTTTAAACTTCGGGATAGATGAGACAACTCCTCTTTGTCTTTATCAGAATCTTCATAAGAGGAGCATACGCCTAACAAGTCCTTTACTTCAATTTTTTTGGAAAAGTATTTAGCATAAATAAAACTAATGTTCATGAGTGAAGGGGAGCATTCGAATAATTAGCTATACAACAGGAATCCTAGGACTAAAAAAAGGGACATACGTTTAATCATTCCTTCTTCAACACTTAGTGCTCGTGCCCTTCGAGTGCATTTATTTTGAAAATATTTTGTAAATGTTTTGATTTTCGAGTATAATACTTGGTGTTGACTAAGCGTTTATTTGGACCGAAGCTACTGTTTATGCGAAAATATCATTTCCCCCACCAATTTCGTTTGCCTCCTTTTTGGTTATGGTTTTAAATATTTATATATTTTTTATATTAGCGACAGTTCAGGCCGACGCTACTGTTTATGCAAAAATATTCATTTCCCAACGCCAATTTCATTTGCCTCCTTTTTAGTTATTATTCTAATTAATTGTTATTTTCTTATATTAGCGACGATTTAGGCCGATGCTATAGTTTATTCAAAAATATTCATTTCCCATCACCAATTTCTTTTGCCTCCTTTTTAGTTATTGTTTTAATTAATTATTATTTTCTTATATTAGCGACGGTTCAGGCCGACACTACTATTTGTGCGAAATTTTTTATAAGCCCCACCTATTTCATTTTCCTCCATTAAAGTTCTTATTTTAATTAATTATTATTTTTATATTAAAAACCAGTACTTTTATAGCGCATTTAAAGTGCTATTAAATAAAATCGTTTACAATAGAGGCTCCGTTAATAGCGCTTTAAAGGGATATCAAAAACAAAAGAAAGTGCTCTTAAATAGCATTTGTGGTGTAGTGTCTGTTGCCCTGTTTTCTCTTCCAGTGTTGGTTTATCCTTCTGGACAGAAGAGACAACGCCTCTTTGTCTTTATCAAAATTTTCATAAGAGGAGCATACGCCTAACTTGTCCTTTTCTTTCATTTTATTGCAAAAGTATTTAGCATGGATAAAACTAAAGTTCATGAGTGAAGGGAAACATTCGAACGATAAGCTATACAACAAGCATCCTAGGACTAAAAAAAGGGACATACGTCTAATCATTCCTTCTTCACCACTTAGTGCTCGTGCCTTTCGAGTGCATTTGTTTTTAAAATATCTTGAAAATGGTTTGATTTTCGAGAATAATACTAGGTCTTGACAAAGCAATTATTTAGACCGAAGCTTCTGTTTTTGCGAAAATTTTATTTCCCCCCATTACTTTCGCTTGCCTCCTTTTTAGTTATTGTTTTAAATATTTATATATTTTTTATATTAGCGAGGGTTCAGGTCGACGCTATTGTTAGAGCAAAAATATTCATTTCCCATCACCAATTTCGTTTGCCTCCTTTTTAGATATTATCTTAATTAATTATTATTTTGTTATATTAGCGACGACTCAGGCCGACACTAATGTTTGTGCGATAATTTTCATTTCCCGCCACCATTTTCATTTTCCTATTTTAAATTTATTGTTTTAATTAATTATTATTTTTATATTAAAGACAAGTACTTTAATAGCGCTTTTAAAGTGCTATTAAACTAAATCTTTTACAATAGCGGTGCAGTTAATAGCGCTTTAAAGAGCTATAAAAAACAAAATAAAGTGCTATTAAATAGAATTTATGGCGTAGTGTCTGCTGCCCTGTTTTCTCTTCCAGTGATGGTTTAAACTTCAGGATAGATGAGACAACTCCTCTTTGTCTTTATCAGAATCTTCATAAGAGGAGCATACGCCTAACAAGTCCTTTACTTCAATTTTTTTGCAAAAGTATTTAGCATAAATAAAACTAATTTTCATGAGTGAAGGGGAGCATTCGAATAATTAGCTATACAACAGGAATCCTAGGACTAAAAAAAGGGACATACGTTTAATCATTCCTTCTTCAACACTTAGTGCTCGTGCCCTTCGAGTGCATTTGTTTTGAAAATATTTTGTAAATGTTTTGATTTTCGAGTATAATACTAGGTGTTAACTAAGCGTTTATTTGGACCGAAGCTACTGTTTATGCGAAAATATCATTTCCCCCACCAATTTCGTTTGCCTCCTTTTTGGTTATGGTTTTAAATATTTATATATTTTTTATATTAGCGACAGTTCAGGCCGACGCTACTGTTTATGCAAAAATATTCATTTCCCAACGCCAATTTCATTTGCCTCCTCTTTAGTTATTATTCTAATTAATTGTTATTTTCTTATATTAGCGACGATTTAGGCCGATGCTATTGTTTATTCAAAAATATTCATTTCCCATCACCAATTTCTTTTGCCTCCTTTTTAGTTATTGTTTTAATTAATTATTATTTTCTTATATTAGCGACGGTTCAGGCCGACACTACTATTTGTGCGAAATTTTTTATATCCCCCACCTATTTCATTTTCCTCCATTAAAGTTATTATTTTAATTAATTATTATTTTTATATTAAAAACCAGTACTTTTATAGCGCATTTAAAGTGCTATTAAATAAAATCGTTTACAATAGAGGTGCCGTTAATAGCGCTTTAAAGGGATATCAAAAACAAAAGAAAGTGCTCTTAAATAGCATTTGTGGTGTAGTGTCTGTTGCCCTGTTTTCTCTTCCAGTGTTGGTTTATCCTTCTGGACAGAAGAGACAACGCCTCTTTGTCTTTATCAAAATTTTCATAAGAGGAGCATACGCCTAACTTGTCCTTTTCTTTCATTTTATTGCAAAAGTATTTAGCACGGATAAAACTAAAGTTCATGAGTGAAGGGAAACATTCGAACGATAAGCTATACAACAAGCATCCTTGGACTAAAAAAAGGGACATACGTCTAATCATTCCTTCTTCACCACTTAGTGCTCGTGCCTTTCGAGTGCATTTGTTTTTAAAATATCTTGAAAATGGTTTGATTTTCGAGAATAATACTAGGTCTTGACAAAGCAATTATTTAGACCGAAGCTTCTGTTTTTGCGAAAATTTTATTTCCCCCCATTACTTTCGCTTGCCTCCTTTTTAGTTATTGTTTTAAATATTTATATATTTTTTATATTAGCGAGGGTTCAGGTCGACGCTATTGTTAGAGCAAAAATATTCATTTCCCATCACCAATTTCGTTTGCCTCCTTTTTAGATATTATCTTAATTAATTATTATTTTGTTATATTAGCGACGAATCAGGCCGACACTAATGTTTGTGCGATAATTTTCATTTCCCGCCACCAATTTCATTTTCCTCCTTTAAATTTATTGTTTTAATTAATTATTATTTTTATATTAAAAACAAGTACTTTAATAGCGCTTTTAAAGTGCTATTAAACTAAATCTTTTACAATAGCGGTGCAGTTAATAGTGCTTTAAAGAGCTATAAAAAACAAAATAAAGTGCTATTAAATAGAATTTATGGCGTAGTGTCTGCTGCCCTGTTTTCTCTTCCAGTGATGGTTTAAACTTCGGGATAGATGAGACAACTCCTCTTTGTCTTTATCAGAATCTTCATAAGAGGAGCATACGCCTAACAAGTCCTTTACTTCAATTTTTTTGCAAAAGTATTTAGCATAAATAAAACTAATGTTCATGAGTGAAGGGGAGCATTCGAATAATTAGCTATACAATAGGAATCCTAGGACTAAAAAAAGGGACATACGTTTAATCATTCCTTCTTCAACACTTAGTGCTCGTGCCCTTCGAGTGCATTTGTTTTGAAAATATTTTGTAAATGTTTTGATTTTCGAGTATAATACTTGGTGTTGACTAAGCGTTTATTTGGACCGAAGCTACTGTTTATGCGAAAATATCATTTCCCCCACCAATTTCGTTTGCCTCCTTTTTGGTTATGGTTTTAAATATTTATATATTTTTTATATTAGCGACAGTTCAGGCCGACGCTACTGTTTATGCAAAAATATTCATTTCCCAACTCCAATTTCATTTGCCTCCTCTTTAGTTATTATTCTAATTAATTGTTATTTTCTTATATTAGCGACGATTTAGGCCGATGCTATTGTTTATTCAAAAATATTCATTTCCCATCACCAATTTCTTTTGCCTCCTTTTTAGTTATTGTTTTAATTAATTATTATTTTCTTATATTAGCGACGGTTCAGGCCGACACTACTATTTGTGCGAAATTTTTTATATCCCCCACCTATTTCATTTTCCTCCATTAAAGTTATTATTTTAATTAATTATTATTTTTATATTAAAAACCAGTACTTTTATAGCGCATTTAAAGTGCTATTAAATAAAATCGTTTACAATAGAGGCGCCGTTAATAGCGCTTTAAAGGGATATCAAAAACAAAAGAAAGTGCTCTTAAATAGCATTTGTGGTGTAGTGTCTGTTGCCCTGTTTTCTCTTCCAGTGTTGGTTTATCCTTCTGGACAGAAGAGACAACGCCTCTTTGTCTTTATCAAAATTTTCATAAGAGGAGCATACGCCTAACTTGTCCTTTTCTTTCATTTTATTGCAAAAGTATTTAGCACGGATAAAACTAAAGTTCATGAGTGAAGGGAAACATTCGAACGATAAGCTATACAACAAGCATCCTAGGACTAAAAAAAGAGACATACGTCTAAATATTCCTTCTTCACCACTTAGTGCTCGTGCCTTTCGAGTGCATTTGTTTTTAAAATATCTTGAAAATGGTTTGATTTTCGAGAATAATACTAGGTCTTGACAAAGCAATTATTTAGACCGAAGCTTCTGTTTTTGCGAAAATTTTATTTCCCCCCATTACTTTCGCTTGCCTCCTTTTTAGTTATTGTTTTAAATATTTATATATTTCTTATATTAGCGAGGGTTCAGGTCGACGCTATTGTTAATGCAAAAATATTCATTTCCCATCACCAATTTCGTTTGCCTCCTTTTTAGATATTATCTTAATTAATTATTATTTTGTTATATTAGCGACGACTCAGGCCGACACTAATGTTTGTGCGATAATTTTCATTTCCCGCCACCAATTTCATTTTCCTCCTTTAAATTTATTATTTTAATTAATTATTATTTTTATATTAAAAACAAGTACTTTAATAGCGCTTTTAAAGTGCTATTAAACTAAATCTTGTACAATAGCGGTGCAGTTAATAGCGCTTTAAAGAGCTATAAAAAACAAAATAAAGTGCTATTAAATAGAATTTATGGCGTAGTGTCTGCTGCCCTGTTTTCTCTTCCAGTGATGGTTTAAACTTCGGGATAGATGAGACAACTCCTCTTTGTCTTTATCAGAATCTTCATAAGAGGAGCATACGCCTAACAAGTCCTTTACTTCAATTTTTTTGCAAAAGTATTTAGCATAAATAAAACTAATGTTCATGAGTGAAGTGGAGCATTCGAATAATTAGCTATACAACAGGAATCCTAGGACTAAAAAAAGGGACATACGTTTAATCATTCCTTTTTCAACACTTAGTGCTCGTGCCCTTCGAGTGCATTTGTTTTTAAAATATTTTGTAAATGTTTTGATTTTCGAGTATAATACTTGGTGTTGACTAAGCGTTTATTTGGACCGAAGCTACTGTTTATGCGAAAATATCATTTCCCCCACAGATTTCGTTTGCCTCCTTTTTGGTTATGGTTTTAAATATTTATATATTTTTTATATTAGCGACAGTTCAGGCCGACGCTACTGTTTATGCAAAAATATTCATTTCCCAACGCCAATTTCATTTGCCTCCTCTTTAGTTATTATTCTAATTAATTGTTATTTTCTTATATTAGCGACGATTTAGGCCGATGCTATTGTTTATTCAAAAATATTCATTTCCCATCACCAATTTCTTTTGCCTCCTTTTTAGTTATTGTTTTAATTAATTAGTATTTTCTTATATTAGCGACGGTTCAGGCCGACACTACTATTTGTGCGAAATTTTTTATATCCCCCACCTATTTCATTTTCCTCCATTAAAGTTATTATTTTAATTAATTATTATTTTTATATTAAAAACCAGTACTTTTATAGCGCATTTAAAGTGCTATTAAATAAAATCGTTTACAATAGAGGCGCCGTTAATAGCGCTTTAAAGGGATATCAAAAACAAAAGAAAGTGCTCTTAAATAGCATTTGTGGTGTAGTGTCTGTTGCCCTGTTTTCTCATCCAGTGTTGGTTTATCCTTCTGGACAGAAGAGACAACGCCTCTTTGTCTTTATCAAAATTTTCATAAGAGGAGCATACGCCTAACTTGTCCTTTTCTTTCATTTTATTGCAAAAGTATTTAGCACGGATAAAACTAAAGTTCATGAGTGAAGGGAAACATTCGAACGATAAGCTATACAACAAGCATCCTAGGACTAAAAAAAGAGACATACGTCTAATCATTCCTTCTTCACCACTTAGTGCTCGTGCCTTTCGAGTGCATTTGTTTTTAAAATATCTTGAAAATGGTTTGATTTTCGAGAATAATACTAGGTCTTGACAAATCAATTATTTAGACCAAAGCTTCTGTTTTTGCGAAAATTTTATTTCCCACCATTACTTTTGCTTGCCTCCTTTTTAGTTATTGTTTTAAATATTTATATATTTTTTATATTAGCGAGGGTTCAGTTCGACGCTATTGTTAATGCAAAAATATTCATTTCCCATCACCAATTTCGTTTGCCTCCTTTTTAGATATTATCTTAATTAATTATTATTTTGTTATATTAGCGACGACTCAGGCCGACACTAATGTTTGTGCGATAATTTTCATTTCCCGCCACCAATTTCATTTTCCTCCTTTAAATTTATTATTTTAATTAATTATTATTTTTATATTAAAAACAAGTACTTTAATAGCGCTTTTAAAGTGCTATTAAACTAAATCTTGTACAATAGCGGTGCAGTTAATAGCGCTTTAAAGAGCTATAAAAAACAAAATAAAGTGCTATTAAATAGAATTTATGGCGTAGTGTCTGCTGCCCTGTTTTCTCTTCCAGTGATGGTTTAAACTTCGGGATAGATGAGACAACTCCTCTTTGTCTTTATCAGAATCTTCATAAGAGGAGCATACGCCTAACAAGTCCTTTACTTCAATTTTTTTGCAAAAGTATTTAGCATAAATAAAACTAATGTTCATGAGTGAAGGGGAGCATTCGAATAATTAGCTATACAACAGGAATCCTAGGACTAAAAAAAGGGACATACGTTTAATCATTCCTTCTTCAACACTTAGTGCTCGTGCCCTTCGAGTGCATTTGTTTTTAAAATATTTTGTAAATGTTTTGATTTTCGAGTATAATACTTGGTGTTGACTAAGCGTTTATTTGGACCGAAGCTACTGTTTATGCGAAAATATCATTTCCCCCACCAATTTCGTTTGCCTCCTTTTTGGTTATGGTTTTAAATATTTATATATTTTTTATATTAGCGACAGTTCAGGCCGACGCTACTGTTTATGCAAAAATATTCATTTCCCAACGCCAATTTCATTTGCCTCCTCTTTAGTTATTATTCTAATTAATTGTTATTTTCTTGTATTAGCGACGATTTAGGCCGATGCTATTGTTTATTCAAAAATATTCATTTCCCATCACCAATTTCTTTTGCCTCCTTTTTAGTTATTGTTTTAATTAATTAGTATTTTCTTATATTAGCGACGGTTCAGGCCGACACTACTATTTGTGCGAAATTTTTTATATCCCCCACCTATTTCATTTTCCTCCATTAAAGTTATTATTTTAATTAATTATTATTTTTATATTAAAAACCAGTACTTTTATAGCGCATTTAAAGTGCTATTAAATAAAATCGTTTACAATAGAGGCGCCGTTAATAGCGCTTTAAAGGGATATCAAAAACAAAAGAAAGTGCTCTTAAATAGCATTTGTGGTGTAGTGTCTGTTGCCCTGTTTTCTCTTCCAGTGTTGGTTTATCCTTCTGGACAGAAGAGACAACGCCTCTTTGTCTTTATCAAAATTTTCATAAGAGGAGCATACGCCTAACTTGTCCTTTTCTTTCATTTTATTGCAAAAGTATTTAGCACGGATAAAACTAAAGTTCATGAGTGAAGGGAAACATTCGAACGATAAGCTATACAAAAAGCATCCTAGGACTAAAAAAAGGGACATACGTCTAATCATTCCTTCTTCACAACTTAGTACTCGTGCCTTTCGAGTGCATTTGTTTTTAAAATATCTTGAAAATGGTTTGATTTTCGAGAATAATACTAGGTCTTGACAAAGCAATTATTTAGACCGAAGCTTCTGTTTTTGCGAAAATTTTATTTCCCCGCATTACTTTCGCTTGCCTCCTTTTTAGTTATTGTTTTAAATATTTATATATTTTTTATATTAGCGAGGGTTCAGGTTGACGCTATTGTTAATGCAAAAATATTCATTTCCCATCACCAATTTCGTTTGCCTCCTTTTTAGATATTATCTTAATTAATTATTATTTTGTTATATTAGCGACGACTCAGGCCGACACTAATGTTTGTGCGATAATTTTCATTTCCCGCCACCAATTTCATTTTCCTCCTTTAAATTTATTGTTTTAATTAATTATTATTTTTATATTAAAAACAAGTACTTTAATAGCGCTTTTAAAGTGCTATTAAACTAAATCTTTTACAATAGCGGTGCAGTTAATAGCGCTTTAAAGAGCTATAAAAAACAAAATAAAGTGCTATTAAATAGAATTTATGGCGTAGTGTCTGCTGCCCTGTTTTCTCTTCCAGTGATGGTTTAAACTTCGGGATAGATGAGACAACTCCTCTTTGTCTTTATCAGAACCGTCATAAGAGGAGCATACGCCTAACAAGTCCTTTACTTCAATTTTTTTGCAAAAGTATTTAGCATAAATAAAACTAATGTTCATGAGTGAAGGGGAGCATTCGAATAATTAGCTATACAACAGGAATCCTAGGACTAAAAAAACGGACATACGTTTAATCATTCCTTCTTCAACACTTAGTGCTCGTGCCCTTCGAGTGCATTTGTTTTGAAAATATTTTGTAAATGTTTTGATTTTCGAGTATAATACTTGGTGTTGACTAAGCGTTTATTTGGACCGAAGCTACTGTTTATGCGAAAATATCATTTCCCCCACCAATTTCGTTTGCCTCCTTTTTGGTTATGGTTTTAAATATTTATATATTTTTTATATTAGCGACAGTTCAGGCCGACGCTACTGTTTATGCAAAAATATTCATTTCCCAACGCCAATTTCATTTGCCTCCTCTTTAGTTATTATTCTAATTAATTGTTATTTTCTTGTATTAGCGACGATTTAGGCCGATGCTATTGTTTATTCAAAAATATTCATTTCCCATCACCAATTTCTTTTGCCTCCTTTTTAGTTATTGTTTTAATTAATTAGTATTTTCTTATATTAGCGACGGTTCAGGCCGACACTACTATTTGTGCGAAATTTTTTATATCCCCCACCTATTTCATTTTCCTCCATTAAAGTTATTATTTTAATTAATTATTATTTTTATATTAAAAACCAGTACTTTTATAGCGCATTTAAAGTGCTATTAAATAAAATCGTTTACAATAGAGGCGCCGTTAATAGCGCTTTAAAGGGATATCAAAAACAAAAGAAAGTGCTCTTAAATAGCATTTGTGGTGTAGTGTCTGTTGCCCTGTTTTCTCTTCCAGTGTTGGTTTATCCTTCTGGACAGAAGAGACAACGCCTCTTTGTCTTTATCAAAATTTTCATAAGAGGAGCATACGCCTAACTTGTCCTTTTCTTTCATTTTATTGCAAAAGTATTTAGCACGGATAAAACTAAAGTTCATGAGTGAAGGGAAACATTCGAACGATAAGCTATACAAAAAGCATCCTAGGACTAAAAAAAGGGACATACGTCTAATCATTCCTTCTTCACAACTTAGTACTCGTGCCTTTCGAGTGCATTTGTTTTTAAAATATCTTGAAAATGGTTTGATTTTCGAGAATAATACTAGGTCTTGACAAAGCAATTATTTAGACCGAAGCTTCTGTTTTTGCGAAAATTTTATTTCCCCGCATTACTTTCGCTTGCCTCCTTTTTAGTTATTGTTTTAAATATTTATATATTTTTTATATTAGCGAGGGTTCAGGTTGACGCTATTGTTAATGCAAAAATATTCATTTCCCATCACCAATTTCGTTTGCCTCCTTTTTAGATATTATCTTAATTAATTATTATTTTGTTATATTAGCGACGACTCAGGCCGACACTAATGTTTGTGCGATAATTTTCATTTCCCGCCACCAATTTCATTTTCCTCCTTTAAATTTATTGTTTTAATTAATTATTATTTTTATATTAAAAACAAGTACTTTAATAGCGCTTTTAAAGTGCTATTAAACTAAATCTTTTACAATAGCGGTGCAGTTAATAGCGCTTTAAAGAGCTATAAAAAACAAAATAAAGTGCTATTAAATAGAATTTATGGCGTAGTGTCTGCTGCCCTGTTTTCTCTTCCAGTGATGGTTTAAACTTCGGGATAGATGAGACAACTCCTCTTTGTCTTTATCAGAACCGTCATAAGAGGAGCATACGCCTAACAAGTCCTTTACTTCAATTTTTTTGCAAAAGTATTTAGCATAAATAAAACTAATGTTCATGAGTGAAGGGGAGCATTCGAATAATTAGCTATACAACAGGAATCCTAGGACTAAAAAAACGGACATACGTTTAATCATTCCTTCTTCAACACTTAGTGCTCGTGCCCTTCGAGTGCATTTGTTTTGAAAATATTTTGTAAATGTTTTGATTTTCGAGTATAATACTTGGTGTTGACTAAGCGTTTATTTGGACCGAAGCTACTGTTTATGCGAAAATATCATTTCCCCCACCAATTTCGTTTGCCTCCTTTTTGGTTATGGTTTTAAATATTTATATATTTTTTATATTAGCGACAGTTCAGGCCGACGCTACTGTTTATGCAAAAATATTCATTTCCCAACGCCAATTTCATTTGCCTCCTTTTTAGTTATTATTCTAATTAATTGTTATTTTCTTATATTAGCGACGATTTAGGCCGATGCTATTGTTTATTCAAAAATATTCATTTCCCATCACCAATTTCTTTTGCCTCCTTTTTAGTTATTGTTTTAATTAATTATTATTTTCTTATATTAGCGACGGTTCAGGCCGACACTACTATTTGTGCGAAATTTTTTATATCCCCCACCTATTTCATTTTCCTCCATTAAAGTTATTATTTTAATTAATTATTATTTTTATATTAAAAACCAGTACTTTTATAGCGCATTTAAAGTGCTATTAAATAAAATCGTTTACAATAGAGGCGCCGTTAATAGCACTTTAAAGGGATATCAAAAACAAAAGAAAGTGCTCTTAAATAGCATTTGTGGTGTAGTGTCTGTTGCCCTGTTTTCTCTTCCAGTGTTGGTTTATCCTTCTGGACAGAAGAGACAACGCCTCTTTGTCTTTATCAAAATTTTCATAAGAGGAGCATACGCCTAACTTGTCCTTTTCTTTCATTTTATTGCAAAAGTATTTAGCACGGATAAAACTAAAGTTCATGAGTGAAGGGAAACATTCGAACGATAAGCTATACAACAAGCATCCTAGGACTAAAAAAAGAGACATACGTCTAATCATTCCTTCTTCACCACTTAGTGCTCGTGCCTTTCGAGTGCATTTGTTTTTAAAATATCTTGAAAATGGTTTGATTTTCGAGAATAATACTAGGTCTTGACAAATCAATTATTTAGACCAAAGCTTCTGTTTTTGCGAAAATTTTATTTCCCACCATTACTTTCGCTTGCCTCCTTTTTAGTTATTGTTTTAAATATTTATATATTTTTTATATTAGCGAGGGTTCAGTTCGACGCTATTGTTAATGCAAAAATATTCATTTCCCATCACCAATTTCGTTTGCCTCCTTTTTAGATATTATCTTAATTAATTATTATTTTGTTATATTAGCGACGACTCAGGCCGACACTAATGTTTGTGCGATAATTTTCATTTCCCGCCACCAATTTCATTTTCCTCCTTTAAATTTATTATTTTAATTAATTATTATTTTTATATTAAAAACAAGTACTTTAATAGCGCTTTTAAAGTGCTATTAAACTAAATCTTGTACAATAGCGGTGCAGTTAATAGCGCTTTAAAGAGCTATAAAAAACAAAATAAAGTGCTATTAAATAGAATTTATGGCGTAGTGTCTGCTGCCCTGTTTTCTCTTCCAGTGATGGTTTAAACTTCGGGATAGATGAGACAACTCCTCTTTGTCTTTATCAGAATCTTCATAAGAGGAGCATACGCCTAACAAGTCCTTTACTTCAATTTTTTTGCAAAAGTATTTAGCATAAATAAAACTAATGTTCATGAGTGAAGGGGAGCATTCGAATAATTAGCTATACAACAGGAATCCTAGGACTAAAAAAAGGGACATACGTTTAATCATTCCTTCTTCAACACTTAGTGCTCGTGCCCTTCGAGTGCATTTGTTTTTAAAATATTTTGTAAATGTTTTGATTTTCGAGTATAATACTTGGTGTTGACTAAGCGTTTATTTGGACCGAAGCTACTGTTTATGCGAAAATATCATTTCCCCCACCAATTTCGTTTGCCTCCTTTTTGGTTATGGTTTTAAATATTTATATATTTTTTATATTAGCGACAGTTCAGGCCGACGCTACTGTTTATGCAAAAATATTCATTTCCCAACGCCAATTTCATTTGCCTCCTCTTTAGTTATTATTCTAATTAATTGTTATTTTCTTGTATTAGCGACGATTTAGGCCGATGCTATTGTTTATTCAAAAATATTCATTTCCCATCGCCAATTTCTTTTGCCTCCTTTTTAGTTATTGTTTTAATTAATTAGTATTTTCTTATATTAGCGACGGTTCAGGCCGACACTACTATTTGTGCGAAATTTTTTATATCCCCCACCTATTTCATTTTCCTCCATTAAAGTTATTATTTTAATTAATTATTATTTTTATATTAAAAACCAGTACTTTTATAGCGCATTTAAAGTGCTATTAAATAAAATCGTTTACAATAGAGGCGCCGTTAATAGCGCTTTAAAGGGATATCAAAAACAAAAGAAAGTGCTCTTAAATAGCATTTGTGGTGTAGTGTCTGTTGCCCTGTTTTCTCTTCCAGTGTTGGTTTATCCTTCTGGACAAAAGAGACAACGCCTCTTTGTCTTTATCAAAATTTTCATAAGAGGAGCATACGCCTAACTTGTCCTTTTCTTTCATTTTATTGCAAAAGTATTTAGCACGGATAAAACTAAAGTTCATGAGTGAAGGGAAACATTCGAACGATAAGCTATACAAAAAGCATCCTAGGACTAAAAAAAGGGACATACGTCTAATCATTCCTTCTTCACAACTTAGTACTCGTGCCTTTCGAGTGCATTTGTTTTTAAAATATCTTGAAAATGGTTTGATTTTCGAGAATAATACTAGGTCTTGACAAAGCAATTATTTAGACCGAAGCTTCTGTTTTTGCGAAAATTTTATTTCCCCGCATTACTTTCGCTTGCCTCCTTTTTAGTTATTGTTTTAAATATTTATATATTTTTTATATTAGCGAGGGTTCAGGTTGACGCTATTGTTAATGCAAAAATATTCATTTCCCATCACCAATTTCGTTTGCCTCCTTTTTAGATATTATCTTAATTAATTATTATTTTGTTATATTAGCGACGACTCAGGCCGACACTAATGTTTGTGCGATAATTTTCATTTCCCGCCACCAATTTCATTTTCCTCCTTTAAATTTATTGTTTTAATTAATTATTATTTTTATATTAAAAACAAGTACTTTAATAGCGCTTTTAAAGTGCTATTAAACTAAATCTTTTACAATAGCGGTGCAGTTAATAGCGCTTTAAAGAGCTATAAAAAACAAAATAAAGTGCTATTAAATAGAATTTATGGCGTAGTGTCTGCTGCCCTGTTTTCTCTTCCAGTGATGGTTTAAACTTCGGGATAGATGAGACAACTCCTCTTTGTCTTTATCAGAACCGTCATAAGAGGAGCATACGCCTAACAAGTCCTTTACTTCAATTTTTTTGCAAAAGTATTTAGCATAAATAAAACTAATGTTCATGAGTGAAGGGGAGCATTCGAATAATTAGCTATACAACAGGAATCCTAGGACTAAAAAAACGGACATACGTTTAATCATTCCTTCTTCAACACTTAGTGCTCGTGCCCTTCGAGTGCATTTGTTTTGAAAATATTTTGTAAATGTTTTGATTTTCGAGTATAATACTTGGTGTTGACTAAGCGTTTATTTGGACCGAAGCTACTGTTTATGCGAAAATATCATTTCCCCCACCAATTTCGTTTGCCTCCTTTTTGGTTATGGTTTTAAATATTTATATATTTTTTATATTAGCGACAGTTCAGGCCGACGCTACTGTTTATGCAAAAATATTCATTTCCCAACGCCAATTTCATTTGCCTCCTTTTTAGTTATTATTCTAATTAATTGTTATTTTCTTATATTAGCGACGATTTAGGCCGATGCTATTGTTTATTCAAAAATATTCATTTCCCATCACCAATTTCTTTTGCCTCCTTTTTAGTTATTGTTTTAATTAATTATTATTTTCTTATATTAGCGACGGTTCAGGCCGACACTACTATTTGTGCGAAATTTTTTATATCCCCCACCTATTTCATTTTCCTCCATTAAAGTTATTATTTTAATTAATTATTATTTTTATATTAAAAACCAGTACTTTTATAGCGCATTTAAAGTGCTATTAAATAAAATCGTTTACAATAGAGGCGCCGTTAATAGCACTTTAAAGGGATATCAAAAACAAAAGAAAGTGCTCTTAAATAGCATTTGTGGTGTAGTGTCTGTTGCCCTGTTTTCTCTTCCAGTGTTGGTTTATCCTTCTGGACAGAAGAGACAACGCCTCTTTGTCTTTATCAAAATTTTCATAAGAGGAGCATACGCCTAACTTGTCCTTTTCTTTCATTTTATTGCAAAAGTATTTAGCACGGATAAAACTAAAGTTCATGAGTGAAGGGAAACATTCGAACGATAAGCTATACAACAAGCATCCTAGGACTAAAAAAAGGGACATACGTCTAATCATTCCTTCTTCACCACTTAGTGCTCGTGCCTTTCGAGTGCATTTGTTTTTAAAATATCTTGAAAATGGTTTGATTTTCGAGAATAATACTAGGTCTTGACAAAGCAATTATTTAGACCGAAGCTTCTGTTTTTGCGAAAATTTTATTTCCCCCCATTACTTTCGCTTGCCTCCTTTTTAGTTATTGTTTTAAATATTTATATATTTTTTATATTAGTGAGGGTTCAGGTCGACGCTATTGTTAATGCAAAAATATTCATTTCCCATCACCAATTTCGTTTGCCTCCTTTTTAGATATTATCTTAATTAATTATTATTTTGTTATATTAGCGACGACTCAGGCCGACACTAATGTTTGTGCGATAATTTTCATTTCCCGCCACCAATTTCATTTTCCTCCTTTAAATTTATTGTTTTAATTAATTATTATTTTTATATTAAAAACAAGTACTTTAATAGCGCTTTTAAAGTGCTATTAAACTAAATCTTTTACAATAGCGGTGCAGTTAATAGCGCTTTAAAGAGCTATAAAAAACAAAATAAAGTGCTATTAAATAGAATTTATGGCGTAGTGTCTGCTGCCCTGTTTTCTCTTCTAGTGATGGTTTAAACTTCGGGATAGATGAGACAACTCCTCTTTGTCTTTATCAGAACCTTCATAAGAGGAGCATACGCCTAACAAGTCCTTTAATTCAATTTTTTTGCAAAAGTATTTAGCATAAATAAAACTAATGTTCATGAGTGAATAGGAGCATTCTAATAATTAGCTATACAACAGGAATCCTAGGACTAAAAAAAGGGACATACGTTTAATCATTCCTTCTTCAACACTTAGTGCTCGTGCCCTTCGAGTGCATTTGTTTTGAAAATATTTTGTAAATGTTTGGATTTTCGAGTATAATACTTGGTGTTGACTAAGCGTTTATTTGGACCGAAGCTACTGTTTATGCGAAAATATCATTTCCCCTACCAATTTCGTTTGCCTCCTTTTTGGTTATGGTTTTAAATATTTATATATTTTTTATATTAGCGACAGTTCAGGCCGACGCTATTGTTTATGCAAAAATATTCATTTCCCAACGCCAATTTCATTTGCCTCCTTTTTAGTTATTATTCTAATTAATTGTTATTTTCTTATATTAGCGACGATTTAGGCCGATGCTATTGTTTATTCAAAAATATTCATTTCCCATCACCAATTTCTTTTGCCTCCTTTTTAGTTATTGTTTTAATTAATTATTATTTTCTTATATTAGCGACGGTTCAGGCCGACACTACTATTTGTGCGAAATTTTTTATATCCCCCACCTATTTCATTTTCCTCCATTAAAGTTATTATTTTAATTAATTATTATTTTTATATTAAAAACCAGTACTTTTATAGCGCATTTAAAGTGCTATTAAATAAAATCGTTTACAATAGAGGCGCCGTTAATAGCGCTTTAAAGGGATATCAAAAACAAAAGAAAGTGCTCTTAAATAGCATTTGTGGTGTAGTGTCTGTTGCCCTGTTTTCTCTTCCAGTGTTGGTTTATCCTTCTGGACAGAAGAGACAACGCCTCTTTGTCTTTATCAAAATTTTCATAAGAGGAGCATACGCCTAACTTGTCCTTTTCTTTCATTTTATTGCAAAAGTATTTAGCACGGATAAAACTAAAGTTCATGAGTGAAGGGAAACATTCGAACGATAAGCTATACAACAAGCATCCTAGGACTAAAAAAAGGGACATACGTCTAATCATTCCTTCTTCACCACTTAGTGCTCGTGCCTTTCGAGTGCATTTGTTTTTAAAATATCTTGAAAATGGTTTGATTTTCGAGAATAATACTAGGTCTTGACAAAGCAATTATTTAGACCGAAGCTTCTGTTTTTGCGAAAATTTTATTTCCCCCCATTACTTTCGCTTGCCTCCTTTTTAGTTATTGTTTTAAATATTTATATATTTTTTATATTAGCGAGGGTTCAGGTCGACGCTATTGTTAATGCAAAAATATTCATTTCCCATCACCAATTTCGTTTGCCTCATTTTTAGATATTATCTTAATTAATTATTATTTTGTTATATTAGCGACGACTCAGGCCGACACTAATGTTTGTGCGATAATTTTCATTTCCCGCCACCAATTTCATTTTCCTCCTTTAAATTTATTGTTTTAATTAATTATTATTTTTATATTAAAAACAAGTACTTTAATAGCGCTTTTAAAGTGCTATTAAACTAAATCTTTTACAATAGCAGTGCAGTTAATAGCGCTTTAAAAGCTATAAAAAAAATAAAGTGCTATTAAATAGAATTTATGGCGTAGTGTCTGCTGCCCTGTTTTCTCTTCCAGTGATGGTTTAAACTTCGGGATAGATGAGACAACTCCTCTTTGTCTTTATCAGAATCTTCATAAGAGGAGCATACGCCTAACAAGTCCTTTACTTCAATTTTTTTGCAAAAGTATTTAGCATAAATAAAACTAATGTTCATGAGTGAAGGGGAGCATTCGAATAATTAGCTATACAACAGGAATCCTAGGACTAAAAAAAGGGACATACGTTTAATCATTCCTTCTTCAACACTTAGTGCTCGTGCCCTTCGAGTGCATTTGTTTTGAAAATATTTTGTAAATGTTTTGATTTTCGAGTATAATACTTGGTGTTGACTAAGCGTTTATTTGGACCGAAGCTACTGTTTATGCGAAAATATCATTTCCCCCACCAATTTCGTTTGCCTCCTTTTTGGTTATGGTTTTAAATATTTATATATTTTTTATATTAGCGACAGTTCAGGCCGACGCTACTGTTTATGCAAAAATATTCATTTCCCAACGCCAATTTCATTTGCCTCCTTTTTAGTTATTATTCTAATTAATTGTTATTTTCTTATATTAGCGACGATTTAGGCCGATGCTATTGTTTATTAAAAAATATTCATTTCCCATCACCAATTTCTTTTGCCTCCTTTTTAGTTATTGTTTTAATTAATTATTATTTTCTTATATTAGCGACGGTTCAGGCTGACACTACTATTTGTGCGAAATTTTTTATATCCCCCACCTATTTCATTTTCCTCCATTAAAGTTATTATTTTAATTAATTATTATTTTTATATTAAAAACCAGTACTTTTATAGCGCATTTAAAGTGCTATTAAATAAAATCGTTTACAATAGAGGCGCCGTTAATAGCGCTTTAAAGGGATATCAAAAACAAAAGAAAGTGCTCTTAAATAGCATTTGTGGTGTAGTGTCTGTTGCCCTGTTTTCTCTTCCAGTGTTGGTTTATCCTTCTGGACAGAAGAGACAACGCCTCTTTGTCTTTATCAAAATTTTCATAAGAGGAGCATACGCCTAACTTGTCCTTTTCTTTCATTTTATTGCAAAAGTATTTAGCACGGATAAAACTAAAGTTCATGAGTGAAGGGAAACATTCGAACGATAAGCTATACAACAAGCATCCTAGGACTAAAAAAAGGGACATACGTCTAATCATTCCTTCTTCACCACTTAGTGCTCGTGCCTTTCGAGTGCATTTGTTTTTAAAATATCTTGAAAATGGTTTGATTTTCGAGAATAATACTAGGTCTTGACAAAGCAATTATTTAGACCGAAGCTTCTGTTTTTGCGAAAATTTTATTTCCCCCCATTACTTTCGCTTGCCTCCTTTTTAGTTATTGTTTTAAATATTTATATATTTTTTATATTAGTGAGGGTTCAGGTCGACGCTATTGTTAATGCAAAAATATTCATTTCCCATCACCAATTTCGTTTGCCTCCTTTTTAGATATTATCTTAATTAATTATTATTTTGTTATATTAGCGACGACTCAGGCCGACACTAATGTTTGTGCGATAATTTTCATTTCCCGCCACCAATTTCATTTTCCTCCTTTAAATTTATTGTTTTAATTAATTATTATTTTTATATTAAAAACAAGTACTTTAATAGCGCTTTTAAAGTGCTATTAAACTAAATCTTTTACAATAGCGGTGCAGTTAATAGCGCTTTAAAGAGCTATAAAAAACAAAATAAAGTGCTATTAAATAGAATTTATGGCGTAGTGTCTGCTGCCCTGTTTTCTCTTCTAGTGATGGTTTAAACTTCGGGATAGATGAGACAACTCCTCTTTGTCTTTATCAGAATCTTCATAAGAGTGGCATACGCCTAACAAGTCCTTTACTTCAATTTTTTTGCAAAAGTATTTAGCATAAATAAAACTAATGTTCATGAGTGAAGGGGAGCATTCAAATAATTAGCTATACAACAGGAATCCTAGGACTAAAAAAAGGGACATACGTTTAATCATTCCTTCTTCAACACTTAGTGCTCGTGCCCTTCGAGTGCATTTGTTTTGAAAATATTTTGTAAATGTTTTGATTTTCGAGTATAATACTTGGTGTTGACTAAGCGTTTATTTGGACCGAAGCTACTGTTTATGCGAAAATATCATTTCCCCCACCAATTTCGTTTGCCTCCTTTTTGGTTATGGTTTTAAATATTTATATATTTTTTATATTAGCGACAGTTAAGGCCGATGCTACTGTTTATGCAAAAATATTCATTTCCCAACGCCAATTTCATTTGCCTCCTTTTTAGTTATTATTCTAATTAATTGTTATTTTCTTATATTAGCGACGATTTAGGCTGATGCTATTGTTTATTCAAAAATATTCATTTCCCATCACCAATTTCTTTTGCCTCCTTTTTAGTTATTGTTTTAATTAATTATTATTTTCTTATATTAGCGACGGTTCAGGCCGACACTATTATTTGTGCGAAATTTTTTATATCCCCCACCTAATTCATTTTCCTCCATTAAAGTTATTATTTTAATTAATTATTATTTTTATATTAAAAACCAGTACTTTTATAGCGCATTTAAAGTGCTATTAAATAAAATCGTTTACAATAGAGGCGCCGTTAATAGCGCTTTAAAGGGATATCAAAAACAAAAGAAAGTGCTCTTAAATAGCATTTGTGGTGTAGTGTCTGTTGCCCTGTTTTCTCTTCCAGTGTTGGTTTATCCTTCTGGACAGAAGAGACAACGCCTCTTTGTCTTTATCAAAATTTTCATAAGAGGAGCATACGCCTAACTTGTCCTTTTCTTTAATTTTATTGCAAAAGTATTTAGCACGGATAAAACTAAAGTTCATGAGTGAAGGGAAACATTTGAACGATAAGCTATACAACAAGCATCCTAGGACTAAAAAAAGGGACATACGTCTAATCATTCCTTCTTCACCACTTAGTGCTCGTGCCTTTCGAGTGCATTTGTTTTTAAAATATGTTGAAAATGGTTTGATTTTCGAGAATAATACTAGGTCTTGACAAAGCAATTATTTAGACTGAAGCTTCTATTTTTGCGAAAATTTTATTTCCCCCCATTACTTTCGCTTGCCTCCTTTTTAGTTATTGTTTTAAATATTTATATATTTTTTATATTAGCGAGGGTTCAGGTCGACGCTATTGTTAATGCAAAAATATTCATTTCCCATCACCAATTTCGTTTGCCTCCTTTTTAGATATTATCTTAATTAATTATTATTTTGTTATATTAGCGACGATTCAGGCCGACACTAATGTTTGTGCGATAATTTTAATTTCCCGCCACCAATTTCATTTTCCTCCTTTAAATTTATTGTTTTAATTAATTATTATTTTTATATTTAAAACAAGTACTTTAATAGCGCTTTTAAAGTGCTATTAAACTAAATCTTTTACAATAGCGGTGCAGTTAATAGCGCTTTAAAGAGCTATAAAAAACAAAATAAAGTGCTATTAAATAGAATTTATGGCGTAGTGTCTGCTGCCCTGTTTTCTCTTCCAGTGATGGTTTAAACTTCAGGATAGATGAGACAACTCCTCTTTGTCTTTATCAGAATCTTCATAAGAGGAGCATACGCCTAACAAGTCCTTTACTTCAATTTTTTTGCAAAAGTATTTAGCATAAATAAAACTAATGTTCATGAGTGAAGGGGAGCATTCAAATAATTAGCTATACAACAGGAATCCTAGGACTAAAAAAAGGGACATACATTTAATCATTACTTCTTCAACACTTAGTGCTCGTGCCCTTCGAGTGCATTTGTTTTGAAAATATTTTGTAAATGTTTTGATTTTCGAGTATAATACTTGGTGTTGACTAAGCGTTTATTTGGACCGAAGCTATTATTTATGCGAAAATATCATTTCCCCCACCAATTTCGTTTGCCTCCTTTTTGGTTATGGTTTTAAATATTTATATATTTTTTATATTAGCGACAGTTCAGGCCGACGCTACTGTTTATGCAAAAATATTCATTTCCCAACGCCAATTTCATTTGCCTCCTTTTTAGTTATTATTCTAATTAATTGTTATTTTCTTATATTAGCGACGATTTAGGCCGATGCTATTGTTTATTCAAAAATATTCATTTCCCATCACCAATTTCTTTTGCCTCCTTTTTAGTTATTGTTTTAATTAATTATTATTTTCTTATATTAGCGACGGTTCAGGCCGACACTACTATTTGTGCGAAATTTTTTATATCCCCCACCTATTTCATTTTCCTCCATTAAAGTTATTATTTTAATTAATTATTATTTTTATATTAAAAACCAGTACTTTTATAGCGCATTTAAAGTGCTATTAAATAAAATCGTTTACAATAGAGGCGCCGTTAATAGCGCTTTAAAGGGATATCAAAAACAAAAGAAAGTGCTCTTAAATAGCATTTGTGGTGTAGTGTCTGTTGCCCTGTTTTCTCTTCCAGTGTTGGTTTATCCTTCTGGACAGAAGAGACAACGCCTCTTTGTCTTTATCAAAATTTTCATAAGAGGAGCATACGCCTAACTTGTCCTTTTCTTTAATTTTATTGCAAAAGTATTTAGCACGGATAAAACTAAAGTTCATGAGTGAAGGGAAACATTTGAACGATAAGCTATACAACAAGCATCCTAGGACTAAAAAAAGGGACATACGTCTAATCATTCCTTCTTCACCACTTAGTGCTCGTGCCTTTCGAGTGCATTTGTTTTTAAAATATCTTGAAAATGGTTTGATTTTCGAGAATAATACTAGGTCTTGACAAAGCAATTATTTAGACTGAAGCTTCTATTTTTGCGAAAATTTTATTTCCCCCCATTACTTTCGCTTGCCTCCTTTTTAGTTATTGTTTTAAATATTTATATATTTTTTATATTAGCGAGGGTTCAGGTCGACGCTATTGTTAATGCAAAAATATTCATTTCCCATCACCAATTTCGTTTGCCTCCTTTTTAGATATTATCTAAATTAATTATTATTTTGTTATATTAGCGACGACTCAGGCCGACACTAATGTTTGTGCGATAATTTTCATTTCCCGCCACCAATTTCATTTTCCTCCTTTAAATTTATTGTTTTAATTAATTATTATTTTTATATTAAAAACAAGTACTTTAATAGCGCTTTTAAAGTGCTATTAAACTAAATCTTTTACAATAGCAGTGCAGTTAATAGCGCTTTAAAGAGCTATAAAAAACAAAATAAAGTGCTATTAAATAGAATTTATGGCGTAGTGTCTGCTGCCCTGTTTTCTCTTCTAGTGATGGTTTAAACTTCGGGATAGATGAGACAACTCCTCTTTGTCTTTATCAGAATCTTCATAAGAGGAGCATACGCCTAACAAGTCCTTTACTTCAATTTTTTTGCAAAAGTATTTAGCATAAATAAAACTAATGTTCATGAGTGAAGGGGAGCATTCAAATAATTAGCTATACAACAGGAATCCTAGGACTAAAAAAAGGGACATACGTTTAATCATTACTTCTTCAACACTTAGTGCTCGTGCCCTTCGAGTGCATTTGTTTTGAAAATATTTTGTAAATGTTTTGATTTTCGAGTATAATACTTGGTGTTGACTAAGCGTTTATTTGGACCGAAGCTACTGTTTATGCGAAAATATCATTTCCCCCACCAATTTCGTTTGCCTCCTTTTTGGTTATGGTTTTAAATATTTATATATTTTTTATATTAGCGACAGTTCAGGCCGACGCTACTGTTTATGCAAAAATATTCATTTCCCAACGCCAATTTCATTTGCCTCCTTTTTAGTTATTATTCTAATTAATTGTTATTTTCTTATATTAGCGACGATTTAGGCCGATGCTATTGTTTATTCAAAAATATTCATTTCCCATCACCAATTTCTTTTGCCTCCTTTTTAGTTATTGTTTTAATTAATTATTATTTTCTTATATTAGCGACGGTTCAGGCCGACACTACTATTTGTGCGAAATTTTTTATATCCCCCACCTATTTCATTTTCCTCCATTAAAGTTATTATTTTAAATAATTATTATTTTTATATTAAAAACCAGTACTTTTATAGCGCATTTAAAGTGCTATTAAATAAAATCGTTTACAATAGAGGCGCCGTTAATAGCGCTTTAAAGGGATATCAAAAACAAAAGAAAGTGCTCTTAAATAGCATTTGTGGTGTAGTGTCTGTTGCCCTGTTTTCTCTTCCAGTGTTGGTTTATCCTTCTGGACAGAAGAGACAACGCCTCTTTGTCTTTATCAAAATTTTCATAAGAGGAGCATACGCCTAACTTGTCCTTTTCTTTCATTTTATTGCAAAAGTATTTAGCACGGATAAAACTAAAGTTCATGAGTGAAGGGAAACATTCGAACGATAAGCTATGCAACAAGCATCCTAGGACTAAAAAAAGGGACATACGTCTAATCATTCCTTCTTCACCACTTAGTGCTCGTGCCTTTCGAGTGTATTTGTTTTTAAAATATCTTGAAAATGGTTTGATTTTCGAGAATAATACTAGGTCTTGACAAAGCAATTATTTACCGAAGCTTCTGTTTTTGCGAAAATTTTATTTCCCCCCATTACTTTCGCTTGCCTCCTTTTTAGTTATTGTTTTAAATAGTTATATATTTTTTATATTAGCGATGATTTAGGCCGATGCTATTGTTTATTAAAAAATATTCATTTCGTTTGCCTCCTTTTTAGTTATTGTTTTAATTAACTAATATTTTCTTATATTAGCGACGGTTCAGGCCGACGCCACTGTTTGTGCGAAAATTTTCATTTCCCCCCACTAATTTCATTTGCCTCCTTTAAAGTTATTGTTTTAATTAATTATTATTTTTATATTAAAAACTAGAACTTTAATAGCGCTTTTAAAGTGCTATTAAACTAAATCTTTTACAATAGCGGTGCAGTTAATAGCGATTTAAAGAGCTATAAATAGAATTTGTGGCGTAGTGTCTGTTGCCCTGTTTTCTCTTTCAGTGATGGTTTATCCTTTGGGACAAATGAGACAACTCCTCTTTGTCTTTATCATAATCTTCATAAGAGGAGCATACGCCTAACAAGTCCTTTACTTCAATTTTATTGCAAAAGTATTTAGCATAAATAAAACTAATTTTCATGAGTGAATGGGAGAATTCGAATAATAAGCTATACAACAAGCATCCTAGGACTAAAAAAAGAGACATACATTTAATCATTCCTTCTTCACCACTTAGTGCTCGTGCCCTTCGAGTGCATTTGTTTTGAAAATGGTTTGATTTTCGAGTATAATACTTGGTGTTGACTAAGCGTTCATTTGGACCGAAGCTACTGTTTATGAGAAAATATCATATCCCCCACCAGTTTTGTTTGCCTCCTTTTTAGTTATTGTTTTAAATATTTATATTTTTTTTATATTAGCGACAGTTCAGGCCGACGCTACTGTTTATGCCAAAATATTCATTTCCCAACGCCAATTTCGTTTGCCTCCTTTTTAGTTATTATCTTAATTAATTGTTACTTTCTTATATTAGCGACGATTTAGGCCGATGATATTGTTTATTAAAAAATATTCAATTCCCAATGCCAATTTTGTTTGCCTCCTTTTTAGTTATTATGTTAATTAATTGTTATTTTCTTATAGTAGCGATGGTTCAGGCCGACGCTACTGTTTGTGCGTAAATTTTCATTTCCCCCCACCAATTTTATTTTCCTCCTTTAAAGTTATTGTTTTAAATATTCATTATTTTTATATTAAAAACCAGTACTTTAATAGCACTTTTAAAGTTCAATTAAACAAAATCGTCTACAATAGTTGAGCGGTTAATAGCGCTTTAAAGGGATATCAAAAACAAAAGAAAATGCTATTAAATAGCATTTGTGGCGTAGTTTTTGTTTCCCTATTTTCTCTTCTAGTGTTGGTTTATCCTTCTGGACAGAAGAGACAACTCCTTTTTGTCTTTATCAAAATCCTTATAAGCAGAGCATACACCTTACTAGTCCTTTTCTTCCATTTTATTGCAAAAGTATTTAGCGTAACTAAAACTAAAGTTCATGAGTGAAGGGAAGCATTCGAACGATAAGCTATACAACAAGCATCCTAGGACTAAAAAAAGGGACATACGTCTAATCATTCCTTCTTCACCACTTAGTGCTCGTGCCTTTCGAGTGCATTTGTTTTTAAAATATCTTGAAAATGGTTTGATTTTCGAGAATAATACTAGGTCTTGACAAAGCAATTATTTACCGAAGCTTCTGTTTTTGCGAAAATTTTATTTCCCCCCATTACTTTCGCTTGCCTCCTTTTTAGTTATTGTTTTAAATAGTTATATATTTTTTATATTAGCGATGATTTAGGCCGATGCTATTGTTTATTAAAAAATATTCATTTCGTTTGCCTCCTTTTTAGTTATTGTTTTAATTAACTAATATTTTCTTATATTAGCGACGGTTCAGGCCGACGCCACTGTTTGTGCGAAAATTTTCATTTCCCCCCACTAATTTCATTTGCCTCCTTTAAAGTTATTGTTTTAATTAATTATTATTTTTATATTAAAAACTAGAACTTTAATAGCGCTTTTAAAGTGCTATTAAACTAAATCTTTTACAATAGCGGTGCAGTTAATAGCGATTTAAAGAGCTATAAATAGAATTTGTGGCGTAGTGTCTGTTGCCCTGTTTTCTCTTTCAGTGATGGTTTATCCTTTGGGACAAATGAGACAACTCCTCTTTGTCTTTATCATAATCTTCATAAGAGGAGCATACGCCTAACAAGTCCTTTACTTCAATTTTATTGCAAAAGTATTTAGCATAAATAAAACTAATTTTCATGAGTGAATGGGAGAATTCGAATAATAAGCTATACAACAAGCATCCTAGGACTAAAAAAAGAGACATACATTTAATCATTCCTTCTTCACCACTTAGTGCTCGTGCCCTTCGAGTGCATTTGTTTTGAAAATGGTTTGATTTTCGAGTATAATACTTGGTGTTGACTAAGCGTTCATTTGGACCGAAGCTACTGTTTATGAGAAAATATCATATCCCCCACCAGTTTTGTTTGCCTCCTTTTTAGTTATTGTTTTAAATATTTATATTTTTTTTATATTAGCGACAGTTCAGGCCGACGCTACTGTTTATGCCAAAATATTCATTTCCCAACGCCAATTTCGTTTGCCTCCTTTTTAGTTATTATCTTAATTAATTGTTACTTTCTTATATTAGCGACGATTTAGGCCGATGATATTGTTTATTAAAAAATATTCAATTCCCAACGCCAATTTTGTTTGCCTCCTTTTTAGTTATTATGTTAATTAATTGTTATTTTCTTATAGTAGCGATGGTTCAGGCCGACGCTACTGTTTGTGCGTAAATTTTCATTTCCCCCCACCAATTTTATTTTCCTCCTTTAAAGTTATTGTTTTAAATATTCATTATTTTTATATTAAAAACCAGTACTTTAATAGCACTTTTAAAGTTCAATTAAACAAAATCGTCTACAATAGTTGAGCGGTTAATAGCGCTTTAAAGGGATATCAAAAACAAAAGAAAATGCTATTAAATAGCATTTGTGGCGTAGTTTTTGTTTCCCTATTTTCTCTTCTAGTGTTGGTTTATCCTTCTGGACAGAAGAGACAACTCCTTTTTGTCTTTATCAAAATCCTTATAAGCAGAGCATACACCTTACTAGTCCTTTTCTTCCATTTTATTGCAAAAGTATTTAGCGTAACTAAAACTAAAGTTCATGAGTGAAGGGAAGCATTCGAACGATAAGCTATACAACAAGCATCCTAGGACTAAAAAAAGGGACATACGTCTAATCATTCCTTCTTCACCACTTAGTGCTCGTGCCTTTCGAGTGCATTTGTTTTTAAAATATCTTGAAAATGGTTTGATTTTCGAGAATAATACTAGGTCTTGACAAAGCAATTATTTACCGAAGCTTCTGTTTTTGCGAAAATTTTATTTCCCCCCATTACTTTCGCTTGCCTCCTTTTTAGTTATTGTTTTAAATAGTTATATATTTTTTATATTAGCGATGATTTAGGCCGATGCTATTGTTTATTAAAAAATATTCATTTCGTTTGCCTCCTTTTTAGTTATTGTTTTAATTAACTAATATTTTCTTATATTAGCGACGGTTCAGGCCGACGCCACTGTTTGTGCGAAAATTTTCATTTCCCCCCACTAATTTCATTTGCCTCCTTTAAAGTTATTGTTTTAATTAATTATTATTTTTATATTAAAAACTAGAACTTTAATAGCGCTTTTAAAGTGCTATTAAACTAAATCTTTTACAATAGCGGTGCAGTTAATAGCGATTTAAAGAGCTATAAATAGAATTTGTGGCGTAGTGTCTGTTGCCCTGTTTTCTCTTTCAGTGATGGTTTATCCTTTGGGACAAATGAGACAACTCCTCTTTGTCTTTATCAGAATCTTCATAAGAGGAGCATACGCCTAACAAGTCCTTTACTTCAATTTTATTGCAAAAGTATTTAGCATAAATAAAACTAATTTTCATGAGTGAATGGGAGAATTCGAATAATAAGCTATACAACAAGCATCCTAGGACTAAAAAAAGAGACATACATTTAATCATTCCTTCTTCACCACTTAGTGCTCGTGCCCTTCGAGTGCATTTGTTTTGAAAATGGTTTGATTTTCGAGTATAATACTTGGTGTTGACTAAGCGTTCATTTGGACCGCAGCTACTGTTTATGAGAAAATATCATATCCCCCACCAGTTTTGTTTGCCTCCTTTTTAGTTATTGTTTTAAATATTTATATTTTTTTTATATTAGCGACAGTTCAGGCCGACGCTACTGTTTATGCCAAAATATTCATTTCCCAACGCCAATTTCGTTTGCCTCCTTTTTAGTTATTATCTTAATTAATTGTTACTTTCTTATATTAGCGACGATTTAGGCCGATGATATTGTTTATTAAAAAATATTCAATTCCCAACGCCAATTTTGTTTGCCTCCTTTTTAGTTATTATGTTAATTAATTGTTATTTTCTTATAGTAGCGATGGTTCAGGCCGACGCTACTGTTTGTGCGTAAATTTTCATTTCCCCCCACCAATTTTATTTTCCTCCTTTAAAGTTATTGTTTTAAATATTCATTATTTTTATATTAAAAACCAGTACTTTAATAGCACTTTTAAAGTTCAATTAAACAAAATCGTCTACAATAGTTGAGCGGTTAATAGCGCTTTAAAGGGATATCAAAAACAAAAGAAAATGCTATTAAATAGCATTTGTGGCGTAGTTTTTGTTTCCCTATTTTCTCTTCTAGTGTTGGTTTATCCTTCTGGACAGAAGAGACAACTCCTTTTTGTCTTTATCAAAATCCTTATAAGCAGAGCATACACCTTACTAGTCCTTTTCTTCCATTTTATTGCAAAAGTATTTAGCGTAACTAAAACTAAAGTTCATGAGTGAAGGGAAGCATTCGAACGATAAGCTATACAACAAGCATCCTAGGACTAAAAAAAGGGACATACGTCTAATCATTCCTTCTTCACCACTTAGTGCTCGTGCCTTTCGAGTGCATTTGTTTTTAAAATATCTTGAAAATGGTTTGATTTTCGAGAATAATACTAGGTCTTGACAAAGCAATTATTTACCGAAGCTTCTGTTTTTGCGAAAATTTTATTTCCCCCCATTACTTTCGCTTGCCTCCTTTTTAGTTATTGTTTTAAATAGTTATATATTTTTTATATTAGCGATGATTTAGGCCGATGCTATTGTTTATTAAAAAATATTCATTTCGTTTGCCTCCTTTTTAGTTATTGTTTTAATTAACTAATATTTTCTTATATTAGCGACGGTTCAGGCCGACGCCACTGTTTGTGCGAAAATTTTCATTTCCCCCCACTAATTTCATTTGCCTCCTTTAAAGTTATTGTTTTAATTAATTATTATTTTTATATTAAAAACTAGAACTTTAATAGCGCTTTTAAAGTGCTATTAAACTAAATCTTTTACAATAGCGGTGCAGTTAATAGCGATTTAAAGAGCTATAAATAGAATTTGTGGCGTAGTGTCTGTTGCCCTGTTTTCTCTTTCAGTGATGGTTTATCCTTTGGGACAAATGAGACAACTCCTCTTTGTCTTTATCAGAATCTTCATAAGAGGAGCATACGCCTAACAAGTCCTTTACTTCAATTTTATTGCAAAAGTATTTAGCATAAATAAAACTAATTTTCATGAGTGAATGGGAGAATTCGAATAATAAGCTATACAACAAGCATCCTAGGACTAAAAAAAGAGACATACATTTAATCATTCCTTCTTCACCACTTAGTGCTCGTGCCCTTCGAGTGCATTTGTTTTGAAAATGGTTTGATTTTCGAGTATAATACTTGGTGTTGACTAAGCGTTCATTTGGACCGAAGCTACTGTTTATGAGAAAATATCATATCCCCCACCAGTTTTGTTTGCCTCCTTTTTAGTTATTGTTTTAAATATTTATATTTTTTTTATATTAGCGACAGTTCAGGCCGACGCTACTGTTTATGCCAAAATATTCATTTCCCAACGCCAATTTCGTTTGCCTCCTTTTTAGTTATTATCTTAATTAATTGTTACTTTCTTATATTAGCGACGATTTAGGCCGATGATATTGTTTATTAAAAAATATTCAATTCCCAACGCCAATTTTGTTTGTCTCCTTTTTAGTTATTATGTTAATTAATTGTTATTTTCTTATAGTAGCGATGGTTCAGGCCGACGCTACTGTTTGTGCGTAAATTTTCATTTCCCCCCACCAATTTTATTTTCCTCCTTTAAAGTTATTGTTTTAAATATTCATTATTTTTATATTAAAAACCAGTACTTTAATAGCACTTTTAAAGTTCAATTAAACAAAATCGTCTACAATAGTTGAGCGGTTAATAGCGCTTTAAAGGGATATCAAAAACAAAAGAAAATGCTATTAAATAGCATTTGTGGCGTAGTTTTTGTTTCCCTATTTTCTCTTCTAGTGTTGGTTTATCCTTCTGGACAGAAGAGACAACTCCTTTTTGTCTTTATCAAAATCCTTATAAGCAGAGCATACACCTTACTAGTCCTTTTCTTCCATTTTATTGCAAAAGTATTTAGCGTAACTAAAACTAAAGTTCATGAGTGAAGGGAAGCATTCGAACGATAAGCTATACAACAAGCATCCTAGGACTAAAAAAAGGGACATACGTCTAATCATTCCTTCTTCACCACTTAGTGCTCGTGCCTTTCGAGTGCATTTGTTTTTAAAATATCTTGAAAATGGTCTGATTTTCGAGAATAATACTAGGTCTTGACAAAGCAATTATTTACCGAAGCTTCTGTTTTTGCGAAAATTTTATTTCCCCCCATTACTTTCGCTTGCCTCCTTTTTAGTTATTGTTTTAAATAGTTATATATTTTTTATATTAGCGATGATTTAGGCCGATGCTATTGTTTATTAAAAAATATTCATTTCGTTTGCCTCCTTTTTAGTTATTGTTTTAATTAACTAATATTTTCTTATATTAGCGACGGTTCAGGCCGACGCCACTGTTTGTGCGAAAATTTTCATTTCCCCCCACTAATTTCATTTGCCTCCTTTAAAGTTATTGTTTTAATTAATTATTATTTTTATATTAAAAACTAGAACTTTAATAGCGCTTTTAAAGTGCTATTAAACTAAATCTTTTACAATAGCGGTGCAGTTAATAGCGATTTAAAGAGCTATAAATAGAATTTGTGGCGTAGTGTCTGTTGCCCTGTTTTCTCTTTCAGTGATGGTTTATCCTTTGGGACAAATGAGACAACTCCTCTTTGTCTTTATCAGAATCTTCATAAGAGGAGCATACGCCTAACAAGTCCTTTACTTCAATTTTATTGCAAAAGTATTTAGCATAAATAAAACTAATTTTCATGAGTGAATGGGAGAATTCGAATAATAAGCTATACAACAAGCATCCTAGGACTAAAAAAAGAGACATACATTTAATCATTCCTTCTTCACCACTTAGTGCTCGTGCCCTTCGAGTGCATTTGTTTTGAAAATGGTTTGATTTTCGAGTATAATACTTGGTGTTGACTAAGCGTTCATTTGGACCGTAGCTACTGTTTATGAGAAAATATCATATCCCCCACCAGTTTTGTTTGCCTCCTTTTTAGTTATTGTTTTAAATATTTATATTTTTTTTATATTAGCGACAGTTCAGGCCGACGCTACTGTTTATGCCAAAATATTCATTTCCCAACGCCAATTTCGTTTGCCTCCTTTTTAGTTATTATCTTAATTAATTGTTACTTTCTTATATTAGCGACGATTTAGGCCGATGATATTGTTTATTAAAAAATATTCAATTCCCAACGCCAATTTTGTTTGCCTCCTTTTTGGTTATTATGTTAATTAATTGTTATTTTCTTATAGTAGCGATGGTTCAGGCCGACGCTACTGTTTGTGCGTAAATTTTCATTTCCCCCCACCAATTTTATTTTCCTCCTTTAAAGTTATTGTTTTAAATATTCATTATTTTTATATTAAAAACCAGTACTTTAATAGCACTTTTAAAGTTCAATTAAACAAAATCGTCTACAATAGTTGAGCGGTTAATAGCGCTTTAAAGGGATATCAAAAACAAAAGAAAATGCTATTAAATAGCATTTGTGGCGTAGTTTTTGTTTCCCTATTTTCTCTTCTAGTGTTGGTTTATCCTTCTGGACAGAAGAGACAACTCCTTTTTGTCTTTATCAAAATCCTTATAAGCAGAGCATACACCTTACTAGTCCTTTTCTTCCATTTTATTGCAAAAGTATTTAGCGTAACTAAAACTAAAGTTCATGAGTGAAGGGAAGCATTCGAACGATAAGCTATACAACAAGCATCCTAGGACTAAAAAAAGGGACATACGTTTAATCATTCTTTCTTCACCACTTAGTGTTTGTGGCCTTCGAGTGGATTTGTTTTGAAAATATTTCGAAAATGGTTTTATTTTCGAGAATAATACTTGGCGTTGACCAAGCGTTTATTTAGACCGAAGCTACTGGTTTTGCGAAAATTTATTTCCCCCCATTAATTTCGTTTGCCTCCTTTTTAGTTTTTATTATAAATATTTAGATATTTTTTATATTAGCGACGGTTTAGGCCGACACTATTGTTTATTCAAAAATATTCATTTCCCATCACCAATTTCGTTTGCCTCCTTTTTAGTTATTGTTTAATTAATTATTATTTTATAATATTAGCGACAGTTCAGGCCGACACAACTGTTTGTGCAAAAAATTTCATTTCCCTCACCTAATTCATTTGCCTACTTTAAAGTTATTGTTTTAATTAATTATTATTTTTAAATTAAAAACTAGTACTTTAATAGCGCTTTTAAAGTACTATTAAACAAAATCATTTACAATAGCGGTGCAGTTAATAGCTCTTTAAAGGGATATAAAAAACAAAAGAAAGTGCTCTTAAATAGCATTTGTGGCATAGTGTATGTTACCTTGTTTTCTATTACAGTGTTGGTTTATCCTTCTGGATAGAAGAGACAACTCCTCTTTGTCTTTATCATGATTTTCATAAGAGGAGCATACGCCCAACTTTGTCATTTTTTTTATTTTATTGCAAAAGTATTTAGCACGAATAAAACTAAAGTTCATAAGTGAAGGGAAGCATTCAAATGATAAGCAATTCAACAGGCATCCTAGGACTAAAAAAAAGGGACATATGTTTAATCTTTCCTTTTTCACCACTTTGTGCTCGTGGCCTTCGAGTGAATTTGTTTTGAAAATATTTTAAAAATGGTTTAATTTTTGAGAATAATACTTGGTGTTAACCAAGCGTTTATTTGGACCGAAGCAACTGTTTGTGCAAAAATTTTATGCCCCCCCCCCCCCCCCACCAATTTCATTTGCCTCCTTTTTAGTTATTGTTTTAAATATTTATATATTTTTTATATTAGCGAGGGTTCAGGTCAACGCTATTGTTTATGCAAAAATATTCATTTCCCAACACCAATTTCGTTTGCCTCCTTTTTAGATATTATCTTTATTAATTATTATTTTGTTATATTAGCGACGGCTCAGGCCGACACTAATGTTTGTGCGATAATTTTCATTTCCCGACACCAATTTCATTTTCCTCCTTTAAAGTTATTGTTTTAATTAATTATTATTTTTATATTAAAAACCAGTACTTTAATAGCACTTTTAAAGTGCTATTAAACTAAATCGTTTACAATACCGGCACGGTTAAAAGCGCTTTAAAGAGCTATAAAAAACAAAATTAAGTGCTATTAAATAGAATTTATGGCGTAGTGTCTATTGCCCTGTTTTCTCTTCTAGTGTTGGTTTATCCTTTTGGACATAAGAGACAACTCCTCTTTGTGTTTATCAAAATCTTCATAAGAGGAGCATACGCCTAACTTGTCCATTTCTTCCATTTTATTGCAAAAGTATTTATCACGAATAAAACTAAATTTCATGAGTGAAGGGAAGCATTCAAACGATAAGCTATACAACAAGCATCCTAGGACTAAAAAAAGGTTCATACCTTTAATCATTCCCTCTTCACCACTTAGTGCTCGTGGCCTTCGAGTGTATTTCTTTCAAAAATATTTAGAAAATGGTTTGATTTTCGAGAATAATACTTGTTGTTGCCCAAGCGTTTATCTGGACCTAAGCTACTGTTTGTGCGAAAATTTTATTTCCCCCCATTAATTTCGTTTGCCTCCTTTTTAGTTATTGTTTTAAATGTTTATATATTTTTTATATTTTCGATGGTTTTGGCCGACGCTATTGTTTATTCAAAAATATTCATTTCCCATCACTAATTTAGTTTGCCTCCATTTTAGTTATTATTTTAATTAATTATTTCTTTTTTATATTAGCGACGGTTCAGGCCGAAACTACTATTTGTGCAGAAATTTTCATTCCCCCCACCAATTTCATTTGCCTCCTTTAAAGTTATTGTTTTAATTAATTATTATTTCTATATTAAAAACCAGTACTTTAATAGCGCTTTTAAAGTGCTATTAAACAAAATCGTTTACAATAGAGGCGCAGTTAATAGGGCTTTAAAGGGATATCAAAAACAAAAGAAAGTGCTCTTTAATAATATTTATGGCGTAGTGTCTGTTGCCCTGTTTTCTCTTCCAGTGTTGGTTTATCCTTCTGGACATAAGAGACAACTCCTCTTTGTCTTTATCAAAATAGTCATAAGAGGAGCATTAGCCTAACTTGTCCATTTCTTCCATTTTATTGCAAAAGTATTTTGCACGAATAAAGTTAAAGTTCACGAGTGATTGGAAGCATTCAAACGATAAGCTATACAACAAGCATCCTAGGACTAAAAAAAGGGACATACGTTTAGTCATTCCTTCTTCACCACTTAGTGCTTGTGGCCTTCGAGTGCATTTGTTTTGAAAATATTTCGAAAATGGTTTGATTTTCAAGAATAATACTTGGTGTTGACCAAGCTTTTATTTGGACCGAAGCTACTGTTTGTGCGGAAATTTTATTCACCCCAATTAATTTCGTTTGCCTCCTTTTTAGTTATTATTTTAAATAATTTTATATTTTTTATATTACCGACGGTTCTGGACGACGCTATTGTTTATTAAAAAATATTCAATTCCCATCACCCATTTCGTTTGCCTCCATTTTATTTTTTATTTTAATTAATTATTATTTTCTTATATTAGCGACGGTTCACGCCGTCAATACTGTTTGTGCGGAAATTTTAATTTGCCCCACCAAAAGAAAATGCGCTTTAAAAATATTTATGGCGTAGTGCATGTTGCCCTGTTTTCTCTTCCAGTGTTGGTTTATCATTTTGGACATAATAGACAACTCCTCTTTGTCTTTATCAAAATCTTCATAAGAGGAGCATACGCCTAACTTGTCCATTTCTTCCATTTTATTGCAAAAGTATTTATCACGAATAAAACTAAATTTCATGAGTGAAGGGAAGCATTCAAACGATAAGCTATACAGCAAGCATCCTAGGAAAATAAAAAGGTAGATACCTTTAATCATTCCCTCATCATCACTTAGTGCTCGTGGCCTTCAAGTGTATTTGTTTCGAAAATATTTAGAAAATGGTTTGATTTTCGAGAATAATACTTGGTGTTGCCCAAGCGTTTATTTGGACCGAAGCTATTGTTTGTGCGAAAATTTTATTTCCCCCCATTAATTTCGTTTGCCTCCTTTTTAGTTATTGTTTTAAATGTTTATATATTTTTTAAATTTGTGACGGTTCTGACCGACGCTATTGTTTATTCAAAAATATTCATTTCCCATCACTAATTTAGTTTGCCTCCATTTTAGTTATTATTTTAATTAAATTTTTTTTTATATTAGCGACGGTTCAGGCCGAAAATACTATTTGTGCGGAAATTTTAATTTCCCCCACCAATTTCATTTTCCTCTTTAAAGTTATTTTTTAATTAATTATTATATTATATATTAAAAAGTAGTACTTTAATAGCGCTTTTAAAGTGCTATTAAACTAAATCGTTTACAATAGCGACGCGGTTAATAGCGCTTTAAAGGGATATCAAAAACAAAAGAAAGTGCTCTTAAATAATATTTATGGCGTAGTGTTTGTTGCCATGTTTTCTCTTCCAGTGTTGGTTTGTCCTTGTGGACATAAGAGACAACTCCTCTTTGTCTTTATATAAATCTTCATAAGAGGATCATACGCCTAACTTGTCAATTTCATCCATTTTATTGCAAAAGTATTTTGCATGAATAAAACTAAAGTTCACGAGTGAATGGGAGCATTCAAACGATAAGCTTTACAACAAGCATCCTAGGACTAAAAAAAGGGACATACGTTTAATCATTCCTTTTTCACCACTTAGTGCTCGTGGCCTTCGACTGCATTTGTTTTGAAAATATTTCTAAAATGGTTTGATTTTCGAGGATAATACTTGGTGTTGACCAAGCGTTTATTTGGACCGAAGCTACTGTTTGTGCGGAAATTTTATTCCCCCCAATTAATTTCATTTGCCTCCTTTTTAGTTATTGCTTTAAATATTTATATATTTTTTATTTTGGCGACGGTTCTGGACGACGCTATTGTTTATTCAAAAATATTCAATTCTCATCACCAATTTCGTTTGCCTCCATTTTAGTTATTATTTTAAATAATTATTATTTTCTTATATAAGCGACGGTTCAGGCCGACACTACTGTTTGTGCGGAAATATTCATTTCCCCCACCATTTTCATTTGACTCCTTTAAAGTTATTGTTTTAATTAATTATTTTTTTAAAATTAAAAATCATACTTTAATAGCGCTTTTAAAGTGCCATTAAACAAAATAGTTTACAATAGCGGCGCGATTAATAGTGCTTTAAAGGGATATCAAAAACAAAAGAAAGTGCTCTTAAATAATATTTATGGCGTAGTGTTTGTTTCCCTGTTTTCTCTTCCAGTGATGGTTTATTCTTCTGTACATAAGAGAAAACTCCTCTTTGTCTTTATCAAAATCTTCATAAGAGGAGCATACGCCTAACTTGACCATTTCTTCCATTTTATTGCAAAAGTATTTAGCACGAATAAAACTAAATTTCATGAGAGAAGGGAAGCATTCAAATGATAAGCTATACAACAAGCATCCTAGGACTAAAAAAAGGTACATACGTTTAACCATTCCCTCTTCCCTACTTAGTGCTCGTGGCCTTCGAGTGTATTTGTTTCAAAAATATTTAGAAAATGGTTTGATTTTCGAGAATAATACTTGGTGTTTCCCAAGCGTTTATTTGGACAGAAGTTAATGTTTGTGCGGAAATTTTATTTCCCCCCATTAATTTCGTTTGCCTCCTTTTTAGTTATTGTTTTAAATGTTTATATCTTTTTTATCTTAGCGACGGTTCTGGCCGACGCTATTGTTTATTCAAAAATATTCATTTCCCATCACCAATTTAGTTTGCCTCCATTTTAGTTATTATTTTAATTAATAATTATTCTCTTATATTAGGGACGGTTCATGCCGAAACTACTATTTGTGCGGAAATTTTAATTTCCCCCACCAATTTCATTTGCCTCCTTTAAAGTTATATTTTTAATTAATTATTATTTTTAAATTAAAAACCAGTACTTTAATAGAGCTTTTAAAGTGCTATTAAACAAAATCATTTACAATAGCGGCGCGGTTAATAGCGCTTTAAAGGGATATCAAAAACAAAAGAAAGTGCTCTTAAATAATATTTATGGCGTAGTGTCTGTTGCCCTGTTTTCTCTTCCAGTGTTAGTTTATCCTTCTGGACATAAGAGACAACTCCTCTTTGTCTTTATCAAAATCTTCATAAGAGGAGCATACGCCTAACTTGTCCATTACTTCCATTTTATTGCAAAAGTATTTTGCACGAATAAAACTAAAGTTCATGAGTGAATGGAAGCATTCAAATGATAAGCTATACAACAAGCATCTTAGGACTAAAAAAAGGGACATACGTTTAATCATTCCTTCTTCACCACCTAGTGCTCGTGGCCTTCGAGTGCATTTGTTTTGAAAATATTTCGAAAATGCTTTGATTTTCGAGAATAATACTTGGTGTTGACCAATCAATTATTTGGACCGAAGCTACTGTTTGTGCGGAAATTTTATTTCCCCCCATTAATTACGTTTGCCTCCTTTTTAGTTATTGTTTTAAATATTTATATATTTTTTTATATTGGCGACGGTTCTGGACGACGCTATTGTTTATTCAAAAATATTCAATTCCCATCACCAATTTTGTTTGCCTTCATTTTAGTTATTATTTTAATTAATTATTATTTTCTTATATTAGCGACGGTTCAGGCCGACACTACTGTTTGTGCGGAAATTTTCATTTCCCCCACGAATTTCATTTGCCTCCTTTAAAGTTATTTTTTTAATTAATTATTATTTTTATATTAAAAACCAGTACTTTAATAACGCTTTTAAAGTGCTATTAAACAAAATCATTTACAATAGCGGCGCGGTTAATAGCGCTTTGAAGGGATATCAAAAACAAAAGAAAGTGCTCTTAAATAATATTTATGGGGTAGTGTCTGTTGCCCTGTTTTCTCTTCCAGTGCTGGTTTATCCTTCTGGACGTAAGAGACAACTCCTGTTTGTCTTTATGAAAATCTTCATAAGAGGAGCATACGCCTAACTTGTCCATTACTTCCATTTTATTGCAAAAGTATTTTGCACGGATAAAACTAAAGTTCATGAGTGAATGGAAGCATTCAAACGATAAGCTATACAACAAGCATCTTAGGACTAAAAAAAGGGACATACGTTTAATCATTCCTTCTTCACCACCTAGTGCTCGTGGCCTTCGAGTGCATTTGTTTTGAAAATATTTCGAAAATGCTTTGATTTTCGAGAATAATACTTGGTGTTGACCAATCAATTATTTGGACTGAAGCTACTGTTTGTGAGGAAATTTTATTTCCCCCCATTAATTACGTTTGCCTCCTTTTTAGTTATTGTTTTATATATTTAGATATTTTTTATATTGGCGACGGTTCTGGACGACGCTATTGTTTATTCAAAAATATTCAATTCCCATCACCAATTTTGTTTGCCTTCATTTTAGTTATTATTTTAATTAATTATTATTTTCTTATATTAGCGACGGTTCAGGCCGACACTACTGTTTGTGCTGAAATTTCATTTCCTCCACCAATTTCATTTGCCTCCTTTAATGTTTTTTTTAATTAATTATTATTTTTATATTAAAAACCAGTACTTTATTAGCGCTTTTAAAGTGATATTAAACAAAATCGTTCAAAATAGTGGCACGGTTAATAGCGCTTTAAAGGGATATCAAAAACAAAAGAAAGTGCTCTTAAATAATATTTATGGCGTAGTGTCTGTTTCCCTGTTTTCTCTTCCAGTGATGGTTTATCCTTCTAGACATAAGAGAAAACTCCTCTTTGTCTTTATCAAAATCTTCATAAGAGAAGCATACGCCTAACTTGTCCATTACTTCCATTTTATTGCAAAAGTATTTTGCACGGATAAAACTAAAGTTTATGAGTGAATGGAAGCATTCAAATGATAAGCTATACAACAAGCATTTTAGGACTAAAAAAAGGGACATACGTTTAATCATTCCTTCTTCACCACCTAGTGCTCGTGGCCTTCGAGTGCATTTGTTTTGAAAATATTTTGAAAATGCTTTGATTTTCGAGAATAATACTTGGTGTTGACCAATCAATTATTTGGACTGAAGCTACTGTTTGTGCGGAAATTTGATTTCCACCCATTAATTACGTTTGCCTCCTTTTTAGTTATTGTTTTAAATATTTATATATTTTTTATATTGGCGACGGTTCTGGACGACGCTATTGTTTATTCAAAAATATTCAATTCCCATCACCAATTTTGTTTGCCTTCATTTTAGTTATTATTTTAATTAATTATTATTTTCTTATATTAGCGACGGTTCAGGCTGACACTACTGTTTGTGCGGAAATTTTCATTTCCCCCACCAATTTCATTTGCCTCCTTTAAAGTTATTTTTTTAATTAATTATTATTTTTATATTAAAAACCAGTACTTTAATAACGCTTTTAAAGTGCTATTAAACAAAATCGTTTACAATAGCGGCGCGGTTAATAGCGCTTTGAAGGGATATCAAAAACAAAAGAAAGTGCTCTTAAATAATATTTATGGCGTAGTGTCTGTTGCTCTGTTTTCTCTTCCAGTGTTGGTTTATCCTTCTGGACGTAAGAGACAACTCCTGTTTGTCTTTATGAAAATCTTCATAAGAGGAGCATACGCCTAACTTTTCCATTACTTCCATTTTATTGCAAAAGTATTTTGCACGGATAAAACTAAAGTTCATGAGTGAATGGAAGCATTCATACGATAAGCTATACAACAAGCATCTTAGGACTAAAAAAAGGGACATACGTTTAATCATTCCTTCTTCACCACCTAGTGCTCGTGGCCTTCGAGTGCATTTGTTTTGAAAATATTTCGAAAATGCTTTGATTTTCGAGATTAATACTTGGTGTTGACCAATCAATTATTTGGACTGAAGCTACTGTTTGTGCGGAAATTTTATTTCACCCCATTAATTACGTTTGCATCCTTTTTAGTTATTGTTTTAAATATTTATATATTTTTTATATTGGCGACGGTTCTGGACGACGCTAATGTTTATTCAAAAATATTCAATTCCCATCACCAATTTTGTTTGCCTTCATTTTAGTTATTATTTTAATTAATTATTATTTTCTTATATTAGCGACGGTTCAGGCCGACACTACTGTTTGTGCTGAAATTTTCATTTCCTCCAAGAATTTCATTTGCCTCCTTTAATGTTTTTTTTTAATTAATTATTATTTTTATATTAAAAACCAGTACTTTATTAGCGCTTTTAAAGTGATATTAAACAAAATCGTTCAAAATAGTGGCGCGGTTAATAGTGCTTTAAAGGGATATCAAAAACAAAAGAAAGTGCTCTTAAATAATATTTATGGCGTAGTGTCTAATGCCCTGTTTTCTCTTCCAGTGTTGGTTTATCCTTCTGGACATAAGAGACAACTCCTGTTTGTGTTTATAAAAATCTTCATAAGAGGAGCATACGCCTAACTTGTCCATTACTTCCATTTTATTGCAAAAGTATTTTGCACGAATAAAACTAAAGTTCATGAGTGAATGGAAGCATTCAAACTATAAGCTATTCAACAAGCATCCTAGGACTAAAAAAAGGGACATACGTTTAATCATTCCTTCTTCACCACTTAGTGCTCGTGGCCTTCGAGTGCATTTGATTTGAAGATATTTTGAAAATGGTTTGATTTTCGAGAATAATACTTGGTGTTGACCAAGCGTTTTTTTGGACCGAAGCTACTGTTTGTGTGGAAATTTTATTTCCCCCCATTAATTTCATTTGCCTCCTTTTTAGTTATTGTTTTATATATTTATATATTTTTTATATTGGCGACGGTTCTGGACGACACTATTGTTTTTCAAAAATATTCAATTCCCATCACCAATTTTGTTTGCCTCCATTTTAGTTATTATTTTAATTAATTATTATTTTCTTATATTAGCAACGGTTTAGGCCGACACTACTATTTGTGCGGAAATTTTCATTTCCCCACGAATTTCATTTGCCTCCTTTAAAGTTATTGTTTTAATTAATTATTATTTTTATATTAAAAACCAGTACTTTAATAGCGCTTTAAAAGTGCTATTAAACAAAATTGTTTACAATAGAGGCGCAGTTAATAGCGCTTTAAAGGGATATCAAAAACAAAAGAAAGTGCTCTTAAATAAAATTTAGGGCGTAGTGTTTGTTGCCCTGTTTTCTCTTCCAGTGTTGGTTTATCCTTCTGGACATAAGAGATAACACCTCTTTGTCTTTATCAAAATCTTCATAAGAGGAGCATACGCCTAACTTCTCCATTTCTTCCATTTTATTGCAAAAGTATTTAGCACGAATAAAACTAAATTTCATGAGTGAAGGGAAGCATTCAAACGATAAGCTATACAACAAGCATCCTAGGACTAAAAAAAGGTACATATGTTTAACGATTCCCTCTTCCCTACTTAGTGCTCGTGGCCTTTGAGTGTATTTGTTTCAAATATATTAAGAAAATGGTTTCATTTTCGAGAATAATACTTGGTGTTGCCCAAGCGTTTATTTGGACCGAAGCTAATGTTTGTACGAAAATTTTATTTCCCCCCATTAATTTCGTTTGCCTCTTTTTTAGTTATTTTTTTAAATATTTAAATATTTTTTATATTGGCGACGGTTCTGGACGACGCTATTGTTTATTCAAAAATATTCAATTCCCATCACCAATTTTGTTTGCCTCCATTTTAGTTATTATTTTAATTAATTATTATTTCTTATATTAGCGACGGTTCAGGCAGACACTACTGTTTGTGCGGAAATTTTCATTTCCCCCACCAATTTCATTTGCCTCCTTTAAAGTTATTTTTTTAATTAATTATTATTTTTATATTAAAAACCAGTACTTTAATAGAGCTTTTAAAGTGCTATTAAACAAAATCGTTTACAATAGCCGCGCGATTAATAGCGCTTTAAAGGGATATCAAAAACAAAAGAAAGTGCTCTTAAATAATATTTATGGCGTAGTGTCTGTTTCCCTGTTTTCTCTTCCAATGATAGTTTATCCCTCTGGACATAAGAGAAAACTCCTCTTTGTCTTTATCAAAATATTCATAAGAGGAGCATACTCCTAACTTGTCCATTACTTCCATTTTATTGCAAAAGTATTTTGCACGAATAAAACTAAAGTTCATGAGTGAATGGAAGCATTCAAACGATGAGCTATACAACAAGCATCTTAGGACGAAAAAAGGGGACATACGTTTAATCATTCCTTCTTCACCACCTAGTGCTCGTGGCCTTCGAGTGCATTTGTTTTGAAAATATTTCGAAAATGCTTTGATTTTCGAGAATAATACTTGGTGTTGACCAATCAATTATTTGGACTGAAGCTACTGTTTGTGCGGAAATTTTATTTCCCCCCATTAATTACGTTTGCCTCCTTTTTAGTTTTTGTTTTAAATATTTATATATTTTTTATATTGGCGACGGTTCTGGACGACGCTATTGTTTATTCAAAAATATTCAATTCCCATCACCAATTTTGTTTGCCTTCATTTTAGTTATTATTTTAATTAATTATTATTTTCTTATATTAGCGACGGTTCAGGCCGACACTACTGTTTGTGCGGAAATTTTCATTTCCCCCAACAATTTCATTTGCCTCCTTTAAAGTTATTTTTTTAATTAATTATTATTTTTATATTAAAAACCAGTACTTTAATAACGCTTTTAAAGTGCTATTAAACAAAATCATTTACAATAGCGGCACGGTTAATAGCGCTTTAAAGGGATATCAAAAACAAAAGAAAGTGCTCTTAAATAATATTTATGGCGTAGTGTCTATTGCCATGTTTTCTCTTCCAGTGTTGGTTTATCCTTCTAGACATAAGAGACAACTCCTCTTTGTCTTTATCAAAATCTTCATAAGAGGAGCATACGCCTAACTTGTCCATTACTTCCATTTTATTGCAAAAGCATTTTGCACGAATAAAACTAAAATTCATGAGCGAATGGAAGCATTCAAACGATAAGCTATACAACAAGCATCTTAGGACTAAAAAAAGGGACATACGTTTAATCATTCCTTCTTCACCACCTAGTGCTCGTGGCCTTCGAGTGCATTTGTTTTGAAAATATTTCGAAAATGGTTAGATTTTCGAGAATAATACTTGGTGTTGACCAATCAATTATTTGGACTGAAGCTACTGTTTGTGCGGAAATTTCATTTCCCCCCATTAATTACGTTTGCCTCCTTTTTAGTTATTGTTTTAAATATTTATATATTTTTTATATTGGCGACGGTTCTGGACGACGCTATTGTTTATTCAAAAATATTCCATTCCCATCACCAATTTTGTTTGCCTTCATTTTAGTTATTATTTTAATTAATTATTATTTTCTTATATTAGCGACGGTTCAGGCCGACACTACTGTTTGTGCGGAAATTTTCATTTCCCCCACCAATTTCATTTGCCTCCTTTAAAGTTATTTTTTTAATTAATTATTATTTTTATATTAAAAACCTGTACTTTAATAGCGCTTTTAAAGTGCTATTAAACAAAATCGTTTACAATAGCGGCGCGGTTAATTGCGCTTTGAAGGGATATCAAAAACAAAAGAAAGTGCTCTTAAATAATATTTATGGCGTAGTGTCTGTTGCCCTGTTTTCTCTTCCAGTGTTGGTTTATCCTTCTGGACATAAGAGACAACTCCTGTTTGTCTTTATGAAAATCTTCATAAGAGGAGCATACGCCTAACTTGTCCATTACTTCCATTTTATTGCAAAAGTATTTTGCACGAATAAAACTAAAGTTCATGAGTGAATGGAAGCATTCAAACGATAAGCTATACAACAAGCATCTTAGGACTAAAAAAAGGGACATACGTTTAATCATTCCTTCTTCACCACCTAGTGCTCGTGGCCTTCGAGTGCATTTGTTTTGAAAATATTTCGAAAATGCTTTGATTTTCGAGAATAATACTTGGTGTTGACCAAACAATTATTTGGACTGAAGCTACTGTTGGTGTGAAAATTTTATTTCCCCCCATTAATTACGTTTGCCTCCTTTATATATTTTTTATATTGGCGACGATTCTGGACGACGCTATTGTTTATTCTAAAATATTCAATTCCCATCACCAATTTTGTTTGCCTCCATTTTAGTTATTATTTTAATTAATTATTATTTTCCTATATTAGTGACGGTTGAGGCCGACACTACTGTTTGTGCGGAAATTTTCATTTCCTCCACCAATTTCATTTGCCTCCTTTAATATTTTTTTTAATTAATCATTATTTTTATATTAAAAACCAGTACTTTATTAGCGCTTTTAAAGTGATATTAAACAAAATCGTTCAAAATAGTGGCGCGGTTAATAGCGCTTTAAAGGGATATCAAAAACAAAAGAAAGTGCTCTTAAATAATATTTATGGCGTAGTGTCTGTTGCCCTGTTTTCTATTCCAGTGTTGGTTTATCCTTCTGGACATAAGAGACAACTCCTGTTTGTCTTTATAAAAATCTTCATAAGAGGAGCATACGCCTAACTTGTCCATTACTTCCATTTTATTGCAAAAGTACTTTGCACGAATAAAACTAAAGTTCATGAGTGAATGGAAGCATTCAAACGATAAGCTATACAACAAGCATCTTAGGACTAAAAAAAGGGACATACGTTTAATCATTCCTTCTTCACCACCTAGTGCTCGTGGCCTTCGAGTGCATTTGTTTTGAAAATATTTCGAAAATGCTTTGATTTTCGAGAATAATACTTGGTGTTGACCAAACAATTATTTGGACTGAAGCTACTGTTGGTGTGAAAATTTTATTTCCCCCCATTAATTACGTTTGCTTCCTTTATATATTTTTTATATTGGCGACGATTCTGGACGACGCTATTGTTTATTCTAAAATATTCAATTCCCATCACCAATTTTGTTTGCCTCCATTTTAGTTATTATTTTAATTAATTATTATTTTCTTATATTAGTGACGGTTGAGGCCGACACTACTGTTTGTGCGGAAATTTTCATTTCCTCCACCAATTTCATTTGCCTCCTTTAATGTTTTTTTTAATTAATCATTATTTTTATATTAAAAACCAGTACTTTATTAGTGCTTTTAAAGTGATATTAAACAAAATCGTTCAAAATAGTGGCGCGGTTAATAGCGCTTTAAAGGGATATCAAAAACAAAAGAAAGTGCTCTTAAATAATATTGATGGCATAGTGTCTGTTGCCCTGTTTTCTATTCCAGTGTTGGTTTATCCTTCTGGACATAAGAGACAACTCCTGTTTGTCTTTATAAAAATCTTCATAAGAGGAGCATACGCCTAACTTGTCCATTACTTCCATTTTATTGCAAAAGTATTTTGCACGAATAAAACTAAAGTTCATGAGTGAATGGAAGCATTCAAACGATAAGCTATACAACAAGCATCTTAGGACTAAAAAAAGGGACATACGTTTAATCATTCCTTCTTCACCACCTAGTGCTCGTGGCCTTCGAGTTCATTTGTTTTGAAAATATTTCGAAAATGCTTTGATTTTCGAGAATAATACTTGGTGTTGACCAAACAATTATTTGGACTGAAGCTACTGTTGGTGTGAAAATTTTATTTCCCCCCATTAATTACGTTTGCCTCCTTTATATATTTTTTATATTGGCGACGATTCTGGACGACGCTATTGTTTATTCTAAAATATTCAATTCCCATCACCAATTTTGTTTGCCTCCATTTTAGTTATTATTTTAATTAATTATTATTTTCTTATATTAGTGACGGTTGAGGCCGACACTACTGTTTGTGCGGAAATTTTCATTTCCTCCACCAATTTCATTTGCCTCCTTTAATGTTTTTTTTAATTAATCATTATTTTTATATTAAAAACCAGTACTTTATTAGCGCTTTTAAAGTGATATTAAACAAAATCGTTCAAAATAGTGGCGCGGTTAATAGCGCTTTAAAGGGATATCAAAAACAAAAGAAAGTGCTCTTAAATAATATTGATGGCGTAGTGTCTGTTGCCCTGTTTTCTATTCCAGTGTTGGTTTATCCTTCTGGACATAAGAGACAACTCCTGTTTGTCTTTATAAAAATCTTCATAAGAGGAGCATACGCCTAACTTGTCCATTACTTCCATTTTATTGCAAAAGTATTTTGCACGAATAAAACTAAAGTTCATGAGTGAATGGAAGCATTCAAACGATAAGCTATACAACAAGCATCTTAGGACTAAAAAAAGGGACATACGTTTAATCATTCCTTCTTCACCACCTAGTGCTCGTGGCCTTCGAGTTCATTTGTTTTGAAAATATTTCGAAAATGCTTTGATTTTCGAGAATAATACTTGGTGTTGACCAAACAATTATTTGGACTGAAGCTACTGTTGGTGTGAAAATTTTATTTCCCCCCATTAATTACGTTTGCCTCCTTTATATATTTTTTATATTGGCGACAATTCTGGACGACGCTATTGTTTATTCTAAAATATTCAATTCCCATCACCAATTTTGTTTGCCTCCATTTTAGTTATTATTTTAATTAATTATTATTTTCTTATATTAGTGACGGTTGAGGCCGACACTACTGTTTGTGCGGAAATTTTCATTTCCTCCACCAATTTCATTTGCCTCCTTTAATGTTTTTTTTAATTAATCATTATTTTTATATTAAAAACCAGTACTTTATTAGCGCTTTTAAAGTGATATTAAACAAAATCGTTCAAAATAGTGGCGCGGTTAATAGCGCTTTAAAGGGATATCAAAAACAAAAGAAAGTGCTCTTAAATAATATTTATGGCGTAGTGTCTGTTGCCCTGTTTTCTATTCCAGTGTTGGTTTATCCTTCTGGACATAAGAGACAACTCCTGTTTGTCTTTATGAAAATCTTCATAAGAGGAGCATACGCCTAACTTGTCCATTACTTCCATTTTATTGCAAAAGTATTTTGCACGAATAAAACTAAAGTTCATGAGTGAATGGAAGCATTCAAACGATAAGCTATACAACAAGCATCTTAGGACTAAAAAAAGGGACATACGTTTAATCATTCCTTCTTCACCACCTAGTGCTCGTGGCCTTCGAGTGCATTTGTTTTGAAAATATTTCGAAAATGCTTTGATTTTCGAGAATAATACTTGGTGTTGACCAAACAATTATTTGGACTGAAGCTACTGTTGGTGTGAAAATTTTATTTCCCCCCATTAATTACGTTTGCCTCCTTTATATATTTTTTATATTGGCGACGATTCTGGACGACGCTATTGTTTATTCTAAAATATTCAATTCCCATCACCAATTTTGTTTGCCTCCATTTTAGTTATTATTTTAATTAATTATTATTTTCCTATATTAGTGACGGTTGAGGCCGACACTACTGTTTGTGCGGAAATTTTCATTTCCTCCACCAATTTCATTTGCCTCCTTTAATATTTTTTTTAATTAATCATTATTTTTATATTAAAAACCAGTACTTTATTAGCGCTTTTAAAGTGATATTAAACAAAATCGTTCAAAATAGTGGCGCGGTTAATAGCGCTTTAAAGGGATATCAAAAACAAAAGAAAGTGCTCTTAAATAATATTTATGGCGTAGTGTCTGTTGCCCTGTTTTCTATTCCAGTGTTGGTTTATCCTTCTGGACATAAGAGACAACTCCTGTTTGTCTTTATAAAAATCTTCATAAGAGGAGCATACGCCTAACTTGTCCATTACTTCCATTTTATTGCAAAAGTACTTTGCACGAATAAAACTAAAGTTCATGAGTGAATGGAAGCATTCAAACGATAAGCTATACAACAAGCATCTTAGGACTAAAAAAAGGGACATACGTTTAATCATTCCTTCTTCACCACCTAGTGCTCGTGGCCTTCGAGTGCATTTGTTTTGAAAATATTTCGAAAATGCTTTGATTTTCGAGAATAATACTTGGTGTTGACCAAACAATTATTTGGACTGAAGCTACTGTTTGTGTGAAAATTTTATTCCCCCCCCATTAATTATGTTTGCCTCCTTTATATATTTTTTATATTGCCGAATGTTCTGGACGACGCTATTGTTTATTCTAAAATATTCAATTCCCATCACCAATTTTGTTTGCCTCCATTTTAGTTATTATTTTAATTAATTATTATTTTCTTATATTAGCGACGGTTCAGGCCGACACTACTGTTTGTGCAGAAATTTTCATTTCCTCCACCAATTTCATTTGCCTCCTTTAATGTTTTTTTTAATTAACTATTATTTTTATATTAAAAACCAGTACTTTATTAGCGCTTTTAAAGTGATATTAAACAAAATCGTTCAAAATAGTGGTGCGGTTAATAGCGCTTTAAAGGGATATCAAAAACAAAAGAAAGTGCTCTTAAATAATATTTATGGCGTAGTGTCTGTTGCCCTGTTTTCTCTTCCAGTGTGGTTTATCCTTCTGGACATAAGAGACAACTCCTGTTTGTCTTTATCAAAATCTTCATAAGTGGAGCATACGCCTAACTTGTCCATTACTTCCATTTTATTGCAAAAGTATTTTGCACGAATCAAACTAAATTTCATGAGTGAATGTAAGCATTCAAACGATAAGCTATACAACAAGCATCTTAGGACTAAAAAAAGGGACATACGTTTAATCATTCCTTCTTCACCACCTAGTGCTCGTGGCCTTCGAGTGCATTTGTTTTGAAAATATTTCGAAAATGGTTAGATTTTCGAGAATAATACTTGGTGTTGACCAATCAATTATTTGGACTGAAGCTACTGTTTGTGCGGAAATTTCATTTCCCCCAATTAATTAAGTTTTCCTCCTTTTTAGTTATTGTTTTAAATATTTATATATTTTTTATATTGGCGACGGTTCTAGACGACGCTATTATTTATTCAAAAATATTCAATTCCCATCACCAATTTTGTTTGCCTTCATTTTAGTTATTATTTTAATTAATTATTATTTTCTTATATTAGCGACGGTTCAGGCTGACACTACTGTTTGTGCGGAAATTTTCATTTTCCCCACCAATTTCATTTGCCTCCTTTAAAGTTATTTTTTTAATTAATTATTATTTTTATATTAAAAACCAGTACTTTAATAGCGCTTTCAAAGTGCTATTAAACAAAATCGTTTACAATAGCGGCGCGGTTAATAGCGCATTGAAGGGATATCAAAAACAAAAGAAACTGCTCTTAAATAATATTTATGGCGTAGTGTCTGTTGCCCTGTTTTCTCTTCCAGTGTTGGTTTATCCTTCTGGACATAAGAGTAAAACTCATGTTTGTCTTTATGAAAATCTTCATAAGAGGAGCATACGCCTAACTTGTCCATTACTTCCATTTTATTGCAAAAGTATTTTGCACGAATAAAACTAGAGTTCATGAGTGAATGGAAGCATTCAAACGATAAGCTATACAACAAGCATCTTAGGACTAAAAAAAGGGACATACGTTTAATCATTTCTTCTTCAGCACCTAGTGCTCGTGGCCTTCGAGTGCATTTGTTTTGAAAATATTTCAAAAATGCTTTGATTTTCGAGAATAATACTTGGTGTTGACCAATCAATTATTTGGACTGAAGCTACTGTTGGTGTGAAAATTTTATTTCCCCCCATTAATTACGTTTGCCTCCTTTATATATTTTTTATATTGGCGACGATTCTGGACGACGCTATTGTTTATTATAAAATATTTAATTCCCATCACCAATTTTGTTTGCCTCCATTTTAGTTATTATTTAATTAATTATTGTTTTCTTATATTAGCGACGGTTCAGGCCGACACTACTGTTTGTGCAGAAATTTTCATTTCCTCCACCAATTTCATTTGCCTCCTTTAATGTTTTTTTTAATTAATCATTATTTTTATATTAAAAACCAGTACTTTATTAGCGCTTTTAAAGTGCTATTAAACAAAATCGTTTACAATAGCGGCTCGGTTAATAGCGCATTGAAGGGATATCAAAAACAAAAGAAATTGCTCTTAAATAATATTTATGGCGTAATGTCTGTTGCCTTGTTTTCTCTTCCAGTGTTGGTTTATCCTTCTGGACATAAGAGTAAAACTCCTGTTTGTCTTTATGAAAATCTTCATAAGAGGAGCATACGCCTAACTTGTCCATTACTTCCATTTTATTGCAAAAGTATTTTGCACGAATAAAACTAAAGTTCATGAGTGAATGGAAGCATTCAAACGATAAGCTATACAACAAGCATCTTAGGACTAAAAAAAGGGACATACGTTTAATCATTCCTTCTTCATCACCTAGTGCTCGTGGCCTTCGAGTGCATTTGTTTTGAAAATATTTCGAAAATGCTTTGATTTTCGAGAATAATACTTGGTGTTGACCAAACAATTATTTGGACTAAAGCTACTGTTGCTGTGAAAATTTTATTTCCCCCCATTAATTATGTTTGCCTCCTTTATATATTTTTTATATTGGCGACGATTCTGGACGACGCTATTGTTTATTCTAAAATATTCAATTCCCATCACCAATTTTGTTTGCCTCCATTTTAGTTATTATTTTAATTAATTATTATTTTCTTATATTAGCGACGGTTTAGGCCGACACTACTGTTTGTGCGGAAATTTTCATTTCCTCCACCAATTTCATTTGCCTCCTTTAATGTTTTTCTTAATTAATTATAATTTTTATATTAAAAACCAGTACTTTATTAGCGCTTTTAAAGTGATATTAAACAAAATCGTTCAAAATAGCGACGCGGTTAATAGCGCTTTAAAGGGATATCAAAAACAAAAGAAAATGCTCTTAAATAATATTAGTAACGTAGTGTTTGTTGCCCTATTTTCTCTTCGAGTGTTGGTTTATACTTCTGGACATAAGAGATAACTCCTCTTTGTCTTTATGAAAATCTTCATAAGAGGAGCATACACCTAACTTGTCCATTTGTTCCATTTTATTGCAAAAGTATTTAGCACGAATAAAACTAAAGTTCATGAGTGAATGTAAGCATTCAAACGATAAGCTATACAACAAGCATCCTAGGACTAAAAAAAGGTACATACGTTTAATTATTCCCTCTTCACCACTTAGTGATCTTGGCCTTCGCGTGTATTTGTTTTGAAAATATTTAGAAAATGGTTTGATTTCAAGAATAATACTTGGTGTTGCCCAAGCGTTTATTTTGACCGTAGCTACTGTTTGTGCGAAAATTTTATTTCCCCCCATTAATTTTGTTTGCCTCCTTTTTAGTTATTGTTTTAAATGTTTATATATTTTTTTTATTAGCGACGGTTCTGGATGACGCTATTGTTTATTTAAAAATATTCATTTCCCATCACCAATTCCGTTTGCCTCCTTTTTAGTTATTGTTTAAATTAATTATTATTTTCTTATATTAGTGACTGTTCAGGCCGACGCTACTGTTTGTGCGAAAATTTCAATTTACCCCCACCAATTTCATTTGCCTCCTTTAAAGTTATTGTTTTAATTATTTTATTATTTTTATATTAAAAACGAGTACTTTATTAGCGCTTTTTAAGTGCTATTGAACAAAATCGTTTACAATAGCGGCGCGATTAATAACACATTAAAGGGATATCAAAAACAAAAGAAAGTGCTCGTAAATAATATTTGTGGCGTAGTGTCTGTTTCCCTGTTTTCTCTTCCAATGTTGGTTTATTCTTCTGGACATAAGAGAAAACTCCTCTTTGTCTTTATCAAAATCTTCATAAGAGGAGCATCCGCCTAACTTGTCCATTTCTTCCATTTTATTGCAAAAGTATTTAGCACGAATAAAACTAATGTTCATGAGTGAAGGGAAGCATTCAAGCGATAAGCTATACAACAAGCATCCTAGTACTAAAAAAAGGTACATACATTTAATCGTTCCATCATCACCACTTAGTGCTCGTGGCCTTCGAGTGTATTTGTCTTGAAAATATTTAGAAAATTATTTGCTTTCGAGAATAATACTTGGTGTTTCCCAAGCGTTTATTTGGACCGAAGCTACTGTTTGTGCGAAAATTTTATTTCCCCCCATTAATTTCGTTTGCTTCCTTTTTAGTTATTGTTTTAAATGTTTATATATTTTTTTTATTGGCGACGGTTCAGGTCGACCCTATTGTTTATTCAAAAATATTCATTTCCCATCACCAATTTCGTTTGCCTCCTTTTTAGTTATTGTTTAAATTAATTATTATTTTCTTATATTAGCGACGGTTCAGGCCGAAACTACTATATGTGCGAAAATTTCAATTTCCCCCAACAATTTCATTTTCCTCCTTTAAAGTTATTTTTTTAATTTATTTTTATTTTTATATTAAAAACGAGTACTTTATTAGCGCTTTTAATGTGCTATTAACATAAATCGTTTACAATAGCGGCGCGGTTAATAGTGCTTTAAAGGGATATCAAAAACAAAAGAAAATGCTCTTAAATAATATTTGTAACATAGTGTCTGTTGCCCTATTTTCTATTCGAGTGTTGGTTTATACTTCTGGACATAAGAGACAACTCCTCTTTGTCTTTATCAAAATCTTCATAAGAGGAGCATACGCCTAACTTGTCCTTTTCTTCCATTTTATTACAAAATTATTTAACATGAATAAAACTAAAGTTCATGAGTGAAGGGAAGCATTCAAATGATAAGCTATACAACAAGCATCCTAGTACTAAAAAAACGTACATACATTTAATCATTCCCTCTTCACCACTTAGTGCTCGTGGCCTTCGAGTGTATTTGTTTTGAAAATATTTAGAAAATGGTTTGATTTCGAGAATAATACTTGGTGTTGCCCAAGCGTTTATTTGGACCGAAGCAACTGTTTGTGCGAAAATTTTATTTCCCCCTATTAATTTCGTTTTCCTCCTTTTTAGTTATTGTTTTAAATGTTTATATATTTTTTATATTGGCGACGGTTCTTGCCAACCCTATTGTTTATTCAAAAATATTCATTTCCCATCACCAATTTAGTTTGCCTCTATTTTAGTTATTATTTTAATTAATTATTATTTTCATATATTAGCGACGGTTCAGGCTGAAACTACTATTTGTGAGGAAGTTTAAATTTCCCCCAACAATTTCATTTTCCTCCTTTAAAGTTATTTTTTTTAATTTATTTATATTTTTATTTTAAAAACGAGTACTTTATTAGCGCTTTTAAAGTGCTTTTAACCAAAATCGTTTACAATAGCGGCGTGGTTAATAGCGCTTTAAAGGGATATCAAAAACAAAAGAAAGTCCTCTTAAATAATATTTTTAGCGTAGTGTTTATTGCCATGTTTTCTCTTCCAGTGTTGGTTTATCCTTCTGGACATAGGAGACAACTCCTCTTTGTCTTTATTAAAATCTTCATAAGAGGAGCATACACATAACTTGTACATTTCTTCCATTTTATTGCAAAAGTATTTAGCACGAATAAAACTAAAGTTCATGAGTGAAGGGAAGCATTCAAACGATAAGCTATACAACAAGCATCCTAGGACTAAAAAAAGGTACATATGTTTAATTAATCCCTCGTCACCACTTAGTGATCTTGGCCTTCGAGTGTATTTGTTTTGAAAATATTTAGAAAATGGTTTGATTTCAAGAATAATACTTGGTGTTGCCCAAGTGTTTATTTGGACCGAAGCTATTGTTTGTGCGAAAATTTTATTTTCCCCCATTAATTTCGTTTGCCTCCTTTTTAGTTATTGTTTTAAATGTTTATATATATATTTTTTTGCGACGGTTCTGGATGACGCTATTGTTTATTCAAAAATATTCATTTCCCATCACCAATTTTGTTTGCCTCCTTATTAGTTATTGTTTAAATTAATTATTATTTTCTTATATTAGTGACGGTTCAGGCCGACGCTACTGTTTGTGAGAAAATTTCAATTTACCCGCACCAATTTCATTTGCCTCCTTAAAATTATTGTTTTAATTATTTATTATTGTTATATTAAAAACCAGTACCTTAATAGCCTTTTTAAAGTGCTATTAAACAAAATCGTTTACAATAGTGTCGAAGTTAATAAAGGTTTAAAGGGATATCAAAAACAAAAGCTAGTGCTCTTAAATAGCATTCTGGCGTAGTGTCTGTTGCCCTGTTTTCTCTTCCAGTGTTGGTTTATCCTTCTGGACATAAGGGACAACTCCTCTTTGTCTTTATCAAAATCTTCATAAGAGGAGCATACGCTTAACTTGTCCTTTTCTTCCCTTTTATTACAAAATTATTTAACACGAATAAAACTAAAGTTCATGAGTGAAGGGAAGCATTCAAACGATAAGCTATACAACAAGCATCCTAGTACTAAAAAAGGTACATACATTTAATCATTCCCTCTTAACCACTTAGTGTTTGTGGCCTTCGAGTGTATTTGTTTTGAAAATATTTAGAAAATGGTTTGATTTCGAGAATAATACTTGGTGTTGCCCAAGCGTTTATTTGGACCGAAGCAACTGTTTGTGCGAAAATTTTATTTCCCCCAATTAATTTTGTTTGCCTTCTTTTTAGTTATTGTTTTAAATGTTTATATATTTTTTATATTGGCGACGGATCTGGATGACCTTATTGTTTATTCAAAAATATTCATTTCCCATCACCAATTTAGTTTGCCTCCATTTTAGTTATTATTTTAATTAATTATTATTTTGTTATATTAGTGACGGTTCAGGCCGAAACTACTCTTTGTGCGGAAATTTTAATTTCCCCCAACAATTTCATTTTCCTCCTTTATAGTTATTTTTTTAATTTATTTTTATTTTTATATTAAAAACGAGTACTTTATTAGGGCTTTTAAAGTGCTATTAACCAAAATCATCAATAGTGGCGCGGTTAATAGCGCTTTAAAGGGATATCAAAAACAAAAGAAAGTGCTCTTAAATAATATTTGTAGCGTAGTGTCTATTGCCCTGTTTTCTCTTCCAGTGTTGGTTTATCCTTCTGGACATAAGAGACAACTCCTCTTTGTGTTTATCAAAATCTTCATAAGAGGAGCATACGCCTAACTTGTCCATTTCTTCCATTTTATTTCAAAAGTATTTAGCACGAATAAAACTAAAGATCAAGAGTAAAGGGAAGCATTCAAACGATAAGCTATACAACAAGCATCCTAGGACTAAAACAAGGTACATACGTTTAATCATTCCCTCTTCACCACTTAGTGCTTGTGGCCTTAGAGTGTATTTGTTTTGAAAATATTTAGAAAATGGTTTGATTTCGAGAAGAATACTTGGTGATGCCCAAGCCTTTATTTGGACCGAAGCTACTATTTGTGCAAAAAATTTATTTCCCCCCATTAATTTCGTTTTCCCTCTTTTTAGTTATTGTTTTAAATATTTATATATTTTTTATATTGGCGACGGTTCTGGCCGACGCTATTGTTTATTCAAAAATATTCATTTCCCATCACCAATTTCGTTTGTCTCCATTTTAGTTATTATTTTAATTAATTATTATTTTCTTACATTAGCAACGGTTCAGGCCGACACTACTGTTTGGGCAGAAATTTTAATTTCCCACACCAAATTCATTTGCCTCCTTAAAATTATTGTTTTAATTATTTATTATTGTTATATTAAAAACCAGTACCTTAATAGCCTTTTTAAAGTTCTATTAAACAAAATTGTTTACAATAGCGGCGAAGTTAATAGAGGTTTAAAGGGATATCAAAAACAAAAGCTAGTGCTCTTAAATAGCATTTATGGCGTAGTGTCTGTTGCCCTGTTTTCTCTTCCAGTGTTGGTTTATCCTTCTGGACATAAGGGACAACTCCTCTTTGTCTTTATCAAAATCTTCATAAGAGGAGCATACGCTTAAGTTGTCTTTTTCTTCCATTTTATTACAAAATTATTTAACACGAATAAAACTAAAGTTCATGAGTGAAGGGAAGCATTCAAACGATAAGCTATACAACAAGCATCCTAGTACTAAAAAAAGGTACATACATTTAATCATTCCCTCTTCACCACTCAGTGTTCGTGGCCTTCGAGTGTATTTGTTTTGAAAATATTTAGAAAATGGTTTGATTTCGAGAATAATACTTGGTGTTGCCCAAGCGTTTATTTGGACCGAAGCAACTGTTTGTGCGAAAATTTTATTTCCCCCCATTAATTTTGTTTGCCTCCTTTTTAGTTATTGTTTTAAATGTTTATATATTTTTTATATTTGCGACGGTTCTGGATGACCTTATTGTTTATTCAAAAATATTCATTTCCCATCACCAATTTAGTTTGCCTCCATTTTAGTTATTATTTTAATTAATTATTATTTTGTTATATTAGTGACGGTTCAGGCCGAAAATACTATTTGTGCGGAAATTTTAATTTCCCCCAACAATTTCATTTGCCTCCTTTAAAGTTATTTTTTTAATTTATTTTTATTTTTATATTAAAAACGAGTACTTTATTAGCGCTTTTAAAGTGCTATTAACCAAAATCATTTACAATAGCGTCGCGGTTAATAGCGCTTTAAAGGGATATCAAAAACAAAAGAAAGTGCTCTTAAATAATATTTGTAGCGTAGTGTCTATTGCCCTGTTTTCTCTTCCAGTGTTGGTTTATCCTTCAGGACATAAGAGACAACTCCTCTTTATGTTTATCAAAATCTTCATAAGAGGAGCATACGCCTAACTTGTCCATTTCTTCCATTTTATTGCAAAAGTATTTAGCACGAATAAAACTAAAGTTCATGAGTGAAGGGAAGCATTCAAACGATAAGCTATACAACAAGCATCCTAGGACTAAAAAAAGGTACATACGTTTAATCATTCCCTCTTCACCACTTAGTGCTTATGGACTTCGAGTGTATTTGTTTTGAAAATATTTAGAAAATGGTTTGATTTCGAGAATAATAATTGGTGATGCCCAAGCGTTTATTTGACCGAAGCTACTATTTGTGCAAAAATTTTATTTCCCCCCATTAATTTTGTTTTCCTCCTTTTTAGTTATTGTTTTAAATATTTATATATTTTTTATATTGGCGACGGTTCTGGCCGACACTATTGTTTATTCAAAAATATTCATTTCCCATCAAAAATTTTGTTTGTCTCCATTTTAGTTATTATTTTAATTAATTATTATTTTCTTACATTAGCAACGGTTCAGGCCGACACTACTGTTTGGGCAGAAATTTTAATTTCCCACACCAATTTAATTTGTCTCCTTAAAATTATTGTTTTAATTATTTATTATTGTTATATTAAAAACCAGTACCTTAATAGCCTTTTTAAAGTTCTATTAAACAAAATTGTTTACAATAGCGGCGAAGTTAATAGAGGTTTAAAGGGATATCAAAAACAAAAGCTAGTGCTCTTAAATAGCATTTCTGGCGTAGTGTCTGTTGCCCTGTTTTCTCTTCCAATGTTGGTTTATCCTTCTTGACTAAGGGACAACTCCTCTTTGTCTTTATCAAATTCTTCATAAGAGGAGCATACACTTAACTTGTCCTTTTCTTCCATTTTATTACAAAATTATTTAACACGAATAAAACTAAAGTTCATGAGTGAAGGGAAGCATTCAAACGATAAGCTATACAACAAGCATCCTAGTACTAAAAAAAGGTACATACATTTAATCATTCCCTCTTCACCACTCAGTGTTCGTGGCCTTCGAGTGTATTTGTTTTGAAAATATTTAGAAAATGGTTTGATTTCGAGAATAATACTTGGTGTTGCCCAAGCGTTTATTTGGACCGAAGCAACTGTTTGTGCGAAAATTTTATTTCCCCCCATTAATTTTGTTTGCCTCCTTTTTAGTTATTGTTTTAAATGTTTATATATTTTTTATATTTGCGACGGTTCTGGATGACCTTATTGTTTATTCAAAAATATTCATTTCCCATCACCAATTTAGTTTGCCTCCATTTTAGTTATTATTTTAATTAATTATTATTTTGTTATATTAGTGACGGTTCAGGCCGAAAATACTATTTGTGCGGAAATTTTAATTTCCCCCAACAATTTCATTTGCCTCCTTTAAAGTTATTTTTTTAATTTATTTTTATTTTTATATTAAAAACGAGTACTTTATTAGCGCTTTTAAAGTGCTATTAACCAAAATCATTTACAATAGCGTCGCGGTTAATAGCGCTTTAAAGGGATATCAAAAACAAAAGAAAGTGCTCTTAAATAATATTTGTAGCGTAGTGTCTATTGCCCTGTTTTCTCTTCCAGTGTTGGTTTATCCTTCAGGACATAAGAGACAACTCCTCTTTATGTTTATCAAAATCTTCATAAGAGGAGCATACGCCTAACTTGTCCATTTCTTCCATTTTATTGCAAAAGTATTTAGCACGAATAAAACTAAAGTTCATGAGTGAAGGGAAGCATTCAAACGATAAGCTATACAACAAGCATCCTAGGACTAAAAAAAGGTACATACGTTTAATCATTCCCTCTTCACCACTTAGTGCTTATGGACTTCGAGTGTATTTGTTTTGAAAATATTTAGAAAATGGTTTGATTTCGAGAATAATAATTGGTGATGCCCAAGCGTTTATTTGACCGAAGCTACTATTTGTGCAAAAATTTTATTTCCCCCCATTAATTTTGTTTTCCTCCTTTTTAGTTATTGTTTTAAATATTTATATATTTTTTATATTGGCGACGGTTCTGGCCGACACTATTGTTTATTCAAAAATATTCATTTCCCATCAAAAATTTTGTTTGTCTCCATTTTAGTTATTATTTTAATTAATTATTATTTTCTTACATTAGCAACGGTTCAGGCCGACACTACTGTTTGGGCAGAAATTTTAATTTCCCACACCAATTTAATTTGTCTCCTTAAAATTATTGTTTTAATTATTTATTATTGTTATATTAAAAACCAGTACCTTAATAGCCTTTTTAAAGTTCTATTAAACAAAATTGTTTACAATAGCGGCGAAGTTAATAGAGGTTTAAAGGGATATCAAAAACAAAAGCTAGTGCTCTTAAATAGCATTTCTGGCGTAGTGTCTGTTGCCCTGTTTTCTCTTCCAATGTTGGTTTATCCTTCTTGACTAAGGGACAACTCCTCTTTGTCTTTATCAAATTCTTCATAAGAGGAGCATACACTTAACTTGTCCTTTTCTTCCATTTTATTACAAAATTATTTAACACGAATAAAACTAAAGTTCATGAGTGAAGGGAAGCATTCAAACGATAAGCTATACAACAAGCATCCTAGTACTAAAAAAAGGTACATACATTTAATCATTCCCTCTTCACCACTCAGTGTTCGTGGCCTTCGAGTGTATTTGTTTTGAAAATATTTAGAAAATGGTTTGATTTCGAGAATAATACTTGGTGTTGCCCAAGCGTTTATTTGGACCGAAGCAACTGTTTGTGCGAAAATTTTATTTCCCCCCATTAATTTTGTTTGCCTCCTTTTAATTATTGTTTTAAATGTTTATATATTTTTTATATTTGCGACGGTTCTGGATGACCTTATTGTTTATTCAAAAATATTCATTTCCCATCACCAATTTAGTTTGCCTCCATTTTAGTTATTATTTTAATTAATTATTATTTTGTTATATTAGTGACGGTTCAGGCCGAAAATACTATTTGTGCGGAAATTTTAATTTCCCCCAACAATTTCATTTGCCTCCTTTAAAGTTATTTTTTTAATTTATTTTTATTTTTATATTAAAAACGAGTACTTTATTAGCGCTTTTAAAGTGCTATTAACCAAAATCATTTACAATAGCGTCGCGTTTAATAGCGCTTTAAAGGGATATCAAAAACAAAAGAAAGTGCTCTTAAATAATATTTGTAGCGTAGTGTCTATTGCCCTGTTTTCTCTTCCAGTGTTGGTTTATCCTTCAGGACATAAGAGACAACTCCTCTTTATGTTTATCAAAATCTTCATAAGAGGAGCATACGCCTAACTTGTCCATTTCTTCCATTTTATTGCAAAAGTATTTAGCACGAATAAAACTAAAGTTCATGAGTGAAGGGAAGCATTCAAACGATAAGCTATACAACAAGCATCCTAGGACTAAAAAAAGGTACATACGTTTAATCATTCCCTCTTCACCACTTAGTGCTTATGGACTTCGAGTGTATTTGTTTTGAAAATATTTAGAAAATGGTTTGATTTCGAGAATAATAATTGGTGATGCCCAAGCGTTTATTTGACCGAAGCTACTATTTGTGCAAAAATTTTATTTCCCCCCATTAATTTTGTTTTCCTCCTTTTTAGTTATTGTTTTAAATATTTATATATTTTTTATATTGGCGACGGTTCTGGCCGACACTATTGTTTATTCAAAAATATTCATTTCCCATCAAAAATTTTGTTTGTCTCCATTTTAGTTATTATTTTAATTAATTATTATTTTCTTACATTAGCAACGGTTCAGGCCGACACTACTGTTTGGGCAGAAATTTTAATTTCCCACACCAATTTAATTTGTCTCCTTAAAATTATTGTTTTAATTATTTATTATTGTTATATTAAAAACCAGTACCTTAATAGCCTTTTTAAAGTTCTATTAAACAAAATTGTTTACAATAGCGGCGAAGTTAATAGAGGTTTAAAGGGATATCAAAAACAAAAGCTAGTGCTCTTAAATAGCATTTCTGGCGTAGTGTCTGTTGCCCTGTTTTCTCTTCCAATGTTGGTTTATCCTTCTTGACTAAGGGACAACTCCTCTTTGTCTTTATCAAATTCTTCATAAGAGGAGCATACACTTAACTTGTCCTTTTCTTCCATTTTATTACAAAATTATTTAACACGAATAAAACTAAAGTTCATGAGTGAAGGGAAGCATTCAAACGATAAGCTATACAACAAGCATCCTAGTACTAAAAAAAGGTACATACATTTAATCATTCCCTCTTCACCACTCAGTGTTCGTGGCCTTCGAGTGTATTTGTTTTGAAAATATTTAGAAAATGGTTTGATTTCGAGAATAATACTTGGTGTTGCCCAAGCGTTTATTTGGACCGAAGCAACTGTTTGTGCGAAAATTTTATTTCCCCCCATTAATTTTGTTTGCCTCCTTTTAATTATTGTTTTAAATGTTTATATATTTTTTATATTTGCGACGGTTCTGGATGACCTTATTGTTTATTCAAAAATATTCATTTCCCATCACCAATTTAGTTTGCCTCCATTTTAGTTATTATTTTAATTAATTATTATTTTGTTATATTAGTGACGGTTCAGGCCGAAAATACTATTTGTGCGGAAATTTTAATTTCCCCCAACAATTTCATTTGCCTCCTTTAAAGTTATTTTTTTAATTTATTTTTATTTTTATATTAAAAACGAGTACTTTATTAGCGCTTTTAAAGTGCTATTAACCAAAATCATTTACAATAGCGTCGCGTTTAATAGCGCTTTAAAGGGATATCAAAAACAAAAGAAAGTGCTCTTAAATAATATTTGTAGCGTAGTGTCTATTGCCCTGTTTTCTCTTCCAGTGTTGGTTTATCCTTCAGGACATAAGAGACAACTCCTCTTTATGTTTATCAAAATCTTCATAAGAGGAGCATACGCCTAACTTGTCCATTTCTTCCATTTTATTGCAAAAGTATTTAGCACGAATAAAACTAAAGTTCATGAGTGAAGGGAAGCATTCAAACGATAAGCTATACAACAAGCATCCTAGGACTAAAAAAAGGTACATACGTTTAATCATTCCCTCTTCACCACTTAGTGCTTATGGACTTCGAGTGTATTTGTTTTGAAAATATTTAGAAAATGGTTTGATTTCGAGAATAATACTTGGTGATGCCCAAGCGTTTATTTGACCGAAGCTACTATTTGTGCAAAAAATTTTATTTCCCCCCATTAATTTCGTTTTCCTCCTTTTTAGTTATTGTTTTAAATATTTATATATTTTTTATATTGGCGACGGTTCTGGCCGACACTATTGTTTATTCAAAAATATTCATTTCCCATCACCAATTTCGTTTGTCTCCATTTTAGTTATTATTTTAATTAATTATTATTTTCTTACATTAGCAACGGTTCAGGCCGACACTACTGTTTGTGCAGAAATTTTAATTTCCCCCACCAATTTCATTTGCCTCCTTTAAATTTTATGTTTTAATTATTTATTATTGTTATATTAAAAACCAGTACCTTAATAGCGTTTTTAAAGTGCTATTAAACAAAATCGTTTACAATAGAGGCGAAGTTAATAGAGGTTTAAAGGGATATCAAAAACAAAAGCTAGTGCTCTTAAATAGCATTTATGGCGTTGTGTCTGTTGCCCTGTTTTCTCTTCCAGTGTTGGTTTATCCTTCTGGACATAAGGGACAACTCCTCTTTGTCTTTATCAAAATCTTCATAAGAGGAGCATACGCTTAAGTTGTCCTTTTCTTCCATTTTATTACAAAATTATTTAACACGAATAAAACTAAAGTTCATGAGTGAAGGGAAGCATTCAAACGATAAGCTATACAACAAGCATCCTAGTACTAAAAAAAGGTACATACATTTAATCATTCCCTCTTCACCACTTAGTGTTCGTGGCCTTCGAGTGTATTTGTTTTGAAAATATTTAGAAAATGGTTTGATTTCGAGAATAATACTTGGTGTTGCCCAAGCGTTTATTTGGACCGAAGCAACTGTTTGTGCGAAAATTTTATTTCCCCCCATTAATTTTGTTTGCCTCCTTTTTAGTTATTGTTTTAAATGTTTATATATTTTTTATATTGGCGACGGTTCTGGCCGACCTTATTGTTTATTCAAAAATATTCATTTCCCATCACCAATTTAGTTTGCCTCCATTTTAGTTATTATTTTAATTAATTATTATTTTGTTATATTAGTGACGGTTCCGGCCGAAACTACTATTTATGCGGAAATTTAAATTTCCCCCAACAATTTAATTTTCCTCCTTTAAAGTTATTTTTTTAATTTATTTTTATTTTTATATTAAAAACGAGTACTTTATTAGCGCTTTTAAAGTGCTATTAACCAAAATCGTTTACAATAGCGGCGCAGTTAATAGCGCTTTAAAGGGATATCAAAAACAAAAGAAAGTGCTCTTAAATAATATTTGTAGCGTAGTGTCTATTGCCCTGTTTTCTCTTCTAGTGTTGGTTTATCCTTCTGGACATAAGAGACAACCCCTCTTTGTCTTTATCAAAATCTTCATAAGAGGAGCATACCCCTAACTTGTCCATTTCTTCCATTTTATTGCAAAAGTATTTAGCACGAATAAAACTAATGTTCATGAGTGAAGGGAAGCATTCAAACGATAAGCTATACAAAAAGCATCCTAGGACTAAAAAAAGGTACATACGTTTAATCATTCCCTCTTCACCACTTAGTGCTCGTGGCCTTCGAGTGTATTTGTTTGGAACATCTTTAGAAAATGGTTTGATTTCGAGAATAATACTTGGTGTTGCCCAAGCGTTTATTTGGACCGAAGCTACTGTTTGTGCGAAAATTTTATTTCCCCCGATTAATTTCGTTTTCCTCCTTTTTAGTTATTGTTTTAAACATTTATATATTTTTTATATTGGCGACGGTTCTGGACGACGCTATTGTTTATTCAAAAATATTCATTTCCCATCACCAATTTCATTTGCCTCCATTTTAGTTATTATTTTAATTAATTATTATTTTCTTACATTAGCAACGGTTCAGGCCGACACTACTGTTTTGGCGGAAATTTTAATTTCCCCCACCAATTTCATTTGCCTCCTTTAAATTTTATGTTTTAATTAATTATTATTGTTATATTAAAAACCAGTACCTTAATAGCGCTTTTAAAGTTCTATTAAACAAAATCATTTACAATAGCGTCGCAGTTAATAGAGGTTTAAAGGGATATCAAAAACAAAAGCTAGTGCTATTAAATAGCATTTCTGGTGTTGTGTCTGTTGCCCTGTTTTCTCTTCCAGTGTTGGTTTATCCTTCTGGACATAAGAGACAACTCCTCTTTGTCTTTATCAAAATCTTCATAAGAGGAGCATACGCTTAACATGTCCTTTTCTTCCATTTTATTACAAAATTATTTAACATGAATAAAACTAAAGTTCATGAGTGAAGGGAAGCATTCAAATGATAAGCTATACAACAAGCATCCTAGTACTAAAAAAACGTACATACATTTAATCATTCCCTCTTCACCACTTAGTGCTCGTGGCCTTCGAGTGTATTTGTTTTGAAAATATTTAGAAAATGGTTTGATTTCGAGAATAATACTTGGTGTTGCCCAAGCGTTTATTTGGACCGAAGCAACTGTTTGTGCGAAAATTTTATTTCCCCCTATTAATTTCGTTTGCCTCCTTTTTAGTTATTGTTTTAAATGTTTATATATTTTTTATATTGGCGACGGTTCTTGCCAACCCTATTGTTTATTCAAAAATATTCATTTCCCATCACCAATTTAGTTTGCCTCTATTTTAGTTATTATTTTAATTAATTAATATTTTCATATATTAGCGACGGTTCAGGCTGAAACTACTATTTGTGCGGAAGTTTAAATTTCCCCCAACAATTTCATTTTCCTCCTTTAAAGTTATTTTTTTAATTTTTTTATATTTTTATTTTAAAAACGAGTACTTTATTAGCGCTTTTAAAGTGCTTTTAACCAAAATCGTTTACAATAGCGGCGTGGTTAATAGCGCTTTAAAGGGATATCAAAAACAAAAGAAAGTCCTCTTAAATAATATTTTTAGCGTAGTGTTTATTGCCATGTTTTCTCTTCCAGTGTTGGTTTATCCTTCTGGACATAAGAGACAACTCCTCTTTGTCTTTATTAAAATCTTCATAAGAGGAGCATACACATAACTTGTACATTTCTTCCATTTTATTGCAAAAGTATTTAGCACGAATAAAACTAAAGTTCATGAGTGAAGGGAAGCATTCAAACGATAAGCTATACAACAAGCATCCTAGGACTAAAAAAAGGTACATATGTTTAATCATTCCCTCTTCACCTCTTAGTGCTCGTGGCCTTCGAGTGTATTTGTTTTGAAAATATTTAGAAAATGGTTTGATTTCGAGAATAATACTTGGTGTTGCCCAAGCGCTTATTTGGACCGAAGCTACTATTTGTGCGAAAATTTTATTTCCCCCCATTAATTTCGTTTTCCTCCTTTTTAGTTATTGTTTTAAATATTTATATATTTTTTATATTGGCGACGGTTCTGGACGACGCTATTGTTTATTCAAAAATATTCATTTCCCATCACCAATTTTGTTTGTCTCCATTTTAGATATTATTTTAATTAATTATTATTTTCTTACATTAGCAACGGTTCAGGCCGACACTATTGTTTGTGCGGAAATTTTAATTTCCCCCACCAATTTCATTTGCCTCGTTAAAATTATTATTTTAATTATTTATTATTGTTATATTAAAAACCAGTACCTTAATAGCCTTTTTAAAGTGCTATTAAACAAAATCGTTTACAATAGCGGCGAAGTTAATAAAGGTTTAAAGGAATATCAAAAACAAAAGCTAGTGCTCTTAAATAGCATTTCTCACTACAAGAAAATTGGCAGATTGCGACAGGTATTTTTGTAGATTACGACGGTTAAAACCGTCGCAATTTGCTTTCCACGACGGTTGCTTTACCGTCGCAGAAGTGTGTGTCCCCAACCTATTTCGCGACGGTTACAAAAATTGTCGTTCAAGTTTACGACGGGTTTGGAGCTGACATAATCAAGTATTGGTGATTGTTTGATACCGTCGTGACTATCTTTTGAGTTTCTTTTAATTATTGATGGCGACGGTTCGATACTGTCGTGAATATCTTTTGAAATTGATTAAATTGTTTATGGCGACGGTTCGATACCGTCATGACTTTTGTTGATTATTTTTAATTGTTGATTACGACGGTTCGGTACTGTCGCCATGACTTTTGTTTATGTCTTGATTTTTTTTTATTTTTCTATTATATATATTTTTTATTTAAATTATTATCTATGTAAAAAATTTTAAATATAGTTTTTTTTGTGTTATTTTTTTTAAAATTATTTCTTCTTTAATATATTTATTTATAGTATTATTTTTTGTTTTATTTTCTATCACTTTGTAATATAGTAAAAATAATTTCAATAAAAAATATTTAACATCAAATAAGCATTATAATATCCAAAAAAATGTGTGTTCCATAATCATGTAAAATGCGAGTTCCATAATCATGTCAAGTAGTACAAAAAACCCAAAATATATCAATTCCTAATCTTATAATAATAAGTATCATTATGCGAAAAATACATGAGAAAGTTCACAATCTAATTATCTCGATCATAGCAAAGTCTAATTTGTCCCCCCTGAAGTTCCATTATCTCCAATACGGTATCTAGACTCAGATGAACGTCTACCATCAGCGGGTGATTCCAATCCCTAAAAAAAGGTATTAAAATAATAATCTTTAAAATAATACTCATAAAATTTAACTTTAAATGCGTCAAAATAATATACCTGTCTTCCACTAAAATTCTGCATTTGCATTAAGAGTTCAATTTCCTTTGTCCTCGCCTTGTCCCTTTGCGTTAAGAATATGATTGCCTGTGTTAATTCATCAATTTTTGAATTCTTTTCTTTAAGTGCATTAATTTCTTCTTGCATTTCCTTTATTTGTTCACTTTCTGCAGAAGAAGATGTCGATCTCGTAGATCTATTAATTTGAGATGGTGTAACTCCAAGTCCCATACTACGAACATATCCATGCTTTTCTTTTCCAAATACTTTCTGAAATGCCTCATTTTCAGACACAGAATCCTTAATTGCAGCTTGTAATTTTTTCTGCATATGAAAAAGAAAAAATTGAGCTATTGTTTATATAACAAGAATAATATATTGGGGGAGAACCTCTTGAACAAATCATGGACTTCCATATATACGTAAAAAGAAGTTGGCACAAACTAGGAGGTGGCACAAACTATTGCAATTGGACTTGAATAATACTGTTGGTATATAATTTTGACATTTTTTCCATGAATAATAAGAAAGCAGTACATTGAGCAATGGTAAGGATTGTTATTCATTATTATTTTGAGTCTCGATCCCCTGCCCCTCCTTGAAAAAATCCCTTTATAATATGTATTAAGTGTAGTAGTACTGATGCTTTCAACTTGTGCAGGAGGGATTGTTGCTTTGTATTCTCACCTTTGCAAAAATGCAAAATTTTGTTTGCTTCCTAATCATCAAACATCTGATGAGGAGCTATCTACATATCGCAAGTCTGGTTACTCAAATAGAAATATACCACCCTCATATTTGAAAAAATTCATTGAAAAACATAAGAGCACAAATGAATGAGTTAATATATCAACTAAGACAATAAAAAAGAAGATATGGATACCTTAGGTTTTAGAAAAAGAATATTATGTTCACTATCTATGACTTTTGTCATGTCCTATTACCTACACTATCTCTCCTGTTATACTCCAAACTCCCTGTCTGGTTCATGGATTGTTTCAAAGAAAAAATCATGGTGTATTGGGTAGGTTCTGCTATGTGACATGGAGAATTGTTTACAAGAAGTTCAGTAAAGCTTGCTATCCACCATTCTTCAGTATAAACAAAATCACTCTAGGATATTTATTCTGAAATTTCCCACTAAAGTTACCCCACAGTTTTCAATGTTTCAAATATATGTCAAATGCAGCATAGGTGATTTTTCCATTACAATTTTGGTTATTACAATTGCTTATAAGAATAATGTATTTGTAAAGGCACACTCAAATTTAAGATAAAATTCTTATAAGATAAAATTCTTTAGTCTAACACTATTAAACAGTGATATAGTAAAGGCACACTCAAATTTAAGAATGAAATCATACCTCAAAGACGCGCGAGGGTTTGAAGAGCAGCGAAGCAAGTGGAAGAGAAAAGTTACCTGCAACAAAAACCAAAGCAGCATATCAATAGTTGGTAGAAATCATAGATTTATCAAATAGAAATCTTATATTTTTCAACAGCTCATATCCCTTTAAATCCAACAAAAACATTATTATTTACATTCTAGTCCAGAAGACACTTCATGTTTCAGATGCATGAAAATGTGTCATCAAGATTTAGAATTAAAATTTAAAAACTATGTATTTGGAGAATCATATAAGCACCATTTGTCATATTTCCAGAATCATTTTTAGATAAAAATGGAAAGCTGTTAAGAACCATTTTTCCAGTATGTTTCCTACTTAATTCATTCTTACATGTCTCATTAATAGTTGCCCACGTTGCTCATTAATTAGTTTGACTCACGTGCCTAAATTAAACAATGTAATTACCCTTTTCATTTTACCCGAAAATAAAAAATAAAAGAATATTCTACTAGAGATTTAAAGAGTACCTTCAACTACATCATTTAAAGAGTTCAAAAGAGGTTGCAAGGTTGCAAGGATGGGAGAGCTACTCTTATTCAGGCTGTGACTACTGCCATTCCTTACTATGTTATGCAAACTACTTTACTGCCTGCTCATACTTGTACCCTACTGCCCTCAATCAGTTTTGAACACTGATTCGAAACTCTTTCAGCTACAATACAAAAGTTTCATATCCAAGAAGTACAACTTTTCAGAAGAAAGACAGTTAGAACTCTAAGGCTTTGCTTTTCTGGCAAACTCTACCAAAGTAAGCATGCTTATTGGATTTATGCCGAGTCACTGATTATTGATGAATTTTAATGAAATGAAGTTTTTATTTTATGTATGAGAAACTACAGTTTTTGTATTTTGCTTGTGAAAATGTTGTTAATTTTGGGGGGTGTAAGACTGTTTTATTTAATAATTTTGTATGTATTTGTTAAATATTAAATGTAGGAAGGACTTCGATGCAGATAGAGAAATAGAGTTAGAAAAGCATGAAAAATGTCGTAAATCTGTGGAGTCAAATCACGAGGAACATGAACCAAAAGCGAAGTAAGATTCTGAGATTCTTTTAATCCCTACCCCGACCATAAAATAAAGGCAAACTAATTGTGTTCATTTATATTTTTCACAGCTATCCTAAAGGCTTACTTATAGCCTTCAAACTGAAGAGCATTTCTGAGGAAGTTCCTTCAGAAAAGAATAGCACTGATGAACAAGCCAATGGAAATAATAGTGCCGCCAAGACAGATGAACAAAATCCCTCTGAAGTTGTTGCTGCTACTGAGGATAGTGATCAAAAGATGTCAGAAAATGATGCCAATGATAAAGAAAACAATGGCGTGAATGAAGAAAAAGATGCTAAAGGTAAAGAAAAGGAACAAGAAAACAAGGAGGTGAAAGAAGAGAAAGCGGAAGTTGAAGAAAAGGGCCTGTTAGAGTTGTATAAGAAAAGCGGCAATGGTGTGAATGAAGGAAAGGCCACTGAAGGTGAAAAAAAGGATCAGGAAACTGAAAAATGTTCAGCTGCTTCATTACTGATATATGCATTTCGTTTAAGAATCAGTACTTCATTACTAATTCAGTACTCCAGTACTTCATAACTGATAAATCATTGTTTAAGAAAATACGCATTTTTTTTTTATTTCACCAATTTATATTAGTTTTCATCGATTCTAATCGGTCCAATGACATATTTAATCTAATAATCAAATCAAACCCTAAAACAACAAATTAGAAAACCTAAAAAATCATAAAAAGAAATAAAACCCTAAAACAACAAATTAGAAAACCTAACATCAATTCAATATATTCAAACTCAAAATCAATCATCACAAAGAGCTCAACCATAAGATTCAAGTGAATCTCCAATGCTGAAATCAATGGCAGAGAATGAGAGAGATGAGAACAATGCAAAAAGTGATACATAAAACTTACTGTGTTTGAAGAGATGAACGCAGAGGATGTTAAACTGCTTGCTGTGCGTTTTTTGGTGTGAAGATGAGCGGTTTGAAGAGATTCCTTTCGGTGTCAAGGGGTTTCTTTCGGTTTGAAGAAGAACGGCATGAACGGCACCGTGAGTAGAAAAAGTGAACGCAGGAGTAGAAAGTGAATTGATGTTTTATGTATTTTAAGAGCTTTTTAACTTTTTTACGGCGACGGGTGTTTTACCGTCGTGCCCGTGAGAATTTTTAAAGGTTTTGGGTGCAACGGTTGTTTTACCGTCGTGAAATGAATTTTAGGACGGATAATTTTACCGTCGTGAAAGGTTTAAGGGTGCGACGGGTGCTTTACCACCGTGATATGCCTTTTAGAACGATTAATTTTACCGTCGTGACTAGTTGTTGGTGAAAAATCAATGTTAAAAGTGTTAAATGGGGGCCGACGGTTGTTTTAACGTCGTAATAATAATATTATGATGGTTAATTATACCATCGCAAAATAAATATTAGGGACGGTTGGTGTCAACTGTCGTAAACACTGTCTCTATATGTCAATTACGATAGTTATCACATAACTGTCGCAATTTTTGTGTCGTTAAACACTAATTTTCTTGTAGTGTCTGGCGTAGTGTCTGTTGCCCTGTTTTCTCTTCCAGTGTTGGTTTATCCTTCTGGACATAAGGGACAACTCCTCTTTGTTTTTATCAAAATCTTCATAAGAGGAGCATACGCTTAACTTGTCCTTTTCTTCCATTTTATTACAAAATTATTTAACACGAATAAAACTAAAGTTCATGAGTGAAGGGAAGCATTCAAACGATAAGCTATACAACAAGCATCCTAGTACTAAAAAAAGGTACATACATTTAATCATTCCCTCTTCACCACTTAGTGTTCGTGGCCTTCGAGTGTATTTGTTTTGAAAATATTTAGAAAATGGTCTGATTTCGAGAATAATACTTGGTGTTGCCCAAGCGTTTATTTGGACCGAAGCAACTGTTTGTGCGAAAATTTTATTTCCCAATATTAATTTTGTTTGCCTCCTTTTTAGTTATTGTTTTAAATGTTTATATATTTTTTATATTTGCGACGGTTCTGGATAACCTTATTGTTTATTCAAAAATATTCATTTCCCATCACCAATTTAGTTTGCCTCCATTTTAGTTATTATTTTAATTAATTATTATTTTGTTATATTAGTGACGGTTCAGGCCGAAACTACTATTTGTGCGGAAATTTTAATTTCCCCCAACAATTTCAATTGCCTCCTTTAAAGTTATTTTTTTAATTTATTTTTATTTTTATATTAAAAACGAGTACTTTATTAGCGCTTTTAAAGTGCTATTAACCAAAATCATTTACAATAGCGGCGCGGTTAATAGCGCTTTAAAGGGATATAAAAAACAAAAGAAAGTGCTCTTAAATAATATTTGTAGCGTAGTGTCTATTGCCCTGTTTTCTCTTCCAGTGTTGGTTTATCCTTCAGGACATAAGAGACAACTCCTCTTTATGTTTATCAAAATCTTCATAAGAGGAGCATACGCCTAACTTGTCCATTTCTTCCATTTTATTGCAAAAGTATTTAGCACGAATAAAACTAAAGTTCATGAGTGAAGGGAAGCATTCAAACGATAAGCTATACAACAAGCATCCTAGGACTAAAAAAAGGTACATACGTTTAATCATTCCCTCTTCACCACTTAGTGCTTGTGGACTTCAAGTGTATTTGTTTTGAAAATATTTAGAAAATGGTTTGATTTCGAGAATAATACTTGGTGATGCCCAAGCGTTTATTTGACCGAAGCTACTATTTGTGCAAAAATTTTATTTCCCCCCATTAATTTCGTTTTACTCCTTTTTAGTTATTGTTTATAATATTTATATATTTTTTATATTGGCGACGGTTCTGGCCGACGCTATTGTTTATTCAAAAATATTCATTTCCCATCACCAATTTCGTTTGTCTCCATTTTAGTTATTATTTTAATTAATTATTATTTTCTTACATTAGCAACGGTTCAGGCCGACACTACTGTTTGTGCGGAAATTTTAATTTCCCCCACCAATTTCATTTGCCTCCTTTAAATTTTATGTTTTAATTATTTATTATTGTTATATTAAAAACCAGTACCTTAATAACGTTTTTAAAGTGCTATTAAACAAAATCGTTTACAATAGAGGCGAAGTTAATAGAGGTTTAAAGGGATATCAAAAACAAAAGCTGGTGCTCTTAATTAGCATTTCTGGCGTTGTGTCTGTTGCCCTGTTTTCTCTTCCAGTGTTGGTTTATCCTTCTGGACATAAGGGACAACTCCTCTTTGTCTTTATCAAAATCTTCATAAGAGGAGCATACACTTAACTTGTCCTTTTCTTCCATTTTATTACAAAATTATTTAACACGAATAAAACTAAAGTTCATGAGCTAAGGGAAGCATTCAAACGATAAGCTATACAACAAGCATCCTAGTACTAAAAAAAGGTACATACATTTAATCATTCCCTCTTCACCACTTAGTGTTCGTGGCATTCGAGTGTATTTGTTTTGAAAATATTTATAAAATGGTTTGATTTCGAGAATAATACTTGGTGTTGCCCAAGCGTTTATTTGGACCGAAGTAACTGTTTGTGCGAAAATTTTATTTCCCCCCATTAATTTTGTTTGCCTCCTTTTTAGTTATTGTTTTAAATGTTTATATATTTTTTATATTGGCGACGGTTCTGGATGACCTTATTGTTTATTCAAAAATATTCATTTCCCATCACCAATTTAGTTTGCCTGCATTTTAGTTATTATTTTAATTAATTATTATTTTGTTATATTAGTGACGGTTCAGGCCGAAACTACTATTTATGCGGAAATTTTAATTTCCCCCAACAATTTCATTTTCCTCCTTTAAAGTTATTTTTTTAATTTATTTTTATTTTTATATTAAAAACGAGTACTTTATTAGCGCTTTTAAAGTGCTATTAACCAAAATCGTTTACAATAGCGGCGCAGTTAATATCGCTTTAAAGGGATATCAAAAACAAAAGAAAGTGCTCTTAAATAATATTTGTAGCGTAGTATCTATTGCCCTGTTTTCTCTTTTAGTGTTGGTTTATCCTTCTGGACATAAGAGACAACCCCTCTTTGTCTTTATCAAAATCTTCATAAGAGGAGCATACCCCTAACTTGTCCATTTCTTCCATTTTATTGCAAAAGTATTTAGCACGAATAGAACTAATGTTCATGAGTGAAGGGAAGCATTCAAACGATAAGCTATACAACAAGCATCCTAGGACTAAAAAAAGGTATATACGTTTAATCATTCCCTCTTCACCACTTAGTGCTCGTGGTCTTCGAGTGTATTTGTTTAGAACATCTTTAGAAAATGGTTTGATTTGGAGAATAATACTTGGTGTCGACCAAGCGTTTATTTGGACCGAAGCTACTGTTTGTGCGAAAATTTTATTTCCCCCCATTAATTTCGTTTTCCTCCTTTTTAGTAATTGTTTTAAATATTTATATATTTTTTATATTAGCGGCGATTCTGGCCGACGCTATTGTTTATTCAAAAATATTCATTTCCCATCACCAATTTTGTTTGGCTCCATTTTAGTTATTATTTTAATTAATTATTATTTTCTTACATTAGCAACTATTCAGGCCGACACTACTGTTTGAGCGAAAATTTTAATTTCCCCCACCAATTTCATTTGCCTCCTTTAAATTTTATGTTTTCATTAATTATTATTGTTATGTTAAAAACCAGTACCTTAATAGCGTTTTTAAAGTGCTATTAAACAAAATCGTTTACAATAGCGTCGCAGTTAATATAGGTTTAAGGGGATATCAAAAACAAAAGCTAGTGCTCTTAAATAGCATTTCTGGCGTTGTGTCTGTTGCCCTGTTTTCTCTTCCAATCTTGGTTTATCCTTCTGGACATAAGGGACAACTCCTCTTTGTCTTTATCAAAATCTTCATAAGAGGAGCATAAGCTTAACATGTCCTTTTCTTCCATTTTATTACAAAATTATTTAACACGAATAAAACTAAAGTTCATGAGTGAAGGGACATACGTTTAATCATCCCTTCTTCACCACTTAGTGCTCGTGGCCTTCGAGTGCATTTGTTTTGAAAATATTTTGAAAATGGTTTTATTTTTGAGAATAATACTTGTGTTGACCAAGCGTTTATTTGGACCGACGCAACTGTTTGTGCGAAAATTTCATTCCCCCTACCAATTTTGTTTGCCTCCTTTTTAGTTATTGTTTTAAATATTTATATATTTTTTATATTAGCAAGTTCAAGCCGACGCTATTTTTTATGAAAAAATATTCATTTTCCAGCGCAAATTTCTTTTTCCTCGTTCTTAGTTATTATCTTAATTAATTGTTATTTTCTTATATTAGCGACGGTTCAGACCAACGTTACTGTTTGTGTGAAAAATTTTATTCCCCCACCAATTTCATTTGCCTCCTTTAAAGTTATTGTTTTAATTAATTATTATTTTTATATTAAAAACGAGTACTTTATTAGCGCTTTTAAAGTGCTATTAAACAAAATCATTTATAATAGCGGCGCGGTTAATAACACATTAAAGGGATATCAAAAACAAAAGAAAGTGCTCTTAAATAATATTTGTTGCGTAGTGTCTGTTGCCCTGTTTTCTCTTCCAGTTTTGGTTTATTCTTCTGGATGTAAGAGACAACTCCTCTTTGTCTTTATCAAAATCTTCATAAGAGGAGCATACGCCTAACTTGTCCATTTCTTCCATTTTATTGCAAAAGTATTTAGCACCAATAAAACTAATGTTCATGAGTGAAGGGAAGCATTCAAATGATAAGCTATACAACAAGCATCCTAGGACTAAAAAAAGGTACATACGTTTAATCATTCCCTCTTCACCACTTAGTGCTCGTGGCCTTCGAGTGTATTTATTTTGAACATCTTTAGAAAACGGTTTGATTTCGAGAATAATACTTGGCGTTGCCCAAGCATTTATTTGGACCGAAGCTACTGTTTGTGCGAAAATTTTATTTCCCGCTGTTAATTTCGTTTGCCTCCTTTTTAGTTATTGTTTAAAATATTTATATTTTTTATATTAGCGGGTTCAAGCCGACGCTATTGTTTATGAAAAAATATTCATTTCCCAATGCCAATTTCTTTTTCCTCCTTCTTAATTATTATCTTAATTAATTGTTATTTTCTTATATTAACGACGGTTCTGACCAACGTTACTGTTTGTTCTGAAATTTTCATTTCCCCCCACTAATTTAATTTGCCTCCTTTAAAGTTATTGTTTTAATTAATTATAATTTTTATATTAAAAACCACTACTTTAGTAGCACTTTTAAAGTGTTATTAAAAAAAATCATTTACAAAAGAGGCGCGGTTAATTGCGCTTTAAAGGGATATCAGAAACAAAAGAAAATGCTATTACATAGCATTTGTGGCGTAGTTTTTGTTGCCCTGTTTTCTCTTCCAGTGTTGGTCTATCGTCATGGACAGAAGAGACAACTCTTTTTTGTCTTTATCAAAATCCTTATAAGCGGAGCATACGCGTAACTAGTCCTTTTCTTCCATTTTATTGCAAAAGTATTTAGCACAACTAAAATTAAAGTTCATGAATGAATAGAGGCATTCAAACGATAAGCTATACAACAAGAATCCTAGGACCAAAAAAAGGGACATACGTTTAATCATTCCTTCTTCACCACTTAGTGCTCGTGACCTTCGAGTGCATTTGTTTTGAAAATATTTCGAAAATGGTTTGATTTTCGAGAATAATACTTGGTGTTAACCAAGCGTTTATTTGGACCGAAGCTACTGTTTGTGCGAAAATTTTTATTTCCCACCATTAATTTCGTTTTCCTCGTTTTTAGTTATTGTTATAAATATTTCTATTTTTTATATTAGCGGGTTCAAGCCGACGCTATTGTTTATTCCAAAATATTCATTTCCCAACGCAAATTTATTTTTCCTCCTTCTTAGTTATTGTCTTAATTAATTGTTATTTTCTTATATTAGCGACGGTTCCGACCAACGTTACTCTTTGTGCGAAAATTTTCATTTCCCCCCACCAATTTCATTTTCCTCCTTTAAAGTTATTGTTTTAATTAATTATAATTTTTATATTAAAAACCACTACTTTAATAGCACTTTTAAAGTGTTATTAAAAAAATCATTTACAAAAGAGGCGCGGTTAATAGCGCTTTAAAGGGATATCAAAAACAAAAGAAAATGCTATTACATAGCATTTGTGGCGTAGCTTTTGTTGCCCTGTTTTCTCTTCTAGTGTTGGTCTATCATCATTGAAGTAAGAGACAACTCCTCTTTTTCTTTATCAAAATCCTTATAAGCGGAGTATACGCGTAACTAGTCCTTTTCTTCCATTTTATTGCAAAAGTATTTAGCACAACTAAAACTAAAGTTTATGAATGAATGGAAGCATTCAAATGATAAGCTATACAACAAGCATCCTAGGACCAAAAAAAGGGACATACGTTTAATCATTCCTTCTTCACCACTTAGTGCTCGTGGCCTTCGAGTGCATTTGTTTTGAAAATATTTCAAAAATTGGTTGATTTTCAAGAATAATCATTGGTGTTAACCAAGCGTTTATTTGGACCGAACATACTGTTTGTGCGGAAATTTTATTTCCCCTCATTAATTTTGTTTCCCTCCTTTTTAGTTATTGTTTTAAATATTTATATATTTTTTATATTAACGACGGTTTTGGCTGACGCTATTGTTTATTCAAAAATATTCATTTCCCATTCACCAATTTTTGTTTGCCTCCTTTTAGTTATTGTTTTAATTAATTATTGTTTTCTTATATTAGCGACGGTTCAGGCCGACGCTACTGTTTGTGCGGAAATTTTCATTTCCCGCCGCAAGTTTCATTTACCTCCTTTAAAGTTATTGTTTTAATTAATTATTATTTTTAAATTAAAAACCAGTACTTTAATAGAGCTTTTAAAGTCCTATTAAACAAAATCGTTTACAATAGCGGCGCAGTTAATAGAGCTTTAAATCAAAAACAAAAGAAAGTGCTCTTAAATAGCATTTGTGGCGTAGTGTCTGTTGCCCTGTTTTCTCTTCCAGTGTTGGTTTAGCCTTCTGGACATAAGGGACAACTCCTCTTTGTCTTTATCAAAATATTCATAAGAGGAGCATACGCTTAACTTGTCCTTTTCTTCCAATTTATTGCAAAATTATTTAACACGAATAAAACTAAAGTTCATGAGTGAAGGGAAGAATTCAAAGGCTAAGCTATACAACAAGCATCCTAGCACTAAAAAAAGGGATATAATCATCGCTTCTTCACGACTTAGTGCTCGTGGCCTTCGAGTACATTTGTTTTGAAAATATTTTGAAAATGGTTTGATTTTCGAGAATAATACTTGTGTTGACCAAGCGTTTATTAGGACCGAAGCAACTGTTTGTGCGAAAATTTCATCCCCCCACCAATTTCGTTTGCCTCCTTTATAGTTATTGTTTTAAATATTTATATATTTTTTATATTAGCGGGTTCAAGCCGACGCTATTGTTTATGCAAAAATATTCATTTCCCAGTGCCAATTTCTTTTTCCTCCTTCTTAGTTATTATCTTTATAAATTGTTATTTTCTTATATTAGCGACGGTTCAGACCGACGCTACTGTTTTTGCAAAAATTTTCATTTCCCCCCACCAATTTCATTTGCCTCCTTTAAAGTTATTGTTTTAATTAATTATTATTTTTATAATAAAAACAGTTTTTTAATATAACTTTTAAAGTGCTACTAAACAAAATCGTTTACAATAGCGGCGCGGTTAATAACGCTTTGAAGGGATATCAAAAACAAAAGAAAGTGCTCTTAAATAGCATTTGTGGCGTAGTGTCTGTTGCCTTGTTTTCTCTTCCAGTGTTGTTTATCCTTCTGGACATAAGAGACAACTCTTCTTTGTCTTTATCAAAATCCTTATAAGCGGAGCATACGCCTAACTAGTCCTTTACTTCCATTTTATTGCAAAAGTATTTAGCACAACTAAAATTAAAGTTCATGAGTGAATGTAAGCATTCAAACGATAAGCTATACAACAAGTATCATAGGACTAAAAAAAGGGACATACGTTTAATCATTCCTTCTTCACCACTTAGTGCTCGTGGCCTTCGAGTGCATTTGTTTTGAAAATATTTCGAAAATGGTTTGATTTTCGAGAATAATACTTGGTGTTGACCAAGCGTTTATTAGGACCGAAGCTACTGTTTGTGAGAAAATTTTATTTCCCCCCATTAATTTTGTTTTCCTCCTTTTTAGTTATTGTTTTAAATATTTATATATTTTTTATATTGTCCACGGTTCTGGCCCACGCTATTGTTTATTCAAATATATTCATTTCCCATCACCAATTTCGTTTGCCTCCATTTTAGTTATTATGTTAATTAATTTATATTTTCTTATATTAACAACGGTTCAGGCCCTCACTACTGTTTGTGAGGAAATTTTAATTTCCCCCACCAATTTCATTTGCCTCCTTTAAAGTTATTATTTTAATTAATTATTAATTTTATATTAAAATCCAGTAGTTTAATAGAGCTTTTAAAGTGCTATTAAATAAAATTGTTTACAATAGCGGCGCGGTTAATAGCACTTTATAGGGATATCAAAAATAAGAGAAAGTGCTCTTAAATAATATTTGTGGCGTAGTGTTTGTTGCCCTGTTTTCTCTTCCAGTGTTGGTTTATCCTTCTAGACATAAGAGACAACTCCTCTTTGTCTTTATCAAAATCTTCATAAGAGGAGCATACCCCTAGCTTGTCCATTTCTTCCATTTTATTGCAAAAGTATTTAGCACGAATAAAATTAAAGTTCATGAGTGAAGGGAAGCATTCAAACGATAAGCTATACAACAAGCATCCTTGGACTAAAAAAAGGTACATATGTTTAATCATTCCCTCTTCACCACTTAGTGCTCGTGGCCTAAGAGTGCATTTGTTTTGAAAATATTTCGAAAATGGTTTGATTTTTGAGAATAATACTTGGTGTTGACCAAGCGTTTATTTGGACCGAAGCTAATGTTTGTGCAAGAGTTTCATTTCCCCCACCAATTTCGTTTGCCTCCTTTTTAGTTATTGTTTAAAATATTTATAATTTTTATATTAGCGGGTTCAAGCCAACGCTATTGTTTATGCAAAATTATTCATTTCCCAGCGCCAATTTCTTTTTCCTCCTTCTTAGTTATTGTCTTAATTAATTGTTATTTTCTTATATTAGCAACGGTTCCGACCAACGTTACTGTTTGTGCGAAAATTTTCATTTCCCCCCACCAATTTCATTTGCCTCCTTTAAAGTTATTATTTTAATTAATTATAATTTTTATATTAAAAACCACTACATTAATAGCACTTTTAAAGTGTTATTAAAAAAAATAATTTACAAAAGAGGTGCGGTTCATACGCTTTAAAGGGATATCAAAAACAAAAGAAAATGCTATTACATAGCATTTGTGGCAAAGTTTTTGTTGCCCTGTTTTCTCTTCCAGTGTTGGTCTATCGTCATTGACAGAAGAGACAACTCATCTTTGTCTTTATCAAAATCCTTATATGCGGAGCATACGCGTAACTAGTCTTTTTCTTACATTTTATTGCAAAAGTATTTAGTACAACTAAAACTAAAGTTCATGAATGAATGGAAGCATTCAAACAATAAGCTATACAACAAGCATCCAAGGACAAAAAAAAGGGACATACGTTTAATCATTCCTTCTTCACCACTTAGTGCCCGTGGCCTTCGAGTGCATTTGTTTTGAAAATATTTCTAAAATTGTTTGATTTTCGAGAATAATCATTGGTGTTGACCAAGCATTTATTTGGACCGAACCTACTGTTTGTGCGAAAATTTTATTTCCCCTCATTAATTTCGTTTGCCTCCTTTTTAGTTATTGTTTTAAATATTTATATATTTTTTATATTATCGACGGTTTTGGCCGACGCTATTGTTTATTCAAAAATATTCATTTCCCATTCACCATTTTCGTTTGCCACCTTTTAGTTATTGTTTTAATTAATTATTGTTTTCTTATATTGGCGACGGTTCAGGCTGACGCTACTGTTTGTGCGGAAATTTTCATTTCCCCCACCAATTACATTTGCCTCCTTTAAAGTTATTGTTTTAATTAATTATTATTTTTAAATTAAAAACCAGTACTTTAATAGCACTTTTAAAGTCCTATTAAACAAAATTGTTTACAATATCGGTGCAGTTAATTGCGCTTTAAATAAAAAAACAAAAGAAAGTGCTCTTAAATAGCATTTGTGGCGTAGTGTCTATTGCCCTGTTTTCTCTTCCAATGTTGGTTTAGCCTTCTGGACATAAGAGACAACTCCTCTTTGTCTTTATCAAAATCTTCATAAGAGGAGCATACGCTTAACTTGTCCTTTTCTTCTATTTTATTGCAAAATTATTTAACACGAATAAAACTAAAGTTCATGAGTGAAGGGAAGCATTCAAAGGCTAAGCTATACAACAAGCATCCTAGCAGTAAAAAAAGGGATATACGTTTAATCATCCCTTCTTCACCACTTAGTACATTTGTTTTGAATATATTTTGAAAATGGTTTGATTTTCGAGAATAATACTTGTGTTGACCAAGCGTTTATTTTGACCGAAGCAACTGTTTGTGCGAAAATTTCATTCCCCCCACCAATTTCGTTTGCCTCCTTTTTAGTTATTATTTTAAATATTTATATATTTTTTATATTAGCGGGTTCAAGCCGACGCTATTGTTTATGCAAAAATTTTCATTTCCCAGTGCCAATTTCTTTTTCCTCCTTCTTAGTTATTATCTTAATAAATTTAATTTCTTATATTAGCGACGGTTCAGACCGACGCTACTGTTTTTGCAGAAATTTTCATTTCCCCCCGCAAATTTCATTTTCCTCCTTTAAAGTTATTGTTTTAATTAATTATTATTTTTATAATAAAAACAATTTTTTAATATAACTTTTGAAGTGCTACTAAACAAAATCGTTTACAATAGCGGCGCGGTTAATAGCGCTTTCAAGGGATATCAAAAACAAAAGAAAGTGATCTTAAATAGAATTTGTGGCGTAGTGTCTGTTGCCTTGTTTTCTCTTCCAGTGTTGTTTATCCTTATGGACATAAGAGACAACTCTTCTTTGTCTTTATCAAAATCCTTATAAGTAGAGCATACGCCTAACTAGTCCTTTTCTTCCATTTTATTGCAAAAGTATTTAGCACAACTAAAACTAAAGTTCATGAGTGAATGTAAGCATTCAAACGATAAGCTATAAACCAAGTATCATAGGACTAAAAAAAGGGACATACGTTTAATCATTCCTTCTTCACCACTTAGTGCTCGTGGCCTTCGAGTGCATTTGTTTTCAAAATATTTCGAAAATGGTTTGATTTTCGAGAATAATACTTGGTGTTGACCAAGCGTTTATTAGGACCGAAGCTACTGTTTGTGAGAAAATTTTATTTCCCCCCATTAATTTTGTTTTCCTCCTTTTTAGTTATTGTTTTAAATATTTATATATTTTTTATATTGTCGACGGTTCTGGCCCATGCTATTGTTTATTCAAAAATATTCATTTCCCATCACCAATTTCGTTTGCCTCCATTTTAGTTATTATGTTAATTAATTATTATTTTCTTATATTAACAACGGTTCAGGCCGTCACTACTGTTTGTGAGGAAATTTTAATTTCCCCCACCAATTTCATTTGCCTCCTTTAAAGTTATTATTTTAATTAATTATTATTTTTATATTATTATCCAGTACTTTAATAGCGCTTTTAAAGTGCTATTAAATAAAATTTTTTACAATAGCGGCGCGGTTAATAGCGCTTTATAGGGATATCAAAAATAAGAGAAAGTGCTCTTAAATAATATTTGTGGCGTAGTGTTTGTTGCCCTGTTTTCTCTTCCAGTGTTGGTTTATCCTTCTAGACATAAGAGACAACTCCTCTTTGTCTTTATCAAAATCTTCATAAGAGGAGCATACCCCTAGCTTGTCCATTTATTCCATTTTATTGCAAAAGTATTTAGCACGAATAAAATTAAAGTTCATGAGTGAAGGGAAGCATTCAAACGATAAGCTATACAACAAGCATCCTTGGACTAAAAAAAGGTACATATGTTTAATCATTCCCTCTTCACCACTTAGTGCTCGTGGCCTAAGAGTGCATTTGTTTTGAAAATATTTCAAAAATGGTTTGATTTTCGAGAATAATACTTGGTGTTGACCAAACATTTATTTGGCCCGAAGCTAATGTTTGTGCAAAAGTTTCATTTCCCCCGCCAATTTCGTTTGCCTCCTTTTTAGTTATTGTTTAAAATATTTATAATTTTTATATTAGCGGGTTCAAGCCAACGCTATTGTTTATGCAAAATTATTCATTTCCCAGCGCCAATTTCTTTTTCCTCCTTCTTAGTTATTGTCTTAATTAATTGTTATTTTCTTATATTAGCAACGGTTCCGACCAACGTTACTGTTTGTGCAAAAAATTTCATTTCCCTCCACCAATTTCATTTGCCTCATTTAAAGTTATTATTTTAATTAATTATAATTTTTATATTAAAAACCACTACTTTAATAGCACTTTTAAAGTGTTATTAAAAAAAATAATTTACAAAAGAGGTGCGGTTAATACGCTTTAAAGGGATATCAAAAACAAAAGAAAATGCTATTACATAGCATTTGTGGCAAAGTTTTTGTTGCCCTATTTTCTCTTCCAGTGTTGGTCTATCGTCATGGACAGAAGAGACAACTCCTCTTTGTCTTTATCAAAATCCTTATATGCGGAGCATACGCGTAACTAGTCTTTTTCTTACATTTTATTGCAAAAGTATTTAGCACAACTAAAACTAATGTTCATGAGTGAATGGAAGCATTCAAATGATAAGCTATACAACAAGCATCCAAGGACCAAAAAAAGGGACATACGTTTAATCATTCCTTCTTCACCACTTAGTGCCCGTGGCCTTCGAGTGCTTTTGTTTTGAAAATATTTCTAAAATTGTTTGCTTTTCGAGAATAATCATTGGTGTTGACCAAGCGTTTATTTGGACCGAACCTACTGTTTCTGCGAAAATTTTATTTCCCCTCATTAATTTCGTTTGCCTCCTTTTTAGTTATTGTTTTAAATATTTATATATTTTTTATATTAGCGACGGTTTTGGCCGACGCTATTGTTTATTCAAAAATATTCATTTCCCATTCACCATTTTCGTTTGCCACCTTTTAGTTATTGTTTTAATTAATTATTGTTTTCTTATATTGGCGACGGTTCAGGCTGACGCTACTGTTTGTGCGGAAATTTTCATTTCCCCCACCAATTACATTTGCCTCCTTTAAGGTTATTGTTTTAATTAATTATTATTTTTAAATTAAAAACCAGTACTTTAATAGCACTTTTAAAGTCCTATTAAACAAAATTGTTTACAATATCGGTGCAGTTAATTGCGCTTTAAATAAAAAAACAAAAGAAAGTGCTCTTAAATAGCATTTGTGGCGTAGTGTCTGTTGCCCTGTTTTCTCTTCCAATGTTGGTTTAGCCTTCTGGACATAAGAGACAACTCCTCTTTGTCTTTATAAAAATCTTCATAAGATGAGCTGTTGGCTGAAGATTTTGATAATGTTATTTAGAAGCCAAGTAAAGTTAAATGTTTTTGATCGAAATGGAATTAAACGTCATATTTCGAAGTAGCAGAAGCAGTGTTTCGAATAAGTGTGTCAAAGCTTGGAGCTTCGAGCAGAAATTATGGGAACATATCTAAAGGAGTCTCGAAACAACAGCGAGGCTGTGTTTGGGAAGAGCGTTCGAAACGGAGAAACACCAAAGCATTTAAAATTCAAATGGAAGCGGGACTTTCAAAGTTTGAAAGTTATGTGTTGGAGCATTTGGGGACACGTGGAAAGATGAAAGAAGCATTGTCCTGCATGTTCGAAACGTGGCATAATCCTATAGCGAAACCGTTAGGGTCGAATTAGTATAAATAGAAGTCTTAGTATTAGGATTTCGTGTGTCATATCTATTATACAAAATACTCAATAACATTCAAACTACCACATGGCAAGGGAAACGAATGCAATAGAAATGTATGTATGATAGCACCATGTATTTCTGATTTAATGAAAACCTTTTACCATTTCCAGTACTTTCCTTTATTCTTTTTGTCAAACAACATTTACAAGTTTTCTTATTTACAGTCTTTTCACTTCGAAGTCTCTTCCTCAAAGTTTTACGTTTTATTGTTTTCTTTATATCTCGAGCACTTTATATTTCAGAAAACTGTCACATTTTCCATACCTTTACCTTCAAGTCTTGTCTTTCGAACGCATATGTTTACTTAAAATCATTTACAGATTTCTTGCATTGAACGCTTTCTTCACATTTCAAACTTTTACGTTCCAGAAACCCTTTATGTTAACCGTTTTGTAAGTCGAAACCATTTACTTCATTTTCATGCAGTTTTATATGTCTTTACAATTAGCATTACAATTAGCATTTATTCGTATAACTTAGTTTTCATACACATTTTGATTACATCTTTAGACTCTTAGAGAGAGAGATCGAAACAAGCCAAACACTTATACAATATCAACCATGAATATCTGTTTGATTGTGAGAGTAACCTTAATATCCAAGGAGTCCTAGGATCAATCTAGTCGATCCTGTGAGTTACCAGAGGGATTGAATAACAGTAAGAAAGATTATTCGATAGTTTGGAAGACTAGCGGTTGTTTACCAGAAATCACTGGAAACAAATTGGCACACCTAGTGGGACCAATAATTGGATATCAGAATTAAGGATTGTTGAGACGTAACCATTACAAAAACGTTGGAACTTGAGAAGTTTGCTGTTTTATGAACCTGAGAAGTGGTAAGATAACCAACAACAACCAACCTTTATCCAGAAGAAAACGTTTGGACAAAATGTCTAATTCAGACAATCAACAAGGGGACCAAAATGGCCCACATGCAACAGGCACTAACGCGTCCACTTCGAGCGGAACATCTAATGTAATCCCTTCGAATGCACAGTCTGTTGCATCTTCGACCAGTAACATAGCCACCAATGGAGTAAGTGGCATATCAACTAATAGTTCGATCTTAGGAAATACTGGAACTATGGGATACTCTGGGGGATTCGTTCCACCATCAGGGACACAATCCCATTTCGCCACCCCATTAACTAGACCACCCGGTTTCGATGGGAATAGAATCAGAAATTCCTCTTATGGAATGCCAACATCTTTTATGGCAGGTTTACACAATTCCACATCGAATCCATCTCCACAACTAGGGTCTGGGTCTGGGGCGAATCAGTTTATGACAAATAACCAAGGGTCGGTGGGTTATAGCACATTGCCTATCCTAACCACAGATAACCAGTTGGCTTTTAGGCAATTGATGGATGACAGTAACCATAATATGATAGGGGTGTTAGCGCAAACCATGCAGGAGATATTTGCCCCAATAGTGCAGAATGTGACTGTGACGAACAGGGAAAACGCTGACAATATGAGTCGAATAGCAGATTTCTTTGCTCCTCCAGAAAGGCGTAGGCAGAACCAGGCGGGATTTCGAACAAACATGCCTGTTATAGAACAAATTGCTAACGACCCAATTTATAGACCACCCAGAGAAGAGGTTAACTTAGGGGCCAGGGCACCAAGGTTAGAAGCCCCAATAATCCCGGGTCCACAAAGGGAAGTTATGGAACCAGGGGCAAGGGTCGAAAGGCCAGAAGCCCCAGAATTTCGAGAAGAACAACCTAGGGGAGTTGTTTTGGTTGGTCGAAATCAAGATGCCGATGTCGTCGTTCATAGGATTCGAAACGATAACATCTTGGCAGAAAACAACCTAACCACCATGATAGAGAGGGTCATGGCCCAGAATGGCCTCAACACAGGAATGAGGAGGCCAAATTACGCTTCTCCTATATTGGATTGCATAATGCACACTGATTTACCAAGGGGATATAAAGTCCCTAAATTTACAAAGTTCGCTGGGGATACCAATGAGTCAACAGTCGAACACATAGCGAGATATCTAACCGAAGCGGGAGATATAGCCAATAATGAAGATCTCAGGATCAAATACTTCCCAAGTTCCTTGACAAAAAACGCCTTCACATGGTTTACCACTTTGCCTCCTGGGTCCATTGACACTTGGACTCTCTTAGAAAGATTATTCCATGAACAATTCTACATGGGACAGTCGAAAATAAGTTTGAAGGAACTGGCCAGTGTTAAGAGAAAGTTCACCGAACCCATAGATGATTATTTGAATAGATTTAGGCTTTTGAAATCCAGATGTTACACAGTAGTGCCCGAACATGAGTTAGTCGAAATGGCCGCTGGTGGCTTGGATTATTCTATTCGAAAGAAACTAGACACTCAGTATTTGAGGGACATGGCTCAGTTAGCCGATAGGGTTCGACAGGTCGAAAGACTAAAGGCCGAAAAAGCCAGAGTCTTTAAGAATAGCAAGAAAGAAAGGATTTCCTATGTTGGGACTGAGGAAGCAGAAGAATACCCTGAATTTGAATTCGAAGAGGTTGAAATTGACCTCGCGTAATTAAAACAGGCCCCGCCTTACTCCTGCAAAATGTTAGTTCCCACAAAAGGGAAAGATATTGTTGAAAATGAGAAAAGTGACAAATTTCCAAAGAAGGTTTATACCTTCGACGTCACTAAATGTGACGAAATTTTTGACTTACTTGTCAAGGATGGCCAACTAATTGTGCCATCAAATGTCAAAATACCTCCTTTGGATCAGAGAAAGAAGAGGGGATTTTGCAAATATCATAGTTTCCTAGGCCACAAGACCTCACAATGTTTTCTTTTCAGGGACTTGATTCAAAACGCGATCAAAGATGGCAGACTAAAGTTTGCTGATAAGGTGAAGATGAAAGTGGACGAAGATCCCTTGGACGTCGCAGACACCAACTACTCCGAGCCTGCATGCATTGGAGAGGTCAACATGGTGGAAACTGATCGAAGTGACGCCCTAACAGAAGAGAAGGGTACTGGAGTTGAAAACTGGGTGATGGTCGAAGTCAGCGAGGAGGTCACTGAGGACATCCAGAATACGCCAGAGACTTCGATTGCTGCACCTGTAGATGTTGCAGGAGAAACCCAGGCTACTGAAGGCCAGGGGAATCAAAACGAAGGATTAACACAAGTCACTGAAGGCTTGAGGCTGGAATTGGAGAAAGTCCAAATCACGCAGCCAATTTCCCCTCAGAAGGAAATATGGGACACTCTAGGGGAACCCAGTGGAAAATTTGACTATTTGGTCAAATATTCTGCCCCAGAGAGTTCGAAGGTTCAGATTGAGGATATAAAGCCCACAGGATGGGGTGATGATGAAGCTAAAGAGGGGGGTGTGGAAATAAATATGGTGGATATGGAAAGACCTCGCTCTGAGATGGAGGAAGTGGAAAAATACTTAGAAAAAGAAAAGTACAGAATGGGGGATAATCACACTGGAGATGCTAGTCTCAAAGATTATCTCATGACATGCCACAAAGGAGATTCGGGCATGATATTGTGCCCCAGGTGCAGCATCCTCTGCAATCAAAGAATTGCTGCGAATTTCGAAAGGGTGCAGAGGGCTCGAACTGGCAACAATTGGCGCCAAGATAACCAGCTTTTTAGGTGTTATCCCAAGGCTGGGGAAAGTTTGCTGGAGTTTGTGTTTCGCTGCTACAAAGGGGCAACCAAGTGCTTGATTTGCCCAAGGTGTTCTACTGTGTATGACCAAAGCATGGCCAGGGCCTTCGAAACGATTCCCTTCGCCCCTTGCTGGAACCATCAAGAAACTGCCCAGATGGGCCTACGTTTCGACAGCAGACACAAACAGCGAAGGCCTGATAGCCCTCACCCCAAGGCTGCTCGAAGAGTAACTTTCAAACTCCCTACTGAAGTGCCAACCGATAGATGGTTACAAGTCAGAAATGACAAAGGCAAAGATAGATGGAGAAACGTTGAACGAAATGCACGCCATGCTGTGACGTACAGGAGGCAATTCAACACGGAAAAAAGGGAGGAAGTGAGATTAGAGAATTACAAAGGAAGGAACCCCATGTCAAGATCCCAGTGGCGCAGACAGCAAAGGATTCGAAAGGCTGAGAGAGAAGCTGCGGCAAACAAAGGGGATACTTCAACGAAAAACCAAGGTGAATCTAGCACCAACAAACCAAAAAATCAAACTGAAGATAAACCTCCAGTCAATAGGAGGCTCTTCTCTGAAGAACAACGCGATGAACCAAAGGAATACACTCCAGGCCCGGAAGAGGACGCAGATATGATAACAGATAACTTCGAATCGGAGGGGGAGTCTTCATTCAACTTGAACTGTAACGTGGTGTCTGTGCTTCCCTGCGAATTTGGGCAGGAAACCGAAATCAACGAATATGAGGAGGAAGACACCACAGATTTGATGAAACATAGGCCCGTGTGCTACTACGTGATGGACAATGGGGCTGTTGAGGAACAAAATGCGTTCTTCGAACGTCCAGAACCTGCAATGAAGAACCATCTCAAACCACTTTTCATTCGGCCGAAAGTTGGTGTCCATGGTGTGAACAAAGTTCTAGTGGATGGGGGTGCTGCAGTCAATTTGATACCCCATTTCATGCTAAAAATATTAGAGATCCGCGAAGGAGATATCAAGCCCCATAATATGGTTCTGTCCAATTATGAGGGAAAAGTGGGCAAAACACTTGGGGTGGTCCAGTTGGAATTGACAATAGGCTCAAGCTGTAGGCCCACCATGTTTATGGTGATCGAAGCCAAGGCCAACTATAACCTGCTGCTGGGAAGAGAGTGGATCCATGGCGTGGGGGCAGTTCCTTCGTCAATGCATCAGCGACTAGTTCTGTGGAGAGATGATGGAATCGTGGAAAACATCGAAGCAGACCAGAGTTACTTTATGTCAACTGTCAATTTAGTTGACAAAAGGGATTATGATAAAAATCTGGCAAAGATTGCTCCATGTGTTCCAAATGATGAGATTAATGAAACTAGAAACGCCCACTACTACATGACACTTCGTCATGATGGCCTTTACTGGGATAGAACAATAATCAGTGAAGAAGAGGAAGTCGAAAGCACTATACAAAAACGGCCAGCAGGCTGGGACTTCGACAACCTTAGCCATGATTGAGTCTACCTTTTTCGAAAGGATTTCGGCCTATATGGCTGAGAACAAATCAAAAGCGGCCTTAGAGGCTGAAATAAATAAATCAACTATAAAGACGAACGAAGTTAGTGGGGAGGGTTCGAAATGCTCACCCTTCAAAGAGTCTGAGATGGATCAAAGGTTGGATGCCATCTATGATAAAGAACCCTTAGGCTTCGAAAGGGACCCCATAAACTCAGGTGCCAAAATGTTGGCACAGGATCCGCTCGAAGAAGTCAATTTAGGGGATGAAAAAACGAAAAGAGTAACCTACATAAGTGCTAAACTTAGCCCAGCCCTCAAGAAGAAAGTGATCGAAGTCCTTAAGGAAAACAAAGATTGCTTCGCATGGGATTATGATGAGATGCCTGGTTTAAAGAGGGAATTGGTCGAACACAGATTGCCAATCAAAGATGGCAAGAGGCCCATCAAACAAACTCCCAGAAGATTCGCACCAGCGGTTCTCACAAAAATTAAAGCTGAGATCGAAAGGTTGCTGCGCTGCAAATTCATCAGAACAACAAGGTACGTCGAATGGTTAGCAAACATAGTACCTGTTATTAAGAAAAATGGTTCTTTAAGAATTTGCATAGATTTTAGGGATTTAAACACTGCAACCCCTAAGGATGAATATTCCATGCCCGTGGCAGAAATGCTAGTAGATTCTGCTGCAGGGTTCGAATACTTGAGTATGTTAGATGGATACTCTGGGCATAACCAGATCTTCATTGCTGAAGAAGATGTTGCAAAAACAGCATTTCGTTGCCCAGGAGCCTTAGGCACCTACGAATGGGTGGTAATGCCTTTTGGTTTAAAGAATGTTGGGGCAACTTATCAAAGGGCGATGAATTCAATTTTTCATGATTTCATCGAAACCTTCATGCAGGTGTATATTGACGATATAGTCATCAAATCTATATCTGCAGAAGCACATTTGCATCATTTAAGCCAATCATTCGAGCGAATGAGAAAGCATGGCTTAAAGATGAATCCCCTTAAATGTGCATTTTTTGTGCAGGCTGGAGATTTTCTTGGTTTTGTGGTCCACAAGAAAGGAATCGAAATCAACCAGAACAAAACCAAAGCCATAATGGAGACGAAAGCACCTGCGTCAAAAAGGGAGTTGCAATCTCTGCTAGGGAAAATTAACTTCCTCAGAAGATTCATCTCGAACCTGAGTGGAAGAACCCAAGCTTTCTCTCCGTTACTTCGTCTGAAGCAAGGTCAAGCCTTTGAATGGAACGAAGCTCACCAGGAGGCGTTTGACAGAATAAAAGAATATCTTTCTCAGCCTCCTATTTTGTCTCCACCATCATGGGGGAAGCCCATGAGATTGTACATATCTGCCTCTGAAGTTAGTATAGGTAGTATGCTAGCACAAGAGGATAGCAATGGCGTCGAAAGAGCCATATACTATTTAAGTAGAGTGCTAAATGATGCAGAGACCAGATATAGCAATCTAGAAAAGCTATGTCTCTGTTTGTATTTCTCTTGTATGAAACTCAAGTATTATATAAAACCTGTTGATGTTTATGTTTCATCTCACTTAGATGTCATTAAACATATGCTTTCAAAACCAATAATGCATAGCAGAGTTGGCAAGTGGGCTTTAGCCTTAACAGAATATTCGTTGACTTTCATGCCTTTAAAAGCTATGAAAGGTTAAGTGATTTCTGATTTCATTGTGGACCATTCGTTGGTTGAGCAGACGAGCATGAGTTACGTCGAAATGCAACCATGGAAATTGTACTTTGATGGTTCAACCCACAGGAATGGAAGTGGTGTTGGAGTCCTTCTAATTTCTCCTAAAGGAATTCCAACAAAATTCAAGTATAAATTAGATGGTCCTCGTTGTTCGAACAATGAAGCTGAGTATGAAGCGCTCATTGTTGGACTTGAAGCTTTGTTGGAATTGGGGGCAACCAGAGTCGAAATTAAAGGAGACTCTGAATTAGTGGTCAAACAAATCACAAAGGAATACAAGTGCATAAAGGAAAATTTAATGGTATACTTCGTCATAGTCAATAGGCTATTAAGGAAATTTGAATACATGGATATTCAACACATACCAAGAATAGAAAACCAAGAAGCAAATGACTTAGCGCAGTTGGCTTCAGGTTATAAAGTGTCTACCAAGAACTTTAAGGATTTGATCGAATTAAGGGGAAGAGTTATGGCTACTAGATTCACACCATCGGATCTGGAAAGCATGAGATTGGGATATGCTGAGAAACAGGGATTCGAAATACTAGCCATAAATACTTTGTCAGATGCAGATTGGCGAAGTCCATTGAAGAGTTATTTAGCTGACCCAACTCTAAAGGTGGATAGAAAAACAAAGTATAGAGCATTGTCATATCTCCTCATGGGGAACGAATTGTTCAAAAAGACCCAAGAGGGTGTATTATTGAAATGCCTAGGAGAGAGCGAGGCATACTTAGCATTGTCTGAAGTCCATAATGGGGCATGTGGGGCACACCAAGCAGGCCATAAAATGAAATGGTTGCTATTTCGATACGGTTTGTATTGGCCTAGCATGCTCAAAGATTGCATAGACTTTGCTAAAGGATGTGAGGAATGTCAGAAGCATGCAGGAATTCAACATGCCCCTGCAAGTGAGTTGCATTCGATCATCAAACCATGGCCATTTAGAGGATGGGCATTGGATTTGATAGGAGAAATAAATCCTGTTTCGTCCAAAGGACAAAAATACATCTTGGTGGGAGTGGATTATTTTACCAAATGGATCGAAGCTATACCTCTGGTAGTTGCTGATCAAGAGGCAATTATTGAATTTATACAAAAGCATATTATCTATAGGTTTGGATTGCCAGAAAGCATAACTACAGACCAAGGCTCTGTATTTACTGGTAGAAAGATGCAAGGATTTGCCCAAGAAATGGGGTTTAGATTGCTAACATCAACACCATATTATGCTCAAGAAAACGGACAAGTCGAAGCAGCAAATAAAGTAATAATAAGATTAATCAAGAAGCATATTGGCAAGAAGCCAAGAAACTGGCACAAAACTCTGGACCAAGTGTTATGGGCTTGTAGAACATCTCCTAAGGAAGCTACTAACACTACGCCCTTCCAACTGACATTTGGTCATGATGCAGTGTTACCAGTAGAAATTCATCTGCAATCAGTTCGAATTCAGAGACAAAATGAAATCCCAACTGCATTATATTGGGAAATGATGCTGAATGAATTAGTTGAGTTGGACGAAATTAGATTACATGCATTGGAAATTTTGATGAGGCAAAAAGAAAGAGTGGCCAGAACATACAATAAAAGGGTGAAGAAAAAAGTATTCATTATTAATGACTTGGTTTGGAGAGTCATATTGCCTATGGATAAGAAGAATAAAGCGTTAGGTAAATGGTCACCTCATTGGGAAGGACCTTTTCGAATATTAAAAGTGTTCTCAAACAATGCATACGAAGTCGAAGAACTCTTGGATGATAAACGTGTCCTAAAGGTTAATGGGAAATATTTAAAGAAATATAAGCCAAGCCTGCGGGAGATTCGAATAGTAACAACGTAAACAAAATATTATAAAAAGCCAAGATGGCAAGATAGAATGCCAAAATGGCGTTGTTCGAATATTACATATAAGAAACCAAAATTATAGTCAGATAAACATCAAAATCTAGAAATAATCATTATTTTTCAATCGATTAAAGGTGCTTCGAAATGTTTCAAGTTTCTGCTGAGCGAACCGCCTGGCTCCTTCCAAGGTTGCCACTTCTCCTTTAAGTTGTTCTGCAGTCTCCATTTCTGCAAGCCCCTGGTTGAGAAGCTCTTCGAATTGGTTACCTGCAGGATTGGTTTCGAAGGCTAGTTGTTGTTCCTTAGCCTCCTTAACTTTCTGTTGAAGTTCCAAAATTTGCCTTTCCCAAATAAGAATGGACTCAGCTCGAGCCTCATAATCAGTTTTCGCCTGCTTCAGATGCATAGCTTGATCCTCAGCTTCTTGAGAGAGTTTCGAAGCTTGTTCATAAGCGGCATCCATGGCAATGCGTTTCTCTTGAACCTTCTTGGCAGCAGATTCGTCTTGGAGAAGGTAGCCAGTTACGTTGTCCAGCAAATTCTGAAGATCGAACAAGAGAGTACTGACTGGCAAGGAGCAGGTGGAAAGATTGACCTTTGTGAGCAGCTCCTTCATAGTATAGCAAGCAGTACTATCTTGCTTAAGCACTTCGAATATATCCACATTGAGAATAGTTTTCCTAATTTTGTTAAGAAGAATAATTCTTTCATCTGTGGGAAGAGGATAACTGGTTGAACTTGTGCCAGCCCTAGCGAGTGGGACGTCCCTCTGAGCCAACTTTGCCTTCATGTACCCAATAGGGTCATTTCGTCTCAGAAGTGCCAGTTCCTCGTCAGTCATTCGAGACAGAGAGGATTGGGGGAGTTCCACGCGTAGGGGAACCACGTTTGTTTCAACCTCTAGGGGTTCGTTGATTGCATTACCATCCCCTTCATTTGCTTCGTGCTCTTGGTCTTCTTCATCCTCGTCCAAATCTACCACTTCGATACCATCCCTTTCGCTGCTATTTGCGTTGGACTCCGTCCCAGCAGTCGAACCGTCATTGACATTTTCCTCATCATTGGCATTTTCCTCCTCAGATTCTTCGTCTGCAGATTCTTCGGCTCTTTGCCCAGAATCAGCTTTCTCTTCTTCAGTTTGAGTGTCCTTTGGGTCCTCTTGAAGAGTTTCAAGAGGGGACTTTTGAAGAAAAGCCCTTTGTGAATCCTCTGCAGACGTTTGAAGTATTGTTTCGTTCACCTCTTTCAGAGGAATGGAGGTACCTTGATCATCCTGCTGTTCAGAAGTTCCAGCCAGAACCGCCATATTGGAGGAACCTTTATTTTGGACTAAGTTGCTGGAATCTCCTTGAGGAGAGCAGTTGAGCGGAGCAGCAGCCCTGGATGGTGAGGTCGAAATGGTGGAAGTTGGATTCAAGATGTTCTGCAAGGAACAGCAGAATGTTAAAGAAAAACATTCACCAAGGTAATAAGAATTTAGTATTAGAAACAATTTTTAGAGGTTCAATTTACCTGTGGACCCTCAGAGGAGAGGTTACTAGCTATACATTCCAACGTTGGGTTGGAGGTCGAAGGTGGATTTTTGGATTTGGGTAAGGGAGCAGCATCCCTGGAATCGAGTCCAGAGACACTAGTCGGAACAGTGCTTTTATAAGTATCTTTCTTTGGCTTCTTCTTCGAAGCAGTATTTAAGTTTCCTCCAGCCTTGGGGTCTTCCCCAGTGGTGCTTGATTTCCGCTTCTTGGGAGTAGTAGGAGGAAGCTTGTTGGTCTGAAAGAATTTTAACGAAAAGTTAGATGTAAACCATAAAGCTTGAGTGAATTCGAAACATCAAGGCTAAGTGATTACCGTTGGAATTGGAACACTTGTTGTTGTTGGCGTTATTGTTGTTGTTGTAGTTGCAGCAGTGGTAGTTGTTTCGGGTGGAGTCGCTTTGTCAGTAGTTTCGATGGAGGCTTGATGGGCACTCCCTTCCTTCGACTTCGAGGCAGCTGTCTTTATCCTGATAGCTGAAAATCGAAACAATTAAAGCAAAGGTTAAAGATATGGAAAATAAAAGACATTTGGGATTTTCCCAAGCATTCGCACCTGTGCCTTGATCAGATTTAATTGACATGGCAGAAAGGTCGTATCGAAGGTGTCCTGGGAAATCATGAAGCCAGTATCGAGCCCATGTCACAGTCTCAGATGGCTTTGGTTTCCTTTGAAGATATTTGAACATCTCTTTGCAAGTAAACCACCATGGATATGGGGGAAACCAAGCCAGAGCCAGTTCTGAGGTAGGTAATCTGGGAAATTTAGGTGGATGCATTTCGAATGCCAACCTATACCTATCCTCAGGTGACAGCCCTGAAGGAAGTTTTAACTTAGAAACTTTTTGTTTAAATTTTTCCTTCAAGGTCTCAGCTGCTTGATGCACAGTGGAGTCCAAGCGCGTGGGGTCGTAAGTAGTTTCAAAATAATTTTGAAAAGCTTTAATCTCTTTGGCATGAGTAAACATACCTTTCTTTGCTGGTACCTGCACATCGAAGGCATCAATTAGTTTCTGTCGAATTGTAAGTGTATCGAACATATAAGTTTGATAAAACTTAATCCACCACTCCAGAAATCCTTTAGCCGCGAGATGGGTAGGTTCGAAGGCTATCAGCTCAAATTGGGCAAAGCCTTGATATTGTTCTTGCTGTATTTTGGCTTCCCTTGCCTTGAAAGTTCGTCCAGAAGTGATGGCGCTCTCAGTTTGGAACAAAGGTTCAGGAATCAGTTGGCATAAGCCAAACTGCCTCGAAACGAAGTTTGGTTGGTAGGCAAAGAGAAAGATTTGGTTCTTGGCTGGGGTTATCCTTGAAGAAATGAGTCTAGGCAGCAAGAAAGCTCTCCATACATCCTGAATCTCCTTGCTCTTGATGGATTCTGAGAGAACCATGGTGAACCAAGAAGGTCCATGAGCCCTCGAAGCAAAAGGCGCCACGCTCTCTTCAAACTTGTGCCTTTTGGAGAATATCATGATGTACTTCGAGAATTGAACTTTGAAGTCATCTTTGTCATCATTAGGAGTTAGTCTTCGAAGCCTAGTGCCTTCGACTATCCTATCACTTATCTCAGAATCTTGCTCATCAATGGTATTGGCGGTTGATAAGGAAGGTTCGAACATGGCATTTAGCCATAGTTGGAGTAACCAAAATGGGCCAGCCAATAAAATGTTTTTGGAGGTGTGGGATTTGAGGCTCGAAACAGCTGACCTCAGGCTTTCATAGAGGTCAACTAAGAGTAATTCACTTAGGCACACTTTTCGATTTTCATGTAAATCCCTAGCTAGAGGGATGAACCTACTAGCTACCTGTAAGGATCTACTGCAGAAAACGTATCTTGACAGCCACAGGGTTAAAAAAGCAATGTGCTCTACGTCAGACACATTGTCCCCTTCAGCATGATAATGACTGATAAATTTGGAAAAACTGGCTAACTTGACTTCGAAGTCAATTATGCTTGAGTGCTCTTCGTTGTCAGGTACATAAGTTTCTCCCACTGGCGACAGCCCAGTAATGGCCGCTATATCGAAGAAGGTTGGGGTGATCATTCCACCTGGGAGATGGAAAGTGTTGTAAGTACTGTCCCAGAAATAAAGGGACGCGAATAGCAGAGGGTGGCTGTAGGTGAAACTAGGTTTCGATAACTTAATTAGGTTATAAATGCCTAATTCTTCCCATTGCTGGGATTTCTTGGCTTCTACTTTCGTGAACCAATTTTGATAAGCAATATCAGAAGTAGGGCAAGATCGAAATGGCTTAAAATTACTTTTTACATAATCCAAAACAAAGGGGTCCTTGGGAGGAACAGTTGGGGTTTCTATGGTATTTGAACTAGGAGATTCTACTGCCCTAGGGGCATCCATTTTGTTGAATAAGGGTTTGAAGCTATAACAGACGGGAAAAATTGTCCTGGTGTCCTTTAATATTTCAAAAACCGTAAGAGGGCCATTTAAAGCTAACCTCTTACCAGCAACGTGGGTAGGAATGAGTACCTGTGACGCATACAACATTTATTTTTCTTTGGAAATCATCTGAGGGGCAAGAGCAGATTGGCCTTGGATGGTGATGATTTTACTTTCCATGGTAGCTCCTGTAGTTTTTCCTTTCTTCTTGGAGACTTTCTTGAGTTGGGATGAAGTAGAAGAAGACATTTTGAAAGATGTTTGAAATCTTAGATTGTTTTATGAGAGAAGGAGGGTAAAAAATTCAGAGTGTGAAAGATTTAGAGTGTGAAAAGGAAAGAAGAAGATTAAGTTGATGTTTTATAATGGGGAAGTTTAAGCATCCACCGAATAGAGGTGTGATACGTGGAGATCATGGGTTGGTGTGATGAAGAGGTGGCGTGAAGTTAACATAGGTAATAGGCGTGATTTAAAAGATAATCATTACTTGTAACTGCACCACGCCGTAAAGTGACTCCGGGCGGTTAAGGAATCCAAAAGGTGCTATGATTGATGTGACTGGATTCAAATGCATTAAATGTTACGATGATTCGAAAGTCCTATCAAAATCTTGTGTAGATGTTTAAAATAGGTATTTCTCAGAAGAATCGAAATACATATTTTAAAGGGGCAATTTGTTGGCTGAAGATTTTGATAATGTTATTTAGAAGCCAAGTAAAGTTAAATGTTTTTGATCGGAATGGAATTAAACGTCATATTTCGAAGTAGCAGAAGCAGTGTTTCGAATAAGTGTGTCAAAGCTTGGAGCTTCGAGCGGCAATTAGGGGAACATATCTAAAGGAGTCTCAAAACAACAGCGAGGCTGTGTTTGGGAAGAGCGTTCGAAACGGAGAAACACCAAAGCATTTAAAATTCAAATGGAAGCGGGACTTTCAAAGTTTGAAAGTTATGTGTTGGAGCATTTGGGGACACGTGGAAAGATGAAAGAAGCATTGTCCTGCATGTTCGAAACGTGGCATAATCCTATAGCGAGACCGTTAGGGTCGAATTAGTATAAATAGAAGTCTTAGTATTAGGATTTCGTGTGTCATATCTATTATACAAAATACTCAATAACATTCAAACTACCACATGGCAAGGGAAACGAATGCAAGAGAAATGTATGTATGATAGCACCATGTATTTCTGATTTAATGAAAACCTTTTACCATTTCCAGTACTTTCCTTTATTCTTTTTGTCAAACAACATTTACAAGTTTTCTTATTTACAGTCTTTTCACTTCGAAGTCTCTTCCTCAAAGTTTTACGTTTTATTGTTTTCTTTATAACTCGAGCACTTTATATTTCAGAAAACAGTCACATTTTCCATACCTTTACCTTCAAGTCTTGTCTTTCGAACGCATATGTTTACTTAAAATCATTTACAGATTTCTTGCATTGAACGCTTTCTTCACATTTCAAACTTTTACGTTCCAGAAACCCTTTATGTTAACCGTTTTGTAAGTCGAAACCATTTACTTCATTTTCATGCAGTTTTAAATGTCTTTACAATTAGCATTACAATTAGCATTTATTCGTATAACTTAGTTTTCATACACATTTTGATTACATCTTTAGACTCTTAGAGAGAGAGATCGAAACAAGCCAAACACTTATACAATATCAACCATGAATATCTGTTTGATTGTGAGAGTAACCTTAATATCCAAGGAGTCCTAGGATCAATCTAGTCGATCCTGTGAGTTACCAGAGGGATTGAATAACAGTAAGAAAGATTATTCGATAGTTTGGAAGACTAGCGGTTGTTTACCAGAAATCACTGGAAACAGGAGCATACGCTTAACTTGTCTTTTTCTTCTATTTTATTGCAAAACTATTTAACACGAATAAAACTAAAGTTCATGAGTGAAGGGAAGCATTCAAAGGCTAAGCTATACAACAAGCATCCTAGCACTAAAAAAATGGATATACGTTTAATCATCCCTTCTTCACCACTTAGTACATTTGTTTTGAATATATTTTGAAAATGGTTTGATTTTCGAGAATAATACTTGTGTTGACCAAGCGTTTGTTTTGACCGAAGCAACTGTTTGTGCGAAAATTTCATTCCCCCCACCAATTTCGTTTGCCTCCTTTTTAGTTATTATTTTAAATATTTATATATTTTTTATATTAGCGGGTTCAAGCCAACGCTATTGTTTATGCAAAAATATTCATTTCCCAGTGCCAATTTCTTTTTCCTCCTTCTTAGTTATTATCTAAATAAATTTAATTTCTTATATTAGCGACGGTTCAGACCGACGCTACTGTTTTTGCAGAAATTTTCATTTCACCCCACAAATTTCATTTGCCTCCTTTAAAGTTATTGTTTTAATTAATTATTATTTTTATAATAAAAACAGTTTTTTAATATAACTTATAAAGTGCTACTAAATAAAATCGTTTACAATAGCGGCGCAGTTAATAGCGCTTTCAAGGGATATCAAAAACAAAAGAAAGTGATCTTAAATAGAATTTGTGGCGTAGTGTCTGTTGCCTTGTTTTCTCTTCCAGTGTTGTTTATCCTTATGGAGAAAAGAGACAACTCTTCTTTGTCTTTATCAAAATCCTTATAAGCGGAGCATACGCCTAACTAGTCCTTTTCTTCCATTTTATTGCAAAAGTATTTAGCACAACTAAAACTAAAGTTCATGAGTGAATGTAAGCATTCAAACGATAAGCTATACAACAAGTATCATAGGACTAAAAAAAGGGACATACGTTTAATCATTCCTTCTTCACCACTTAGTGCACGTGGCCTTCGAGTGCATTTGTTTTCAAAATATTTCGAAAATGGTTTGATTTTCGAGAATAATACTTGGTGTTGACCAAGCGTTTATTAGGACCGAAGCTACTGTTTGTGAGAAAATTTTATTTCCCCCCATTAATTTTGTTTTTCTCCTTTTTAGTTATTGTTTTAAATATTTATATATTTTTTATATTGTCGACGGTTCTGGCCCAGGCTATTGTTTATTCAAAAATATTCATTTCCCATCACCAATTTCATTTGCCTCCATTTTAGTTATTATGTTAATTAATTAATATTTTCTTATATTAACAACGGTTCAGGCCGTCACTACTGTTTGTGAGGAAATTTTAATTTCCCCCACCAATTTCATTTTCCTCCTTTAAAGTTATTATTTTAATTAATTATTATTTTTATATTAAAATCCAGTACTTTAATAGCGCTTTTAAAGTGCTATTAAATAAAATTGTTTACAATAGCGGCGCGGTTAATAACGCTTTATAGGGATATCAAAAATAAGAGAAAGTGCTCTTAAATAATATTTGTGGCGTAGTGTTTGTTGCCCTGTTTTCTCTTCCAGTGTTGGTTTATCCTTCTAGACATAAGAGACAACTCCTCTTTGTCTTTATCAAAATCTTCATAAGAGGAGCATACCCCTAGCTTGTCCATTTATTCCATTTTATTGCAAAAGTATTTAGCACGAATAAAATTAAAGTTCATGAGTGAAGGGAAGCATTCAAACGATAAGCTATACAACAAGCATCCTTGGACTAAAAAAAGGTACATATGTTTAATCATTCCCTCTTCACCACTTAGTGCTCGTGGCCTAAGAGTGCATTTGTTTTGAAAATATTTCAAAAATGGTTTGATTTTCGATAATAATACTTGGTGTTGACCAAACGTTTATTTGGACCGAAGCTAATGTTCGTGCAAAAGTTTCATTTCCCCCGCCAATTTCGTTTGCCTCCTTTTTAGTTATTGTTTAAAATATTTATAATTTTTATATTAGCGGGTTCAAGCCAACGCTATTGTTTATGCAAAATTATTCATTTCCCAGCGCCAATTTCTTTTTCCTCCTTCTTAGTTATTGTCTTAATTAATTGTTATTTTCTTATATTAGCAACGGTTCCGACCAACGTTACTGTTTGTGCGAAAATTTTCATTTCCCTCCACCAATTTCATTTGCCTCCTTTAAAGTTATTATTTTAATTAATTATAATTTTTATATTAAAAACCACTACTTTAATAGCAATTTTAAAGTGTTATTAAAAAAAATAATTCACAAAAGAGGTGCGGTTAATACGCTTTAAAGGGATATCAAAAACAAAAGAAAATGCTATTACATAGCATTTGTGGCAAAGTTTTTGTTGCCCTGTTTTCTCTTCCAGTGTTGGTCTATCGTCATGGACAGAAGAGACAACTCCTCTTTGTCTTTATCAAAATCCTTATATGCGGAGCATACGCGTAACTAGTCTTTTTCTTACATTTTATTGCAAAAGTATTTAGCACAACTAAAACTAAAGTTCATGAATGAATGGAAGCATTCAAACGATAAGCTATACAACAAGCATCCAAGGACCAAAAAAAGGGACATACGTTTAATCATTCCTTCTTCACCACTTAGTGCCCGTGGCCTTCGAGTGCTTTTGTTTTGAAAATATTTCTAAAATTGTTTGATTTTCGAGAATAATCATTGGTGTTGACCAAGCGTTTATTTGGACCGAACCTACTGTTTCTGCGAAAATTTTATTTCCCCTCATTAATTTCGTTTGCCTCCTTTTTAGTTATTGTTTTAAATATTTATATATATTTTATATTAGCGACGGTTTTGGCCGACGCTATTGTTTATTCAAAAATATTCATTTCCCATTCACCATTTTCGTTTGCCACCTTTTAGTTATTGTTTTAATTAATTATTGTTTTCTTATATTGGCGACGGTTCAGGCTGACGCTACTGTTTGTGCGGAAATTTTCATTTCCCCCACCAATTACATTTGCCTCCTTTAAAGTTATTGTTTTAATTAATTATTATTTTTAAATTAAAAACCAGTACTTTAATAGCACTTTTAAAGTCCTATTAAACAAAATTGTTTACAATATCGGTGCAGTTAATTGCGCTTTAAATAAAAAAACAAAAGAAAGTGCTATTAAATAGCATTTGTGGCGTAGTGTTTGTTGCCCTGTTTTCTCTTCCAATGTTGGTTTAGCCTTCTGGACATAAGAGACAACTCCTCTTTGTCTTTATCAAAATCTTCATAAGAGGAGCATACGCTTAACTTGTCCTTTTCTTCTATTTTATTGCAAAATTATTTAACACGAATAAAACTAAAGTTCATGGGTGAAGGGAAGCATTCAAAGGCTAAGCTATACAACAAGCATCCTAGCACTAAAAAAAGGGATATACGTTTAATCATCCCTTCTTCACCACTTAGTACATTTGTTTTGAATATATTTTGAAAATGGTTTGATTTTCGAGAATAATACTTGTGTTGACCAAGCGTTTATTTTGACCGAAGCAACTGTTTGTGCGAAAATTTCATTCCCCCCCCAATTTCGTTTGCCTCCTTTTTAGTTATTATTTTAAATATTTATATATTTTTTATATTAGCGGGTTCAAGCCGACGCTATTGTTTATGCAAAAATATTCATTTCCCAGTGCCAATTTCTTTTTCCTCCTTCTTAGTTATTATCTAAATAAATTTAATTTCTTATATTAGCGACGGTTCAGACCGACGCTACTGTTTTTGCAGAAATTTTCATTTCACCCCACAAATTTCATTTGCCTCCTTTAAAGTTATTGTTTTAATTAATTATTATTTTTATAATAAAAACAGTTTTTTAATATAACTTATAAAGTGCTACTAAATAAAATCGTTTACAATAGCGGCGCGGTTAATAGCGCTTTCAAGGGATATCAAAAACAAAAGAAAGTGATCTTAAATAGAATTTGTGGCGTAGTGTCTGTTGCCTTGTTTTCTCTTCCAGTGTTGTTTATCCTTATGGAGATAAGAGACAACTCTTCTTTGTCTTTATCAAAATCCTTATAAGCGGAGCATACGCCTAACTAGTCCTTTTCTTCCATTTTATTGCAAAAGTATTTAGCACAACTAAAACTAAAGTTCATGAGTGAATGTAAGCATTCAAACGATAAGCTATACAACAAGTATCATAGGACTAAAAAAAGGGACATACGTTTAATCATTCCTTCTTCACCACTTAGTGCTCGTGGCCTTCGAGTGCATTTGTTTTCAAAATATTTCGAAAATGGTTTGATTTTCGAGAATAATACTTGGTGTTGACCAAGCGTTTATTAGGACCGAAGCTACTGTTTGTGAGAAAATTTTATTTCCCCCCATTAATTATGTTTTCCTCCTTTTTAGTTATTGTCTTAAATATTTATATATTTTTTATATTGTCGACGGTTCTGGCCCAGGCTATTGTTTATTCAAAAATATTCATTTCCCATCACCAATTTCGTTTGCCTCCATTTTAGTTATTATGTTAATTAATTATTATTTTCTTATATTAACAACGGTTCAGGCCGTCACTACTGTTTGTGAGGAAATTTTAATTTCCCCCACCAATTTCATTTTCCTCCTTTAAAGTTATTATTTTAATTAAATATTATTTTTATATTAAAATCCAGTACTTTAATAGCGCTTTTAAAGTGCTATTAAATAAAATTGTTTACAATAGCGGCGCGGTTAATAGCGCTTTATAGGGATATCAAAAATAAGAGAAAGTGCTCTTAAATAATATTTGTGGCGTAGTGTTTGTTGCCCTGTTTTCTCTTCCAGTGTTGGTTTATCCTTCTAGACATAAGAGACAACTCCTCTTTGTCTTTATCAAAATCTTCATAAGAGGAGCATACCCCTAGCTTGTCCATTTATTCCATTTTATTGCAAAAGTATTTAGCACGAATAAAATTAAAGTTCATGAGTGAAGGGAAGCATTCAAACGATAAGCTATACAACAAGCATCCTTGGACTAAAAAAAGGTACATATGTTTAATCATTCCCTCTTCACCACTTAGTGCTCGTGGCCTAAGAGTGCATTTGTTTTGAAAATATTTCAAAAATGGTTTGATTTTCGAGAATAATACTTGGTGTTGACCAAACGTTTATTTGGACCGAAGCTAATGTTCGTGCAAAAGTTTCATTTCCCCCGCCAATTTCGTTTGCCTCCTTTTTAGTTATTGTTTAAAATATTTATAATTTTTATATTAGCGGGTTCAAGCCAACGCTATTGTTTATGCAAAATTATTCATTTCCCAGCGCCAATTTCTTTTTCCTCCTTCTTAGTTATTGTCTTAATTAATTGTTATTTTCTTATATTAGCAACGGTTCCGACCAACGTTACTGTTTGTGCGAAAATTTTCATTTCCCTCCACCAATTTCATTTGCCTCCTTTAAAGTTATTATTTTAATTAATTATAATTTTTATATTAAAAACCACTACTTTAATAGCAATTTTAAAGTGTTATTAAAAAAAATAATTTACAAAAGAGGTGCGGTTAATACGCTTTAAAGGGATATCAAAAACAAAAGAAAATGCTATTACATATCATTTGTGGCAAAGTTTTTGTTGCCCTGTTTTCTCTTCCAGTGTTGGTCTATCGTCATGGACAGAAGAGACAACTCCTCTTTGTCTTTATCAAAATCCTTATATGCGGAGCATACGCGTAACTAGTCTTTCTCTTACATTTTATTGCAAAAGTATTTAGCACAACTAAAACTAAAGTTCATGAATGAATGGAAGCATTCAAACGATAAGCTATACAACAAGCATCCAAGGACCAAAAAAAGGGACATACGTTTAATCATTCCTTCTTCACCACTTAGTGCCCGTGGCCTTCGAGTGCTTTTGTTTTGAAAATATTTCTAAAATTGTTTGATTTTCGAGAATAATCATTGGTGTTGACCAAGCGTTTATTTGGACCGAACCTACTGTTTCTGCGAAAATTTTATTTCCCCTCATTAATTTCGTTTGCCTCCTTTTTAGTTATTGTTTTAAATATTTATATATATTTTATATTAGCGACGGTTTTGGCCGACGCTATTGTTTATTCAAAAATATTCATTTCCCATTCACCATTTTCGTTTGCCACCTTTTAGTTATTGTTTTAATTAATTATTGTTTTCTTATATTGGCGACGGTTCAGGCTGACGCTACTGTTTGTGCGGAAATTTTCATTTCCCCCACCAATTACATTTGCCTCCTTTAAAGTTATTGTTTTAATTAATTATTATTTTTAAATTAAAAACCAGTACTTTAATAGCACTTTTAAAGTCCTATTAAACAAAATTGTTTACAATATCGGTGCAGTTAATTGCGCTTTAAATAAAAAAACAAAAGAAAGTGCTCTTAAATAGCATTTGTGGCGTAGTGTCTGTTGCCCTGTTTTCTCTTCCAATGTTGGTTTAGCCTTCTGGACATAAGAGACAACTCCTCTTTGTCTTTATCAAAATCTTCATAAGAGGAGCATACGCTTAACTTGTCCTTTTCTTCTATTTTATTGCAAAATTATTTAACACGAATAAAACTAAAGTTCATGGGTGAAGGGAAGCATTCAAAGGCTAAGCTATACAACAAGCATCCTAGCACTAAAAAAAGGGATATACGTTTAATCATCCCTTCTTCACCACTTAGTACATTTGTTTTGAATATATTTTGAAAATGGTTTGATTTTCGAGAATAATACTTGTGTTGACCAAGCGTTTATTTTGACCGAAGCAACTGTTTGTGCGAAAATTTCATTCCCCCCACCAATTTCGTTTGCCTCCTTTTTAGTTATTATTTTAAATATTTATATATTTTTTATATTAGCGGGTTCAAGCCGACGCTACTGTTTATGCAAAAATATTCATTTCCCAATGCCAATTTCTTTTTCCTCCTTCTTAGTTATTATCTTAATAAATTTAATTTCTTATATTAGCGACAATTCAGACCGACGCTACTGTTTTTGCAGAAATTTTCATTTCACCCCACAAATTTCATTTGCCTCCTTTAAAGTTATTGTTTTAATTAATTATTATTTTTATAATAAAAACAGTTTTTTAATATAACTTATAAAGTGCTACTAAACAAAATCGTTTACAACAGCGGCGCGGTTAATAGCGCTTTCAAGGGATATCAAAAACAAAAGAAAGTGATCTTAAATAGAATTTGTGGCGTAGTGTCTGTTGCCTTGTTTTCTCTTCTAGTGTTGTTTATCCTTATGGACATAAGAGACAACTCTTCTTTGTCTTTATCAAAATCCTTATAAGCGGAGCATACGCCTAACTAGTCCTTTTCTTCCATTTTATTGCAAAAGTATTTAGCACAACTAAAACTAAAGTTCATGAGTGAATGTAAGCATTCAAACGATAAGCTATACAACAAGTATCATAGGACTAAAAAAAGGGACATACGTTTAATCCTTCCTTCTTCACCACTTAGTGCTCGTGGCCTTCGAGTGCATTTGTTTTCAAAATATTTCGAAAATGGTTTGATTTTCGAGAATAATACTTGGTGTTGACCAAGCGTTTATTAGGACCGAAGCTACTGTTTGTGAGAAAATTTTATTTCCCCCCATTAATTTTGTTTTCCTCCTTTTTAGTTATTGTTTTAAATATTTATATATTTTTTATATTGTCGACGGTTCTGGCCCAGGCTATTGTTTATTCAAAAATATTCATTTCCCATCACCAATTTCGTTTGCCTCCATTTTAGTTATTATGTTAATTAATTATTATTTTCTTATATTAACAACGGTTCAGGCCGTCACTACTGTTTGTGAGGAAATTTTAATTTCCCCCACCAATTTCATTTTCCTCCTTTAAAGTTATTATTTTAATTAATTATTATTTTTATATTAAAATCCAGTACTTTAATAGCGCTTTTAAAGTGCTATTAAATAAAATTGTTTACAATAGCGGCGCGGTTAATAGCGCTTTATAGGGATATCAAAAATAAGAGAAAGTGCTCTTAAATAATATTTGTGGCATAGTGTTTGTTGCCCTGTTTTCTCTTCCAGTGTTGGTTTATCCTTCTAGACATAAGAGACAACTCCTCTTTGTCTTTATCAAAATCTTCATAAGAGGAGCATACCCCTAGCTTGTCCATTTATTCCATTTTATTGCAAAAGTATTTAGCACGAATAAAATTAAAGTTCATGAGTGAAGGGAAGCATTCAAACGATAAGCTATACAACAAGCATCCTTGGACTAAAAAAAGGTACATATGTTTAATCATTCCCTCTTCACCACTTAGTGCTCGTGGCCTAAGAGTGCATTTGTTTTGAAAATATTTCAAAAATGGTTTGATTTTCGAGAATAATACTTGGTGTTGACCAAACGTTTATTTGGACCGAAGCTAATGTTCGTGCAAAAGTTTCATTTCCCCCGCCAATTTCGTTTGCCTCCTTTTTAGTTATTGTTTAAAATATTTATAATTTTTATATTAGCGGGTTCAAGCCAACGCTATTGTTTATGCAAAATTATTCATTTCCCAGCGCCAATTTCTTTTTCCCCCTTCTTAGTTATTGTCTTAATTAATTGTTATTTTCTTATATTAGCAACGGTTCCGACAAACGTTACTGTTTGTGCGAAAATTTTCATTTCCCTCCACCAATTTCATTTGCCTCCTTTAAAGTTATTATTTTAATTAATTATAATTTTTATATTAAAAACCACTACTTTAATAGCAATTTTAAAGTGTTATTAAAAAAAATAATTCACAAAAGAGGTGCGGTTAATACGCTTTAAAGGGATATCAAAAACAAAAGAAAATGCTATTACATAGCATTTGTGGCAAAGTTTTTGTTGCCCTGTTTTCTCTTCCAGTGTTGGTCTATCGTCATGGACAGAAGAGACAACTCCTCTTTGTCTTTATCAAAATCCTTATATGCGGAGCATACGCGTAACTAGTCTTTTTCTTACATTTTATTGCAAAAGTATTTAGCACAACTAAAACTAAAGTTCATGAATGAATGGAAGCATTCAAACGATAAGCTATACAACAAGCATTCAAGGACCAAAAAAAGGGACATACGTTTAATCATTCCTTCTTCACCACTTAGTGCCCGTGGCCTTCGAGTGCTTTTGTTTTGAAAATATTTCTAAAATTGTTTGATTTTCGAGAATAATCATTGGTGTTGACCAAGCGTTTATTTGGACCGAACCTACTGTTTCTGCGAAAATTTTATTTCCCCTCATTAATTTCGTTTGCCTCCTTTTTAGTTATTGTTTTAAATATTTATATATTTTATATTAGCGACGGTTTTGGCCGACGCTATTGTTTATTCAAAAATATTCATTTCCCATTCACCATTTTCGTTTGCCACCTTTTAGTTATTGTTTTAATTAATTATTGTTTTCTTATATTGGCGACGGTTCAGGCTGACGCTACTGTTTGTGCGAAAATTTTCATTTCCCCCACCAATTACATTTGCCTCCTTTAAAGTTATTGTTTTAATTAATTATTATTTTTGAATTAAAAACCAGTACTTTAATAGCACTTTTAAAGTCCTATTAAACAAAATTGTTTACAATATCGGTGCAGTTAATTGCGCTTTAAATAAAAAAACAAAAGAAAGTGCTCTTAAATAGCATTTGTGGCGTAGTGTCTGTTGCCCTGTTTTCTCTTCCAATGTTGGTTTAGCCTTCTGGACATAAGAGACAACTCCTCTTTGTCTTTATCAAAATCTTCATAAGAGGAGCATACGCTTAACTTGTCCTTTTCTTCTATTTTATTGCAAAATTATTTAACACGAATAAAACTAAAGTTCATGAGTGAAGGGAAGCATTCAAAGGCTAAGTTATACAACAAGCATCCTAGCACTAAAAAAAGGGATATACGTTTAATCATCCCTTCTTCACCACTTAGTACATTTGTTTTGAATATATTTTGAAAATGGTTTGATTTTCGAGAATAATACTTGTGTTGACCAAGCGTTTATTTTGACCGAAGCAACTGTTTGTGCGAAAATTTCATTCCCCCCACCAATTTCGTTTGCCTCCTTTTTAGTTATTATTTTAAATATTTATATATTTTTGATATTAGCGGGTTCAAGCCGACGCTATTGTTTATGCAAAAATATTCATTTCCCAGTGCCAATTTCTTTTTCCTCCTTCTTAGTTATTATCTTAATAAATTTAATTTCTTATATTAGCGACAATTCAGACCGACGCTACTGTTTTTGCAGAAATTTTCATTTCACCCCATAAATTTCATTTGCCTCCTTTAAAGTTATTGTTTTAATTAATTATTATTTTTATAATAAAAACAGTTTTTTAATATAACTTATAAAGTGCTACTAAACAAAATCGTTTACAACAGCGGCGCGGTTAATAGCGCTTTCAAGGGATATCAAAAACAAAAGAAAGTGATCTTAAATAGAATTTGTGGCGTAGTGTCTGTTGCCTTGTTTTCTCTTCCAGTGTTGTTTATCCTTATGGACATAAGAGACAACTCTTCTTTGTCTTTATCAAAATCCTTATAAGCGGAGCATACGCCTAACTAGTCCTTTTCTTCCATTTTATTGCAAAAGTATTTAGCACAACTAAAACTAAAGTTCATGAGTGAATGTAAGCATTCAAACGATAAGCTATACAACAAGTATCATAGGACTAAAAAAAGGGACATACGTTTAATCATTCCTTCTTCACCACTTAGTGCTCGTGGCCTTCGAGTGCATTTGTTTTCAAAATATTTCGAAAATGGTTTGATTTTCGAGAATAATACTTGGTGTTGACCAAGCGTTTATTAGGACCGAAGCTACTGTTTGTGAGAAAATTTTATTTCCCCCCATTAATTTTGTTTTCCTCCTTTTTAGTTATTGTTTTAAATATTTATATATTTTTTTATATTGTCGACGGTTCTGGCCCACGCTATTGTTTATTCAAAAATATTCATTTCCCATCACCAATTTCGTTTGCCTCCATTTTAGTTATTATGTTAATTAATTATTATTTTCTTATATTAACAACGGTTCAGGCCGTCACTACTGTTTGTGAGGAAATTTTAATTTCCCCCACCAATTTCATTTGCCTCCTTTAAAGTTATTATTTTAATTAATTATTATTTTTATATTAAAATCCAGTACTTTAATAGCGCTTTTAAAGTGCTATTAAATAAAATTGTTTACAATAGCGGCGCGGTTAATAGCGCTTTATAGGGATATCAAAAATAAGAGAAAGTGCTCTTAAATAATATTTGTGGCGTAGTGTTTGTTGCCCTGTTTTCTCTTCCAGTGTTGGTTTATCCTTGTAGACATAAGAGACAACTCCTCTTTGTCTTTATCAAAATCTTCATAAGAGGAGCATACCCCTAGCTTGTCCATTTATTCCATTTTATTGCAAAAGTATTTAGCACGAATAAAATTAAAGTTCATGAGTGAAGGGAAGCATTCAAACGATAAGCTATACAACAAGCATCCTTGGACTAAAAAAAGGTACATATGTTTAATCATTCCCTCTTCACCACTTAGTGCTCGTGGCCTAAGAGTGCATTTGTTTTGAAAATATTTCAAAAATGGTTTGATTTTCGAGAATAATACTTGGTGTTGACCAAACGTTTATTTGGACCGAAGCTAATGTTCGTGCAAAAGTTTCATTTCCCCCGCCAATTTCGTTTGCCTCCTTTTTAGTTATTGTTTAAAATATTTATAATTTTTATATTAGCGGGTTCAAGCCAACGCTATTGTTTATGCAAAATTATTCATTTCCCAGCGCCAATTTCTTTTTCCTCCTTCTTAGTTATTGTCTTAATTAATTGTTATTTTCTTATATTAGCAACGGTTCCGACAAACGTTACTGTTTGTGCGAAAATTTTCATTTCCCTCCACCAATTTCATTTGCCTCCTTTAAAGTTATTATTTTAATTAATTATAATTTTTATATTAAAAACCACTACTTTAATAGCAATTTTAAAGTGTTATTAAAAAAAATAATTCACAAAAGAGGTGCGGTTAATACGCTTTAAAGGGATATCAAAAACAAAAGAAAATGCTATTACATAGCATTTGTGGCAAAGTTTTTGTTGCCCTGTTTTCTCTTCCAGTGTTGGTCTATCGTCATGGACAGAAGAGACAACTCCTCTTTGTCTTTATCAAAATCCTTATATGCGGAGCATACGCGTAACTAGTCTTTTTCTTACATTTTATTGCAAAAGTATTTAGCACAACTAAAACTAAAGTTCATGAATGAATGGAAGCATTCAAACGATAAGCTATACAACAAGCATTCAAGGACCAAAAAAAGGGACATACGTTTAATCATTCCTTCTTCACCACTTAGTGCCCGTGGCCTTCGAGTGCTTTTGTTTTGAAAATATTTCTAAAATTGTTTGATTTTCGAGAATAATCATTGGTGTTGACCAAGCGTTTATTTGGACCGAACCTACTGTTTCTGCGAAAATTTTATTTCCCCTCATTAATTTCGTTTGCCTCCTTTTTAGTTATTGTTTTAAATATTTATATATATTTTATATTAGCGACGGTTTTGGCCGACGCTATTGTTTATTCAAAAATATTCATTTCCCATTCACCATTTTCGTTTGCCACCTTTTAGTTATTGTTTTAATTAATTATTGTTTTCTTATATTGGCGACGGTTCAGGCTGACGCTACTGTTTGTGCGGAAATTTTCATTTCCCCCACCAATTACATTTGCCTCCTTTAAAGTTATTGTTTTAATTAATTATTATTTTTGAATTAAAAACCAGTACTTTAATAGCACTTTTAAAGTCCTATTAAACAAAATTGTTTACAATATCGGTGCAGTTAATTGCGCTTTAAATAAAAAAACAAAAGAAAGTGCTCTTAAATAGCATTTGTGGCGTAGTGTCTATTGCCCTGTTTTCTCTTCCAATGTTGGTTTAGCCTTATGGACATAAGAGACAACTCCTCTTTGTCTTTATCAAAATCTTCATAAGAGGAGCATACGCTTAACTTGTCCTTTTCTTCTATTTTATTGCAAAATTATTTAACACGAATAAAACTAAAGTTCATGAGTGAAGGGAAGCATTCAAAGGCTAAGCTATACAACAAGCATCCTAGCACTAAAAAAAGGGATATACGTTTAATCATCCCTTCTTCACCACTTAGTACATTTGTTTTGAATATATTTTGAAAATGGTTTGATTTTCGAGAATAATACTTGTGTTGACCAAGCGTTTATTTTGACCGAAGCAACTGTTTGTGCGAAAATTTCATTCCCCCCACCAATTTCGTTTGCCTCCTTTTTAGTTATTATTTTAAATATTTATATATTTTTGATATTAGCGGGTTCAAGCCGACGCTACTGTTTATGCAAAAATATTCATTTCCCAGTGCCAATTTCTTTTTCCTCCTTCTTGGTTATTATCTTAATAAATTTAATTTCTTATATTAGCGACAATTCAGACCGACGCTACTGTTTTTGCAGAAATTTTCATTTCACCCCACAAATTTCATTTGCCTCCTTTAAAGTTATTGTTTTAATTAATTATTATTTTTATAATAAAAACAGTTTTTTAATATAACTTATAAAGTGCTACTAAACAAAATCGTTTACAACAGCGGCGCGGTTAATAGCGCTTTCAAGGGATATCAAAAACAAAAGAAAGTGATCTTAAATAGAATTTGTGGCGTAGTGTCTGTTGCCTTGTTTTCTCTTCCAGTGTTGTTTATCCTTATGGACATAAGAGACAACTCTTCTTTGTCTTTATCAAAATCCTTATAAGCGGAGCATACGCCTAACTAGTCCTTTTCTTCCATTTTATTGCAAAAGTATTTAGCACAACTAAAACTAAAGTTCATGAGTGAATGTAAGCATTCAAACGATAAGCTATACAACAAGTATCATAGGACTAAAAAAAGGGACATACGTTTAATCATTCCTTCTTCACCACTTAGTGCTCGTGGCCTTCGAGTGCATTTGTTTTCAAAATATTTCGAAAATGGTTTGATTTTCGAGAATAATACTTGGTGTTGACCAAGCGTTTATTAGGACCGAAGCTACTGTTTGTGAGAAAATTTTATTTCCCCCCATTAATTTTGTTTTCCTCCTTTTTAGTTATTGTTTTAAATATTTATATATATTTTTATATTGTCGACGGTTCTGGCCCACGCTATTGTTTATTCAAAAATATTCATTTCCCATCACCAATTTCGTTTGCCTCCATTTTAGTTATTATGTTAATTAATTATTATTTTCTTATATTAACAACGGTTCAGGCCGTCACTACTGTTTGTGAGGAAATTTTAATTTCCCCCACCAATTTCATTTGCCTCCTTTAAAGTTATTATTTTAATTAATTATTATTTTTATATTAAAATCCAGTACTTTAATAGCGCTTTTAAAGTGCTATTAAATAAAATTGTTTACAATAGCGGCGCGGTTAATAGCGCTTTATAGGGATATCAAAAATAAGAGAAAGTGCTCTTAAATAATATTTGTGGCGTAGTGTTTGTTGCCCTGTTTTCTCTTCCAGTGTTGGTTTATCCTTGTAGACATAAGAGACAACTCCTCTTTGTCTTTATCAAAATCTTCATAAGAGGAGCATACCCCTAGCTTGTCCATTTATTCCATTTTATTGCAAAAGTATTTAGCACGAATAAAATTAAAGTTCATGAGTGAAGGGAAGCATTCAAACGATAAGCTATACAACAAGCATCCTTGGACTAAAAAAAGGTACATATGTTTAATCATTCCCTCTTCACCACTTAGTGCTCGTGGCCTAAGAGTGCATTTGTTTTGAAAATATTTCAAAAATGGTTTGATTTTCGAGAATAATACTTGGTGTTGACCAAACGTTTATTTAGACCGAAGCTAATGTTTGTGCAAAAGTTTCATTTCCCCCGCCAATTTCGTTTGCCTCCTTTTTAGTTATTGTTTAAAATATTTATAATTTTTATATTAGCGGGTTCAAGCCAACGCTATTGTTTATGCAAAATTATTCATTTCCCAGCGCCAATTTCTTTTTCCTCCTTCTTAGTTATTGTCTTAATTAATTGTTATTTTCTTATATTAGCAACGGTTCCGACCAACGTTACTGTTTGTGCGAAAATTTTCATTTCCCTCCACCAATTTCATTTGCCTCCTTTAAAGTTATTATTTTAATTAATTATAATTTTTATATTAAAAACCACTACTTTAATAGCACTTTTAAAGTGTTATTAAAAAAAATAATTTACAAAAGAGGTGCAGTTAATACGCTTTAAAGGGATATCAAAAACAAAAGAAAATGTTATTACATAGCATTTGTGGCAAAGTTTTTGTTGCCCTGTTTTCTCTTCCAGTGTTGGTCTATCGTCATGGACAGAAGAGACAACTCCTCTTTGTCTTTATCAAAATCCTTATATGCGGAGCATACACGTAACTAGTCTTTTTCTTACATTTTATTGCAAAAGTATTTAGCACAATTAAAACTAAAGTTCATGAATGAATGGAAGCATTCAAACGATAAGCTATACAACAAGTATCCAAGGTCCAAAAAAAGGGACATACGTTTAATCATTCCTTCTTCACCACTTAGTGCCCGTGGCCTTCGAGTGCTTTTGTTTTGAAAATATTTTTAAAATTGTTTGATTTTCGAGAATAATCATTGGTGTTGACCAAGCGTTTATTTGGACCGAACCTACTGTTTCTGCGAAAATTTTATTTCCCCTCATTAATTTCGTTTGCCTCCTTTTTAGTTATTGTTTTAAATATTTATATATATTTTATATTAGCGACGGTTTTGGCCGACGCTATTGTTTATTCAAAAATATTCATTTCCCATTCACCATTTTCGTTTGCCACCTTTTAGTTATTGTTTTAATTAATTATTGTTTTCTTATATTGGCGACGGTTCAGGCTGACGCTACTGTTTGTGCGGAAATTTTCATTTCCCCCACCAATTACATTTGCCTCCTTTAAAGTTATTGTTTTAATTAATTATTATTTTTGAATTAAAAACCAGTACTTTAATAGCACTTTTAAAGTCCTATTAAACAAAATTGTTTACAATATCGGTGCAGTTAATTGCGCTTTAAATAAAAAAACAAAAGAAAGTGCTCTTAAATAGCATTTGTGGCGTAGTGTCTGTTGCCCTGTTTTCTCTTCCAATGTTGGTTTAGCCTTCTGGACGTAAGAGACAACTCCTCTATGTCTTTATCAAAATCTTCATAAGAGGAGCATACGCTTAACTTGTCCTTTTCTTCTATTTTATTTCAAAATTATTTAACACGAATAAAACTAAAGTTCATGAGTGAAGGGAAGCATTCAAAGGCTAAGCTATACAACAAGCATCCTAGCACTAAAAAAAGGGATATACGTTTAATCATCCCTTCTTCACCACTTAGTACATTTGTTTTGAATATATTTTGAAAATGGTTTGATTTTCGAGAATAATACTTGTGTTGACCAAGCGTTTATTTTGACCGAAGCAACTGTTTGTGCGAAAATTTCATTCCCCCCACCAATTTCGTTTGCCTCCTTTTTAGTTATTATTTTAAATATTTATATATTTTTTATATTAGCGGGTTCAAGCCGACGCTATTGTTTATGCAAAAATATTCATTTCCCAGTGCCAATTTCTTTTTCCTCCTTCTTGGTTATTATCTTAATAAATTTAATTTCTTATATTAGCGACAATTCAGACCGACGCTACTGTTTTTGCAGAAATTTTCATTTCACCCCACAAATTTCATTTGCCTCCTTTAAAGTTATTGTTTTAATTAATTATTATTTTTATAATAAAAACAATTTTTTAATATAACTTTTGAAGTGCTACTAAACAAAATCGTTTACAATAGCGGCGCGGTTAATAGCGCTTTCAAGGGATATCAAAAACAAAAGAAAGTGATCTTAAATAGAATTTGTGGCGTAGTGTCTGTTGCCTTGTTTTCTCTTCAAGTGTTGTTTATCCTTATGGACATAAGAGACAACTCTTCTTTGTCTTTATCAAAATCCTTATAAGCAGAGCATACGCCTAACTAGTCCTTTTCTTCCATTTTATTGCAAAAGTATTTAGCACAACTAAAACTAAAGTTCATGAGTGAATGTAAGCATTCAAACGATAAGCTATACAACAAGTATCATAGGACTAAAAAAAGGGACATACGTTTAATCATTCCTTCTTCACCACTTAGTGCTCGTGGCCTTCGAGTGCATTTGTTTTAAAAATATTTCGAAAATGGTTTGATTTTCGAGAATAATACTTGTTGTTGACCAAGCGTTTATTAGGACCGAAGCTACTGTTTGTGAGAAAATTTTATTTCCCCCCATTAATTTTGTTTTCCTCCTTTTTAGTTATTGTTTTAAATATTTATATTTTTTATATTGTCGACGGTTCTGGCCCACGCTATTGTTTATTCAAAAATATTCATTTCCCATCACCAATTTCGTTTGCCTCCATTTTAGTTATTATGTTAATTAATTATTATTTTCTTATATTAACAACGGTTCAGGCCGTCACTACTGTTTGTGAGGAAATTTTAATTTCCCCCACCAATTTCATTTTCCTCCTTTAAAGTTATTATTTTAATTAATTATTATTTTTATATTAAAATCCAGTACTTTAATAGCGCTTTTAAAGTGCTATTAAATAAAATTGTTTACAATAGCGGCGCGATTAATAGCGCTTTATAGGGATATCAAAAATAAGAGAAAGTGCTCTTAAATAATATTTGTGGCGTAGTGTTTGTTGCCCTGTTTTCTCTTCCAGTGTTGGTTTATCCTTCTAGACATAAGAGACAACTCCTCTTTGTCTTTATCAAAATCTTCATAAGAGGAGCATACCCCTAGCTTGTCCATTTCTTCCATTTTATTGCAAAAGTATTTAGCACAAATAAAATTAAAGTTCATGAGTGAAGGGAAGCATTCAAACGATAAGCTATACAACAAGCATCCTTGGACTAAAAAAAGGTACATATGTTTAATCATTCCCTCTTCACCACTTAGTGCTCGTGGCCTAAGAGTGCATTTGTTTTGAAAATATTTCAAAAATGGTTTGATTTTCAAGAATAATACTTGTTGTTGACCAAGCGTTTATTTGGACCGAAGCTAATGTTTGTGCAAAAGTTTCATTTCCCCCGCCAATTTCGTTTGCCTCCTTTTTAGTTATTGTTTAAAATATTTATAAATATTTATATTAGCGGGTTCAAGCCAACGCTATTGTTTATGCAAAATTATTCATTTCCCAGCGCCAATTTCTTTTTCCTCCTTCTTAGTTATTGTCTTAATTAATTGTTATTTTCTTATATTAGCAACGGTTCCGACCAACGTTACTGTTTGTGCGAAAATTTTCATTTCCCTCCACCAATTTCATTTGCCTCCTTTAAAGTTATTATTTTAATTAATTATAATTTTTATATTAAAAACCACTACTTTAATAGCACTTTTAAAGTGTTATTAAAAAAAATAATTTACAAAAGAGGTGCAGTTAATACGCTTTAAAGGGATATCAAAAACAAAAGAAAATGTTATTACATAGCATTTGTGGCAAAGTTTTTATTGCCCTGTTTTCTCTTCCAGTGTTGGTCTATCGTCATGGACAGAAGAGACAACTCCTCTTTGTCTTTATCAAAATCCTTATATGTGGAGCATACGCGTAACTAGTCTTTTTCTTACATTTTATTGCAAAAGTATTTAGCACAACTAAAACTAAAGTTCATGAATGAATGGAAGCATTCAAACGATAAGCTATACAACAAGCATCCAAGGACCAAAAAAAGGGACATACGTTTAATCATTCCTTCTTCACCACTTAGTGCCCGTGGCCTTCGTATGCTTTTGTTTTGAAAATATTTCTAAAATTGTTTGATTTTCGAGAATAATCGTTGGTGGTGACCAAGAGTTTATTTGGACCGAACCTACTGTTTCTGCAAAAATTTTATTTCCCCTCATTAATTTCGTTGCCTCCTTTTTAGTTATTGTTTTAAATATTTATATATTTTTTATATTAGCGACGGTTTTGGCCGACGCTATTGTTTATTCAAAAATATTCATTTCCCATTCACCATTTTCGTTTGCCACCTTTTAGTTAATGTTTTAATTAATTATTGTTTTCTTATATTGGCGACGGTTCAGGCTGACGCTACTGTTTGTGCGGAAATTTTCATTTCCCCCACCAATTACATTTGCCTCCTTTAAAGTTATTGTTTTAATTAATTATTATTTTTAAATTAAAAACCAGTACTTTAATAGCACTTTTAAAGTCCTATTAAACAAAATTGTTTACAATATCGGTGCAGTTAATTGCGCTTTAAATAAAAAAACAAAAGAAAGTGCTCTTAAATAGCATTTGTGGCGTAGTGTCTGTTGCCCTGTTTTCTCTTCCAATGTTGGTTTAGCCTTCTGGACATAAGAGACAACTCCTCTTTGTCTTTATCAAAATCTTCATAAGAGGAGCATACGCTTAACTTGTCCTTTTCTTCTATTTTATTGCAAAATTATTTAACACGAATAAAACTAAAGTTCATGAGTGAAGGGAAGCATTCAAAGGCTAAGCTATACAACAAGCATCTTAGCACTAAAAAAAGGGATATACGTTTAATCATCCCTTCTTCACCACTTAGTACATTTGTTTTGAATATATTTTGAAAATGGTTTGATTTTCGAGAATAATACTTGTGTTGACCAAGCGTTTATTTTGACCGAAGCAACTATTTGTGCGAAAATTTCATTCCCCCCACCAATTTCGTTTGCCTCCTTTTTAGTTATTATTTTAAATATTTATATATTTTTTATATTAGCGGGTTCAAGCCGACGCTATTGTTTATGCAAAAATATTCATTTCCCAGTGCCAATTTCTTTTTCCTCCTTCTTAGTTATTATCTTAATAAATTTAATTTCTTATATTAGCGACGGTTCAGACCGACGCTACTGTTTTTGCAGAAATTTTCATTTCCCCCCACAAATTTCATTTTCCTCCTTTAAATTTATTGTTTTAATTAATTATTATTTTTATAATAAAAACAATTTTTTAATATAACTTTTGAAGTGCTACTAAACAAAATCGTTTACAATAGCGGCGCGGTTAATAGCGCTTTCAAGGGATATCAAAAACAAAAGAAAGTGATCTTAAATAGAATTTGTGGCGTAGTGTCTGTTGCCTTGTTTTCTCTTCCAGTGTCGTTTATCCTTATGGACATAAGAGACAACTCTTCTTTGTCTTTATCAAAATCCTTATAAGCAGAGCATACGCCTAACTAGTCCTTTTCTTCCATTTTATTGCAAAAGTATTTAGCACAACTAAAACTAAAGTTCATGAGTGAATGTAAGCATTCAAACGATAAGCTATACAACAAGTATCATAGGACTAAAAAAAGGGACATACGTTTAGTCATTCCTTCTTCACCACTTAGTGCTCGTGGCCTTCGAGTGCATTTGTTTTCAAAATATTTCGAAAATGGTTTGATTTTCGAGAATAATACTTGGTGTTGACCAAGCGTTTATTAGGACCGAAGCTACTGTTTGTGAGAAAATTTTATTTCCCCCCATTAATTTTGTTTTCCTCCTTTTTAGTTATTGTTTTAAATATTTATATATTTTTTATATTGTCGACGGTTCTGGCCCACGCTATTGTTTATTCAAAAATATTCATTTCCCATCACCAATTTCGTTTGCCTCCATTTTATTTATTATGTTAATTAATTATTATTTTCTTATATTAACAACGGTTCAGGCCGTCACTACTGTTTGTGAGGAAATTTTAATTTCCCCCACCAATTTCATTTTCCTCCTTTAAAGTTATTATTTTAATTAATTATTATTTTTATATTAAAATCCAATACTTTAATAGCGCTTTTAAAGTGCTATTAAATAAAATTGTTTACAATAGCGGCGCGGTTAATAGCGCTTTATAGGGATATCAAAAATAAGAGAAAGTGCTCTTAAATAATATTTGTGGCGTAGTGTTTGTTGCCCTGTTTTCTCTTCCAGTGTTGGTTTATCCTTCTAGACATAAGAGACAACTCCTCTTTGTCTTTATCAAAATCTTCATAAGAGGAGCATACCCCTAGCTTGTCCATTTCTTCCATTTTATTGCAAAAGTATTTAGCACAAATAAAATTAAAGTTCATGAGTGAAGGGAAGCATTCAAACGATAAGCTATACAACAAGCATCCTTGGACTAAAAAAAGGTACATATGTTTAATCATTCCCTCTTCACCACTTAGTGCTCGTGGCCTAAGAGTGCATTTGTTTTGAAAATATTTCAAAAATGGTTTGATTTTCGAGAATAATACTTGGTGTTGACCAAGCGTTTATTTGGACCGAAGCTAATGTTTGTGCAAAAGTTTCATTTCCCCCGCCAATTTCGTTTGCCTCCTTTTTAGTTATTGTTTAAAATATTTATAATTTTTATATTAGCGGGTTCAAGCCAACGCTATTGTTTATGCAAAATTATTCATTTCCCAGCGCCAATTTCTTTTTCCTCCTTCTTAGTTATTGTCTTAATTAATTGTTATTTTCTTATATTAGCAATGGTTCCGACCAACGTTACTGTTTGTGCGAAAATTTTCATTTCCCTCCACCAATTTCATTTGCCTCCTTTAAAGTTATTATTTTAATTAATTATAATTTTTATATTAAAAACAACTACTTTAATAGCACTTTTAAAGTGTTATTAAAAAAAATAATTTACAAAAGAGGTGCGGTTAATACGCTTTAAAGAGATATCAAAAACAAAAGAAAATGCTATTACATAGCATTTGTGGCAAAGTTTTTGTTTCCCTGTTTTCTCTTCCAGTGTTGGTCTATCGTCATGGACAGAAGAGACAACTCCTCTTTGTCTTTATCAAAATCCTTATATGCGGAGCATACGCGTAACTAGTCTTTTTCTTACATTTTATTGCAAAAGTATTTAGCACAACTAAAACTAAAGTTCATGAATGAATGGAAGCATTCAAACGATAAGCTATACAACAAGCATCCAAGGACCAAAAAAAGGGACATACGTTTAATCATTCCTTCTTCACCACTTAGTGCCCGTGGCCTTCGAGTGCATTTGTTTTGAAAATATTTCTAAAATTGTTTGATTTTCGAGAATAATCGTTGGTTGTGACCAAGAGTTTATTTGGACCGAACCTACTGTTTGTGCGAAAATTTTATTTCCCCTCATTAATTTCGTTTGCCTCCTTTTTAGTTATTGTTTTAAATATTTATATATTTTTTATATTAGCGACGGTTTTGGCCGACGCTATTGTTTATTCAAAAATATTCATTTCCCATTCACCATTTTCGTTTTCCACCTTTTAGTTATTGTTTTAATTAATTATTGTTTTCTTATATTGGCGACGGTTCAGGCTGACGCTACTGTTTGTGCGGAAATTTTCATTTCCCCCACCAATTACATTTGCCTCCTTTAAAGTTATTGTTTTAATTAATTATTATTTTTAAATTAAAAACCAGTACTTTAATAGCACTTTTAAAGTCCTATTAAACAAAATTGTTTACAATATCGGTGCAGTTAATTGCGCTTTAAATAAAAAAACAAAAGAAAGTGCTCTTAAATAGCATTTGTGGCTTAGTGTCTGTTGCCCTGTTTTCTCTTCCAATGTTGGTTTAGCCTTCTGGACATAAGAGACAACTCCTCTTTGTCTTTATCAAAATCTTCATAAGAGGAGCATACGCTTAACTTGTCCTTTTCTTCTATTTTATTGCAAAATTATTTAACACGAATAAAACTAAAGTTCATGAGTGAAGGGAAGCATTCAAAGGCTAAGCTATACAACAAGCATCCTAGCACTAAAAAAAGGGATATACGTTTAATCATCCCTTCTTCACCACTTAGTACATTTGTTTTGAATATATTTTGAAAATGGTTTAATTTTCGAGAATAATACTTGTGTTGACCAAGCGTTTATTTTGACCGAAACAACTGTTTGTGCGAAAATTTCATTCCCCCCACCAATTTCGTTTGCCTCCTTTTTAGTTATTATTTTAAATATTTATATATTTTTTATATTAGCGGGTTCAAGCCGACGCTATTGTTTATGCAAAAATATTCATTTCCCAGTGCCAATTTCTTTTTCCTCCTTCTTAGTTATTATCTTAATAAATTTAATTTCTTATATTAGCGACGGTTCAGACCGACGCTACTGTTTTTGCAGAAATTTTCATTTCCCCCCACAAATTTCATTTTCCTCCTTTAAAGTTATTGTTTTAATTAATTATTATTTTTATAATAAAAACAATTTTTTAATATAACTTTTGAAGTGCTACTAAACAAAATCGTTTACAATAGCGGCGCGGTTAATAGCGCTTTCAAGGGATATCAAAAACAAAAGAAAGTGATCTTAAATAGAATTTGTGGCGTAGTGTCTGTTGCCTTGTTTTCTCTTCCAGTGTTGTTTATCCTTATGGACATAAGAGACAACTCTTCTTTGTCTTTATCAAAATCCTTATATGCAGAGCATACGCCTAACTAGTCCTTTTCTTCCATTTTATTGCAAAAGTATTTAGCACAACTAAAACTAAAGTTCATGAGTGAATGTAAGCATTCAAACGATAAGCTATACAACAAGTATCATAGGACTAAAAAAAGGGACATACGTTTAGTCATTCCTTCTTCACCACTTAGTGCTCGTGGCCTTCGAGTGCATTTGTTTTCAAAATATTTCGAAAATGGTTTGATTTTCGAGAATAATACTTGGTGTTGACCAAGCGTTTATTAGGACCGAAGCTACTGTTTGTGAGAAAATTTTATTTCCCCCCATTAATTTTGTTTTCCTCCTTTTTAGTTATTGTTTTAAATATTTATATATTTTTTATATTGTCGACGGTTCTGGCCCACGCTATTGTTTATTCAAAAATATTCATTTCCCATCACCAATTTCGTTTGCCTCCATTTTATTTATTATGTTAATTAATTATTATTTTATTATATTAACAACGGTTCAGGCCGTCACTACTGTTTGTGAGGAAATTTTAATTTCCCCCACCAATTTCATTTTCCTCCTTTAAAGTTATTATTTTAATTAATTATTATTTTTATATTAAAATCCAATACTTTAATAGCGCTTTTAAAGTGCTATTAAATAAAATTGTTTACAATAGCGGCGCGGTTAATAGCGCTTTATAGGGATATCAAAAATAAGAGAAAGTGCTCTTAAATAATATTTGTGGCGTAGTGTTTGTTGCCCTGTTTTCTCTTCCAGTGTTGGTTTATCCTTCTAGACATAAGAGACAACTCCTCTTTGTCTTTATCAAAATCTTCATAAGAGGAGCATACCCCTAGCTTGTCCATTTCTTCCATTTTATTGCAAAAGTATTTAGCACAAATAAAATTAAAGTTCATGAGTGAAGGGAAGCATTCAAACGATAAGCTATACAACAAGCATCCTTGGACTAAAAAAAGGTACATATGTTTAATCATTCCCTCTTCACCACTTAGTGCTCGTGGCCGAAGAGTGCATTTGTTTTGAAAATATTTCAAAAATGGTTTGATTTTCGAGAATAATACTTGGTGTTGACCAAGCGTTTATTTGGACCGAAGCTAATGTTTGTGCAAAAGTTTCATTTCCCCCGCCAATTTCGTTTGCCTCCTTTTTAGTTATTGTTTAAAATATTTATAATTTTTATATTAGCGGGTTCAAGCCAACGCTATTGTTTATGCAAAATTATTCATTTCCCAGCGCCAATTTCTTTTTCCTCCTTCTTAGTTATTGTCTTAATTAATTGTTATTTTCTTATATTAGCAATGGTTCCGACCAACGTTACTGTTTGTGCGAAAATTTTCATTTCCCTCCACCAATTTCATTTGCCTCCTTTAAAGTTATTATTTTAATTAATTATAATTTTTATATTAAAAACCACTACTTTAATAGCACTTTTAAAGTGTTATTAAAAAAAATAATTTACAAAAGAGGTGCGGTTAATACGCTTTAAAGAGATATCAAAAACAAAAGAAAATGCTATTACATAGCATTTGTGGCAAAGTTTTTGTTTCCCTGTTTTCTCTTCCAGTGTTGGTCTATCGTCATGGACAGAAGAGACAACTCCTCTTTGTCTTTATCAAAATCCTTATATGCGGAGCATACGCGTAACTAGTCTTTTTCTTACATTTTATTGCAAAAGTATTTAGCACAACTAAAACTAAAGTTCATGAATGAATGGAAGCATTCAAACGATAAGCTATACAACAAGCATCCAAGGACCAAAAAAAGGGACATACGTTTAATCATTCCTTCTTCACCACTTAGTGCCCGTGGCCTTCGAGTGCATTTGTTTTGAAAATATTTCTAAAATTGTTTGATTTTCGAGAATAATCATTGGTGTTGACCAAGCGTTTATTTGGACCGAACCTACTGTTTGTGCGAAAATTTTATTTCCCCTAATTAATTTCGTTTGCCTCCTTTTTAGTTATTGTTTTAAATATTTATATATTTTTTATATTAGCGACGGTTTTGGCCGACGCTATTGTTTATTCAAAATATTCATTTCCCATTCACCATTTTCGTTTTCCACCTTTTAGTTATTGTTTTCTTATATTGGCGACGGTTCAGGCTGACGCTACTGTTTGTGCGGAAATTTTCATTTCCCCCACCAATTACATTTGCCTCCTTTAAAGTTATTGTTTTAATTAATTATTATTTTTAAATTAAAAACCAGTACTTTAATAGCACTTTTAAAGTCCTATTAAACAAAATTGTTTACAATATCGGTGCAGTTAATTGCGCTTTAAATAAAAAAACAAAAGAAAGTGCTCTTAAATAGCATTTGTGGCGTAGTGTATGTTGCCCTGTTTTCTCTTCCAATGTTGGTTTAGCCTTCTGGACATAAGAGACAACTCCTCTTTGTCTTTATCAAAATCTTCATAAGAGGAGCATACCCTTAACTTGTCCTTTTCTTCTATTTTATTGCAAAATTATTTAACACGAATAAAACTAAAGTTCATGAGTGAAGGGAAGCATTCAAAGGAAAAGCTATACAACAAGCATCCTAGCACTAAAAAAAGGGATATACGTTTAATCATCCGTTCTTCACCACTTAGTACATTTGTTTTGAATATATTTTTAAAATGGTTTGATTTCGAGAATAATACTTGTGTTGACCAAGCGTTTATTTTGACCGAAGCAACTGTTTGTGCGAAAATTTCATTCCCCCCACCAATTTCGTTTGCCTCCTTTTTAGTTATTATTTTAAATATTTATATATTTTTTATATTAGCGGGTTCAAGCCGACGCTATTGTTTATGCAAAAATATTCATTTCCCAGTGCCAATTTCTTTTTCCTCCTTCTTAGTTATTATCTTAATAAATTTAATTTCTTATATTAGCGACAGTTAAGACCGACGCTACTGTTTTTGCAGAAATTTTCATTTCCCCCCACAAATTTCATTTTCCTCCTTTAAAGATTGTTTTAATTAATTATTATTTTTATAATAAAAACAATTTTTTAATATAACTTTTAAAGTGCTACTAAACAAAATTGTTTACAATAGCGGCGTGGTTAATAGCGCTTTCAAGGGATATCAAAAACAAAAGAAAGTGATCTTAAATAGAATTTGTGGCGTAGTGTCTGTTGCCTTGTTTTCTCTTCCAGTGTTGTTTATCCTTATGGACATAAGAGACAACTCTTCTTTGTCTTTATCAAAATCCTTATAAGCGGAGCATACGCCTAACTAGTCCTTTTCTTCCATTTTATTGCAAAAGTATTTAGCACAACTAAAACTAAAGTTCATGAGTGAATGTAAGCATTCAAACGATAATCTATACAACAAGTATCATAGGACTAAAAAAAGGGACATACGTTTAATCATTCCTTCTTCACCACTTAGTGCTCATGGCTTTCGAGTGCATTTGTTTTGAAAATATTTCGAATATGGTTTGATTTACGAGAATAATATTTGGTGTTGACCAAGTGTTTATTTGGACCGAACCTACTGTTTGTGCGAAAATTTTATTTCCCCTCATTAATTTCGTTTGCCTCCTTTTTAGTTATTGTTTTAAATATTTATATATTTTTTATATTAGCGACGGTTTTGGCCGACGCTATTGTTTATTAAAAAATATTCATTTCCCATTCACCATTTTCGTTTGCCACCTTTTAGTTATTGTTTTAATTAATTATTATTTTCTTATATTGGCGACGGTTCAGGCTGACGCTACTGTTTGTGCGGAAATTTTCATTTCCCCCACCAATTACATTTGCCTCCTTTAAAGTTATTGTTTTAATTAATTATTATTTTTAAATTAAAAACCAGTACTTTAATAGCACTTTTAAAGTCCTATTAAACAAAATTGTTTACAATATCGGTGTAGTTAATTGCGTTTTAAATAAAAAAACAAAAGAAAGTGCTCTTAAATAGCATTTGTGGCGTAGTGTCTGTTGCCCTGTTTTCTCTTCCAGTGTTGGTTTAGCCTTCTGGACATAAGAGACAACTCCTCTTTGTCTTTATCAAAATCTTCATAAGAGGAGCATACGCTTAACTTGTCCATTTCTTCTATTTTATTGCAAAATTATTTAACACGAATAAAACTAAAGTTCATGAGTGAAGGGAAGCATTCAAAGGCTAAGCTATACAACAAGCATCCTAGCACTAAAAAAAGGGATATACGTTTAATCGTCCCTTCTTCACCACTTAGTACATTTGTTTTGAATATATTTTGAAAATGGTTTGATTTTCGAGAATAATACTTGTGTTGACCAAGCGTTTATTTTGACCGAAGCAACTGTTTGTGCGAAAATTTCATTCCCCCCACCAATTTCGTTTGCCTCCTTTTTAGTTATTATTTTAAATATTTATATATTTTTTATATTAGCGGGTTCAAGCCGACGCTATTGTTTATGCAAAAATATTCATTTCCCAGTGCCAATTTCTTTTTCCTCCTTCTTAGTTATTATCTTAATAAATTTAATTTCTTATATTAGCGACGGTTAAGACCGACGCTACTGTTTTTGCAGAAATTTTCATTTCCCCCCACAAATTTCATTTTCCTCCTTTAAAGTTATTGTTTTAATTAATTATTATTTTTATAATAAAAACAATTTTTTAATATAACTTTTAAAGTGCTACTAAACAAAATCGTTTACAATAGCGGCGCGGTTAATAGCGCTTTCAAGGGATATCAAAAACAAAAGAAAGTGATCTTAAATAGAATTTGTGGCGTAGTGTCTGTTGCCTTGTTTTCTCTTCCAGTGTTGTTTATCCTTATGGACATAAGAGACAACTCTTCTTTGTCTTTATCAAAATCCTTATAAGCGGAGCATACGCCTAACTAGTCCTTTTCTTCCATTTTATTGCAAAAGTATTTAGCACAACTAAAACTAAAGTTCATGAGTGAATGTAAGCATTCAAACGATAAGCTATACAACAAGTATCATAGGACTAAAAAAAGGGACATACGTTTAATCATTCCTTCTTCACCACTTAGTGCTCGTGGCCTTCGAGTGCATTTGTTTTCAAAATATTTCGAAAATGGTTTGATTTTCGAGAATAATACTTGGTGTTGACCAAGCGTTTATTAGGACCTAAGCTACTGTTTGTGAGAAAATTTTATTTCCCCCCATTAATTTTATTTTCCTCCTTTTTAGTTATTGTTTTAAATATTTATATATTTTTTATATTGTCGACGGTTCTGGCCCACGCTATTGTTTATTCAAAAATATTCATTTCCCATCACCAATTTCCTTTGCCTCCATTTTAGTTATTATGTTAATTAATTATTATTTTCTTTTATTAACAACGGTTCAGGCCGTCACTACTGTTTGTGAGGAAATTTTAATTTCCCCCACCAATTTCATTTGCCTCCTTTAAAGTTATTATTTTAATTAATTATTAGTTTTATATTAAAATCCAGTACTTTAATAGCGCTTTTAAAGTGCTATTAAATAAAATTGTTTACAATAGCGGCGCGGTTAATAGCGCTTTATAGGGATATCAAAAATAAGAGAAAGTGCTCTTAAATAATATTTGTGGCGTAGTGTCTGTTGCCCTGTTTTCTCTTCCAGTGTTGGTTTATCCTTCTGGACATAAGAGACAACTCCTCTTTGTCTTTATCAAAATCTTCATAAGTGGAGCATACCCTTAACTTCTCCTTTTCTTCTATTTTATTGCAAAATTATTTAACACGAATAAAACTAAAGTTCATGAGTGAAGGGAAGCATTCAAAGGCTAAGCTATACAACAAGCATCCTAGCACTAAAAAAAGGGATATACGTTTAATCGTCCCTTCTTCACCACTTAGTACATTTGTTTTGAATATATTTTGAAAATGGTTTGATTTTCGAGAATAATACTTGTGTTGACCAAGCGTTTATTTTGACCGAAGCAACTGTTTGTGCGAAAATTTCATTCCCCCCACCAATTTCGTTTGCCTCCTTTTTAGTTATTATTTTAAATATTTATATATTTTTTATATTAGCGGGTTCAAGCCGACGTTGTTGTTTATGCAAAAATATTCATTTCCCAGTGCCAATTTCTTTTTCCTCCTTCTTAGTTATTATCTTAATAAATTTAATTTCTTATATTAGCGACAGTTAAGACCGACGCTACTGTTTTTGCAGAAATTTTCATTTCCCCCCACAAATTTCATTTTCCTCCTTTAAAGTTATTGTTTTAATTAATTATTATTTTTATAATAAAAACAATTTTTTAATATAACTTTTAAAGTGCTACTAAACAAAATTGTTTACAATAGCGGCGTGGTTAATAGCGCTTTCAAGGGATATAAAAAACAAAAGAAAGTGATCTTAAATAGAATTTGTGGCGTAGTGTCTGTTGCCTTGTTTTCTCTTCCAGTGTTGTTTATCCTTATGGACATAAGAGACAACTCTTCTTTGTCTTTATCAAAATCCTTATAAGCGGAGCATACGCCTAACTAGTCCTTTTCTTCCATTTTATTGCAAAAGTATTTAGCACAACTAAAACTAAAGTTCATGAGTGAATGTAAGCATTCAAACGATAAGCTATACAACAAGTATCATAGGACTAAAAAAAGGGACATACGTTTAATCATTCCTTCTTCACCACTTAGTGCTCGTGGCCTTCGAGTGCATTTGTTTTCAAAATATTTCGAAAATGGTTTGATTTTCGAGAATAATACTTGGTGTTGACCAAGCGTTTATTAGGACCGAAGCTACTGTTTGTGAGAAAATTTTATTTCCCCCCATTAATTTTATTTTCCTCCTTTTTAGTTATTGTTTTAAATATTTATATATTTTTTATATTGTCGACGGTTCTGGCCCACGCTATTGTTTATTCAAAAATATTCATTTCCCATCACCAATTTCGTTTGCCTCAATTTTAGTTATTATGTTAATTAATTATTATTTTCTTTTATTAACAACGGTTCAGGCCGTCACTACTGTTTGTGAGGAAATTTTAATTTCCCCCACCAATTTCATTTGCCTCCTTTAAAGTTATTATTTTAATTAATTATTAGTTTTATATTAAAATCCAGTACTTTAATAGCGCTTTTAAAGTGCTATTAAATAAAATTGTTTACAATAGCGGCGCGGTTAATAGCGCTTTATAGGGATATCAAAAATAAGAGAAAGTGCTCTTAAATAATATTTGTGGCGTAGTGTCTGTTGCCCTGTTTTCTCTTCCAGTGTTGGTTTATCCTTCTGGACATAAGAGACAACTCCTCTTTGTCTTTATCAAAATCTTCATAAGTGGAGCATACCCTTAACTTCTCCTTTTCTTCTATTTTATTGCAAAATTATTTAACACGAATAAAACTAAAGTTCATGAGTGAAGGGAAGCATTCAAAGGCTAAGCTATACAACAAGCATCCTAGCACTAAAAAAAGGGATATACGTTTAATCGTCCCTTCTTCACCACTTAGTACATTTGTTTTGAATATATTTTGAAAATGGTTTGATTTTCGAGAATAATACTTGTGTTGACCAAGCGTTTATTTTGACCGAAGCAACTGTTTGTGCGAAAATTTCATTCCCCCCACCAATTTCGTTTGCCTCCTTTTTAGTTATTATTTTAAATATTTATATATTTTTTATATTAGCGGGTTCAAGCCGACGTTGTTGTTTATGCAAAAATATTCATTTCCCAGTGCCAATTTCTTTTTCCTCCTTCTTAGTTATTATCTTAATAAATTTAATTTCTTATATTAGCGACAGTTAAGACCGACGCTACTGTTTTTGCAGAAATTTTCATTTCCCCCCACAAATTTCATTTTCCTCCTTTAAAGTTATTGTTTTAATTAATTATTATTTTTATAATAAAAACAATTTTTTAATATAACTTTTAAAGTGCTACTAAACAAAATCGTTTACAATAGCGGCGCGGTTAATAGCGCTTTCAAGGGATATCAAAAACAAAAGAAAGTGATCTTAAATAGAATTTGTGGCGTAGTGTCTGTTGCCTTGTTTTCTCTTCCAGTGTTGTTTATCCTTATGGACATAAGAGACAACTCTTCTTTGTCTTTATCAAAATCCTTATAAGCGGAGCATACGCCTAACTAGTCCTTTTCTTCCATTTTATTGCAAAAGTATTTAGCACAACTAAAACTAAAGTTCATGAGTGAATGTAAGCACTCAAACGATAAGCTATACAACAAGTATCATAGGACTAAAAAAAGGGACATACGTTTAATCATTCCTTCTTCACCACTTAGTGCTCGTGGCTTTCGAGTGCATTTGTTTTGAAAATATTTCGAAAATGGTTTGATTTACGAGAATAATATTTGGTGTTGACCAAGCGTTTATTTGGACCGAACCTACTGTTTGTGCGAAAATTTTATTTCCCCTCATTAATTTCGTTTTCCTCCTTTTTAGTTATTGTTTTAAATATTTATATATATTTTATATTAGCGACGGTTTTGGCCGACGCTATTGTTTATTCAAAAATATTCATTTCCCATTCACCATTTTCGTTTGCCACCTTTTAGTTATTGTTTTAATTAATTATTATTTTCTTATATTGGCGACGGTTCAGGCCGAAGCTACTGTTTATGCGGAAATTTTCATTTCCCCCACCAATTACATTTGCCTCCTTTAAAGTTATTGTTTTAATTAATTATTATTTTTAAATTAAAAACCAGTACTTTAATAGCACTTTTAAAGTCCTATTAAACAAAATTGTTTACAATATCGGTGTAGTTAATTGCGTTTTAAATAAAAAAACAAAAGAAAGTGCTCTTAAATAGCATTTGTGGCGTAGTGTCTGTTGCCCTGTTTTCTCTTCCAGTGTTGGTTTAGCCTTCTGGACATAAGAGACAACTCCTCTATGTCTTTATCGAAATCTTCATAAGAGGAGCATACCCTTAACTTCTCCGTTTCTTCTATTTTATTGCAAAATTATTTAACACGAATAAAACTAAAGTTCATGAGTGAAGGGAAGCATTCAAAGGCTAAGCTATACAACAAGCATCCTAGCACTAAAAAAAGGGATATACGTTTAATCGTCCCTTCTTCACCACTTAGTACATTTGTTTTGAATATATTTTGAAAATGGTTTGATTTTCGAGAATAATACTTGTGTTGACCAAGCGTTTATTTTGACCGAAGCAACTGTTTGTGCGAAAATTTCATTCCCCCCACCAATTTCGTTTGCCTCCTTTTTAGTTATTATTTTATATATTTATATATTTTTTATATTAGCGGGTTCAAGCCGACGCTATTGTTTATGCAAAAATATTCATTTCCCAGTGCCAATTTCTTTTTCCTCCTTCTTAGTTATTATCTTAATAAATTTAATTTCTTATATTAGCGACGGTACAGACCGACGCTACTGGTTTTGCAGAAATTTTCATTTCACCCCACAAATTTCATTTGCCTCCTTTAAAGTTATTGTTTTAATTAATTATTATTTTTATAATAAAAATAGTTTTTTAATATAACTTTTAAAGTGCTACTAAACCAAATCGTTTACAATAGCGGCGCGGTTAATAGCACTTTCAAGGGATATCAAAAACAAAAGAAAGTGATCTTAAATAGAATTTGTGTCGTAGTGTCTGTTGCCTTGTTTTCTCTTCCAGTGTTGTTTATCCTTATGTACATAAGAGACAACTCTTCTTTGTCTTTATCAAAATCCTTATAAGCGGAGCATACGCCTAACTAGTCCTTTTCTTCCATTTTATTGCAAAAGTATTTAGCACAACTAAAACTAAAGTTCATGAGTGAATGTAAGCATTCAAACGATAAGCTATACAACAAGTATCATAGGACTAAAAAAAGGGACATACGTTTAATCATTCCTTCTTCACCACTTAGTGCTCGTGGCTTTCGAGTGCATTTGTTTTGAAAATATTTCGAAAATGGACCGAAGCTACTGTTTATGCGGAAATTTTATTTCCCCCCATTAATTTCGTTTTCCTCATTTTAGTTATTGTTTTAAATATTTATATTTTTTTTTATTGGCGACGGTTCAGGTCGACCCTATTGTTTATTCAAAAATATTCATTTCCCATCACCAATTTCGTTTGCCTCCATTTTAGTTATTATTTTAATTAATTATTATTTTCTTATATTAGAAACGGTTCAGGACGACGCTACTATTTGTGAGGAAATTTTAATTTCCCCCACCAATTTCATTTGCCTCCTTTAAAGTTATTGTTTTATTAATTATTATTTTTATATTAAAATACAGTACTTTAATAGCGCTTTTAAAGTGCTATTAAACAAAATTGTTTACAATAGCGGCGCGGTTAATAGCGCTTCATAGGGATATAAAAAATAAGAGAAAGTGCTCTTAAATAATATTTGTGGCATAGTGTTTGTTGCCCTGTTTTCTCTTCCAGTGTTGGTTTATCCTTCTGGACATAAGAGTCAACTCCTCTTTGTCTTTATCAAAATCTTCATAAGAGGAGCATACCCTTAACTTCTCCATTTCTTCCATTTTATTGCAAAAGTATTTAGCACGAACAAAATTAAAGTTCATGAGTCAAGGGAAGCATTCAAACGATAAGCTATATAACAAGCATCCTTGGACTAAAAAAAGGTACATACGTTTAATCATTCCCTCTTCACCACTTAGTGCTCGTGGCCTTCGAGTGCATTTGTTTTGAAAATATTTTGAAAATGGTTTGATTTTCGAGAATAATACTTGGTGTTGACCAAGCGTTTATTAGGATAGAAGCTAATGTTTGTGAAAAAATTTCATTTCCCCCACTAATTTCGTTTGCCTCCTTTTTAGTTATTGTTTAAAATATTTATATTTTTAATATTAGCGGGTTCCAGCCAACCCTATTGTTTATGCAAAAATATTCATTTCCCAGTGCCAATTTCTTTTTCCTCCTTCTTAGTTATTGTCTTAATTAATTGTTTTTTTCTTATATTAGCGATGATTCCGACTAACGTTACTGTTTGTGCGAAAATTTTCATTTCCCCCCACCAATTTCATTTGCCTCCTGTAAAGTTATTGTTTTAATTAATTATAATTTTTATATTAAAAACCACTACTTTAATAGCACTTTTAAAGGTTTATTAAGAAAAATCATTTACAAAAGAGGCGCGGTTAATAGCGCTTTAAAGGGATATCAAAAACAAAAGAAAATACTATTACATAGCATTTCTGGCCTAGTTTTTGTTTCCCTGTTTTCTCTTCCAGTGTTGGTCTATCGTCATGGACAAAATAGACAACTCCTCTTTGTCTTTATCAAAATCCTTATAAGCGGAGCATATCCGTAACTAGTCCTTTTCTTCCATTTTATTGCAAAAGTATTTAGCACAACTAAAACTAAAATTCATGAATGAATGGAAGCATTCAAACGATAAGCTATACAACAAGAATCCTAGGACCAAAAAAAGGGACAGACGTTTAATCATTCCTTCTTCACCACTTAGTGCCCGTGGACTTCGAGTGCATTTGTTTTGAAAATATTTCGAAAAAGGTTTGATTTTCGAGAATAATACTTTGTGTTAACCAAGCGTTTATTTGGATCGAAGCTATTGTTTTTGAGAAAATTTTATTTCCCCTCATTAATTTCGTTTGCTTCCTTTTTAGTTATTGTTTTAAATATTTATATATTTTTTATTTTAGCGACGGTTCTGGCCGACGCTATTGTTTATTAAAAAATATTCACTTCCCATCACCAATTTTGTTTGCCTCCTTTTAAGTTATTGTTTTAATTAATTATTTTTTATTATATTAGCGACGGTTCAGGTCGACTCCACAGTTTGTGCGGATATTTTCATTTCCCCCCACCAATTTCAGTTGCCTCCTTTAAAGTTATTGTTTTAAGTAATTATTTTTTTTAAATTAAGAACCAGTACTTTAAAAGCGCTTTTAAAGTCCTATTAAACAAAATCGTTTACAATAGCGGGTTCAAGCCGACGCTATTGTTTATGCAAAAATATTCATTTCCCAGCACCAATTTCTTTTTCCTCCTTCTTAGTTATTGTCTTAATTAATTGTTATTTTCTTATATTAGCGACGGTTCCGACCAACGTTACTGTTTGTGCGAAAATTTTCATTTCCCCCCACCAATTTCATTTGCCTCCTGTAAAGTTATTGTTTTAATTAATTATAATTTTTATATTAAAAACCACTACTTTAATAGCACTTTTAAAGTGTTATTAAGAAAAATCATTTACAAAAGAGGCACGGTTAATAGCGCTTTAAAGGGATATCAAAAACAAAAGAAAATACTATTACATAGCATTTCTGGCCTAGTTTTTGTTGCCCTGTTTTCTCTTCCAGTGTTGGTCTATCGTCATGGACAAAATAGACAACTCCTCTTTGTCTTTATCAAAATCCTTATAAGCGGAGCATACGCGTAACTAGTCCTTTTCTTCGATTTTATTGTAAAAGTATTTAGCACAACTAAAACTAAAGTTCATGAATGAATGGAAGCACTCAACTGATAAGCTATCAAACAAGAATCCTAGGACCAAAAAAAGGGACAGACGTTTAATCATTCCTTCTTCACCACTTAGTGACCGTGGACTTCGAGTGCATTTGTTTTTAAAATATTTCGAAAATTGTTTGATTTTCGAGAATAATACTTTGTGTTAACCAAGCGTTTATTTGGATCGAAGCTATTGTTTTTGAGAAAATTTTATTTCCCCTCATTAATTTCGTTTGCCTCCTTTTTAGTTATTGTTTTAAATATTTATATATTTTTTATTTTAGCGACGGTTCTGGAAGACGCTATTGTTTATTAAAAAATATTCACTTCCCATCACCAATTTCGTTTGCCTCCTTTTAAGTTATTGTTTTAATTAATTATTTTTTCTTATATTAGCGACGTTTCAGGTCGACGCCACAGTTTGTGCGGATATTTTCATTTCCCCCCACCAATTTCATTTGCCTCCTTTAAAGTTATTGTTTTAATTAATTATTATTTTTAAATTAAGAACCAGTACTTTAAAAGCGCTTTTAAAGTCCTATTAAACAAAATCGTTTACAATAGCGGGTTCAAGCCGACGCTATTGTTTATGCAAAAATATTCATTTCCCAGCGCCAATTTCTTTTTACTCCTTCTTAGTTATTGTCTTAATTTATTTTTATTTTCTTATATTAGCGACGGTTCCGACCAACGTTACTGTTTGTGCGAAAATTTTCATTTCCCCCCACCAATTTCATTTTCCTCCTTTAAAGTTATTGTTTTAATTATAACTTTTATATTAAAAACCACTACTTTAATAGCACTTTTAAAGTGTTATTAAGAAAAATCATTTTCAAAAGAGGCGCGGTTAATAGCGCTTTAAAGGGATATCAAAAACAAAAGAAAATGCTATTACATAGCATTTGTGGCCTAGTTTTTGTTTCCCTATTTTCTCTTCCAGTGTTGGTCTATCGTCATGGATAGAAGATACAACTCCTCTTTGTCTTTATCAAAATCCTTATAAGCGGAGCATACGCGTAGCTAGTCCTTTTCTTCGATTTTATTGCAAAAGTATTTAGCACAACTAAAACTAAAGTTCATGAATGAATGGAAGCATTCAAATGATAAGCTATACAACAAGAATCCTAGGACCAAAAAAAGGGACATACGTTTAATCATTCCTTCTTCACCACTTAGTGCCCGTGGCCTTCGAGTGCATTTGTTTTTAAAATATTTCGAAAATTGTTTGATTTTCGAGAATAATACTTTGTGTTAACCAAGCGTTTATTTGGATCGAAGCTATTGTTTGTGAGAAAATTTTATTTCCCCTCATTAATTTGGTTTGCCTCCTTTTTAGTTATTGTTTTAAATATTTATATATTTTTTATTTTAGCGACGGTTCTGGCCGACGCTATTGTTTATTCAAAAATATTCACTTCCCATCACCAATTTCGTTTGTCTCCTGTTAAGTTATTGTTTTAATTAATTATTTTTTCTTATATTAGCGACGGTTCCGGTCGACGCCACAGTTTGTGCGGATATTTTCATTTCCCCCCACCAATTTCATTTGCCTCCTTTAAAGTTATTGTTTTAATTAATTATTATTTTTAAATTAAGAACCAGTACTTTAAAAGCGCTTTTAAAGTCCTATTAAACAAAATCGTTTACAATAGCGGCGCAGTTAATAGCGCTTTAAATAAAAAACAAAAGAAAATGCTCTTAAATAACATTTATGGCGTAGTGTCTGTTGCCCTATTTTCTCTTCCAGTGTTGGTCTATCCTTCTGGACAGAAGAGACAACTCCTCTTTGTCTTTATCAAAATCCTCATAAGAGGAGTATACGCCTAACTTGTCCTTTTCTTCCATTTTATTGCAAAAGTATTTAGCACAAATAAAACTAAAGTTCATGAGTGAAGGGAAGCATTCAAACGATAAGCTATACAACAAGCATCCTAGGACTAAAAAAAGGGACATACGTTTAATCATTCCTTCTTCACCACTTAGTGCTCTTGGCCTTCGAGTGCATTTGTTTTGAAAATATTTCGAAAAAGGTTTGATTTTCGAGAATAATACTTTGTGTTAACCAAGCGTTTATTTGGATCGAAGCTATTGTTTGTGAGAAAATTTTATTTCCCCTCATTAATTTCGTTTGCCTCCTTTTTAGTTATTGTTTTAAATATTTATATATTTTTCACTTTAGCGACGGTTCTGGCCGACGCTATTGTTTATTCAAAAATATTGACTTCCCATCACCAATTTCGTTTGCCTCCTTTTAAGTTATTGTTTTAATTAATTATTTTTTCTTTTATTAGCGACGGTTCAGGTCGACGCTACAGTTTGTGCGGATATTTTCATTTCCCCCCACCAATTTAATTTGCCTCCTTTAAAGTTATTGTTTTAATTAATTATTATTTTTAAATTAAAAACCAGTACTTTAAAAGCGCTTTTAAAGTCCTATTAAACAAAATCGTTTACAATAGCGGCGCAGTTAATAGCTCGTGGCCTTCGAGTGCATTGTTTTGAAAATATTTTGAAAATATTTTGAAAATATTTTGAAAATGGTTTGATTTTCGAGAATAATACTTGGTGTTGACCAAGCGTTTATTTGGACCGAAGCTAATGTTTGTGCAAAAATTTCATTTCCCCCACCAATTTTGTTTGCCTCTTTTTTAGTTATTGTTTAAAATATTTATATTTTTTTTATATTAGCGACGGTTCAAGCCGACCCTATTGTTTATGCAAAAATATTCATTTCCCAGCGCCAATTTCTTTTTCCTCCTTCTTAGTTATTGTCTTAATTAATTGTTATTTTCTTATATTAGCGACGGTTCAGACCAACATTACTGTTTGTGCGAAAATTTTCATTTCCATCCACCAATTTGATTTGCCTCCTTTAAAGTTATTGTTTTAATTAATTATTATTTTTATATTAAAAACCACTACATTAATAGCACTTTTAAAGTGTTATTAAACAAAATCGTTTACAAAAGAGGCGCGATTAATAGCGCTTTAAAGGAATATAAAAAAGAAAAGAAAATGCTATTACATAGCATATGTGGCGTAGATTTTGTTGCCCTGTTTTCTCTTCCGGTGTTGGTCTATCCTTCTGGACACAAGAGACAACTCCTCTTTGACTTTATCAAAATCCTTATTAGCCGAGCATACGCCTAACTAGTCCTTTTCTTCCATTTTATTGCAAAAGTATTTAGCATAACTAAAACTAAAGTTCATGAATTAATGGAAGCATTCAAACGATAAGCTGTACAACAAGCATCCTAGGACTAAAAAAAGGGACATACGTTTAATCAATCCTTCTTCACCACTTAGTGCTCGTGGCCTTAGAGTGCATTTGTTTTGAAAATATTTCGAAAATGGTTTGATTTTCGAGAATAATCATTGGTGTGACCAAGCATTTATTTGGACCGAACCTACTGTTTGTGTGAAAATTTTATTTCCCCTCATTAATTTCGTTTGCCTCCTTTTTAGTTATTGTTTTAATTAATTATTATTTCTTATATTAGCGACGGTTTAGGCCGACGCTACTGTTTTTGCAGAAATTTTCATTTCCCCCAACCAATTTCATTTCCCTCCTTTAAAGTTATTGTTTTAATTATTTATTATTTTTATATTAAGAACCAGTACTTTAATAGCGCTTTTAAAGTGCTATTAAACAAAATCGTTTACAATAACCGCACGATTAATATAGCTTTAAAGGGATATCAAAAACAAAATCTAATGCTATTAAATAGCATTTCTGGCGTAGTGTCTGTTGCCCTGTTTTCTCTTCCAGTGTTGGTCTATCCCGCTGGACAGAAGAGACAACTCCTCTTTGTCTTTATCAAAATCCTTATAAGCGGAGCATACGCCTAAGTAGTCCTTTTCTTCCATTTTATTGCAAAAGTATTTAGCACAAATAAAACTAAAGTTCATGAGTGAAGGGATGCATTCAAACGATAAGCTATACAACAAGCATCCTAGGACTAAAAAAAGGTACATACGTTTAATCATTCCCTCTTAACCACTTAGTGCTCGTGGCCTTCGAGTGCATTTGTTTTAAAAATATTTTAAAAATAGTTTGATTTTCGAGAATAATACATGGTGTTGACCAAGCGTTTATTTGCACCGAAGCTACTGTTTGTGTGAGAATTTCATTCCCCCCACCAATTTCGTTTGCCTCCTTGTTAGTTATTTTTTTAAATATTTATATATTTTATATATTAGCGACGGTTCAAGTCGACTCTATCTTTTATGCAAAAATATTCATTTCCCAGCGCCAATTTCCTTTTCCTCCTTCTTAGTTATTGTCTTAATTAATTGTTATTTTCTTATATTAGCGACGGTTCAGACCAACGTTACTACTTGTGCGAAAATTTTCATTTCCCACCACCAATTTCATTTTCCTCCTTTAAAGTTATTCTTTTAATTAATTATTATTATTATGTTAAAAACCACTACTTTAATAGAACTTTTAAAGTGTTATTAAACAAAATCGTTTACAAAAGAGGCGCGGTTAATAGCGCTTTAAAGGAATATCAAAAACAAAAGAAAATGCTATTACATAGCATTTGTGGCGTAGTTTTTGTTGCCCTGTTTTCTCTTCCAGTGTTGGTCTATCCTTCTGTACACAAGAGACAACTCCTCTTTGTCTTTATCAAAATCCTTATAAGCGGAGCATACGCCTAACTAGTCCTTTTCTTCCATTTTATTGCAAAAGTATTTAGCACAACTAAAACTAAAGTTCATGAATGAATGGAAGCATTCAAACGATAAGCTATACAACAAGCATCCTAGGACTAAAAAAAGGGACATACGTTTAATCATTCCTTCTTCACCACTTAGTGTTTGTGGCCTTCTAGTGCATTTGTTTTGAAAATATTTCGAAAATGGTTTGATTTTCGAGAATAATACTTGGTGTTGGCCAAGCGTTTATTTGGACTGAAGCTACAGTTTGTGCGAAAATTTTATTTCCCCCCATTAATTTCGTTTTCCTCCTTTTTAGTTATTGTTTTAAATATTTATATATTTTTTATATTAGCGACGGTTCTGGCCGACGCTATTGTTTGTGTGGAAATTTTCATTTCCCCCACCAATTTCATTTTCCTCCTTTAAAGTTATTGTTTTAATTAATTATTATTTTTATAATAAAAACCAGGACTTTAATAGCATTTTTAAAGTGCTATTAAACAAAATCGTTTACAATAGCGGCGCGGTTAATAAAGCTTTAAAGGGATATCAAAAACAAAAGAAAGTGCTCTTAAATAATATTTGAGGCGTATTGTCTGTTGCCCTGTTTTCTCTTCCTGTGTTGGATTACCCTTCTGGACATTAGAGACAACTCCTCTTTGTCTTTATCAAAATCTTCATAAGAGGAGCATACGCCTAACTTGTCCTTTTCTTCCATTTTATTGCAAAAGTATTTAGCACGAATAAAACTAAAGTTCATGAGTGAAGGGAAGAATTCAAACGATAAGTTATACAACAAGCATCCTAGGACTAAAAAAAGGTACATACGTTTAATCATTCCCTCGTCACCACTTAGTGCTCATGGCCTTCAAGTGCATTTGTTTATAATATATTATAAAAATAGTTTGATTTTCAAGAATAATATTTGGTGTTGACCAAGCGTTTATTTGTACCGAAGCTATTGTTTGTGCGAAAATTTCATTCCCCCCACCAATTTCGTTTGCCTCCTTTTTAGTTATTGTTTTAAATATTTATTTATATTATATATTAGTGACGATTCAAGTCGACGCTATTGTTTATGCAAAAATATTCATTTCCCAGCGGCAATTTATTTTTCCTCCTTCTTAGTTATTGTCTTAATTAATTATTATTTTCTTATATTATCTACAATTCAGACCAACGTTACTATTTATGCGAAAATTTTCATTTCCCACCACCAATTTCATTTGCATCCTTTAAAGTTATTGTTTTAATTATTTATTATTTTTATATTAAAAACCACTACTTTAATAGCACTTTTAAAGTGCTATTAAACAAAATCGTTTACAATAACCGCACGATTAATATAGCTTTAAAGGGATATCAAAAACAAAATCTAGTGCTATTAAATAGCATTTCTGGAGTAGTGTCTGTTGCCCTGTTTTCTCTTCTAGTGTTGGTCTATCCTTTTGGACACAAGAGACAACTCCTCTTTGTCTTTATCAAAATCCTTATAAGCGGAGCATGCGCCTAACTAGTCCTTTTCTTCCATTTTATTGCAAAAGTATTTAGCACGAATAAAACTAAAGTTCATGAGTGAAGGGAAGCATTCAAACGATAAGTTATACAACAAGCATCCTTGGAGTAAAAAAAGGTACATACGTTTAATCATTCCCTCTTCACCACTTAGTGCTCGTGATTTTCGAGTGCATTTGTTTTGAAAATATTTTGAAAATAGTTTGATTTTCGAGAATAATACTTGGTGTTGACCAAACGTTTATTTGCACCGAAGCTATTGTTTGTGTAAAAATTTCATTCCCCCCACCAATTTTGTTTCCCTCCTTTTTAGTTATTGTTTTAAATATTTATATTTTATATATTAGCGACGGTTCTAGTCGACGCTATTTTTTATGCAAAAATATTCATTTCCCAGCGCCAATTTATTTTTCATTCTTCTTAGTTATTGTCTTAATTAATTGTTATTTTCTTATATTAACGACGGTTCAGACCAACGTTACTACTTGAGCGAAAATTTTCATTTCCCACCACCAATTTCATTTTCCTCCTTTAAAGTTATTGTTGTAATTAATTAATATTTTTATGTTACAACCCACTACTTTAATAGCACTTTTAAAGTGTTATTAAACAAAATCGTTTACAAAAGAGGCGCGGTTAATAGCGCTTTAAAGGAATATCAAAAACAAAAGAAAATGCTATTACATAGCATTTGTGGCGTAGTTTTTGTTGCCCTGTTTTCTCTTCCAGTGTTGGTCTATCCTTCTGTACACAAGAGACAACTCCTCTTTGTCTTTATCAAAATCCTTATAAGCGGAGCATACGCCTAACTAGTCCTTTTCTTCCATTTTATTGCAAAAGTATTTAGCACAACTAAAACTAAAGTTCATGAATGAATGGAAGCATTCAAACGATAAGCTATACAACAAGAATCCTAGGACTAAAAAAAGGGACATACGTTTATTCATTCCTTCTTCACCACTTAGTGCTCGTGGCCTTCTAGTGCATTTGTTTTGAAAATATTTCGAAAATTGTTTGATTTTCGAGAATAATACTTGGTGTTGGCCAAACATTTATTTGGATCGAAGCTACTGTTTGTGCGAAAATATTATTTCCCCCCATTAATTTCGTTTGCCTCCTTTTTAGTTATTGTTTTAAATATTTATATATTTTTTATATTAGTGACGGTTCTGGCCGACGCTATTGTTTATTCAAAAATATTCATTTCCCATCACCAATATCATTTGCCTCCTTTTTAGTTATTATTTTAATTAATTATTATTTACTTATATTAGCGACGGTTTAGGCCGACGCTACTATTTTTGCAGAAATTTTCATTTCCCCCCACCAATTTAATTTACCTCCTTTAAAGTTATTGTTTTAATTATTTATTATTTTTATATTAAAAACCAGTACTTTAATAGCGCTTTTAAAGTGCTATTAAACAAAATCGTTTACAATAGCGGCACGATTAATATAGCTTTAAAGGGATATGAAAAGCAAAAGCTAGTGCTCCTAAATAGCATTTCTGGCGTAGTCTCTGTTGTCCTGTTTTCTCTTCCAGTGTTGGTTTATCCTTCTGGACATAAGAAACAACTCCTCTTTGTGTTTATCAAAATATTCATAAGAGGATCATACGCTTAACTTGTCATTTTCTTCCATTTTATTGCAAAAGTATTTAGCATAAATAAATCTAAAGTTCATGAGTGAATGGAAGCATTCAAACGATAAGCTATATAACAAGCATCCTAGGACTAAAAAAAGTTACATACGTTTAATCATTCCCTCTTCACCACTTAGTGCTCGTGACCTTCGAGTGCATTTGTTTTGAAAATATTTTGAAAATAGTTTGATTTTCGAGAATAATACTTGGTGTTGACCAAACGTTTATTTGCACCGAAGCTACTGTTTGTGTGAAAATTTCATTCCCCCCACCAATTTCGTTTCCCTCCTTTTTATTTATTGTTTTAAATATATATATATTTTATATATTAGCGACGGTTCAAGTCGACGCTATTTTTTATGCAAAAATATCCATTTCCCAGCGCCAATTTCTTTTTCATCCTTCTTAGTTATTGTCTTAATTAATTGTTATTTTCTTATATTAACCACGGTTCAGACCAACGTTACTACTTGTGCGAAAATTTTCATTTCCCACCACCAATTTCATTTTCATCCTTTAAAGTTATTGTTGTAATTAATTATTATTTTTATGTTAAAACCCACTACTTTAATAACACTTTTAAAGTGTTATTAAACAAAATCGTTTACAAAAGAGGCGTGGTTAATAGCGCTTTAAAGGAATATCAAAAACATAAGAAAATGCTATTACATAGCATTTGTGGTGTAGTTTTTGTTGCCCTGTTTTCTCTTCCAGTGTTGGTCTATCCTTTTGGACACAAGAGACAACTCCTCTTTGTCTTTATCAAAATCCTTATAAGCGGAGCATGCGCCTAACTAGTCCTTTTCTTCCATTTTATTGCAAAAGTATTTAGCACAACTAAAACTAAAGTTCATGAATTAATGGAAGCATTCAAACGATAAGCTATACAACAAGCATCCTAGGACTAAAAAAAGGGACATACGTTTAATCATTCCTTCTTCACCACTTAGAGCTTGTGGCCTTCTAGTGCATTTGTTTTGAAAATATTTCGAAAATGGTTTGATTTTCGAGAATAATACTTGGTGTTGGCCAAACATTTATTTGGATCGAAGCTACTGTTTGTGCGAAAATATTATTTCCACCCATTAATTTCGTTTGCCTCCTTTTTAGTTATTGTTTTAAATATTTATATATTTTATATATTAGCGACGGTTCTGGCCGACGCTATTGTTTATTCAAAAATATTCATTTCCCATCACCAATTTCATTATCCTCCTTTTTAGTTATTATTTTAATTTATTATTTACTTATATTAGCGACGGTTTAGGCCGACGCTACTATTTTTGCAGAAATTTTCATTTCCCCCCACCAATTTCATTTGCCTCCTTTAAAGTTATTGTTTTAATTATTTATTATTTTTATATTAAAAACCAGTACTTTAATAGCGCTTTTAAAGTGCTATTAAACAAAATCGTTTACAATAGCGGCACGATTAATATAGCTTTAATAGGATATGAAAAGCAAAAGCTAGTGCACCTAAATAGCATTTCTGGCGTAGTCTCTTTTTTCCTGTTTTCTCTTCCAGTGTTGGTTTATCCTTCTGGACATAAGAGACAACTCCTCTTTGTGTTTATCAAAATCTTCATAAGAGGATCATACGCTTAACTTGTCATTTTCTTCCATTTTATTGCAAAAGTATTTAGCATAAATAAATCTAAAGTTCATGAGTGAAGGGAAGCATTCAAACTATAAGCTATATAACAAGCATCCTAGGACTAAAAAAAGGTACATACGTTTATTCATTCCCTCTTCACCACTTAGTGCTCGTAACCTTCGAGTGCATTTGTTTTGAAAATATTTTGAAAATAGTTTGATTTTCGAGAATAATACTTGGTGTTGACCAAACGTTTATTTGCACCGAAGTTACTGTTTGTGTGAAAATTTCATTCCCCCCACCAATTTCGTTTCCCTCCTTTTTAGTTATTGTTTTAAATATATATATATTTTATATATTAGCAACGGTTCAAGTCGACGCTATTTTTTTATGCAAAAATATTCATTTCCCAGCGCCAATTTCTTTTTCATCCTTCTTAGTTATTGTCTTAATTAATTGTTATTTTCTTATATTAACCACGGTTCAGACCAACGTTACTACTTGTGCGAAAATTTTCATTTCCCACCACCAATTTCATTTTCCTCCTTTAAAGTTATTGTTGTAATTAATTAATATTTTTATGTTAAAACCCACTACTTTAATAGCACTTTTAAAGTGTTATTAAACAAAATCGTTTACAAAAGAGGCGCGGTTAATAGCGCTTTAAAGGAATATCAAAAACAAAAGAAAATGCTATTACATAGCATTTGTGGCGTAGTTTTTGTTGCCCTGTTTTCACTTCCAGTGTTGGTCTATCCTTCTGTACACAAGAGACAACTCCTCTTTGTCTTTATCAAAATCCTTATAAGCGGAGCATACGCCTAACTAGTCCTTTTCTTCCATTTTATTGCAAAAGTATTTAGCACAACTAAAACTAAAGTTCATGAATTAATGGAAGCATTCAAACGATAAACTATACAACAAGCATCCTAGGACTAAAAAAAGGGACATACGTTTAATCATTCCTTCTTCACCACTTAGAGCTTGTGGCCTTCTAGTGCATTTGTTTTGAAAATATTTCGAAAATGGTTTGATTTTCGAGAATAATACTTGGTGTTGGCCAAACATTTATTTGGATCGAAGCTACTGTTTGTGCGAAAATATTATTTCCCCCCATTAATTTCGTTTGCCTCCTTTTTAGTTATTGTTTTAAATATTTATATATTAGGGACGGTTCTGGCCGACGCTATTGTTTATTCAAAAATATTCATTTCCCATCAACAATTTCATTTGCCTCCTTTTTAGTTATTATTTTAATTAATTATTATTTACTTATATTAGCGACGGTTTAGGCCGACGCTACTATTTTTGCAGAAATTTTCATTTCCCCCCACCAATTTCATTTGCCTCCTTTAAAGTTATTGTTTTAATTATTTATTATTTTTATATTAAAAACCAGTACTTTAATAGCGCTTTTAAAGTGCTATTAAACAAAATCGTTTACAATAGCGGCACGATTAATATAGCTTTAAAGGGATATGAAAAGCAAAAGCTAGTGCTCCTAAATAGCATTTCTGGCGTAGTCTCTGTTGTCCTGTTTTCTCTTCCAGTGTTGGTTTATCCTTCTGGACATAAGAAACAACTCCTCTTTGTGTTTATCAAAATATTCATAAGAGGATCATACGCTTAACTTGTCATTTTCTTCCATTTTATTGCAAAAGTATTTAGCATAAATAAATCTAAAGTTCATGAGTGAATGGAAGCATTCAAACGATAAGCTATATAACAAGCATCCTAGGACTAAAAAAAGTTACATACGTTTAATCATTCCCTCTTCACCACTTAGTGCTCGTGACCTTCGAGTGCATTTGTTTTGAAAATATTTTGAAAATAGTTTGATTTTCGAGAATAATACTTGGTGTTGACCAAACGTTTATTTGCACCGAAGCTACTGTTTGTGTGAAAATTTCATTCCCCCCACCAATTTCGTTTCCCTCCTTTTTATTTATTGTTTTAAATATATATATATTTTATATATTAGCGACGGTTCAAGTCGACGCTATTTTTTATGCAAAAATATCCATTTCCCAGCGCCAATTTCTTTTTCATCCTTCTTAGTTATTGTCTTAATTAATTGTTATTTTCTTATATTAACCACGGTTCAGACCAACGTTACTACTTGTGCGAAAATTTTCATTTCCCACCACCAATTTCATTTTCATCCTTTAAAGTTATTGTTGTAATTAATTATTATTTTTATGTTAAAACCCACTACTTTAATAACACTTTTAAAGTGTTATTAAACAAAATCGTTTACAAAAGAGGCGTGGTTAATAGCGCTTTAAAGGAATATCAAAAACATAAGAAAATGCTATTACATAGCATTTGTGGTGTAGTTTTTGTTGCCCTGTTTTCTCTTCCAGTGTTGGTCTATCCTTTTGGACACAAGAGACAACTCCTCTTTGTCTTTATCAAAATCCTTATAAGCGGAGCATGCGCCTAACTAGTCCTTTTCTTCCATTTTATTGCAAAAGTATTTAGCACAACTAAAACTAAAGTTCATGAATTAATGGAAGCATTCAAACGATAAGCTATACAACAAGCATCCTAGGACTAAAAAAAGGGACATACGTTTAATCATTCCTTCTTCACCACTTAGAGCTTGTGGCCTTCTAGTGCATTTGTTTTGAAAATATTTCGAAAATGGTTTGATTTTCGAGAATAATACTTGGTGTTGGCCAAACATTTATTTGGATCGAAGCTACTGTTTGTGCGAAAATATTATTTCCACCCATTAATTTCGTTTGCCTCCTTTTTAGTTATTGTTTTAAATATTTATATATTTTATATATTAGCGACGGTTCTGGCCGACGCTATTGTTTATTCAAAAATATTCATTTCCCATCACCAATTTCATTATCCTCCTTTTTAGTTATTATTTTAATTTATTATTTACTTATATTAGCGACGGTTTAGGCCGACGCTACTATTTTTGCAGAAATTTTCATTTCCCCCCACCAATTTCATTTGCCTCCTTTAAAGTTATTGTTTTAATTATTTATTATTTTTATATTAAAAACCAGTACTTTAATAGCGCTTTTAAAGTGCTATTAAACAAAATCGTTTACAATAGCGGCACGATTAATATAGCTTTAATAGGATATGAAAAGCAAAAGCTAGTGCACCTAAATAGCATTTCTGGCGTAGTCTCTTTTTTCCTGTTTTCTCTTCCAGTGTTGGTTTATCCTTCTGGACATAAGAGACAACTCCTCTTTGTGTTTATCAAAATCTTCATAAGAGGATCATACGCTTAACTTGTCATTTTCTTCCATTTTATTGCAAAAGTATTTAGCATAAATAAATCTAAAGTTCATGAGTGAAGGGAAGCATTCAAACTATAAGCTATATAACAAGCATCCTAGGACTAAAAAAAGGTACATACGTTTATTCATTCCCTCTTCACCACTTAGTGCTCGTAACCTTCGAGTGCATTTGTTTTGAAAATATTTTGAAAATAGTTTGATTTTCGAGAATAATACTTGGTGTTGACCAAACGTTTATTTGCACCGAAGCTACTGTTTGTGTGAAAATTTCATTCCCCCCACCAATTTCGTTTCCCTCCTTTTTAGTTATTGTTTTAAATATATATATATTTTATATATTAGCAACGGTTCAAGTCGACGCTATTTTTTTATGCAAAAATATTCATTTCCCAGCGCCAATTTCTTTTTCATCCTTCTTAGTTATTGTCTTAATTAATTGTTATTTTCTTATATTAACCACGGTTCAGACCAACGTTACTACTTGTGCGAAAATTTTCATTTCCCACCACCAATTTCATTTTCCTCCTTTAAAGTTATTGTTGTAATTAATTAATATTTTTATGTTAAAACCCACTACTTTAATAGCACTTTTAAAGTGTTATTAAACAAAATCGTTTACAAAAGAGGCGCGGTTAATAGCGCTTTAAAGGAATATCAAAAACAAAAGAAAATGCTATTACATAGCATTTGTGGCGTAGTTTTTGTTGCCCTGTTTTCTCTTCCAGTGTTGGTCTATCCTTCTGTACACAAGAGACAACTCCTCTTTGTCTTTATCAAAATCCTTATAAGCGGAGCATACGCCTAACTAGTCCTTTTCTTCCATTTTATTGCAAAAGTATTTAGCACAACTAAAACTAAAGTTCATGAATTAATGGAAGCATTCAAACGATAAACTATACAACAAGCATCCTAGGACTAAAAAAAGGGACATACGTTTAATCATTCCTTCTTCACCACTTAGAGCTTGTGGCCTTCTAGTGCATTTGTTTTGAAAATATTTCGAAAATGGTTTGATTTTCGAGAATAATACTTGGTGTTGGCCAAACATTTATTTGGATCGAAGCTACTGTTTGTGCGAAAATATTATTTCCCCCCATTAATTTCGTTTGCCTCCTTTTTAGTTATTGTTTTAAATATTTATATATTAGGGACGGTTCTGGCCGACGCTATTGTTTATTCAAAAATATTCATTTCCCATCAACAATTTCATTTGCCTCCTTTTTAGTTATTATTTTAATTAATTATTATTTACTTATATTAGCGACGGTTTAGGCCGACGCTACTATTTTTGCAGAAATTTTCATTTCCCCCCACCAATTTCATTTGCCTCCTTTAAAGTTATTGTTTTAATTATTTATTATTTTTATATTAAAAACCAGTACTTTAATAGCGCTTTTAAAGTGCTATTAAACAAAATCGTTTACAATAGCGGCACGATTAATATAGCTTTAAAGGGATATGAAAAGCAAAAGCTAGTGCACCTAAATAGCATTTCTGGCGTAGTCTCTTTTTTCCTGTTTTCTCTTCCAGTGTTGGTTTATCCTTCTGGACATAAGAGACAACTCCTCTTTGTGTTTATCAAAATCTTCATAAGAGGATCATACGCTTAACTTGTCATTTTCTTCCATTTTATTGCAAAAGTATTTAGCATAAATAAATCTAAAGTTCATGAGTGAAGGGAAGCATTCAAACTATAAGCTATATAACAAGCATCCTAGGACAAAAAAAAGGTACATACGTTTAATCATTCCCTCTTCACCACTTAGTGCTCGTGACCTTCGAGTGCATTTGTTTTGAAAATATTTTGAAAATAGTTTGATTTTCGAGAATAATACTTGTTGTTGACCAAACGTTTATTTGCATCGAAGCTACTGTTTGTGTGAAAATTTCATTCCCCCCACCAATTTCGTTTCCCTCCTTTTTAGTTATTGTTTTAAATATATATATATTTTATATATTAGCGACGGTTCAAGTCAACGCTATTTTTTTATGCAAAAATATTCATTTCCCAGCGCCAATTTCTTTTTCATCCTTCTTAGTTATTGTCTTAATTAATTGTTATTTTCTTATATTAACCACGGTTCAGACCAACGTTACTACTTGTGCGAAAATTTTCATTTCCCACCACCAATTTCATTTTCCTCCTTTAAAGTTATTGTTGTAATTAATTAATATTTTTATGTTAAAACCCACTACTTTAATAGCACTTTTAAAGTGTTATTAAACAAAATCGTTTACAAAAGAGGCGCGGTTAATAGAGCTTTAAACGAATATCAAAAACAAAAGAAAATGCTATTACATAGCATTTGTGGCGTAGTTTTTGTTGCCCTGTTTTCTCTTCCAGTGTTGGTCTATCCTTCTGTACACAAGAGACAACTCCTCTTTGTCTTTATCAAAATCCTTATAAGCGGAGCATACGCCTAACTAGTCCTTTTCTTCCATTTTATTGCAAAAGTATTTAGCACAACTAAAACTAAAGTTCATGAATTAATGGAAACATTCAAACGATAAGCTATACAACAAGCATCCTAGGACTAAAAAAAGGGACATACGTTTATTCATTCCTTCTTCACCACTTAGTGCTCGTGGCCTTCTAGTGCATTTGTTTTGAAAATATTTCGAAAATGGTTTGATTTTCGAGAATAATACTTGGTGTTGGCCAAACATTTATTTGGATCGAAGCTACTGTTTGTGCGAAAATATTATTTCCCCCCATTAATTTTGTTTGCCTCCTTTTTAGTTATTGTTTTAAATATTTATATATTTTTTATATTAGTGACGGTTCTGGCCGACGCTATTGTTTATTCAAAAATATTCATTTCCCATCACCAATTTCATTTGCCTCCTTTTTAGTTATTATTTTAATTAATTATTATTTACTTATATTAGCGACGGTTTAGGCCGACGCTACTTTTTTTGCAGAAATTTTCATTTCCCCCCACCAATTTCATTTGCCTCCTTTAAAGTTATTGTTTTAATTATTTATTATTTTTATATTAAAAACTAGTACTTTAATAGCGCTTTTAAAGTGCTATTAAACCAAATCGTTTACAATAGCGGCACGATTAATATAGCTTTAAAGGGATATGAAAAGCAAAAGCTAGTGCACCTAAATAGCATTTCTGGCGTAGTCTCTTTTTTCCTGTTTTCTCTTCCAGTGTTGGTTTATCCTTCTGGACATAAGAGACAACTCCTCTTTGTGTTTATCAAAATCTTCATAAGAGGATCATACGCTTAACTTGTCATTTTCTTCCATTTTATTGCAAAAGTATTTAGCATAAATAAATCTAAAGTTCATGAGTGAAGGGAAGCATTCAAACTATAAGCTATATAACAAGCATCCTAGGACTAAAAAAAGGTACATACGTTTATTCATTCCCTCTTCACCACTTAGTGCTCGTGACCTTCGAGTGCATTTGTTTTGAAAATATTTTGAAAATAGTTTGATTTTCGAGAATAATACTTGGTGTTGACCAAACGTTTATTTGCACCGAAGCTACTGTTTGTGTGAAAATTTCATTCCCCCCACCAATTTCGTTTCCCTCCTTTTTAGTTATTGTTTTAAATATATATATTTTTTATATATTAGCAACGGTTCAAGTCGACGCTATTTTTTTATGCAAAAATATTCATTTCCCAGCGCCAATTTCTTTTTCATCCTTCTTAGTTATTGTCTTAATTAATTGTTATTTTCTTATATTAACCACGGTTCAGACCAACGTTACTACTTGTGCGAAAATTTTCATTTCCCACCACCAATTTCATTTTCCTCCTTTAAAGTTATTGTTGTAATTAATTAATATTTTTATGTTAAAACCCACTACTTTAATAGCACTTTTAAAGTGTTATTAAACAAAATCGTTTACAAAAGAGGCGCGGTTAATAGAGCTTTAAACGAATATCAAAAACAAAAGAAAATGCTATTACATAGCATTTGTGGCGTAGTTTTTGTTGCCCTGTTTTCTCTTCCAGTGTTGATCTATCCTTCTGTACACAAGAGACAACTCCTCTTTGTCTTTATCTAAATCCTTATAAGCGGAGCATACGCCTAACTAGTCCTTTTCTTCCATTTTATTGCAAAAGTATTTAGCACAACTAAAACTAAAGTTCATGAATTAATGGAAGCATTCAAACGATAAACTATACAACAAGCATCCTAGGACTAAAAAAAGGGACATACGTTTAATCATTCCTTCTTCACCACTTAGAGCTTGTGGCCTTCTAGTGCATTTGTTTTGAAAATATTTCGAAAATGGTTTGATTTTCGAGAATAATACTTGGTGTTGGCCAAACATTTATTTGGATCGAAGCTACTGTTTGTGCGAAAATATTATTTCCCCCCATTAATTTTGTTTGCCTCCTTTTTAGTTATTGTTTTAAATATTTATATATTAGGGACGGTTCTGGCCGACGCTATTGTTTATTCAAAAATATTCATTTCCCATCAACAATTTCATTTGCCTCCTTTTTAGTTATTATTTTAATTAATTATTATTTACTTATATTAGCGACGGTTTAGGCCGACACTACTATTTTTGCAGAAATTTTCATTTCCCCCCACCAATTTCATTTGCCTCCTTTAAAGTTATTGTTTTAATTATTTATTATTTTTATATTAAAAACCAGTACTTTAATAGCGCTTTTAAAGTGCTATTAAACAAAATCGTTTACAATAGCGGCACGATTAATATAGCTTTAAAGGGATATGAAAAGCAAAAGCTAGTGCACCTAAATAGCATTTCTGGCGTAGTCTCTTTTTTCCTGTTTTCTCTTCCAGTGTTGGTTTATCCTTCTGGACATAAGAGACAACTCCTCTTTGTGTTTATCAAAATCTTCATAAGAGGATCATACGCTTAACTTGTCATTTTCTTCCATTTTATTGCAAAAGTATTTAGCATAAATAAATCTAAAGTTCATGAGTGAAGGGAAGCATTCAAACTATAAGCTATATAACAAGCATCCTAGGACAAAAAAAAGGTACATACGTTTAATCATTCCCTCTTCACCACTTAGTGCTCGTGACCTTCGAGTGCATTTGTTTTGAAAATATTTTGAAAATAGTTTGATTTTCGAGAATAATACTTGTTGTTGACCAAACGTTTATTTGCACCGAAGCTACTGTTTGTGTGAAAATTTCATTCCCCCCAACAATTTCGTTTCCCTCCTTTTTAGTTATTGTTTTAAATATATATATATTTTATATATTAGCGACGGTTCAAGTCGACGCTATTTTTTTATGCAAAAATATTCATTTCCCAGCGCCAATTTCTTTTTCATCCTTCTTAGTTATTGTCTTAATTAATTGTTATTTTCTTATATTAACCACGGTTCAGACCAACGTTACTACTTGTGCGAAAATTTTCATTTCCCACCACCAATTTCATTTTCCTCCTTTAAATTTATTGTTGTAATTAATTAATATTTTTATGTTAAAACCCACTACTTTAATAGCACTTTTAAAGTGTTATTAAACAAAATCGTTTACAAAAGAGGCGCGGTTAATAGATCTTTAAACGAATATCAAAAACAAAAGAAAATGCTATTACATAGCATTTGTGGCGTAGTTTTTGTTGCCCTGTTTTCTCTTCCAGTGTTGGTCTATCCTTCAATACACAAGAGACAACTCCTCTTTTTCTTTATCAAAATCCTTATAAGCGGAGCATACGCCTAACTAGTCCTTTTCTTCCATTTTATTGCAAAAGTATTTAGCACAACTAAAACTAAAGTTCATGAATTAATGGAAACATTCAAACGATAAGCTATACAACAAGCATCCTAGGACTAAAAAAAGGGACATACGTTTATTCATTCCTTCTTCACCACTTAGTGCTCGTGGCCTTCTAGTGCATTTGTTTTGAAAATATTTCGAAAATGGTTTGATTTTCGAGAATAATACTTGGTGTTGGCCAAACATTTATTTGGATCGAAGCTACTGTTTGTGCGAAAATATTATTTCCCCCCATTAATTTCGTTTGCCTCCTTTTTAGTTATTGTTTTAAATATTTATATATTTTTTATATTAGTGACGGTTCTGGCCGACGCTATTGTTTATTCAAAAATATTCTTTTCCCATCACCAATTTCATTTGCCTCCTTTTTAGTTATTATTTTAATTAATTATTATTTACTTATATTAGCGACGGTTTAGGCCGACGCTACTATTTTTGCAGAAATTTTCATTTTCCCCCACCAATTTTATTTTCCTCCTTTAAAGTTATTGTTTTAATTATTTATTATTTTTATATTAAAAACCAGTACTTTAATAGCGCTTTTAAAGTGCTATTAACCAAAATCATTTACAATAGAGGCACAATTAATATAGCTTTAAAGGGATATGAAAAGCAAAAGCTAGTGCTCCTAAATAGCATTTCTGGCGTAGTCTCTGTTGTCCTGTTTTCTCTTCCAGTGTTGGTTTATCCTTCTGGACATAAGAGACAACTCCTCTTTGTGTTTATCAAAATCTTCATAAGAGGATCATACGCTTAACTTGTCATTTTCTTCCATTTTATTGCAAAAGTATTTAGCATAAATAAATCTAAAGTTCATGAGTGAAGGGAAGCATTCAAACGATAAGCTATATAACAAGCATCCTAGGACTAAAAAAAGGTACATACGTTTAATCATTCCCTCTTCACCACTTAGTGCTCGTGACCTTTGAGTGCATTTGTTTTGAAAATATTTTGAAAATAGTTTGATTTTCGAGAATAATACTTGGTGTTGACCAAACGTTTATTTGCACCGAAGCTACTGTTTGTGTGAAAATTTCATTCCCCCCACCAATTTCGTTTCCCTCCTTTTTAGTTATTGTTTTAAATATATATATATTTTATATATTAGCGACGGTTCAAGTCGACGCTATTTTTTTATGCAAAAATATTCATTTCCCAGCGCCAATTTCTTTTTCATCCTTGTTAGTTATTGTCTTAATTAATTGTTATTTTCTTATATTAACCACGGTTCAGACCAACGTTACTACTTGTGCGAAAATTTTCATTTCCCACCACCAATTTCATTTTCCTCCTTTAAAGTTATTGTCGTAATTAATTAATATTTTTATGTTAAAACCCACTACTTTAATAGCACTTTTAATGTGTTATTAAACAAAATCGTTTACAAAAGAGGCGCGGTTAATATCGCTTTAAATGAATATCAAAAACAAAAGAAAATGCTATTACATAGCATTTGTGGCGTAGTTTTTGTTTCCCTATTTTCTCTTCCAGTGTTGGTCTATCCTTCTGTACACAAGAGACAACTCCTCTTTGTCTTTATCAAAATCCTTATAAGCGGAGCATACGCCTAACTAGTCCTTTTCTTCCATTTTATTGCAAAAGTATTTAGCACAACTAAAACTAAAGTTCATGAATTAATGGAAGCCTTCAAACGATAAGCTATACAACAAGCATCCTAGGACTAAAAAAAGGGACATACGTTTATTCATTCCTTCTTCACCACTTAGTGCTCGTGGCCTTCTAGTGCATTTGTTTTGAAAATATTTCGAAAATGGTTTGATTTTCGAGATTAATACTTGGTGTTGGCCAAACATTTATTTGGATCGAAGCTACTGTTTGTGCGAAAATATTATTTCCCCCCATTAATTTCGTTTGCCTCCTTTTTAGTTATTGTTTTAAATATTTATATATTTTTTATATTAGCGACGGTTCTGGCCGACGCTATTGTTTATTCAAAAATATCCATTTCCCATCACCAATTTCATTTGCCTCCTTTTTATTTATTATTTTAATTAATTATTATTTACTTATAATAGCGACGGTTTAGGCCGACGCTACTATTTTTGCAGAAATTTGCATTTCCCCCCACCAATTTCATTTACCTCCTTTAAAGTTATTGTTTTAACTATTTATTATTTTTATATTAAAAACCAGTACTTTAATAGCGCTTTTAAATTGCTATTAAACAAAATCGTTTACAATAGCGGCACGATTAATATAGCTTTAAAGGGATATGAAAAGCAAAACCTAGTGCTCCTAAATAGCATTTCTGGCGTAGTCTCTGTTGTCCTGTTTTCTCTTCTAGTGTTGGTTTATCCTTCTGGACATAAGAGACAACTCCTCTTTGTGTTTATCAAAATCTTCATAAGAGGATCATACGCTTAACTTGCCATTTTCTTCCATTTTATTGCAAAAGTATTTAGCATAAATAAATCTAAAGTTCATGAGTGAAGGGAAGCATTCAAACGATAAGCTATATAACAAGCATCCTAGGACTAAAAAAAGGTACATACGTTTAATCGTTCCCTCTTCACCACTTAGTGCTCGTGACCTTCGAGTGCATTTGTTTTGAAAATATTTTGAAAATAGTTTGATTTTCGAGAATAATACTTGGTGTTGACCAAACGTTTATTTACACCGAAGCTATTGTTTGTGTGAAAATTTCATTCCCCCCACCAATTTCGTTTCCCTCCTTTTTAGTTATTGTTTTAAATATATATATATATTTTATATATTAACGACGGTTCATGTCGACGCAATTTTTTATGCAAAAATATTCATTTCCCAGCGCCAATTTCTTTTTCATCCTTCTTAGTTATTGTCTTAATTAATTGTTATTTTCTTATATTAACCACGGTTCAGACCAACGTTACTACTTGTGCGAAAATTTTCATTTCCCACCAACAATTTCATTTTCCTCCTTTAAAGTTATTGTTGTAATTAATTATTATTTTTATGTTAAAACCCACTACTTTAATAGCACTTTTAAAGTGTTATTAAACAAAATCGTTTACAAAAGAGGCGCGGTTAATAGCGCTTTCAAGCAATATCAAAAACAAAAGAAAATGCTATTAAATAGCATTTGTGGCGTAGTTTTTGTTGCCCTGTTTTCTCTTCCAGTGTTGGTCTATCCTTCTGGACACAAGAGACAACTCCTCTTTGTCTTTATCAAAATCCTTATAAGCGGAGCATGCGCCTAACTAGTCCTTTTCTTCCATTTTATTGCAAAAGTATTTAGCACAACTAAAACTAAAGTTCATGAATTAATGGAAGCATTCAAACGATAAGCTATACAACAAGAATCCTAGGACTAAAAAAAGGGACATACGTTTAATCATTCCTTCTTCACCACTTAGTGCTCGTGACCTTCGAGTGCATTTGTTTTGAAAATATTTCGAAAATGGTTTGATTTTCGAGAATAATCATTGGTGTTGACCAAGCATTTATTTGGACCGAACCTACTGTTTGTGCGAAAATTTTATTTCCCCTCATTAATTTTGTTTGCCTCCTTTTTATTTATTGTTTTAATTAATTATTATTTTCTTATATTAGCGACGGTTTAGGCCGACGCTACTGTTTTTGCAGAAATTTTCATTTCCCCCCACCAATTTTATTTGCCTCCTTTAAAGTTATTGTTTTAATTATTTATTATTTTTATATTAAAAACCAGTACTTTAATAGCACTTTTAAAGTGCTACTGAACAAAATCGTTTACAATAGCGGCACGATTAATATAGCTTTAAAGGGATATGAAAAGCAAAAGCTAGTGCTCCTAAATAGCATTTCTGGCGTAGTGTCTGTTGTCCTGTTTTCTCTTCCAGTGTTGGTTTATCCTTCTGGACATAAAAGACAACTCCTCTTTGTGTTTATCAAAATCTTCATAAGAGGATCATACGCTTAACTTGTCATTTTCTTCCATTTTATTGCAAAAGTATTTAGCACAAATAAAACTAAAGTTCATGAGTGATGGGAAGCATTCAAACGATAAGCTATATAACAAGCATCCTAGGACTAAAAAAAGGTACATTCGTGTAATCATTCCCTCTTCACCACTTAGTGCTCGTGACCTTCGAGTGCATTTGTTTTGAAAATATTTCGAAAATGGTTTGATTTTCGAGAATAATCATTGGTGTTGACCAAGCATTTATTTGGACCGAACCTACTGTTTGTGCGAAAATTTTATTTCCCCTCATTAATTTTGTTTGCCTCCTTTTTATTTATTGTTTTAATTAATTATTATTTTCTTATATTAGCGACGGTTTAGGCCGACGCTACTGTTTTTGCAGAAATTTTCATTTCCCCCCACCAATTTTATTTGCCTCCTTTAAAGTTATTGTTTTAATTATTTATTATTTTTATATTAAAAACCAGTACTTTAATAGCACTTTTAAAGTGCTATTGAACAAAATCGTTTACAATAGCGGCACGATTAATATAGCTTTAAAGGGATATGAAAAGCAAAAGCTAGTGCTCCTAAATAGCATTTCTGGCGTAGTCTCTGTTGTCCTGTTTTCTCTTCTAGTGTTGGTTTATCCTTCTGGACATAAAAGACAACTCCTCTTTGTGTTTATCAAAATCTTCATAAGAGGATCATACGCTTAACTTGTCATTTTCTTCAATTTTATTGCAAAAGTATTTAGCACAAATAAAACTAAAGTTCATGAGTGATGGGAAGCATTCAAACGATAAGCTATATAACAAGCATCCTAGGACTAAAAAAAGGTACATACGTTTAATCATTCCCTCTTCACCACTTAGTGCTCGTGACCTTCAAGTGCATTTGTTTTGAAAATATTTTGAAAATAGTTTTATTTTCGAGAATAATACTTGGTGTTGACCAAACGTTTATTTGCACCGAAGCTACTGTTTGTGTGAAAATTTCATTCCCCCCACCAATTTCGTTTCCCTCCTTTTTAGTTATTGTTTTAAATATATATATATATTTTATATATTAGCGACGGTTCAAGTAGACGCTATTTTTTTATGCAAAAATATTCATTTCCCAGCGCCAATTTCTTTTTCATCCTTCTTAGTTATTGTCTTAATTAATTGTTATTTTCTTATATTAACCACGGTTCAGACCAACGTTACTACTTGTGCGAAAACTTTCATTTCCCACCACCAATTTCATTTTCCTCCTTTAAAGTTATTGTTGTAATTAATTAATATTTTTATGTTAAAACCCACTACTTTAATAGCACTTTTAAAGTGTTATTAAACAAAATCATTTACAAAAGAGGTGCGGTTAATAGCGCTTTAAATGAATATCAAAAACAAAAGAAAATGCTATTACATAGCATTTGTGGCGTAGTTTTTGTTTCCCTGTTTTCTTTTCCAGTGTTGGTCTATCCTTCTGTACACAAGAGACAACTCATGTTTGTCTTTATCAAAATCCTTATATGCGGAGCATACGCCTAACTAGTCCTTTTCTTCCATTTTATTGCAAAAGTATTTAGCACAACTAAAACTAAAGTTCATGAATTAATGGAAGCATTCAAACGATAAGCTATACAACAAGCATCCTAGGACTAAAAAAAGGGACATACGTTTATTCATTCCTTCTTCACCACTTAGTGCTCGTGGCCTTCTAGTGCATTTGTTTTGAAAATATTTCGAAAATGGTTTGATTTTCGAGAATAATACTTGGTGTTGGCCAAACATTTATTTGGATCGAAGCTACTGTTTGTGCGAAAATATTATTTCCCCCCATTAATTTCGTTTGCCTCCTTTTTAGTTATTGTTTTAAATATTTATATATTTTTTATATTAGTGACGGTTCTGGCCGACGCTATTGTTTATTCAAAAATATTCATTTCCCATCACCAATTTCATTTGCCTCCTTTTTATTTATTATTTTAATTAATTATTATTTACTTATATTAGCGACGGTTTAGGCCGACGCTACTATTTTTGCAGAAATTTTCATTTCCCCCCACCAATTTCATTTACCTCCTTTAAAGTTATTGTTTAAATTATTTATTATTTTTATATTAAAAACCAGTACTTTAATAGCGCTTTTAAAGTGCTATTAAACAAAATCGTTTACAATAGCGGCACGATTAATATAACTTTAAAGGGATATGAAAAGCAAAAGCTAGTGCTCCTAAATAGCATTTCTGGCGTAGTCTCTGTTGTCATGTTTTCTCTTCCAGTGTTGGTTTATCCTTCTGGACATAAGAGACAACTCCTCTTTGTGTTTATCAAAATCTTCATAAGAGGATCATACGCTTAACTTGTCATTTTCTTCCATTTTATTGCAAAAGTATTTAGCATAAATAAATCTAAAGTTCATGAGTGAAGGGAAGCATTCAAATGATAAGCTATATAACAAGCATCCTAGGACTAAAAAAAGTTACATACGTTTAATCATTCCCTCTTCACCACTTAGTGCTCGTGACCTTCGAGTGCATTTGTTTTGAAAATATTTTGAAAATAGTTTAATTTTCGAGAATAATACTTGGTGTTGACCAAACGTTTATTTGCACCGAAGCTATTGTTTGTGTGAAAATTTCATTCCCCCCACCAATTTCGTTTCCCTTCTTTTTAGTTATTGTTTTAAATATATATATATATATATTTTATATATTAACGACGGTTCAAGTCGGCGCTATTTTTTATGCAAAAATATTCATTTCCCAGCGCCAATTTCTTTTTCATCCTTCTTAGTTATTTTCTTAATTAATTGTTATTTTCTTATATTAACCACGGTTCAGACCAACGTTACTACTTGTGCGAAAATTTTCATTTCCCACCACCAATTTCATTTTCCTCCTTTAAAGTTATTGTTGTAATTAATTATTATTTTTATGTTAAAACCCACTACTTTAATAGCACTTTTAAAGTGTTATTAAACAAAATCGTTTACAAAAGAGGCGCGGTTAATAGCGCTTTCAAGCAATATCAAAAACAAAAGAAAATGCTATTAAATAGCATTTGTGGCGTAGTTTTTGTTGCCCTGTTTTCTCTTCCAGTGTTGGTCTATCCTTCTGGACACAAGAGACAACTCCTCTTTGTCTTTATCAAAATCCTTATAAGCGGAGCATGCGCCTAACTAGTCCTTTTCTTCCATTTTATTGCAAAAGTATTTAGCACAACTAAAACTAAAGTTCATGAATTAATGGAAGCATTCAAACGATAAGCTATACAACAAGAATCCTAGGACTAAAAAAAGGGACATACGTTTAATCATTCCTTCTTCACAACTTAGTGCTCGTGACCTTCGAGTGCATTTGTTTTGAAAATATTTCGAAAATGGTTTGATTTTCGAGAATAATCATTGGTGTTGACCAAGCATTTATTTGGACCAAACCTACTGTTTGTGCGAAAATTTTATTTCCCCTCATTAATTTTGTTTGCCTCCTTTTTATTTATTGTTTTAATTAATTATTATTTTCTTATATTAGCGACGGTTTAGGCCGACGCTACTGTTTTTGCAGAAATTTTCATTTCCCCCCACCAATTTTATTTGCCTCCTTTAAAGTTATTGTTTTAATTATTTATTATTTTTATATTAAAAACCAGTACTTTAATAGCACTTTTAAAGTGCTACTGAACAAAATCGTTTACAATAGCGGCACGATTAATATAGCTTTAAAGGGATATGAAAAGCAAAAGCTAGTGCTCCTAAATAGCATTTCTGGCGTAGTGTCTGTTGTCCTGTTTTCTCTTCCAGTGTTGGTTTATCCTTCTGGACATAAAAGACAACTCCTCTTTGTGTTTATCAAAATCTTCATAAGAGGATCATACGCTTAACTTGTCATTTTCTTCCATTTTATTGCAAAAGTATTTAGCACAAATAAAACTAAAGTTCATGAGTGATGGGAAGCATTCAAACGATAAGCTATATAACAAGCATCCTAGTACTAAAAAAAGGTACATTCGTTTAATCATTCCCTCTTCACCACTTAGTGCTCGTGACCTTCGAGTGCATTTGTTTTGAAAATATTTCGAAAATGGTTTGATTTTCGAGAATAATCATTGGTGTTGACCAAGCATTTATTTGGACCGAACCTACTGTTTGTGCGAAAATTTTATTTCCCCTCATTAATTTTGTTTGCCTCCTTTTTATTTATTGTTTTAATTAATTATTATTTTCTTATATTAGCGACGGTTTAGGCCGACGCTACTGTTTTTGCAGAAATTTTCATTTCCCCCCCCCAATTTTATTTGCCTCCTTTAAAGTTATTGTTTTAATTATTTATTATTTTTATATTAAAAACCAGTACTTTAATAGCACTTTTAAAGTGCTATTGAACAAAATCGTTTACAATAGCGGCACGATTAATATAGCTTTAAAGGGATATGAAAAGAAAAAGCTAGTGCTCCTAAATAGCATTTCTGGCGTAGTGTCTGTTGTCCTGTTTTCTCTTCCAGTGTTGGTTTATCCTTCTGGACATAAAAGACAACTCCTCTTTGTGTTTATCAAAATCTTCATAAGAGGATCATACGCTTAACTTATCATTTTCTTCAATTTTATTGCAAAAGTATTTAGCACAAATAAAACTAAAGTTCATGAGTGATGGGAAGCATTCAAACGATAAGCTATATAACAAGCATCCTAGGACTAAAAAAAGGTACATACGTTTAATCATTCCCTCTTCACCACTTAGTGCTCGTGACCTTCAAGTGCATTTGTTTTGAAAATATTTTGAAAATAGTTTTATTTTCGAGAATAATACTTGGTGTTGACCAAACGTTTATTTGCACTGAAGCTACTGTTTGTGTGAAAATTTCATTCCCCCCACCAATTTCGTTTCCCTCCTTTTTAGTTATTGTTTTAAATATATATATATATATATATTTTATATATTAGCGACGGTTCAAGTAGACGCTATTTTTTTATGCAAAAATATTCATTTCCCAGCGCCAATTTCTTTTTCATCCTTCTTAGTTATTGTCTTAATTAATTGTTATTTTCTTATATTAACCACGGTTCAGACCAACGTTACTACTTGTGCGAAAATTTTCATTTCCCACCACCAATTTCATTTTCCTCCTTTAAAGTTATTGTTGTAATTAATTAATATTTTTATGTTAAAACCCACTACTTTAATAGCACTTTTAAAGTGTTATTAAACAAAATCATTTACAAAAGAGGCGCGGTTAATAGCGCTTTAAATGAATATCAAAAACAAAAGAAAATGCTATTACATAGCATTTGTGGCGTAGTTTTTGTTTCCCTGTTTTCTCTTCCAGTGTTGGTCTATCCTTCTGTACACAAGAGACAACTCATGTTTGTCTTTATCAAAATCCTTATATGCGGAGCATACGCCTAACTAGTCCTTTTCTTCCATTTTATTGCAAAAGTATTTTGCACAACTAAAACTAAAGTTCATGAATTAATGGAAGCATTCAAACGATAAGCTATACAACAAGCATCCTAGGACTAAAAAAAGGGACATACGTCTATTCATTCCTTCTTCACCACTTAGTGCTCGTGGCCTTCTAGTGCATTTGTTTTGAAAATATTTCGAAAATGGTTTGATTTTCGAGAATAATACTTGGTGTTGGCCAAACATTTATTTGGATCGAAGCTACTGTTTGTGCGAAAATATTATTTCCCCCCATTAATTTCGTTTGCCTCCTTTTTAGTTATTGTTTTAAATATTTATATATTTTTTATATTAGCGACGGTTCTGGCCGACGCTATTGTTTATTCAAAAATATTCATTTCCCATCACCAATTTCATTTGCCTCCTTTTTATTTATTATTTTAATTAATTATTATTTAATTATATTAGCGACGGTTTAGGCCGACGCTACTATTTTTGCAGAAATTTTCATTTCCCCCCACCAATTTCATTTACCTCCTTTAAAGTTATTGTTTAAATTATTTATTATTTTTATATTAAAAACCAGTACTTTAATAGCGCTTTTAAAGTGCTATTAAACAAAATCGTTTACAATAGCGGCACGATTAATATAACTTTAAAGGGATATGAAAAGCAAAAGCTAGTGCTCCTAAATAGCATTTCTGGCGTAGTCTCTGTTGTCCTGTTTTCTCTTCCAGTGTTGGTTTATCCTTCTGGACATAAGAGACAACTCCTCTTTGTGTTTATCAAAATCTTCATAAGAGGATCATACGCTTAACTTGTCATTTTCTTCCATTTTATTGCAAAAGTATTTAGCATAAATAAATCTAAAGTTCATGAGTGAAAGGAAGCATTCAAATGATAAGCTATATAACAAGCATCCTAGGACTAAAAAAAGTTACATACATTTAATCATTCCCTCTTCACCACTTAGTGCTCGTGACCTTCGAGTGCATTTGTTTTGAAAATATTTTGAAAATAGTTTAATTTTCGAGAATAATACTTGGTGTTGACCAAACGTTTATTTGCACCGAAGCTATTGTTTGTGTGAAAATTTCATTCCCCCCACCAATTTCGTTTCCCTTCTTTTTAGTTATTGTTTTAAATATATATATATATATATATATATATATATATATATATATATTTTTTATATATTAACGACGGTTCAAGTCGGCGCTATTTTTTATGCAAAAATATTCATTTCCCAGCGCCAATTTCTTTTTCATCCTTCTTAGTTATTTTCTTAATTAATTGTTATTTTCTTATATTAACCACGGTTCAGACCAACGTTACTACTTGTGCGAAAATTTTCATTTCCCACCACCAATTTCATTTTCCTCCTTTAAAGTTATTGTTGTAATTAATTATTATTTTTATGTTAAAACCCACTACTTTAATAGCACTTTTAAAGTGTTATTAAACAAAATCGTTTACAAAAGAGGCGCGGTTAATAGCGCTTTCAAGCAATATCAAAAACAAAAGAAAATGCTATTAAATAGCATTTGTGGCGTAGTTTTTGTTGCCCTGTTTTCTCTTCCAGTGTTGGTCTATCCTTCTGGACACAAGAGACAACTCCTCTTTGTCTTTATCAAAATCCTTATAAGCGGAGCATGCGCCTAACTAGTCCTTTTCTTCCATTTTATTGCAAAAGTATTTAACACAACTAAAACTAAAGTTCATGAATTAATGGAAGCATTCAAACGATAAGCTATACAACAAGAATCCTAGGACTAAAAAAAGGGACATACGTTTAATCATTCCTTCTTCACCACTTAGTGCTCGTGACCTTCGAGTGCATTTGTTTTGAAAATATTTCGAAAATGGTTTGATTTTCGAGAATAATCATTGGTGTTGACCAAGCATTTATATGACCGAACCTACTGTTTGTGCGAAAATTTTATTTCCCCTCATTAATTTTGTTTGCCTCCTTTTTATTTATTGTTTTAATTAATTATTATTTTCTTATTTTAGCGACGGTTTAGGCCGATGCTACTGTTTTTGCAGAAATTTTCATTTCCCCCCACCAATTTTATTTGCCTCCTTTAAAGTTATTGTTTTAATTATTTATTATTTTTATATTTAAAACCAGTACTTTAATAGCACTTTTAAAGTGCTATTGAACAAAATGGTTTACAATAGCGGCACGATTAATATAGATTTAAAGGGATATGAAAAGCAAAAGCTAGTGCTCCTAAATAGCATTTCTGGCGTAGTGTCTGTTGTCCTGTTTTCTCTTCCAGTGTTGGTTTATCCTTCTGGACATAAAAGACAACTCCTCTTTGTGTTTATCAAAATCTTCATAAGAGGATCATACGCTTAACTTGTCATTTTCTTCCATTTTATTGCAAAAGTATTTAGCACAAATAAAACTAAAGTTCATGAGTGATGGGAAGCATTCAAACGATAAGCTATATAACAAGCATCCTAGGACTAAAAAAAGGTACATACGTTTAATCATTCCCTCTTCACCACTTAGTGCTTGTGACCTTCGAGTGCATTTGTTTTGAAAATACTTTGAAAATAGTTTGATTTTCGAGAATAATACTTGGTGTTGACCAAATGTTTATTTGCACCGAAGCTATTGTTTGTGTGAAAATTTCATTCCCCCCACCAATTTCGATTCCCTCCTTTTTAGTTATTGTTTTAAATATTTATATATTTTATATATTAGCGACGGTTCAAGTCGACGCTATTTTTTATGCAAAAATATTCATTTCCCAACGCCAATTTCTTTTTCATCCTTCTTAGTTATTGTCTTAATTAATTGTTATTTTCTTATATTAACGACGGTTCAAACCAACGTTACTACTTTTGCGAAAATTTTCATTTCCCACCACCAATTTCATTTGCCTCCTTTAAAGTTATTGTTGTAATTAATTATTATTTTTGTGGTAAAACCCACTACTTTAATAGCACTTTTAAAGTGTTATTAAACAAAATCGTTTACAAAAGAGGCGCGGTTAATAGCGCTTTAAAGGAATATCAAAAACAAAAGAAAATGCTATTACATAGCATTTGTGGCGTAGTTTTTGTTGCCCTGTTTTCTCTTCCAGTGTTGGTCTATCCTTCTGTACACAAGAGACAACTCCTCTTTGTCTTTATCAAAATCCTTATAAGCGGAGCATACGCCTAACTAGTCCTTTTCTTCCATTTTATTGCAAAAGTATTTAGCACAACTAAAACTAAAGTTCATGAATTAATGGAAGCATTCAAACGATAAGCTACACAACAAGCATCCTAGGACTAAAAAAAGGGACATACGTTTAATCATTCCTTCTTCACCACTTAGTGCTTGTGGCCTTCTAGTGCATTTGTTTTGAAAATATTTCGAAAATGGTTAGATTTTCGAGAATAATACATGGTGTTGGCCAAACGTTTATCTGGATCGAAGCTACTGTTTGTGCGAAAATATTATTTCCCCCAATTAATTTCGTTTGCCTCCTTTTTAGTTATTGTTTTAAATATTTATATATTTTTTATATTAGCGACGGTTTTGGCCGACGCTATTGTTTATTCAAAAATATTCATTTCCCATCACCAATTTCATTTGCCTCCTTTTTAGTTATTATTTTAATTAATTATTATTTTCTTATATTAGCGACGGTTTAGGCCGACGCTACTGTTTTTGCAGAAATTTTCATTTCCCCCCACCAATTTCATTTTCCTCCTTTAAAGTAATTGTTTTAATTATTTATTATTTTTATATTAAAAACCAGTACTTTAATAGCGCTTTTAAAGTGCTATTAAACAAAATCGTTTACAATAGCGGCACGATTAATATAGCTTTAAAGGGATATGAAAAGCAAAAGCTAGTGCTCCTAAATAGCATTTCTAGCGTAGTGTCTGTTGTCCTGTTTTCTCTTCCAGTGTTGGTTTATCCTTCTGGACATAAGAGACAACTCCTCTTTGTGTTTATCAAAATCTTCATAAGAGGATCATACGCTTAACTTGTCATTTTCTTCCATTTTATTGCAAAAGTATTTAGCATAAATAAATCTAAAGTTCATGAGTGAATGGAAGCATTCAAACGATAAGCTATATAACAAGCATCCTAGGACTAAAAAAAGGTACATACGTTTAATCATTCCATCTTCACCACTTAGTGCTCGTGACCTTCGAGTGCATTTGTTTTGAAAATATTTTGAAAATAGTTTGATGTTCGAGAATAATACTTGGTGTTGACCAAACGTTTATTTGCACCGAAGCTATTGTTTGTGTGAAAATTTCATTCCACCCACCAATTTCGTTTCCCTCCTTTTTAGTTATTGTTTTAAATATATATATATATATATATATATATATATTTTATATATTAGCGACGGTTCAAGTCGATGCAATTTTTTATGAAAAAATATTCATTTCCCAGCTCCAATTTCTTTTTCATCCTTCTTAGTTATTGTCTTAATTAATTGTTATTTTCTTATATTAACCACGGTTCAGACCAACGTTACTACTTGTGCGAAAATTTTCATTTCCCACCACCAATTTCATTTTCCTCCTTTAAAGTTAGTGTTGTAATTAATTATTATTTTTATGTTAAAACCCACTACTTTAATAGCACTTTTAAAGTGTTATTAAACAAAATCGTTTACAAAAGAGGCGCGGTTAATAGCGCTTTAAAGGAATATCAAAAACAAAAGAAAATGCTATTACATAGAATTTGTGGCGTAGTTTTTGTTTCCCTGTTTTCTCTTCCAGTGTTGGTCTATCCTTCTTGACACAAGAGACAATTCCTCTCTGTCTTTATCAAAATCCTTATAAGCGGAGCATGCGCCTAACTAGTCCTTTTCTTCCATTTTATTGCAAAAGTATTTAGCACAACTAAAACTAAAGTTCATGAATTAATGGAAGCATTCAAATGATAAGCTATACAACAAGCATCCTAGGACTAAAAAAAGGGACATACGTTTAATCATTCCTTCTTCACCATTTAGTGCTTGTGGCCTTCTAGTGCATTTGTTTTGAAAATATTTCGAAAATGGTTAGATTTTCGAGAATAATACATGGTGTTGGCCAAACGTTTATTTGGATCGAAGCTACTGTTTGTGTGAAAATATTATTTCCCCCCATTAATTTCGTTTTCCTCCTTTTTAGTTATTGTTTTAAATATTTATATATTTTTTATATTAGCGACGGTTTTGGCCGACGCTATTGTTTATTCAAAAACATTCATTTCCCATCAACAATTTCATTTGCCTCCTTTTTAGTTATTATTTTAATTAATTATTATTTTCTTATATTAACGACGGTTTAGGCCGATGCTACTGTTTTTGCAGAAATTTTCATTTCCCCCCACCAATTTCATTTGCCTCCTTTAAAGTAATTGTTTTAATTATTTATTATTTTTATATTAAAAACCAGTACTTTAATAGCGCTTTTAAAGTGCTATTAAACAAAATCGTTTACAATAGCGGCACGATTAATATAGCTTTAAAGGGATATGAAAAGCAAAAGCTAGTGCTCCTAAATAGCATTTCTAGCGTAGTGTCTGTTGTCCTGTTTTCTCTTCCAGTGTTGGTTTATCCTTCTGGACATAAGAGACAACTCCTCTTTGTGTTTATCAAAATCTTCATAAGAGGATCATACGCTTAACTTGTCATTTTCTTCCATTTTATTGCAAAAGTATTTAGAATAAATAAATCTAAAGTTCATGAGTGAATGGAAGCATTCAAACGATAAGCTATATAACAAGCATCCTAGGACTAAAAAAAGGTACATACGTTTAATCATTCCATCTTCACCACTTAGTGCTCGTGACCTTCGAGTGCATTTGTTTTGAAAATATTTTGAAAATAGTTTGATTTTCGAGAATAATACTTGGTGTTGACCAAACGTTTATTTGCACCGAAGCTATTGTTTGTGTGAAAATTTCATTCCACCCACCAATTTCGTTTCCCTCCTTTTTAGTTATTGTTTTAAATATATATATATATATATATATATATATTTTATATATTAGCGACGGTTCAAGTCGATGCTATTTTTTATGAAAAAATATTCATTTCCCAGCTCCAATTTCTTTTTCATCCTTCTTAGTTATTGTCTTAATTAATTGTTATTTTCTTATATTAACCACGGTTCAGACCAACGTTACTACTTGTGCGAAAATTTTCATTTCCCACCACCAATTTCATTTTCCTCCTTTAAAGTTATTGTTGTAATTAATTATTATTTTTATGTTAAAACCCACTACTTTAATAGCACTTTTAAAGTGTTATTAAACAAAATCGTTTACAAAAGAGGCGCGGTTAATAGCGCTTTAAAGGAATATCAAAAACAAAAGAAAATGCTATTACATAGCATTTGTGGCGTAGTTTTTGTTTCCCTGTTTTCTCTTCCAGTGTTGGTCTATCCTTCTTGACACAAGAGACAATTCCTCTCTGTCTTTATCAAAATCCTTATAAGCGGAGCATGCGCCTAACTAGTCCTTTTCTTCCATTTTATTGCAAAAGTATTTAGCACAACTAAAACTAAAGTTCATGAATTAATGGAAGCATTCAAACGATAAGCTATACAACAAGCATCCTAGGACTAAAAAAAGGGACATACGTTTAATCATTCCTTCTTCACCACTTAGTGCTTGTGGCCTTCTAGTGCATTTGTTTTGAAAATATTTCGAAAATGGTTAGATTTTCGAGAATAATACATGGTGTTGGCCAAACGTTTATTTGGATCGAAGCTACTGTTTGTGCGAAAATATTATTTCCCCCCATTAATTTCGTTTTCCTCCTTTTTAGTTATTGTTTTAAATATTTATATATTTTTTATATTAGCGACGGTTTTGGCCGACGCTATTGTTAATTCAAAAATATTCATTTCCCATCACCAATTTCATTTGCCTCCTTTTTAGTTATTATTTTAATTAATTATTATTTTCTTATATTAGCGACGGTTTAGGCCGACGCTACTGTTTTTGCAGAAATTTTCATTTCCCCCCACCAATTTCATTTGCCTCCTTTAAAGTAATTGTTTTAATTATTTATTATTTTTATATTAAAAACCAGTACTTTAATAGCGCTTTTAAAGTGCTATTAACAAAATCGTTTACAATAGCGGCACGATTAATATAGCTTTAAAGGGATATGAAAAGCAAAAGCTAGTGCTCCTAAATAGCATTTCTAGCGTAGTGTTTGTTGTCCTGTTTTCTCTTCCAGTGTTGGTTTATCCTTCTGGACATAAGAGACAACTCCTCTTTGTGTTTATCAAAATCTTCATAAGAGGATCATACGCTTAACTTGTCATTTTCTTCCATTTTATTGCAAAAGTATTTAGCATAAATAAATCTAAAGTTCATGAGTGAAGGGAAGCATTCAAACGATAAGCTATATAACAAGCATCCTAGGACTAAAAAAAGGTACATACGTTTAATCATTCCATCTTCACCACTTAGTGCTCGTGACCTTCGAGTGCATTTTTTTTGAAATTTTTTTGAAAATAGTTGGATTTTCGAGAATAATACTTGGTGTTGACCAAACGTTTATTTGCACCGAAGCTATTGTTTGTGTGAAAATTTCATTCCACCCACCAATTTTCTTTCCCTCCTTTTTAGTTATTGTTTTAAATATATATATATTTTATATATTAGCGACGGTTCAAGTCGACGATATTTTTTATGAAAAAATATTCATTTCCCAACCCCAATTTCTTTTTCATCCTTCTTAGTTATTGTCTTAATTAATTGTTATTTTCTTATATTAACCACGGTTCAGACCAACGTTACTACTTGTGCGAAAATTTTCATTTCCCACCACCAATTTCATTTTCCTCCTTTAAAGTTATTTTTGTAATTAATTATTATTTTTATGTTAAAACCACTACTTTAATAGCACTTTTAAAGTGTTATTAAACAAAATCGTTTACAAAAGAGGCGCGGTTAATAGCGCTTTAAAGGAATATCAAAAACAAAAGAAAATGCTATTACTTATCATTTATGGCGTAGTTTTTGTTGCACTGTTTTCTCTTCCAGTGTTGGTCTATCCTTCTGGACACAAGAGACAACTCCTCTTTGTCTTTATCAAAATCCTTATAAGCGTAGCATGCGCCTAACTAGTCCTTTTCTTCCATGTTATTGCAAAATATTTAGCACAACTAAAACTAAAGTTCATGAATTAATGGAAGCATTCAAACGATAAGCTATACAACAAGCATCCTAGGACTAAAAAAAGGGACATACGTTTAATCATTCCTTTTTCACCACTTAGTGCTCGTGGCCTTGAGTGCATTTGTTTTGAAAATATTTCGAAAATGGTTTGATTTTCGAGAATAATCATTCGTGTTGACCAAGCATTTATTTGGATCGAAGCTACTGTTTGTGCGAATATTTTTTTCCCCCCATTAATTTCGTTTGCCTCCTTTTTAGTTATTGTTTTAAATATTTATATATTTTTTATATTAGCGACGGTTATGGCGGACGCTATTGTTTATTCAAAAACATTCATTTCCCATCACCAATTTCATTTGCCTCCTTTTTAGTTATTGTTTTAATTAATTATTATTTTCTTATATTAACGACGGTTTAGGCCGATGCTACTGTTTTTGCAGAAATTTTCATTTCCCCCCACCAATTTCATTTGCCTCCTTTAAAGTTATTGTTTTAATTATTTAATATTTTTATATTAAAAACCAGTACTTTAATAGCAATTTTAAAGTGCTATTAAACAAAATCGTTTACAATAGCGGCACGATTAATATAGCTTTAAAGGGATATGAAAAGCAAAAGCTAGTGCTCCTAAATAGCATTTCTAGCGTAGTGTCTGTTGTCCTGTTTTCTCTTCCAGTGTTGGTTTATCCTTCTGGACATAAGAGACAACTCCTCTTTGTGTTTATTAAAATCTTCATAAGAGGATCATACGCTTAACTTGTCATTTTCTTCCATTTTATTGCAAAAGTATTTAGCATAAATAAATCTAAAGTTCATGAGTGAATGGAAGCATTCAAACGATAAGCTATATAACAAGCATCCTAGGACTAAAAAAAGGTACATACATTTAATCATTCCATCTTCACCACTTAGTGCTCGTGACCTTCGAGTGCATTTGTTTTGAAAATATTTTGAAAATAGTTTGATTTTCCAGAATAATACTTGGTGTTGACCAAACGTTTATTTGAACCGAAGCTATTGTTTGTGTGAAAATTTCATTCCACCCACCAATTTCGTTTCCCTCCTTTTTAGTTATTGTTTTAAATATATATATATATATTTTATATATTAGCGACGGTTCAAGTCGACGCTATTTTTTATGAAAAAATATTCATTTCCCAGCTCCAATTTCTTTTTCATCCTTCTTAGTTATTGTCTTAATTAATTGTTATTTTCTTATATTAACCACGGTTCAGACCAACGTTACTACTTGTGCGAAAATTTTCATTTCCCACCACCAATTTCATTTTCCTCCTTTAAAGTTATTGTTGTAATTAATTATTATATTTATGTTAAAACCCACTACTTTAATAGCACTTTTAAAGTGTTATTAAACAAAATCGTTTACAAAAGAGGCACGGTTAATAGCGCTTTAAAGGAATATCCAAAATAAAAGAAAATGCTATTACATAGCATTTGTGGCGTAGTTTTTGTTGCCATGTTTTCTCTTCCAGTGTTGGTCTATCTTTCTGGACACACGAGACAACTCCTCTTTGTCTTTATCAAAATCCTTATAAGCGGAGCATGCTCCTAACTAGTCCTTTTCTTCCATTTTATTGCAAAAGTATTTAGCACAACTAAAACTAAAGTTCATGAATTAATGGAAGCATTCAAACGAAAGCTATACAACAAGCATCCTAGGACTAAAAAAAGGGACATACGTTTAATCATTCCTTCTTCACCACTTAGTGCTCGTGGCCTTCGAGTGCATTTGTTTTGAAAATATTTTTAAAATGGTTTGATTTTCGAGAATAATCATTGGTGTTGACCAAGAATTTATTTGGATCGAAGCTATTGTTTGTGCGAAAATTTTATTTCCCCCCATTAATTTCGTTTGCCTCCTTTTTAGTTATTGTTTTAATTAATTATTATTTTCTTATATTAGCGACGGTTTAGGCCGACGCTACATTTTTTGCAGAAATTTTCATTTCCCCCCACCAATTTCATTTGCCTCCTTTAAAGTTATTGTTTTAATTATTTATTATTTTTATATTAAAAACCAGTACTTTAATAACAATTTTAAAGTGCTATTAAACAAAATAGTTTACAATAGCGGCACGATTAATATAGCTTTAAAGGGATATGAAATGCAAAATCTAGTGCTCCTAAATAGCATTTTTGGCGTAGTGTCTGTTGTCCTGTTTTCTCTTCCAGTGTTGGTTTATCCTTCTGGACATAAGAGACAACTCCTCTTTGTGTTTATCAAAATCTTCATAAGAGGATCATACGCTTAACTTATCATTTTCTTCCATTTTATTTCAAAAGTATTTAGCACAAATAAAACTAAAGTTCATGAGTGAAGGGAAGCATTCAAACGATAAGCTATGCAACAAGCATTCTAGGACCAAAAAAAGGTACATACGTTTAATCATTCCCTCTTCACCACTTAGTTCTCGTGGCCTTCGAGTTCATTTATTTTGAAAATATTTTGAAAATAGTTTGATTTTCGAGAATAATACATGGTGTTGACCAAACGTTTATTTACACCGAAGTTATTGTTTATGTGGAATTTTCATTGCCCCCACCAATTTCGTTTGCCTCCTTTTTAGTTAGTGTTTTAAATATTTATATATTTTATATATTAGCGACGGTTCAAGTCGACGCTATTTTTTATGCAAAAATATTCATTTCCCAACGCCAATTTCCTTTTCCTCCTTCTTAGTTATTGTCTTAATTAATAGTTATTTTCTTATATTAGCGACGGTTCAGACCAACGTTACTACTTGTGCGAAAATTTTCATTTCCCACCACCAATTTCATTTTCCTCCTTTAAAGTTATTCTTTTAATTAATTATTATTTTTATGTTAAAAACCACTACTTTAATAGCACTTTTAAAGGAATATCAAAAACAAAAGAGGCGCGGTTAATAACGCTTTAAAGGAATATCAAAAACAAAAGAAAATGCTATTACATAGCATTTGTGGCGTAGTTTTTGTTGCCCTTTTTTCTCTTCCAGTGTTGGTCTATCCTTCTGGACACAAGAGAAAACTCCACTTTATCTTTATCAAAATCCTTATAAGCGGAGCATACGCCTAACTAGTCCTTTTCTTCCATTTTATTGCAAAAGTATTTAGCACAACTAAAACTAAAGTTCATGAATGAATGGAAGCATTCAAACGACAAGCTATACAACAAGCATCCTAGGAATAAAAAAAGGGACATATGTTTAATCATTCCTTCTTTACCACATAGTGCTCGTGGCCTTCTAGTGCATTTGTTTTGAAAATATTTCGAAAATGGTTTGATTTTAGAGAATAATACTTGGTGTTGGTCAAGCGTTTATTTGGATCGAAGCTACTGTTTGTGCGAATATTTTATTTACCCCAATTAATTTTGTTTGCCTCCTTTTTAGTTATTGTTTTAAATATTTATATATTTTTATATTAGCGACGGTTCTGGCCGACGCTATTGTTTATTCAAAATTATTCATTTCCCATCACCAATTTCATTTTCGTCCTTTTTAGTTATTATTTTAATTAATTATTATTTTCTTATATTAGCTACGGTTCAGGCCGACACTACTGTTTGTGTGGAAATTTTCATTTTCCCCACCAATTTCATTTGCCTCCTTTAAAGTTATTATTTTAATTAATTATTATTTTTATAATAAAAACCAGTACTTTAATAGCGCTTTTAAAGTTCTATTAAACAAAATAGTTTACAATAGCGGCGCGGTTAATAGAGCTTTAAAGGGATATCAAAAACAAAAGAAAGTGCACTTAAATAATATTTGAGGCGTAGTGTTTGTTGCCCTGTTTTCTCTTCCTGTGTTGGATTATCCTTCTGGACATTAGAGACAACTCCTCTTTGTCTTTATCAAAATCTTCATAAGAGGAGCATACGCCTAACTTGTCCTTTTCTTCCATTTTATTGCAAAAGTATTTAGCACGAATAAAACTAAAGTTCATGAGTGAAGGGAAGCATTCAAACGATAAGTTATACAACAAGCATCCTAGGACTAAAAAAAGGTACATAAGTTTAATCATTCCCTCTTCACCAATTAGTGCTCATGGCCTTCGAGTGCATTTGTTTATAAAATATTTTAAAAATAGTTTTATTTTCAAGAATAATATTTGGTGTTGACCAAGCGTTTATTTGCACCGAAGCTACTTTTTATGCGAAAATTTCATTCCCCCCACCAATTTCGTTTGCCTGCTTTTTAGTTATTGTTTGAAATATTTATATATATTATATATTAGCGACCATTCAAGCCGACGCTATTGTTTATGCAAAAATATTCATTTCCCAGCGCCAATTTCTTTTTCCTCCTTCTTAGTTATTATCTTAATTAATTATTATTTTCTTATATTAGTTACGGTTCAGACCAACGTTACTATTTGTGCAAAAAATTTCATTTCCCACCACTAATTTCATTTGCATCCTTTAAAGTTATTGTTTTAATTAGTTATTATTTTTATATTAAAAACCACTACTTTAATATCACTTTTAAACCTTTATTAAATAATACTGTTTACAAAAGAGGCGCGGTTAATAGCGCTTTAAAGGAATATCAAAAACAAAAGAAAATTCTATTACATAGCATTTGTGGCGTAGTTTTTATTGCCCTATTTTCTCTTCAAGTGTTGGTCTATCCTTCTGGACAGAAGAGACAACTCCTCTTTGTCTTTATCAAAATCTTTTTAAGCGGAACATACGCGTAACTAGTCCTTTTCTTCCATTTTATTGCAAAAGTATTTAGCACAACTAAAACTAAAGTTCATGAATGAATGGAAGCATTCAAACGATAAGCTATACAACAAGCATCCTAGGACTATAAAAAGGGACATACGTTTATTCATTCCTTCTTCACCACTTGGTGCTCGTGGCCTTCGAGTGCATTTGTTTTGAAAATATTTCGAAAATGGTTTGATTTTCGAGAGTAATCATTGGTGTTAACCAAGCATTTATTTGGACCGAACCTATTGTTTGTGCGAAAATTTTATTTCCCCTCATTAATTTCGTTTACCTCCTTTTTAGTTATTGTTTTAATTAATTATTATTTTCTTATATTAGCGACGGTTTAGGCCGACGCTACATTTTTTGCAGAAATTTTCATTTCCCCCCAACAATTTCATTTGCCTCCTTTAAAGTTATTGTTTTAATTATTTATTATTTATTTATTAAAAACCAGTACTTTAATAGCGCTTTTAAAGTGCTATTAAACAAAATCGTTTACAATAGCGGCGCGGTTAATAGAGCTTTAAAGGGATATCAAAAACAAAAGAAAGTGCTCTTAAATAATATTTGAGGTGTAGTGTTTGTTGCCCTATTTTCTCTTCCTGTGTTGGATTACCCTTCTGGACATAAGAGACAACTCCTCTTTGTGTTTATCAAAACCTTCATAAGAGGATCATACGCTTAACTTGTCATTTTCTTCCATTTTATTGCGAAAGTATTTAGAACAAATAAAACTAAAGTTTATGAGTGAAGGGAAGCATTCAAACGATAAGCTATACAACAAGCATCCTAGGACTAAAAAAAGGTACATACGTTTAATCATTCCCTCTTCACCACTTAGTGCTCGTGACCTTCGAGTGCATTTGTTTTGAAAATATTTTGAAAATAGTTTGATTTTCGAGAATAATACTTGGTGTTGACCAAACGTTTATTTGCACCGAAGCTATTGTTTGTGTGAAAATTTCATTCCCCCCACCAATTTCGTTTCCCTCCTTTTTAGTTATTGATTTAAATATTTATATATTTTACATATTAAGGACGGTTCAAGTCGATGCTATTTTTTATGCAAAAATATTCATTTCCTCCTTCTTAGTTATTGTCTTAATTAATTGTTATTTTCTTATATTAGCGACCGTTCAGACCAACTTTACTACTTGTGCAAAAATTTTCATTTCCCACCACCAATTTCATTTTCCTCCTTTAAAATTATTGTTGTAATTAATTATTATTTTTATGTTAAAAACCACTACTTTAATAGCAGTTTTAAAGTGTTATTAAACAAAATCATTTACAAAAGAGGCGCGGTTAATAACGCTTTAAAGGAATATCAAAAACAAAAGAAAATGCTATTACATATCATTTGTGGCGTAGTTTTTGTTACCCTGTTTTCTCTTCCAGTGTTGGTCTATCCATCTAGATAGAAGAGACAACTCCTCTTTGTCTTTATCAAAAATCCTTATAAGCGGAGCATACGCGTAACTAGTCCTTTTCTTCCATTTATTGCAAAATTATTTAGCACAACTAAAACTAAAGTTCATGAATGAATGGAAGCATTCAAACGATAAGCTATACAACAAGCATTCTAGGACCAAAAAAAGGTACATACGTTTAATCATTCCCTCTTCACCACTTAGTGCTCGTGGCCTTCGAGTGCATTTGTTTTGAAAATATTTTGAAAATAGTTTGATTTTCGAGAATAATACATGGTGTTGACCAAACGTTTATTTGCACCGAAGCTACTGTTTGTGTGAAATTTTCATTCCCCCCACCAATTTCGTTTGCCTCCTTTTTAGTTAGTGTTTTAAATATTTATATATTTTATATACTAGCGATGATTCAAGTCGACGCTATTTTTTATGCAAAAATATTCATTTCCCAACGCCAATTTCCTTTTCCTCCTTCTTAGTTATTGTCTTAATTAATAGTTATTTTCTTATATTAGCGACGGTTCAGACCAACGTTACTACTTGTGCGAAAATTTTCATTTCCCACCACCAATTTCATTTTCCTCCTTTAAAGTTATTCTTTTAATTAATTATTATTTTTATGTTAAAAACCACTACTTTAATAGCACTTTTAAAGTGTTATTAATCAAAATCGTTTACAAAAGAGGCGCGGTTAATAGCGCTTTAAAGGAATATCAAAAACAAAAGAAAATGCTATTACATAGCATTTGTGGCGTAGTTTTTGTTGCCCTGTTTTCTCTTCCAGTGTTGGTCTATCCTTCTAGACACAAGAGAAAACTCCTCTTTATCTTTATCAAAATCCTTATAAGCGTAGCATACGCCTAAGTAGTCCTTTTCTTCCATTTTATTGCAAAAGTATTTAGCACAACTAAAACTAAAGTTCATGAATGAATGGAAGCATTCAAACGATAAGCTATACAACAAGCATCCTAGGACTAAAAAAAGGGACATACGTTTATTCATTCCTTCTTCACCACTTAGTGCTCGTGGTCTTCGAGTGCATTTGTTTTGAAAATATTTCGAAAATGGTTTGATTTTTGAGAATAATCATTGGTGTTAACCAAGCATTTATTTGGACCGAACCTATTGTTTGTGCGAAAATTTTATTTCCCCTCATTAATTTCGTTTGCCTCCTTTTTAGTTATTGTTTTAATTAATTATTATTTTCTTATATTAGCGACGGTTTAGGCCGACGCTACATTTTTTGCAGAAATTTTCATTTCCCCCCAACAATTTCATTTGCCTCCTTTAAAGTTATTTTTTAATTATTTATTATTTTTATATTAAAAACCAGTACTTTAATAGCGCTTTTAAAGTGCTATTAAACAAAATCGTTTACAATAGCGGTGCGGTTAATAGAGCTTTAAAGGGATATCAAAAACAAAAGAAAGTGCTCTTAAATAATATTTGAGGGGTAGTGTTTGTTTCCCTATTTTCTCTTCCTGTGTTGGATTACCCTTCTGGACATAAGAGACAACTCCTCTTTGTGTTTATCAAAACCTTCATAAGAGGATCATACGCTTAACTTGTCATTTTCTTCCATTTTATTGCAAAAGTATTTAGAATAAATAAAACTAAAGTTTATGAGTGAAGGGAAGCATTCAAACGATAAGCTATACAACAAGCATCCTAGGACTAAAACAAGGTACATACGTTTAATCATTCCCTCTTCACCACTTAGTGCTCGTGACCTTCGAGTGCATTTGTTTTGAAAATATTTTGAAAATAGTTTGATTTTCGAGAATAATACTTGGTGTTGACCAAACGTTTATTTGCACCGAAGCTATTGTTTGTGTGAAAATTTCATTCCCCCCACCAATTTCGTTTCCCTGCTTTTTAGTTATTGATTTAAATATTTATATATTTTATATATTAGCGACGGTTCAAGTCGATGCTATTTTTTATCAAAAAATATTCATTTCCTCCTTCTTAGTTATTGTCTTAATTAATTGTTATTTTTTTATATTAGCGACTGTTCAGACCAACTTTACTACTTGTGCGAAAATTTTCATTTCCCACCACCAATTTCATTTGCCTCCTTTAAAATTATTGTTGTAATTAATTATTATTTTTATGTTAAAAACCACTACTTTAATAGCAGTTTTAAAGTGTTATTAAACAAAATCGTTTACAAAAGAGGCGCGTTTAATAACGCTTTAAAGGAATATCAAAAACAAAAGAAAATGCTATTACATATCATTTGTGGCGTAGTTTTTTTTACCCTGTTTTCTCTTCCAGTGTTGGTCTATCCTTCTAGATAGAAGAGACAACTCCTCTTTGTCTTTATCAAAATCCTTATAAGCGGAGCATACGTGTAACTAGTCCTTTTCTTCCATTTATTCCAAAATTATTTAGCACAACTAAAACTAAAGTTCATGAATGAATGGAAGCATTCAAACGATAAGCTATACAACAAGCATTCTAGGACCAAAAAAAGGTACATACGTTTAATCATTCCCTCTTCACCACTTAGTGCTTGTTGCCTTCGAGTGCATTTGTTTTGAAAATATTTTGAAAATAGTTTGATTTTCGAGAATAATACATGGTGTTGACCAAGCGTTTATTTGCACCGAAGCTACTGTTTGTGTGAAATTTTCATTCCCCCCACCAATTTCGTTTGCCTCCTTTTTAGTTAGTGTTTTAAATATTTATATATTTTATATACTAGCGACGGTTCAAGTCGATGCTATTTTTTATGCAAAAATATTCATTTCCCAACGCCAATTTCCTTTTCCTCCTTCTTAGTTATTGTCTTAATTAATAGTTATTTTCTTATATTAGCGACGGTTCAGACCAACGTTACTACTTGTGCGAAAATTTTCATTTCCCACCACCAATTTCATTTTCCTCCTTTAAAGTTATTTTTTTAATTAATTATTATTTTTATGTTAAAAACCACTACTTTAATAGCACTTTTAAAGTGTTATTAATCAAAATCTTTTACAAAAGAGGCGCGGTTAATAGCGCTTTAAAGGAATATCAAATACAAAAGAAAATGCTATTACATAGCATTTGTGGCGTAGTTTTTGTTGCCCTGTTTTCTCTTCCAGTGTTTGTATATCCTTCTAGACACAAGAGAAAACTCCTCTTTATCTTTATCAAAATCCTTATAAGCGTAGCATACGCCTAACTAGTCCTTTTCTTCCATTTTATTGCAAAAGTATTTAGCACAACTAAAACTAAAGTTCATGAATGAATGCAAGCATTCAAACGATAAGCTATACAACAAGCATCCAAGGACTAAAAAAAGGGACATACGTTTATTCATTCCTTCTTCACCACTTAGTGCTCGTGGCCTTCGAGTGCATTTGTTTTGAAAATATTTCGAAAATGGTTTGATTTTCGAGAATAATCATTGGTGTTAACGAAGCATTTATTTGGACCGAACCTATTGTTTGTGCGAAAATTTTATTTCCCCTCATTAATTTCGTTTGCCTCCTTTTTAGTTATTGTTTTAATTAATTATTATTTTCTTATATTAGCGACGGTTTAGGCCGACGCTACATTTTTTGCAGAAATTTTCATTTCCCCCCAACAATTTCATTTGCCTCCTTTAAAGTTATTGTTTTAATTATTTATTATTTATTTATTAAAAACCAGTACTTTAATAGCGCTTTTAAAGTGCTATTAAACAAAATCGTTTACAATAGCGGCGCGGTTAATAGAGCTTTAAAGGGATATCAAAAACAAAAGAAAGTGCTCTTAAATAATATTTGAGGTGTAGTGTTTGTTGCCCTATTTTCTCTTCCTGTGTTGGATTACCCTTCTGGACATAAGAGACAACTCCTCTTTGTGTTTATCAAAACCTTCATAAGAGGATCATACGCTTAACTTGTCATTTTCTTCCATTTTATTGCGAAAGTATTTAGAACAAATAAAACTAAAGTTTATGAGTGAAGGGAAGCATTCAAACGATAAGCTATACAACAAGCATCCTAGGACTAAAAAAAGGTACATACGTTTAATCATTCCCTCTTCACCACTTAGTGCTCGTGACCTTCGAGTGCATTTGTTTTGAAAATATTTTGAAAATAGTTTGATTTTCGAGAATAATACTTGGTGTTGACCAAACGTTTATTTGCACCGAAGCTATTGTTTGTGTGAAAATTTCATTCCCCCCACCAATTTCGTTTCCCTCCTTTTTAGTTATTGATTTAAATATTTATATATTTTACATATTAAGGACGGTTCAAGTCGATGCTATTTTTTATGCAAAAATATTCATTTCCTCCTTCTTAGTTATTGTCTTAATTAATTGTTATTTTCTTATATTAGCGACCGTTCAGACCAACTTTACTACTTGTGCAAAAATTTTCATTTCCCACCACCAATTTCATTTTCCTCCTTTAAAATTATTGTTGTAATTAATTATTATTTTTATGTTAAAAACCACTACTTTAATAGCAGTTTTAAAGTGTTATTAAACAAAATCGTTTACAAAAGAGGCGCGGTTAATAACGCTTTAAAGGAATATCAAAAACAAAAGAAAATGCTATTACATATCATTTGTGGCGTAGTTTTTGTTACCCTGTTTTCTCTTCCAGTGTTGGTCTATCCATCTAGATAGAAGAGACAACTCCTCTTTGTCTTTATCAAAAATCCTTATAAGCGGAGCATACGCGTAACTAGTCCTTTTCTTCCATTTATTGCAAAATTATTTAGCACAACTAAAACTAAAGTTCATGAATGAATGGAAGCATTCAAACGATAAGCTATACAACAAGCATTCTAGGACCAAAAAAAGGTACATACGTTTAATCATTCCCTCTTCACCACTTAGTGCTCGTGGCCTTCGAGTGCATTTGTTTTGAAAATATTTTGAAAATAGTTTGATTTTCGAGAATAATACATGGTGTTGACCAAACGTTTATTTGCACCGAAGCTACTGTTTGTGTGAAATTTTCATTCCCCCCACCAATTTCGTTTGCCTCCTTTTTAGTTAGTGTTTTAAATATTTATATATTTTATATACTAGCGATGATTCAAGTGCTATTTTTTATGCAAAAATATTCATTTCCCAACGCCAATTTCCTTTTCCTCCTTCTTAGTTATTGTCTTAATTAATAGTTATTTTCTTATATTAGCGACGATTCAGACCAACGTTACTACTTGTGCGAAAATATTCATTTCCCACCACCAATTTCATTTTCCTCCTTTAAAGTTATTCTTTTAATTAATTATTATTTTTATGTTAAAAACCACTACTTTAATAGAACTTTTAAAGTGTTATTAATCAAAATCGTTTACAAAAGAGGCGCGGTTAATAGCGCTTTAAAGGAATATCAAAAACAAAAGAAAATGCTATTACATAGCATTTGTGGCGTAGTTTTTGTTGCCCTGTTTTCTCTTCCAGTGTTGGTCTATCCTTCTAGACACAAGAGAAAACTCCTCTTTATCTTTATCAAAATCCTTATAAGCGTAGCATACGCCTAAGTAGTCCTTTTCTTCCATTTTATTGCAAAAGTATTTAGCACAACTAAAACTAAAGTTCATGAATGAATGGAAGCATTCAAACGATAAGCTATACAACAAGCATCCTAGGACTAAAAAAAGGGACATACGTTTATTCATTCCTTCTTCACCACTTAGTGCTCGTGGTCTTCGAGTGCATTTGTTTTGAAAATATTTCGAAAATGGTTTGATTTTTGAGAATAATCATTGGTGTTAACCAAGCATTTATTTGGACCGAACCTATTGTTTGTGCGAAAATTTTATTTCCCCTCATTAATTTCGTTTGCCTCCTTTTTAGTTATTGTTTTAATTAATTATTATTTTCTTATATTAGCGACGGTTTAGGCCGACGCTACATTTTTTGCAGAAATTTTCATTTCCCCCCAGCAATTTCATTTGCCTCCTTTAAAGTTATTTTTTAATTATTTATTATTTTTATATTAAAAACCAGTACTTTAATAGCGCTTTTAAAGTGCTATTAAACAAAATCGTTTACAATAGCGGCGCGGTTAATAGAGCTTTAAAGGGATATCAAAAACAAAAGAAAGTGCTCTTAAATAATATTTGAGGGGTAGTGTTTGTTTCCCTATTTTCTCTTCCTGTGTTGGATTACCCTTCTGGACATAAGAGACAACTCCTCTTTGTGTTTATCAAAACCTTCATAAGAGGATCATACGCTTAACTTGTCATTTTCTTCCATTTTATTGCAAAAGTATTTAGAATAAATAAAACTAAAGTTTATGAGTGAAGGGAAGCATTCAAACGATAAGCTATACAACAAGCATCCTAGGACTAAAACAAGGTACATACGTTTAATCATTCCCTCTTCACCACTTAGTGCTCGTGACCTTCGAGTGCATTTGTTTTGAAAATATTTTGAAAATAGTTTGATTTTCGAGAATAATACTTGGTGTTGACCAAACGTTTATTTGCACCGAAGCTATTGTTTGTGTGAAAATTTCATTCCCCCCACCAATTTCGTTTCCCTGCTTTTTAGTTATTGATTTAAATATTTATATATTTTATATATTAGCGACGGTTCAAGTCGATGCTATTTTTTATCAAAAAATATTCATTTCCTCCTTCTTAGTTATTGTCTTAATTAATTGTTATTTTCTTATATTAGCGACTGTTCAGACCAACTTTACTACTTGTGCGAAAATTTTCATTTCCCACCACCAATTTCATTTGCCTCCTTTAAAATTATTGTTGTAATTAATTATTATTTTTATGTTAAAAACCACTACTTTAATAGCAGTTTTAAAGTGTTATTAAACAAAATCGTTTACAAAAGAGGCGCGTTTAATAACGCTTTAAAGGAATATCAAAAACAAAAGAAAATGCTATTACATATCATTTGTGGCGTAGTTTTTGTTACCCTGTTTTCTCTTCCAGTGTTGGTCTATCCTTCTAGATAGAAGAGACAACTCCTCTTTGTCTTTATCAAAATCCTTATAAGCGGAGCATACGTGTAACTAGTCCTTTTCTTCCATTTATTCCAAAATTATTTAGCACAACTAAAACTAAAGTTCATGAATGAATGGAAGCATTCAAACGATAAGCTATACAACAAGCATTCTAGGACCAAAAAAAGGTACATACGTTTAATCATTCCCTCTTCACCACTTAGTGCTTGTTGCCTTCGAGTGCATTTGTTTTGAAAATATTTTGAAAATAGTTTGATTTTCGAGAATAATACATGGTGTTGACCAAGCGTTTATTTGCACCGAAGCTACTGTTTGTGTGAAATTTTAATTCCCCCCACCAATTTCGTTTGCCTCCTTTTTAGTTAGTGTTTTAAATATTTATATATTTTATATACTAGCGACGGTTCAAGTCGATGCTATTTTTTATGCAAAAATATTCATTTCCCAACGCCAATTTCCTTTTCCTCCTTCTTAGTTATTGTCTTAATTAATAGTTATTTTCTTATATTAGCGACGGTTCAGACCAACGTTACTACTTGTGCGAAAATTTTCATTTCCCACCACCAATTTCATTTTCCTCCTTTAAAGTTATTCTTTTAATTAATTATTATTTTTATGTTAAAAACCACTACTTTAATAGCACTTTTAAAGTGTTATTAATCAAAATCTTTTACAAAAGAGGCGCGGTTAATAGCGCTTTAAAGGAATATCAAATACAAAAGAAAATGCTATTACATAGCATTTGTGGCGTAGTTTTTGTTGCCCTGTTTTCTCTTCCAGTGTTTGTATATCCTTCTAGACACAAGAGAAAACTCCTCTTTATCTTTATCAAAATCCTTATAAGCGTAGCATACGCCTAACTAGTCCTTTTCTTCCATTTTATTGCAAAAGTATTTAGCACAACTAAAACTAAAGTTCATGAATGAATGCAAGCATTCAAACGATAAGCTATACAACAAGCATCCAAGGACTAAAAAAAGGGACATACGTTTATTCATTCCTTCTTCACCACTTAGTGCTCGTGGCCTTCGAGTGCATTTGTTTTGAAAATATTTCGAAAATGGTTTGATTTTCGAGAATAATCATTGGTGTTAACCAAGCATTTATTTGGACCGAACCTATTGTTTGTGCGAAAATTTTATTTCCCCTCATTAATTTCGTTTGCCTCCTTTTTAGTTATTGTTTTAATTAATTATTATTTTCTTATATTAGCGACGGTTTAGGCCGACGCTACATTTTTTGCAGAAATTTTCATTTCCCCCCAACAATTTCATTTGCCTCCTTTAAAGTTATTGTTTTAATTATTTATTATTTTTATATTACAAACCAGTACTTTAATAGCGCTTTTAAAGTGCTATTAAACAAAATCGTTTACAATAGCGGCGCGGTTAATAGAGCTTTAAAGGGATATCAAAAACAAAAGAAAGTGCTCTTAAATAATATTTGAGGGGTAGTGTTTGTTGCCCTATTTTCTCTTCCTGTGTTGGATTACCCTTCTGGACATAAGAGACAACTCCTCTTTGTGTTTATCAAAACCTTCATAAGAGGATCATACGCTTAACTTGTCATTTTCTTCCATTTTATTGCAAAAGTATTTAGAACAAATAAAACTAAAGTTTATGAGTGAAGGGAAGCATTCAAACGATAAGCTATACAACAAGCATCCTAGGACTAAAAAAAGGTACATACGTTTAATCATTCCCTCTTCACCACTTAGTACACGTGACCTTCGAGTGCATTTATTTTGAAAATATTTTGAAAATAGTTTGATTTTCGAGAATAATACTTGGTGTTGACCAAACGTTTATTTGCACTGAAGCTATTGTTTGTGTGAAAATTTCATTCCCCCCACCAATTTCGTTTCCCTCCTTTTTAGTTATTGATTTAAATATTTATATATTTTATATATTAGCGACGGTTCAAGTCGATGCTATTTTTTATGCAAAAATATTCATTTCCTCCTTCTTAGTTATTGTCTTAATTAATAGTTATTTTCTTATATTAGCGACGGTTCAGACCAACGTTACTACTTGTGCGAAAATTTTCATTTCCCACCACCAATTTCATTTTCCTCCTTTAAAGTTATTCTTTTAATTAATTATTATTTTTATGTTAAAAACCACTACTTTAATAGCACTTTTAAAGTGTTATTAATCAAAATCGTTTACAAAAGAGGCGCGGTTAATAGCGCTTTAAAGGAATATCAAAAACAAAAGAAAATGCTATTACATAGCATTTGTGGCGTAGTTTTTGTTGCCCTGTTTTCTCTTCCAGTGTTGGTCTATCCTTCTAGACACAAGAGAAAACTCCTCTTTATCTTTATCAAAATCCTTATAAGCGTAGCATACGCCTAACTAGTCCTTTTCTTCCATTTTATTGCAAAAGTATTTAGCACAACTAAAACTAAAGTTTATGAATGAATGGAAGCATTCAAACGACAAGCTATACAACAAGCATCCTAGGAATAAAAAAAGGGATATATGTTTAATCATTCCTTCTTCACCACATAGTGCTCGTGGCCTTCTAGTGCATTTGTTTTGAAAATATTTCGAAAATGGTTTGATATTCGAGAATAATACTTGGTGTTGGCCAAGCGTTTATTTGGATCGAAGCTACTGTTTGTGCGAAAATTTTATTTACCCCAATTAATTTTGTTTGCCTCCTTTTTAGTTATTGTTTTAAATATTTATATATTTTTTATATTAGCGACGGTTCTGGCCGACGCTATGGTTTATTCAAAAATATTCATTTCCCATTACCAATTTCATTTGCCTCCTTTTTAGTTATTATTTTAATTAATTATGATTTTCTTATATTAGCTACGGTTCAGGCCGACACTACTGTTTTGTGCGGAAATTTTCATTTTCCCCACCAATTTCATTTGCCTCCTTTAAAGTTATTGTTTTAATTAATTATTATTTTTATAATAAAAACGAGTACTTTAATAGCGCTTTTAAAGTGCTATTAAACAAAATCGTTTACAATAGCGGAGAGGTTAATAGAGCTTTAAAGGGATATCAAAAACAAAAGAAAGTGCTCTTAAATAATATTTGAGGCGTAGTGTTTGTTGCCCTATTTTCTCTTCCTGTGTTGGATTACCCTTCTGGACATTAGAGACAACTCCTCTTTGTCTTTATCAAAATCTTCGTAAGAGGAGCATACGCCTAACTTGTCCTTTTCTTCCATTTTATTGCAAAAGTATTTAGCACGAATAAAAATAAAGTTCATGAGTGAAGGGAAGCATTCAAACGATAAGCTATACAACAAGCATCCCAGGACTAAAAAAAGGTACATATGTTTAATCATTCGCTCTTCACCACTTAGTGCTCATGGCCTTCGAGTGCATTTGTTTATAAAATATTTTTAAAATAGTTTGATTTTCAATAATAATATTTGTTGTTGACCAAGAATTTATTTGCACTGAAGCTACTGTTTGTGCGAAAATTTCATTCCCCCCACCAATTTCGTTTGCCTCCTTTTTAGTTATTGTTTAAAAATTTATATATTTTATATATATTAGCGATGATTCAAGCGGACGCTATTGTTTATGCAATAATATTCATTTCCCAACGCCAATTTCTTTTTCCTCCTTCTTAGTTATTGTCTTAATTAATTATTATTTTCTTATATTAGCGACGGTTCAGACCAACGTTACTATTTGTGCGAAAATTTTCATTTCCCACCACCAATTTCATTTGCCTCCTTTAAAGTTATTGTTTTAATTAGTTATTATTTTTATATTAAAAACCACTAATTTAATAGCTTTATTAAACAATATCATTTACAATAGCGGCGCGGTTAATAGAGCTTTAAAGGGATATCAAAAGCAAAAGCTAGTGCTCCTAAATACCATTTCTAGCGTAGTGTCTGTTGGCCTGTTTTCTCTTCCAGTGTTGCTTTATCCTTCTAGTCATAAGAGACAACTCCTCATTGTCTTTATCAAAATCTTCATAAGAGGAGCATACGCTTAACTTATCATTTTCTTCCATTTTATTGCAAAAGTATTTAGCACAAATAAAACTACAGTTCATGAGTGAAGGGTAGCATTCAAACGATAAGCTATACAACAAGCATCCTAGGACTAAAAAGAAGGAACATATGTTTATTCATTCCTTCTTCACCACTTAGTGCTCGTGGCCTTCGAGTGCATTTGTTTTGAAAATATTTCGAAAATGGTTTGATTTTCGAGAATAATCATTGGTGTTGACCAAGCATTTATTTGGACCGAACCTACTGTTTGTGCGAAAATTTTATTTCCCCTCATTAATATTGTTTGCCTCCTTTTTAGTTATTGTTTTAATTAATTATTCTTTTCTTATATTAGCGACGGTTCAGGCCGACACAACTGTTTTTGCAGAAATTTTCATTTCCCCCACCAATTTCATTTGCCTCCTTTAAAGTTATTGTTTTAATTATTTATTATTTTTATATTAAAAACCAGTACTTTAATAGTGCTATTAAACAAAAGCGTTTACAATAGCGGCACGATTAATATAGCTTTAAAGGGATATCAAAAACAAAAGCTAGTTCTCCTAAAGTTCATGAGTGAAGGGAAGCATTCAAACGATAAGCTATACAACAAGCATCCTAGGACTAAAAAAACGTACATACGTTTAATCATTCCCTCTTCACCACTTATTGCTCGTGGCCTTCGAGTGCATTTGTTTTGAAAATATTTTGAAAATAGTTTGATTTTCGAGAATAATACATGGTGTTGACCAGGTGTTTATTTGCACTGAAGCTATTGTTTGTGTCAAAATTTCATTCCCCCCACCAATTTCGTTTCTCTCCTTTTTAGTTATTTTTTTAAATATTTATATATTTTAAATATTAGCGACAGTTCAAGTCGACGCTATTTTTTATGCAAAAATATTCATTTCCCAGCGCCAATTTATTTTTCCTCCTTCTTAGTTATTGTCTTAATTAATTGTTATTATATTATATTAGCGACGGTTCAGACCAATGTTACTACTTGTGCAAAAATTTTCATTTCCCACCACCAATTTCATTTGCCTCCTATAAAGTTATTGTTTTAAATAATTATTATTTTTATCTTAAAAACCACTACTTTAATAGAAATTTTAAAATGTTATTAAACAAAATCGTTTACAAAAGAGGCGCGGTTAATAGCGCTTTAAAGGAATATCAAAAACAAAAGAAAATGCTATTACATAGCATTTGTGGCGTAGTTTTTGTTGCCCTGTTTTCTCTTCCAGTGTTGGTCTATCCTTCTAGACACAAGAGACAACTCCTCTTTGTCTTTATCAAAATCCTTATAAGCGGAGCATACGCCTAACTAGTCCTTTTCTTCCATTTTATTGCAAAAGTATTTAGCACAACTAAAACTAAAGTTCATGAATGAATGGAAGCATTCAAACGATAAGCTATACAACAAGCATCCTAGGACTAAAAAAAGGGACATACGTTTAATCATTCCTTCTTCACCACTTAGTGTTCTTGGCCTTCTAGTGCATTTGTTTTGAAAATATTTCGAAAATGGTTTGATTTTCGAGAATAATACTTGGTGTTGACCAAGCGTTTATTTGGACCGAATCTACTATTTGTGCAAAAATTTTGTTTCCCCCCATTAATTTTGTTTCCCCCCATCTATATATTTTTTAAATTAGCGACGGTTCTGACCGACACTATTGTTTATTCAAAAATATTCATTTCCCATCACCAATTTCATTTGCCTCCTTTTTAGTTATTATTTTAGTTAATTATTATTTTCTTATATTAGCGACGGTTCAGGCTGACACTATTGTTTGTGCGGATATTTTCATATTCCCCACCAATATCATTTGCCTCCTTTAAAGTTATTGTTTTAATTAATTATTATTTTTATAATAAAAACTAGTAATTTAATAGCGCTTTTAAAGTGCTATTAAACAAAATCATTTACAATAGAGGCACGATTAATATAGCTTTAAAGGGATATCAAAAACAAAATCTAGTGCTCCTAAATAGCATTTCTGGCGTAGTGTCTGTTGGCCTGTTTTCTCTTCCAGTGTTGGTTTATCCTTCTGGACATAAGAGACAACTCCCAATTGTCTTTATCAAAATCTTCATAAGAGGAGCATACGCTTAACTTATCATTTTCTTCCATTTTATTGCAAAAGTATTTAGCACAAATAAAACTAAAGTTCATGACTGAAGGGAAGCATTCAAACGATAAGCTATACAACAAGCATCTTAGGACTAAAAAGAAGGGACATATTTTTATTCCTTCCTTCTTCACCACTTAGTGCCCGTGGCCTTCGAGTGTATTTGTTTTGAAAATATTTCGAAAATGGTTTGATTTTCGAGAATAATCATTGGTGTTGACCAAGCATTTATTTGGACCGAACCGACTGTTTGTGCGAAAATTTTATTTCCCTCCATTAATTTCTTTTGCCTCCTTTTTAGTTATTGTTTTAAATATTTATATTTTTTATATTAGCGACGGTTCTGGACGACGATATTGTTTATTCAAAAATATTCATTTCCCATCACCAATTTCATTTGCCTCCATTTTAGTTATTATTTTAATTAATTATTATTTTCTTATATTAGCGACGGTTCAGGCCGACACTACTGTTTGTGCAGAAATTTTCATTTCCCCCACCAATATCATTTGCCTCCTTTAAAGTTATTGTTTTAATTAATTATTATTTTTATAATAAAAACTAGTACTTTAATAGCACTTTTAAAGTGCTATTAAACAAAATCGTTTACAATATCGGCGCGATTAATAGAGCTTTAAAGGGATATCAAAAACAAAAGAAAGTGCTCTTAAATAATATTAGAGGCGTAGTGTCTGTTGCGCTGTTTTCTCTTCATGTGTTGGATTACCCTTCTAGACATTAGAGACAACTCCTCTTTGTCTTTATCAAAATCTTCATAAGAGGAGCATACGCCTAACTTGTCATTTTCATCCATTTTATTGCAAAAGTATTTAGCACGAATAAAACTAAAGTTCATGAGTGAAGGGAAGCATTCAAAAGATAAGCTATACAACAAGCATCCTAGGACTAAAAAAAGGTACATACGTATAATCATTCCCTCTTCACCACTTAGTGCTCATGGCCTTCAGGTGCATTTGTTTCGAAAATATTTTAAAAATTGTTTTAATTAGTTATTATTTTAATATTAAAAACAACTACTTTAATAGCACTTTTAAAGCTTTATTAAACAATATCGTTTACAAAAGAGGCGCGGTTAATAGCGCTTTAAAGGAATATCAAAAACAAAAGAAAATGCTATTACATAGCCTTTGTGGCGTAGTTTTTGTTGCTCTCTTTTCTCTTCCAGTGTTGGTCTATCCTTCTGGACAGAAGAGACAACTCCTCTTTGTCTTTATCAAAATCTTTATAAGCGGAGCATACGCGTAACTAGTCCTTTTCTACCATTTTAATGCAAAAGTATTTAGCACAACTAAAAATAAAGTTCATGAGTGAAGGGAACCATTCAAACGATAAGCTATACAACAAGCATCCTTGGACTAAAAAAAGGTACATACGTTTAATCATTCCCTCTTCACCACTTAGTGCTCGTGGCCTTCGAGTGCATTTGTTTTTAAAATATTTTGAAAATAGTTTGATTTTCGAGAATAATACTTGGTGTTGACCAAGTGTTTATTTCCACCGAAGTTATTGTTTGTGTGAAAATTTCATTCCCCCCACCAATTTTGTTTCCCTCGTTTTTAGTTATTGTTTTAAATATTTATATACTTTTTATATTAGCGACGGTTCAAGTCGACGCTATTTTTTATGCAAAAATATTCATTTCCCAGCGCCAATTTATTTTTACTCATTCTTAGTTATTGTCTTAATTAATTGTTATTTTCTTATATTAGCGACGGTTCATACCAACGTTACTACTTGTGCGGAAATTTTCATTTCCCACCACCAATTTCATTTGCCTCATTTAAAGTTATTGTTTTAAATAATTATTATTTTTATGTTAAAAACCACTACTTTAATAGCACTTTTAAAGTGTTATTAAACAAAATCGTTTACAAAAGAGGCGCGGTTAATTGCGCTTTAAAGGAATATCAAAAACAAAAGAAAATGCTATTACATAGCATTTGTGGCTTAGTTCTTGTTGCCCTGTTTTCTCTTCTAGTGTTGGTCTATCCTTCTGGACACAAGAGACAACTCCTCTTTGTCTTTATCAAAATCCTTATAAGCGAAGCATACGCCTAAGTAGTCCTTTTCTTCCATTTTATTGCAAAAGTATTTAGCACAAATAAAACTAAAATTCATGAGTGAAGGGAAGCATTCAAACGATAAGATATACAATAAGCATCATAGGACTAAAAAAAGGTACATACGTTTAATCATTCCCTCTTCACCACTTAGTGCTCGTGGCCTTCGAGTGCATTTGTTTTGAAAATATTTTGAAAATAGTTTGATTTTCGAGAATAATACATGGTGTTGACCAAGCGTTTATTTGCACCGAATCTATTGTTTGTGTGAAAATTTTATTTCCCTCCTTTAATTTTGTTTGCCTCCTTTTTAGTTATTGTTTTAAATATTTATATATTTTATATATTAGCGACGGTTCTGGCCGACGCTATTGTTTATTCAAAAATATTCGTTTTCCATCACCAATTTCATTTGCCTCCTTTTTAGTTATTATTTTAATTAATTATTATTTTCTTATATTAACGACAGTTCAGACCAACGTTAATACTTGTGCAAAAATTTTCATTTCCCACCACCAATTTCATTTGCCTCCTTTAAAGTTATTCTTTTAATTAATTATTATTTTTATGTTAAAAACCACTACTTTAATAGCACTTTTAAAGTGTTATTAAACAAAATCGTTTACAAAAGAGGTGTGGTTAATAGCGCTTTAAAGGAATATCAAAAACAAAAGAAAATGCTATTACATAGCATTTGTGGCTTAGTTTTTGTTGCCCTGTTTTCTCTTCTAGTGTTGGTCTATCCTTCTGGACAAAAGAGACAACTCCTCTCTGTCTTTATCAAAATCCTTATAAGCGGAGCATACGCCTAACTAGTCATTTTCTTCCATTTTATTGCAAAAGTATTTAGCACAACTAAAACTAAAGTTCATGAATGAATGGAAGCATTCAAACGATAAGCTATACAACAAGCATCTTAGGACTAAAAAGAAGGGACATATTTTTATTCCTTCCTTCTTCACCACTTAGTGCCCGTGGCCTTCGAGTGTATTTGTTTTGAAAATATTTCGAAAATGGTTTGATTTTCGAGAATAATCATTGGTGTTGACCAAGCATTTATTTGGACCGAACCGACTGTTTGTGCGAAAATTTTATTTCCCTCCATTAATTTCTTTTGCCTCCTTTTTAGTTATTGTTTTAAATATTTATATTTTTTATATTAGCGACGGTTCTGGACGACGATATTGTTTATTCAAAAATATTCATTTCCCATCACCAATTTCATTTGCCTCCATTTTAGTTATTATTTTAATTAATTATTATTTTCTTATATTAGCGACGGTTCAGGCCGACACTACTGTTTGTGCAGAAATTTTCATTTCCCCCACCAATATCATTTGTCTCCTTTAAAGTTATTGTTTTAATTAATTATTATTTTTATAATAAAAACTAGTACTTTAATAGCACTTTTAAAGTGCTATTAAACAAAATCGTTTACAATAGCGGCGCGATTAATAGAGCTTTAAAGGGATATCAAAAACAAAAGAAAGTGCTCTTAAATAATATTAGAGGCGTAGTGTCTGTTGCGCTGTTTTCTCTTCATGTGTTGGATTACCCTTCTAGACATTAGAGACAACTCCTCTTTGTCTTTATCAAAATCTTCATAAGAGGAGCATACGCCTAACTTGTCATTTTCATCCATTTTATTGCAAAAGTATTTAGCACGAATAAAACTAAAGTTCATGAGTGAAGGGAAGCATTCAAACGATAAGCTATACAACAAGCATCCTAGGACTAAAAAAAGGTACATACGTATAATCATTCCCTCTTCACCACTTAGTGCTCATGGCCTTCAGGTGCATTTGTTTCGAAAATATTTTAAAAATTGTTTTAATTAGTTATTATTTTAATATTAAAAACAACTACTTTAATAGCACTTTTAAAGCTTTATTAAACAATATCGTTTACAAAAGAGGCGCGGTTAATAGCGCTTTAAAGGAATATCAAAAACAAAAGAAAATGCTATTACATAGCCTTTGTGGCGTAGTTTTTGTTGCTCTCTTTTCTCTTCCAGTGTTGGTCTATCCTTCTGGACAGAAGAGACAACTCCTCTTTGTCTTTATCAAAATCTTTATAAGCGGAGCATACGCGTAACTAGTCCTTTTCTACCATTTTAATGCAAAAGTATTTAGCACAACTAAAAATAAAGTTCATGAGTGAAGGGAACCATTCAAACGATAAGCTATACAACAAGCATCCTTGGACTAAAAAAAGGTACATACGTTTAATCATTCCCTCTTCACCACTTAGTGCTCGTGGCCTTCGAGTGCATTTGTTTTTAAAATATTTTGAAAATAGTTTGATTTTCGAGAATAATACTTGGTGTTGACCAAGTGTTTATTTCCACCGAAGTTATTGTTTGTGTGAAAATTTCATTCCCCCCACCAATTTTGTTTCCCTCGTTTTTAGTTATTGTTTTAAATATTTATATACTTTTTATATTAGCGACGGTTCAAGTCGACGCTATTTTTTATGCAAAAATATTCATTTCCCAGCGCCAATTTATTTTTACTCATTCTTAGTTATTGTCTTAATTAATTGTTATTTTCTTATATTAGCGACGGTTCATACCAACGTTACTACTTGTGCGGAAATTTTCATTTCCCACCACCAATTTCATTTGCCTCATTTAAAGTTATTGTTTTAAATAATTATTATTTTTATGTTAAAAACCACTACTTTAATAGCACTTTTAAAGTGTTATTAAACAAAATCGTTTACAAAAGAGGCGCGGTTAATTGCGCTTTAAAGGAATATCAAAAACAAAAGAAAATGCTATTACATAGCATTTGTGGCTTAGTTCTTGTTGCCCTGTTTTCTCTTCTAGTGTTGGTCTATCCTTCTGGACACAAGAGACAACTCCTCTTTGTCTTTATCAAAATCCTTATAAGCGAAGCATACGCCTAAGTAGTCCTTTTCTTCCATTTTATTGCAAAAGTATTTAGCACAAATAAAACTAAAATTCATGAGTGAAGGGAAGCATTCAAACGATAAGATATACAATAAGCATCATAGGACTAAAAAAAGGTACATACGTTTAATCATTCCCTCTTCACCACTTAGTGCTCGTGGCCTTCGAGTGCATTTGTTTTGAAAATATTTTGAAAATAGTTTGATTTTCGAGAATAATACATGGTGTTGACCAAGCGTTTATTTGCACCGAATCTATTGTTTGTGTGAAAATTTTATTTCCCTCCTTTAATTTTGTTTGCCTCCTTTTTAGTTATTGTTTTAAATATTTATATATTTTATATATTAGCGACGGTTCTGGCCGACGCTATTGTTTATTCAAAAATATTCGTTTTCCATCACCAATTTCATTTGCCTCCTTTTTAGTTATTATTTTAATTAATTATTATTTTCTTATATTAACGACAGTTCAGACCAACGTTAATACTTGTGCAAAAATTTTCATTTCCCACCACCAATTTCATTTGCCTCCTTTAAAGTTATTCTTTTAATTAATTATTATTTTTATGTTAAAAACCACTACTTTAATAGCACTTTTAAAGTGTTATTAAACAAAATCGTTTACAAAAGAGGTGCGGTTAATAGCGCTTTAAAGGAATATCAAAAACAAAAGAAAATGCTATTACATAGCATTTGTGGCTTAGTTTTTGTTGCCCTGTTTTCTCTTCTAGTGTTGGTCTATCCTTCTGGACAAAAGAGACAACTCCTCTCTGTCTTTATCAAAATCCTTATAAGCGGAGCATACGCCTAACTAGTCATTTTCTTCCATTTTATTGCAAAAGTATTTAGCACAACTAAAACTAAAGTTCATGAATGAATGGAAGCATTCAAACGATAAGCTATACAACAAGCATCCTTGGACTAAAAAAAGGGACATACGTTTAATCATTCCTTCTTCACCACTTAGTGCTCGTGGCCTTCTAGTGCATCTGTTTTGAAAATATTTCGAAAATGGTTTGGTTTTCGAGAATAATACTTGGTGTTGACCAAGCATTTATTTGGACCGAACCTACTGTTTGTGCGAAAATTTTGTTTCCCCCCATTAATTTTGTTTGCCTCCTTTTTAGTTATTGTTTTAAATATTTATAAATTTTTTATATTAGCGACGGTTCTGGCTGACGCTATTGTTTATTCAAAAATATTCATTTCCCATCACCAATTTCATTTGCCTCCTTTTTAGTTATTATTTTAATTAATTATTATTTTCTTATATTAGCGACGGTTCAGGCCAACACTACTGTTTGTGTGGAAATTTTCATTTCCCCCACCAATATCATTTTCCTCCATTAAAGTTATTGTTTTTATTAATTATTATTTTTATAATAAAAACTAGTACTTTAATAGCACTTTTAAAGTGCTATTAAACAAAATCGTTTACAATAGCGGCGCGATTAATAGAGCTTTAAAGGGATATCAAAAACAAAAGAAACTGCTCTTAAATAATATTAGAGGCGTAGTGTCTGTTGCCATGTTTTCTTTTCATGTGTTGGATTACCCTTCTAGACATTAGAGACAACTCCTCTTTGTCTTTATCAAAATCTTCATAAGAGGAGCATACGCCTAACTTGTCCTTTTCTTCCATTTTATTGCAAAAGTATTTAGCACGAATAAAACTAAAGTTCATGAGTGAAGGGAAGCAATCAAACGATAACCTATACAACAAGCATCCTAGGACTAAAAAAAGGTACATACGTTTAATCATTCCCTCTTCAACACTTAGTGCTCATGGCCTTCGAGTGCATTTGTTTTGAAAATATTTTAAAAATAGTTTGATTTTCAAGAATAATATTTGGTGTTGACCAAGAATTTATTTGCACCGAAGATACTATTTGTGCGAAAATTTCATTCCCCCCACCAATTTCGTTTGCCTCCTTTTTAGTTATTGTTTTAAATATTATATATATTATATATTAGCGACGAATCAAGCTGATGCTATTGTTTATGCAAAAATATTCATTTCCCAGCGCCAATTTCTTTTTCTTCCTTCTTAGTTATTGTCTTAATTAATTATTATTTTCTTATATTAGCGACGGTTCAAACCAACGTTACTATTTGTGCGAAAATTTTCATTTCCCACCACCAATTTCATTTTCCTCCATTAAAGTTATTGTTTTAATTAGTTATTATTTTAATATTAAAAACAACTACTTTAATAGCACTTTTAAAGCTTTATTAAACAATATCGTTTACAAAAGAGGCGCGGTTAATAGCGCTTTAAAGGAATATCAAAAACAAAAGAAAATGTTATTACATAGCATTTGTGGCATAGTTTTTGTTGCTCTTTTCTCTTCCAGTGTTGGTCTATCCTTCTGGACAGAAGAGACAACTCCTCTTTGTCTTTATCAAAATACTTATAAGCGGAGCATACGCGTAACTAGTCCTTTTCTTCCATTTTATTGCAAAAGTATTTAGCAGAACTAAAACTAAAGTTCATGAATGAATGGAAGCATTCAAACGATAAGCTATACAACAAGCATCCTAGGACTAAAAAAAGGGACATACGTTTATTAATTCCTTCTTCACCACTTAGTGCTCGTGGCCTTCGAGTGCATCTGTTTTGAAAATATTTCAAAAATGGTTTGATTTTCGAGAATAATCATTGGTGTTGACCAAGCATTTATTTTGACCGAACCTATTGTTTGTGAGAAAATTTTATTTCCCCTCATTAATTTCGTTTGCCTCCTTTATAGTCATTGTTTTAATTAATTATTATTTTCTTATATTAGCGACGGTTTAGGCCGACGCAACTCTTTTTGCAGAAATTTTCATTTCCCCCCACCAATTTCATTTGCCTCCTTTAAAGTTATTGTTTTAATTATTTATTATTTTTATATTAAAAACCAGTACTTCAATAGCGCTTTTAAAGTGCTATTAAACAAAATCATTTACAATATCGGCACGATTAATATAGCATTAAAGGGATATCAAAAACAAAAGCTAGTGCTCTTAAATAGCATTTTTGGTGTAGTGTCTGTTGCAATGTTTTCTCTTCCATTGTTGGTTTATCCTTCTGGACATAAGAGACAACTCATCTTTGTCTTTATTAAAAGCTTCATAAGAGGAGCATACGCTTAACTTGTCCTTTTCTTCGATTTTATTGCAAAAGTATTTAGCACGAATAAAACTAAAGTTCATGAGTGAAGGGAAGCATTCAAACGATAAGCTATACAACAAGCATCCTAGAACTAAAAAAAGGTACATATGTTTAATCATTACCTCTTCACCACTTAGTGCTCGTGGCCTTCGAGTGCATTTGTTTTGAAAATAATTTGAGAATAGTTTGATTTTCGAGAATAATAATTGGTGTTGACCAAGCGTTTATTTGCACCGAAGCTACTGTTTGTGTCAAAATTTCATTCCCCTCACCAATTTTGTTTGCCTCCTTTTTAGTTATTGTTTTAAATATTTATATATTTTATATATTAGCGACGGTTCAAGTCGACGCTATTTTTTATGAAAAAATATTCATTTCCCAGCGCCTATTTCTTTTTCCTCCTTCTTAGTTATTGTCTTAATTAATTGTTAATTTCATATATTAGCGACGGTTCAGGCCGACGCTACTGTTTTTGCGGAAATTTTCATTTCCCCCGACCAATTTCATTTGCCTCCTTTAAAGTTATTATTTTAATTATTTATTATTTTAATATTAAAAACCACTACTTTAATAGCACTTTTAAAGTGTTATTAAACAAAATCGTTTACAAAAGAGGCGCGGTTAATAGCGCTTTAAAGGAATATCAAAAACAAAAGAAAATGCTATTATATAGCATTTGTGGCGTAGTTTTTGTTGCCCTGTTTTCTCTTCCAGTGTTGGTCTATCCTTCTGGACAGAAGAGACAACTCATCTTTGTCTTTATCAAAATCCTTATAAGCGGGGCATACGCCTAACTAGTCCTTTTCTTCCATTTTATTGCAAAAGTATTTAGCACAACTAAAACTAAAGTTCATGAATGAATGGAAGCATTCAAACGATAAGCTATACAACAAGCATCCTAGCACTATAAAAAGTGACATACGTTTATTCATTCCTTCTTCATAACTTAGTTCTCGTGGCCTTCAAGTGCATTTGTTTTGAAAATATTTCGAAAATGGTTTGATTTTCGAAAATAATCATTGGTGTTGACCAAGCGTTTATTTTGACCGAACCTACTGTTTGTGCGAAAATTTTATTTCCCCCCATTAATTTCGTTTGCCTCCTTTTTAGTTATTTTTTAAAATATTTATACAATTTTTATATTAGCGACGGTTCTAGCCGACACTATTGTTTATTCAAAAATATTCATTTCCCATCACCAATTTCGTTTGCATCTATTTTAGTTATTGTTTAATTAATTATTATTTTCTTATATTAGCGACAGTTCAAGCCGACGCTACTATTTTTGCGGAAATTTTCATTTCCCCCGACCAAATTCATTTGCCTCCTTTAAAATTATTGTTTTAATTATTTATTATTTTTATATTAAAAACCAGTACTTTAATAGCATTTTTAAAGTGTTATTAAAAAAATCGTTTACAATAGTGGCACGATTAATAGAGCTTTAAAGGGATATAAAAAACAAAAGCTAGTGCTCTTAAATAGCATTACTGGCGTAGTGTTTGTTGCCCTGTTTTCTCTTCCCCTGTTCGTTTATCCTTCTGGACATAAGAGACAACTCCTCTTTGTCTTTATCAAAATCTTCATAAGAGGAGCATACGCTTAACTTGTCCTTTTCTTCCATTTTATTGCAAAATTATGTAGCACGAATAAAACTAAAGTTCATGAGTGAAGGGAAGCATTCAAACGTCAAGCTATACAACAAGCATCCTAGAACTAAAAAAAAGGTACATATGTTTAATCATCCCTTCTTCACCACTTAATACTTGTGGCCTTCGAGTGCATTTGGTTTGAAAATATTTTGAAAATGGTTTGATTTTCGAGAATAATACTTGGTGTTGACCAAGCGTTTATTTAGACCGAACCTACTGTTTGTGCGAAAATTTTATTTCCCCCCATTAATTTCGCTTGCCTCCTTTTTAGTTATTGTTTTTAATATTTATATATTTTTTATATTAGCGACGGTTCTGGCCGACGCAATTGTTTATTCAAAAATATTCATTTCCCATCACCAATTTCGTTTGCCTCCTTTTTAGTTATTGTTTTAATTTATTATTATTTTCTTATATTAGTGACGGTTCAGGCCGACGCTACTGTTTTTGCGGAAATTTTCATTTCCCCCCACCAATTTCATTTGCCTCCTCTAAAGTTATTGTTTTAATTAATTATTATTTTTAAATTAAAAACCAGTACTTAAATAGCGCTTTTAAAGTTCTATTAAACAAAATCGTTTACAATAGCGGCGCGGTTCATGGTGCTTTAAATCAAAAACAAAATAAAGTGATCTTAAATAGTGTAACGCTCGTAATTTAATTAATTATTTAATTAAATTATTTTTGTGGAATATTTAAGAAGTTGTGTTGTGATTAATTGGATTTATTTTATTAAGTGGAGAAATAATATATTAGAGGTATTATATTATTATGTGGAGAAATATTATTAGAAGTGTAATATTATTTAATGTGAGCTTATTTTGGGAGAATAGAAGTAATAAGGGGGTGTGTTGGTTTTAAGCCCAATAACGAATAATATAATAATAGGGTTATTTTATTATTTGTTAGAAGGAATAGAAAGAAAGAAGCAGTAGAAAGAAATAAGGGTTTGGAAGAGAACGTGAAGCTGTTGGAAATAGTGGAAAACGGCAATTACGAGAATTCAACCGGAATTGTAGATCGACCTTCAATCCAAGCTAAGGATGGGGTTCTGACTTGATAATTGGGTTAATGATGATTGATATGTGGGGTTAGAGGGGACTGTTGTTTTGTTCTTGAATTGGATGTATAAGAGATGTATGATGAAGATTTGATGAATTTTAGATGAATAATGATGTCATTATGTTGTTTGATCGATGTAGTAATATAGGATAATGTTAGGTGATGATTTATCATTATTATAATAGGGTTTGTAAGGTTAAGAATATGATTCCCGTAGTAAAAATGCAGAGGAAATCGTGAAATTATGTAGGGAGGGTCAGGACATTACGAGTATTCGGTGATTCCTTTCGGTGTTACTAATGCGTCGGGAGTATTCATGGAATATATGAATCATACCTTTCATACTTATTTGGATCGGTTTTTAGTGGTGTTCATTGATGATATTTTGATTTACTCTAAGTCAGAAGAAGAGCATGCTGAACACTTAAGAGTAGTATTGCAAATTTTGAAAGAGAAGAAGTTGTATGCGAAGATGTCCAAGTGTGAATTTTTGTTAAAAGAGGTTAGTTTTCTTGGTCATGTGATTTCAGGTAGTGGCATTATTATAGATCCATCGAAGGTTGATGCTGTGTTGCAATGGGAAACTCCAAAGTCAGCTACTGAGATTAGAAGCTTCTTGGGATTAGCTGGTTATTATATAAGGTTTATTGAAGGGTTTTCTAAGTTGTCACTTCTGTTGACTAAGTTGACTTGTAAAGGTAGAGTGTTTGTATGGGATGTTCATTGCGAAGAAAGTTTTACGGAATTGAAGAAGAGGTTGACGTCGACTCTGATTTTGATGTTACCTAATCCAGGAGATCCTTTTGTAGTGTATTGTGATGCTTCTAAGATGGGTTTATGAGGTGTGCTTATACATAATGGTAAGGTAGTTGCTTATGCGTCAAGGCAGTTAAGGACTCATGAGAAGAACTACCCTACGCATGATTTAGAGCTTGCTGCAGTTGTTTTTGTGTTGAAGATTTAGAGGCATTATCTTTATGGTTCTAGATTTGAAGTGTTTAGTGACCATAAGAGATTAAAGTATTTGTTCAATCAGAAGGAGTTGAATATGAGGCAACGAAGATGTTTGGAATTGTTAAAGGATTATGATTTCGGTTTGAATTATCATCTAGGAAAAGAGAATGTGGTGGCTGATGCATTGAGTCGAAAGACTTTACATATGTCAGAAATGATGATTAAAGAGTTGGAATTGATTGAGCAGTTCAGACATATGAGCTTAGTTTGCGAGGTTACTCCGCAGTGTGATGTTGGGTATATTGAAGATTAATAATGAATTTTTAGACAGTATCTGAGAAGCTCAGAAGTTGGATGTGAAACTGGTAGATTTGGTGGTTGGGACTGATCAATCTGAGAATAATGATTTTAAGCTAGATGCACAAGGTGTGTTGAGATTTCGTAACCGGATTTGTATTCCTGATGATGTTGAGATGAATAAATTGTTACTTGAAGAGGGTCATAGAAGTAAGTTGAGTATTCATCCAGGAGCTACAACGATGTATCAAGATTTGAAAGGTTTGTTTTGGTGGCCTGGGATGAAGAGTGATGTGGCTCGGTTTGTGTATGCATGTTTGACTTGTCAGAAGTCGAAAGTTTAACATCAGAAGCCTGCAGGATTGTTGCAACTGTTGGAAGATCCAGAATGGAAATGGGATAGCATTTTAATGGACTTTGTGACATGGTTGCCTAATACTTTAAGAGGAAATGATTCGATTTGGGTGATTGTTGATAGGCTTACGAAGTCAGCTCATTTTATTCCTATTAACATCAGTTTTCCAGTGCCGAAGTTGGCGGAGATTTATATTAGTGTGATTGTGAAGCTACATGGTGTTCCTTTGTGCATTGTGTCAAATAGAGATCCAATATTTACTTCTAATTTTTGGAAGAGTTTGTAAGAAGCGTTGGGTTCTAAGTTGAGGTTGAGTTCAGCATATCAACCTCAAACAAATGGTCAGACTGAACGGATTATTCAATCGTTGGAAGATTTGCCGAGGGCATATGTTCTTGAGTAGGGAGGTTCGTGGGATACTTATCATCCGTTGATAGAGTTCACGTATAATAAAATTTACCATTCTAGTATTGGGATGGCACCTTTTGAGGCGGTGTATGGTCGAAGATGTAGAACTCCGTTATGTTGGCATGAATTTGGTTAAAGTGTAGTACTTGGACCTGAACTTGTTCGTGAGACTACCGAGAAGGTGAATTTGATTCGAGAGAAGATGAAAGCTTCTCAAAGTAGACATAAGAGTTATCATGACAAGAGAAGGAAAGATTTTGAATTTTAAGTTGGTGATCATGTGTTTTTGAGAGTTACACCTGTGACTGGTGTTGGGCGAGCATTGAAGTTTAAGAAGCTCACTTCTCATTTTATTGGACCGTATCAGATTTCAGAGAGAGTGGGGAGTGTTGCTTATAGAGTTGATTTACCGCCTAATCTTTCGAATTTGCATGATGTGTTTCACGTGTCCCAACTTCGGAAGTATATTTCAGATCCATCTCATGTGATTCATATGGACGATGTGCAAGTACAGGATAATCTTACGGTGGAGACGATGCCTGTACGGATCGCAGATCGTGAAATGAAGACTCTGAGGGGAAAAGAGATTGCCTTGGTTAAAGTGGTTTCGCTAGGAGCTGCTGAAGAAAGCATGACTTGAGAGTTGGAGAGCAAGATGAGAAACTCCTATCCTGAATTGTTTGATTGAGGTAAATTTTCGAGGACAAAAATATTCTAAGTGGGGGTGAGTTGTAACGCCCGTAATTTAATTAATTATTTAATTATATTATATTTTTGGAATATTTGAGAAGTTTTGTTGTGATTAATTGGATTTATTTTATTAAGTGGAGAAATAATATATTAGAGGTATTATACTATTATGTGGAGAAATAATATTAGAAGTGTAATATTATTTAATGTGGGCTTATTTTGGGAGAATAGAAGTAATAAGGGGGTGTATAGGTTTTAAGCCCAATAAGGAATAATAGAATAATAGGGTTATTTTATTATTTGTTAGAAGGAATAGAAAGAAAGAAGCAGTAGAAAGACATAAGGATTCGGAAGAGAACGTGAAGCTGCTGGAAATAGTGGAAAACGGCAAGAACGAGAATTCAACCGGAATTGTAGAGAGACCTTCAATCCATGGTAAGGGTGGGGTTCTGACTTTATAATTGGGTTAATGATGATTGATATGTGGGGTTAGAGGGGACTGCTGTTTTGTTCTTGAATTGGATGTATACGATGATGTATGATGAAGATTTGATGAATTTTAGATAAATAATGATGTCATTATGTTGTTTGATCGATGTAGTAATAATATAGGATAATGTTAGGTGATGATTTATCATGATTATAATAAGGTTTGTAATGTTAAGAATATGATTCCCGTAGTAAAAATGCATAGGAAATCGTGAAATTATGCAGGGAGGGTCATGATATGTCGACCTCAAACTTGATGTGTCGATACATGAGGGTTGTAAGACTCAGGATGAGTCGATACGAAAGGGGCTTGCATCGACACATGAAGGTTGCAATACTAAGGATGAGTCGATCAGAGAGATGAATGTGTCGATACATGCTGTTTATGAGACCAGGATGAGTCGATCCATAAGGAGGATGTGTTGACTCATGTTGTGCAGATGAAGCAGTACGCGTCGATCCAAAGGGTTTTGCATCGACCCATAATGTCTGATTTTTGATAGATTCAGTTTTAAAGTGTTGTAACTTGAATTTTAGGATGTTGTTTGAGATGTCGTTCGAAGCGTTGAATAGCTAACATGATGACCTTTATTCTAGATGATTAAAATGAAGAATAAGAAGTGTAATACTAGTAGCCAATTTAGTATTTAGAATTATTTCCCGTGGTGGTCGTTGTGCTGACTTTTGAACAGAATGATGAATGTGAGATGTTTAGAGACTGTTGTTCGAATTATGACAGTAGGATTAGTGACAGTAGTGATGTAAAATTGCAGAATAACAGTATGGATTACTGTAGTATTAATGTACAGTTGAGTTGTTAGTGAGATGTTATTAATGAAGTTGTGTTTGATAATTTATGATGAATAAATGACGTTGATAAATAAACGATGTTTAATGAATTATTTTGATGATATGAGATGTTGATGACGAGATATTGAGATGCGTTTGAGATGTTATTTTGAGATGTTAATTTGAGATGTTTTGAGATGATTTTAGATGTTGTTGACTTGGGTGTTGTTATTACATTCATGGTTGAGTCGCATACATTACATTTTTGAGATGGAGCTTATGCTCGTTGAGATGGCCTGGATTGGAAAATTTTGAGATGAAGGCTATGCCTTATTGATGCCTATATTAATTGGCAAATTTTTGAGATGGGAGTTCTGCTCCAATGGTAACACATGCATTTGCATAGTATTGAGTCGCATTAGATGATTGTATAAAGAAGTTTATTTTGATGTTGATGTATGTGTACATGTGTTGTAATTGTTGTTGATTATGAGATGATAAGTGGTAATGTTATTGATCTAATTTAATATACTAATTATTATGCTCTTTATTATATTGTTAGATATCTCACCCCTTTTGTTTGAATGTTGCCCTTATCTTGGTAACGTGCAGGTAATCGAGAGTGAAGGCTGTATTCCTTCATTAGTTTGAGTCGATGTCATTGCTCTGATATGTAACACTCGGGGGGATGAGCGCTTGTTTTTTTCGATTGTTTGTTTTTCAGTTATTGAACTTTAGATTGATTATTATTAAATATGTGATGTTTTGCAGTTGCTGTTTTGAGTTGTTAAAGATGTTATTAAGAATTTCGCTGCGTAGATGTTGAATTATTTTATTTAAAGATGTTATGATGGTTCATCCGATGTTTTAAGAGTGTTATATATCCACTATGAATGAAATGAATTTCATAGAAGAATTTGTGACGTCCTGATTCGGTTGCATGTTTGAATTTATAACTCTGATTTATTTATATAATTGCTTGGGGTAGAATTGGGGTGTTACAAAAGAAAGTACTCTTAAATACCATTTGTGGCGTAGTGTCTGTTGCCCTGTTTTCTCTTCCGTTGTTGGTTTATCCTTCTGGACATAAGAGACAACTCCTTTTTATCTTTATCAAAATCTTCATAAGAGGAGCATACGCTTAACTTGTCCTTTTCTTCCATTTTATTGCAAAATGATTTATCATGAATAAAACAAAAGTTCATGGGTGAAGGGAAGCATTCAAATGTTAAGCTATACAACAAGCATCCTAGCATAAAAAAAAGGGACATATGTTTTGTTGTACCCCAAAATTTTCCCTCCCATATTCTTCAAAGTTTATCAAGAATCATCTCCAAATGGTTCAAGATTTCTCAAGGGGTTGCCTAGTCTAAACATCCTCCTAAGCCAGTCAAATTAGGGTTTTGGTTCCTTCAGTGAATTTGAGGTTTTTAAGGGCTCAATCAAGTCACATAGGCCTATACACATTGTCAAGCATCTACATGCCAAGTTTCAAGACTCACAGGGTCCAATTGCACAGTCAAAAGCTTCATTTGCTTCACAATCAACTGCAGGGGCAAAATGGTCATTTGGCAGTCAAAAGTCAAAAAATTTGGTCAACATCTTATTTTGAAGCCACAATCATCATTTGATCAAGTCTTGATCATGATTCCTCAAGCATGGCTCAAAAATCATCAAAGATGCAAAAGTTGCTATTTTTGGACAGCTGAAAAGTCAATTGTAACTTGAACAGGGCATAACTTTCTCATGGTTCATCAGAAAAATCCCATCCAATGCTCATTTTGAAGGGGATGACATTTCCTACAACTCATCTACACATTCCAAGTCCAAGAAATGCACACACACAAAGTTATCAATTTCTACATTATAGGTCAATTTCAAAAGTCAACAAAAAGGCACTTTAAGTCAAAGACCATAACTTGATATTGGTAAATCCAAATGACATGGGACCAAAGGCATTGGTTAGAGGACTTCAAGACCTTTCCAAAATGTCAAAGAACATATTCATATGATCAAAATTGAGCAAGATATGCATTGGAGAAGTTGGGAAATTTTTGGGAATTTGCAAAAGTCAACTTTGCCCAAAACACTTCATTTTTGCTAATGGGCCTCAAATTCCTTCTTGAATCATTACCCAAAGCATATGCACGACCCATCAAGCCTATTTGACTTTATTTTCTTATTTCTATTAATTATTTGGATTTTTAATTGATTAATAATTCATTTAATTAATTTAATTGTAGGAAAATGCCAAGATATGTTTTTCAAATCTTTTGTGGAGCAAATAAACTCAACACATGATGGAGATTTCGTTGCCTATCAAAGAGACAAGATTATCCAAAATTGGCAAGTTTTCTCAATCAAAAAGATGCAAAAATATTTGATTGAAAATCAAAGATGCAAAACATTATTCCATGGATTCTTGGACAAGATTGTAACCTAAATCCATCATACTACAAATACTAAAGCTAACCCTAATGTTGTACACGTGTAAAAGTTGTTGCAGAAGCCATAGCCAATTCCAAAAAAAAAAAAACTCAAGAAAATTTGAAAACAGTTTTCCACATTCCAGGCCCTTTCAAACCAATTTGAGGATTCTAATACCTTGCATAAGTCCCCAGGAACACGTTGCAATCAAAATCAAGCGCTAACACTCAAAGAATCCAAAGATAACAGTCTCACGGTTTGGAATTTTTTTCATAATCACATATCCTGATTCATGCATCATTAACGTGTTTTGTTGATTGTTTTGTATTCATAGGGATTGGACGAAGCTTTTGGTATAAAATAATTGCATTATAATGCCCAAAATTGCAAAACACCATTAATGAAACCTAGGGTTTCAGAGCTCTCAGATTAGGGCTTTCCACATACTGTAAAATCAGGACCCCTAACGCATATGGTTGAAACCGTCTGATCAAGACGAACACAGTGCAATGCTCGCGAACAATTTATACTAACCATAGAGCTATTCGCTATTTTTTGTGTTTGCATTTTGTGGGGGTTAAAAACCCCCGCTATTTGTTTTGTTTTTACAGGCAAAAGGAAGAAGATGACTGCATTGTCTACACGTGATTGGACAATTCAAATATGACGCGCGCCTTTTTTATGTTTCCAGCATATGTTGTTGTTTTATATAATATATTTAATTGCCACTATAATAACAAAAGCGCTCAACTGGATCAGTGGAAGGACGTGCTGGCAAATGATCATTGGGACCTGGGTTCGATTCCCAGGTCCCCCAAACGCTTGTTAACATTTTTTCTAACAAATTCCCATGCAGCGCTTTCTAATGGTTCCACCATACACCTCAACCATCCAAGCGCCAGGTGTTCATAATCAGCAATCCAAGGGCTATGAAGTGTTGACCATCATGTTCCCCAGTCAAAGCCATCGTAGACTATCCAGAAAGTCAAAGCAGGCTGGATTCTTAATGGGCCAAATTGCTTCTTCAAACCTCCATTGGGTCCATCAACACCCCCCCTGGTTTGCTATGTTTTTTTATTTTCTTTTTCCTTTTAATTTCTTTCATTAATCATTATTGTTATTAATATTAATTAGCAAATTATTTTCATAATAAAATTAGAAACCTAAATATTATTTGTATTATTATATTATTTAATAATTATTATTTTTGTAAATAAATTGTAATTAATTATATTAGTTAAATTAGGTCAATTTTAATCTTTTTTTTATAAATAAATAAAAATCATGTAGAATTAGGGTTTGACAATTTTCAATCATGTTTTCTTATTATCATTATTCTTATTTATTAATTATTATTTTTGTAAATAAAATGTAAATTAATTAAATTAGTTAAATTAGGTTAACTTTAACTTTTTTTACAAAAAATAAAATAAATCTAGAACTAGGGTTTTTCTTTGGACTTTTAATTTTCTTTTTATTTTTATTTTCATTAAAACATAAAAAACATTAAAAAAAACATCTTTCTTTTTAATTATTTAATTAATTAGTAATTAGTTTTAATTTTAATTAAATGCAAAGGACCAAAATTTCTTTATTTCTCAAAAGGGTCAAAACCCTAAGGACGTCCTGATTCTATTTCTTTTCGCACATTATTCTTATTTTGATTATTTCTGTATCTACTCAAAGGATGTAATAGTTAATTAGGATTTTATTTCTTTCTTTACTTTCCGCACTTTATTTCCAAACGGGTTTTTGTTTTTGGCGATGTATAGACCCGCGCCTTGTAATAGCATAGATTTACCTTTCCGCACTTTATTTTCCGCACTCTTAACTGTTAATATGCATGCAAGACTTGGATGAAAATTAAAAACAACTCTTAGATCACCATGATACATGTACAAGATAATATAACATGAAAACAACACACAAGCACATGCCACTCCTAGGGTACGCCTCACTCGGTTGCCTCGAAGGTGGTCGTCAAGTATAGGGTGTTTTAGAGGTCGCCCTCCTTTCTAAAGATCCAGTTGCCTCGAAACTGTTGCCTCGGATAAAAAAAAGGATCTAGGACATTAGGGTTACTTCTAAGGTGTCCTAATATTGCTTTGGTGACCACACATGACCCTTATAATCGAATTGACCCGAATACCTCCAACGATGGTGCTACCTACCTCTCAATGGTGGGATAGCACTATCTAAAGGACTCTTACACAGCCTAATTCCTTAGAGTAGGTAGATCTCATGGGTACTTGATCTCTTAAACAAACAAAACAACTTTTCGCACTCACACTTTCAAAAAGTTTTCAAACAAATTTTTCATACACTCTTGAGGACAGATACAAGAGTTACTTAGAAATTTTTCAAACGAAACTTTTTTCAAAACCCACACACACTTAAAAAGCAAACATTTTTGAAAACATAAGAGAAAGTACCTAAGAGCCCGTGGATAACCACGGATAGAAAGGGTGCTAACACCTTCCCTTTCTATAAATCTACCTCCTGAACCGAGAAACATTCTCAAAGAAGGAATTTTGTTGTGCTTTTGTCCTTTCCATATTGGAGAACATAAAAGATGGTGGCGACTCTTGCTTATCGTGACATTTTGCGAACCAGCTTTAAACAGTCAGTTCTATTTCCACCGATCACAGAACTGGCGACTCTGCTGGGGATTTTTAATAAGTGAGGTGTACCTTAGGATTAGACCACTCTTATGTTTTCAATTGTATGTCTTGATTGCTTTAATATTGTGGGCTTGCATCGGAGTTTCATAGATCCTAACCCGGATCTGGGGAATACCCTTTAGGTAGCATAAGTTGTGAGGGACCTGTCCGGCATAGACCGACAAGGTTGAAGCAGTGGCTACGTTGGTGTGACACCTTGGTCTGTACCGATATCCCTTGTGTTGGAACAAGGAGAATATGGGTCTTCTGAGGATTCATTAAGCACCAACCGACCTTAGAACCCTAAATTGACCCAACTTGGCCATAGAACAGTAGCAGTATGCTACACTCATTGAGGCTAAACTCTCGCGATGGTTCTGGCCGCAAGAAAAGATTGAGATGCTGGAGTTATGACCGATTGAGGGTAGTAGATGATATTGAGATCCTCTAGAACCCGGTAACTATTTTCTAGGACAGGTCTTAACCAACGAAACTGAAAGAGGGTAGTACCTAAACTTCATGCTGGCCTGAACTCTAAGGGTTGTCTTGTGTGACTTGTGTGCCTTCAAACTTGACTACTTGCATGCTTGTTATCTGACACTCGAGTTCCTTGCAGGTATTGTTTACAGTCCTTAATTGGGAATCATTACAGGGCCTACTTACATCACTCCATGCATAGCATAACATCATACCATTGCATGCATCCTGCATAAGGACTAACCCATTTCAAGTATCTCAAGGGTTTATGATGCAGGTCATGATGAACCACATGTCTAGCAAGGGGAAAAAAGGGGATTTATTTTCCTCTAGCCAAGGTTGATAACTTGAGTCAGGGGCTATGACCCACTCGATATGGTGAGCTGTGACTCTTGAAGAAGGACTCTCAACAACATGAAGTTCCTTCAATCAAGCAACCAAATTCAAATTCTGACAATTTTCCTTGTTTACCCCGCGAGATCCTTGAAAACATTGCATGAATTCATACATATCATGGCATTACAGGTACCCCTTTTACAAGTCACTTACCTTCTTCGCTGTTTATTTCATCAATCGTCATGAATCCTGAATCATCCAATGAACAAGCTATCAAGGCCCTCCAGGCCCAGAATGCCCAGTTCCAGGAGTTGGTTATGAGCCTAGCCCAGGGTCAACAAGACTTGAAAGCTCGGATGCTGAAAGAGAGGAAGAAGAAGAAGAGGACTGTTCTGTTTAACCCTAGACGCATATTTGGGAATGGATCACAAAATGAGGCTTATCTGGCTACTTCCTCCGTAGGGAAAGACAGTCCCCAAGAGAGAAGGGTTCCTAGCCCTGTGGTCTCCCACAACGAGACGGATTTCAATGAAGAACAATACCCTCCAGCTGAGGACAAGTACAAACAGCTGGAAGACCGGCTAAGTGCTATGGAGATACAAAAAGTGCCCGGCCTGGACTTCGAAGATCTAGGTCTATCCTCTGGGGTGGTGATCCCTCATAAATTCAAAGCACCTGCCTTTGCAAAGTACGACAGAGCCTCCTGTCCTAAGCTGCACCTCCGTTCATACATAAGGATGATCCAGCCCTACACGGCTGACAAGAAATTGTGGATCCATTTCTTCCAGGAAAGTCTTTCAGGGACTCAACTCGAATGGTTCTATCAGCTGGATGGAGCCAGTATTCGTAACTGGGAGGACTTGGCTACTGCATTCTACAAGCAGTATCAGTACAATTCCGACCTCGCTCCTACGCGTACCCAACTCTAGGGTATGTCACTAGGGACGGGTGAAGGATTCAAGGAATATGCGCAAAAATGGAGAGACCTTGCTGGAAGGGTGCAACCACCTCTGACCGACCATGAGCTTGTTGATATGTTCTTGGGGACCCTGTCTTGTCCTTTCTTCCACCATCTAATTGGGAATTCTTCTGCTGGGTTTACAGATTTGATCTTGACCGAGGAGAGGATTGAAGCTGGTATCAAGGCTGGGAAGATTCAAGAGGCCACACCTTCTGATACTCACAAAAAGCCTTACACTGGGAAAAAGGAGTCCAATGTTGTGCATGGTAAAAAGAGTCGTCGTGATCAACAGGTAGGGGCAACCCAGATCTCCAATCTTGTGCCTGCTTTGCAAAGACAGGGGCAGCAACGTAAGGAGGTCACACCCAAAGGACAACTCACTAAGATCAACATGTCACTGGATCAAGCGCTACAGCAAATGTTGAAAGCAGGGTTGATTACCTTAAGGGCTCCTCTCCAGAATCCAAACACTTATGCTCCTAACTATCATCCCAACGAAAGGTGTGCATACCATTCTGATAGCCCGGGGCATACTAAGGACAACTGTTGGGCTCTGAAGAACAAGGTCCAAGACATGATTGACGCCAAGGAAATCCAGTTTGAAGCACCATAGACTCCAAACATAATCACTGCTCCTTTTCCAAATCACTGAAGGCTTTTGTTTTATTTGAATTTCCAAGTTGTATTTTTCTTTGCTTATACAAACAATTAATGTCATAGCAAACTTGTTTATTCCATTAATGCATCGCATATGTCTGTTTGAATTAATCTATTCGTATTCATTATATTCAAAATTGCTTTCATGTTTCTGTGATGTTCAATTCTCAATTGCAAATTCTAAGCCTCTTGAGGGAGGATGACATAAACGATACCACAATCTACAGTATGCTTTCGAATAAGACCCTGCTGATGAGGTACATGCATTGTTTCAATTCCTAAACACTGGAGTTATAAGGAAGATAGTCCCTCGTCAACCCCTTCGAGCCAAAGAAGTAGGAGTTTTTCTTTTCGAAAATTAAAACCCTTAATCATAACCTGGGGCAGGGTAGTCTTCTCAGTTGATCCAAGTGCGCAACGAATGGCACCAAAGGAGTCCTTACAAAACTAAAGACAGTGATGGTTCATATAACCATAAAGACAGGAAGTCATTATTCCTCAAAAAAGTAAAAGCCCATTAAGTCAAAACCTATGAAGGAGACTTACAAAACTGGGGCATCCCGCTGACTGTAATCACAAAAGAAATAGTTCAGGCAAAAAACAGAGATAATAAAATCAAAGAGAAAGAGGTCTAACAAACCCTCGACAAAAAATGACTTCCTATTCAAAATAAATTATCAATATCCGAACCATCACTGGTATATCAGAGCAAAGACTCAAACAGGACTAACGCACGATTAGCTGAGTTTAGGTTTGAAGAACATCACGAAGAGCGGGTGGGTACAAATATAATTTGAGCCTTTATCCTTTGTTTCTTGAACCGTGAACCAGGCCATGTTATAACCCTAAAAAGTCCTAGCTGAAGCATGGGTTAGTTCGAAAGCATATTGTTATGAAAGGTATCTTGACTCCTTAAGGCTTGCGGTAAAATAACGAGTTGACATCACATGTTACAAAAAATTGCTTGTTTTACAAAAAATGCATTTTTCAAAAACTTCAAGACAGACATAAGCTTTGCATTTTTAAATAACATTGTTTGCATATGACTTTTTGTTCGAACAGTAAAGAAATTCGCGCAAAGAATATTTGATGAACAAAAGCACTTCCAACCAAGGGGCACGGCATGAGCATCATCCGTCATCTGGGGCAGTCCAGTCAAGATTCAGAGAATCTCTCAAAAGGCCAACCAACTTGGGGCAGATCTCCGTCTGAATCACTTGGGGCATTGGACATGAATTCCAGCGACAAATCTGGTACGATCAAACATCTTCTGGTTGTATGGTAACACTGCACTACAGGGGCACCTCCCTACACTACTGAGAACGTGAACATAGTCGGAAAAATACTACGCAAAATCAAAGACCCGCTAGGTTGACACACCTAGGCAAAAATAAGGGCTTCCTGGCGAACCAAAAGGGTTCGGGCAAAAATAAGGGATGAAATGAAAAATCTGTACACCCGGCAAGTCGAAAACCTGAAAAGGCGGCTTGGGCAAAAATGGGTATCCCGGTGGACTGAAAACCCGAAAGGGAGTTCCAAGAAGAACTTAGGGATCAAAGCGTACGACTATGTCCCGGCATCTCGTCACCTGTCTATCAGAAAATTTGTCAATCACCTCCACAAGGTATCTTCTTCTCTCACATCAGAAACAGGGGCAATAACGAGTTTGTCTAAGCGATCTAGTTGCTCTGTCTACCAAGGTACCAAGGTATGTTCGGCTGAAGAACGTAACCAGTATACCTTCACTCCCCGCAGAGTAAGACAAGATTCAACAATACTCTCCCCCGAGCAGAGTTGGTCTCCCATCAGCCCTGAAAAGGCACAATATCTCCAGCAAGTCAGCGATACTCTCTCCAAGCAGAGTTAGTCTATTGTCAGCCTTAAGGAAGTTGGGTATCCCTAGAAAATCTCAACATTCCTCAGCGGAGTATACAAATGTTCCTAAACAAGCATTCCCGGCAGTCTTAATATAAGATTGTTCCCCGGCGGAATACAGACACCCCAGTGGATCCATTCCCCAGTACAGTTCAAAATTTCCCCAGGAGAGTTGAATCAATCTCCCCAGTAGATTCTGGAGGCTTATCCCTAGTAGATTCTGGAAGCTTATCCCCGCAGAATACGAACACGTCTCTCCCCGGCTTTATTCAAAGGTTATTCTCCACCAGAGCTTATAACTGGGTTATCCTCAGCTAATTACCACGGAAAGATCGTCCTCGGCGAAATTCTTCCTATCCCTCAGTGGAGTTCATCAAATCTTCCAACATAACTTATCAACGGTATCCCCAGCGGAGTTATCATGAAACCTCAGTGAAGTATCTCTTCCCACAGAGTAATTCCCCGCAGAGTAATCTCTCCAACAAGTTTATTCCCCAACGGAGTCATCCTCTCCTACTGGTTTATTCTTGCAACCATCATCCCCAGCGGAAATGAAGAACTCTACTCTTCAACATCAGCCCAGGATTCAACAAACTTCCCGGAATCCGTCAAGGATTTATTTTCCTAGAAGAAAATACATTCATAAACATCACATCTCATACCTCTTATTCATATACATGATAAGTGCATACGACATAATCTCATTTATTCCTGAGAATATCATGACATCATGCATTTCATACATCATGACATTGCATACAACTAATGTTTTGCCTTTTCAGGAAAAGGTCAATCAAAAGATATTACCATCAACTTTTGAAGTTCCAAATTCGATACCTGTATCTAGCCAGGGCATATCTGTGAGCGACTGATTAGAGGTCTATGCCTGTATCCATCCAGGAAAGCTATCTCGATCAACCTTTTGAAGTTCCAGATTCGATACCTGTATCTAGCCAGGGCATATCTGTGAGCGACTGATTAGAGTTCTACGCATGTATCCAGCCAGGAAAGCTATCTCGATCAACCTTTTGAAGTTCCATATTTGATACCTGTATCTAGCCAGGGCATATCTGTGAGCGACTGATTAGAGGTCTACGCCTGTATCCATCCAGGAAAGCTATCTCGATCAACCTTTTGAGGTTCCATATTCGATACATGTATCTAGCCAGGGCATATCTGTGAGCGACTGATTAGAGGTCTACGCATGTATCCAGCCAGGAAAACTATCTCGATTAACCTTTTGAAGTTCCAGATTCGATACCTGTTTCTAGCCAGGGCATATCTGTGAGCGATTGATTGTAGATCTATACCTGTATCTAGCCAGGAAAGTATCTGCATGAAGAGTTTGAAGATCAACACCTGTAACAGGCCAGGAAATTATCTTTCATTCTCAGGTCAGAGGTCTACACCTGTATCCATCCAGGAAAGCTATCTCGACCAACCTTTTGAGTTCCAGATTCGATACCTGTATCTAGCCAGGGCATATCTGTGAGCAACTGATTGTGGATTTATACTTGTATCTATCCAGGAAATTATCTGCATGAAGAAATTGAAGACCAACACCTGTAACAGGCTAGGAAATTATCTTTCTTTCTCAGGTATGCAAGCTCTCGCTATGAAATCTCTTACGCGATCGACACCCCTAGATGGCATCTTTAAGCCCATCTCCCTAACTATCCATTGCATTTCCAAATGGTATCCATAAGCCCATTCCCGACAAGATTCTGTCACATCTCCAGATGGCATCTATAAGCCCATCCTCCCATCCATCATCTTTCCAAATGGCATCTGTAAGCCCATTCCCGACATCACATTGCTGATACTACACCATGCGAGTGCAAATTTCTGGGCACTCTAGTGTTCAATCATCTTCCACCTTCGGATCACGAAAGGCACGCAAGCCAATCTATATCCTCAAGTTTAAGAAGATTTAACCGGGGCAACTGCTGTACCCCAAAATTTTCCCTCCCATATTCTTCAAGGTTTATCAAGAGTCATCTCCAAATGGTTCAAGATTGGCTCAAGGATTAGACAGTCAAATGCCTCCTAAGCCAGTCAAAATTAGGGTTTTGTCTCTTTCAAGGAATTTGAAGTTTTCAATGGCTCAATCAAGTCCCATAGGCATATATACATTGTCAAGCATCTACATGTCAAGTCTCAAGACTCACAATGTCAAATTGCACAGTCAAAAGCTCCATTTGCTTCACAATCAACTGCAGGGGTAAAATGGTCATTTTGCAGTCAAAAGTCAGAATTTTTGGCAACATCTTATTTTGAGTCCACAATCATCATTTGATCAAGTCTTGATCATGATTCCACAAGGATAGCTCAAAAATCATGAAGATGCAAAAAGTTACTATTTTTGGACAGTAGAAAAGTCAATTGTATCTTGACCAAGGCATAACTTTTTCATGGTTCATCAGAAAAATCCCATCCAATGCTCATTTTGAAGGGGATGACACTTCCTACAACTCATCTTCACATTTCAAGTCCAAGAAATGCTCTCATAAAAAGTTATCAATTTCTACATTATAGGTCAATTTCAAAAGTCAACAAAAATGAACTTTAAGTCAAAGACCATAACTTGATATTGGTAAATCCAAATGACATGGGACCAAAGGCATTGGTTAGAGAACTTCAAGACCTTTCCAAAATGTCCAAGAACATGTTCATATGATCAAAATTGAGCAAGATATGCATTGCAGAAGTTGGGAAATTTTTGTGAATTTGCAAAAGTCAACTTTGCTCAAAACACTTTGTTTTTGCTAATGGGCCTCAAATTTCTTCTTGAAACTTTATCCAAGGCCTATGCACAACCCATTAAGCTTAAATTGATTTATTTTCTTATTTTTTATAAATTAATTGGATTTTTAATTGATTGTAATTCATTTAATTAATTTAAAATGTAGGAAATTCAAAGATATGATTTTTTCAATCTTTTTGTGAAGCAAACAAGCTCAAGATATGCTGGCAATTCGTGTGCAAATAGAAGGGACAAAAATATCCAAGTTTGGCAAGTTTCTTCAATAAAAAAGATTCAAAAAGATGTGATTGCAAATCAAATATTGAAACATCAATTCCATGGATTTCTTGGCCAAGATTTAACCTAAACTCAGTCTCCTATATATACACAACTCAACCCTAATGCATTGGACGTGAATTTGCTGCAGAAAAAAGCCATAGCCATTCAAGAAAATTCAAAGAAAATTGCAAAATTGTTTTCCCTATTCCAGGCCAATTCAAAGCTTTTAATTGTTTCTAACACCTTGCAGGGGTTCCAAGGAACGTGTAGCAATTAAATTCACACGCTAAAGCTCAAGGAATCCAAGGAAACAGTTTCACGGTTTGAACATCTTTTCTAGAATTGCAACTCATTATTCATGTGCATTTGACATATTTTATTGGTTGTTTTATGTTAATAGGGACCATACGAAGCTTTTGGCATAGGTTAATTGGATTAAAACGTCCTAAATCCAAAGATACCATGAACGAATTCTAGGGTTTTCGAGTTCTGGAATTGGGGATTTGTAAACCAAGTAAAATTAGGATTCATGAGGCATATGGTTGTAATCCTGAGAACCAGACGAATTTAACCTATCCATCGCGAAACATTTATGTTCATCATGCTGCTAATCGCTATTTTTGGTCATCATGTTTTGTGGGGGTTAAAAACCCCCTCTATCTAATCTTTATTTTACAGGCAAACGAGGAAGACGAAGGACGTGTTGCTTCCTGGTTGGACGATTCAAGCGTTTATTTGGACCGAAGCTACTGCTTGTGCGAAAATTTTATTTCCCCCCATTAATTACGTTTGCCTCCTTTTTAGTTTTTGCTTTAAATATTTATGACGGTTCTGGCCGACGCTATTGTTTATTCAAAATTATTCATTTCCCATCACCAATTTCGCTTGCCTCCTTTTTAGTTATTATTTTAATTAATTATTATTTTCTTATATAAGCGACGGTCCAGGCCGACACTACTGTTTGTGCGGAAATTTTCATTTCCCGCACCAATTTCATTTGCCTCCTTTAAAGTTATTGTTTTAATTAATTATTATTTTTATATTAAAAACCAGTACTTTAATAGCACTTTTAAAGTGCTATTAAACAATTTTTTTTACAATAGTGGCGTAGTTAATAGCGCTTTAAAGGGATATCAAAAAAAAAAGGAAGTGCTCTTAAATAATATATGTGGCGTAGTGTATGTTGCCCTGTTTTCTCTTCCAGTGTTGGTTTATCCTTCTGGACATAAGAGACAACTCCTCTTTGTCTTTATCAAAATCTTCATAAGAGGAGCATACGCCTAACTTGTCCTATTTTTCCATTTTATTGCAAAAGTATTTAGCACCAATACAACTAAAGTTCATGAGTGAAGGGAAGCATTCAAACAGTAAGCTATACAACAAGCATCCTAGCACTAAAAAAAAGAGACATACGTGTAATCATACCTTCTTCACCACTTAGTACTCGTGGCCTTCGAGTGCATTTGTTTTGAAAATATTTTGAAAATGGTTTGATTTTCGAGAATAATACTTGGTGTTGACCAAGCGTTTATTTGGACCAAAGCAACCGTTTGTGCGAAATTTCCATTCCCCACACCAATTTCATTTGCCTCCTTTTTAGTTATTGTTTTAAATATTTATATATTTTATATATTAGCGAAGGTTCAGGCCGACGCTATTGTTTAAGAAAAACTATTCATTTCCCAACGCCAATTTCTTTTTCCTCCTTCTCAGTTATTGTCTTAATTAATTGCTATTTTCTTATATTAACGATGGTTCAGACCAACATTACTGTTTGTGCGAAAATTTTCATTTCCCTCCACCAATTTCATTTGCCTCCTTTAAAGTTATTGTTCTAATTAATTATTATTTTTATATTAAAAACCACTACTTTAATAGCAGTTTTAAACTGTTATTAAACAAAATCGTTTACAAAAGAGGCACAGTTAATAGCGCTTTAAAGGGATATCAAAAACAAAATAAAATTCTATTACATAGCATTTATGGCGTAGTTTTTCTTGCCGTGTTTTCTCTTCCAGTGTTGGTCTATCCATCTGGACAGAAGAGACAACTCCTCTTTGTCTTTATCAAAATCCTTATAAGCGGAGCATACGCCTCACTAGTCATTTTCTTCCATTTTATTGCAAAAGTATTTACCACAACTAAAACTAAAGGTCATGAATGAATGGAAGAATTTAAACGATAAGCTATTAAACAAGCATCCTAGGACTAAAAAAAGGGACATACGTTTAATCATTCCATCTTCACCACTTAGTGCTCGTGGCCTTCGAGTGCATTTGTTTTGAAAATATTTTGAAAATGGTTTGATTTTCTTGAATAATCATTGGTGTTAACCAAGCGTTTATTTGGACCGAAGCTACTGTTTGTGCGAAAATTTGATTTCCCCCCATTAATTATGTTTGCCTCCTTTTTAGTTAATGCTTTAAATATTTATGACGGTTCTGGCAGATGCTATTGTTTATTCAAAAATATTCATTTCCCATCACCAATTTCGCTTGCCTCCTTTTTAGTTATTATTTTAATTAATTATTATTTTCTTATATTAGCGACGGTTCAGGCCGACACTACTGTTTGTGCGGAAATTTTCATTTCCCGCACCAATTTCATTTGCCTCCTTTAAAGTTATTGTTTTAATTAATAATTATTTTTATATTAAAAACCAGTACTTTAATAGCGCTTTTAAAGTGCTATTAAACAAAATTGTTTACAATAGTGGCGCAGTTAATAGCGCTTTAAAGGGATATAAAAAAAAAAAGGAAGTGCTCTTAAATAATAAATGTGGCGTAGTGTATGTTGCCGTGTTTTCTCTTCCAGTGTTGGTTTATCCTTCTGGACATAAGAGTCAACTCCTCTTTGTCTTTATCAAAATCTTCATAAGAGGAGCATACGCCTAACTTGTCTTATTTTTCCATTTTATTGCAAAAGTATTTGCCACCAATACAACTAAAGTTCATGAGTGAAGGGAAGCATTCAAACGATAAGCTATACAACAAGCATCCTAGCACCAAAAAAAAGGGACATACGTGTAATCATACCTTCTTCACCACTTAGTACTCGTGGCCTTCGAGTGCATTTGTTTTGAAAATATTTTGAAAATGGTTTGATTTTCGAGAATAATACTTGGTGTTGACCAAGCATTTATTTGGACCGAAGCAACCGTTTGTGAGAAAATTTCATTCCCCCCACCAATTTCATTTTCCTCCTTTTTTTTATTGTTTTAAATATTTATATATTTTATATATTAGCGACGGTTCAGGCCGACGCTATTGTTTAAGAAAAACAATTCATTTACCCTCATTAATTTCTTTTTCCTCCTTCTTAGTTATTGTCTTCATTAATTGTTATTTTCTTATATTAACGACGGTTCATACCAACGTTAATGTTTGTGCGAAAATTTTCATTTCCCTCCACCAATTTCATTTGCCTCCTTTAAAGTTATTGTTCTAATTAATTATTATTTTTATATTAAAAACCACTACTTTAATAGCAGTTTTAAAGTGTTATTAATCAAAATCGTTTACAAAAGAGGCACAATTAATAGCGCTTTAAAGGGATATCAAAAATAAAAGAAAATTCTATTACATAGCATTTGTGGCGTAGTTTTTCTTGCCGTGTTTTCTCTTCCAGTGTTGGTCTATCCTTCTGGACAGAAGAGACAACTACTCTTTGTCTTTATCAAAATCCTTATAAGCGGAGCATACGCCTAACTAGTCATTTTCTTCCATTTTATTGCAAAAGTATTTACCACAACTAAAACTAAAGTTCATGAATGAATGGAAGAATTCAAACGACAAGCTATACAACAGGCATCCTAGGACTAAAAAAAGGGACATCCGTTTAATCGTTCCTTCTTCACCACTTAATGCTCGTGTCCTTCGAGTGCATTTGTGTTGAAAATATTTCGAAAATGGTTTGATTTTCATGAATAATCATTGTTGTTGACCAAGCGTTTATTTGGACCGAAGCTATTGTTTGTGCGAAAATTTTATTTCCCCCCATTAATTACGTTTGCCTCCTTTTTACTTATTATTTTAAATATTTATGACGGTTCTGGCTGACGCTATTGTTTATTCAAAAATATTCATTTCCCATCACCAATTTCGCTTGCCTCCTTTTTAGTTATTATTTTAATTAATTATTATTTTCTTATATTAGCGACGGTTCAGGCCGACACTACTGTTTGTGCGGAAATTTTCATTTCCCCCACCAATTTCATTTGCCTCCTTAAAAGTTATTGTTTTAATTAATTATTATTTTTATATTAAAAATCAGTACTTTAATAGCATTTTAAAGTTCTATTAAACAAAATCGTTTACAATAGAGGCGCAGTTAATAGCGCTTTAAAGGGATATCAAAAAAAAAGGAAGTGCTCTTAAATAATATATGTGGCGTAGTGTCTGTTGCCCTGTTTTCTCTTCAAGTGTTGGTTTATCCTTCTGGACATAAGAGACAACTCCTCTTTGTCTTTATCAAAATCTTCATAAGAGGAGCATACGCCTAACTTGTCCTATTCTTCCATTTTATTGCAAAAGTATTTAGCACGAATACAACTAAAGTTCATGAGTGAAGGGAATCATTTAAACGATAAGCTATACAACAAGCATCCTAGCACTAAAAAAAAGGGACATACGTGTAATCATACCTTCTTCACCACTTAGTGCTTGTGGCCTTCGAGTGCATTTGTTTTGAAAATATTTTGAAAATGGTTTGATTTTCGAGAATAATACTTTGTGTTGACCAAGCGTTTATTTTGACCGAAGCAACCGTTTATGCGAAAATTTCATTCCCCCCACCAATTTCATTTTCCTCCTTTTTTGTTATTGTTTTAAATATTGATATATTTTATATATTAGCGACGGTTCAGGCCGACGCTATTGTTTAAGCAAAACTATTCATTTACCCTCGGTAATTTCTTTTTCCTCCTTCTTAGTTATTGTCTTCATTAATTGTTATTTTCTTATATTAACGACGGTTCATACCAACGTTAATGTTTGTGCGAAAATTTTCATTTCCCTCCACCAATTTCATTTGCCTCCTTTAAAGTTATTGTTCTAATTAATTATTATTTTTATATTAAAAACCACTACTTTAATAGCAGTATTAAAGTGTTATTAAACAAAATCGTTTACAAAAGAGGCACAGTCAATAGGGCTTTAAAGGGATATCAAAAACAAAAGAAAATTCTATTACATAGCATTTGTGGCGAAGTTTTTCTTGCCGTGTTTTCTCTTCTAGTGTTGGTCTATCCTTCTTGATAGAAGAGACAACTACTCTTTGTCTTTATCAAAATCCTTATAAGTGGAGCATACGGCTAACTAGTCATTTTCTTCCATTTTATTGCAAAAGTATTTACCACAACTAAAACAAAAGTTCATGAATGAATGGAAGAATTCAAACGATAAGCTATACAACAGGCATCCTAGGACTAAAAAAAGGGACATACATTTAATCGTTCCTTCTTCACCACTTAGTGCTCGTGGTCTTCGAGTGCATTTGTTTGGAAAATATTTCGAAAATGGTTTGATTTTCATGAATAATCATTGGTGTTGACCAAGCGTTTATTTGGACCGAAGCTATTGTTTGTGCGAAAATTTTATTTCCCCCCATTAATTACGTTTGCCTCCTTTTTACTTATTATTTTAAATATTTATGACGGTTCTGGCTGACGCTATTGTTTATTCCAAAATATTCATTTCCCATCACCAATTTCGCTTGCCTCCTTTTTAGTTATTATTTTAATTAATTATTATTTTCTTATATTAGCGACGGTTCAGGCCGACACTACTGTTTGTGCGGAAATTTTCATTTCCCCCACCAATTTCATTTGCCTCCTTAAAAGTTATTGTTTTAATTAATTATTATTTTTATATTAAAAATCAGTACTTTAATAGCACTTTTAAAGTGCTATTAAACAAAATCGTTTACAATAGCGGCGCAGTTAATAGCGCTTTAAAGGGATATCAAAAAAAAAGGAAGTGCTCTTAAATAATATATGTGGCGTAGTGTCTGTTGCCCTGTTTTCTCTTCAAGTGTTGGTTTATCCTTCTGGACATAAGAGACAACTCCTCTTTGTCTTTATCAAAATCTTCATAAGAGGAGCATACGCCTAACTTGTCCTATTCTTCCATTTTATTGCAAAAGTATTTAGCACGAATACAACTAAAGTTCATGAGTGAAGGGAATCATTCAAACGATAAGCTATACAACAAGCATCCTAGCACTAAAAAAAGGGACATACGTGTAATCATACCTTCTTCACCACTTAGTGCTTGTGGCCTTGGAGTGCATTTGTTTTGAAAGTATTTTGAAAATGGTTTGATTTTCGAGAATAATACTTTGTGTTGACCAAGCGTTTATTTGGACCGAAGCAACCGTTTATGCGAAAATTTCATTCCCCCCACCAATTTCATTTTCCTCCTTTTTTGTTATTGTTTTAAATGTTGATATATTTTATATATTAGCGACGGTTCAGGCCGACGCTATTGTTTAAGCAAAACTATTCATTTACCCTCGCTAATTTCTTTTTCCTCCTTCTTAGTTATTGTCTTCATTAATTGTTATTTTCTTATATTAACGATGGTTCATACCAACGTTAATGTTTGTGCGAAAATTTTCATTTCCCTCCACCAATTTCATTTGCCTCCTTTAAAGTTATTGTTCTAATTAATTATTATTTTTATATTAAAAACCACTACTTTAATAGCAGTTTTAAAGTGTTATTAAACAAAATCGTTTACAAAAGAGGCACAGTCAATAGCGCTTTAAAGGGATATCAAAAACAAAAGAAAATTCTATTACATAGCATTTGTGGCGAAGTTTTTCTTGCCGTGTTTTCTCTTCTAGTGTTGGTCTATCCTTCTTGACAGAAGAGACAACTACTCTTTTTCTTTATCAAAATCCTTATAAGTGGAGCATACGCCTAACTAGTCATTTTCTTCCATTTTTTTGCAAAAGTATTTACCACAACTAAAACTAAAGTTCATGAATGAATGGAAGAATTTAAACGATAAGCTATACAATAGGCATCCTAGGACTAAAAAAAGGGACATACGTTTAATCGTTCCTTCTTCACCACTTAGTGCTCGTGGTCTTCGAGTGCATTTGTTTTGAAAATATTTCGAAAATGGTTTGATTTTCATGAATAATCATTGGTGTTAACCAAGCGTTTATTTGGACCGAAGCTATTGTTTGTGCGAAAATTTTATTTCCCCCCATTAATTACGTTTGCCTCCTTTTTACTTATTATTTTAAATATTTATGACGGTTCTGGCTGACGCTATTGTTTATTCCAAAATATTCATTTCCCATCACCAATTTCGCTTGCCTCCTTTTTAGTTATTATTTTAATTAATTATTATTTTCTTATATTAGCGACGGTTCAGGCCGACACTACTGTTTGTGCGGAAATTTTCATTTCCCCCACCAATTTCATTTGCCTCCTTAAAAGTTATTGTTTTAATTAATTATTATTTTTATATTAAAAATCAGTACTTTAATAGCACTTTTAAAGTGCTATTAAACAAAATCGTTTACAATAGCGGCGCAGTTAATAGCGCTTTAAAGGGATATCAAAAAAAAAGGAAGTGCTCTTAAATAATATATGTGGCGTAGTGTATGTTGCCCTGTTTTCTCTTCAAGTGTTGGTTTATCCTTCTGGACATAAGAGACAACTCCTCTTTGTCTTTATCAAAATCTTCATAAGAGGAGCATACGCCTAACTTGTCCTATTCTTCCATTTTATTGCAAAAGTATTTAGCACGAATACAACTAAAGTTCATGAGTGAAGGGAATCATTCAAACGATAAGCTATACAACAAGCATCCTAGAACTAAAAAAAATGGACATACGTGTAATCATACCTTCTTCACCACTTAGTGCTTGTGGCCTTCGAGTGCATTTGTTTTGAAAATATTTTGAAAATGGTTTGATTTTCGAGAATAATACTTTGTGTTGACCAAGCGTTTATTTGAACCGAAGCAACCGTTTATGCGAAAATTTCATTCCCCCCACCAATTTCATTTTCCTCCTTTTTTGTTATTGTTTTAAATATTGATATATTTTATATATTAGCGACGGTTCAGGCCGACGCTATTGTTTAAGCAAAACTATTCATTTACCCTCGCTAATTTCTTTTTCCTCCTTCTTAGTTATTGTCTTCATTAATTGTTATTTTCTTATATTAACGACGGTTCATACCAACGTTAATGTTTGTGCGAAAATTTTCATTTCCCTCCACCAATTTCATTTGCCTCCTTTAAAGTTATAGTTCTAATTAATTATTATTTTTATATTAAAAACCACTACTTTAATAGCAGTTTTAAAGTGTTATTAAACAAAATCGTTTACAAAAGAGGCACAGTCAATAGCGCTTTAAAGGGATATCAAAAACAAAAGAAAATTCTATTACATAGCATTTGTGGCGAAGTTTTTCTTGGCGTGTTTTCTCTTCTAGTGTTGGTCTATCCTTCTTGACAGAAGAGACAACTACTCTTTGTCTTTATCAAAATCCTTATAAGCGGAGCATACGCCTAACTAGTCATTTTCTTCCATTTTATTGCAAAAGTATTTACCACAACTAAAACTAAAGTTCATGAATGAATGGAAGAATTCAAACGATAAGCTATACAACAGGCATCCTAGGACTAAAAATTGGGACATATGTTTAATCGTTCCATCTTAACCACTTAGTGCTCGTGGTCTTCGAGTGCATTTCTTTTGAAAATATTTCGAAAATGGTTTGATTTTCATGAATAATCATTGGTGTTGACCAAGCGTTTATTTGGACCGAAGCTACTGTTTGTACGAAAATTTTATTTCCCCCCATTAATTACGTTTGCCTCCTTTTTACTTATTATTTTAAATATTTATGACGGTTTTGGCTGACGCTATTGTTTATTCCAAAATATTCATTTCCATTCACCAATTTCGCTTGCCTCCTTTTTAGTTATTATTTTAATTAATTATTATTTTCTTATATTAGCGACGGTTCAGGCCGACACTACTGTTTGTGCGGAAATTTTCATTTCCCCCACCAATTTCATTTGCCTCCTTTAAAGTTATTGTTTTAATTAATTATTATTTTTATATTAAAATCCAATACTTTAATAATGCTTTTAAAGTGATATTAAACAAAATCGTTTACAATAGCGGCGCGATTAATAGCGCTTTAAAGGGATATCAAAAACAAAAGGAAGTGCTCTTAAATATTATATGTGACGTAGTGTCTGTTGCCCTGTTTTCTCTTCCAGTGTTGGTTTATCCTTCTGGACATAAGAGACAACTCCTCTTTGTCTTTATCAAAATCTTCATAAGAGGAGCATACGCCTAACTTGTCCTTTTCTTCCATTTTATTGCAAAAGTATTTAGCACGAATAAAACTAAAGTTCATGAGTGAAGGGAAGCATTCATACGATAAGATATACAACAAGCATCCTAGCACTAAAAAAAGGGACATACGTTTAATCATACCTTCTTCACCACTTAGTGCTCGTGGCCTTCGAGTGCATTTGATTTGAAAATATTTTGAAAATGGTTTGATTTTCGAGAATAATACTTGGTGTTGACCAAGCGTTTATTTGGACCGAAGCAACCGTTTATGCGAAAATTTCATTCCCCCCACCAATTTCATTTGCCTCCTTTTTTGTTATTGTTTTAAATATTTATATATTTTATATATTAGCGACGGTTCAGGCCGACGCTATTGTTTAAGCAAAAATATTCATTTTGCAAAGCCAATTTCTTTTTCCTCCTTCTCAGTTATTGTCTTAATTAATTGTTATTTTCTTATATTAACGACGGTTCAGACCAATGTTACTGTTTGTGCAAAAAATTTCATTTCCCCCCACCAATTTCATTTGCCTCCTTTAAAGTTATTGTTTTAATTAATTATTATTTTTATATTAAAAACCACTACTTTAATAGCAGTTTTAAAGTGTTATTAAACAAAATCGTTTACAAAAGAGGCGCAGTTAATAGCGCTTTAAAGGGATATCAAAAACAAAAGAAAATTCTATTACATACTATTTGTGGCGTAGTTTTTCTTATCGTGTTTTCTCTTCCAGTGTTGGTCTATCCTTCTGGACAGAAGAGACAACTCCTCTTTGTCTTTATCTAAATCCTTATAAGCGGAGCATACGCCTAACTAGTCATTTTCTTCCATTTTATTGCAAAAGTATTTACCATAACTAAAACTAAAGTTCATGAATGAATGGAAGAATTCAAACGATAAGCTATACAACAAGCATCCTAAGACTAAAAAAAGGGACTTACGTTTAATTGTTCCTTCTTCACCACATAGTGCTCGTGGCCTTCGAGTGCATTTGTTTTGAAAATATTTCGAAAATGGTTTGATTTCTTGAATAATCATTGGTGTTGACCAAGTGTTTATTTGGACCGAAGCTACTGTTTGTGCGGAAACTTTATTTCCCCCCATTAATTATGTTTGCCTCCTTTTTACTTATTATGTTAAATATTTATGACGGTTATACCGACGCTATTGTTTATTCGAAAATATTCATTTCCCATCACCAATTTCGCTTGCCTCCTTTTTAGTTAATATTTTGATTAATTATTATTTTCTTATATTAGCGACGGTTCAGGCCGACACTACTGTTTGTGCGGAAATTTTCATTTCCCCCACCGATTTCATTTGCCTCCTTTAAAGTTATTGTTTTAATTAATTATTATTTTTATATAAAAATCCAATACTTTAATAACGCTTTTAAAGTGCTATTAAACAAAATCGTTTACAATAGCGGCGCGGTTAATAGCGGTTTAAAGGGATATCAAAAAAAAAGGAAGTCCTCTTAAATAATATATGTGGCGTAGTGTCTGTTGCCCTGTTTTCTCTTCAAGTGTTGGTTTATCCTTCTGGACATAAGAGACAACTCCTCTTTGTCTTTATCAAAATCTTCATAAGAGGAGCATACGCCTAACTTGCCTATTCTTCCATTTTATTGCAAAAGTATTTAGCACGAATACAACTAAAGTTCATGAGTGAAGGGAAGCATTCAAACGATAAGCTATACAACAAGCATCCTAGCACAAAAAAAAGGGACATACGTCTAATCATACCTTCTTCACCACTTAGTGCTTGTGGCCTTCGAGTGCATTTGTTATGAAAATATTTTGAAAATGGTTTGATTTTCGAGAATAATACTTGGTGTTGACGAAGCGTTTATTTGGACCGAAGCAACCGTTTATGCAAAATTTTCATTCCCCCCCCACCAACTTCATTTGCCTCCATTTTTGTTATTGTTTTAAATATTTATATATTTTATATATTAGCGACGGTTCATGCCGACGCTATTGTTTAGGAAAAACTATTCATTTCCCATCGCCAATTTATGTTTCCTCCTTCTCAGTTATTGTCTTAATTAATTGTTATTTTCTTATATTAAGGACGGTTCATACCAACGTTACTGTTTGTGCGAAAATTTTCATTTCCCTCCACCAATTTCATTTGCCTCCTTTAAAGTTATTGTTCTAATTAATTATTATTTTTATATTAAAAACCACTACTTTAATAGCAGTTTTAAAGTGTTATTAAATAAAATCGTTTACAAAAGAGGCGCAGTTAATAGCGCTTTAAAGGGATATCAAAAAAAAAAGAAAATTCTATTACATAGTATTTGTGGCGTAGTTTTTCTTGTCGTGTTTTCTCTTCCAGTGTTGGTCTATCCTTCTGGACAGAAGAGACAACTCCTCTTTGTCTTTATCAAAATCCTTATAAGCGGAGCATACGCCTAAGTAGTCATTTTCTTCCATTTTATTGCAAAAGTATTTACCACAACTAAAACTAAAGTTCATGAATGAATGGAAGAATTCAAACGATAAGCTATACAACAGGCATCCTAGGACTAAAAAAAGGGACATACGTTTAATCGTTCCTTCTTCACCACTTAGTGCTCGTGGTCTTCGAGTGCATTTGTTTTGAAAATATTTCGAAAATGGTTTGATTTTCATGAATAATCATTGGTGTTGACCAAGCGTTTATTTGGACCGAAGCTATTGTTTGTGCGAAAATTTTATTTCCCCCCATTAATTACGTTTGCCTCCTTTTTACTTATTATTTTAAATATTTATGACGGTTCTGGATGACGCTATTGTTTATTCAAAAATATTCATTTCCCATCACCAATTTCGTTTGCCTCCTTTTTAGTTATTATTTTAATTAATTATTATTTTCTTATATTAGCGACGGTTCAGGCCGACACTACTGTTTGTGCGGAAATTTTCATTTCCCCCACCAATTTCATTTGCCTCCTTAAAAGTTATTGTTTTAATTAATTATTATTTTTATATTAAAAATAAGTACTTTAATAGCACTTTTAAAGTGCTATTAAACAAAATCGTTTACAATAGCGGCGCAGTTAATAGCGCTTTAAAGGGATATCAAAAAAAAAGGAAGTGCTCTTAAATAATATATGTGGCGTAGTGTCTGTTGCCCTGTTTTCTCTTCAAGTGTTGGTTTATCCTTCTGGACATAAGAGACAACTCCTCTTTGTCTTTATCAAAATCTTCATAAGAGGAGCATACGCCTAACTTGTCCTATTCTTCCATTTTATTGCAAAAGTATTTAGCACGAATACAACTAAAGTTCATGAGTGAAGGGAATCATTCAAACGATAAGCTATACAACAAGCATCCTAGCACTAAAAAAAAGGGACATACGTGTAATCATACCTTCTTCACCACTTAGTGCTTGTGGCCTTCGAGTGCATTTGTTTTGAAAATATTTTGAAAATGGTTTGATTTTCGAGAATAATACTTTGTGTTGACCAAGCGTTTATTTGGACCGAAGCAACCGTTTATGCGAAAATTTCATTCCCCCCACCAATTTCATTTCCTCCTTTTTTGTTATTGTTTTAAATATTGATATATTTTATATATTAGCGACGGTTCAGGCCGACGCTATTGTTTAAGCAAAACTATTCATTTACCCTCGCTAATTTCTTTTTCCTCCTTCTTAGTTATTGTCTTAATTAATTGTTATTTTCTTATATTAACGACGGTTCATACCAACGTTAATGTTTGTGCGAAAATTTTCATTTCCCTCCACCAATTTCATTTGCCTCCTTTAAAGTTATTGTTCTAATTAATTATTATTTTTATATTAAAAACCACTACTTTAATAGCAGTTTTAAAGTGTTATTAAACAAAATCGTTTACAAAAGAGGCACAGTCAATAGCGCTTTAAAGGGATATCAAAAACAAAAGAAAATTCTATTACATAGCATTTGTGGCGAAGTTTTTCTTGCCGTGTTTTCTCTTCTAGTGTTGGTCTATCCTTCTTGACAGAAGAGACAACTACTCTTTGTCTTTATCAAAATCCTTATAAGCGGAGCATACGCCTAACTAGTCATTTTCTTCCATTTTATTGCAAAAGTATTTACCACAACTAAAACTAAAGTTCATGAATGAATGGAAGAATTCAAACGATAAGCTATACAACAAGCATCCTAGGACTAAAAAAAGGGACATACGTTTAATCGTTCCTTATTCACCACTTAGTGCTCGTGGCCTTCGAGTGCATTTGTTTTGAAAATATTTTGAAAATGGTTTGATTTTCTTGAATAATCATTGGTGTTGACCAAGTGTTTATTTGGACCGAAGCTACTGTTTGTGCGAAAATTTTATTTCCCCCCATTAATTACGTTTGCCTCCTTTTTACTTATTATGTTAAATATTTATGACAGTTATAGCCGACGCTATTGTTTATTCGAAAATATTCATTTCCCATCACCAATTTCGCTTGCCTCCTTTTTAGTTAATATTTTAATTAATTATTATTTTCTTATATTAGCGACGGTTCAGGCCGACACTACTGTTTGTGCGTAAATTTTCATTTCCCCCACCAATTTCATTTGCCTCCTTTAAAGTTATTATTTTAATTAATTATTATTTTTATATTAAAAACCAGTACTTTAATAGCGCTTTTAAAGTGCTATTAAACAAAATCGTTTACAATAGCGGAGCGGTTAATAGCGCTTTAAAGGGATATAAAAAAAAAGGAAGTGCTCTTAAATAATATATGTGGCGTAGTGTCTGTTGCCATGTTTTCTCTTCCAGTGTTGGTTTATCCTTCTGGACATAAGAGACAACTCCTCTTTGTCTTTATCAAAATCTTCATAAGAGGAGCATACGCCTAACTTGCCTATTCTTCCATTTTATTGCAAAAGTATTTAGCACGAATACAACTAAAGTTCATGAGTGAAGGGAAGCATTCAAATGATAAGCTATACAACAAGCATCCTAGCACTAAATAAAAGGGACATACGTCTAATCATACCTTCTTCACCACTTAGTGCTTGTGGCCTTCGAGTGCATTTGTTATGAAAATATTTTGAAAATGGTTTGATTTTCGAGAATAATACTTGGTGTTGACGAAGCATTTATTTGGACCGAAGCAACCGTTTATGCAAAATTTTCATTTCCCCCACCAATTTCATTTGCCTCCTTTTTTTGTTATTGTTTTAAATATTTATATATTTTATATATTAGCGACGTTTCAGGCCGAAGCTATTGTTTAAGAAAAACTATTCATTTCCCATCCCCAATTTCTTTTTCCTCCTTCTCAGTTATTGTCTTAATTAATTGTTATTTTCTTATATTAACGACGGTTCAGACCAACGTTACTGTTTGTGCAAAAAATTTCATTTCCTCCCACCAATTTCATTTGCCTCCTTTAAAATTATTGTTTTAATTAATTATTAGTTTTATATTAAAAACCACTACTTTAATAGCAGTTTTAAAGTGTTATTAAACAAAATCGTTTACAAAAGAGACGCAGTTAATAGTGCTTTAAAGGGATATCAAAAACAAAAGAAAATTCTATTACATAGCATTTGTGGCGTAGTTTTTCTTGCCGTGTTTTCTCTTCCAGTGTTGTTCTATCCTTCTGGACAGAAGAGACAACTCCTCTTTGCCTTTATCAAAATCCTTATAAGTGGAGCATACGCCTAACTAGTCATTTTCTTCCATTTTAATGAAAAAGTATTTACACAAATAAAACTAAAGTTCATGAATGAATGGAAGAATTCAAACGATAAGCTATACAACAGGCATCCTAGGACTAAAAAAAGGGACATACATTTAATCGTTCCTTCTTCACCACTTAGTGCTCGTGGTCTTCGAGTGCATTTGTTTTGAAAATATTTCGAATATGGTTTGATTTTCTTGAATAATCATTGGTGTTGACCAAGCGTTTATTTGGACCGAAGCTACTGTTTGTGCGAAAATTTTATTTCCCCCCATTAATTACGTTAGCCTCCTTTTTACTTATTATTTTAAATATTTATGACGGTTCTGGCTGACGCTATTGTTTATTCCAAAATATTCATTTCCCATCACCAATTTCGCTTGCCTCCTTTTTAGTTATTATTTTAATTAATTATTATTTTCTGATATTAGCGACGATTCAGGCCGACACTACTGGTTGTGCGGAAATTTTCATTTCCCCCACCAATTTCATTTGACTCCTTTAAAGTTATTATTTTAATTAATTATTATTTTTATATTAAAAACCAGTACTTTAATATCGCTTTTAAAGTGTTATTAAACAAAATCATTTACAATATCGGCGCGGTTAATAGCGCTTTAAAGGGATATCAAAAAAAAAGGAAGTGCTCTTAAATAATATATGTGGCGTAGTGTATGTTGCCATGTTTTCTCTTCCAGTGTTGGTTTATCCTTCTGGACATAAGAGACAACTCCTCTTTGTCTTTATCAAAATCTTCATAAGAGGAGCATACGCCTAACTTGCCTATACTTCCATTTTATTGCAAAAGTATTTAGCATGAATACAACTAAAGTTAATGAGTGAAGGGAAGCATTCAAACGATAAGCTATACAACAAGCATCCTAGCACTAAAAAAAAGGGACATACGTCTAATCATACCTTCTTCACCACTTAGTGCTTGTGGCCTTCGAGTGCATTTGTTATGAAAATATTTTGAAAATGGTTTGATTTTCGAGAATAATACTTGGTGTTGACGAAGCGTTTATTTGGACCGAAGCAACCGTTTATGCAAAAATTTCATTCCCCCCACCAATTTCATTTGCCTCCTTATTTGTAATTGTTTTAAATATTTATATATTTTATATAATAGCGACGGTTCAGGCCGACGCTATTGTTTAAGCAAAACTATTCATTTCCCATCGCCAATTTCTTTTTCCTCCTTCTCAGTTATTGTATTAACTAATTGTTATTTTCTTATATTAACGACGTTTCAGACCAACGTTACTGTTTGTGCAAAAATTTTCATTTCCCCCCACCAATTTCATTTGCCTCCTTTAAAGTTATTGTTTTAATTAATTATTATTTTTATATTAAAAACCACTACTTTAATAGCAGTTTTAAAGTGTTATTAAACAAAATCGTTTACAAAAGAGGCGCAATTAATAGCGCTTTAAAGGGATATCAAAAACAAAAGAAAATTCTATTACATAGCATTTGTGGCGTAGTTTTTCTTGCCGTGTTTTCTCTTCCAGTGTTGTTCTATCCTTCTGGACAGAAGAGACAACTCCTCTTTGCCTTTATCAAAATCCTTATAAGTGGAGCATACGCCTAACTAGTCATTTTCTTCCATTTTAATGAAAAAGTATTTACACAAATAAAACTAAAGTTCATGAATGAATGGAAGAATTCAAACGATAAGCTATACAACAGGCATCCTAGGACTAAAAAAAGGGACATACATTTAATCGTTCCTTCTTCACCACTTAGTGCTCGTGGTCTTCGAGTGCATTTGTTTTGAAAATATTTCGAATATGGTTTGATTTTCTTGAATAATCATTGGTGTTGACCAAGCGTTTATTTGGACCGAAGCTACTGTTTGTGCGAAAATTTTATTTCCCCCCATTAATTATGTTTGCCTCCTTTTTACTTATTATTTTAAATATTTATGACGGTTCTGGCCGACGCTATTGTTTATTCCAAAATATTCATTTCCCATCACCAATTTCGCTTGCCTCCTTTATAGTTATTACTTTAATTAATTATTATTTTCTTATATTAGCGACGATTCCGGCCGACACTACTGTTTGTGCGGAAATTTTCATTTCCCCCACCAATTTCATTTACCTCCTTTAAAGTTATTGTTTTAATTAGTTATTATTTTTATATTAAAAACCAATACTTTAATAGCCCTTTTAAAGTGCTATTAAACAAAATCGTTTACAATAGCGGCGCGGTTAATAGCGCTTTAAAGGGATATCAAAAACAAAAGGAAGTGCTCTTAAATAATATATGTGGCGTAGTGTCTGTTGCCCTGTTTTCTCTTCCAGTGTTGTATTATCCTTCTGGACATAAGAGACAACTCCTCTTTGTCTTTATCAAAATCTTCATAAGAGGAGCATACGCCTAACTTGTCCTTTTCTTCCATTTTATTGCAAAAGTATTTAGCACGAATAAAACTAAAGTTCATGAGTGAAGGGAAGCATTCAAATGATAAGCTATACAACAAGTATCCTAGCACTAAAAAAAAGGGACATACGTTTAATCATACCTTCTTCACCACGTAGTGCTCGTGGCCTTCGAGTGCATTTGTTTTGAAAATATTTTGAAAATGGTTTGGATTTCGAGAATAATACTTGGTGTTGACCAAGCGTTTATTTGGACCGAAGCAACCGTTTATGCGAAAATTTCATTCCCCCCACCAATTTCATTTGCCTCCTTTTTTGTTATTGTTTTAAATATTTATATATTTTATATATTAGCGACGGTTCAGGCCGACGCTATTGTTTAAGCAAAAATATTCATTTCCCAAAGCCAATTTCTTTTTCCTCCTTCTCAGTTATTGTCTTAATTAATTGTTATTTTCTTATATTAACGAAGGTTCAGACCAACGTTACTGTTTGTGCAAAAATTTTCATTTCCCCCCACCAATTTCATTTGCCTCCTTTAAAGTTATTGTTTTAATTAATTATTATTTTTATATTAAAAACCACTACTTTAATAGCAGTTTTAAAGTGTTATTAAACAAAATCGTTTACAAAAGAGGCGCAATTAATAGCGCTTTAAAGGGATATAAAAAACAAAAGAAAATTCTATTACATAGCATTTGTGGCGTAGTTTTTCTTGTCGTGTTTTCTCTTCCAGTGTTGGTCTATCCTTCTGGACAGAAGAGACAACTCCTCTTTGTCTTTATCAAAATCCTTATAAGCGGAGCATACGCCTAACTAGTCATTTTCTTCCATTTTATTGCAAAAGTATTTACCACAACTAAAACTAAAGTTCATGAATGAATGGAAGAATTCAAACGAAAAGTTATACAACAAGCATCCTAAGACTAAAAAAAGGGACATACGTTTAATCGTTCCTTCTTCACCACTTAGTGCTCGTGGCCTTCGAGTGCATTTGTTTTGAAAATATTTCGAAAATGGTTTAATTTTCTTGAATAATCATTGGTGTTGACCAAGCATTTATTTGGACCGAAGCTACTGTTTGTTCAAAATTTTTATTTCCCCCCATTAATTACGCTCGCCTCCTTTCTACTTATTATTTTAAATATTTATGACGGTTATAGCCGATGCTATTGTTTATTCCAAAATATTCACTTCCCATCACCAATCTCGCTTGCCTCCTTTTTAGTTATTATTTTAATTAATTATTTTTTTCTTATATTAGCGACGGTTCAGGCCGACACTACTGTTTGTGCGGAAATTTTCATTTCCCCCACCAATTTCATTTGCCTCCTTTGAAGTTATTGTTTTAGTTAATTATTATTTTTATATTAAAAACCAGTACTTTAATAGCGCTTTTAAAGTGCTATTAAACAAAATCGTTTACAATAGCGGTGCGGTTAATAGCGCTTTAAAGGGATATCAAAAACAAAAGGAAGTGCTCTTAAATAATATATGTGGCGTAGTGTCTGTTCCCCTGTTTTCACTTCCAGTGTTGGTTTTTCCTTCTGGACATAAGAGACAACTCCTCTTTGTCTTTATCAAAATCTTCATAAGAGGAGTATACGCCTAACTTGTCCTTTTCTTCCATTTTATTGCAATAGTATTTAGCACGAATAATGTAACGCCCGAATTTAACTAATTGGTTAATTAAATTATTTAAGAATTTAATTATTGGATTTTGTCGGTTTAATCGCAAAAATAATATTAAGAATAATATATTTATTTATTGGTGTAATTTAATTGAGTTGGGCCAAGTAGCATTAAAATGCAGTTAATTGGAGGGGTGTGGATAGTAGGTCCATTTGGATTAATTAATTGTTGGAATAATATTGATACTATTATTATTATTATTTGGAGGAAAATTAATTAAAGATAAGTCAGCAGAGAAAATAAGGTTTTTGGAGAGAAAACAGAAGTTACGTGAAAACGGTGCAAAGAGGCAAGGTTGAAGACGGCGGAAAAGCCATCGAAGAGGCGATTGCGATTAGAGAATCGAAGAACCGTCAATCCCAGGTAAGGGTGGAGTTCTGATTCTATAATCGGATGCATGATAGATGATATGTAGGATGGGATTTATCGAATTGCCCTATGTTTGGTGTGTTTTGATTATTGATGTGGTATTGATCCTATTGTATGCCTTAGATCATTGCTATATGGTAGGAATTTGATTTTGATGGTTTTAGGATGTTTGGGGATGATTAGGAATGGGTTGGGGTGATTTTGGGAAGCATAAAAACGTGAAATATGGTGTTGCAGAGTCATCAACACGGGCCGTGTTGATGCACACGGGCACCCGTGTTGATCTTCTGTGTTGATGCTCGGGTAGGTTTTTCCCAAAAATCATTTCGGCCATAACTTTTGAACCGTAACTCCGATTTAGGCGCCGTTTGATGCGTTGGAAAGCTAGTGAAATTTTCTATATGATTATGAGGAATTAAGTAGCTTTAAGAGCTTATTTTAATAAGTGATTATTGGAGAAAGTGTTTATGTTTATAAGTGAATTTGATTGTTATGTATTTTAGTGAAGTGTTTGGAGATATTTGGGATTGGAGCTCTGAAGAACGACGAACAATCACTCAAGAGTTCGAAGCTGCAATTTGATAAGGTAAGGGGGGCTACTACTCAATTTACATTTGCTTATGGGTTTAGATGCAATTGGTTGGGTAATCGTAGGATAATCCCATTTTCTCTGATGTTCTTAGTGATCGATAACTTTAGGGTCGAATTTCGTTAGAAAAGATTAGGTTCCCTAAAGGTTGTGAATCGATTAAGAAATTAATCCCTAGTGTTGATTTAGATCGAAATTGTATGATCGTGAATTTACCTTAGGTGTTCTAGGGATAACCTTGATGTTATCAGATTTCCCCAAAAGGACGAATAATCACTTTTAAGGTTACTATGATAATTGTTGGTAATTATGAAATTGATGTGTTGTTTTGAGTTATACAAAATCGATGTCGTTAGGTACCGAAATGCACGTTTTGGCTGGTATTTTTCGCGTTTGGCTGCTGTTCTGAGCTGCTGCAGGTTCAGGAAAAATCTGGCTCGCGCTCATCAACACGGGCCGTGTTGTTTCACACGGGCACCCGTGTTGATCCACTGTGTTACCAAAAAAAAATGTGTTTCCAGACACATTTCAACACGGGCCGTGTTGATTCACACGGGCACCCGTGTTGATCCCCTGTATTGGCAAAATAACGTGTTTTCTGGACACATTTCCACACGGGCAGTGTTGATTTACACGGGCACCCGTGTTAAACCTGCTGTGTTGTTTTCTGAATTTTGTTTTCTGTGCATGCTGTTATGTACGGGATTGATCCTGTTTTGATGCGCAGTGTTTGATATGTTTTGCATATGCTGTTCATTGATTTCCTAGTGTTGATTGATACTTGTATCGAATAACGATTGTATGTTATGATACCAACACTATATGGATCTTATTGTCATGCTTTTAGATGATGTTATCAAGCATGAATTATGATATAACTTGATATGATTGATGTTTAATAGTATGCTGAGTGATTACATGCTATCCATATCCTGTTATGATTGATGTTGTTGATGTTGCATGATATGTTGATTGATGTTAATAGTATGCTGAGTGTTACATACTTTACATATCATGTTGCATTTGTTAATTCCCATTGTGTGGAATTAACATGGTGGCCAATATACGTGTCCGCGATTTAATGGAACGTTGAGGTGGTAGCCGTGTCCGCGATATAATGGAACGGTGAGTTATCTGTGACCCGAGATTTAATGGGGCGGTAAAATGGTACCACATGCATGGGTGTGTTGCATTATATTGAATATAACATGAATGGATGATTTTCCAATGTTGTATTTAATTGATTGTATGCATGTATTGCTGCTAAATTGTTAATGATGTTTGATGTTAATTATAAGTATGAAAAGTGATATATTATGAATATATGAATTGTAAAGGTTTTCGTAAACTATGAAACATGCTAACTGTTTGGGTGATGCTTATGGTTTTCTGAATTGATTGTTATGAACGTATAATCAAATGTATAGTTGAGATGCTCGCCCTTACTGTTGAATATTTCAGATTGAGGAGCTTCGTTCAGGTGCATGGCGAAGGCTTGTTGTTTCTAGTTTATTTCCGTTTAAGTATTGTCCGGGTCATGCTCTGATAGTTGTAACTCCGGGAACGTTTGTTTGTCGAGCTGCTTTAGTCAGACTCGTTTATTTCCTTATGTTTGTTATAATATGATGTTGATATATTCCAGGTGTTAATCCCTGATGATTTTGAAAATATTATAACATTGGTTTTGTTAATTAAATTATTCCGCTGTGTAAACATGTATGAGTTGCTTCTATGTTATGCATGACAGGAACTTGTTTTCATTAAAAGAGAATTGTGGCATCCTCGTTAATACATGTACTCTGAAAATATGATTTTAATTATTTGCGAAATTTGTTCGGGGTTTTAGAGGGTGTTACAATAGTGGTATCAGAGCAGGCCGGTTCGTTCGGCCAATGTTGTTGAGTCAGTTGTGTAGCGTGACTGTTGAATATTGTCGATATGTTGTTTATCCCTTAGTGCGCGACAAGTGTGTGAAACACTGTCGGTACTTTTTGCTTTTCTAACTATTTGTTGCAGGAGTTGACTTGAAGATAAGTGGGGGAGAAGCTTTTCTTCTCGGATGCGCTTCAGTTGTGATATGCCGGTTCAGAATGTTGCTGACGGCGACAATGCAAATGTTGTTGAGGTTTGGATGCTTCCTGAATGCGAAGGTGATATAGATTCAAGAATTTTGGTATGCTAGTGAACTCGTATGGGAAATTGAATTAAAATGCGTTGAAGAGATGCCGTCATGCAAAAATCCCTTTCTGTCTCGTACAGTTCGCGGCGCCAACTAGTGGTCGCGGCGCAAACTGCATATTTTTGCTGTCATCACAGTGCGCGCTGGCCTTCACGGCGCGTACTGTGTGGTTTTTGTGGAAAATGGCTAAATTATGTTTTGATCTCTAATGGTCGGAAAGTGGAACTGAACCTTAGTTGATTACCTTGAGGAATATTTTGGATACTATTAGTGTAGTAATTGGACTAATCTCCTATGGTAGCATGCCACTAAAGTCAATGTATGTTGTTATGTTCGAAGAATTGTGTTGAAAACTTGGTGTGCGAGTTATTCTGGATGGTTGTAATTTACACTATTTCATCAAGTATCATGAAGTTGTTGAAGGCGACGTTGATTGGAAGAGTGCAAAGGTCATTGAGTCGCTGTTGTTGCGAACCGGCGAGAGTATGGACTCATGAATCTGTATCGGTCAAGTTGAAAATGTGGGTAGGTTTTTAGACGGTGAATTTAAGACAATTGAGAATAAAGTCTATTCCAAAGAAAATGATAAGTTGAAGGGATTAACTCGTCGGATTGTATGTCTTTAGTATAGTTGGATTAATATCGGATGATTGTCGTAGTTGGATAAAAAGAAAGGATGTGGGTGAATTTTGGAAGAAAGAGAGAAAGATGGAACTTATGTTCATCAATCTCAAATTCAGATTTTTGTAATTTTGGAGCAGCTGTTAGTAAAAGTGGTATAACTTTTTACTCGTGATTCCGATCAAAGCGGTTATTGACTTTTTGGAAAGCTTACGAAATTCCATATAGTTTGCATATAAGATTTGTCTTCGGAAAGTTCGTGAAGAAGGAGAAAAATGCATTTTAATATTTGGGTCTGATGCTGAATTTTGGAAAATTCTGCATGCGGGAATTATGAACCAGTCCCATTGCAAAGATGATAACTTTTTACTCGTAACTCGGATTTGAGCGATTCATGAAGTTATAGAATCTACAAGTAATTACCTTCATTATAGAATATAATTTTATGCTTGGGAGGCATGTATCGAAGGGAATAATTGTGTTGGACGTTGGGTGTTTCTTGTTGAAAAATTGAAAGAGTGAAGAAGGATGTAAAGTATGGATAAAGAAATTTTATTCCGATGTTGTCGTAAGATGTGTTGTAGTAGGTTGTTGTATGACGTTAGTGTTCGTATTTTCGGATAACTTTGGGATCCGTATCTTGTGTTTGGATTGTTGGATTGATGTTCTGTTTGAACCTGCAAGGAGATAAAAGTATATTTCTTTTATATGAAAAATGTTTCCAAGTGTGGTAGAAGTATTCTCATAGGGAGAGACTTTGAAGTCGGTTGAGGAATTATAAACTTTTTGGACATGGGTGGTTGTTATTGCAGTTGTTGAGACGAGTTCAATCGTAAAATGTTGTTTGGAAATGAGTTGAAAGACATGTTGTTCTGCATGGAAGGATGTGAAAGTGTCAGAGGTGGATCTTATGATGATTGGTAATTGTTGGATTATGATGTTGTGAATGACTTGAGAAAAAGTTCGGAAGGGAACACTATTATAGTTTGGTAACGATGGTTTATGCTCCGTTATGGTTTTCGTCTATCTATTGGCAAATTGAGGAACTGATCACCCTTAATCTATTGTTGATAGTAGACGGAATCATAGTTGATGGATAGATGTGTTGTGTCGACTAGTATAGTGCATTCGGAAGAATATGTTGTTATTTTTGTTTCTTGTTGCTATTTAAAAGAAGTGAAATTATAAGTTTGTTTATTAAAGTGCGAGTTTGGTTGGAAGAAGATGAGTCATCTTGTTGGAATTAATTGGACCCATGTACTGTATGTGGTTGTAATGTGGTTATGTTTTTAAGACGATTTTTGAGGATTATGTTACTAAAAAGATGATAAAGTCGTAGTTATGTTTTATGACAATTGGGAATTCATGGAAGTATATGAATGTTTCATCCAAGAGTGGCAATTGGAGTAAACTTGGTAGAGTTGATACTTTATAAGTAATCGGAGTTGCGCATCTGAAGCGTGATGTGCCAGAGTATGTTGGTTTATTATAAATGTCAGTTGATTTAATAAGGATATTAATATGGTTGTTGGTTTATGGAGAGTTGTATATAATTTTTGGATTAAGACCCGTAAGCAGATGTTATGAGAATTTTGTTTTCGTTGTTGTGATGTCAGTGTTGATTACTGAAAAGAATGGTAATATTTCAGATTGTGTTAAAGGTGATTTGGTCGGTTATGTGGATGTCACTATAAGAGTGATATGACGAGAGTAATCAAGTTGTAAGTATTTGGTTGATAATTGGAATTCGTATATTAAGGAATGAATTGGCGCGTGAGTTTGTATTAAGAATGTTGTCAAGATGATAATATGATGGTTGTATGTTCAAGTATAAGTAGTTTGCGGATGTTATTACTTCATAAGCGATGTATCAAGATGGTGTTGAGGGTGTCGATGAGCTAATATCGGGTATATCGTTATGATTAGTTGTGTATGTTTTGGTGTCGATATGGTCGCTAAGTTGATCATGTAATATTGTTAAGACGAAAAGACGACGTTGTGTGCCTGAGTGCAACAGTTTTTGGTTGATAATACGTTGAGTGTTTGGTATGTCCAGAATTGGTGTTGAGAGTGGTTGTGTCGATTGGATTTTCGAGGACGAAAATATCCTAAGTGGGGGAGAGTTGTAACGCCCGAATTTAACTAATTGGTTAATTAAATTATTTAAGAATTTAATTATTGGATTTTGTCGGTTTAATCGCAAAAATAATATTAAGAATAATATTATTTATTTATTGGTGTAATTTAATTGAGTTGGGCCAAGTAGCATTAAAATGCAGTTAATTGGAGGGGTGTGGATAGTAGGCCCATTTGGATTAATTAATTGTTGGAATAATATTGATACTATTATTATTATTATTTGGAGGAAAATTAATTAAAGATAAGTCAGCAGAGAAAATAAGGTTCTTGGAGAGAAAACAGAAGTTACGTGAAAATGGTGCAAAGAGGCAAGGTTGAAGACGGCGAAAAAGCCATCGAAGAGGCGATTGCGATTAGAGAATCGAAGAACCGTCAATCCCAGGTAAGGGTGGAGTTCTGATTCTATAATCGGATGCATGATAGATGATATGTAGGATGGGATTTATCGAATTTCCCTATGTTTGGTGTGTTTTGATTATTGATGTGGTATTGATCCTATTGTATGCCTTAGATCATTGCTATATGGTAGGAATTTGATTTTGATGGTTTTAGGATGTTTGGGGATGATTAGAAATGGGTTGGGGTGATTTTGGGAAGCATAAAAACATGAAATATGGTGTTGCAGAGTCATCAACACGGGCCGTGTTGATGCACACGGGCACCCGTGTTGATCTTTTGTGTTGATGCTCGGGTAGGTTTTTCCCAAAAATCATTTCGGCCATAACTTTTGAACCGTATCTCCGATTTAGGCGCCGTTTGATGCGTTGGAAAGCTAGTGAAATTTTCTATATGATTATGAGGAATTAAGTAGCTTTAAGAGCTTATTTTAATAAGGGATTATTGGAGAAAGTGTTTATGTTTATAAGTGAATTTGATTGTTATGTATTTTAGTGAAGTGTTTGGAGATATTTGGGATTGGAGCTCTGAAGAACGACGAACAATCACTCAAGAGTTCGAAGCTGCAATTTGATAAGGTAAGGGGGGCTACTACTCAATTTACATTTGCTTATGGGTTTAGATGCAATTGGTTGGGTAATCGTAGGATAATCCCATTTTCTCTGATGTTCTTAGTGATCGATAACTTTAGGGTCGAATTTCGTTAGAAAAGATTAGGTTCCCTAAAGGTTGTGAATCGATTAAGAAATTAATCCCTAGTGTTGATTTAGATCGAAATTGTATGATCGTGAATTTACCTTAGGTGTTCTAGGGATAACCTTGATGTTATCAGATTTCCCCAAAAGGACGAATAATCACTTTTAAGGTTACTATGATAATTGTTGGTAATTATGAAATTGATGTGTTGTTTTGAGTTATACAAAATCGATGTCGTTAGGTACCGAAATGCGCGTTTTGGCTGGTATTTTTCGCGTTTGGCTGCTGTTCTGAGCTGCTGCAGGTTCAGGAAAAATTTGGCTCGCGCTCATCAACACGGGCCGTGTTGTTTCACACGGGCACCCGTGTTGATCCACTGTGTTACCAAAAAAAAATGTGTTTCCAGACACATTTCAACACGGGCCGTGTTGATTCACACGGGCACCCGTGTTGATCCCCTGTATTGGCAAAATAACGTGTTTTCTGGACACATTTCCACACGGGCAGTGTTGATTTACACGGGCACCCGTGTTAAACCTGCTGTGTTGTTTTCTGAATTTTGTTTTCTGTGCATGCTGTTATGTACGGGATTGATCCTGTTTTGATGCGCAGTGTTTGATATGTTTTGCATATGCTGTTCATTGATTTCCTAGTGTTGATTGATACTTGTATCGAATAACGATTGTATGTTATGATACCAACACTATATGGATCTTATTGTCATGCTTTTAGATGATGTTATCAAGCATGAATTATGATATAACTTGATATGATTGATGTTTAATAGTATGCTGAGTGATTACATGCTATCCATATCCTGTTATGATTGATGTTGTTGATGTTGCATGATATGTTGATTGATGTTAATAGTATGCTGAGTGTTACATACTTTACATATCATGTTGCATTTGTTAATTCCCATTGTGTGGAATTAACATGGTGGCCAATATACGTGTCCGCGATTTAATGGAACGTTGAGGTGGTAGCCGTGTCCGCGATATAATGGAACGGTGAGTTATCCGTGACCCGAGATTTAATGGGGCGGTAAAATGGTAACACATGCATGGGTGTGTTGCATTATATTGAATATAACATGAATGGATGATTTTCCAATGTTGTATTTAATTGATTGTATGCATTTATTGCTGCTAAATTGTTAATGATGTTTGATGTTAATTATAAGTATGAAAAGTGATATATTATGAATATATGAATTGTAAAGGTTTTCGTAAACTATGAAACATGCTAACTGTTTGGGTGATGCTTATGGTTTTCTGAATTGATTGTTATGAACGTATAATCAAATGTATAGTTGAGATGCTCGCCCTTACTGTTGAATATTTCAGATTGAGGAGCTTCGTTCAGGTGCTTGGCGAAGGCTTGTTGTTTCTAGTTTATTTCCGTTTAAGTATTGTCCGGGTCATGCTCTGATAGTTGTAACTCCGGGAACGTTTGTTTGTCGAGCTGCTTTAGTCAGACTCGTTTATTTCCTTATGTTTGTTATAATATGATGTTGATATATTCCAGGTGTTAATCCCTGATGATTTTGAAAATATTATAACATTGGTTTTGTTAATTAAATTATTCGGCTGTGTAAACATGTATGAGTTGCTTCTATGTTATGCATGACAGGAACTTGTTTTCATTAAAAGAGAATTGTGGCATCCTCGTTAATACATGTACTCTGAAAATATGATTTTAATTATTTGCGAAATTTGTTCGGGGTTTTAGAGGGTGTTACAATAGTGGTATCAGAGCAGGCCGGTTCGTTCGGCCAATGTTGTTGAGTCAGTTGTGTAGTGTGACTGTTGAATATTGTCGATATGTTGTTTATCCCTTAGTGCGCGACAAGTGTGTGAAACACTGTCGGTACTTTTTGCTTTTCTAACTATTTGTTGCAGGAGTTGACTTGAAGATAAGTGGGGGAGAAGCTTTTCTTCTCGGATGCGCTTCAGTTGTGATATGCCGGTTCAGAATGTTGCTGACGGCGACAATGCAAATGTTGTTGAAGTTTGGATGCTTCCTGAATGCGAAGGTGATATAGATTCAAGAATTTTGGTATGCTAGTGAACTCGTATGGGAAATTGAATTAAACTGCGTTGAAGAGATGCCGTCATGCAAAAATCCCTTTCTGTCTCGTACACTTCGCGGCGCCAACTAGTGGTCGCGGCGCAAACTGCATATTTTTGCTGTCATCGCAGTGCGCGCTGGCCTTCACGGCGCGTACTGTGTGGTTTTTGTGGAAAATGGCTAAATTATGTTTTGATCTCTAATGGTCGGAAAGTGGAACTGAACCTTAGTTGATTACCTTGAGGAATATTTTGGATACTATTAGTGTAGTAATTGGACTAATCTCCTATGGTAGCATGCCACTAAAGTCAATGTATGTTGTTATGTTCGAAGAATTGTGTTGAAAACTTGGTGTGCGAGTTATTCTGGATGGTTGTAATTTACACTATTTCATCAAGTATCATGAAGTTGTTGAAGGCGACGTTGATTGGAAGAGTGCAAAGGTCATTGAGTCGCTGTTGTTGCGAACCGGCGAGAGTATGGACTCATGAATCTGTATCGGTCAAGTTGAAAATGTGGGTAGGTTTTTAGACGGTGAATTTAAGACAATTGAGAATAAAGTCTATTCCAAAGAAAATGATAAGTTGAAGGGATTAACTCGTCGGATTGTATGTCTTTAGTATAGTTGGATTAATATCGGATGATTGTCGTAGTTGGATAAAAAGAAAGGATGTGGGTGAATTTTGGAAGAAAGAGAGAAAGATGGAACTTATGTTCATCAATCTCAAATTCAGATTTTTGTAATTTTGGAGCAGCTGTTAGTAAAAGTGGTATAACTTTTTACTCGTGATTCCGATCAAAGCGGTTATTGACTTTTTGGAAAGCTTACGAAATTCCATATAGTTTGCATATAAGATTTGTCTTCGGAAAGTTCGTGAAGAAGGAGAAAAATGCATTTTAATATTTGGGTCTGATGCTGAATTTTGGAAAATTCTGCATGCGGGAATTATGAACCAGTCCCATTGCAAAGATGATAACTTTTTACTCGTAACTCGGATTTGAGCGATTCATGAAGTTATAGAATCTACAAGTAATTACCTTCATTATAGAATATAATTTTATGCTTGGGAGGCATGTATCGAAGGGAATAATTGTGTTGGACGTTGGGTGTTTCTTGTTGAAAAATTGAAAGAGTGAAGAAGGATGTAAAGTATGGATAAAGAAATTTTATTCCGATGTTGTCGTAAGATGTGTTGTAGTAGGTTGTTGTATGACGTTAGTGTTCGTATTTTCGGATAACTTTGGGATCCGTATCTTGTGTTTGGATTGTTGGATTGATGTTCTGTTTGAACCTGCAAGGAGATAAAAGTATATTTCTTTTATATGAAAAATGTTTCCAAGTGTGGTAGAAGTATTCTCATAGGGAGAGAATTTGAAGTCGGTTGAGGAATTATAAACTTTTTGGACATGGGTGGTTGTTATTGCAGTTGTTGAGACGAGTTCAATCGTAAAATGTTGTTTGGAAATGAGTTGAAAGACATGTTGTTCTGCATGGAAGGATGTGAAAGTGTCAGAGGTGGATCTTATGATGATTGGTAATTGTTGGATTATGATGTTGTGAATGACTTGAGAAAAAGTTCGGAAGGGAACACTATTATAGTTTGGTAACGATGGTTTATGCTCCGTTATGGTTTTCGTCTATCTATTGGCAAATTGAGGAACTGATCACCCTTAATCTATTGTTGATAGTAGACGGAATCATAGTTGATGGATAGATGTGTTGTGTCGACTAGTATAGTGCATTCGGAAGAATATGTTGTTATTTTTGTTTCTTGTTGCTATTTAAAAGAAGTGAAATTATAAGTTTGTTTATTAAAGTGCGAGTTTAGTTGGAAGAAGATGAGTCATCTTGTTGGAATTAATTGGACCCATGTACTGTATGTGGTTGTAATGTGGTTATGTTTTTAAGACGATTTTTGAGGATTATGTTACTAAAAAGATGATAAAGTCGTAGTTATGTTTTATGACAATTGGGAATTCATGGAAGTATATGAATGTTTCATCCAAGAGTGGCAATTGGAGTAAACTTGGTAGAGTTGATACTTTATAAGTAATCGGAGTTGCGCATCTGAAGCGTGATGTGCCAGAGTATGTTGGTTTATTATAAATGTCAGTTGATTTAATAAGGATATTAATATGGTTGTTGGTTTATGGAGAGTTGTATATAATTTTTGGATTAAGACCCGTAAGCAGATGTTATGAGAATTTTGTTTTCGTTGTTGTGATGTCAGTGTTGATTACTGAAAAGAATGGTAATATTTCAGATTGTGTTAAAGGTGATTTGGTCGGTTATGTGGATGTCACTATAAGAGTGATATGACGAGAGTAATCAAGTTGTAAGTATTTGGTTGATAATTGGAATTCGTATATTAAGGAATGAATTGGCGCGTGAGTTTGTATTAAGAATGTTGTCAAGATGATAATATGATGGTTGTATGTTCAAGTATAAGTAGTTTGCGGATGTTATTACTTCATAAGCGATGTATCAAGATGGTGTTGAGGGTGTCGATGAGCTAATATCGGGTATATCGTTATGATTAGTTGTGTATGTTTTGGTGTCGATATGGTCGCTAAGTTGATCATGTAATATTGTTAAGACGAAAAGACGACGTTGTGTGCCTGAGTGCAACAGTTTTTGGTTGATAATACGTTGAGTGTTTGGTATGTCCAGAATTGGTGTTGAGAGTGGTTGTGTCGATTGGATTTTCGAGGACGAAAATATCCTAAGTGGGGGAGAGTTGTAACGCCCGAATTTAACTAATTGGTTAATTAAATTATTTAAGAATTTAATTATTGGATTTTGTCGGTTTAATCGCAAAAATAATATTAAGAATAATATTATTTATTTATTGGTGTAATTTAATTGAGTTGGGCCAAGTAGCATTAAAATGCAGTTAATTGGAGGGGTGTGGATAGTAGGCCCATTTGGATTAATTAATTGTTGGAATAATATTGATACTATTATTATTATTATTTGGAGGAAAATTAATTAAAGATAAGTCAGCAGAGAAAATAAGGTTCTTGGAGAGAAAACAGAAGTTACGTGAAAATGGTGCAAAGAGGCAAGGTTGAAGACGGCGAAAAAGCCATCGAAGAGGCGATTGCGATTAGAGAATCGAAGAACCGTCAATCCCAGGTAAGGGTGGAGTTCTGATTCTATAATCGGATGCATGATAGATGATATGTAGGATGGGATTTATCGAATTTCCCTATGTTTGGTGTGTTTTGATTATTGATGTGGTATTGATCCTATTGTATGCCTTAGATCATTGCTATATGGTAGGAATTTGATTTTGATGGTTTTAGGATGTTTGGGGATGATTAGAAATGGGTTGGGGTGATTTTGGGAAGCATAAAAACGTGAAATATGGTGTTGCAGAGTCATCAACACGGGCCGTGTTGATGCACACGGGCACCCGTGTTGATCTTTTGTGTTGATGCTCGGGTAGGTTTTTCCCAAAAATCATTTCGGCCATAACTTTTGAACCGTAACTCCGATTTAGGCGCCGTTTGATGCGTTGGAAAGCTAGTGAAATTTTCTATATGATTATGAGGAATTAAGTAGCTTTAAGAGCTTATTTTAATAAGTGATTATTGGAGAAAGTGTTTATGTTTATAAGTGAATTTGATTGTTATGTATTTTAGTGAAGTGTTTGGAGATATTTGGGATTGGAGCTCTGAAGAACGACGAACAATCACTCAAGAGTTCGAAGCTGCAATTTGATAAGGTAAGGGGGGCTACTACTCAATTTACATTTGCTTATGGGTTTAGATGCAATTGGTTGGGTAATCGTAGGATAATCCCATTTTCTCTGATGTTCTTAGTGATCGATAACTTTAGGGTCGAATTTCGTTAGAAAAGATTAGGTTCCCTAAAGGTTGTGAATCGATTAAGAAATTAATCCCTAGTGTTGATTTAGATCGAAATTGTATGATCGTGAATTTACCTTAGGTGTTCTAGGGATAACCTTGATGTTATCAGATTTCCCCAAAAGGACGAATAATCACTTTTAAGGTTACTATGATAATTGTTGGTAATTATGAAATTGATGTGTTGTTTTGAGTTATACAAAATCGATGTCGTTAGGTACCGAAATGCGCGTTTTGGCTGGTATTTTTCGCGTTTGGCTGCTGTTCTGAGCTGCTGCAGGTTCAGGAAAAATTTGGCTCGCGCTCATCAACACGGGCCGTGTTGTTTCACACGGGCACCCGTGTTGATCCACTGTGTTACCAAAAAAAAATGTGTTTCCAGACACATTTCAACACGGGCCGTGTTGATTCACACGGGCACCCGTGTTGATCCCCTGTATTGGCAAAATAACGTGTTTTCTAGACACATTTCCACACGGGCAGTGTTGATTTACACGGGCACCCGTGTTAAACCTGCTGTGTTGTTTTCTGAATTTTGTTTTCTGTGCATGCTGTTATGTACGGGATTGATCCTGTTTTGATGCGCAGTGTTTGATATGTTTTGCATATGCTGTTCATTGATTTCCTAGTGTTGATTGATACTTGTATCGAATAACGATTGTATGTTATGATACCAACACTATATGGATCTTATTGTCATGCTTTTAGATGATGTTATCAAGCATGAATTATGATATAACTTGATATGATTGATGTTTAATAGTATGCTGAGTGATTACATGCTATCCATATCCTGTTATGATTGATGTTGTTGATGTTGCATGATATGTTGATTGATGTTAATAGTATGCTGAGTGTTACATACTTTACATATCATGTTGCATTTGTTAATTCCCATTGTGTGGAATTAACATGGTGGCCAATATACGTGTCCGCGATTTAATGGAACGTTGAGGTGGTAGCCGTGTCCGCGATATAATGGAACGGTGAGTTATCCGTGACCCGAGATTTAATGGGGCGGTAAAATGGTAACACATGCATGGGTGTGTTGCATTATATTGAATATAACATGAATGGATGATTTTCCAATGTTGTATTTAATTGATTGTATGCATTTATTGCTGCTAAATTGTTAATGATGTTTGATGTTAATTATAAGTATGAAAAGTGATATATTATGAATATATGAATTGTAAAGGTTTTTGTAAACTATGAAACATGCTAACTGTTTGGGTGATGCTTATGGTTTTCTGAATTGATTGTTATGAACGTATAATCAAATGTATAGTTGAGATGCTCGCCCTTACTGTTGAATATTTCAGATTGAGGAGCTTCGTTCAGGTGCTTGGCGAAGGCTTGTTGTTTCTAGTTTATTTCCGTTTAAGTATTGTCCGGGTCATGCTCTGATAGTTGTAACTCCGGGAACGTTTGTTTGTCGAGCTGCTTTAGTCAGACTCGTTTATTCCTTATGTTTGTTATAATATGATGCTGATATGTTCCAGGTGTTAATCCCTGATGATTTTAAAAATATTATAACATTGGTTTTGTTAATTAAATTATTCCTCTGTGTAAACATGTATGAGTTGCATCTATGTTATGCATGACAGGAACTTGTTTTTGTAAAAAGAGAATTGTGACATCCTCGTTAATACATGTACTCTGAAAGTATGATTTTAATTATTTGCGAAATTTTATGCGGGGTTTTAGAGGGTGTTACAAAGGGAAGCATTCAAACCATAAGCTATACAACAAGCATCCTAGCACTAAAAAAATGGACATACGTTTAATCATACCTTCTTCACCACTTAGTGCTCGTGGCCTTCGAGTGCATTTGTTTTGAAAATATTTTGAAAATGGTTTGATTTTCGAGAATAATACTTGGTGTTGACCAAACGTTTATTTGGACCGAAGCAACTGTTTGTACGAAAATTTCATTCCCCCCACAAATTTCATTTGCCTCCTTTTTAGTTATTGTTTTAAATATTTATATATTTTATATATTAGCGACGGTTCAGGCCGACGCTATTTTTTAAGCAAAAATATTCATTTCCCAAAGCCAATTTCTTTTTCCTCCTTCTCAGTTATTGTCTTAATTAATTGTTATTTTCTTATATTAACGACGGTTCAGACCAACGTTACTGTTTGTGCAAAAAATTTCATTTCCCCCCACCAATTTCATTTGCCTCCTTTAAAGTTATTGTTTTAATTAATTATTACTTTTATATTAAAAACCACTACTTTAATAGCAGTTTTAAAGTGTTATTAAACAAAATCGTTTACAAAAGAGGCGCAGTTAATAGCGCTTTAAAGGGATATCAAAAACAAAAGAAAATTCTATTACATAGCATTTGTGGCGTAGTTTTTCTTGTCGTGTTTTCTTTTCCAGTGTTGGTCTATCCTTCTGGACAGAAGAGACAACTCCTCTTTGTCTTTATCAAAATCCTTATAAGCGGAGCATACGCCTAACTAGTCATTTTCTTCCATTTTATTGCAAAAGTATTTACCACAACTAAAACTAAAGTTGATGAATGAATGGAAGAATTCAAACGATAAGCTATACAACAAGCATCCTAAGACTAAAAAATGGGACATACGTTTAATAGTTCCTTCTTCACCACTTAGTGCTCGTGGCCTTCGAGTGCATTTGTTTTGAAAATATTTCGAAAATGGTTTGATTTTCTTGAATAATCATTGGTGTTGACCAAGCGTTTATTTGGACCGAAGCTACTGTTTGTGCAAAAATTTTATTTCCCCCCATTAATTACGTTTGCCTCCTTTTTACTTATTATTTTAAATATTTATGACGGTTATAGCCGATGCTATTGTTTATTCCAAAATATTCACTTCACATCACCAATCTCGCTTGCCTCCTTTTTAGTTATTATTTTAATTAATTATTTTTTTCTTATATTAGCGACGGTTCAGGCCGACACTACTGTTTGTGCGGAAATTTTCATTTCCCCCACCAATTTCATTTGCCTCCTTTAAAGTTATTATTTTAATTAATTATTATTTTTATATTAAAAACCAGTACTTTAATAGCGCTTTTAAAGTGCTATTAAACAAAATCGTTTACAATAGCGGCGCGGTTAATAGCGCTTTAAAGGGATATCAAAAACAAAAGGAAGTGCTCTTAAATAATATATGTGGCGTAGTGTCTGTTCCCCTGTTTTCTCTTCCAGTGTTGGTTTATCTTTCTTGACATAAGAGACAACTCCTCTTTGTCTTTATCAAAATCTTCATAAGAGGAGTATACGCCTAACTTGTCCTTTTCTTCCATTTTATTGCAAAAGTATTTAGCACGAATAAAACAAAAGTTCATGAGTGAAGGGAAGCATTCAAACCATAAGCTATACAACAAGCATCCTGGCACTAAAAAAAATGGACATACGTTTAATCATACCTTCTTCACCACTTAGTGCTCGTGGCCTTCGAGTGCATTTGTTTTGAAAATATTTTGAAAAAGGTTTGATTTTCGAGAATAATACTTGGTGTTGACCAAACGTTTATTTTGACCGAAGCAACTGTTTGTACAAAAATTTCATTGCCCCCACAAATTTCATTTGCCTCCTTTTTAGTTATTGTTTTAAATATTTATATATTTTATATATTAGCGACGGTTCAGGCCGACGCTATTTTTTAAGCAAAAATATTCATTTCCCAAAGCCAATTTCTTTTTCCTCCTTCTCAGTTATTGTCTTAATTAATTTTTATTTTCTTATATTAACGACGGTTCAGACCAACGTTACTGTTTGTGCAAAACTTTTCATTTCCCCCCACCAATTTCATTTGCCTCCTTTAAAGTTATTGTTTTAATTAATTATTATTTTTATATTAAAAACCACTACTTTAATAGCAGTTTTAAAGTGTTAATAAACAAAATCGTTTACAAAAGAGGCGCAGTTAATAGCGCTTTAAAGGGATATCAAAGACAAAAGAAAATTCTATTACATAGCATTTGTGGCGTAGTTTTTCTTGTCGTGTTTTCTTTTCCAGTGTTGGTCTATCCTTCTGGACAGAAGAGACAACTCCTCTTTGTCTTTATCAAAATCCGTATAAGCGGAGCATACGCCTAACTAGTCATTTTCTTCCATTTTATTGCAAAAGTATTTACCACAACTAAAACTAAAATTGATGAATGAATGGAAGAATTCAAACGATAAGCTATACAACAAGCATCCTTAGACTAAAAAATGGGACATACGTTTAATCGTTCCTTCTTCACCACTTAGTGCTCGTGGCCTTCGAGTGCATTTGTTTTGAAAATATTTCGAAAATGGTTTGATTTTCTTGAATAATCATTGGTGTTGACCAAGCGTTTATTTGGACCGAAGCTACTGTTTGTGCAAAAATTTTATTTCCCCCCATTAATTACGTTTGCCTCCTTTTTACTTATTATTTTAAATATTTATGACGGTTATAGCCGATGCTATTGTTTATTCCAAAATATTCACTTCACATCACCAATCTCGCTTGCCTCCTTTTTAGTTATTATTTTAATTAATTATTTTTTTCTTATATTAGCGACGGTTCAGGCCGACACTACTGTTTGTGCGGAAATTTTCATTTCCCCCACCAATTTCATTTGCCTCCTTTAAAGTTATTATTTTAATTAATTATTATTTTTATATTAAAAACCAGTACTTTAATAGCGCTTTTAAAGTGCTATTAAACAAAATCGTTTACAATAGCGGCGCGGTTAATAGCGCTTTAAAGGGATATCAAAAACAAAAGGAAGTGCTCTTAAATAATATATGTGGCGTAGTGTCTGTTCCCCTGTTTTCTCTTCCAGTGTTGGTTTATCTTTCTTGACATAAGAGACAACTCCTCTTTGTCTTTATCAAAATCTTCATAAGAGGAGTATACGCCTAACTTGTCCTTTTCTTCCATTTTATTGCAAAAGTATTTAGCACGAATAAAACAAAAGTTCATGAGTGAAGGGAAGCATTCAAACCATAAGCTATACAACAAGCATACTGGCACTAAAAAAAATGGACATACGTTTAATCATACCTTCTTCACCACTTAGTGCTCGTGGCCTTCGAGTGCATTTGTTTTGAAAATATTTTGAAAAAGGTTTGATTTTCGAGAATAATACTTGGTGTTGACCAAACGTTTATTTTGACCGAAGCAACTGTTTGTACAAAAATTTCATTGCCCCCACAAATTTCATTTGCCTCCTTTTTAGTTATTGTTTTAAATATTTATATATTTTATATATTAGCGACGGTTCAGGCCGACGCTATTTTTTAAGCAAAAATATTCATTTCCCAAAGCCAATTTCTTTTTCCTCCTTCTCAGTTATTGTCTTAATTAATTTTTATTTTCTTATATTAACGACGGTTCAGACCAACGTTACTGTTTGTGCAAAACTTTTCATTTCCCCCCACCAATTTCATTTGCCTCATTTAAAGTTATTGTTTTAATTAATTATTATTTTTATATTAAAAACCACTACTTTAATAGCAGTTTTAAAGTGTTAATAAACAAAATCGTTTACAAAAGAGGCGCAGTTAATAGCGCTTTAAAGGGATATCAAAAACAAAAGAAAATTCTATTACATAGCATTTGTGGCGTAGTTTTTCTTGTCGTGTTTTCTTTTCCAGTGTTGGTCTATCCTTCTGGACAGAAGAGACAACTCCTCTTTGTCTTTATCAAAATCCTTATAAGCGGAGCATACGCCTAACTAGTCATTTTCTTCCATTTTATTGCAAAAGTATTTACCACAACTAAAACTAAAATTGATGAATGAATGGAAGAATTCAAACGATAAGCTATACAACAAGCATCCTTAGACTAAAAAATGGGACATACGTTTAATCGTTCCTTCTTCACCACTTAGTGCTCGTGGCCTTCGAGTGCATTTGTTTTGAAAATATTTCGAAAATGGTTTGATTTTCTTGAATAATCATTGGTGTTGACCAAGCGTTTATTTGGACCGAAGCTACTGTTTGTGCAAAAATTTTATTTCCCCCCATTAATTACGTTTGCCTCCTTTTTACTTATTATTTTAAATATTTATGACGGTTATAGCCGATGCTATTGTTTATTCCAAAATATTCACTTCACATCACCAATCTCGCTTGCCTCCTTTTTAGTTATTATTTTAATTAATTATTTTTTTCTTATATTAGCGACGGTTCAGGCCGACACTACTGTTTGTGCGGAAATTTTCATTTCCCCCACCAATTTCATTTGCCTCCTTTAAAGTTATTATTTTAATTAATTATTATTTTTATATTAAAAACCAGTACTTTAATAGCGCTTTTAAAGTGCTATTAAACAAAATCGTTTACAATAGCGGCGCGGTTAATAGCGCTTTAAAGGGATATCAAAAACAAAAGGAAGTGCTCTTAAATAATATATGTGGCGTAGTGTCTGTTCCCCTGTTTTCTCTTCCAGTGTTGGTTTATCTTTCTTGACATAAGAGACAACTCCTCTTTGTCTTTATCAAAATCTTCATAAGAGGAGTATACGCCTAACTTGTCCTTTTCTTCCATTTTATTGCAAAAGTATTTAGCACGAATAAAACAAAAGTTCATGAGTGAAGGGAAGCATTCAAACCATAAGCTATACAACAAGCATACTGGCACTAAAAAAAATGGACATACGTTTAATCATACCTTCTTCACCACTTAGTGCTCGTGGCCTTCGAGTGCATTTGTTTTGAAAATATTTTGAAAAAGGTTTGATTTTCGAGAATAATACTTGGTGTTGACCAAACGTTTATTTTGACCGAAGCAACTGTTTGTACGAAAATTTCATTCCCCCCACAAATTTCATTTGCCTCCTTTTTAGTTATTGTTTTAAATATTTATATATTTTATATATTAGCGACGGTTCAAGCCGACGCTATTTTTTAAGCAAAAATATTCATTTCCCAAATCCAATTTCTTTTTCCTCCTTCTCAGTTATTGTCTTAATTAATTGTTATTTTCTTATATTAACGACGGTTCAGACCAACGTTACTGTTTGTGCAAAAATTTTCATTTCCCCCCACCAATTTCATTTGCCTCCTTTAAAGTTATTGTTTTAATTAATTATTATTTTTATATTAAAAACCACTACTTTAATAGCAGTTTTAAAGTGTTATTAAACAAAATCGTTTACAGAAGAGACGCAGTTAATAGCGCTTTAAAGGGATATCAAAAACAAAATAAAATTCTATTACATAGCATTTCTGGCGTAGTTTTTTTTGCCGTGTTTTCTCTTCCAGTGTTGTTCTATCCTTCTGGACAGAAGAGACAACTCCTCTTTGTCTTTATCAAAATCCTTATAAGTGGAGCATATGCCTAACTAGTTATTTTCTTCCATTTTATTGCAAAAGTATTTACCACAACTAAAACAAATTTTCATGAATGAATGGAAGAATTCAAACGATAAGCTATACAACAAGCATCCTAAGACTAAAAAAAGGGACATACGTTTAATCGTTCCTTCTTCACCACTTAGTGCTTGTGGCCTTCGAGTGCATTTGTTTTGAAAATATTTCGAAAATGGTTTGATTTTCTTGAATAATCATTGGTGTTGACCAAGCATTTATTTGGACCGAAGCTACTGTTTGTGCGAAAATTTTATTTCCCCCCATTAATTACGTTTGCTTCCTTTTTACTTATTATTTTAAATATTTATGACGGTTCTGGCCGACGCTATTGTTTATTCCAAAATATTCATTTCCCATCACCAATTTCACTTTCCTCCTTTTTAGTTATTATTTTAATTAATTATTATTTTCTTATATTAGCGACGGTTCAGGACGACACTACTGTTTGTGCGAAAATTTTCATTTCCCCCACCAATTTCATTTTCCTCCTTTAAAGTTATTGTTTTAATTAATTATTATTTTTATATTAAAAACCAGTACTTTAATAGCGCTTTTAAAGTGCTATTAAACAAAATCGTTTACAATAGCGGCGCGGTTAATAGCTCTTTAAAGGGATATCAAAAACAAAAGGAAGTTCTCTTAAATAATATATGTGGCGTAGTGTCTGTTGCCCTGTTTTCTCTTCCAACGTTGGTTTATCCTTCTGGACATAAGAGACAACTCCTCTTTGTCTTTATGAAAATCTTCATAAGAGGAGCATACGCCTAACTTGCCTATTCTTCCATTTTATTGTAAAAGTATTGAGCACGAATAAAACTAAAGTTCATGAGTGAAGGGAAGCATTAAAACGATAAGCTATACAATAAGCATCCTAGCACTAAAAAAAGGGTCATACGTCTAATCATACCTTCTTCACCACTTAGTGCTCGTGGCCTTCGAGTGCATTTGTTTTGAAAATATTTTGAAAATGGTTTGGATTTCGAGAATAATACTTGGTGTTGACCAAGCGTTTATTTGGACCGAAGCAACCGTTTGTGCGAAAATTTCATTCCCCCCACCAATTTCATTTGCCTCCTTTTTTGTTATTGTTTTAAATATTTTTATATTTTATATATTAGCGACGGTTCAGGCCGACGCTATTGTTTAAGCAAAACTAGTCATTTCCCATCGCTAATTTCTTTTTCCTCCTTCTCAGTTATTGTCTTAATTAATTGTTATTTTCTTATATTAACGACGGTTCAGACCAACGTTACTGTTTGTGCAAAAATTTTCATTTCCCCCCACCAATTTCATTTGCCTCCTTTTAAAGTTATTGTTTTAATTAATTATTATTTTTATATTAAAAACCACTACTTTAATAGCAGTTTTAAAGTGTTATTAAACAAAATCGTTTACAAAAGAGGCGCAGTTAATAGCGCTTTAAAGGGATATAAAAAACAAAAGAAAATTCTATTACATAGCATTTGTGGCGTAGTTTTTCTTGCCGTGTTTTCTCTTCCAGTGTTGTTCTATCCTTCTGGACAGAAGAGACAACTCCTCTTTGCCTTTATCAAAATTCTTATAAGTGGAGCATACGCCTAACTAGTCATTTTCTTCCATTTTATTGAAAAAGTATTTACCACAACTAAAACTAAAGTTCATGAATGAATGGAAGAATTCAAACGATAAGTTATACAACAAGCATCCTAAGACTAAAAAAAGGGACATATGTTTAATCGTTCCTTCTTCACCACTTAGTGCTTGTGGCCTTCGAGTGCATTTGTTTTGAAAATATTTCGAAAATGGTTTGATTTTCTTGAATAATCATTGGTGTTGACCAAGTGTTTATTTGGACCGAAGCTACTGTTTGTGCGAAAATTTTATTTCCCCCCATTAATTACGTTTTCCTCCTTTTTACTTATTATTTTAAATATTTATGACAGTTTTGGCCGACGCTATTGTTTATTCAAAAATATTCATTTTCCATCACCAATTTCGCTTGCCTCCTTTTTATTATTTTAATTAATTATTATTTTCTTATATTAGCGACGGTTCAGGCCGACACTACTGTTTGTGCGAAAATTTTCATTTCCCCCACCAATTTCATTTGCCTCCTTTAAAGTTATTGTTTTAATTAATTATTATTTTTATATTAAAAACCAATACTTTAATAGGGCTTTTAAAGTGCTATTAAACAAAATCGTTTACAATAGCGGCGCGGTTAATAGCACTTTAAAGGGATATCAAAAACAAAAGGAAGTGCTCTTAAATAATATATGTGGCGTAGTGTCTGTTGCCATGTTTTCTCTTCCAGTGTTGGTTTATCCTTCTGTACATAAGAGACAACTCCTCTTTGTCTTTATCAAAATCTTCATAAGAGGAGCATATACCTAACTTGTCCTTTTCTTCCATTTTATTGCAAAAGTATTGAGCAAGAATAAAACTAAAGTTCAAGAGTGAAGGGAAGCATTCAAACGATAAGCTATACAACAAGCATCCTAGCACTAAAAAAAAGGACATACGTTTAATCATACCTTCTTCACCACTTAGTGCTCGTGGCCTTCGAGTGCATTTGTTTTGAAAATATTTTGAAAATGGTTTGGATTTCGAGAATAATACTTGATGTTGACCAAGCGTTTATTTGGACCGAAGCAACCGTTTATGCGAAAATTTCATTCCCGCCACCAATTTCATTTGCCTCTTTTTTTGTTATTATTTTAAATATTTATATATTTTATATATTAGTGACGGTTCAGGCCGACGCTATTATTTAAGCAAAAATATTCATTTCCCAAAGCCAATTTCTTTTTCCTCCTTCTCAGTTATTGTCTTAATTAATTGTTATTTTCTTATATTAACGACGGTTCAGACCAACGTTACTATTTGTGCAAAAAATTTCATTTCCCCCCACCAATTTCATTTGCCTCCTTTAAAGTTATTGTTTTAATTAATTATTATTTTTATATTAAAAACCACTACTTTAATAGCAGTTTTAAAGTGTTATTAAACAAAATCGTTTACAAAAGAGGCGCAGTTAATAGCGCTTTAAAGGGATATAAAAAACAAAAGAAAATTCTATTACATAGCATTTGTGGCGTAGTTTTTCTTGCTGTGTTTTCTCTTCCAGTGTTGTTCTATCCTTCTGGACAGAAGAGACAACTCCTCTTTGCCTTTATCAAAATCCTTATAAGTGGAGCATACGCCTAACTAGTCATTTTCTTCCATTTTATTGAAAAAGTATTTTCCGCAACTAAAACTAAAGTTCATGAATGAATGGAAGAATTCAAACGATAAGCTATACAACAAGCATCCTAAGACTAAAAAAAGGGACATACGTTTAATCGTTCCTTCTTCACCACTTAGTGCTTGTGGCCTTCGAGTGCATTTGTTTTGAAAATATTTCGAAAATGGTTTGATTTTCTTGAATAATCATTGGTGTTGACCAAGCGTTTATTTGGACCGAAGCTACTGTTTGTGCGAAAATTTTGTTTCCCCCCATTAATTACGTTTGCCTCCTTTTTACTTATTATTTTAAATATTTATGACAGTTCTGGCCGACGCTGTTGTTTATTCAAAAATATTCATTTTCCATCACCAATTTCGCTTGCCCCATTTTTATTATTTTAATTAATTATTATTTTCTTATATTAGCGACGGTTCAGGCCGACACTACTGTTTGTGCGAAAATTTTCATTTCCCCCACCAATTTCATTTGCCTCCTTTAAAGTTATTGTTTTAATTAATTATTATTTTTATATTAAAAACCAATACTTTAATAGGGCTTTTAAAGGGCTATTAAACAAAATCGTTTACAATAGCGGCGCGGTTAATAGCGCTTTAAAGGGATATCAAAAACAAAAGGAAGTGCTCTTAAATAATATATGTGGCGTAGTGTCTGTTGCCCTGTTTTCTCTTCCAGTGTTGGTTTATCCTTTTGGACATAAGAGACAACTCCTCTTTGTCTTTATCAAAATCTTCATAAGAGGAGCATACACCTAACTTGTCCTTTTCTTCCATTTTATTGCAAAAGTATTGAGCACGAATAAAACTAAAGTTCATGAGTGAAGGGAAGCATTCAAACGATAAGCTATACAACAAGCATCCTAGCACTAAAAAAAAGGACATACGTTTAATCATACCTTCTTCACCACTTAGTGCTCGTGGCCTTCGAGTGCATTTGTTTTGAAAATATTTTGAAAATGGTTTGGATTTCGAGAATAATACTTGATGTTGACCAAGCGTTTATTTGGACCGAAGCAACCGTTTATGCGAAAATTTCATTCCCCCCACCAATTTCATTTGCCTCTTTTTTTGTTATTGTTTTAAATATTTATATATTTTATATATTAGCGACGGTTCAGGCCGACGCTATTATTTAAGCATAAATATTCATTTCCCAAAGCCAATTTATTTTTCCTCCTTCTCAGTTATTGTCTTAATTAATTGTTATTTTCTTATATTAACGACGGTTCAGACCAACGTTACTGTTTGTGCAAAAATTTTCATTTCCCCCCACCAATTTCATTTGCCTCCTTTAAAGTTATTGTTTTAATTAATTATTATTTTGATATTAAAAACCACTACTTTAATAGCAGTTTTAAAGTGTTATTAAACAAAATCGTTTACAAAAGAGGCGCAGTTAATAGCGCTTTAAAGGGATATCAAAAACAAAAGAAAATTCTATTACATAACATTTGTGGAGTAGTTTTTCTTGTCGTGTTTTCTCTTCCAGTGTTGGTCTATCCTTCTGGACAGAAGAGACAACTCCTCTTTGTCTTTATCAAAATCCTTTTAAGCGGAGCATAAGCCTAACTAGTCATTTTCTTCCATTTTATTGCAAAAGTATTTACCACAACTAAAACTAAAGTTCATGAATGAATGGAAGAATTCAAACGATAGGCTATACAACAAGCATCCTAAGACTAAAAAAAGGGACATACGTTTAATCGTTCCTTCTTCACCACTTAGTGCTTGTGGCCTTCAAGTGCATTTGTTTTGAAAATATTTCGAAAATGGTTTGATTTTCTTGAATAATCATTGGTGTTGACCAAGCGTTTATTCGGACCGAAGCTACTATTTGTGCAAAAAGATTTATTTCCCCCCATTAATTACGTTTGCCTCCTTTTTACTTATTATTTTAAATATTTATGATGCTTATAACCGACGCTATTATTTATTCAAAAATATTCATTTCCCATCACCAATTTCGCTTGCCTCCTTTTTATTATTTTAATTAATTATTATTTTCTTATATTAGCGACGGTTCAGGCCGACACTACTGTTTGTGCGAAAATTTTCTTTTCGCCCACCAATTTCATTTGCCTCCTTTAAAGTTATTGTTTTAATTAATTATTATTTTTATATTAAAAACCAATACTTTAATAGCGCTTTTAAAGTGCTATTAAACAAAATCGTTTACAATAGCGGCGCGGTTAATAGCGCTTTAAAGGGATATCAAAAACAAAAGGAAATGCTCTTAAATAATATATGTGGCGTAGTGTCTGTTCCCATGTTTTCTCTTCAAGTGTTGGTTTATCCTTCTGGACATAAGAGACAACTCCTCTTTGTCTTTATCAAAATCTTCATAAGAGGAGCATACGCCTAACTTGTCCTTTTCTTCCATTTTATTGCAAAAGTATTTAGCACGAATAAAACAAAAGTTCATGAGTGAAGGGAAGCATTCAAACCATAAGCTATACAACAAGCATCCTAGCACTAAAAAAAATGGACATACGTTTAATCATACCTTCTTCACCACTTAGTGCTCGTGGCCTTCGAGTGAATTTGTTTTGAAAATATTTTGAAAAAGGTTTGATTTTCGAGAATAATACTTGGTGTTGACCAAACGTTTATTTGGACCGATGCAACTGTTTGTACGAAAATTTCATTCCCCCCACAAATTTCATTTGCCTCCTTTTTAGTTATTGTTTTAAATATTTATATATTTTATATATTAGAGACGGTTCAAGCCGACGCTATTTTTTAAGCAAAAATATTCATTTCCCAAAGCCAATTTCTTTTTCCTCCGTCTCAGTTATTGTCTTAATTAATTGTTATTTTCTTATATTAACGACGGTTCAGACCAACGTTACTGTCTGTGCAAAAATTTTCATTTTCCCCCACCAATTTCATTTGCCTCCTTTAAAGTTATTGTTTTAATTAATTATTATTTTTATATTAAAAACCACTACTTTAATAGCAGTTTTAAAGTGTTATTAAACAAAATCGTTTACAAAAGAGGCGCAGTTAATAGCGCTTTAAAGGGATATCAAAAACAAAATAAAATTCTATTACATAGCATTTGTGGCGTAGTTTTTCTTGCCGTGTTTTATCTTCCAGTGTTGTTCTATCCTTCTGGAGAGAAGAGACAACTCCTCTTTGTCTTTATCAAAATCCTTATAAGTGGAGCATATGCCTAACTAGTCATTTTCTTCCATTTTATTGCAAAAGTATTTACCACAACTAAAACTAAAGTTCATGAATGAATGGAAGAATTCAAACGATAAGCTATACAACAAGCATCCTAAGACTAAAAAAAGGGACATATGTTTAATCGTTCCTTCTTCACCACTTAGTGCTTGTGGCCTTCGAGTGCATTTGTTTTGAAAATATTTCGAAAATGGTTTGATTTTCTTGAATAATCATTGGTGTTGACCAAGCATTTATTTGGACCGAAGCTACTATTTGTGCGAAAAATTTATTTCCCCCCATTAATTACATTTGCTTCCTTTTTACTTATTATTTTAAATATTTATGACGGTTCTGGCCGACGCTATTGTTTATTCCAAAATATTCATTTCCCATCACCAATTTCACTTTCCTCCTTTTTAGTTATTATTTTAATTAATTATTATTTTCTTATATTAGCGACGGTTCAGGACGACACTACTGTTTGTGCGAAAATTTTCATTTCCCCCACCAATTTCATTTTCCTCCTTTAAAGTTATTGTTTTAATTAATTATTATTTTTATATTAAAAACCAGTACTTTAATAGCGCTTTTAAAGTGCTATTAAACAAAATCGTTTACAATAGCGGCGCGGTTAATAGCGCTTTAAAGGGATATCAAAAACAAAAGGAAGTGCTCTTAAATAATATATGTGGCGTAGTGTCTGTTGCTCTGTTTTCTCTTCCAGTGTTGGTTTATCATTCTGGACATAAGAGACAACTCCTCTTTGTCTTTATCAAAATCTTCATAAGAGGAGCATACGCCTAACTTGTCCTTTTCTTCCATTTTATTGCAAAAATATTGAGCACGAATAAAACTAAAGTTCATGAGTGAAGGGAAGCATTCAAACGATAAGCTATACAACAAGCATCCTAGCACTAAAAAAAGGGACATACGTTTAATCATACCTTCTTCACCACTTAGTGCTCGTGGCCTTCGAGTGCATTTGTTTTGAAAATATTTTGAAAATGGTTTGGATTTCGAGAATAATACTTGGTGTTGACCAAGCGTTTATTTGGACCGAAGCAACCGTTTATGCGAAAATTTCATTCCCCCCACAAATTTCATTTGCCTCCTTTTTGTTATTGTTTTAAATATTTATATATTTTATATATTAGCGACGACTCAGGCCGACGCTATTGTTTAAGCAAAAATATTCATTTCCCAAAGCCTATTTCTTTTTCCTCCTTCCCAGTTATTGTCTTAATTAACTGTTATTTTCTTATATTAACGACGATTCATACCAATGTTACTGTTTGTGCAAAAAATATCATTTCCCCCCACCAATTTCATTTGCCTCCTTTAAAGTTATTGTTTTAATTAATTATTATTTTTATATTAAAAACCACTACTTTAATAGCAGTTTTAAAGTGTTATTAAACAAAATCGTTCACAATAGCGGCGCGGTTAATAGAGCTTTAAAGGGATATCCAAAACAAACGAAAGTGCTCTTAAATAATATATGTGACGTAGTGTCTGTTCCCCTGTTTTCTCTTCCAGTGTTGGTTTATCCTTTTGGACATAAGATACAACTCCTCTTTGTCTTTATCAAAATCTTCATAAGAGGAGCATACGCCTAACTTGTCCTTTTCTTCCATTTTATTGCAAAAGTATTTAGCACGAATAAAACAAAATTTCATGAGTGAAGGGAAGCATTCAAACCATAAGCTATACAACAAGCATCCTAGCACTAAAAAAAATGGACATACGTTTAATCATACCTTCTTCACCACTTAATGCTCGTGGCCTTCGAGTGCATTTGTTTTGAAAATATTTTGAAAATGGTTTGGATTTCGAGAATAATACTTGGTGTTGACCAAGAGTTTATTTGGACCGAAGCAACCGTTTATGCGAAAATTTCATCCCCCCCACCAATTTCATTTGCCTCCTTTTTTGTTATTGTTTTAAATATTTATATATTTTATATATTAGCGACGGTTCAGGCCGACGCTATTTTTTAAGCAAAAATATTCATTTCCCAAAGCCAATTTCTTTTTCCTCCTTCTCAGTTATTGTCTTAATTAATTGTTATTTTCTTATATTAACGACGGTTCAGACCAACGGTACTGTTTGTGCAAAAATTTTCATTTCTCCCCACTAATTTCATTTGCCTCCTTTAAAGTTATTGTTTTAATTAATTATTATTTTTATATTAAAAACCACTACTTTAATAGCAGTTTTAAAGTGTTATTAAACAAAATCGTTTACAAAAGAGGCACAGTTAATAGCGCTTTAAAGGGATATCAAAAACAATAGAAAATTCTGTTACATAGCATTTGTGGCGTAGTTTTTCTTGTCGTGTTTTCTCTTCCAGTGTTGGTCTATCCTTCTGGACAGAAGAGACAACTCCTCTTTGTCTTTATCAAAATCCTTGTAAGCGGAGCATACGCCTAACTAGTCATTTTCTTCCATTTTATTGCAAAAGTATTTACCACAACTAAAACTAAAGTTCATGAATGAATGGAAGAATTCAAACGATAAGCTATACAACAAGCATCCTAAGACTAAAAAAAGGGACATACGTTTAATCGTTCCTTCTTCACCACTTAGTGCTCGTGGCCTTCGAGTGCATTTGTTTTGAAAATATTTCGAAAATGGTTTGATTTTCTTGAATAATCATTGGTGTTGACCAAGCGTTTATTTAGACCGAAGCTACTGTTTGTGCGAAAATTTTATTTCCGCCTATTAATTACGTTTGCCTCCTTTTTACTTATTATTTTAAATATTTATGACGGTTATAGTCGACGCTATTGTTTATTCCAAAATATTCACTTCCCATCACCAATTTCGCTTTCCTCCTTTTTAGTTATTATTTTAATTAATTATTATTTTCTTATATTAGCGACGGTTCAGACCGACACTACTGTTAGTGTGGAAATTTTCATTTCCCCCACCAATTTCATTTTCCTCCTTTAAAGTTATTGTTTTAATTAATTATTATTTTTATATTAAAAATCATAACTTTAATAGCGCTTTTAAAGTGCTATTAAACAAAATCGTTTACAATAGCGGCACGGTTAATAGCACTTTAAAGGGATATCAAAAACAAAAGGAAGTTCTCTTAAATAATATATGTGGCGTAGTGTCTGTTCCCCTATTTTCTCTTCCAGTGTTGGTTTATCCTTCTGGACATAAGAGACAACTCCTCTTTGTCTTTATCAAAATCTTCATAAGAGGAGCATACGCCTAACTTGTCCTTTTCTTCCATTTTATTGCAAAAGTATTTAGCACGAATAAAACAAAAGTTCATGAGTGAGGGGAAGCATTCAAACCATAAGCTATACAACAAGCATCCTAGCACTAAAAAAAATGGACATACTGTTGTACCCCAAAATTTGCCCTCCCATATTTCTCAAAACATTTCAAGAAAAATTCACACGTCCAACCCGGCGCATCATATTCAGGTGTTCTTTCGCCAAGATATCTCTGATAACATATTCTCAAATTCAGGTTCGGCTCAAGAGTCAATTCTTTAAAGAAGGTATCCTAATGTGTGAGTTTTCTCGAAGAAATATGGTGGAAAAAGTGTGCTGAAAGTACAGTTTTTATGCGCTAAAAAATTCATAACTTGAAGATCGTGGCTCGTATTGAACTCGTTCCGGTGGCCAAAATTCCGTCTTGAAATTATATACGTTTTCATCTCTCACAGCTGGAAGCCAATTTCGATCAGAAGGTCTTCAAAAATGTGGATTTATCAAGTATTTTCGTACAAAAAATTTGTGACAGAAGTTTATTTACGTCATGTTCAGAAAATCATAACTTCGTCGATTTTCATCGTATCGAGCTGGTTCCGGCGCCAAAATTTCACAAATTAAGGTGACTACATTTTCACAGAAGGTATTGAGTTCAAACGGTATTCAAAAGGCCTTCGTTTTTTGCTCAGAGTGCGTAACACGCTGAAACTACTGAATGCTGAATATTATTTCATCTGGGCCGAAACTTCGAAAATTCATAACTCGGTCAATTTTTATCGGATTGGGCTCATATTTTTACACAAGGTCACTGACTCATAGATCTACAACTTTTCTTCAAAAGTCGAGACCGGATTATGCTCCGATCACTACCAGTTTTTTATTGAAGAACGTGTCAGAGTCGACACTGAAGCCCAAAATAATTTTGTCTGAGCTGAAACTTCAAAAATTCATAACTAATTCACCGTTTATCCGATTGGACCGATTTTCGGACAGGAGTTAGTTCTCGATGTAGGCTTAATTTTGTTTTCACATTTCAACTTCAAAAATTGCACTTAAGTCCCTGCGATTTAGCCTGGAAAGTGACGAACTCAAGTGAACATTGGAGGCCCAATTGCACATTCAAAGCCCGATTTCTTTACCCTAATTTCCATTATATAATCACCTTCTTTTCACACAAACCAGGGAGGAGAAAAAAGAGAGAAAAAACCTTGCCATAACATTGTTAGAATATCAAATTCTTTCAAGAACCCAAAAACCTTGAAATCCTTATTACAAATCCCTCTCTCACTACAAACAAGCCATCACAGTTACAAACCAACACCTCACTACTTCTTCAGTAAGGGTAAGACTGGCTTGATCTCCATGATCAAAAGGGCATAAAAGCATTCATGTCACTACTTTTCCAGTAAGGGTAAGATTGATTTGATCTCCATGATCAAAAGGATATAATCATTCATACATGTCATATTGTGCCTAAACATTTAATTTCTTCATATATTGGCTTTATTTGCATTTTATGATTTTATTTAATGTGTTCATGAGATTCAACACTGCAGATTTAGACAGGATCCCATGCAGGTTCATTAAGGAACATTGAGGCCAAACGTCAAATGGCCAAAAGTCAAAAGCCAAATGGCCAAAAGCCAAAAGCCAAAAGCCAAAAGCCAAATGGCCAAAAGAACAACTTATGCATGACACCAATACATGGCGAGACAGACATCCTGAGAAGATTAAGGAACGTTGAGGCCAGAACACAAATGGCCAACAGCCAGAACACAAATGGCCATGAAACCCAATCCAATGGCCAAAGAATGCAAACCGTTCAAAAAAACCTCCCCTTGGGCCTGAAACCCCCCTTGGTTTGCATCCTTTTTAATTTTATTTTCTTTACTTTTCTAATTCTTTTTTAATTGTTTTAATTTTTTTTTTACCATAAAATAATTTTCTATAATAAAAACAAAAAGATCAAAAATACAAATATCTTTAATTATTATTAATTTCATCACTAACCTATTTTTTGTAAATAAACTCTAACAATTAACTTAGTTTAATTTAGGTTTTTAAACTTTAATCTTTTCCTTAATAAGTAAAAAGTATCTAGAATTAGGTTTTTTTGACATTTTCATCTTTTTCTTAAATAAATTATTAATCATCATTATTTATCATTATTATTAATTATCATTAATTTTGTAAATAAATATGTAAATAATTAATTAGCATAAATTAGGTTAAACTTTAATATTTTCTTTAACAATTAAAAATAATTTAGAACTAGGGTCTCATTTAACTTCTAATTTTAATTAATTTTCTTTATTCTCATTAAATACAAAAAAAACTTAAAAAACATTTCTTTTCTTTTATTAAATAATTAATTAACTTTTAATTCAATTTAATTTCTCAAAAGGGTCCAACGCCCTCGAACATTCGATTCTAATTTCTTTTCGTGCATTTATTCTTATTTATTTTCTTTGAGAATATTATGTAACTGTTCAAGCCATGTAATTGTAACTAGGAATTTATTTACTTTCCGCATTTTTATTAAAAACGGGTCTTTGTTAATTTGGCGATGTATAGACCCGCGCCTTGTAATAGCGTAGGATTTTACTTTCCGCATTTAAATTTCCGCACTCTTAAAACTGCTAAACTTTGCATGAAAGAATGTATGGCCTAAATTAAAAACAAGCGTAGATCACCATGATACATGTACAAGATAACATTAACTGAAAATAACACACGAATTCACACACCACTTCTAGGGTACGCCTCACTGTTGCCTTACCTTCGAAACGTGGTCGTCGAGTATAGGACGTTTTAGTAAGTCCTTATGTCCATGACATGATCCAGTTGCCTCAGAATGGTTGCCTCGAATTAAAAAAGGATCAATGGCATAAGGGTAGCTTCTAAGGTGTCCTACTGTTGCTCTGGTGACCACACTGTCCCTACAAACGAATTGACCCGAACACCTCCAACGGTGGTGCTACCTACCTCTCAATGGTGGGATGGCACTACCTTAAGGACATTTACACAGCCTAATTCTTTAGGGTAGGTAGATGACTCATAGATACTTGCTCTATTCAAAAACAAATCAAAACTCTTTTCACACCAACACTTTCAAAAGCTTTCAAAACAATTTTTCAAACACTCTTGAGGACTGATACAAGAGTGACTTAGAAATCTTTCAAACGAAACTTTTTCAAACCCACTCACAATTGAAAAGCAAACCATTTTGAAAACACAATGAGCAAGTATCTAAGAGCCCATGGATAACCATGGATAGAAAGGGTGCTAACACCTTCCCTTTCTAAAATCTACCTCCCGAACCGAGAAACTATCTCATAAGGAATTTTGCTGTGCTTTTGTCCTGTCCATGTTGGAGAAAATAAAAGACGGTGGCGACTCTTGCTTCCGCGACATTTCGCGAACCAGCGTTAAACAGTCAGTTCTATTTCCACCGATCACAGAACTGGCGACTCTGTTGGGGAATATTGTAAAGTGAGGTGTACCTTAGGACTAACATCACTTGTGTTTTCAATTGTTGTGTTTGTTTTCTTTATTATTGTGGGCTGTATCGGAGTTACATAGATCCTAACCCGAATCTGGGGATACCCTGTTAGGTAGCATAAGCTGTGAGGGACCTGTCCGGCATAGACCGACACGGGTGAAGCAGTGGCTACGTTGGTGTGGCACCTTGGTCTGTACCGATATCCCTTGTGTCGCAACGAGGAGAATATGGGACTTCTGAGGAATCGTTAAGCACCAACTGACCTTAGCACCTTAAAATTACCCAACTTGGCCAATAGAACAGTAGCAGTATGCTACACCCATTGAGGCTAAACTCTCGTGATGGTTCTGGCCGCAAGAAAAGATTGCGATGCTGGAGTTATGACCGATTGAGGGTAGTCAGTGATATTGGGATCCTCTAGAACCCGGTTACTTCTGATAGGACAGGTCTTAACCAACAAACTGAAAGAGGGTAATACCTAGACCCCATGCTGGCCTTAACTTTAAGGGCTCTCTTGTGTGACTTGTGTGCCTTCCAACTTGACTATTTACATGCTTGTTATCTGACCCATGAGTTTCTTGCAGGGTTTGTTTACAGTCCTTAATTGGGACTCATCACAGGGTTACTTGCATTACCCCATGCATATCATACCATCATACCATTGCATACATCCTGCATAAAGACTAATCCATTTCAAGGATCTCAAGGGCTTGTGATGAAGGTCATGATGAATCAAACGTCCAGCAAGGGGCAAAGAGGATTTATTTTCCTCTAGCCAAGGTTGTCAGGGGCTATGACCCACTGGATATGGTGAGCCTTTGACCCTTGAAGAAGGACCCTCAACAACATGCAGTTCCTTCAATCAAGCTATCGGATCCCAAATCTAACGATTTTCTTGTTTAACCCGCGAGATCCTTGAAAACATTGCATGCATATATACATATCATTGCATTACAGGTATCCCTTTTACAGGTTGCTTACCGTCTTCGCTGTTTATTTCAGTCGATCGTCATGAATCCTGAGTCATCTACTGAGCAATCCATCAAGGCCCTCCAGGCTCAGAACACCCAGTTCCAAGAGTTGATCATGAGTCTAGCCCAGGGGAAACAAGATCTGGAGACCCTGCTTTTGAAAAAGAAGAAGAAGAGGACGGTGTTGTTCAACCCTAGACGCAAATCTGGGAATGGATCACAAAATGAAGCTGAGCTGACTACCCCGTCTGTTGGGAAAGACAATCCCCAAGAAAGGGAGGTTCCTAGTCTAGTGGTCTTCGACAACGAGACCGATTACAATGATGAATAGTACCCTCCAGCTGAGGATAGGTACAAACAGTTAGAAGACAGGCTAAGTGCTATGGAAATACAAAAGGTGCCTGGCCTGGACTTCGAAGATCTAGGTTTGTCTTCTGGGGTAGTGATCCCATACAAATTCAAGGCACCTGCTTTTGCAAAGTACGACGGGGCCTCTTGTCCTAAGTTGCACCTCCGTTAATACGCAAGGAAGATCCAGCCCTACACGGCAGACAAGAATCTATGGATCCATTTCTTCCAGGAGAGTCTTTCAGGGACTCAGCTCGAATGGTTCTATCAGCTGGATGGAACCAGTATTCGTAACTGGGAGGACTTGGCAACTGCTTTTTATAAGCAGTATCAGTATAATGCCGACCTCGCTCCTACGCGTACCCAACTCCAGGGTATGTCACTGGGGATGGGTGAAGGTTTTAAGGAGTACGCCCAAAAATGGAGAGACCTTGCTGGAAGGGTACAACCACCTCTAACTGACCGTGAGCTCGTTGACATGTTCTTGGGGACTTTGTCTGGCCCATTCTACAACCATCTGATTGGGAATTCTTCTGCTGGGTTCACAGATCTTATCTTGACTGGGGAGAGAATTGAAGCTGGTATCAAGTCGGGGAAGATTCAAGAAACCGCACCTGCTGATGCTCAGATAAAGCCCCACAGTGGGAAGAAGGAGTCCAATGCTATACATGGTAAAAAGGGTCGTCACGATGTAGGGGCAATCCAGATCTCTGATTCCGTGCCCGTTCAACCAAGAAAGAGCAATAGGCGTAGGATAAAGTATCAAGATAGGAAGTATACTGACATCAACATGTCTTTGTCTCAGGCATTACAGCAATTGCTTAAGGCAAAACTGATCCCACTGAAGGATCCTCCTCAAAATCCTGACACTTCCTCTTCCAAATACAACCCGAGTGTGAGATGTGCCTACCATTCTGACAGTCCTGGACATGACACCGACGACTGTTGGACCTTGAAGAACAAGATCCAGGATTTGATTGACGCCAAGGAGGTCAAGTTTGAACACTGATCCTACACCAAGTCATCGAGAATGTCTTTTGTTCATTCGAATGTTCAAGTTGTATTTTTCTTTGATTGTTCAAACATTTTATTCATGTCAAACTTTGTTATTTCATTAATGCATTACACGTGTCTGTTTTGAAGTAATTATGTTTACTATGCTTAAAACCGTTTTCATATTTTTGTGATGTTAAATGCTCGGTTAACAATTCTAAGCCTTTTGAGGGAGGATGACGAAAACGATACCATGATTTACAGTATGCTTTTGAACAGACCCCCCTGATGAGGTACAGACATTGTTTCAAATCCTAAACAGTGGAGTAATAAGGAAGATAATCCCTCGTCAACCCCTTTGAGCCTAAGAAGTTGGAGTTTTTCTTTTCAAAAATTAAAACCCTTAATCATAACTTGGGGCAGGGTAGTTCTCTCAGCTGATCTAGGTGCACAACGAATGACGCCAAAGAAGTCCTTCCGAGACAAAAGACAGTGATGGTTCAGAATAATCATAATGACAGGAAGTCATTATCAAAAAATAATAATAAAAACCCATAAGTCAAAACCTATGAAGGTGACTTACAAAACTGGGGCATCCCGCTGACTGTAACTCCACAAAAGAAACAGTACAGGCAAAAAATAGGGATAACGAAATCAAAAAGAAAGAGGTCCTACAAACCCTCAACAAAAAAGGAAATGACTGCCTAATCAAAATAAATCGTCAGTATCCGAACCATCACTGGTATATCAAAGCAAAGACGCAACAAGGTCTAACGCACGATTAGCTGAGTTTAGTATTGAAGAACATCACGAAGAACGGGTGGGTACAAATAAATTTGAGCCTTTATCCTTTGTTTCTTAAACCGTGAACCAGGCCACGTTATAACCCTTAAAAGTCCTAGCTGAAGCATGGGTTAGTTCGAAAGCATACTGTTACGAAAGGTATCCTGACTCCTTAAGGCTTGCGGTAAAATAACGAGTTGACATCACAGTTTACAAAAAAGAAACTCACTTGCTTTTATTGAAAAATGAATTTTCAAAAATTTCAAGACAGACATAAGCTTTGCATTCTTAAGATAACATTGTTTGCATATGATTATTTGTTTGAACAGCAGAGAACTTTGTGCAACGAATATCCGATGAACGAAGGTCCTCTCAACAAAAGAGTCACCTCTGGTGGAAGAAACACTTCCAATCAAGGGGAATGGCATGATCAGTGGCCATCATCTGGGGCAGTCCAGTCAAGATTCGGAGAATTTCTCAAAAGGCCAACCAGCTTGGGTCAAATCTCCATCTGGATCACCTGGGGCATTCCGACAACGAATCTTGCCTGATCAGACATCTTCTAGTTGTACGGCAACACAATACTACTGACAGTGACAACTCCCTGCTCTCTGTAAGCATTGATATATTCAAAAAAATACTACGCAAAATCAAAGACCCGCTAGGTTGACACACCTAGGAAAAAATAAGGGCTTCCCGGCGAACCAAAAGGGTTCGGGCAAAATAAGGGATGAAATGAAAAATCTGTACACCCGGCAAGTCGAAAACCTGAAAAGGCGGCTTGGGCAAAAAAAAGGGTATCCCGGTGGACTGAAAACCCGAAAGGGCGGTCCAGGCAAAAATTAGGGATCAAAGCGTACGACTATATCCTGGAATCTTGTCACTTGCCTACCAGGAGAAGATTTGACAATCGACAGGTATCAAACACCTCACAGGCCTTCCTCTCCCGCAGAAACTGGGGCAATAAGAATGGTCTGAACGATCAAGCTGCTCTGTCCTCCAGGCACCAAGGTAAGGTCAGGTGAAGAACGTAACCAAGATACCTTAATTCCCCAGAGAGTGAGACAAGATTCAGTAATTCTCCCCAAGCAGTTGACCTCCCATCATCCCTGAACAAGGCACAATATCTCCAGCAAGTCAGCGACACTCTTCCCAAGCAGAGTTAGCCTACTGTCAGCCTCAAGGAAGTCAGGTATCCTCCAGAAGATCTCAACATTCCACGGAGTACACAAACATTCCTAACAAGCATTCCCGGCAGTCTTGATCTAAGATTGTTCCCCAGCGGAATACCAGACATCCCAGTGGAGCCACTTCCCTAGTGCAGTCCAAAAGTCTCCCCAGGAGAACTCAATCAATCTCCCCAGCAGGTCTTGAAGCTTATCCCCAATAGATTCTGGAAGCTTCTCACCCGCATAATACGAACGCTCTCCCGACTTTATTTAAAGGTTATTCCCCACCAGGATATAACTTGGTTATCCTCAGCCAATAACCACGGAAAGATCGTCCCCGGCGAAGTCTTCTTATCCCCAGCGGAGTTCATCCAATCTTCCAACAAAGCTCAACAATGGTATCCCCAGCGGAGTTATCATCAAACCTCAGCAAAGTACATCTCTTCCCACAGAGCATTCCCCGCGGAGTATTCTATTCGCCAAGTTTATTCCCCAACGGAGTCATCTTCTCCTACCAGTATTCTTGCAACCATCACCCCCTGCAAAAATGAAGAACTCTCTTCAACATCAGCCCAGGATTCAGCTCCCGGCATTCGTCAAGGATTTATTTTCCTAGACGAAAATACATTCATAAACATCACATTGTCATACATTATGATACATGTATACACGAATCATATCACCCCAATCTCATTTATTTTTGAGAACATCATGACATCATGCATGTCATACATTATGACATTGCATACAACTAACTCGTTACTTTTTCAGGAAAGAACGATCAACAGATAAAAGTCTTTACCTTTTGAAGTAGAAGACGTCCAAGATTCCTTCATCATTCTGCTGAGGTTGTAGTCGCCTAAGATTCCTTCATCATTCTGCTGAGGTTGTAGTCGCCTAAGATTCTCTCATCATCCTGCTGAGGTTGTAGTCACCTAAGATTCTCTCATCATCCTGCTGAGGTTGTAGTCGCCTAAGATTCTCTCATCATCCTGCTGAGGTTGTAGTTGCCTAAGATTCTCTCATCATCCTGCTGAGGTTGTAGTCGCCTAAGATTCACTCATCATCCTGCTGAGGTTGTAGTCGCCTAAGATTCTCTCATCATCCTGCTGAGGTTGTAGTCGCCTAAGATTCTCTCATCATCCTATTGAGGTTGTAGTCGCCTAAGATTCTCTCATCATCCTGCTGAGGTTGTAGTCGCCTAAGATTCTCTCATCATCCTGCTGAGGTTGTAGTCGCCTAAGATTCTCTCATCATCCTACTGAGGTTGTAGTCGCCTAAGATTCTCTCATCATCCTGCTGAGGTTGTAGTCGCCTAAGATTCTCTCATCATCCTGCTGAGGTTGTAGTCGCCTAAGATTCCTTCATCATTCTGCTGAGGTTGTAGTCGCCTAAGATTCCTTCATCATTCTGCTGAGGTTTTAGTCGCCAAAGATTCTCTCATCATCCTGCTGAGGTTGTAGTCGCCTAAGATTCTCTCATCATCCTGCTGAGGTTGTAGTCGCCTAAGATTCTCTCATCATCCTGCTGAGGTTGTAGTCGCCTAAGATTCTCTCATCATCCTCCTGAGGTTGTAGTCGCCTAAGATTCTCTAATCATCCTACTGAGGTTATAGTCGCCTAAGATTCTCTCATCATCCTGCTGAGGTTGTAGTCGCCTAAGATTCCTTCATCATTCTGCTGAGGTTGTAGTCGCCTAAGATTCCTTCATCATTCTGCTGAGGTTGTAGTCGCCAAAGATTCTCTCATCATCCTGCTGAGGTTGTAGTCGCCTAAGATTCTCTCATCATCCCGTTGAGGTAGAAATCGCCCAAAGGTTCTCTCATCGTCCGGTTGAGGTAGTAATCTCCCAAGGTTCTCTCATCGTCCCGTTGAGGTAGTAATCGCCCAAGGTTCTCTCATCGTCCCGTTGAGGTAGAAATCGCCCAAAGGTTCTCTCATCGTCCCGTTGAGGTAGTAATCGCCCAAGGTTCTCTCATCGTCCCGTTGAGGTAGTAATCGCCCAAGGTTCTCTCATCGTCCTGTTGAGGTAGTAATCACCCAAGGTTCTCTCATCATCCCGTTGAGGTAGTAATCGCCCAAGGTTCTCTCATCGTCCCGTTGAGGTAGTAATCGCCCAAGGTTCTCTCATCGTCCCGTTGAGGTAGAAATCGCCCAAAGGTTCTCTCATCGTCCCGTTGAGGTAGTAATCACCCAAGGTTCTCTAATCGTCCCGTTGAGGTAGTAATCGCCCAAGGTTCTCTCATCGTCCCGTTGAGGTAGTAATCGCCCAAGGTTCTCTCATCGTCCCGTTGAGGTAGAAATCGCCCAAAGGTTCTCTCATCGTCCCGTTGAGGTAGTAATCGCCGAAGGTTCTCTCATCGTCCCGTTGAGGTAGTAATCGCCCAAGGTTCTCTCATCGTCCCGTTGAGGTAGTAATCGCCCAAGGTTCTCTCATCGTCCCGTTGAGGTAGAAATCGCCCAAAGGTTCTCTCATCGTCCCGTTGAGGTAGTAATCGCCCAAGGTTCTTTCATCGTCCCGTTGAGGTAGTAATCGTCCAAGGTTCTCTCATCGTCCCGTTGAGGTAGAAATCGTTCAAGGTTCTCTCATCGTCCCATTGAGGGCACGTCTGAAGAGTTTGAAGATCCGACTCCTGTATCTTGCCAGGGTGTATCTGTTGACGACTATTCTCCGGACTCGATTCCTATATCTTGCTAGGGCACGTCTGAAGAGTTTAAAGATTCGATACTTGTATCCAGCCAGGGCACATCTACACGAAGAGTTTGAAGATCAACCCCTGTAACAGGCCATGTAATTATCTTTCTTTCTCAGGTACGCAAGTTCTCGCTAAGGAATCTCTTACGCGATCGACAACCTCTCGATGGCATCAATAAGCCCATCCACATACCAACAGTCTCCAAATGGCATCCATAAGCCCATTCCCGACAAAGCTCCGTCACAGCTCCAGATGGCATCTATAAGCCCATCCCCCCATCCATCACTTCCAAATGGCATCTATAAGCCCATTCCCCCTACATCACATTGCTGATACTACACCATGCGAGTGCAAATTTCTGGGCACTTTAGTGTTCAATCATCTTCCACCTTCGGATCACGAAAGGCACGCAAGCCAATCTACATCCTCGGGTTTAAGAAGATTGAACAGGGGCAACTGTTGTACCCCAAAATTTGCCCTCCCATATTTCTCAAAACATTTCAAGAAAAATTCACAAGTCCAACCCGGCGCATCATATTAAGGTGTTATTTCGCCAAGATATCTCTGATAACATATTCTCAAATTCAGGTTCGGCTCAAGAGTCAATTCTTTAAAGAAGGTATCCGAATGTGTGAGTTTTCTCGAAGAAATATGGTGGAAAAAGTGTGCTGAAAGTGCAGTTTTTACGCGCTAAAAAATTCATAACTTGAAGATCGTGGCTCGTATTGAACCCGTTCCGGTGGCCAAAATTCCGTCTTGACATTATATACGTTTTCATCTCTCGCAGCTGGAAGCCAATTTCGATCAGAAGGTCTTCAAAAATGTGGATTTATCAAGTATTTTCGTACAGAAAATTTGTGACAGAAGTTTATTTGCGTCATGTTCAGAAAATCATAACTTCGTCGATTTTCATCGTATCGAGCTGGTTCCAGCGCCAGAATTTCACAAATTGAGGTGACTACATTTTCACAGAAGGTATTGAGTTCAAACGGTATTCAAAAGGCCTTCGTTTTTTGCTCAGAGTGCGTAACACGCTGAAAATCCTGAATGCTGAATATTATTTCATCTGGGCCGAAACTTCGAAAATTCATAACTCGGTCAATTTTTATCGGATTGGGCTCATATTTTTACACAAGGTCACTGACTCATAGATCTACAACTTTGCTTCAAAAGTCGAGACCAGATTATGCTCCGATCAATACCAGTTTTTTATTGAAGAACGTGTCAGAGTCGACACTGGAGCCCAAAATAAGTTTGTCTGAGCTGAAACTTCAAAAATTCATAACTAATTCACCGTTTATCCGATTGGGCCGATTTTCGGACAGGAGTTAGTTCTCGATGTAGGATTAATTTTGTTTTCACATTTAAACTTCAAAAATTGCACTTAAGTCCCTGCGATTTAGCCTGGAAAGTGACGAACTCAAGTGAACATTGGAGGCCCAATTGCACATTCAAAGCCCATTTTCTTTACCATAATTTCCATTTTATAATCACCTTCTTTTCACACAAACCAGGGAGGAGAAAAAAGAGAGAAAAAACCTTGCCACAACACTGTTATAATATCAAATTCTTTCAAGAACCCTCAAACCTTGAAATCCTTATTACAAATCCCTCTCTCACTACAAACAAGCCATCACAGTTACAAACCAACACCTCACTACTTCTTCAGTAAGGGTAAGACTGGCTTGATCTCCATGATCAAAAGGGCATAAAAGCATTCATGTCACTACTTTTCCAGTAAGGGTAAGATTGATTTGATCTCCATGATCAAAAGGATATAATCATTCATACATGCCATATTGTGCCTAAACATTAAATTTCTTCATATATTGGCTTTATTTGCATTTTATGATTTTATTTAATGTGTTCATGAGATTCAACACTACAGATTTAGACAGGATCCCATGCAGGTTCATTAAGGAACGTTGAGGTCAACATCCAAATGGCCAAAAGACAAAAGGCAAATGGCCAAAAGCCAAAAGCCAAAAGCCAAATGGCCAAAAGAACAACTTATGCATGACACCAATACATGGCGAGACAGACATCCTGAGAAGATTAAGGAACGTTGAGGCCAGAACACAAATGGCCAACAGCCAGAACACAAATGGCCATGAAACCCAATCCAATGGCCAAAGAATGCAAACCGTTCAAAAAAACCTCCCCTTGGGCCTGAAACCCCCCTTGGTTTGCATCCTTTTTAATTTTATTTTATTTTCTTTTCTAATTCTTTTTTAATTGTTTTATTTTTTTTTAACATAAAATAATTTTCTATAATAAAAACAGAAAGATCAAAAATACAAATATCTTTAATTATTATTAATTTCATCATTAACCTATTTTTTGTAAATAAACTCTAATAATTAACTTAGTTTAATTTAGGTTTTTAAACTTTAATCTTTTCTTTAATAAGTAAAAAGTATCTAGAATTAGGTTTTTTTGAAATTTTCATCTTTTTCTTAAATAAATTATTAATCATCATTATTTATCATTATTATTAATTATCATTAATTTTGTAAATAAATATGTAAATAATTAATTAGCATAAATTAGGTTAAACTTTAATATTTTCTTTAACAATTAAAAATAATTTAGAACTAGGGTCTCATTTAACTTCTAATTTTAATTAATTTTCTTTATTCTCATTAAATACAAAAAAAACTTAAAAAACATTTCTTTTCTTTTATTAAATAATTAATTAACTTTTAATTCAATTTAATTTCTCAAAAGGGTCCAACGCCCTCGAACATTCGATTCTAATTTCTTTTCGCGCATTTATTCTTATTTATTTTCTTTGTGAATATTATGTAACTTTTCAAGCCATGTAATAGTAACTAGGAATTTATTTACTTTCCGCATTTTTATTAAAAACGGGTCTTTGTTAATTTGGCGATGTATAGACCCGCGCCTTGTAATAACGTAGGATTTTACTTTCCGCATTTAAATTTCCGCACTCTTAAAACTGCTAAAATTTGCATGAAAGAATGTATGGCCTAAATTAAAAACAAGCGTAGATTACCATGATACATGTACAAGATAACATTAACTGAAAATAACACACGAATTCACACACCACTTCTAGGGTACGCCTCACTGTTGCCTTACCTTCGAAACGTGGTCGTCGAGTATAGGACGTTTTAGTAAGTCCTTATGTCCATGACATGATCCAGTTGCCTCAGAATGGTTGCCTCGAATTAAAAAAGGATCAATGGCTAAAGGGTAGCTTCTAAGGTGTCCTACTGTTGCTCTGGTGACCACACTGTCCCTACAAACGAATTGACCCGAACACCTCCAACGGTGGTGCTACCTACCTCTCAATGGTGGGATGGCACTACCTTAAGGACATTTACATAGCCTAATTCCTTAGGGTAGGTAGATGACTCATAGATACTTTCTCTATTCAAAAACAAATCAAAACTCTTTTCACACCGACACTTTCAAAAGCTTTCAAAACAATTTTTCAAACACTCTTGAGGACTGATACAAGAGTCACTTAGAAATCTTTCAAACGAAACTTTTTCAAACCCCCTCACAATTGAAAAGCAAACCATTTTGAAAACACAATGAGCAAGTATATAAAGTTATTGTTTTAATTAATTATTATTTTTATATTAAAAACCAGCACTTTAATAGCGCTTTTAAAGTGCTATTAAACAAAATCGTTTACAATAGCGGCACATTTAATAGAACTTTAAAGAGATATCAAAAAAAAAAAATAGTGCTCTTAAATAATATATGTGGCGTAGTGTCTGTTCCCCTGTTTTCTCTTCCAGTGTTGGTTTATCCTTCTGGACATAAGAGACAACTCCTCTTTGTCTTTATCAAAATCTTCATAAGAGGAGCATACGCCTAACTCGTCCTTTTCTTCCATTTTATTGCAAAAGTATTTAGCACGAATAAAACTAAATTTCATGAGTGAAGGTAAGCATTAAAACCATAAGCTATACAACAAGCATCCTAGCACTAAAAAAAAGGGACATACGTTTAATCATACCTTCTTCATGACTTAGTGCTCGTGGCCTTCGAGTGCATTTGTTTTGAAAATATTTTGAAAATGGTTTGATTTTCGAGAATAATACATGGTATTGACCAAGCGTTTATTTGGACTGAAGCAACTGTTTGTGCAAAAATTTCATTACCCCACCAATTTCATTTGCCTCCTTTTTAGTTATTGTTTTAAATATTTATATATTTTAATATTAGCGACGGTTCAGGCCGACGCTATTGTTTAAGCAAAAATATTCATTTCCCAAAGCCAATTTCTTTTTTCTCCTTCTCAGTTATTATCTTAATTAATTGTTATTTTCTTTTATTAATGACGGTTCAGACGAACGTTACTGTTTGTGCTAAAATTTTCATTTCCTCCCACCAATTTCATTTGCCTCCTTTAAAGTTATTATTTTAATTAATTAATATTTTTATATTAAAAACCACTACTTTAATAGCAGTTTTAAAGTGTTATTAAACAAAATCATTTACAAAAGAGGCGCAGTTAATAGCGCTTTAAAGGGATATCAAAAACAAAAGAAAATTCTATTACATAGCATTTGTGGCGTAGTTTTTCTTTCCGTGTTTTCTCTTCCAGTGTTGGTTTATCCTTCTGGACATAAGAGACAACTCCTATTTGTCTTTATCAAAATCCTTATAAGTGGAACATACGCCTAACTAGTCATTTTCTTCCATTTTATTGCAAAAGTATTTACCACAACTAAAACTAAAGTTCATGAATGAATGGAAGAATTCAAACGATAAGCTATACAACAAGCATCCTAAGACTAAAAAAAGGGACATACGTTTAATCGTTCCTTCTTCACCACTTAGTGCTTGTGGCCTTCGAGTGCATTTGTTTTGAAAATATTTCTAAAATGGTTTGATTTTCTTGAATAATCATTGGTGTTGACCAAGCATTTATTTGGACCGAAGCTACTGTTTGTGTGAAAATTTTATTTCCCCCCATTAATAACGTTTGCCTCCTTTTTAGTTATTGCTTTAAATATTTATGACGGTTCTGGCCGACGCTCTTGTTTATTCAAAAATATTCATTTCCCATCACCAATTTCGCTTGCCTCCTTTTTAGTTATTATTTTAATTAATTATTATTTTCTTATATTATCGACGGTTCAGGCCGTCACTACTGTTTGTGCGGAAATTTTCATTCCCCCCACCAATTTCATTTTCCTCCTTTAAAGTTATTGTTTTAATTAATTATTATTTTTATATTAAAAACCAGCACTTTAATAGCGCTTTTAAAGTGCTATTAAACAAAATCGTTTACAATAGCGGCACGTTTAATAGCACTTTAAAGAGATATCAAAAAAAAAAAAGTGCTCTTAAATAATATATGTGGCGTAGCGTCTGTTCCCCTGTTTTCTCTTCCAGTGTTGGTTTATCCTTCTGGACATAAGAGACAACTCCTCTTTGTCTTTATCAAAATCTTCATAAGAGGAGCATACGCCTAACTCGTCCTTTTCTTCCATTTTATTGCAAAAGTATTTAGCACGAATAAAACTAAATTTCATGAGTGAAGGTAAGCATTAAAACCATAAGCAATACAACAAGCATCCTAGCACTAAAAAAAAGGGACATACGTTTAATCATACCTTCTTCATGACTTAGTGCTCGTGGCCTTCGAGTGCATTTGTTTTGAAAATATTTTGAAAGTGGTTTGATTTTCGAGAATAATACATGGTATTGTCCAAGCGTTTATTTGGACTGAAGCAACTGTTTGTGCAAAAATTTCATTACCCCACCAATTTCATTTGCCTCCTTTTTAGTTATTGTTTTAAATATTTATATATTTTAATATTAGCGACGGTTCAGGCCGACGTTATTGTTTAAGCAAAAATATTCATTTCCCAAAGCCAATTTCTTTTTCCTCCTTCTCAGTTATTATCTTAATTAATTGTTATTTTCTTTTATTAATGACGGTTCAGACGAACGTTACTGTTTGTGCTAAAATTTTCATTTCCTCCCACCAATTTCATTTGCCTCCTTTAAAGTTATTATTTTAATTAATTAATATTTTTATATTAAAAACCACTACTTTAATAGAAGTTTTAAAGTGTTATTAAACAAAATCATTTACAAAAGAGGCGCAGTTAATAGCGCTTTAAAGGGATATCAAAAACAAAAGAAAATTGTATTACATAGCATTTGTGGCGTAGTTTTTCTTTCCGTGTTTTCTCTTCCAGTGTTGGTTTATCCTTCTGGACATAAGAGACAACTCCTATTTGTCTTTATCAAAATCCTTATAAGTGGAACATACGCCTAACTAGTCATTTTCTTCCATTTTATTGCAAAAGTATTTACCACAACTAAAACTAAAGTTCATGAATGAATGGAAGAATTCAAACGATAAGCTATACAACAAGCATCCTAAGACTAAAAAAAGGGACATACGTTTAATCGTTCCTTCTTCACCACTTAGTGCTTGTGGCCTTCGAGTGCATTTGTTTTGAAAATATTTCTAAAATGGTTTGATTTTCTTGAATGATCATTGGTGTTGACCAAGCATTTATTTGGACCGAAGCTACTGTTTGTGTGAAAATTTTATTTCCCCCCATTAATAACGTTTGCCTCCTTTTTAGTTATTGCTTTAAATATTTATGACGGTTCTGGCCGACGCTCTTGTTTATTCAAAAATATTCATTTCCCATCACCAATTTCGCTTGCCTCCTTTTTAGTTATTATTTTAATTAATTATTATTTTCTTATATTATCGACGGTTCAGGCCGTCACTACTGTTTGTGCGGAAATTTTCATTCCCCCCACCAATTTCATTTTCCTCCTTTAAAGTTATTGTTTTAATTAATTATTATTTTTATATTAAAAACCAGCACTTTAATAGCGCTTTTAAAGTGCTATTAAACAAAATCGTTTACAATAGCGGCACGTTTAATAGCACTTTAAAGAGATATCAAAAAAAAAAAGTGCTCTTAAATAATATATGTGGCGTAGCGTCTGTTCCCCTGTTTTCTCTTCCAGTGTTGGTTTATCCTTCTGGACATAAGAGACAACTCCTCTTTGTCTTTATCAAAATCTTCATAAGAGGAGCATACGCCTAACTCGTCCTTTTCTTCCATTTTATTGCAAAAGTATTTAGCACGAATAAAACTAAATTTCATGAGTGAAGGTAAGCATTAAAACCATAAGCAATACAACAAGCATCCTAGCACTAAAAAAAAGGGACATACGTTTAATCATACCTTCTTCATGACTTAGTGCTCGTGGCCTTCGAGTGCATTTGTTTTGAAAATATTTTGAAAATGGTTTGATTTTCGAGAATAATACATGGTATTGTCCAAGCGTTTATTTGGACTGAAGCAACTGTTTGTGCAAAAATTTCATTACCCCACCAATTTCATTTGCCTCCTTTTTAGTTATTGTTTTAAATATTTATATATTTTAATATTAGCGACGGTTCAGGCCGACGTTATTGTTTAAGCAAAAATATTCATTTCCCAAAGCCAATTTCTTTTTCCTCCTTCTCAGTTATTATCTTAATTAATTGTTATTTTCTTTTATTAATGACGGTTCAGACGAACGTTACTGTTTGTGCTAAAATTTTCATTTCCTCCCACCAATTTCATTTGCCTCCTTTAAAGTTATTATTTTAATTAATTAATATTTTTATATTAAAAACCACTACTTTAATAGCAGTTTTAAAGTGTTATTAAACAAAATCATTTACAAAAGAGGCGCAGTTAATAGCGCTTTAAAGGGATATAAAAAACAAAAGAAAATTCTATTACATAGCATTTGTGGCGTAGTTTTTCTTTCCGTGTTTTCTCTTCCAGTGTTGGTTTATCCTTCTGGACATAAGAGACAACTCCTATTTGTCTTTATCAAAATCCTTATAAGTGGAACATACGCCTAACTAGTCATTTTCTTCCATTTTATTGCAAAAGTATTTACCACAACTAAAACTAAAGTTCATGAATGAATGGAAGAATTCAAACGATAAGCTATACAACAAGCATCCTAAGACTAAAAAAAGGGACATACGTTTAATCGTTCCTTCTTCACCACTTAGTGCTTGTGGCCTTCGAGTGCATTTGTTTTGAAAATATTTCTAAAATGGTTTGATTTTCTTGAATGATCATTGGTGTTGACCAAGCATTTATTTGGACCGAAGCTACTGTTTGTGTGAAAATTTTATTTCCCCCCATTAATAACGTTTGCCTCCTTTTTAGTTATTGCTTTAAATATTTATGACGGTTCTGGCCGACGCTCTTGTTTATTCAAAAATATTCATTTCCCATCACCAATTTCGCTTGCCTCCTTTTTAGTTATTATTTTAATTAATTATTATTTTCTTATATTATCGACGGTTCAGGCCGTCACTACTGTTTGTGCGGAAATTTTCATTCCCCCCACCAATTTCATTTTCCTCCTTTAAAGTTATTGTTTTAATTAATTATTATTTTTATATTAAAAACCAGCACTTTAATAGCGCTTTTAAAGTGCTATTAAACAAAATCGTTTACAATAGCGGCACGTTTAATAGCACTTTAAAGAGATATCAAAAAAAAAAAAGTGCTCTTAAATAATATATGTGGCGTAGCGTCTGTTCCCCTGTTTTCTCTTCCAGTGTTGGTTTATCCTTCTGGACATAAGAGACAACTCCTCTTTGTCTTTATCAAAATCTTCATAAGAGGAGCATACGCCTAACTCGTCCTTTTCTTCCATTTTATTGCAAAAGTATTTAGCACGAATAAAACTAAATTTCATGAGTGAAGGTAAGCATTAAAACCATAAGCAATACAACAAGCATCCTAGCACTAAAAAAAAGGGACATACGTTTAATCATACCTTCTTCATGACTTAGTGCTCGTGGCCTTCGAGTGCATTTGTTTTGAAAATATTTTGAAAATGGTTTGATTTTCGAGAATAATACATGGTATTGTCCAAGCGTTTATTTGGACTGAAGCAACTGTTTGTGCAAAAATTTCATTACCCCACCAATTTCATTTGCCTCCTTTTTAGTTATTGTTTTAAATATTTATATATTTTAATATTAGCGACGGTTCAGGCCGACGTTATTGTTTAAGCAAAAATATTCATTTCCCAAAGCCAATTTCTTTTTCCTCCTTCTCAGTTATTATCTTAATTAATTGTTATTTTCTTTTATTAATGACGGTTCAGACGAACGTTACTGTTTGTGCTAAAATTTTCATTTCCTCCCACCAATTTCATTTGCCTCCTTTAAAGTTATTATTTTAATTAATTAATATTTTTATATTAAAAACCACTACTTTAATAGCAGTTTTAAAGTGTTATTAAACAAAATCATTTACAAAAGAGGCGCAGTTAATAGCGCTTTAAAGGGATATCAAAAACAAAAGAAAATTCTATTACATAGCATTTGTGGCGTAGTTTTTCTTTCCGTGTTTTCTCTTCCAGTGTTGGTTTATCCTTCTGGACATAAGAGACAACTCCTATTTGTCTTTATCAAAATCCTTATAAGTGGAACATACGCCTAACTAGTCATTTTCTTCCATTTTATTGCAAAAGTATTTACCACAACTAAAACTAAAGTTCATGAATGAATGGAAGAATTCAAACGATAAGCTATACAACAAGCATCCTAGGACTGAAAAAAGGGACATACGTTTAATCGTTCCTTCTTCACCACTTAGTGCTTGTGGCCTTCGAGTGCATTTGTTTTGAAAATATTTCTAAAATGGTTTGATTTTCTTGAATAATCATTGGTGTTGACCAAGCATTTATTTGGACCGAAGCTACTGTTTGTGTGAAAATTTTATTTCCCCCCATTAATAACGTTTGCCTCCTTTTTAGTTATTGCTTTAAATATTTATGACGGTTCTGGCCGACGCTCTTGTTTATTCAAAAATATTCATTTCCCATCACCAATTTCGCTTGCCTCCTTTTTAGTTATTATTTTAATTAATTATTATTTTCTTATATTATCGACGGTTCAGGCCGTCACTACTGTTTGTGCGGAAATTTTCATTCCCCCCACCAATTTCATTTTCCTCCTTTAAAGTTATTATTTTAATTAATTATTATTTTTATATTAAAAACCAGCACTTTAATAGCGCTTTTAAAGTGCTATTAAACAAAATCGTTTGCAATAACGACACGTTTAATAGCACTTTAAAGAGATATAAAAAAAAAAAGTGCTCTTAAATAATATATGTGGCGTAGCGTCTGTTCCCCTGTTTTCTCTTCCAGTGTTGGTTTATCCTTCTGGACATAAGAGACAACTCCTCTTTGTCTTTATCAAAATCTTCATAAGAGGAGCATACGCCTAACTCGTCCTTTTCTTCCATTTTATTGCAAAAGTATTTAGCACGAATAAAACTAAATTTCATGAGTGAAGGTAAGCATTAAAACCATAAGCTATACAACAAGCATCCTAGCACTAAAAAAAAGGGACATACGTTTAATCATACCTTCTTCATGACTTAGTGCTCGTGGCCTTCGAGTGCATTTGTTTTGAAAATATTTTGAAAATGGTATGATTTTCGAGAATAATACATGGTATTGACCAAGCGTTTATTTGGACCGAAGCAACTGTTTGTGCAAAAATTTCATTACCCCACCAATTTCATTTGCCTCCTTTTTAGTTATTGTTTTAAATATTTATATATTTTAATATTAGCGACGGTTCAGGCCGACGCTATTGTTTAAGCAAAAATATTCATTTCCCAAAGCCAATTTCTTTTTCCTCCTTCTCAGTTATTGTTTTAATTAATTGTTATTTTCTTATATTAATGACGGTTCAGACCAACGTTAATGTTTGTGCGAAAATTTTCATTTCCCCCCACCAATTTCATTTGCCTCCTTTAAAGTTATTGTTTTAATTAATTATTATTTTTATATTAAAAACCACTACTTTAATAGCAGTTTTAAAGTGTTATTAAACAAAATCGTTTACAAAAGAGGCGCAGTTAATAGCGCTTTAAAGGGATATCAAAAACAACAAAAAATTCTATTACATAGCATTTGTGGCGTAGTTTTTCTTGCCGTGTTTTCTCTTCTAGTGTTGGTCTACACTTCTGGACAGAAGAGACAACTCCTCTTTGTCTTTATCAAAATCCTTATAAGCGGAGCATACGCCTAACTAGTCATTTTCTTCCATTTTATTGCAAAAGTATTTACCACAACTAAAACTAAAGTTCATGAATGAATGGAAGAATTCAAACAATAAGCTATACAACAAGCATCCTAGGACTGAAAAAAGGGACATACGTTTAATCGTTCCTTCTTCACAACTTAGTGATCGTGGCCTTCGAGTGCATTTGTTTTGAAAATATTTCGAAAATGGTTTGATTTTCTTGAATAATCATTGGTGTTGACCAATCGTTTATTTGGACCGAAGCTATTATTTGTGCGAAAATTTTATTTCCCCCATTAATTACGTTTGCCTCCTTTTTACTTATTATTTTAAATATTTATGACGGTTTTGGCCGACGCTATTATTTATTCCAAAATATTCATTTCCCATCACCAATTTCACTTGCCTCCTTTTTAGTTATTATTTTAATTAATTATTATTTTCTTATATTAGCGACGGTTAAGGCCGACACTACTGTTTGTGCGGAAATTTTCATTTCCCCCACCAATTTCATTTGCCTCTTTTAAAGTTATTATTTTAATTAATTATTATTTTGATATTAAAAACCAGTACATTAATAGCTCTTTTAAAGTGCTATTAAACAAAATCGTTTACAATAGCGGCGCGGTTAATAGCGCTTTAAAGGGATATCAAAAATAAAAGGAAGTGCTCTTAAATAATATATGTGGCGTAGTGTCTGTTGCCCTGTTTTCTCTTCCAGTGTTGGTTTATCCTTCTGGACATAAGAGACAACTCCTCTTTGTCTTTATCAAAATCTTCATAAGAGGAGCATACGCCTAACTCGTCCTTTTCTTCCATTTTATTGCAAAAGTATTTAGCACGAATAACACTAAATTTCATGAGTGAAGGTAAGCATTAAAACCATAAGCTATACAACAAGCATCCTAGCACTAAAAAAAAGGGACATACGTTTAATCATACCTTCTTCATGACTTAGTGCTCGTGGCCTTCGAGTGCATTTGTTTTGAAAATATTTTGAAAATGGTTTAATTTTCGAGAATAATACATGGTATTGACCAAGCATTTATTTGGACCGAAGCAACTGTTTGTGCAAAAATTTCATTACCCCACCAATTTCATTTGCCTCCTTTTTAGTTATTGTTTTAAATATTTATATATTTTAATATTAGCGACGGTTCAGGCCGACGCTATTGTTTAAGCAAAAATATTCATTTCCCAAAGCCAATTTCTTTTTCCTCCTTCTCAGTTATTATCTTAATTAATTGTTATTTTCTTATATTAATGACGGTTCAGACCAACGTTATTGTTTGTGCGAAAATTTTCATTTCCCCCCACCAATTTCATTTGCCTCCTTTAAAGTTATTGTTTTAATTAATTATTATTTTTATATTAAAAACCACTACTTTAATAGCAGTTTTAAAGTGTTATTAAACAAAATCGTTTACAAAAGAGGCGCAGTTAATAGCGCTTTAAAGGGATATCAAAAACAAAAGAAAATTCTATTACATAGCATTTGTGGCGTAGTTTTTCTTGCCGTGTTTTCTCTTTTAGTGTTGGTCTACACTTCTGGACAGAAGAGACAACTCCTCTTTGTCTTTATCAAAATCCTTATAAGTGGAGCATACGCCTAACTAGTCATTTTCTTCCATTTTATTGCAAAAGTATTTACCACAACTAAAACTAAAGTTCATGAATGAATGGAAGAATTCCAACAATAAGCTATACAACAAGCATCCTAGGACTGAAAAAAGGGACATACGTTTAATCGTTCCTTCTTCACCAATTAGTGATCGTGGCCTTCGAGTGCATTTGTTTTGAAAATATTTCGAAAATGGTTTGATTTTCTTGAATAATCATTGGTGTTGACCAATCGTTTATTTGGACCGAAGCTACTATTTGTGCGAAAATTTTATTTCCCCCATTAATTACGTTTGCCTCCTTTTCACTTATTATTTTAAATATTTATGACGGTTTTGGCCGACGCTATTATTTATTCCAAAATATTCATTTCCCATCACCAATTTCACTTGCCTCCTTTTTAGTTATTATTTTAATTAATTATTATTTTCTTATATTAGCGACGGTTAAGGCCGACACTACTGTTTGTGCGGAAATTTTCATTTCCCCCACCAATTTCATTTGCCTCTTTTAAAGTTATTGTTTTAATTAATTATTATTTTGATATTAAAAACCAGTACATTAATAGCTCTTTTAAAGTGCTATTAAACAAAATCGTTTACAATAGCGGCGCGGTTAATAGCGCTTTAAAGGGATATCAAAAATAAAAGGAAGTGCTCTTAAATAATATATATGGCGTAGTGTCTGTTGCCCTGTTTTCTCTTCCAGTGTTGCTTTATCCTTTTGGACATAAGAGACAACTCATATTTGTCTTTATCAAAATCTTCATAAGAGGAGCAGACGCCTAACTTGTCCTTTTCTTCCATTTTATTGCAAAAGTATTTAGCACAAATAAAACTAAAGTTCATGATTGAAGGGAAGCATTCAAATAATAAGCTATACAAAAAGCATCCTAGCACTAAAAAAAGGGACATACGTTTAATGATACCTTCTTCACGACTTAGTGCTCGTGGCTTTCGAGTGCATTTGTTTTGAAAATATTTTGAAAATGGTTTGATTTTCGAGAATAATACTTGGTGTTGACCAAGCGTTTATTTGGACCGAAGCAACTATTTATGGAAAAATTTCATTCCCCCACCAATTTCATTTGCCTCCTTTTTAGTTATTGTTTTAAATATTTATATATTTTATATATTAGCGACGGTTCCGGCCGACGCTATTGTTTAAGCAAAAATATTCATTTCCCAAAGCCAATTTCTTTTTCCTCCTTCTCAGTTATTATCTTAATTAATTGTTATTTTCTTTTATTAATGACGGTTCAGACCAACGTTACTGTTTGTGCGAAAATTTTCATTTCCTCCCACCAATTTCATTTGCCTCCTTTAAAGTTATTGTTTTATTTAATTATTATTTTTATATTAAAAACCACTACTTTAATAGCAGTTTTAAAGTGTTATTAAACAAAATCGTTTACAAAAGAGGCGCAGTTAATAGCGCTTTAAAGGGATATCAAAAACAAAAGAAAATTCTATTACATAGCATTTGTGGCGTAGTTTATCTTTCCGTGTTTTCTCTTCCAATGTTGGTTTGTCCTTCTGGACATAAGAGACAACTCCTATTTGTCTTTATCAAAATCTTCATAAGAGGAGCAGACGCCTAACTTGTCCTTTTCTTCCATTTTATTGCAAAAGTATTTACCACAACTAAAACTAAAGTTCATGAATGAATGGAAGAATTCAAACGATAAGCTATACAACAAGCATCCTAGGACTAAAAAAAGGGACATACGTTTAATCGTTCCTTCTTCACCACTTAGTGCTTGTGGCCTTCGAGTGCATTTGTTTTGAAAATATTTCGAAAATGGTTTGATTTTCTTGAATAATCATTGGTGTTGACCAAGCGTTTATTTGGACCGAAGCTACTGTTTGTGCGAAAATTTTATTTCCCCCCATTAATTTTTTTGCCTCCTTTTTAGTTATTGTTTTAAATGTTTATATATTTTTTATATTAGCGACGGTTCTGGCCGACGCTATTGTTTATTCAAAAAGATTCATTTCCCATCACCAATTTCGTTTGCCTCCTTTTTAGTTTTTCTATTAATTAATTATTATTTTCTTATATTAGCAACAGTTCAGGCCGACGCTACTGTTTGTGCAGGAAATTTTCATTTCCCCCCACCAATTTCATTTTCCTCCTTTAAGTTATTGTTTTATTTAATTATTATTTCTATATTAAAAACCAGTGCTTTAATAGCGCTTTTAAAGTTTTATTAAAAAAATCATTTACAATAGCCGCGCGGTTAATAGTGCTTTAAATAAAAAACAAAAGAAAGTGCTTTTAAATAGCATTTATGGCGTAGTGTTTGTTGACCTGTTTTCTCTTCTAGTGTTGGTTTATCCTTCTGGACATAAGAGACAACTCCTTTTTGTCTTTATCAAAATCCTTATAAGAGGAGCATACGCCAAACTAGTCCTTTTCTTCCATTTAATTGCAAAAGTATTTAGCACAACTAAAACTAAAGTTCATGAGTGAATGGAAGCATTCAAACGATAAACTATACAACAAGCATCCTAGGACTAAAAAAATGGACATACGTTTAATCATTCCTTCTTTACCACTTAGTGCTCGTTGCCTTCGAATGCATGTGTTTTGAAAATATTTTGAAAATGTTTTAATTTTCAAGAATAATACTTGGTGTTGACCAAGCGTTTATTTGGACCGAAGCTACTGTTTGTGTGAAAATTTTATTTCCCCTCATTAATTTCGTTTGCCTCCTTTTTAGTTATTGTTTTAAATATTTACATATTTTTTATATTAGCGACGGTTCTGGCCGACGCTATTGTTTATTCAAAGATATTCATTTCCCATCACCAATTTTGTTTTCCTCCTTTTTAGTTATTGTTTTGATTAATTATTATTTTCTTATATTAGCGACGATTCAGGCCGACACTACTGTTTGTGCGGAATATTTCATTTCCCCCACCAATTTCATTTTCCTCCTTTAAAGTTATTGTTTTAATTAATTATTTTATTTATATTAAAAACAACTACTTTAATAGCACTTTTAAAGTGTTATTAAACAAAATCGTTTACAATAGCGACGCAGTTAATAGCACTTTAAAAGAATATAAAAAACAAAATAAAGTTCTCTTAAATAATATTTGTGGCATAGTGTCTGTTGCCCTGTTTATTCTTCCAGTGTTGGTCTATCATTCTGGACATAAGAGACAACTCCTCTTTGTATTTATCAAAATCTTCATAAGAGGAGCACACGCCTAACTTGTCCTTTTCTTCCATTTTATTGCAAAAGTATTTAGCACAAATATAACTAAAGTTCATGAGTGAATGGAAGCATTCAAATGATAAGCTATACAACAAGAATCCTAGGACTAAAAAAAGGGACATACGTATATTCATTCCTTCTTCACCACTTAGTTCTCGTGGCCTTCGAGTGCATTTGTTTTGAACATATTTCGAAAATGGTTTGATTTTCGAGAATAATCATTGGTGTTGACCAAGCGTTTATTTGTGGCATCGTGTTTGTTGCCCTGTTTTCTCTTCCAGTGTTGGTCTATCCTTCTGGACAGAAGAGACAAATCCTCTTTGTCTTTATCAAAATCCTTATAAGCAGACCATACGCCAAACTAGTCCTTTTTTTCCATTTTATTGCAAAAGTATTTAGCACAACTAAAACTAAAGTTCATGAATGATTGGAAGCATTCAAACGATAAGCTATACAACAAGCATCCTAGGACTAAAAATTGGACATACTTTAAATCATTCCTTCTTCACCACTTAGTGCTCGTGGCCTTCAAATGCATTTGTTTTGAAAATATTTTGAAAATGTTTTGATTTTCGAGAATAATACTTGCTGTTGACCAAACGTCTATTTGGACTGAAGCTATTGTTTGTGCGGAAATTTTATTTCCCCCCATTAGTCACGTTTGCCTCCTTTTTAGTTATTGTTTTAAATATTTACATATTTTTTATATTAGCGACGGTTCTGGACGACGCTATTGTTTATTCAAAGATATTCATTTCCCATCACCAATTTAGTTTGCCTCCTTTTTAGTTATTATTTTGATTAATTATTATTTTCTTATATTAGCGACGGTTCAGGCCGACACTACTGTTTGTGCAGAATTTTTCATTTCCCCCACTAATTTCATTTGCCTCTTTCAAAGTTATTGTTTTAATTAATTATTATATTTATATTAAAAACAACTACTTTAATAGCACTTTTAAAGTGTTATTAAACAAAATTGTTTACAATAGAGACGCGGTTAATGGCGCTATAAAGGGATATAAAAAACAAAAGAAAATGCTATTAAATAGAATTTGTGGCGTAGTTTTTGTTGCCCTATTTTCTCTTCCAGTGTTGGTCTATCCTTCTGGACAGAAGAGACAAATCCTTTTTGTCTTTATGAAAATCCTTATAAGCAGAGCATACGCCAAACTAGTCCTTTTTTTCCATTTTATTGCAAAAGTATTTAGCCCAACTAAAACTAAAGTTCATGAATGAATGGAAGCATTCAAACGATAAGCTATACAACAAGCATCCTCGGACTAAAAAAAGGGACATACTTTTAATCATTCCTTCTTCACCACTTAGTGCTCGTGGCCTTCGAGTGCATTTGTTTTAAAAATATTTCGTAAATGGTTTGATTTTCGAGAATAATCATTGGTGTAGACCAAGCGTTTATTTGGACCGAAGGTACTGTTTGTGCGAAAATTTTATTTCCCCCCATTAATTTTGTTTGCCTCCTTTTTAGTTATTGTTATAAATGTTTATATATTTTTTATATTAACGACGGTTCTTGTCGACGCTATTGTTTATTCAAAAATATTCATTTCCCATCACGAATTTTGTTTGCCTCCTTTTTAGTTATTCTTTTAATTAATTATTATTTTCTTATATTAGCAACAGTTAAGGCCGACGCTCCTGTTTGTGTTGGAAATTTTCATTTCCCCCACCCCACCAATTTCATTTTCCTCCTTTAAAGTTATTGTTTTAATTAATTATTATTTTTAGATTAAAAACCAGTGCTTTAATAGAGCTTTTAAAGTGCTATTGAACAAAATCGTTTACAATAGCGGCGCGGTTAATAGCGCTTTAAATCAAAAACAAAAGAAAGTGCTCTTAAATAGCATTTGTGGCATAATGTCTGTTGCCCTGTTTTCTCTTCTAGTGTTGGTCTATCCTTCTGGACATAAGAGGCAACTCCTCTTTGTCTTTATCAAAATCCTTATAAGCGGAGCATACGCCAAAGTAGTCCTTTTCTTCCATTTAATTGCAAAAGTATTTAGCCCAACTAAAACTAAAGTTCATGAGTCAATGGAAGCATTCAAACGATAAACTATACAACAAACATCCTAGGACTAAAAAAAGGGACATACGTTTAATCATTCCTTCTTCACCACTTAGTGCTCGTGGCCTTCGAATGCATTTGTTTTGAAAATATTTTGAAAATGTTTTAATTTTCGAGAATAATACTTGGTGTTGACCAAGCGTTTATTTGGAACGAAGCTACTGTTGTGCGAAAATTTTATTTCCCCCCATTAATTTCGTTTGCCTCCTTTTTAGTTATTGTTTTAAATATTTACATATTTTTTATATTAGCGACGGTTCTGGCCGACGCTATTGTTTATTCAAAGATATTCATTTCCCATCACCAATTTAGTTTGCCTCCTTTTTAGTTATTGTTTTGATTAATTATTATTTTCTTATATTAGCGACGGTTCAGGCCGACACTACTGTTTGTGCGGAAATTTTCATTTCCCCCACCAATTTCATTTTCCTCCTTTAAAGTTATTGTTTTAATTAATTATTATATTTATATTAAAAAAAACTACTTTAATAGCACTTTTAAAGTGTTATTAAACAAAATCGTTTACAATAGCGACGCGGTTAATAGCGCTTTAAAAGAATATAAAAAACAAAATAAAGTTCTCTTAAATAATATTTGTGGCATAGTGTCTGTTGCCCTGTTTTCTCTTCCAGTGTTGGTCTATCCTTCTGGACATAAGAGACAACTCCTCTTTGTATTTATCAAAATCTTCATAAGAGGAGCATACGCCTAACTTGTCCTTTTCTTCCATTTTATTGCAAAAGTATTTAGCACAAATAAAACTAAAGTTCATGAGTGAATGGAAACATTCAAACGATAAGCTATACAACAAGCATCCTAGGACTAAAAAAAGGGACATTCGTTAAATCATTCCTTCTTCACCACTTAGTTCTCGTGGCCTTCGAGTGCATTTGTTTTGAAAATATTTCAAAAATGGTTTGATTTTCGAGAATAATCATTGGTGTTGACCAAGCATTTATTTGGACTAAAGCTACTGTTTGTGCGAAAATTTTATTTCCCCCCATTAATTTTGTTTTCCTCCTTTTTAGTTATTGTTTTAAATATTTACATATTTTTAATATTAGTGACGGTTCTGGCCGACGCTATTGTTTATTCAAAAATATTCATTCCCATCACCAATTTAGATTGCCTCCTTTTTAGTTATTGTTTTGATTAATTATTATTTTCTTATATTAGCGACGGTTCAGGCCGACACTACTGTTTGTGCGGAAATTTTCATTTCCCCCACCAATTTCATTTTCCTCCTTTAAAGTTATTGTTTTAATTAATTATTATTTTTATATTAAAAACCAGTGCTTTAATAGAGCTTTTAAAGTGCTATTAAACAAAATCGTTTACAATAGCGGCGCAGTTAATAGCGCTTTAAAAGAATATCAAAAACAAAATTAAGTGCTCTTAAATAGCATTTGTGGCGTAGTGTCTGTTGCCCTGTTTTCTCTTCTAGTGTTGGTTTATCCTTCTGGACATAAGAGACAACTCCTCTTTGTCTTTATCAAAATCCTTATAAGCGGAGCATGTGCCAAACTAGTCATTTTCTTCCATTTAATTGCAAAAGTATTTAGCATAACTAAAACTAAAGTTCATGAGTCAATGGAAGAATTCATATGATAAACTATACAACAAGCATCCTAGGACTAAAAAAAGGGACATACAGTTATTGTTTATTCAAAAATATTCATTATCCATCACCAATTTCGTTGGCCTCCTTTTAGTTATTGTTTTAATTAATTATTATTTTCTTATATTAGCAACTGTTTAGGATGACACTACTGTTTGTGCGAAAATTTTCATTTCCCCCCACCAATTTAATTTGCTTCCTTTAAAGTTATTATTTTAATTAATTACTATTTTGATATTAAAAACCACTACATTAATAACATTTTTAAAGTGTTATTAAACAAAATTGTTTACAATAGCGACGCGATTAATAGCCCTTTAAAGGAATATCAAAATCAAAAGAAAATGCTATTAAATAGCATTTGTGGCATAGTTTTTATTGCCCTGTTTTCTCTTCCAGTGTTGGTCTATCCTTCTGGACAGAAGAGACAAATCCTTTTTGTCATTATCAAAATCCTTATAAGCAGAGCATACGCCAAACTAGTCCTTTTTTTCCATTTTATTGCAAAAGTATTTAGCACAACTAAAACTAAAGTTCATGAATGAATGGAAGCATTCAAACGATAATCTATACAACAAGTATCCTAGGACTAAAAAAAGGGACATACGTGAAATCATTCCATATTCACCACTTAGTTCTCGTGGCCTTCGAGCTCATTTGTTTTGAAAATATTTCGAAAATGGTTTGATTTTCGAGAATAATCGTTGGTGTTGACCAAGCGTTTATTTGGACCGAAGCTACTGTTTGTGCGAAAATTTTATTTCCCGCCATTAATTTTGTTTGCCTCATTTTTAGTTATTGTTTTAAATGTTTATATAGTTATTATATTAGCGACGGTTCTGGCCGACGCTATTGTTTATTCAAAAATATTCATTTCCCATGACCAATTTCGTTTGCCTCCTTTTTAGTTATTGTTTTATTTAATTATTATTTTCTTATATTAGCAACGGTTCAGGCTGACACTACTGTTTGAGTGAAAATTTTCATTTCCCCCCACCAATTTCATTTGCTTCCTTTAAAGTTATTATTTTAATTAATTACTATTTTGATATTAAAAAGCACTACTTTAATAACACTTTTAAAGTGTTATTAAACAAAATTATTTACAATAGCGACTCGATTAATATCCCTTTAAAGGAATATCAAAATCAAAAGAAAATGCTATTAAATAGCATATGTGGCATAGTTTTTATTGCCCTGTTTTCTCTTCAAGTGTTGGTCTATCCTTCTGGACAGAAGAGACAAATCCTTTTTGTCATTATCAAAATCCATATAAGCAGAGCATACGCCAAACTAGTCCTTATTTTCCATTTTATTGCAAAAGTATTTAGCACAACTAAAACTAAAGTTCATGAATGAATGGAAGCATTCAAACGATAAGCTATACAACAAGCATCCTAGGACAAAAAAAAGGGACATACTTTTAATCATTCCTTCTTCACAACTTAGTGCTCGTGGCCTTCGAGTGCATTTGTTTTGAAAATATTTCGAAAATGGTTTGATTTTCGAGAATAATCATTGGTGTAGGCCAAGCGTTTATTTGGACCAAAGCTATTTTTTTTGCGAAAATTTTATTTCCCCCCATTAATTTTGTTTGCCTTCTTTTTGGTTATTGTTTTAAATGTTTATATATTTTTTATATTAGCGACGGTTCTGGCCGACGCTATTGTTTATTCAAAAATATTCATTATCCATCACCAATTTCGTTTGCCTCCTTTTTAGTTATTGTTTTAATTAATTATTATTTTCTTATATTAGCAACAGTTCAGGCCAATGCTACTGTTTGTGCGGGAAATTTTCATTTCCCCCCCCCCCCCCCCCCCCCCACACCAATTTCATTTTCCTCCTTTAAACTTATTGTTTTAATTAATTATTATTTTTATATTAAAAACCAGTGCTTTAATAGAGCTTTTAAAGTTCTATTAAACAAAATCGTTTACAATAGCGGCGCAGTTGATAGTGCTTTAAATCAAAAACAAAAGAAAGTGCTCTTAAATAGCATTTGTGGCGTAGTGTCTGTTGCCCTGTTTTCTCTTCTAGTGTTGGTTTATCCTTTTGGACATAAGAGACAACTCCTCTTTGTCTTTATCAAAATCCTTATAAGCGGAGCATACGCCAAACAAGTCCTTTTCTTCCATTTAATTGCAAAAGTATTTAGCACAACTAAAACTAAAGTTCATGAGTCAATGGAAGCATTCAAACGATAAACTATACAACAATCATCCTAGGACTAAAAAAAGGGACATACGTTTAATCATTCCTTCTTCACATCTTAGTGCTCGTGGCCTTCGAATACATTTGTTTTGAAAATATTTTGAAAATGTTTTGATTTTCGAGAATAATACTTGGTGTTGACCAAACGTTTATTTGGACCGAAGCTACTGTTTGTGCGAAAATTTTATTTCCCACCATTAATTTCGTTCGTCTCCTTTTTAGTTATTGTTTTAAATATTTACATATTTTTTATATTAGCGACGGTTCTGGCCGACGCTATTGTTTATTCAAAGATATTCATTTCCCATCACCAATTTAGTTTGCCTCCTTTTTAGTTATTGTTTTGATTAATTATTATTTTTTTATATTGGCGACGGTTCAGGCCGACACTACTGTTTGTGCGGAAATTTTCATTTCCCCCACTAATTTCATTTTCCTCCTTTAAAGTTATTGTTTTAATTAATTAATATTTTGATATTAAAAACCACTACTTTAATAGCACTTTTAAAGTGTTATTAAACAAAATTGTTTAAAATAGCGGCGCGGTTAATAGCCCTTTAAAGGGGTGTCAAAAACAAAAGAAAATGCTATTAAATAGCATTTGTGGCATAGTTTTTGTTGCCCTGTTTTCTATCCCAGTGTTGGTCTATCCTTTTGGTGAGAAGAGACAAATCCTTTTTGTCTTTATCAAAATCCTTATAAGCAGAGCATACGCCAAACTAGCCCTTTTTTTTCCATTTTATTGCAAAATTATTTAGCACAACTAAAACTAAAGTTCATGAATGAATGGAAGCATTCAAACGATAAGCTAAACAACAAGCATCCTAGGACTAAAAAAAGGGGCACACGTGAAATCATTCCTTCTTCACCACTTAGTTCTCGTGGCCTTCGAGTGCATTTGTTTTGAAAATACTTCGAAAATGGTTTTATTTTCGAGAATAATCATTGGTGTTGACCAAGAATTTATTTGGACTGAAGCTACTGTTTGTGCGAAAATTTTATTACCCCCCATTAATTTTGTTTGCCTCGTTTTTAGTTATTGTTTTAATTGTTTATATAGTTTTTATATTAGCGACGGTTCTGGCCGAATCTATTGTTTATTCAAAAATATTCATTTCCCATCACCAATTTATTTTGCCTCCTTTTTAGTTATTGTTTTAGTTAATTATTATTTTCTTATATTAGCAACGGTTCAGGCTGACACTACTGTTTGTGCGAAAATTTTTCATTTCCCCCCACCAATTTCATTTGCCTCTTTTAAAGTTATTATTTTAATTAATTATTATTTTGATATTAAAAACCACTACTTTAATAGCACTTTTAAAGTGTTATTAAACAAAATTATTTACAATAGCGACGGCGTTAATAGCGCTTTAAAGGGATATAAAAAACAAAAGAAAATGCTATTAAATAGAATTTGTGGCGTAGTTTTTGTTGCCCGGTTTTCTTTTCCAGTGTTGGTCTATCCTTCTGGACAGAAAAGACAATTCCTTTTTGTCTTTATCAAAATCCTTATAAGCAGAGCATACGCCAAACTAGTCCTTTTTTTTCCATTTTAAGCGCAAAAGTATTTAGCACAACTAAAACTAAAGTTCATGAATGAATGTAAGCATTCAAACGATAAGCTATACAACAAACATCCTAGGACTAAAAAAAGGGACATACTTTTAATAATTCCATCTTCACCACTTAGTTCTCGTGGCCTTCGAGTGCATTTGTTTTGAAAATATTTCGAAAATGGTTTGATTTTCGTGAATAATCATTGGTGTTGACCAAGCATTTATTTGGACTGAAGCTACTGTTTATGCAAAAATTTTATTTCCCCCCATTAATTTAGTTTGCCTCCTTTTTAGTTATTGTTTTAAATGTTTATATGTTTTTTATATTAGCGACGGTTCTGGCCAACACTATTGTTTATTAAAAAATATTCATTATCCATCACCAATTTCGTTTGCCTCCTTTTTAGTTATTGTTTTAATTAATTATTATTTTCTTATATTAGCAACGGTTCAGGCCGACACTACTGTTTGTGCAAAAATTTTCATTTCCCCCCACCAATTTCATTTGCCTCCTTTAAAGTTATTATTTTAATTAATTTCTTTTTTGATATTAAAAACCACTACTTTAATAGCACTTTTAAAGTGTTATTAAACAAAATTGTTTACAATAGCGGCGCGGTTAATAGCCCTTTAAAGGGATATCAAAATCAAAAGAAAATGCTGTTAAATAGCATTTGTGGCATAGTTTTTGTTGCTCTGTTTTCTCTTCCAGTGTTTGTCTATCCTTCTGGACAGAAGAGACAAATCCTTTTTGTCATTATCAAAATCCTTATAAGCAGAGCATACGCCAAACTAGTCATTTTTTTCCATTTTATTGCAAAAGTATTTAGCACAACTAAAACTAAAGTTCATGAATGAATGGAAGCATTCAAACGATAAGCTATACAACAAGCATCCTAGGACTAAAAAAAGGGACATTCATGAAATCATTCCATATTCACCACTTAGTTCTCGTGGCCTTCGAGTGCATTTGTTTTGAAAATATTTCGAAAATGGTTTGATTTTCGAGAATAATCATTGGTGTTGACCAAGCGTTTATTTGGACTGAAGCTACTGTTTGTGCAAAAATTTTATTTCATTAATTTTGTTTGCCTCATTTTTAGTTATTGTTTTAAATGTTTATATAGTTTTTATATTAGCGACGGTTCTGGCTGACGCTATTGTTTATTCAAAAATATTCATTTCCCATCACCAATTTCGTTTGCCTCCTTTTTAGTTATTGTTTTATTTAATTAGTATTTTCTTATATTAGCAACGGTTCAGGCTGAAACTACTGTTTATGTGAAAATTTTCATTTCCCCCCACCAATTTCATTTGCCTCCTTTAAAGTTATTATTTTAATTAATTATTATTTTGATATTAGAAACCACTACTTTAATATCACTTTTAAAGTGTTATTAAACAAAATTGTTTACAATAGCGGCGCCGTTAATAGTGCTTTAAAGGGATATCATAAACAAAAGAAAATTCTATTAAATAGCATTTGTGGCGTAGTTTTTGTTGCCCTGTTTTCTCTTCCAGTGTTGGTCTATCCTTCTGGACAGAAGAGAAAAATACTTGTTGTCTTTATCAAAATCCTTATAAGCAGAGCATACGCCAAACTTGTCCTTTTTTTCCATCTTACTGCAAAAGTATTTTGCACAACTAAAACTAAAGTTCACGAATGAATGGAAGCATTCAAACGATAAGCTATACAACAAGCATCCTAGGACTAAAAAAAGGGACATACTTTTAATCATTCCTTCTTCACCACTTAGTGCTCGTGGCCTTCGAGTGCATTTGTTTTAAAAATATTTCGAAAATGGTTTGATTTTCGAGAATTATCATTGGTGTAGACCAAGCTTTTATTTGGACCGAAGCTACTGTTTGTGCGAAAATTTTATTTCCCCCCATTAATTTTGTTTGCCTCCTTTTTAGTTATTGTTTTAAATGTTTATATATTTTTTATATTAGCGACGGTTCTGGCCGACGCTATTGTTTATTCAAAAATATTCATTATCCATCACCAATTTCGTTGGCCTCCTTTTAGTTATTGTTTTAATTAATTATTATTTTCTTATATTAGCAACTGTTTAGGATGACACTACTGTTTGTGCGAAAATTTTCATTTCCCCCCACCAATTTAATTTGCTTCCTTTAAAGTTATTATTTTAATTAATTACTATTTTGATATTAAAAACCACTACATTAATAACATTTTTAAAGTGTTATTAAACAAAATTGTTTACAATAGCGACGCGATTAATAGCCCTTTAAAGGAATATCAAAATCAAAAGAAAATGCTATTAAATAGCATTTGTGGCATAGTTTTTATTGCCCTGTTTTCTCTTCCAGTGTTGGTCTATCCTTCTGGACAGAAGAGACAAATCCTTTTTGTCATTATCAAAATCCTTATAAGCAGAGCATACGCCAAACTAGTCCTTTTTTTCCATTTTATTGCAAAAGTATTTAGCACAACTAAAACTAAAGTTCATGAATGAATGGAAGCATTCAAACGATAATCTATACAACAAGTATCCTAGGACTAAAAAAAGGGACATACGTGAAATCATTCCATATTCACCACTTAGTTCTCGTGGCCTTCGAGCTCATTTGTTTTGAAAATATTTCGAAAATGGTTTGATTTTCGAGAATAATCGTTGGTGTTGACCAAGCGTTTATTTGGACCGAAGCTACTGTTTGTGCGAAAATTTTATTTCCCGCCATTAATTTTGTTTGCCTCATTTTTAGTTATTGTTTTAAATGTTTATATAGTTATTATATTAGCGACGGTTCTGGCCGACGCTATTGTTTATTCAAAAATATTCATTTCCCATGACCAATTTCGTTTGCCTCCTTTTTAGTTATTGTTTTATTTAATTATTATTTTCTTATATTAGCAACGGTTCAGGCTGACACTACTGTTTGAGTGAAAATTTTCATTTCCCCCCACCAATTTCATTTGCTTCCTTTAAAGTTATTATTTTAATTAATTACTATTTTGATATTAAAAAGCACTACTTTAATAACACTTTTAAAGTGTTATTAAACAAAATTATTTACAATAGCGACTCGATTAATATCCCTTTAAAGGAATATCAAAATCAAAAGAAAATGCTATTAAATAGCATATGTGGCATAGTTTTTATTGCCCTGTTTTCTCTTCAAGTGTTGGTCTATCCTTCTGGACAGAAGAGACAAATCCTTTTTGTCATTATCAAAATCCATATAAGCAGAGCATACGCCAAACTAGTCCTTATTTTCCATTTTATTGCAAAAGTATTTAGCACAACTAAAACTAAAGTTCATGAATGAATGGAAGCATTCAAACGATAAGCTATACAACAAGCATCCTAGGACAAAAAAAAGGGACATACTTTTAATCATTCCTTCTTCACAACTTAATGCTCGTGGCCTTCGAGTGCATTTGTTTTGAAAATATTTCGAAAATGGTTTGATTTTCGAGAATAATCATTGGTGTAGGCCAAGCGTTTATTTGGACCAAAGCTATTTTTTTTGCGAAAATTTTATTTCCCCCCATTAATTTTGTTTGCCTTCTTTTTGGTTATTGTTTTAAATGTTTATATATTTTTTATATTAGCGACGGTTCTGGCCGACGCTATTGTTTATTCAAAAATATTCATTATCCATCACCAATTTCGTTTGCCTCCTTTTTAGTTATTGTTTTAATTAATTATTATTTTCTTATATTAGCAACAGTTCAGGCCAACGCTACTGTTTGTGCGGGAAATTTTCATTTCCCCCCCCCCCCCCCCCCCACACCAATTTCATTTTCCTCCTTTAAACTTATTGTTTTAATTAATTATTATTTTTATATTAAAAACCAGTGCTTTAATAGAGCTTTTAAAGTGCTATTAAACAAAATCGTTTACAATAGCGGCGCAGTTGATAGTGCTTTAAATCAAAAACAAAAGAAAGTGCTCTTAAATAGCATTTGTGGCGTAGTGTCTGTTGCCCTGTTTTCTCTTCTAGTGTTGGTTTATCCTTTTGGACATAAGAGACAACTCCTCTTTGTCTTTATCAAAATCCTTATAAGCGGAGCATACGCCAAACAAGTCCTTTTCTTCCATTTAATTGCAAAAGTATTTAGCACAACTAAAACTAAAGTTCATGAGTCAATGGAAGCATTCAAACGATAAACTATACAACAATCATCCTAGGACTAAAAAAAGGGACATACGTTTAATCATTCCTTCTTCACATCTTAGTGCTCGTGGCCTTCGAATACATTTGTTTTGAAAATATTTTGAAAATGTTTTGATTTTCGAGAATAATACTTGGTGTTGACCAAACGTTTATTTGGACCGAAGCTACTGTTTGTGCGAAAATTTTATTTCCCACCATTAATTTCGTTCGTCTCCTTTTTAGTTATTGTTTTAAATATTTACATATTTTTTATATTAGCGACGGTTCTGGCCGACGCTATTGTTTATTCAAAGATATTCATTTCCCATCACCAATTTAGTTTGCCTCCTTTTTAGTTATTGTTTTGATTAATTATTATTTTTTTATATTGGCGACGGTTCAGGCCGACACTACTGTTTGTGCGGAAATTTTCATTTCCCCCACTAATTTCATTTTCCTCCTTTAAAGTTATTGTTTTAATTAATTAATATTTTGATATTAAAAACCACTACTTTAATAGCACTTTTAAAGTGTTATTAAACAAAATTGTTTAAAATAGCGGCGCGGTTAATAGCCCTTTAAAGGGGTATCAAAAACAAAAGAAAATGCTATTAAATAGCATTTGTGGCATAGTTTTTGTTACCCTGTTTTCTATCCCAGTGTTGGTCTATCCTTTTGGTGAGAAGAGACAAATCCTTTTTGTCTTTATCAAAATCCTTATAAGCAGAGCATACGCCAAACTAGCCCTTTTTTTCCATTTTATTGCAAAATTATTTAGCACAACTAAAACTAAAGTTCATGAATGAATGGAAGCATTCAAACGATAAGCTAAACAACAAGCATCCTAGGACTAAAAAAAGGGGCACACGTGAAATCATTCCTTCTTCACCACTTAGTTCTCGTGGCCTTCGAGTGCATTTGTTTTGAAAATACTTCGAAAATGGTTTTATTTTCGAGAATAATCATTGGTGTTGACCAAGCATTTATTTGGACTGAAGCTACTGTTTGTGCGAAAATTTTATTACCCCCCATTAATTTTGTTTGCCTCGTTTTTAGTTATTGTTTTAATTGTTTATATAGTTTTTATATTAGCGACGGTTCTGGCCGACACTATTGTTTATTCAAAAATATTCATTTCCCATCACCAATTTCGTTTGCCTCCTTTTTAGTTATTGTTTTATTTAATTATTATTTTCTTATATTAGCAACGGTTCAGGCTGACACTACTGTTTGTGTGAAAATTTTCATTTCCCGCCACCAATTTCATTTGCCTCCTTTAAAGTTATTATTTTAATTAATTATTATTTTGATATTAAAACCACTGCTTTAATAGCACTTTTAAAGTGTTATTAAACAAAATTATTTACAATAGCGGCACCATTAATAACACTTTAAAGGGATATCAAAAACAAAATAAAATGTTATTAAATAGCATTTGTGGTGTAGTTTTTGTTTCCCTGTTTTCTCTTCCAGTGTTGGTTTATCCTTCTGGACAGAAGAGATAAATCCTTTTTTTCCATTTTATGGCAAAAGTATTTAGCAGAACTAAAACTAAAGTTCATGAATGAATGGAAGCATTCAAACGATAAGCTATACAATAAGCATCCTAGGACTAAAAAATGGGACATACTTTTAATAATTCCTTCTTCACCACTTAGTGCTCGTGGCCTTTGAGTGCATTTGTTTTAAAAATATTTCGAAAATGGTTTAATTTTCGAGAATAATCATTGGTGTAGACCAAGCATTTATTTGGACCGAAGCTTCTGTTTGTGCGAAAATTTTATTTCCCCCCATTAATTTTGTTTTCCTCGTTTTTTGTTATTGTTTTAAATGTTTATATATTTTTTATCTTTGCTACGGTTCTGGCCGACGCTATTGTTTATTCAAAAATATTTATTATCCATCATCAATTTCGTTTTCCTCCTTTTTAGTTATTGTTTTAATTAATTATTATTTTCTTATATTAGCAACGGTTCTGGTCGACACTACTCTTTGTGCAAAAATTTTGATTTCCCCCCACCAATTTCATTTTACTCCTTTAAAGTTATTATTTTAATTAATTACTATTTTGATATTAAAAACCACTACTTTAATAGCACTTTTAAAGTGTTATTAAACAAAATTGTTTACAATAGCGGCGCGGTTAATAGCCCTTTAAAGGGGTATCAAAAACAAAAGAAAATGCTATTAAATAGCATTTGTGGCATAGTTTTTGTTGCCCTATTTTCTCTTCCAGTGTTGGTCTATCCTTCTGGACAGAAGAGACAAATCCTTTTTGTCTTTATCAAAATCCTTATAAGCAGAGCATACGCCAAACTATTCCTTTTTTTTTCCATTTTATTGCAAAAGTATTTAGCACAACTAAAACTAAAGTTCATGAATGAATGGAAGCATTCAAACGATAAGCTAAACAACAAGCATCCTAGGACTAAAAAAAGGGACACACGTGAAATCATTCCTTCTTCACCACTTAGTTCTCGTGGCCTTCGAGTGCATTTGTTTTGAAAATACTTCGAAAATGGTTTTATTTTCGAGAATAATCATTGGTGTTGACCAAGCATTTATTTGGACCGAAGCTACTGTTTGTGCAAAAATTTTATTTCCCCCCATTAATTTTGTTTTCCTCGTTTTTAGTTATTGTTTTAATTGTTTATATATTTTTTATATTAGCGACGGTTCTGGCCGACGCTATTGTTTATTCAAAAATATTCATTATCCATCACCAATTTCGTTTGCCTCATTTTAGTTATTGTTTTAATTAATTATTTTTTTCTTATATTAGCAACGGTTCTGGCCGACACTACTGTTTGTGCAAAAATTTTGATTTCCCCCCACCAATTTCATTTTACTCCTTTAAAGTTATTATTTTAATTAATTACTATTTTGATATTAAAAACCACTACTTTAATAGCACTTTTAAAGTGTTATTAAACAAAATTGTTTACAATAGCGACGCGGTTATTAGCCCTTTAAAGGGGTATTAAAAACAAAAGAAAATGCTATTAAATAGCATTTGTGGCATAGTTTTTGTTGCCCTGTTTTCTCTTCCAGTGTTGGTCTATCCTTCTAGACAGAAGAGACAAATCCTTTTTGTCTTTATCAAAATCCTTATAAGCAGAGCATACGCCAAACTAGTCCTTTTTTTTCCATTTTATTGCAAAAGTATTTAGCACAACTAAAACTAAAGTTCATGAATGAATGGAAGTATTCAAACGATAAGCTAAACAACAAGCATCCTAGGCCTAAAAAAATGGACACACGTGAAATCATTCCTTCTTCACCACTTAGTTCTCGTGGCCTTCGAGTGCATTTGTTTTGAAAATACTTCGAAAATGGTTTTATTTTCGAGAATAATCATTGGTGTTGACCAAGCATTTATTTGGACTGAAGCTACTGTTTGTGCGAAAATTTTATTAACCCCCATTAATTTTGTTTGCCTCATTTTTAGTTATTGTTTTAATTGTTTATATAGTTTTTATATTAGCGACGGTTCTGGCGGACGCTATTGTTTATTCAAAAATATTCATTTCCCATCACCAATTTCGTATGCCTCCTTTTTAGTTATTGTTTTATTTAATTATTATTTTCTTATATTAGCAATGGTTCAGGCTAACACTACTGTTTGTGTGAAAAGTTTCATTTCCCCCCACCAATTTCATTTGCCTCCTTTAATGTTATTATTTAAATTAATTATTATTTTGATATTAAAAACCACTACTTTAATAGCACTTTTAAAGTGTTATTAAACAAAATTATTTACAATAGCGGCACCATTAATAGCACTTTAAAGGGATATCAAAAACAAAAGAAAATGCTATTAAATAGCATTTGTGGTGTAGTTTTTGTTTCCCTGTTTTCTCTTCCAGTGTTGGTCTATCCTTCTGGATAGAAGATATAAATCCTTTTTGTTTTTATCAAAATTCTTATAAGCAGAGCATACGCCAAACTAGTCCATTTTTTCCATTTTATGGCAAAAGTATTTAGCACAACTAAAACTAAAGTTCATGAATGAATGGAAGCATTCAAACGATAAGCTATACAATAAGCATCCTAGGACTAAAAAAAGGGACATACTTTTAATAATTCCTTCTTCACCACTTAGTGCTCGTGGCCTTCGAGTGCATTTGTTTTAAAAATATTTCGAAAATGGTTTGATTTTCGAGAATAATCATTGGTGTAGACCAAGCATTTATTTGGACCGAAGCTACTGTTTGTGCGAAAATTTTATTTTCCCCCATTAATTTTGTTTTCCTGGTTTTTTGTTATTGTTTTAAATGTTTATATATTTTTTATATTAGCTACGGTTCTGGCCGACGCTATTGTTTATTCAAAAATATTCATTATCCATCACCAATTTCGTTTACCTCCTTTTTAGTTATTGTTTTAATTAATTATTATTTTCTTATATTAGCAACGGTTCTGGCCGACACTACTGTTTGTGCAAAAATTTTGATTTCCCCCCACCAATTTCATTTTACTACTTTAAAGTTATTATTTTAATTAATTACTATTTTGATATTAAAAACCACTACTTTAATAGCACTTTTAAAGTGTTATTAAACAAAATTGTTTAAAATAGCGGCGCGGTTAATAGCCCTTTAAAGGGGTATTAAAACAAAAGAAAATGCTATTAAATAACATTTGTGGCATAGTTTTTGTTGCCCTGTTTTCTCTTCCAGTGTTGGTCTATCCTTCTGGACAGAAGAGACAAATCCTTTTTGTCTTTATCAAAATCCTTATAAGCAGAGCATACGCCAAACTAGTCCTTTTTTTTCCATTTTATTGCAAAAGTATTTAGCACAACTAAAACTAAAGTTCATGAATGAATGGAAGTATTCAAACGATAAGCTAAACAACAAGCATCCTAGGCCTAAAAAAATGGACACACGTGAAATCATTCCTTCTTCACCACTTAGTTCTCGTGGCCTTCGAGTGCATTTGTTTTGAAAATACTTCGAAAATGGTTTTATTTTCGAGAATAATCATTGGTGTTGACCAAGCATTTATTTGGACTGAAGCTACTGTTTGTGCGAAAATTTAATTAACCCCCATTAATTTTGTTTGCCTCATTTTTAGTTATTGTTTTAATTGTTTATATAAGTTTTTAATTAGCGACGGTTCTGGCCGACGCTATTGTTTATTCAAAAATATTCAATTCCCATCACCAATTTCGTTTGCCTCCTTTTTAGTTATTGTTTTATTTAATTATTATTTTCTTATATTAGCAACGGTTCAGGCTGACACTACTGTTTGTGTGAAAATTTTCCTTTCCCCCCACCAATTTCATTTGCCTCCTTTAAAGTTATTATTTTAATTAATTATTATTTTGATATTAAAAACCACTACTTTAATAGAACTTTTAAAGTGTTATTAAACAAAATTATTTACAATAGCGGCACCATTAATAGCACTTTAAAGGGATATCAAAAACAAAAGAAAATGCTATTAAATAGCATTTATGGTGTAGTTTTTGTTTCCCTGTTTTCTCTTCCAGTGTTGGTATATCCTTCTGGACAAAAGAGATAAATCCTTTTTGTTTTTATCAAAATTCTAATAAGCAGAGCATACGCCAAACTAGTCCTTTTTTTCCATTTTATGGCAAAAGTATTTAGCACAACTAAAACTAAAGTTCATGAATGAATGGAAGCATTCAAACGATAAGCTATACAATAAGCATCCTAGGACTAAAAAAAGGGACATACTTTTAATAATTCCTTCTTAACCACTTAGTGCTCGTGGCCTTCGAGTGCATTTGTTTTAAAAATATTTCGAAAATGGTTTGGTTTTCGAGAATAATCATTGGTGTAGACCAAACATTTATTTGGACCGAAGCTAGTGTTTGTGCGAAAATTTTATTTCCCCCCATTAATTTTGTTTTCCTCGTTTTTTGTTATTGTTTTAAATGTTTATATATTTTTTATATTAGCTACGGTTCTGGACGACTCTATTGTTTATTCAAAAATATTCATTATCCATCACCAATTTCGTTTGCCTCCTTTTTAGTTATTGTTTTAATTAATTATTATTTTCTTATATTAGCAACGGTTCTGGCCGACACTACTGTTTGTGCAAAATTTTTGATTTCCCCCCACCAATTTCATTTTACTCCTTTAAAGTTATTATTTTAATTAATTACTATTTTGATATTAAAAACCACTACTTTAATAGCACTTTTAAAGTGTTATTAAACAAAATTGTTTACAATAGCGGCGCGGTTAATAGCCCTTTAAAGGGGTATTAAAAACAAAAGAAAATGCTATTAAATAGCATTTGTGGCATAGTTTTTGTTGCCCTGTTTTCTCTTCCAGTGTTGGTCTATCCTTCTGGACAGAAGAGACAAATCCTTTTTGTCTTTATCAAAATCCTTATAAGCAGAGCATACGCCAAACTAGTCCTTTTTTTTCCATTTTATTGCAAAAGTATTTACCACAACTAAAACTAAAGTTCATGAATGAATGGAAGCATTCAAATGATAAGCTAAACAACAAGCATCCTATGCCTAAAAAAAGGGACACACGTGTTTACCTTGGGATTTGGTAAACAACCGCTGATCCTCCAAATGGTTACTTATTTGGTTACTCGCAGGATCGATCAGATTGATCCTAGGACATAGGTTGATTTTGAAGTTTTGATTAAATTGGATAAGGCTTTAAATAAAGAGGCTTTAAATAAAATAAAGAGGTTTCAAGTAAATTGCATGAAGAAAGGACTTGGTAAAATAAACAAGGCTTAAAGTAAAAGGCTTCGACAGGAATGTAAAGAGGAAAGCAAGTAAATTTCTGGAAAAGTAAATGACTTTGATTAATAAAATTGGTGTTTCACACATACATTTCTCAACAATTCTTTCTCACACGCTGGGTACTCGAATCTATATGAGTGACTTTGTATAGAATTGTGAACACACGCGAGAAACTACATGTCTACTACTATTTATACTAAAACATCCCAAGTAACCGTCGGGCAGTTACACTGCTTCGAGATGATTCCACTTGGCACGTTCTCAACGTTCGACGCTCCAGATCTTTGCACGCTGCACGTGGTAACTGCTGGAAACCGTTTTCCCTCCAAAAGCTTGAATTTCAAACTGCTCCACTCTGAACCATCGAACACTTTCGTCGAGAGACATCTTCGACGAGAAACTCCTTCGACGTCGAAGGCAACCAACTTCTCCCTGGGAAGAAATCTTCTAAGTACTTTGCCATCTTTCGACGGGCATTTCGACAGACTTAGCCAGTCGAAAACATCCTTCAGCTTTAATGGCTGACATCAATAAAACAAAGGTGTCGAATTTAGGAGCCAACAAATTGCCCCCCAAGAATGCCTTATTTCGACTCTGAAAGAAAAAGGCATTCTTTGAAACGCCATTCGACACCTGTCTTTTCACGCTTAGTCACAAATTAACTTGTGCACTTTTTGTTGTTTTCTACCAACTATTGGTAATCCCAAGAAAACCATCATTTATCCGTACCTAGGACGTCACTTTCAGTACGGCGTGCAGTACCAAACGTCATTTCAGAATTTGTCATTATGACAATTCCCAAAAACGAGGACGCACGTTGCGTCCCTCTATTTCTGCAGAACGGCTAAAACAACAGGGGGCTGCCACGCGTCCCACTAGCTCCTGCAATAATTAAATGGCATTTAATGTCCTCGGTTTTGGGGATTTTCTCCCACTACTATAAATAGCAGTAAGTACCCCATTGTGGGACTTTTTACGCCATCTAGCTTTCAAACTTCTCTATTTTCATACAACTTGTCATCTTTGCAAAAACATTTCCTCCTTCACTTCGTCTTCAACCTCAACACTAACAATGGCATCTGCTTCCAATGCTCCTGGCGCTACTGTACCATCTGAAAACGCTAAACCTAAGGTTTTCGTCACTGCTCCAGTAGTAACTTCTACAGGCAAACGAAGGGTTCCTGAACCCTTGGACATCGCCGTTCGCGATGCCTACTCACGCCACCTTATGATCCCGGTTGGATACTCCAACCAGATCTTTGCTATGTCTGGCCCCATGTATCCAAGTATCTCTGAGGCTATGAAGATCAAGAGCTATTTCCCGGTAGTTGAGAAACTCAAACCGGTTGCATGCGCCAAGAAAGACGCAGAAGATAATGAAGACCCTGCACATGAAAAAATCGACCTCCGCTTCTTCAACAGAGGTGTTAGGGCCTTCAGGTCTGGCCCTAGCCTTATTCCCGATTACGTTGCTTGGATAGAAAAGATGGAGAAGCACCAAACTTCGATCTGGAAGGATATGGGGATTTTCGACCTGGTGATGCTGTCGAAGACAGGTTTGAACTATTCTCCGGAGATGCTGATAGCTTCTCTGCTGTTCTGGGACTACTCCCACTTTACTTTCCATCTTCCCTGTGGGATGCTAACCCCCACACTCTTCGATGTGGCCGCTATTATTGGCCTTCGACCCACCGGGGACTACTTCGATCCGGAGGAGATGTCGGAGGATCAAATTGGCTTCTCTGACACCAAACCAACATACACCACTTTCATCAACCACTATCACGACAGGTCGACAGATGCTGTGTCGGATGTCGAACACATAGCGTTTCTAGCCCTATGGCTGACTCGCTTTGTATTTTGCTCGAAGTCTTTACAGGTGACCAAAAAGATGGTCACTCTCGCTACTCAACTGCATCATCGCCAAAATATCTGTTTGGCAGAACTGATTCTGGCTAGCCTCTATGATTCGATCAGCAATGGGGCAACTCTTCTAAAAATTATCGAGAACAGGGCCAGTTTGCTACTTGCTGGGCCTTTTTGGCTGCTCCAACTGTGGCTCAATGCCACTTTCGAATCTTTCTTGCCTAAGAAGGTTCAGATAAATGAGCAGGCTCCAGAGATAGCGAACAGACGCGTCGAAGGAACCAGGCTGGCTCTGTTGACACCTATGGAAGATGGACTGGAGTTTCAGCAAACCTTCACCAACTTCGTTCTGATGTTTGCTCGAAGGAAAGAGTTTGTTTCAACTATGGCTCCATTTGCTCGACGGCAGATAGGCCCAGCATGGTTCACAAGGCCACATCCAAGGACGTCGAGTGGTCCTAATGTTGACGAACATACAATACTTTGGGAGGCGTTCCTCACACCAAGGATCATGCCTCTTCGATTCAGGAGCTCTAAGACTCACTTGAGTCTGATTGCATACCAACCAAACCTGGTATCTCGCCAGTTTGGTATTATCCAAACCCTACCTTCTCCGATTTTTCCAAGAGAGAAGTCAATGTTGTACTTCTGCAATGATTACACCGAAGAAGCTGCCATCAAGCATATCGGAAGATATGTTGGTCGAACAGTTCTCTCGTTGTTTGACTACCAACTCAATTTTCTTTGCTCACCATCCTTCGAGGAGTGGTGGAAAAGCTATTATGCTGAGGAGTTCTTCGACGAGAAGGACTTCATGGATGAGCTTCAGAAATCTTTTGTCCTTGTGTTGGACAAAATAAAGAAATGTAAGTTCATCCTTTTACATTACTTTGTCTCTTTTTCGACTGCTAGCCTGTTAACTTTTTTATTTGCTTTCAGTTGTCCGAAAGCCTGTAGCCAAGAAGGATACAGAAGGCCAACAGGGAGGAGGCCCTTCAACAAAACCTCCACCGCCGGCGAAGACTACAGCGCCGGCGAAGACCGCAAACAACCAACAGGGGGAAGGCTCTTCGAAGAAGCCTTCTATATCGGTAACCAGACTTTCATTATTTCCTCCTGGCTTTCGATTTTTGATTTTCGATGCAATTGTTAAATCGAATTCCCATTGGTTTTCTAGGCACCTTCGCCCAAGAAACGGCCAGCACTGGTGGTCGAATCTGGGAGCGATGAAGAAAGTGATTCTCCTCCTGCCCCTCTAAAAAGGCGAAAGCTGACGAAGGACGCTCCTGTTCCTGCTCCTGCTCCTGAAGGTCGAACCATCAGAATAAAGGTTGCTGGGAGAAAGCCTAGGCCACCTCCAGTGATCATTGAGGAGCCAACGGAGGAGGAACTAAACGTTCTTCTTAACAAGCCTGTCGAAAGCGACAATTCCAGCCCTGGGGCTGAAGCTAATTTACAGGTAATCTCTTAGACCCTTTTATAACTTAGGTATAGATACCCATATTCGATTGTGTCTCTTTCGTTCTCTGAAGATTCTTCTTCTTTCCTTTTTTAGGACACCACTGAAAGCTCTCCGCCAAGGACCTCTGAAACACTGGAGTCTGCTGAACTCAGCAGGCCACAAGAAAAAGGTTTGGAAACTGACGAAGCCCATACCGAAATAAATAAGGCCAATGCTGAGATGGTAGAAAAACCAGTAGAAGATCCTCAAACGGAAAAACAACAGCCAACAGAGGTTCAGGTGGTGGACCTGTCGGAAGAGAATCGCGAAGAAGGGGACCAAGGCAATGCTGGCGAAGAAAACCAAGGTGCTGCTGGCGAAGAGAACCAAGGTGACACTGGCGAAGGGCACCAAGGTGACGCTAGCGAAGAGCACCAAGATGACGCTGGTACTGCCCCAGTCCGAGTCGAAGAGCAACAAGTCGAGGCACCTAACACTCAACAGCCTCAAACCCAAGACAATGCTGTTGTAAGGGTTACCTCAACGAAGCACAGGTCAAAAGAGGACTTAGAACTCTTGAAACAAACTGACCTTGTTAGCTATCTCAACGCAATCATCGAGAGCAAGAGTTCGTCTGATGCTAGTCAGGAGATTCCTACCCTGTCGGGGAAGTCTACTGAAACCTCTCCTCTCGATGAAGCTTTGGCGAAGGTTAAGGCCCAGTTCTTCAAGAAGGACTTGATGAAGGCTTTAGAGGGGGACCCCACTGCTCCATCATACTTGAAGGATGTCTTGAATGCTGTCGACTTGTTAGCTGTAGCCCCAGAAGTTTTAGGCTTGATCATGGAGTTACACTCTATGATTGATCAAGTCTCAGCAGATTACAGGCGCCAAAGGGGGTTTAACAGTCAGCTTGAGGTGTTGTATGGAAAAAGCTCCTCTGCGTGGACTGCTGTCTCGGATACGACTTCTCGAATTGCGGAGTTGTCGAAGCAAAAAGCATCTACGGAGGAAGAAGTCGATGCCATCGATCGAGAGAATGCTTCCTTCCGGGCACAAATCGAAGAAATAGAGGCGAAGATAAATGCCAACACTATACGCAAGGAGGAACTTCTTTCGACCATCTCAGACACCGAGAGCCAAACTGAAATCAAACAAGGCCTGGAATTTGCTGAGAAGGCCCAAGGCTTCGACGCTCAGATTGCCAAACTAGTGCAGGAGAACGCCTGGTGCAAGAAAAGGTTGGAGCTGCAGCAAGCCAAGTACCTTCGACTCAAGGACTCTATTCCCTTTTGATTGATTCTCTTTTGTAACCATATTTTGTAATCTATATTCGACAACATTGCCATCTTGGCTGAAATTTATAAAATTTCCATTTTGGCATTTTTATGGTTAATTTAGTCTTGTTCTTTTATTATTTTATTTTTATCTCTTGAAGTGTAGGTTTGTATTTTTTCAAATATTTACCATTTACTCTCAAGAGCCTTTTATCTTCACCTAACTCTTCGACTTCATAGGCTCCACCAGAAAAAGTTTGGATAACTCTGAAGGGTCCTTCCCATTTGGGTGACCATTTCCCCATGCTTCGATCCCTTCGATCCATGGGAAGAATTACCTTCCAAACTAGTTCTTCAGGCAAAAATACCTTAGGTTTTACCTTTTTATTATAAGAGTCTTCTACTCTTTTCTTCTGAAGCCTGAGTAGGTCGAGAGCGCGCAATCTCTCTTCGTCTAAATCCACCAGTTCGTCTAACATCATGTTCCAATAGACTTCAGAAGGAATATCATAATGCCTCTGAACCCTTGCAGATTGAAGACAAATTTCTGCTGGCAACACTGCATCATGGCCAAAAGTTAGCCTATACGGTGTTGTACCAGTGGCTTCTTTTGGGGACGTTCGACAAGCCCACAGAATCTGGTCTAACGTCTTATGCCAATTCTTTGGTTTCTTCCCGACATGTTTCTTTATCAAGCCAATCACCACTTTGTTAGCTGCTTCGACTTGACCATTCGCCTGTGCATAATAAGGCGTGGATGTTAGGAGTTTGAAACCTGTTTCCTGAGCAAATTCTTGCATCTTTCGACCAGTGAAAACTGATCCTTGATCAGTTGTTATTGTCTCAGGGATTCCATACCTAAAGATAATGTTCTTTTGAATAAATTCAATGACATTTTCCTGGTCTACATTGACTAAAGGGATAGCTTCGATCCACTTAGTAAAGTAATCAATGCCTACCAGTATGTATTTCTGACTCTTTGATGATGCTGGTCGAATCTCTCCAATGAGGTCCAACGCCCATCCTCTAAAAGGCCAAGGCTTCACTATCGAGTGAAGTTCGCTTGCTGGTACATGTTGGATGCCTGTATGGACTTGACACTCTTGACAACCCTTGGCGAACTCAACACAATCTTTCAGCATAGTGGGCCAATATAGTCCTTGTCGAAACAACAACCATTTCATCTTATGGCCTGCTTGTTGAGCCCCACATGCCCCAACATGCGTAGTCGAAAGGGCTACGTATGCCTCAGTTTCACTTAAGCATTTTAGCAATACCCCTTCAGGCGTTTTCTTGAATAACTCATTACCCATGAGTACATAACTCAACGCCCTGTACTTTGTTTTTCGTTCTGTCGAAGCTCCTGGATTTTGAAGATAGTCCACAATGGGTTTCCTCCAATCTTGCTCTGACAAATTATCAATGAACGAAATCTCGAAGTTACTGTGATCAGCATATCCTAGTCTCGTCGATTCCAAGTCTGATGGTGATAGACAAGTTGCTTTTATCTTTTCTCGAACTTCGATTGCTCTTTGTAATCTCGTTTTTGAAATCTTATACCCAGATGCAATTTGTGCCAAGTCATTGGCTATTTGATTTTCGACTCTGGGTATGTGTCGAATATTGATCGTTTCAAATTTTTTCAATAAACGATTTGCTATCACAAAGTACATAATGAGATTCTCTCTTATGCATTTATATTCCTTTGTGACTTGCTTAACGACTAACTCTGAGTCTCCCATGATTTCGACTCGAGTTGCCCCCAATTCCAACAATATCTCAAGGCCAGTAATTAGAGCTTCATACTCAGCCTCATTGTTCGAACAAGAACCTGATATTTTGTACTTGAATGTTGTTGGAATTTTATCTGGAGAAATAATCAAGACTCCTACCCCTGTTCCATCTTTATGGCTGGAACCATCGAAGTAGAATTTCCAAGGCTCTATCTCCACATAATTAATATCCTCGACTTGAATTGAGTGGTCGACTATGAAGTCTGCAACCACTTGTCCTTTTACTGCCTTAAGAGGCATAAAGGTCAAGGAGTATTCAGTTAATGCTAATGCCCACTTGCCAATTCGACTGTGCAAGATAGGTTTCGACAACATATACTTGAAAACATCAAAATGAGACGAAACATACACATCAACTGGTTTTATATACTGCTTGAGTTTTGTACAAGAGAAATACAGACATAGACACAATTTTTCAACTTCACTATATCTAGTTTCTGCATCGTTCAAAACTCTACTGAGATAATAAATGGGTCTTTCAACTCCATTCTCATCCTCTTGGGCTAACATGCTTCCCAGAGTTTTGTCGGATGCAGCTATGTACAATCTCATACTCCTATTGCTACAAGGAGGCACCAGAATAGGTGGCTTAGTGAGGTACCCTTTGATTTTGTCGAAGGCTTCTTGTTGCTCTTGCCCCCATTCGAACCCCTCTTTATTCAGTCGAAGTAAGGGTGAAAAGGCCTGAGCTTTCCCACTTAGATTAGATATAAACCTCCTTAAAAAATTAATCTTGCCTAAGAGAGATTGCAGTTCCTTATTATTCGACGGCGCTTTCGCTTCCAAAATTGCCTTCGTCTTGTTCTGGTTGATTTCGATTCCTTTCTTGTGGACAACGAAGCCCAAGAAATCTACAGCTTTCACACAGAACGCACACTTCAAAGGGTTCATCTTCAGACCATGTTCTCTCATTCTTTCGAATGATTGTCGAAGGTGGTCAACATGATTCTTCCTGGAAACAGATTTTATAACAATGTCATCAATATATACTTGCATAAAAGTGTTAATAAAATCATGGAAGATAGTATTCATTGCTCGCTGGTACGTTGCCCCAGCGTTTTTTAGGCCAAAAGGCATCACTACCCATTCGTAAGTGGCTAAGGCCCCAGGGCATCGAAAAGCTGTTTTCGACACATCCTCTTCAGCAATGAATATTTGATTATATCCTGAATAACCATCGAGCATACTCAGGTATTCATAGCCAGCGGCAGAATCGACTAGCATTTCCGCCACAGGCATAGGATATTCATCTTTGGGTGTAGCAGCATTCAAATCTCTGAAATCTATGCATACCCTTAACGTACCATTTTTCTTAATTACTGGCACAATGTTTGCAATCCATTCGACATACCTTGTAACACGGATGAATTTGCATTTCAGAAGTCTTTCGACCTCCGTTTTGATCTTCGACAGTATTTCTGGAGCGAAGCGCCTTGGATTTTGCTTGATTGGCTTCTTCCCAGGTTTGATTGGCAACTGAAGTTCTACCAATCCTCTGTCGAGACCAGGCATTTCGTCATAATCCCATGCAAAACAGTCTTTAAACTCTTTCAGCAATTGGATTACTTCCAACCTAAGTTCTGGATCGATTTTGGCGCTGATGTAAGTTGGCCTTTTCTCTGATCCTTCGCCTAAGTTGATTTCTTCTAAAGGGTCTTGCGCTAACATTTTAATGTTGTTCGCCAAGGGGTCCTTTTCGAAGCCCAAAGGCTCATCGTCATAGATGGCGTCGAGCCTCTGTTCCTGCATTTCTTCTGGCATGATATCAGGAGGTTTTGGATCGAAATCCTTTCCTGGGCCTACAGCAGATAATTGTTGATCATTGGCCTGTGTGGCCATGTACTTTACTTCGGCTTCGAGAGCCGTTATCATCTTGGTTTCGGCTACATAAGCCGAAATTCGCTTCAAAGATTGTGACTCAGTCATTATCACTGAATTCACTTCCCCAACCAGTTGGTTGGATATTAGTTAACCCACTGAAGTCTATGTGGGACAAGTCTTCTCTGTCCCATTGGAAACCATGCTCAGGATGCAGGTATAGGGAACAAAAAGTGTTTGGCGCTGGCGACATGTCGAAGTCAGGTGTTGGACATGGCCCTATGTGAGCCAAGTTCTTGTCGAAATCTGCCAAACCCAGGTGATTCACTTCGCCAAGGTAATAGCTTTGATCTGCCTCTATGTTTTCGACCATCCCATCTGGACGCCATAGCAGCAGCCTTTGGTGCATTGATGAAGGCACAGCGCCAACACCATGAATCCATTCACGGCCCAACAAAAGATTGTAGTTAGGTTTGGCCGATATGACCATAAACATCGTTGGTCGAAGGATCGACCCTACTTTGATATCTAGCTGGATCACTCCCATAGTGGTCCCTATGCCGCCCTCATAGTTCGACAGGACCATGTTGTGAGGCTTAATGTCCTCATCCCTTTTGCCAATTTTCCTTAGCATAGAGTGAGGAATAATGTTGATGGTTGCCCCACAATCCACCAATATTTTATTCACAGTAGTTTCTTCGAGTTTAGCCCTTATGAATAAAGGCTTGAGGTGATTTTTCATCGCCTCTGTAGGTGGCTCGAAGAAGCCATTTTGTTCCTCAGTAGTGCCATTGTCCATGACAAAATAACACACTGGCCTATGTTTGGCCATTTCTTGCTCCATTTCCCAGTCACTTGCTTCGACTTCTACCTGTCGATTGAATTCTCTGGGCAGCACTGAAACTATATTCACCATTATGTCCAAAGTATCATCAGACTCAGCATCGTCTTCGTCTTCGACTTCACTTTGGTTAGGCCAAACTAGCCTGTTGGTTACTGGCTCTCTTTCTAGAGGTTTCCTTTGCTTCCTTTGAGGAACGTTCAAACTGGTTTCTGCCTTTGGTTCGTTGGCAGCCTCCCTTTCCTCTTTTCGTCTCCTTTGATATCTCCTCCATTGAGATCGAGACATGGGATTTTTACCTTTGTAGTTGCTGGACACTTGTGCAACCTTAGGTGCAGCAACTTGAGGCTCTTTCTTTTGAGTCAAAGAGGAACCTCTTGGCACATCGAAAGAATGCCATTTCTCCTCACTTGGCCTTTTCCGACCAGAGGTTTTGTACCAAGTATCTACTGGCACATTTGTTGGAGGCCTAAAAGTCAATGGCCTCTTTTCTTGGTTAGAACCTCTTTGGGAGGCTCTTCTGGGATCATGTCGAAGGTCAACATTCTCCCTTCTCTTATTCGCTGCTCTTACGCCTTGAATGTGCTCAGCAACTTTTTTATCAAAGATCGAACTGCATCTTGGACACAGCATCACCTCTGATTTCTTTTTCTGGCATCTTTGTAGAAAATCTGCCAAGTTTTCATTTTCCCGAGGGAAAGCAGTCTTATTAGCTTGTTCTTGCCTCATGGCCTCTTCTGATGCTTTTGGGTCAGAAAGTTCGACCATGTTGATATTCATTGTATCTTTGTTAGCAAGAGTTAACTGCTTCATTTGTATCTCCAGATTCTCCGTCTGGCCTTGAACTGCGGCCAAGTGGGAACTGGGTTTTGGTCCAGTTTTTTGTGCTTCAGCGGTCTCCGACTTCGGGCTTTCGACCGCTTTCTGAACAACTTCAATTGTCTTCCTGGATAAATTTCTAGAAAAACTGCCAAAGATTGGCATGTTGATGTGGTCCTTTGAGACTTCGACCATGGTAATTCCTGGCTTCTTCGACTAGATCCTGGTTGCCTCTATCACGTTCACCTCAGAGGGTTCAGCATAGTGGGCTTCAGCCTGCAATGGATTTGAGTCGACAGCCATGGGGGATTTGTCAGCAAACTTCAATCTCCCTTCTTCGATAGCGTCTTGCACAAGATTCCTGAAAAGAAAACATTGAGAAGTTTTATGGCCCAAAAAATTATGATATTTGCAAAAACCTCTCTTCTTTCTTTGATCAAGAGGAGGCACTTTTACCCCTGGGGGTACTATCATTTGGCCATCTTTAACCAGCAAGTCGAATATTTCATCACATTTTGTGATGTCAAAACTATAAGTCTTTTTTGGGAACCTATCGTCGGTCCTTTCTGGACCAATGGGATTTTTCCCACTTGAGGGGACTAACAGTTTACAAGAGTATGGTGGCCCTTGTTTCAGTTCTGCTAAATCGACTTCTCCTTCTTCGACAGTTAAAGTATCGTCGAAGGATTCTGGATCTTCGTCATCCATCTCAACGTACGCTATCCTCTCTCTCTTGTGAGTTTTCGTTGCCTTAGCTTTTTCAGCTTTGAGGCGTTCTACCTGTCGAACTCTATCGGCCAGTTGGGCCATGTCTCTTAGGTATTGGGTGTCTAGCTTCTTCCTAATGGAATAATCTAAACCGCCTGCGGCTATTTCGACCAACTCATGTTCTGGCACTTGTGTAAAACATCTCGCCTTGAGCAACCTAAACCTATTTAGATATTCGTCTATAGGTTCAGTGAAACGTCTCTTCACACTGGCCAGTTCTTTCAGGCTTATCTTGGTTTGCCCCATGTAGAATTGCTCATGGAACAATCTTTCCAACTGGGTCCAATGATGGATCGAATTGGGGGGGAGAGTTGTAAACCAAGTAAAAGCGTTCTTTGTTAAAGAACTTGGGAAGTACTTGATCCTTAGGTTTTCGTTATTCGAAATGTCACCCGCTTCGATCAAATATCTCGCCACATGCTCGACAGTAGATTCTGTCGTGTCCCCAGAGAACTTAGTAAATTTGGGGACTTTGCATCTAGGAGGTAAGTCCGTTTGTAACACGTATTCTGACAAAGGAGATGTAAAGTTGGGCCTTCGAAAGCCCATGTTCATCCCATTCTGAGTCATGATCCTTTCAATCATGGTTGCCAGATTGTTTTCCAAACCCATGTTTTGGTATTGGATATGCTGAACCACTTCGTCAGCATTTTGGTTTCTGTTAACTAACCTTACCTCTGGGGTTATTACCCTAGGTTCCTCGACAGGTTGTTCCAATCGTGCCCTAAGGTTTTCTTCGACAGGCTGTTGAGCCTGGTTAATGGTGGTTTCTTCCTCTAAAAAGATCCCCTGGTTTCCCCTTATTTGCGCCCTTTGGGGCTGTCGAATGGGTGGGGGTACTCCAAAGAAATCAGCCAAACGCGTCATTTGCGCTGTCATTTGCTGATTCGATTGAGTAGTGTTTTGTATTAGAGGGTTTAGCACTGTACTCAAAGTCTGTGCCAACATTTGCACCATATCATGGTTGCTTTCGTCCATTTGTTGCCTCAAGACTGCTGTCGAGGCATTTGTAAGTCCATGGGCTACTTGGGACGTTCCTTCTAAGAGTTGGGTCCTATTTCTATTCGCCATGCCTACTCCAGAGCCTTGGAGTGGCGAAGAGGCACTCACTAAAGGGTCTGAAAAAGTGGACACAGCATTCGTCAGGCTTGCCACTTCAGAAGTTGGCATACCATAGAATGGAATAAATCCCTGGGGAACCAAAGGCCTTGTGCCTAAATTTCCCCTTGGTGGGGGAGTTCCCAAAGGCATCCTGGGGCCTGTTAACAAAGGTATTGGCCCCGTGGTTGTGACCGATACTGCTGGTGTCGAACCAACATTTGTCGCTTCACTTACGGTCGTACTAACCGTTGCTCCCACATTCGTTTGTGGGATTTCGTTATTGTTTGGCGGATTCGCCATCTCTTCCCTTCTTCTGGCAGTATTGTTATCGTTTGTGTATATTCTACCACTTCTCAATAACATACAACACTCCTCGAAAAGATGAGATTATTTTCAACAATCAACACACTGTCCCACCAGGTGTGCCAATTTGTTTACCTTGGGATTTGGTAAACAACCGCTGATCCTCCAAATGGTTACTTATTTGGTTACTCGCAGGATCGATCAGATTGATCCTAGGACATAGGTTGATTTTGAAGTTTTGATTAAATTGGATAAGGCTTTAAATAAAGAGGCTTTAAATAAAATAAAGAGGTTTCAAGTAAATTGCATGAAGAAAGGACTTGGTAAAATAAACAAGGCTTAAAGTAAAAGGCTTCGACAGGAATGTAAAGAGGAAAGCAAGTAAATTTCTGGAAAAGTAAATGACTTTGATTAATAAAATTGGTGTTTCACACATACATTTCTCAACAATTCTTTCTCAAACGCTGGGTACTCGAATCTATATGAGTGACTTTGTATAGAATTGTGAACACACGCGAGAAACTACATGTCTACTACTATTTATACTAAAACATCCCAAGTAACCGTCGGGCAGTTACACTGCTTCGAGATGATTCCACTTGGCACGTTCTCAACGTTCGACGCTCCAGATCTTTGCACGCTGCACGTGGTAACTGCTGGAAACCGTTTTCCCTCCAGACGCTTGAATTTCAAACTGCTCCACTCTGAACCATCGAACACTTTCGTCGAGAGACATCTTCGACGAGAAACTCCTTCGACGTCGAAGGCAACCAACTTCTCCCTGGGAAGAAATCTTCTAAGTACTTTGCCATCTTTCGACGGGCATTTCGACAGACTTAGCCAGTCGAAAACATCCTTCAGCTTTAATGGCTGACATCAATAAAACAAAGGTGTCGAATTTAGGAGCCAACAACACGTGAAATCATTCCTTCTTCACCACTTAGTTCTCGTGGCCTCCGAGTGCATTTGTTTTGAAAATACTTTGAAAATGGTTTTATTTTCGAGAATAATCATTGGTGTTGACCAAGCATTTATTTAGACTGAAGCTACTGTTTGTGCGAAAATTTTATTAACCCCCATTAATTTTGTTTGCCTCATTTTTAGTTATTGTTTTAATTGTTTATATAGTTTTTATATTAGCGACGGTTCTGGCCGACGCTATTGTTTATTCAAAAATATTCATTTCCCATCACCAATTTCGTTTCCCTCCTTTTTAGTTATTGTTTTATTTAATTATTATTTTCTTATATTAGCAACGGTTCATGCTGACACTACTGTTTGTGTGAAAATTTTCATTTCCCCCCACCAATTTCATTTGCCTCCTTTAAAGTTATTATTTTAATTAATTATTGTTTTGATAATAAAAACCACTACTTTAATAGCACTTTTAAAGTGTTATTAAACAAAATTATTTATAATAGTGGCACCATTAATAGCACTTTAAAGGGATATCAAAAACAAAATAAAATGCTATTAAATAGCATTTGTGGCGTAGTTTTTGTTTCACTGTTTTCTCTTCCAGTGTTGGTCTATCCTTCTGGGCAGAAGAGACAAATCCTTTTTGTCTTTATCAAAATTCTTATAAGCAGAGCATACGCCAAACTAGTTCTTTTTTTCCATTTTATGGCAAAAGTATTTAGCACAACTAAAACTAAAGTTCATGAATGAATGGAAGCATTCAAACGATAAGCTACACAATAAGCATCCTAGGACTAAAAAAAGGGACATACTTTTAATAATTCCTTCATCACCACTTAGTGCTAGTGGCCTTCGAGTGCATTTGTTTTAAAAATATTTCGAAAATGGTTTGATTTTCGAGAATAATCATTGGTGTAGACCAAGCGTTTATTTGGAACGAAGCTACTGTTTGTCCGAAAATTTTATTTCCCCCCATTAATTTTGTTTGCCTCCTTTTTAGTTATTGTTTTAAATGTTTATATATATTTTATGTTAGCTACAGTTCTGGCCGACGCTATTGTTTATTCAAAAATATTCATTATCCATCACCAATTTCGTTTGCCTCCTTTTTAGTTATTGTTTTAATTAATTATTATTTTCTTATATTAGCAACGGTTCTGGCTGACACTACTGTTTGTGCAAAAAATTTCATTTCCCCCCACCAATTTCATTTGACTCCTTTAAAGTTATTATTTCAATTAATTACTATTTTGATATTAAAAACCACTACTTTAATAGCACTTTTAAAGTGTTATGAAACAAAATTGTTTACAACAGTGGCACGGTTAATAGCCCTTTAAAGGGATATCAAAAACAAAAGAAAATGCTATTAAATATCATTTGTGGCATAGTTTTTGTTGCCCTGTTTTCTCTTCCAGTGTTGGTCTATCCTTCGGGACAGAAGAGACAAATCCTTTTTGTCTTTATCAAAATCCTTATAAGCAGAGCATAAACCAAACTAGTCCTTAATTTCCATTTTATTGCAAAAGTATTTAGCACAACTAAAACTAAAGTTAATGAATGAATGGAAGCATTCAAACAATAAGCTATACAACAAGCATCTTAGGACTAAAAAAAGGGACATACTTTTAATCATTCCTTCTTCACCACTTAGTGCTCGTGGCCTTCGAGTGCATTTGTTTTAAAAATATTTCGAAAATGGTTTGATTTTCGAGAATAATCATTGGTGTAGACCAAGCGTTTTTTTGGACCGAAGCTACTGTTTATGCGAAAATTTTATTTCCCCCCATTAATTTTGTTTGCCTCCTTTTTAGTTATTGTTTTAAATGTTTATATATTTTTATATTAGCTACGGTTCTGGACGACGCTATTGTTTATTCAAAAATATTCATTATCCATCACCAATTTCGTTTTCCTCCTTTTTAGTTAATGTTTTAATTAATTATTATTTTCTTATATTAGCAACGGTTCTGGCCGACACTACTGTTTGTGCAAAAATTTTCATTTCCCCCCACCAATTTCATTGGATTCCTTTAAAGTTATTATTTTAATTAATTACTATTTTGATATTAAAAACCACTACTTTAATAGCACTTTTAAAGTGTTATTAAACAAAATTGTTTAAAATAGCGGCGCGGTTAATAGCCCTTTAATGGGGTATCAAAAACAAAATAAAATGCTATTAAATAGCGTTTGTGGCATAGTTTTTGTTGCCCTGTTTTCTCTTCCTGTGTTGGTCTATCCTTCTGGACAGAAGAGACAAATCCTTTTTGTCTTTATCAAAATCCTTATAAGCAGAGCATACGCCAAAGTAGTCCTTTTTTTTCCATTTTATTGCAAAAGTATTTAGCACAACTAAAACTAAAGTTCATGAATTAATGGAAGCATTCAAACGATAAGCTATACAACAAGCATCCTAGGACTAAAAAATGGGACATACTTTTAATCATTCCTTCTACACCACTTAGTGCTCGTGGCCTTCGAGTGCATTTGTTTTGAAAATATTTCCAAAATTGTTTGATTTTCGAGAATAATCATTGGTATAGGCCAAGCATTTATTTGGACCGAAGCTACTGTTTGTGCGAAAATTTTATTTCCCCCCATTAATTTTGTTTGCCTCCTTTTTAGTTATTGTTTTAAATGTTTATATGTTTTTTATATTAGCGACGGTTCTGGCCAACGCTATAGTTTATTAAAAAATATTCATTATCCATCACCAATTTGGTTTGCCTCCTTTTTAGTTATTGTTTTAATTAATTATTATTTTCTTATATTAGCAACGGTTCAATCCGACACTACTTTTGTGCGAAAATTTTCATTTCCCCCCACCAATTTCATTTGCCTCCTTTAAAGTTATTATTTTAATTAATTACTATTCTGATATTAAAAACCACTTTTTTAATAGCACTTTTAAAGTGTTATTAAACAAAATTGTTTATAATAGCGGCGCGGTTAATAGCCCTTTAAAGGGATATCAAAAACAAAAGAAAATGCTATTAAAGAGCATTTGTGGCGTACTTTTTGTTGCCATGTTTTCTATTCCAGTGTTGGTCTATCCTTCTGGGCAGAAGAGACAAATCCTTTTTGTCTTTATCAAAATCCTTATAAGCATAGCATACGCCAAACTAGTTCTTTTTTTCCATTTTATGGTAAAAGTATTTAGCACAACTAAAACTAAAGTTCATGAATGAATGGAAGCATTCAAACGATAAGCTATACAATAAGCATCCTAGGACTAAAAAAAGGGACATACTTTTAATAATTCCTTCTTCACCACTTAGTGCTCGTGGCCTTCGAGTGCATTTGTTTTAAAAATATTTCGAAAATGGTTTGATTTTCAGGAATAATCATTGGTGTATACCAAGTGTTTATTTGGACCGAAGCTACCGTTTGTGCGAAAATTTTATTTCCCCCCATTAATTTTGTTTGCCTCCTTTTTAGTTATTGTTTTAAATGTTTATATATTTTTATATTAGCTATGGTTTTGGACGACGCTATTGTTTATAAAAAAATATTCATTATCCATCACCAATTTCGTTTTCCTCCTTTTTAGTTAATTTTTTAATTAATTATTATTTTCTTATATTAGCAACGGTTCTGGCCGACACTACTGTTTGTGCAAAAAATTTCATTCCCCCCCACCAATTTCATTGGATTCCTTTAAAGTTATTATTTTAGTTAATTACTATTTTGATATTAAAAACCACTACTTTAATAGCACTTTTAAAGTGTTATTAAACAAAATTATTTAAAACAGCGGCACGGTTAATAGCCCTTTAAAGGGATATCAAAAACACAAGAAAATACTATTAAATATCATTTGTGGCATAGTTTTTGTTGCCCTGTTTTCTCTTCCAGTGTTGGTCTATCCTTCTAGACAGAAGAGACAAATCCTTTTTGTCTTTATCAAAATCCTTATAAGCAGAGCATACACCAAATTAGTCCTTAATTTCGACTTTATTGAAAAAGTATTTAGAACAACTAAAACTAAAGTTCATGAATGAATGGAAGCATTCAAACGATGAGCTATACAACAAGCATCTTAGGACTAAAAAAAGGGACATACTTTTAATCATTCCTTCTTCACCACTTAGTGCTCGTGGCCTTCGAGTGCATTTGTTTTGAAAATATTTCGAAAATGGTTTGATTTTGGAGAATAATCATTGGTGTAGGCCAAGCGTTTATTTGGACCGAAGCTACTTTTTTTGCAAAAATTTTATTTCCCCCCATTAATTTTGTTTGCCTCCTTTTTAGTTATTGTTTTAAATGTTTATATATTTTTTATATTAGCGACGGTTCTCGACGACGCTATTGTTTATTAAAAAATATTTATTATCCATCACCAATTTCATTTGCCTCCTTTTTAGTTATTGTTTTAATTAATTATTATTTTCTTATATTAGCAACGGTTAGGGGTGACACTACTGTTTGTGCGAAAAATTTCATTTTCCTCCTTCAAAGTTATTATTTTAATTAGTGACTATTTTGATATTAAAAACCACTACTTTAATTGGACTTTTAAAGTGTTATTAAACAAAATTGTTTACAATAGCGGCGCGGTTAATAGCCCTTTAAAGGGATATCAAAATCAAAAGAAAATGTTATTAAATAGCATTTGTGGCATAGTTTTTGTTGCCCTGTTTTCTCTTCCAGTGTTGGTCTATCCTTCTGGACAGAAGAGACAAATCCTTTTTGTCATTATCAAAATCCTTATAAGCAGAGCATACGCCAAACTAGTCCTTTTTTTCCATTTTATTGCAAATGTATTTAGCACAACTAAAACTAAAGATCATGAATGAATGGAAGCATTCAAACGATAAGCTATACAACAAGCCTCCTAGGACTAAAAAAAGGGACATACTTTTAATCATTCCTTCTTCACCACTTAGTGCTCGTGGCCTTCGAGTGCATTTGTTTTGAAAATATTTAGAAAATGGTTTGATTTTCGAGAATAATCATTGGTGTAGGCCAAGCGTTTATTTGGACCGAAGCTACTTTTTTTGCGAAAATTTTATTTCCCCCCATTAATTTTGTGTGCCTCCTTTTTAGTTATTGTTTTAAATGTTTATATATTTTTTATATTAGCGACGGTTCTAAACGACGCTATTGTTTATTCAAAAATATTCATTATCCATCACCAATTTCGTTTGCCTCCTTTTTAGTTATTGTTTTAATTAATTATTATTTTCTTATATTAGAAACGGTTAGGGCCGACACTACTGTTTGTGCGAAAATTTTCATTTCCCCTCACCAATTTCATTTTCCTCCTTTAAAGTTATTGTTTTAATTAATTACTATTTTGATATTAAAAACCACTACTTTAATAGGACTTTTAAAGTGTTATTAAACAAAATTGTTTACAATAGCGGCGCGGTTAATAGCACTTTAAAGGGATATTAAAAACAAAAGAAAATTCTATTAAATAGCATTTGTGGCATAGTTTTTGTTTCCCTGTTTTCTCTTCCAGTGTTGGTCTATCCTTCTCGATAGAAGAGACAAATCCTTTTTGTCTTAATCAAAATCCTTATAAGCAGAGCATACGCCAAACTAGTCCTTTTTTTCCATTTGATTGCAAAAGTATTTAGAACAACTAAAACCAAAGTTCATGAATTAATGGAAGCATTCAAACGATAAGCTATACAACAAGCATCCTAGGACTAAAAAAAGGGACATTATTTTAATCATTACTTCTTCACCACTTAGTGCTCGTGGCCTTCGAGTGGATATGTTTTGAAAATATTTCGAAAATGGTTTGATTTTCGAGAATAATCATTGGTGTAGACCAAGCGTTTACATGGACCGAAGGTACTGTTTATGCGAAAATTTTATTTCCCCCCATTAATTTTGTGTGCCTCCTTTTTAGTTATTGTTTTAAATGTTTATATATTTTTTATATTAGCGACGGTTCTGGACGACGCTATTGTTTATTCAAAAATATTCATTATCCATCACCAATTTCGATTGCCTCCTTTTTAGTTATTGTTTTAATTAATTATTATTTTCTTATATTAGAAACGGTTAAGGCCGACACTACTGTTTGTGCGAAAATTTTCATTTCCCCCCACCAATTTAATTTTTCTCCTTTAAAGTTATTGTTTTAATTAATTACTATTTTGAAATTAAAAACCACTACTTTAATAGGACTTTTAAAGTGTTATTAAACAAAATTGTTTACAATAGCGGCGTGATTAATAGCACTTTAAAGGGATATCAAAAACAAAAGAAAATTCTATTAAATAGCATTTGTGGCATAGTTTTTGTTGCCCTGTTTTCTCTTCCAGTGTTGGTCTATCCTTCTCGACAGAAGAGACAAATCCTTTTTGTCTTAATCAAAATCCTTATAAGCAGAGCATACGCCAAACTAGTCCTTTTTTTTCCATTTTATTGCAAAAGTATTTAGAACAACTAAAACGAAAGTTCATGAATGAATGGAAGCATTCAAACGATAAGCTATACAAAAAGCATCCTAGGACTAAAAAAAGGGACATTATTTTAATCATTCCTTCTTCACCACTTAGTGCTCGTGGCCTTCGAGTGGATATGTTTTGAAAATATTTCGAAAATGGTTTGATTTTCGAGAATAATCATTGGTGTAGACCAAGCGTTTAGTTGAACCGAAGCTACTGTTTGTGCGAAAATTTTATTTCCCCCCATTAATTTTGTTTGCCTCCTTTTAGTTATTGTTTTAAATGTTTATATATTTTTTATATTAGCTACGGTTCTGGCCGACGCTATTGTTTATTCAAAAATATTCATTATCCATCACCAATTTCGTTTGCCTCCTTTTTACTTATTGTTTTAATTAATTATTATTTTCTTATATTAGCAACGGTTCAGACCGACACTACTGTTTGTGCGAAAATTTTCATTTCCACCCACCAATTTCATGTTCCTCCTTTAAAGTTAATATTTTAATTAATGACTATTTTGATATTAAAAACCACTACTTTAATAACACTTTTAAAGTGTTATTAAACAAAATTGTTTACAATAGCGGCGCGGTTAATAGCCCTTTAAAGGGATATCAAAAACAAAAGAAAATGTTATTAAATAACATTTGTGGCAGAGTTTTTGTTGTCCTGTTTTCTCTTCCAGTGTTGGTCTATGCTTCTGGACAGAAGAGACAAATCCTTTTTGTCATTATCAAAATCCTTATAAGCAGAGCATACGCCAAACTAGTCCTTTTTTTTCCATTTTATTGCAAATGTATTTAGCGCAACTAAAACTAAAGTTCATGAATGAATGGAAGCATTTAAACGATAAGCTATACAACAAGCATCCTAGGACTAAAAACATGGACATACTTTTAATCATTCGTTCTTTACAACTTAGTGCTCGTGGCCTTCGAGTGAATATGTTTTGAAAATATTTCGAAAATGGTTTGATTTTCGAGAATAATCATTGGTGTTGACCAAGCGTTTATTTGGACCGAAGCTACTGTTTATGCGAAATATTTATTTCCCCCCATTAATTTTGTTTGCCTCCTTTTTAGTTATTGTTTTAAATGTTTATATAGTTTTTATATTAGCGACTATTCTGGCCGACGCTATTGTTTATTCAAAAATATTCATTTTCCATCAACAATTTCGTTTGCCTCCTTTTTTGTTATTGTTTTATTTAATTATTATTTTCTTATATTAGCAACAGTTCAGGCTGACACTACTGTTTGTGCAAAAAAAATTATTTCCCCCCACCAATTTCATTTGCCTCCTTTAAAGTTATTGTTTTAATTAATTACTATTTTGATATTAAAAACCACTACTTTAATAGGACTTTTAAAGTGTTATTAAACAAAATTGTTTACAATAGCGGTGCCATTAATAACACTTTAAAGGGATAACAAAAGAAAATTCTATTAAATAGCATTTGTGGCATAGTTTTTGTTGCCCTGTTTTCTCTTCCAGTGTTGGTCTATCCTTCTCGACAGAAGAGACAAATCCTTTTTGTCTTAATCAAAATCCTTATAAGCAGAGCATACGCCAAACTAGTCCTTTTTTTTCCATTTTATTGCAAAAGTATTTAGAACAACTAAAACGAAAGTTCATGAATGAATGGAAGCATTCAAACGATAAGCTATACAAAAAGCATCCTAGGACTAAAAAAAGGGACATTATTTTAATCATTCCTTCTTCACCACTTAGTGCTCGTGGCCTTCGAGTGGATATGTTTTGAAAATATTTCGAAAATGGTTTGATTTTCGAGAATAATCATTGGTGTAGACCAAGCGTTTAGTTGAACCGAAGCTACTGTTTGTGCGAAAATTTTATTTCCCCCCATTAATTTTGTTTGCCTCCTTTTAGTTATTGTTTTAAATGTTTATATATTTTTTATATTAGCTACGGTTCTGGCCGACGCTATTGTTTATTCAAAAATATTCATTATCCATCACCAATTTCGTTTGCCTCCTTTTTACTTATTGTTTTAATTAATTATTATTTTCTTATATTAGCAACGGTTCAGACCGACACTACTGTTTGTGCGAAAATTTTCATTTCCACCCACCAATTTCATGTTCCTCCTTTAAAGTTAATATTTTAATTAATGACTATTTTGATATTAAAAACCACTACTTTAATAACACTTTTAAAGTGTTATTAAACAAAATTGTTTACAATAGCGGCGCGGTTAATAGCCCTTTAAAGGGATATCAAAAACAAAAGAAAATGTTATTAAATAACATTTGTGGCATAGTTTTTGTTGTCCTGTTTTCTCTTCCAGTGTTGGTCTATGCTTCTGGACAGAAGAGACAAATCCTTTTTGTCATTATCAAAATCCTTATAAGCAGAGCATACGCCAAACTAGTCCTTTTTTTTCCATTTTATTGCAAATGTATTTAGCGCAACTAAAACTAAAGTTCATGAATGAATGGAAGCATTTAAACGATAAGCTATACAACAAGCATCCTAGGACTAAAAACATGGACATACTTTTAATCATTCGTTCTTTACAACTTAGTGCTCGTGGCCTTCGAGTGAATATGTTTTGAAAATATTTCGAAAATGGTTTGATTTTCGAGAATAATCATTGGTGTTGACCAAGCGTTTATTTGGACCGAAGCTACTGTTTATGCGAAATATTTATTTCCCCCCATTAATTTTGTTTGCCTCCTTTTTAGTTATTGTTTTAAATGTTTATATAGTTTTTATATTAGCGACTATTCTGGCCGACGCTATTGTTTATTCAAAAATATTCATTTTCCATCAACAATTTCGTTTGCCTCCTTTTTTGTTATTGTTTTATTTAATTATTATTTTCTTATATTAGCAACAGTTCAGGCTGACACTACTGTTTGTGCAAAAAAAATTATTTCCCCCCACCAATTTCATTTGCCTCCTTTAAAGTTATTGTTTTAATTAATTACTATTTTGATATTAAAAACCACTACTTTAATAGGACTTTTAAAGTGTTATTAAACAAAATTGTTTACAATAGCGGTGCCATTAATAACACTTTAAAGGGATAACAAAAGAAAATTCTATTAAATAGCATTTGTGGCATAGTTTTTGTTGCCCTGTTTTCTCTTCCAGTGTTGGTCTATCCTTCTCGACAGAAGAGACAAATCCTTTTTGTCTTAATCAAAATCCTTATAAGCAGAGCATACGCCAAAGTAGTCCTTTTTTTTCCATTTTATTGCAAAAGTATTTAGAACAACTAAAACGAAAGTTCATGAATGAATGGAAGCATTCAAACGATAAGCTATACAAAAAGCATCCTAGGACTAAAAAAAGGGACATTATTTTAATCATTCCTTCTTCACCACTTAGTGCTCGTGGCCTTCGAGTGGATATGTTTTGAAAATATTTCGAAAATGGTTTGATTTTCGAGAATAATCATTGGTGTAGACCAAGCGTTTAGTTGAACCGAAGCTACTGTTTGTGCGAAAATTTTATTTCCCCCCATTAATTTTGTTTGCCTCCTTTTAGTTATTGTTTTAAATGTTTATATATTTTTTATATTAGCTACGGTTCTGGCCGACGCTATTGTTTATTCAAAAATATTCATTATCCATCACCAATTTCGTTTGCCTCCTTTTTACTTATTGTTTTAATTAATTATTATTTTCTTATATTAGCAACGGTTCAGACCGACACTACTGTTTGTGCGAAAATTTTCATTTCCACCCACCAATTTCATGTTCCTCCTTTAAAGTTAATATTTTAATTAATGACTATTTTGATATTAAAAACCACTACTTTAATAACACTTTTAAAGTGTTATTAAACAAAATTGTTTACAATAGCGGCGCGGTTAATAGCCCTTTAAAGGGATATCAAAAACAAAAGAAAATGTTATTAAATAACATTTGTGGCATAGTTTTTGTTGTCCTGTTTTCTCTTCCAGTGTTGGTCTATGCTTCTGGACAGAAGAGACAAATCCTTTTTGTCATTATCAAAATCCTTATAAGCAGAGCATACGCCAAACTAGTCCTTTTTTTTCCATTTTATTGCAAATGTATTTAGCGCAACTAAAACTAAAGTTCATGAATGAATGGAAGCATTTAAACGATAAGCTATACAACAAGCATCCTAGGACTAAAAACATGGACATACTTTTAATCATTCGTTCTTTACAACTTAGTGCTCGTGGCCTTCGAGTGAATATGTTTTGAAAATATTTCGAAAATGGTTTGATTTTCGAGAATAATCATTGGTGTTGACCAAGCGTTTATTTGGACCGAAGCCACTGTTTATGCGAAATATTTATTTCCCCCCATTAATTTTGTTTTCCTCCTTTTTAGTTATTGTTTTAAATGTTTATATAGTTTTTATATTAGCGACTGTTCTGGCCGACGCTATTGTTTATTCAAAAATATTCATTTTCCATCAACAATTTCGTTTGCCTCCTTTTTAGTTATTGTTTTATTTAATTATTATTTTCTTATATTAGCAACAGTTCAGGCTGACACTACTGTTTGTGCAAAAATAATTATTTCCCCCCACCAATTTCATTTGCCTCCTTTAAAGTTATTGTTTTAATTAATTACTATTTTGATATTAAAAACCACTACTTTAATAGGACTTTTAAAGTGTTATTAAACAAAATTGTTTACAATAGCGGTGCCATTAATAGCACTTTAAAGGGATAACAAAAGAAAATTCTATTAAATAGCATTTGTGGCATAGTTTTTGTTGTCCTGTTTTCTCTTCCAGTGTTGGTCTATCCTTCTCGACAGAAGAGACAAATCCTTTTTGTCTTAATCAAAATCCTTATAAGCAGAGCATACGCCAAACTAGTCCTTTTTTTCCATTTTATTGCAAAAGTATTTAGAACAACTAAAACGAAAGTTCATGAATGAATGGAAGCATTCAAACGATAAGCTATACAAAAAGCATCCTAGGACTAAAAAAAGGGACATTATTTTAATCATTCCTTCTTCACCACTTAGCGCTCGTGGCCTTCGAGTGGATATGTTTTGAAAATATTTCGAAAATGGTTTGATTTTCGAGAATAATCATTGGTGTAGACCAAGCGTTTAGTTGAACCGAAGCTACTGTTTGTGCGAAAATTTTATTTCCCCCCATTAATTTTGTTTGCCTCCTTTTAGTTATTGTTTTAAATGTTTATATATTTTTTATATTAGCTACGGTTCTGGCCGACGCTATTGTTTATTCAAAAATATTCATTATCCATCACCAATTTCGTTTACCTCCTTTTTACTTATTGTTTTAATTAATTATTATTTTCTTATATTAGCAACGGTTCAGACCGACACTACTGTTTGTGCGAAAATTTTCATTTCCACCCACCAATTTCATGTTCCTCCTTTAAAGTTAATATTTTAATTAATGACTATTTTGATATTAAAAACCACTACTTTAATAACACTTTTAAAGTGTTATTAAACAAAATTGTTTACAATAGCGGCGCGGTTAATAGCCCTTTAAAGGGATATCAAAAACAAAAGAAAATGTTATTAAATAACATTTGTGGCATAGTTTTTGTTGTCCTGTTTTCTCTTCCAATGTTGGTCTATGCTTCTGGACAGAAGAGACAAATCCTTTTTGTCATTATCAAAATCCTTATAAGCAGAGCATACGCCAAACTAGTCCTTTTTTTTCCATTTTATTGCAAATGTATTTAGCGCAACTAAAACTAAAGTTCATGAATGAATGGAAGCATTTAAACGATAAGCTATACAACAAGCATCCTAGGACTAAAAACATGGACATACTTTTAATCATTCGTTCTTTACAACTTAATGCTCGTGGCCTTCGAGTGCATTTGTTTTGAAAATATTTCGAAAATGGTTTGTTTTTCGAGAATAATCATTGGTGTTGACCAAGCGTTTATTTGGACCGAAGCTACCGTTTGTGCGAAATATTTGTTTCCCCCCATTAATTTTGTTTGCCTCCTTTTTAGTTATTGTTTTAAATGTTTATATAGTTTTTATATTAGCGACTGTTCTGGCCGACGCTATTGTTTATTCAAAAATATTCATTTTCCATCAACAATTTCGTTTTCCTCCTTTTTAGTTATTGTTTTATTTAATTATTATTTTCTTATATTAGCAACAGTTCAGGCTGACACTACTGTTTGTGCAAAAAAAATTATTTCCCCCCACCAATTTCATTTGCCTCCTTTAAAGTTATTATTTTAATTAATTACTATTTTGATATTAAAAACCACTACTTTAATAGCACTTTTAAAGTGTTATTAAACAAAATTGTTTATAATAGCGGCGCGGTTAATAGCGCTTTAAAGGGATATCAGAAACAAAAGAAAATGCTATTAAATAGCATTTGTGGCGTAGTTTTTGTTTCCCTGTTTTCTCTTCCAGTGTTGGTCTATCCTTCTCGACAGAAGAGACAAATCCTTTTTGTCTTTATCAAAATCCTTATAAGCAGAGCATACGCCAAACTAGTCCTTTTTTTCCATTTTATTGCAAAATTATTTAGAACAACTAAAACTAAAGTTCATGAATGAATGGATGCATTCAAACGATAAGCTATACAACAAGCATCCTAGGACTAAAAAAATGGACACACTTTTAATCATTCCTTCTTCACCACTTAGTGCTCGTGGCCTTCGAGTGGATATGTTTTGAAAATATTTCGAAAATAGTTTGATTTTCGAGAATAATCATTGGTGTAGACCAAGCGTTTATTTGGACCGAAGCTACTGTTTGTGTGCAAATTTTATTTTCCCCCATTAACTTTGTTTGCCTCCTTTTTAGTTATTGTTTTAAATGTTTATATATTTTTTATATTATCGACTGTTCTGGACGACGCTATTGTTTATTCAAAAATATTCATTATGCATCACCAATTTTGTTTTCCTCCTTTTTAGTTATTGTTTTAATTAATTATTATTTTCTTATATTAGCAATGGTTCAGGCCGACACTACTGTTTGTGCGAAAATTTTCATTTCCACCCACCAATTTCATTTGCCTCCTTTAAAGTTATTATTTTAATTAATTACTATTTTGATATTAAAAATGACTACTTTAATAGCACCTTTAAAGTGTTATTAAACAAAATTGTTTACAATAGCGGCGCGGTTATTAGCCCTTTAAAGGGATAACAAAAACAAAAGAAAATGCTATTAAATAGCATTTATGGCATAGTTTTTGTTGCCCTGTTTTCTCTTCCAGTGTTGGTCTATCCTTTTGGACAGAAGAGACAAATCCTTTTTGTCATTATCAAAATCCTTATAAGCAGAGCATACGCCAAACTAGTCTTTTTTTTCCATTTTATTGCAAATGTATTTAGCACAACTAAAACTAAAGTTCATGAATGAATGGAAGCATTCAAACGATAAGCTATACAACAAGCATCCTAGGACTAAAAAAATTGACATATTTTTAATCATTCGTTCTTTACAACTTAGTGCTCGTGGCCTTCGAGTGCATTTGTTTTGAAAATATTTCGAAAATGGTTTGATTTTCGAGAATAATCAGTGGTGTTGACCAAGCATTTATTTGGACTGAAGCTACCGTTTGTGCGAAATATTTATTTCCCCCCATTAATTTTGTTTGCCTCCTTTTTAGTTATTGTTTTAAATGTTTATATAGTTTTTATATTAGCGACGGTTCTTGCCGACGCTATTGTTTATTCAAAAATATTAATTTTCCATCAACAATTTTGTTTGCCTCCTTTTTAGTTATTGTTTTATTTAATTATTATTTTCTTATATTAGCAATGGTTCAGGCTGACACTACTGTTTGTGCGAAAATTTTCATTTCCCCCCACCAATTTCATTTGCCTCCTTTAAAGTTATTATTTTAATTAATTGTTATTTTGATATTAAAAACCATTACTTTAATAGCACTTTTAAAGTGTTATTAAACAAAATTGTTTATAATAGCGACGCGGTTAATAGCGCTTTAAAGGGATATCAAAAACAAAAGAAAATGCTATTAAATAGAATTTGTGGCGTAGTTTTTGTTGCCCTGTTTTCTCTTCCAGTGTTGGTCTATCCTTCTGGACAGAAGATACAACTTCTGTTTGTCTTTATCAAAATCCTTATAAGCAGAGCATACGCCAAACTAGTCCTTTTTTTCCATTTTATTGCAAAAGTATTTAGCACAACTAAAACTAAAGTTCATGAATGAATGGAAGCATTCAAACGATAAGCTATACATCAAGCATCCTAGGACTAAAAAAAGGGACATACTTTTAATCATTCCTTCTTCACCACTTAGTGCTCGTGGCCTTCGAGTGCATTTGTTTTAAAAATATTTTGAAAATGGTTTGATTTTCGAGAATAATCATTGGTGTAGACCAAGCGTTTATTTGGACCGAAGCTATTGTTTGTGCGAAAATTTTATTTTCCCCCATTAATTTTGTTTGCCTCCTTTTTAGTTATTGTTTTAAATGTTTATATATTTTTTATATTAGCGACTGTTCTGGCCGACGCTATTATTTATTCAAAAATATTTATTATCCATCACCAATTTCGTTTGCCTCCTTTTTAGTTATTGTTTTAATAAATTATTATTTTCTTATATTAGTAACTGTTCAGGCCAACACTACTGTTTGTGCGAAAATTTTCATTTCCCCCCACCAATTTCATTTGCTTCCTTTAAAGTTATTATTTTAATTAATTACTATTTTGATATTAAAAACCACTACTTTAATAGCACTTTTAAAGTGTTATTAACCAAAATTGTTTACAATAGCGGCGCGGTTAATAGCCCTTTAAAGGGATATCAAAAACAAAAGAAAATGCTATTAAATAGCATTTGTGGCATATTTTTTGTTGCCCTGTTTTCTCTTCCAGTGTTGGTCTATCCTTTTGGACAGATGAGACAAATCCTTTTTGTCTTTATCAAAATCCTTATAAGCAGAGCATACGCCAAACTAGTCCTTATTTTCCATTTTATTGCAAAAGTATTTAGCACAACTAAAACTAAAGTTCATGAATGAATGGAAGCATTCAAACGATAAGGTATACAACAAGCATCATAGGACTAAAAAAAGGGACATACTTTTAATCATTCCTTCTTCACCACTTAGTGCTCGTGGCCTTCGAGTGCATTTGTTTTGAAAATACTTCGAAAATGGTTTGATTTTCGAGAATAATCATTGGTGTAGGCCAAGCGTTTATTTGGACCGAAGCTACTGTTTGTGCGAAAATTTTATTTCCCCCCATTAATTTTGTTTGCCTCCTTTTTAGTTAGTGTTTTAAATGTTTATATATTTTTTATATTAGTGACGGTTCTGGCCAACGCTATTGTTTATTAAAAAATATTCATTATCCATCACCAATTTCGTTTGCCTCCTTTTTAGTTATTGTTTTAATTAATTATTATTTTCTTATATTAGCAACGGTTCCGGCCGACACTACTGTTTGTGTGAAAATTTTCATTTCCCCCCACCAATTTCATTTGCTTCCTTTAAAGTTATTATTTTAATTAATTACTATTTTGATATTAAAAACCACTACTTTAATAGCACTTTTAAAGTGTTATTAAACAAAATTGTTTACAATAGCGGCGCGGTTAATAGCCCTTTAAAGGGATATCAAAAACAAAATAAAATGCTATTATATAGCATTTGTGGCATATTTTTTGTTGCCCTGTTTTCTCTTCCAGTGTTGGTCTATCCTTTTGGACAGATGAGACAAATCCTTTTTGTCTTTATCAAAATCCTTATAAGCAGAGCATACACCAAACTAGTCCTTATTTTCCATTTTATTGCAAAAGTATTTAGCACAACTAAAACTAAAGTTCATGAATGAATGGAAGCATTCAAACGATAAGCTATACAACAAGCATCATAGGACTAAAAAAAGGGACATACTTTTAATCATTCCTTCTTCACCACTTAGTGCTCGTGGCCTTCGAGTGCATTTGTTTTGAAAATACTTCGAAAATGGTTTGATTTTCGAGAATAATCATTGGTGTAGGCCAAGCGTTTATTTGGACCGAAGCTACTGTTTGTGCGAAAGTTTTATTTCCCCCCATTAATTTTGTTTGCCTCATTTTTAGTTAGTGTTTTAAATGTTTATATATTTTTTATATTAGTGACGGTTCTGGCCAACGCTATTGTTTATTAAAAAACATTCATTATCCATCACCAATTTCGTTTGCCTCCTTTTTAGTTATTGTTTTAATTAATTATTATTTTCTTATATTAGCAACGGTTCCGGCCGACACTACTGTTTGTGCGAAAATTTTCATTTCCCCCCACCAATTTAATTTGCCTCCTTTAAAGTTATTATTTTAATTAATTACTATTTTGATATTAAAAACCACTACTTTAATAGCACTTTTAAAGTGTTATTAAACAAAATTGTTTACAATAGCGGCGCGGTTAATAGCCCTTTAAAGGGATATCAAAAACAAAATAAAATGCTATTATATAGCATTTGTGGCATAGTTTTTGTTCCCCTGTTTTCTCTTCCAGTGTTGGTCTATCCTTCTGTACAGCAGAGAAAAATCCTTTTTGTCATTATCAAAATCCTTATAAGCAGAGCATACGCCAAACTAGTCCTTTTTTTTCCATTTTATTGCAAATGTATTTAGCACAACTAAAACTAAAGTTCATGAATGAAGGGAAGAATTCAAACGATAAGCTATACAACAAGCATCCTAGGACTAAAAAAATGGACATACTTTTAATCATTCGTTCTTTACAACTTAGTGCTCGTGGCCTTCGAGTGCATTTGTTTTGAAAATATTTCGAAAATGGTTAGATTTTCGAGAATAATCATTGGTGTTGACCAAGCGTTTATTTGGACTGAAGCTACCGTTTGTGCGAAAATTTTATTTCCCCCCATTAATTTTGTTTGCCTCCTTTTTAGTTATTGTTTTAAATGTTTATATAGTTTTTATATTAGCGACGGTTCTGGCCGACGCTATTGTTTATTCACAAATATTCATTTTCCATCACCAATTTCGTTTGCCTCATTTTTAGTTATTGTTTTATTTAATTATTATTTTCTTATATTAGCAACGGTTCAGGATGACACTACTCTTTGTGAAAAAAATTTCATTTCCCCCCACCAATTTCATTTGCCTCCTTTAAAGTTATTATTTTAATTAATTATTATTTTGATATTAAAAACCACTACTTTAATAGCACTTTTAAAGTGTTATTAAATAAAGTTGTTTTTAATAACGGCGCGGTTAATAGCGCTTTAAAGGGATATCAAAAACAAAAGAAAATGCTATTAAATAACATTTGTGGCGTAGTTTTTGTTGCCCTGTTTTCTCTTCCAGTGTTGGTCTATCCTTCTGGACAGAAGAGACAACTTCTGTTTGTCTTTATCAAAATCCTTATAAGCAGAGCATGCGCCAAACTAGTCCTTTTTTTCCATTTTATTGAAAAAGTATTTAGCACAACTAAAACTAAAGTTCATGAATGAATGGAAGCATTCAAACGATAAGCTATACAATAAGCATCCTAGGACTAAAAAAAGGGACATACTTTTAATCATTCCTTCTTCACAACTTAGTTCTCGTGTCCTTCGAGTGCATTTGTTTTAAAAATATTTCGAAAACGGTTTGATTTTCGAGAATAATCATTGGTGTAGACCAAGCGTTTATTTGGACCGAAGCTATTGTTTGTGCGAAAATTTTATTTTCCCCCATTAATTTTGTTTGCCTCCTTTTTAGTTATTGTTTTAAATGTTTATATATTTTTTATATTAGCGACTGTTCTGGCCAACGCTATTGTTTATTCAAAAATATTCATTATCCATCACCAATTTCGTTTGCCTCCTTTTTAGTTATTGTTTTAATAAATTATTATTTTCTTATATTAGCAACTGTTCAGGCCGACACTACTGTTTGTGCGAAAATTTTCATTTCCCCCCACCAATTTCATTTTCTTCCTTTAAAGTAATTATTTTAATTAATTATTATTTTGATATTAAAAACCACTACTTTAATAGCACTTTTAAAGTGTTATTAAACAAAATTGTTTACAATAGCGGCGCGGTTAATAGCCCTTTAAAGGGATATCAAAAACAAAAGAAAATGCTATTAAATAGCATTTGTGGCATATTTTTTGTTGCCTTGTTTTCTCTTCCAGTGTTGGTCTATCCTTTTGGACAGATGAGACAAATCCTTTTTGTCTTTATCAAAATCCTTATAAGCAGAGCATACGCCAAACTAGTCCTTATTTTCCATTTTATTGCAAAAGTATTTAGCACAACTAAAACTAAAGTTCATGAATGAATGGAAGCATTCAAACGATAAGCTATACAACAAGCATCATAGGACTAAAAAAAGGGACATACTTTTAATCATTCCTTCTTCACCACTTAGTGCTCGTGGCCTTCGAGTGCATTTGTTTTGAAAATACTTCGAAAATGGTTTGATTTTCGAGAATAATCATTTGTGTAGGCCAAGCGTTTATTTGGACCGAAGCTACTGTTTGTGCGAAAATTTTATTTCCCCCCATTAATTTTGTTTGCCTCCTTTTTAGTTAGTGTTTTAAATGTTTATATATTTTTTATATTAGTGACGGTTCTGGCCAACGCTATTGTTTATTAAAAAATATTCATTATCCATCACCAATTTCGTTTGCCTCCTTTTTAGTTATTGTTTTAATTAATTATTATTTTCTTATATTAGCAACGGTTCCGGCCGACACTACTGTTTGTGCGAAAATTTTCATTTCCCCCCACCAATTTAATTTGCCTCCTTTAAAGTTATTATTTTAATTAATTACTATTTTGATATTAAAAACCACTACTTTAATAGCACTTTTAAAGTGTTATTAAACAAAATTGTTTACAATAGCGGCGCGGTTAATAGCCCTTTAAAGGGATATCAAAAACAAAATAAAATGCTATTATATAGCATTTGTGGCATAGTTTTTGTTGCCCTGTTTTCTCTTCCAGTGTTGGTCTATCCTTCTGTACAGCAGAGAAAAATCCTTTTTGTCATTATCAAAATCCTTATAAGCAGAGCATACGCCAAACTAGTACTTTTTTTTTCCATTTTATTGGAAATGTATTTAGCACAACTAAAACTAAAGTTCATGAATGAATGGAAGAATTCAAACGATAAGCTATACAACAAGCATCCTAGGACTAAAAAAATGGACATACTTTTAATCATTCGTTCTTTACAACTTAGTGCTCGTGGCCTTCGAGTGCATTTGTTTTGAAAATATTTCGAAAATGGTTTGATTTTCGAGAATAATCATTGGTGTTGACCAAGCGTTTATTTGGACTGAAGCTACCGTTTGTGCGAAAATTTTATTTCCCCCCATTAATTTTGTTTGCCTCCTTTTTAGTTATTGTTTTAAATGTTTATATAGTTTTTATATTAGCGACGGTTCTGGCCGACGCTATTGTTTATTCACAAATATTCATTTTCCATCACCAATTTCGTTTGCCTCATTTTTAGTTATTGTTTTATTTAATTATTATTTTCTTATATTAGCAACGGTTCAGGATGACACTACTCTTTGTGAAAAAAATTTCATTTCCCCCCACCAATTTCATTTGCCTCCTTTAAAGTTATTATTTTAATTAATTATTATTTTGATATTAAAAACCACTACTTTAATATCACTTTTAAAGTGTTATTAAATAAAGTTGTTTTTAATAGCGGCGCGGTTAATAGCGCTTTAAAGGGATATCAAAAACAAAAGAAAATGCTCTTAAATAGCATTTGTGGATTAGTTTTTGTTGCCCTGTTTTCTCTTCCAGTGTTGGTCTATCCTTCTGGACAGAAGAGACAACTTCTGTTTGTCTTTATCAAAATCCTTATAAGTAGAGCATACGCCAAACTAGTCCTTTTTTTCCATTTTATTGCAAAAGTATTTAGCACAACTAAAACTAAAGTTCATGAATGAATGGAAGCATTCAAACGATAAGGTATACAACAAGCATCATAGGACTAAAAAAAGGGACATACTTTTAATCATTCCTTCTTCACCACTTAGTGCTCGTGGCCTTCGAGTGCATTTGTTTTGAAAATACTTCGAAAATGGTTTGATTTTCGAGAATAATCATTGGTGTAGGCCAAGCGTTTATTTGGACCGAAGCTACTGTTTGTGCGAAAATTTTATTTCCCCCCATTAATTTTGTTTGCCTCCTTTTTAGTTAGTGTTTTAAATGTTTATATATTTTTTATATTAGTGACGGTTCTGGCCAACGCTATTGTTTATTAAAAAATATTCATTATCCATCACCAATTTCGTTTGCCTCCTTTTTAGTTATTGTTTTAATTAATTATTATTTTCTTATATTAGCAACGGTTCCGGCCGACACTACTGTTTGTGCGAAAATTTTCATTTCCCCCCACCAATTTCATTTGCTTCCTTTAAAGTTATTATTTTAATTAATTACTATTTTGATATTAAAAACCACTACTTTAATAGCACTTTTAAAGTGTTATTAAACAAAATTGTTTACAATAGCGGCGCGGTTAATAGCCCTTTAAAGGGATATCAAAAACAAAATAAAATTCTATTATATAGCATTTGTGGCATTTTTTTGTTGCCCTGTTTTCTCTTCCAGTGTTGGTCTATCCTTTTGGACAGATGAGACAAATCCTTTTTGTCTTTATCAAAATCCTTATAAGCAGAGCATACACCAAACTAGTCCTTATTTTCCATTTTATTGCAAAAGTATTTAGCACAACTAAAACTAAAGTTCATGAATGAATGGAAGCATTCAAACGATAAGCTATACAACAAGCATCATAGGACTAAAAAAAGGGACATACTTTTAATCATTCCTTCTTCACCACTTAGTGCTCGTGGCCTTCGAGTGCATTTGTTTTGAAAATACTTCGAAAATGGTTTGATTTTCGAGAATAATCATTGGTGTAGGCCAAGCGTTTATTTGGACCGAAGCTACTGTTTGTGCGAAAGTTTTATTTCCCCCCATTAATTTTGTTTGCCTCATTTTTAGTTAGTGTTTTAAATGTTTATATATTTTTTATATTAGTGACGGTTCTGGCCAACGCTATTGTTTATTAAAAAACATTCATTATCCATCACCAATTTCGTTTGCCTCCTTTTTAGTTATTGTTTTAATTAATTATTATTTTCTTATATTAGCAACGGTTCCGGCCGACACTACTGTTTGTGCGAAAATTTTCATTTCCCCCCACCAATTTAATTTGCCTCCTTTAAAGTTATTATTTTAATTAATTACTATTTTGATATTAAAAACCACTACTTTAATAGCACTTTTAAAGTGTTATTAAACAAAATTGTTTACAATAGCGGCGCGGTTAATAGCCCTTTAAAGGGATATCAAAAACAAAATAAAATGCTATTATATAGCATTTGTGGCATAGTTTTTGTTCCCCTGTTTTCTCTTCCAGTGTTGGTCTATCCTTCTGTACAGCAGAGAAAAATCCTTTTTGTCATTATCAAAATCCTTATAAGCAGAGCATACGCCAAACTAGTCCTTTTTTTTCCATTTTATTGCAAATGTATTTAGCACAACTAAAACTAAAGTTCATGAATGAAGGGAAGAATTCAAACGATAAGCTATACAACAAGCATCCTAGGACTAAAAAAATGGACATACTTTTAATCATTCGTTCTTTACAACTTAGTGCTCGTGGCCTTCGAGTGCATTTGTTTTGAAAATATTTCGAAAATGGTTAGATTTTCGAGAATAATCATTGGTGTTGACCAAGCGTTTATTTGGACTGAAGCTACCGTTTGTGCGAAAATTTTATTTCCCCCCATTAATTTTGTTTGCCTCCTTTTTAGTTATTGTTTTAAATGTTTATATAGTTTTTATATTAGCGACGGTTCTGGCCGACGCTATTGTTTATTCACAAATATTCATTTTCCATCACCAATTTCGTTTGCCTCATTTTTAGTTATTGTTTTATTTAATTATTATTTTCTTATATTAGCAACGGTTCAGGATGACACTACTCTTTGTGAAAAAAATTTCATTTCCCCCCACCAATTTCATTTGCCTCCTTTAAAGTTATTATTTTAATTAATTATTATTTTGATATTAAAAACCACTACTTTAATAGCACTTTTAAAGTGTTATTAAATAAAGTTGTTTTTAATAACGGCGCGGTTAATAGCGCTTTAAAGGGATATCAAAAACAAAAGAAAATGCTATTAAATAACATTTGTGGTGTAGTTTTTGTTGCCCTGTTTTCTCTTCCAGTGTTGGTCTATCCTTCTGGACAGAAGAGACAACTTCTGTTTGTCTTTATCAAAATCCTTATAAGCAGAGCATGCGCCAAACTAGTCCTTTTTTTCCATTTTATTGAAAAAGTATTTAGCACAACTAAAACTAAAGTTCATGAATGAATGGAAGCATTCAAACGATAAGCTATACAATAAGCATCCTAGGACTAAAAAAAGGGACATACTTTTAATCATTCCTTCTTCACAACTTAGTTCTCGTGTCCTTCGAGTGCATTTGTTTTAAAAATATTTCGAAAACGGTTTGATTTTCGAGAATAATCATTGGTGTAGACCAAGCGTTTATTTGGACCGAAGCTATTGTTTGTGCGAAAATTTTATTTTCCCCCATTAATTTTGTTTGCCTCCTTTTTAGTTATTGTTTTAAATGTTTATATATTTTTTATATTAGCGACTGTTCTGGCCAACGCTATTGTTTATTCAAAAATATTCATTATCCATCACCAATTTCGTTTGCCTCCTTTTTAGTTATTGTTTTAATAAATTATTATTTTCTTATATTAGCAACTGTTCAGGCCGACACTACTGTTTGTGCGAAAATTTTCATTTCCCCCCACCAATTTCATTTTCTTCCTTTAAAGTAATTATTTTAATTAATTATTATTTTGATATTAAAAACCACTACTTTAATAGCACTTTTAAAGTGTTATTAAACAAAATTGTTTACAATAGCGGCGCGGTTAATAGCCCTTTAAAGGGATATCAAAAACAAAAGAAAATGCTATTAAATAGCATTTGTGGCATATTTTTTGTTGCCTTGTTTTCTCTTCCAGTGTTGGTCTATCCTTTTGGACAGATGAGACAAATCCTTTTTGTCTTTATCAAAATCCTTATAAGCAGAGCATACGCCAAACTAGTCCTTATTTTCCATTTTATTGCAAAAGTATTTAGCACAACTAAAACTAAAGTTCATGAATGAATGGAAGCATTCAAACGATAAGCTATACAACAAGCATCATAGGACTAAAAAAAGGGACATACTTTTAATCATTCCTTCTTCACCACTTAGTGCTCGTGGCCTTCGAGTGCATTTGTTTTGAAAATACTTCGAAAATGGTTTGATTTTCGAGAATAATCATTTGTGTAGGCCAAGCGTTTATTTGGACCGAAGCTACTGTTTGTGCGAAAATTTTATTTCCCCCCATTAATTTTGTTTGCCTCCTTTTTAGTTAGTGTTTTAAATGTTTATATATTTTTTATATTAGTGACGGTTCTGGCCAACGCTATTGTTTATTAAAAAATATTCATTATCCATCACCAATTTCGTTTGCCTCCTTTTTAGTTATTGTTTTAATTAATTATTATTTTCTTATATTAGCAACGGTTCCGGCCGACACTACTGTTTGTGCGAAAATTTTCATTTCCCCCCACCAATTTAATTTGCCTCCTTTAAAGTTATTATTTTAATTAATTACTATTTTGATATTAAAAACCACTACTTTAATAGCACTTTTAAAGTGTTATTAAACAAAATTGTTTACAATAGCGGCGCGGTTAATAGCCCTTTAAAGGGATATCAAAAACAAAATAAAATGCTATTATATAGCATTTGTGGCATAGTTTTTGTTGCCCTGTTTTCTCTTCCAGTGTTGGTCTATCCTTCTGTACAGCAGAGAAAAATCCTTTTTGTCATTATCAAAATCCTTATAAGCAGAGCATACGCCAAACTAGTACTTTTTTTTTCCATTTTATTGCAAATGTATTTAGCACAACTAAAACTAAAGTTCATGAATGAATGGAAGAATTCAAACGATAAGTTATACAACAAGCATCCTAGGACTAAAAAAATGGACATACTTTTAATCATTCGTTCTTTACAACTTAGTGCTCGTGGCCTTCGAGTGCATTTGTTTTGAAAATATTTCGAAAATGGTTTGATTTTCGAGAATAATCATTGGTGTTGACCAAGCGTTTATTTGGACTGAAGCTACCGTTTGTGCGAAAATTTTATTTCCCCCCATTAATTTTGTTTGCCTCCTTTTTAGTTATTGTTTTAAATGTTTATATAGTTTTTATATTAGCGACGGTTCTGGCCGACGCTATTGTTTATTCACAAATATTCATTTTCCATCACCAATTTCGTTTGCCTCATTTTTAGTTATTGTTTTATTTAATTATTATTTTCTTATATTAGCAACGGTTCAGGATGACACTACTCTTTGTGAAAAAAATTTCATTTCCCCCCACCAATTTCATTTGCCTCCTTTAAAGTTATTATTTTAATTAATTATTATTTTGATATTAAAAACCACTACTTTAATAGCACTTTTAAAGTGTTATTAAATAAAGTTGTTTTTAATAGCGGCGCGGTTAATAGCGCTTTAAAGGGATATCAAAAACAAAAGAAAATGCTCTTAAATAGCATTTGTGGCGTAGTTTTTGTTGCCCTGTTTTCTCTTCCAGTGTTGGTCTATCCTTCTGGACAGAAGAGACAACTTCTGTTTGTCTTTATCAAAATCCTTATAAGTAGAGCATACGCCAAACTAGTCCTTTTTTTCCATTTTATTGCAAAAGTATTTAGCACAACTAAAACTAAAGTTCATGAATGAATGGAAGCATTCAAACGATAAGCTATACAATAAGCATCCTAGGACTAAAAAAAGGGACATACTTTTAATCATTCCTTCTTCACCACTTAGTTCTCGTGTCTTTCGAGTGCATTTGTTTTAAAAATATTTCGAAAATGGTTTGATTTTCGAGAATAATCATTGGTGTAGACCAAGCGTTTATTTGGACCGAAGCTATTGTTTGTGCGAAAATTTTATTTTCCCCCATTAATTTTGTTTGCCTCCTTTTTAGTTATTGTTTTAAATGTTTATATATTTTTTATATTAGCGACTGTTCTGGCCAACGCTATTGTTTATTAAAAAATATTCATTATCCATCACCAATTTCGTTTGCCTCCTTTTTAGTTATTGTTTTAATAAATTATTATTTTCTTATATTAGCAACTGTTCAGGCCGACACTACTGTTTGTGCGAAAATTTTCATTTCCCCCACCAATTTCATTTTCTTCCTTTAAAGTTATTATTTTAATTAATTATTATTTTGATATTAAAAACCACTACTTTAATAGCACTTTTAAAGTGTTATTAAACAAAATTGTTTACAATAGCGGCGCGGTTAATACCCCTTTAAAGGGATATCAAAAACAAAAGAAAATGCTATTAAATAGCATTTGTGGCATATTTTTTGTTGCCCTATTTTCTCTTCCAGTGTTGGTCTATCCTTTTGGACAGATGAGACAAATCCTTTTTGTCTTTATCAAAATCCTTATAAGCAGAGCATATGCCAAACTAGTCCTTATTTTCCATTTTATTGCAAAAGTATTTAGCACAACTAAAACTAAAGTTCATGAATGAATGGAAGCATTCAAACGATAAGCTATACAACAAGCATCATAGGACTAAAAAAAGGGACATATTTTTAATCATTCCTTCTTCACCACTTAGTGCTCGTGGCCTTCGAGTGCATTTGTTTTGAAAATACTTCGAAAATGGTTTGATTTTCGAGAATAATCATTGGTGTAGGCCAAGCGTTTATTTGGACCGAAGCTACTGTTTGTGCGAAAATTTTATTTCCCCCCATTAATTTTGTTTGCCTCCTTTTTAGTTAGTGTTTTAAATGTTTATATATTTTTTATATTAGTGACGGTTCTGGCCAACGCTATTGTTTATTAAAAAATATTCATTATCCATCACCAATTTCGTTTGCCTCCTTTTTAGTTATTGTTTTAATTAATTATTATTTTCTTATATTAGCAACAGTTCCGGCCGACACTACTGTTTGTGCGAAAATTTTCATTTCCCCCCACCAATTTAATTTGCCTCCTTTAAAGTTATTATTTTAATTAATTACTATTTTGATATTAAAAACCACTACTTTAATAGCACTTTTAAAGTGTTATTAAACAAAATTGTTTACAATAGCGGCGCGGTTAATAGCCCTTTAAAGGGATATCAAAAACAAAATAAAATGCTATTATATAGCATTTGTGGCATAGTTTTTGTTGCCCTGTTTTCTCTTCCAGTGTTGGTCTATCCTTCTGTACAGCAGAGAAAAATCCTTTTTGTCATTATCAAAATCCTTATAAGCAGAGCATACGCCAAACTAGTCCTTTTTTTTCCATTTTATTGCAAATGTATTTAGCACAACTAAAACTAAAGTTCATGAATGAATGGAAGAATTCAAACGATAAGCTATACCTGAAGCATCCTAGGACTAAAAAAATGGACATACTTTTAATCATTCCTTCTTAACCACTTAGTGCTCGTGTCCTTCGAGTGCATTTGTTTTGAAAATACTTCGAAAATGGTTTTATTTTCGAGAATAATCATTGGTGTAGGCCAAGCGTTTATTTGGACTGAAGCTACCGTTTGTGCGAAAATTTTATTTCCCCCCATTAATTTTGTTTGCCTCCTTTTTAGTTATTGTTTTAAATGTTTATATAGTTTTTATATTAGCGACGGTTCTGGCCGACGCTATTGTTTATTCAAAAATATTAATTTTCCATCAACAATTTCGTTTGCCTCCTTTTTAGTTATTGTTTTATTTAATTATTATTTTCTTATATTAGCAACGGTTCAGGCTGACACTACTGTTTGTGCGAAAATTTTCATTTCCCCCCACCAATTTCATTTGCCTCCTTTAAAGTTATTATTTTAATTAATTATTATTTTGATATTAAAAACCACTACTTTAATAGCACTTTTAAAGTGTTATTAAACAAAATTGTTTATAATAGCGGCGCGGTTTTTAGCGCTTTAAAGGGATATCAAAAACAACTTAAAATGCTATTAAATAGCATTTGTGGCATAGTTTTTGTTGCCCTGTTTTCTCTTCCAGTGTTGGTCTATCCTTCTGGACAGAAGAGACAACTTCTGTTTGTCTTTATCAAAATCCTTATAAGCAGAGCATACGCCAAACTAGTCCTTTTTTTCCATTTTATTGCAAAAGTATTTAGCACAACTAAAACTAAAGTTCATGAATGAATGGAAGCATTCAAACGATAAGCTATACAACAAGCATCCTAGGACTAAAAAAAGGGACATACTTTTAATCATTCCTTCTTCACCACTTAGTGCTCGTGGCCTTCGAGTGCATTTGTTATAAAAATATTTCGAAAATGGTTTGATTTTCGAGAATAATCATTGGTGTAGACCAAGGTGTTTATTTGGACTGAAGCTATTGTTTGTGCGAAAATTTTATTTTCCCCCATTAATTTTGTTTGCCTCCTTTTTAGTTATTGTTTTAAATGTTTATATATTTTTTATATTAGCGACTGTTCTGGCCGACGCTATTGTTTATTCAAAAATATTCATTATCCATCACCAATTTCGTTTGCCTCCTTTTTAGTTATTGTTTTAATAAATTATTATTTTCTTAAATTAGCAACTGTTCAGGCCGACACTACTGTTTGTGCGAAAATTTTCATTTCCCCCCACCAATTTCATTTGCTTCCTTTAAAGTTATTATTTTAATAAATTACTATTTTGATATTAAAAACCACTACTTTAATAGCACTTTTAAAGTGTTATTAAACAAAATTGTTTACAATAGTGGCGCGGTTAATAGCCCTTTAAAGGGATATCAAAAACAAAAGAAAATGCTATTAAATAGCATTTTTGGCATAGTTTTTGTTGCCCTGTTTTCTCTTCCAGTGTTGGTCTATCCTTTTGGACAGATGAGACAAATCCTTTTTGTCTTTATCAAAATCCTTATAAGCAGAGCATACGCCAAACTAGTCCTTTTTTTCCATTTTATTGCAAAAGTATTTAGCACAACTAAAACTAAAGTTCATGAATGAATGGAAGCATTCAAACGATAAGCTATACAACAAGCATCATAGGACTAAAAAAAGGGACATACTTTTAATCATTCCTTCTTCACCACTTAGTGCTCGTGGTCTTCGAGTGCATTTGTTTTGAAAATACTTCGAAAATGGTTTGATTTTCGAGAATAATCATTGGTGTAGGCCAAGCTTTTATTTGGACCGAAGCTACTGTTTGTGCGAAAATTTTATTTCCCCCCATTAATTATGTTTGCCTCCTTTTTAGTTAGTGTTTTAAATGTTTATATATTTTTTATATTAGCGACGGTTCTGGCCGACGCTATTGTTTATTAAAAAATATTCATTATCCATCACCAATTTCGTTTTCCTCCTTTTTAGTTATTGTTTTAATTAATTATTATTTTCTTATATTAGCAACGGTTCAGGCTGACACTACTGTTTGTGCGAAAATTTTCATTTCCCCCCACCAATTTAATTTGCCTCCTTTAAAGTTTTTATTTTAAATAATTACTATTTTGATATTAAAAACCACTACTTTAATAGCACTTTTAAAGTGTTATTAAACAAAATTGTTTACAATAGCGGCGCGGTTAATAGCCCTTTAAAGGGATATCAAAAACAAAATAAAATGCTATTATATAGCATTTGTGGCATAGTTTTTGTTGCCCTGTTTTCTCTTCCAGTGTTGGTCTATCCTTCTATACAGTAGAGAAAAATCCTTTTTGTCATTACAAAATCCTTATAAGCAGAGCATACGCCAAACTAGTCCTTTTTTTCCATTTTATTGCAAATGTATTTAGCACAACTAAAACTAAAGTTCATGAATGAATGGAAGAATTCAAACGATAAGCTATACAACAAGCATCCTAGGACTAAAAAAATGGACATACTTTTAATCATTCGTTCTTTACAACTTAGTGCTCGTGGCCTTCGAGTGCATTTGTTTTGAAAATATTTCGAAAATGGTTTGATTTTCGAGAATAATCATTGGTGTTGACCAAGCGTTTATTTGGACTGAAGCTACCGTTTGTGCGAAAATTTTATTTCCCCCCATTAATTTTGTTTGCCTCCTTTTTAGTTATTGTTTTAAATGTTTATATAGTTTTTATATTAGCGACGGTTCTGGCCGACGCTATTGTTTATTCACAAATATTCATTTTCCATCACCAATTTCATTTGCCTCCTTTTTAGTTATTGTTTTATTTAATTATTATTTTCTTATATTAGCAACGGTTCAGGATGACACTACTCTTTGTGCAAAAAATTTCATTTCCCCCCACCAATTTCATTTGCCTCCTTTAAAGTTATTATTTTAATTAATTATTATTTTGATATTAAAAACCACTACTTTAATAGCACTTTTAAAGTGTTATTAAACAAAATTGTTTATAATAGCGGCGCAGTTAATAAATCTTTAAAGGGATATCAAAAACAAAAGAAAATGCTATTAAATAGCATTTGTGGCGTAGTTTTTGTTGCCCTGTTTTCTCTTCCAGTGTTGGTCTATCCTTCTGGACAGAAGAGACAAATCCTTTTTGTCTTTATCAAAATCCTTATATGCAGAGCATACGCCAAACTAGTCCTTTTTTTACATTTTATTGCAAAAGTATTTAGCATAACTAAAACTAAAGTTTATGAATGAATGGAAGCATTCGAACGATAAGCTATACAACAAGCATCCTAGGACTAAAAAAAGGGACATACTTTTAATCATTCCTTCTTCACCACTTAGTGCTCGTGGCCTTCGAGTGCATTTGTTTTGAAAATACTTCGAAAATGGTTTGATTTTCGAGAATAATAATTGGTGTAGGCCAAGCTTTTATTTGGACCGAAGCTACTGTTTGTGCGAAAATTTTATTTCCCCCCATTAATTTTGTTTGCCTCCTTTTTAGTTAGTGTTTTAAATGTTTATATATTTTTTATATTAGTGACGGTTCTGGCCAACGCTATTGTTTATTAAAAAATATTCATTATCCATCACCAATTTCATTTGCCTCCTTTTTAGTTATTATTTCAATTAATTATTATTTTCTTATATTAGTAACGGTTTCGGCCGACACTACTGTTTGTGCGAATATTTTCATTTCCCCCCACCAATTTAATTTGCCTCCTTTAAAGTTATTATTTTAATTAATTACTATTTTGATATTAAAAACCACTACTTTAATAGAACTTTTAAAGTGTTATTAAACAAAATTGTTTACAATAGCGGCGCGGTTAATAGCCCTTTAAATGGATATCAAAAACAAAATAAAATGCTATTATATAGCATTTGTGGCATAGTTTTTGTTGCCCTGTTTTCTCTTCCAGTGTTGGTCTATCCTTCTATACAGTAGAGAAAAATCCTTTTTGTCATTACAAAATCCTTATAAGCAGAGCATACGCCAAACTAGTCCTTTTTTTCCATTTTATTGCAAATGTATTTAGCACAACTAAAACTAAAGTTCATGAATGAATGGAAGAATTCAAACGATAAGCTATACAACAAGCATCCTAGGACTAAAAAAATGGACATACTTTTAATCATTCGTTCTTTACAACATAGTGCTCGTGGCCTTCGAGTGCATTTGTTTTGAAAATATTTCGAAAATGGTTTGATTTTCGAGAATAATCATTGGTGTTGACCAAGCGTTTATTTGGACTGAAGCTACCGTTTGTGCGAAAATTTTATTTCCCCCCATTAATTTTGTTTGCCTCCTTTTTAGTTATTGTTTTAAATGTTTATATAGTTTTTATATTAGCGACGGTTCTGGCCGACGCTATTGTTTATTCACAAATATTCATTTTCCATCACCAATTTCATTTGCCTCCTTTTTAGTTATTGTTTTATTTAATTATTATTTTCTTATATTAGCAACGGTTCAGGATGACACTACTGTTTGTGCAAAAAATTTCATTTCCCCCCACCAATTTCATTTGCCTCCTTTAAAGTTATTATTTTAATTAATTATTATTTTGATATTAAAAACCACTACTTTAATAGCACTTTTAAAGTGTTATTAAACAAAATTGTTTATAATAGCGGCGCAGTTAATAAATCTTTAAAGGGATATCAAAAACAAAAGAAAATGCTATTAAATAGCATTTGTGGCGTAGTTTTTGTTGCCCTGTTTTCTCTTCCAGTGTTGGTCTATCCTTCTGGACAGAAGAGACAAATCCTTTTTGTCTTTATCAAAATCCTTATATGCAGAGCATACGCCAAACTAGTCCTTTTTTTACATTTTATTGCAAAAGTATTTAGCATAACTAAAACTAAAGTTTATGAATGAATGGAAGCATTCGAACGATAAGCTATACAACAAGCATCCTAGGACTAAAAAAAGGGACATACTTTTAATCATTCCTTCTTCACCACTTAGTGCTCGTGGCCTTCGAGTGCATTTGTTTTGAAAATACTTCGAAAATGGTTTGATTTTCGAGAATAATAATTGGTGTAGGCCAAGCGTTTATTTGGACCGAAGCTACTGTTTGTGCGAAAATTTTATTTCCCCCCATTAATTTTGTTTGCCTCCTTTTTAGTTAGTGTTTTAAATGTTTATATATTTTTTATATTAGTGACGGTTCTGGCCAACGCTATTGTTTATTAAAAAATATTCATTATCCATCACCAATTTCGTTTGCCTCCTTTTTAGTTATTATTTCAATTAATTATTATTTTCTTATATTAGCAACGGTTTCGGCCGACACTACTGTTTGTGCGAATATTTTCATTTCCCCCCACCAATTTAATTTGCCTCCTTTAAAGTTATTATTTTAATTAATTACTATTTTGATATTAAAAACCACTACTTTAATAGAACTTTTAAAGTGTTATTAAACAAAATTGTTTACAATAGCGGCGCGATTAATAGCCCTTTAAATGGATATCAAAAACAAAATAAAATGCTATTATATAGCATTTGTGGCATAGTTTTTGTTGCCCTGTTTTCTCTTCCAGTGTTGGTCTATCCTTCTATACAGTAGAGAAAAATCCTTTTTGTCATTACAAAATCCTTATAAGCAGAGCATACGCCAAACTAGTCCTTTTTTTCCATTTTATTGCAAATGTATTTAGCACAACTAAAACTAAAGTTCATGAATGAATGGAAGAATTCAAACGATAAGCTATACAACAAGCATCCTAGGACTAAAAAAATGGACATACTTTTAATCATTCGTTCTTTACAACTTAGCGCTCGTGGCCTTCGAGTGCATTTGTTTTGAAAATATTTCGAAAATGGTTTGATTTTCGAGAATAATCATGGGTGTTGACCAAGCGTTTATTTGGACTGAAGCTACCGTTTGTGCGAAAATTTTATTTCCCCCCATTAATTTTGTTTGCCTCCTTTTTAGTTATTGTTTTAAATGTTTATATAGTTTTTATATTAGCGACGGTTCTGGCCGACGCTATTGTTTATTCACAAATATTCATTTTCCATCACCAATTTCGTTTGCCTCCTTTTTAGTTATTGTTTTATTTAATTATTATTTTCTTATATTAGCAACGGTTCAGGCCGACACTACTGTTTGAGCGAAATTTTCATTTCCCCCCACCAATTTCATTTGCCTCCTTTAAAGTTATTATTTTAATTAATTACTATTTTGATATTAAAAATCCACTACTTTAATAGCACTTTTAAAGTGTTATTAAACAAAATTGTTTACAATAGCGGTGCGGTTAAAAGCCCTTTAAAGGGATATCAAAATCAAAAGAAAATGCTATTAAATACCATTTGTGGCATTGTTTTTGTTGCCCTGTTTTCTCTTCCAGTGTTGGTCTATCCTTCTGGGAAGAAGAGACAAATCCTTTTTGTCTTTATCAAAATCCTTATAAGCAGGGCATACGCCAAACTAGTCCTTATTTTCCATTTTATTGCAAAAGTATTTAGCACAACTAAAACTAAAGTTCCTGAATGAATGGAAGCATTCAAACGATAAGCTATACAACAAGCATCCTAGGACTAAAAAAAGGGACATACTTTTAATCATTCCTTCTTCACCACTTAGTGCTCGTGGCCTTCGAGTGCATTTGTTTTGAAAATACTTCGAAAATGGTTTGATTTTCGAGAATAATCATTGGTGTAGGCCAAACGTTTATTTGGACCGAAGCTACTGTTTTTGCGAAAATTTTATTTCCCCCCATTAATTTTGTTTGCCTCCTTTTTAGTTATTGTTTTAAATGTTTATATATTTTTTATATTAGCAACGGTTCTGGCCGACGCTCTTGTTTATTCAAAAATATTCATTATCCATCACGAATTTCGTTTGCCTCCTTTTTAGTTATTGTTTTAATTAATTATTATTTTCATATATTAGCAACGGTTCAGGCCGACACTACTGTTTGTGCGAAAATTTTCATTTCCCCCCACCAATTTCATTTGCCTCCTTTAAAGTTATTATTTTAATTAATTACTATTTTAATATTAAAAACCACTACTTTAATAGTACTTTTAAAGTGTTATTAAACAAAATTGTTTACAATAGCGGCGCGGTTAATAGCCCTTTAAAGGAATATCAAAAACAAAAGAAAATTCTATTAAATAATATTTGTGGCATAGTTTTTGTTGCCCTGTTTTCTCTTCCAGTGTTGGTCTATCCTTCTGGACAGAAGAGACAAATCTTTTTTGTCTTTATCAAAATCCTTATAAGCAGAGAATACGCCAAACTAGTCCTTTTTTCCATTTTATTGCAAAAGTATTTATCACAACTAAAACTAAAGTTCATGAATGAATGGAAGCATTCAAACGATAAGCTATACAACAAGCATGCTACGACTAAAAAAAGGGACATACTTTTAACCATTCCTTCTTCACGACTTAGTGCTCGTGGCCTTCGAGTGGATTTGTTTTGAAAATATTTCGAAAATGGTTTGATTTTCGAGAATAATCATTGGTGTAGACCAAGCGTTTATTTGGACCGAAGCTACGTTTGTGCGAAAATTTTATTTCCCCCATTAATTTTGTTTGCCTCCTTTTTAGTTATAGTTTTAAATGTTTATATATTTTTTATATTAACGACGGTTCTGGCCGACGCTATTTTTTATTAAAAAATATTCATTATCCATCACCAATTTCATTTTCCTCCTTTTTAGTTATTGTTTTAATTAATCATTATTTTCTTATATTAGCAACGGTTCAGGCCGACACTACTGTTTGAGCGAAAATTTTCATTTCCCCCCACCAATTTCATTTGCCTCCTTTAAAGTTATTATTTTAATTAATTACTATTTTGATATTAAAAATCCACTACTTTAATAGCACTTTTAAAGTGTTATTAAACAAAATTGTTTACAATAGCGGCGCGGTTAATAGCCCTTTAAAGGAATATCAAAAACAAAAGAAAATTCTATTAAATAATATTTGTGGCATAGTTTTTGTTGCCTTGTTTTCTCTTCCAGTGTTGGTCTATCCTTCTGGACAGAAGAGACAAATCCTTTTTGTCTTTATCAAAATCCTTATAAGCAGAGAATACGCCAAACTAGTCCTTTTTTCCATTTTATTGCAAAAGTATTTATCACAACTAAAACTAAAGTTCATGAATGAATGGAAGCATTCAAATGATAAGCTATACAACAAGCATGCTACGACTAAAAAAAGGGACATACTTTTAACCATTCCTTCTTCACGACTTAGTGCTCGTGGCCTTCGAGTGGATTTGTTTTGAAAATATTTCGAAAATGGTTTGATTTTCGAGAATAATCATTGGTGTAGACCAAGCGTTTATTTGGATCGAAGCTACTGTTTGTGCGAAAATTTTATTTCCCCCCATTAATTTTGTTTGCCTCCTTTTTAGTTATAGTTTTAAATGTTTATATATTTTTTATATTAGCGACGGTTCTCGCCGACGCTATTTTTTATTAAAAAATATTCATTATCCATCACCAATTTCATTTTCCTCCTTTTTAGTTATTGTTTTAATTAATTATTATTTTCTTATATTAGCAACGGTTCAGGCCGACACTACTGTTTGAGCGAAAATTTTCATTTCCCCCCACCAATTTCATTTGCCTCCTTTAAAGTTATTATTTTAATTAATTACTATTTTGATATTAAAAATCCACTACTTTAATAGCACTGTTAAAGTGTTATTAAACAAAATTGTTTACAATAGCGGTGCGGTTAAAAGCCCTTTAAAGGGATATCAAAATCAAAAGAAAATGCTATTAAATAGCATTTGTGGCATTGTTTTTGTTGCCCTGTTTTCTCTTCCAGTGTTGGTCTATCCTTCTGGGAAGAGGAGACAAATCCTTTTTGTCTTTATCAAAATCCTTATAAGCAGAGCATACGCCAAACTAGTCCTTTTTTTCCATTTTATGGCAAAAGTATTTAGCACAACTAAAACTAAAGTTCATGAATGAATGTTAGCATTCAAATGATAAGCTATACAATAAGCATCCTAGGACTAAAAAAAGGGACATACTTTTAATAATTCCTTCTTCACCACTTAGTGCTCGTGGCCTTCGAGTGCATTTGTTTTAAAAATATTTCGAAAATGGTTTGATTTTCAAGAATAATCATTGGTGTAGACCAAGCGTTTATTTGGACCGAAGCTACTGTTAGTGCGAAAATTTTATTTCCCCCCATTAATTTTGTTTGCCTCCTTTTTAGTTATTGTTTTAAATGTTTATATATTTTTTATATTAGCTACGGTTCTGGCCGACGCTATTGTTTATTCAAAAATATTCATTATCCATCACCAATTTCGTTTGCCTCCTTTTTAGTTATTGTTTTAATTAATTATTATTTTCTTATATTAGCAACGGTTCTGGCCGACACTACTGTTTGTGCGAAAATTTTCATTTCCCCCCACCAATTTCATTTGCCTCCTTTAAAGTTATTATTTTAATTAATTACTATTTTAATATTAAAAACCACTACTTTAATAGTACTTTTAAAGTGTTATTAAACAAAATTGTTTACAATAGCGGCGCGGTTAATAGCCCTTTAAAGGAATATCAAAAACAAAAGAAAATTCTATTAAATAATATTTGTGGCATAGTTTTTGTTGCCCTATTTTCTCTTCCAGTGTTGGTCTATCCTTCTGGACAGAAGAGACAAATCCTTTTTGTCTTTATCAAAATCCTTATAAGCAGAGAATACGCCAAACTAGTCCTTTTTTCCATTTTATTGCAAAAGTATTTATCACAACTAAAACTAAAGTTCATGAATGAATGGAAGCATTCAAACGATAAGCTATACAACAAGCATGCTACGACTAAAAAAAGGGACATACTTTTAACCATTCCTTCTTCACGACTTAGTGCTCGTGGCCTTCGAGTGGATTTGTTTTGAAAATATTTCGAAAATGGTTTGATTTTCGAGAATAATCATTGGTGTAGACCAAGCGTTTATTTGGACCGAAGCTACTGTTTGTGCGAAAATTTTATTTCCCCCCATTAATTTTGTTTGCCTCCTTTTTAGTTATAGTTTTAAATGTTTATATATTTTTTATATTAGCGACGGTTCTGGCCGACGCTATTTTTTATTAAAAAATATTCATTATCCATCACCAATTTCATTTTCCTCCTTTTTAGTTATTGTTTTAATTAATTATTATTTTCTTATATTAGCAACGGTTCAGGCCGACACTACTGTTTGAGCGAAAATTTTCATTTCCCCCCACCAATTTCATTTGCCTCCTTTAAAGTTATTATTTTAATTAATTACTATTTTGATATTAAAAATCCACTACTTTAATAGCACTTTTAAAGTGTTATTAAACAAAATTGTTTACAATAGCGGTGCGGTTAAAAGCCCTTTAAAGGGATATCAAAATCAAAAGAAAATGCTATTAAATAGCATTTGTGGCATTGTTTTTGTTGCCCTGTTTTCTCTTCCAGTGTTGGTCTATACTTCTGGGAAGAGGAGACAAATCCTTTTTGTCTTTATCAAAATCCTTATAAGCAGAGCATACGCCAAACTAGTCCTTTTTTTCCATTTTATGGCAAAAGTATTTAGCACAACTAAAACTAAAGTTCATGAATGAATGTTAGCATTCAAACGATAAGCTATACAATAAGCATCCTAGGACTAAAAAAAGGGACATACTTTTAATAATTCCTTCTTCACCACTTAGTGCTCGTGGCCTTCGAGTGCATTTGTTTTAAAAATATTTCGAAAATGGTTTGATTTTCAAGAATAATCATTGGTGTAAACCAAGCGTTTATTTGGACCGAAGCTACTGTTAGTGCGAAAATTTTATTTCCCCCCATTAATTTTGTTTGCCTCCTTTTTAGTTATTGTTTTAAATATTTATATATTTTTTATATTAGGTACGGTTCTGGCCGACGCTATTGTTTATTCAAAAATATTCATTATCCATCACCAATTTCGTTTGCCTACTTTTTAGTTATTGTTTTAATTAATTATTATTTTCTTATATTAGCAACGGTTCTGGCCGACACTACTGTTTGTGCGAAAATTTTCATTTCCCCCCACCAATTTCATTTGCCTCCTTTAAAGTTATTATTTTAATTAATTACTATTTTAATATTAAAAACCACTACCTTAATAGTACTTTTAAAGTGTTATTAAACAAAATTGTTTACAATAGCGGCGCGGTTAATAGCCCTTTAAAGGAATATCAAAAACAAAAGAAAATTCTATTAAATAATATTTGTGGCATAGTTTTTGTTGCCCTATTTTTTCTTCCAGTGTTGGTCTATCCTTCTGGACAGAAGAGACAAATCCTTTTTGTCTTTATCAAAATCCTTATAAGCAGAGAATATGCCAAACTAGTCCTTTTTTCCATTTTATTTCAAAAGTATTTATCACAACTAAAACTAAAGTTCATGAATGAATGGAAGCATTCAAACGATAAGGTATACAACAAGCATGCTACGACTAAAAAAAGGGACATACTTTTAACCATTCCTTCTTCACGACTTAGTGCTCGTGGCCTTCGAGTGGATTTGTTTTGAAAATATTTCAAAAATGGTTTGATTTTCGAGAATAATCATTGGTGTAGACCAAGCGTTTATTTGGACCGAAGCTACTGTTTGTGCGAAAATTTTATTTCCCCCCATTAATTTTGTTTGCCTCCTTTTTAGTTATAGTTTTAAATGTTTATATATTTTTTATATTAGCGACGGTTCTGGCCGATGCTATTTTTTATTAAAAAATATTCATTATCCATCACCAATTTCATTTTCCTTCTTTTTAGTTATTGTTTTAATTAATTATTATTTTCTTATATTAGCAACGGTTCAGGCCGACACTACTGTTTGAGCGAAAATTTTCATTTCCCCCCACCAATTTCATTTGCCTCCTTTAAAGTTATTATTTTAATTAATTACTATTTTGATATTAAAAATCCACTACTTTAATAGCACTTTTAAAGTGTTATTAAACAAAATTGTTTACAATAGCGGTGCGGTTAAAAGCCCTTTAAAGGGATATCAAAATCAAAAGAAAATGCTATTAAATAGCATTTGTGGCATTGTTTTTGTTGCCCTGTTTTCTCTTCCAGTGTTGGTCTATCCTTCTGGGAAGAGGAGACAAAATCCTTTTTGTCTTTATCAAAATCCTTATAAGCAGAGCATACGCCAAACTAGTCCTTTTTTTCCATTTTATGGCAAAAGTATTTAGCACAACTAAAACTAAAGTTCATGAATGAATGTTAGCATTCAAACGATAAGCTATACAATAAGCATCCTAGGACTAAAAAAAGGGACATACTTTTAATAATTCCTTCTTCACCACTTAGTGCTCGTGGCCTTCGAGTGCATTTGTTTTAAAAATATTTCGAAAATGGTTTGATTTTCGAGAATAATCATTGGTGTAGACCAAGAGTTTATTTGGACCGAAGCTACTGTTAGTGCGAAAATTTTATTTCCCCCCATTAATTTTGTTTGCCTCCTTTTTAGTTATTGTTTTAAATGTTTATATATTTTTTATATTAGCTACGGTTCATTATCCATCACCAATTTCGTTTGCCTCCTTTTTAGTTATTGTTTTAATTAATTATTATTTTCTTATATTAGCAACGGTTCTGGCCGACACTACTGTTTGTGCAAAAAATTTCATTTCCCCTCACCAATTTCATTTTCCTCCTTTAAAGTTTTTGTTTTAATTAATTATTATTTTTATATTAAAAACCAGTGCTTTAATAGCGCTTTTAAAGTGCTATTAAACAAAATCATTTACAATAGTGGAGCGGTTAATAGCGCTTTAAATCAAACACAAAAGAAAGTGCTCTTAAATAGAATTTGTGGACACTACGCCAAAAACAAGTTTTAGCAGCGCCTCTACTAAAGCGCTTATTGAAAAAGCGCTGCCATAGCCTTCACAAAAAACAAAATTAAAAAAAAGGGAAACCTACGAAGGCGCTTTTTTAAAAGCGCTGGCATAGGGTTCCCTACGAAAGCGCTTTTCAGAAAGCGCTTTCATAGGTATTTGAAATATCTAACCTACGAAAGCGCTTTTGAAAAGCGCTCTTATAGGGAACCCTATGCCAGCGCTTTTGAAAAGCGCTTTGAAAGGGGGACCTACGAAAGCGCTTTTTACCTCAGAAGCGCTTTGAAAGGGGGACCTATGCCAGCGCTTTTTAAAAGTGCTTTCGTAGGTTGTTTTTATAATAAAATTAAAAATCCCTAAATCTGTTCTTTAGTCTTCTTCATTTCTTTCGTTCAGAGCTTCTTCATTTCTTCATTTCTGCCGTCGCCGCCGTTCGTTCCTTCCTCTTCAGTCGTCGTCGCCGCCGTTCGTTCCTTCCTCTTCAGTCGTCACCGCCGCCGGTCATTCCGTCTTCTCCACCTTGGTAAGATTCTTTGCTTTAATTCTTGGTTTACTTTACATACGCAACTGTATATGTAAATCAATATGCATGTGTTTAATGTTATAATGAGTTAGTGAACTCTATTAGGTTTAAGATTATGAGGCTAGAAAATAGATCTCATGTAACTCTTAGTTGCAACCCTGTTAGAGAAATTAGCTTCTGAGTGGTAGTGCTAACAGTGTCCTCAGTGTGTCATCAATAGTCTGGAACAAGGAAGTATACTTAATCTCCACCTCCAAAAAGATCTTGTGTTTCATCTAGATAGTTGAGAATTTTTTTTAAAAGAAAGTGGAGTGGTCTCATAAAGATTCTGAAGGGGCTTAAGGAGGTATAGTCATTCTTTGGAGAAAGAATTTGTTGAATCTTGTCTGCAGTTTTCGGGGCGAAAGTTTCTTGGGTTTGAAAGAGGAGTGGAAAGGGGAATGTTACAACTTCGTTAATGATTATTCTTCTTGTTCATCAATTGTTAGAAGAAGATTATGGCAGATTTATTGAATTACAAGTCAGCTTCGGGTTCGGATGATTGGTACATTGTCGGAGACTTCAACACAGTTCTGCACACTGAAGAAAGATTAGGGAAAATGATCAACAATATTAACAGGGAGTGCAAGGACTTCAAAATTTTTGTTTTGGACATGAATTTGATTGATCTTCCATCTGTAGGAGGCAGGTTCACCTGGTTTAATGGTAGTGGTATGGCCATGAGCAGGCTTAATAGATTTATTCTATCTGATAAGCTTGTCCATATTTGGAAGCTGATAGCGCAGAGGGTGGGGAAGAGGGAGTTGTTTGATCATTGTCTGGTATGGTTGGAAGATGACTGTATAGACTGGGTTCCGAAACCATTTAGGTTCAATAATTGTTGGTTCAACCATGAGGAGTTTGGAATTTCATACAGAAGGAGTGGAAGCAAATCAAGATAAGAGGTAGAGGGGATTATTGTTTGTACGAAAAGTTAAAGATTCTTAAAGCTAACCTGAGAGTGAAGAATAAAGAGGTTTTTGGCTGGATAAACTTATTGTTAAAATACTTAGCACCATAAACCTTTCCTTCTTGATAACTATTCTCACCAAAACTATTAATCCCAATATCAAGGTCTCTATAGTTTAAAAAAGCACTTCTAGGATTCTTTGACACATATGGTTCCATAAAACTATATAGGCTCTTGGCTTGATTCAAATACTCTAATGTAGCATTAGGTTCTGGATCCTTCCAGTTCACTGAAATTTGAACTTTGAAATTTGAAATTTGTCAGGGTAGTGATAGGATTCAAACAGAGTAGCAACGAACAAAAGGTGTGTGGTGTAGGGAAACTAAAAAACATTCTCGTCAACCTAAAGAAATTGTCAAAAATGTGATTAATGAGTTAAATTATAATATTATAGGAGATAAAGAACCTCAAATGTACAGTAATTTCGCTCCATTAGTTAAACAAGAAAATGTCAATGATTTTTTTTTTGAGAAACTGACCTGTGTCCGTCTCTTAGTACTGTAGTTAATTATGTGCAGTCATCTTGGGTACCTATGTAACATGATTAATTATAAGCCAAGTAAGACTTTTACTAAGAGACAAGGGAATTAATCTGATGTGAATAAACAAGCATTCTATCTGCTAGTCAGATTGTGCCAGCAGAAAGAACAACAGATTTATCCATACAAGTAGTTAAATGCTTTTAATTTAAATAATAACCAACAGTGTCGCAGTCAAATTGTCCAATTATAGTTGTTCTGAGTACTACACAAGCTAAGCAGTGGTATATGTTGAAATTAGATTTATCCATACTATGTTTTCCTTTCCTTTGCACTCTACTTTTGTATCTTTTCTGTTGTTCTGGTGTATATGTTGAAATATAATTTTTGTATTACTAATAGAAATATCAAGTAAAATATATGTGTAGTTCTGAAGTTTTAATTTTTACATAAGTGAAATTAAAAAGACCCGGGAATTTATTATGTATATAAAAATTGAAAGCTCCATTGTCACTCTCATTTATCCTGCATTTATGATTTGTTTTTCTTCTCTCTCTGAACCTTAGTATGAATTTTGATTGAATCACAGGGAGAAAGAATTAGCTGCTGTTAAGATAAATGCAGCAGATGTTGATATAATTGCAAACGAACTAGAGGTAACTTCTTCAACATGTACAGAAATCTATCTAGTAAGCTTACATTCCAATTAATTAACATACTTTTCTTATACAACAGTTGGACAAAAAGGTGGCTGAAAGAACCTTGCGTTGCTGCCATTCGTCATTTGCTTCACTAGTATGGTGGAAACAAATAAGGGAATGTGATCTGTATTGTCAATGAAAATGTTTTGTTTTTAGTTACTCCTAAGTTTAACATGTTGTTTACATTCAAATCATGCAGCGGATAGTTCAACGATTTAATATCGATTGTGGTAGGAAAAAGCTGTGAAACTTTCTCCGATTGAAGAAATTCGAACTGTCCTTGATCGTAGTGTACGCGGGACGCTCTCAACATTTTCAAAGGTTTCTATCCTATTCTTGAACTGACTTGAATAACTGATTGTTTTTACTTTTATTTTCCGGCTCTGTGTGAATTTCTAATGATTATAGTTGAGTGGAATTCATGAGCTGCGGTTGTGTTTTTGTTTATATGCGACTTCACTAGTTAGTAATTAGTTATGAGTTGTTTAGCACATGCTTAAGGTGAGGCAAGAATAACTATGAATTTGATTACCTGATATGTTGAATTTCTTTACAGGTAATTAATTATTATTTTGCTATAGTTGCGTGACTAATTAGTTGCTATAGTCAAACCATGGATAAAAAATGGATGACTGCCAATCGATTGTCGAAAGAGTATGAGGATGGGGTATCAGAATTCGTTAAGTTTGCCGTTGCGCACGCCAGAGAACCCAATGGAATGATATGTCCTTGCTTGAGATGCTGTTATGGGAGACGGGTTGACGCGGTTCAGTTGGAATCGCATTTACTGATGCATGGAATTGATAGAAGTTATGCATGTTGGAATTTGCATGGTGAGAAAAGTAGCGGGAATGTTGAATCGAGTTATAATACGACGTATGCTTCAAATGAGGATTTCGCAGACGCATACGATTATGATCGAGTCGAAGAGATTGCAGAAGCGCTTGAAGAAGATCTTGAGGATTGTCCCAAAATGTTCGAGAGGTTGGTAAGCGATGCAGAGAAACCGTTGTATGATGGTTGTACAAAATTCACAAGATTGTCTGCGGTGTTAAAGTTGTACAACTTAAAGGCGGACAACGGATGGTCGGATAAAAGTTTCACACAGTTATTAGCCCTCGTGAAAGAAATGCTACCAGAGGATAATGTTCTTCCCAATCGAACGTATGAGGCCAAAAAGATGTTATCCTCTATTGGCATGAGCTATGAAAAGATACATGCATGTCCAAAAGATTGCGTTTTATTTCGAAACGAGTACGCAGTGTTAAATGAGTGTCCTAAATGCGGTGCCCCTCGATATAAGGAAAAGTTGTCTCCGGAAAAGGTGTTATGGTATTTTCCTATAATTCCGAGATTTAGGCGCATGTATCGTAGTGAGACCGATTCAAGACACTTGACTTGGCATGCAGATGAAAGAATTATTGATGGGAAGTTGCGACATCCAGCAGACTCACCACAATGGACGAAAGTTGATATTGATTATCCTGAATTTGGAAAAGAAGCAAGAAATCTTCGCTTGTCGTTGTCTACTGATGGAATGAACCCGCATGGTATTCAAAGTATCTCGCATATCACCTGGCCTGTGATTCTTATGATATATAACCTACCTCCGTGGCTATGTATGAAGCGTAAGTACATGATGCTATCTATGTTAATTTCTGGGCCCAAACAACCAGGGAATGACATAGACGTGTACTTGGCACCCTTAGTCGAAGATTTGAAGTTTTTGTGGGAGACCGGTGTGGAGGTTTACGATGGGTATAGGAAAGAAAGTTTCAACTTGAGGGCGATGTTGTTTGGAACAATTAATGATTTTCCGGCGTACGGAAATCTATCAGGGTACAGCATTAAGGGTCAAAAAGCGTGTCCTGTTTGTGAAGATGAAACCGATACGATGCGATTGAACTTTTGTCAGAAGAATGTTTTTCTCGGTCATCGTAGATTCTTAAATTCTAATCATCACTATCGTGGGTGGAGAAAGGCATTCAATGGAGAGGCAGAACACGGTAGAGCTCCACATATGTTGACAGGTGATCAGATTTTTGAAAAGGTGAAAGATGTGAGTACTGAGTTTGGCAAGCCTTTTGCACATAGACTTGTCACGAGTGGGTGGAAGAAGAGGTCGATTTTTTTTGAACTTCCATATTGGAAGTCGTTGTACGTAAGACATTTCCTCGATGTTATGCATATTGAAAAAAATGTATTTGATAGTGTTATTGGTACGTTACTCAATATACAAGGAAAGTCTAAGGATGGCATTAACATAAGGAAGGACATGTTAAACATGGGAATTAGAACTGAATTGGCACCCGTGACGAAAGGAAGACGCACATATCTACCACCTGCTGTTTACACTCTATCTAGAAAGGAGAAGAAAATATTGTGTAAGTTCCTCAGTGAAGTTAAAGTTCCAGAAGGCTACTCATCAGATATTAGAAGACTTGTGTCAATGAAAGACCTAAAGTTAAAGAGTTTAAAGACTCATGATTGCCATGTTATAATGGAACATTTTCTACCAATAGGTATACGTTCTATTCTGCCAGAAAAAGTAAGGAGCGCAATAACTAAGTTGTGTTTTTTCTTCAAGTCAATTTGCAGCAAGGTGATCGATCCTGCGATCTTACCAACATTGCAAAAAGAGGTGGTTGTTACTTTATGTGAGCTTGAAATGTATTTTCCTCCCTCGTTTTTTGACATAATGGTTCATCTAGTCGTTCATCTTGTCAAAGAGACACAGTTGTGCGGACCAGCTTATATGAGATGGATGTACCCTGCTGAACGTTATATGAAAATTTTAAAAGGGTACGTGAAAAACCGAAGTCGACCGGAGGGTTGTATTGCGGAACGATACATTGTTCAAGAAGCGGTTGAGTTTTGCACTGAATATCTGTCAAATGTTCAATCAATTGGACTCCCCAAATCTCATATTGTCGAGAAAAAAGAAGGAAAAAGACTAATTGGAAATAAAGTTGTGACAGTGTCAATGGTCGAACGGGATCAGGTTCATTTGTATGTTCTGCACAATGAGATTGAGGTTGAGCCGTATGCTGAAATGCACAAGGGTGTTCTTCGAGGTTTAAATCTGAATAGAAATGAGAATTGGATAGTACGAGAGCACAATCGAAGTTTCATACCGTGGTTTAAGGAACAAATTTATTCAAAGTATCGTTCGGATCCTGCTTCAGTAACAGAAAGGTTGAGATGTTTAGCATATGGTCCAAGTATGATTGTGTTTTCTTATAGCGCATACGCAATTAATGGATACACATTTTATACCAAAGAACAGGATGATAAAAGTACTATGCAGAATAGTGGTGTTACCTTGGTAGCTGAAGCGATGCACATATCAAGTGCGAATGACTTAAACCCGAAATTTGCAAATCTGTCATATTTTGGGGTTATCGAGCGCATTTTGTTGTTTGATTACGGGAAGTTTCAGATTCCTGTATTTGATTGCAAGTGGGTTGAAAATAATAATGGCGTACTGTGATCGGTGGATCTGGAACTGACTGTTTAACGCTGGTTCGCGAAATGTCGCGGAAGCAAGAGTCGCCACCGTCTTTTATTTTCTCCAAATGGAAAGGACAAAAGCACAGAAAAATTCCTTAAAGAGATTGCTCTCGGTTCGGGAGGTAGGTTATAGAAAGGGAAGGTGTTAGCACCCTTTCTATCCATGGTTATCCACGGGCTCTTAGATACTTGCTCATTTGTGTTTTCAAAAATGGTTTGTTTGCTTTTCAACTGTGGGTTTTAAAAAGTTTCTTTGAAAATTCCAGTTCGACTCTTGTATCGGTCCTCAAGAGTGTTTGAAAAATTGCTTTCGAAAGCTTTTTGAAAAGTGTCGGTGTGAAAAGAGTTTTTGATTTGTTTTGAAATTAGAGCAAGTATCTACGAGTCATCCACCTACCCTAAGGAATTCGTCTGTGTAAATGTCCTTTAAAGTAGTGCCATCCCACCATTGAGAGGTAGGTAGCACCACCGTTGGAGGTGTTCGGGTCAATTCGAAGGTTCGGGACATGGTGATCACCGGAGCAATAGGAAGACACCTTAGAAGCTACCCTCATGCCAGGTTCCCGGATCATGAGGACTTACTAAGACATCCTCTACTCGACGATCACCTTTCGAGGGAAGGCAACAGTGAGGCGTACCCTAGGGGTGGTGTGTGATTTGTGTGTCAGGTTCGTTTATTTTTGTCTTGTCATGGTATAGGTGATCTACGCGTTTGTTTTTATTTAGACATTCATTCTTGCATGCAATTATTAACAGTTAAAAAATGCGAGAAAGGTAAAGTTCCTAAACTATTACAAAGGCGCGGGTCCATATCGCCAAATTAAACCAGGACCCGATTTGACATAAAATAAAGAAATAAAATGCGGGAAATATAAAATGTCCGAGTTACATGGCTTGAGCAATTACATAATATTTGAAAGAAAATAAATGTGCGAAAGAAATAAAAATAGAACGTTCGAGGGCGTTGGACCCTTTAAAGAAATTAAATGAAATTAAAAATTAATTAATTATTTATTGAAATAAAAGAAGTGTTTTTTAGGTTTTTTTTGTATTTATGAAATAAGAAAATTAAAATTAAAATTAAAAGAAACCCTAATTCTAAGTTATTTTTAATTATTTGAGAAAAATGTTAAAGTTTAACTTAATTTACTAAAGAATTTATGTACATGTTTATTTACAAAATAAATTAGTAGTTAATAATAATAATAATGATGAAAAAATTATTTATTAAAAAAAATGATGAAAAAGTTAAAAAAAACCTAATTTCTACATATTTAATTTATTAAGAAAAATATTAAAGTTTTGAAACCTAAATTAATCTAATTAATTGTTTAAAGTTTATTTACAAAAATAATAATAGTAAAATTAATATTAATAAAATAAATATTTTTTTGATTTTTCTGTATTTTATATTTATTATGAAAATTATTTTATGGAATTAAAAGAAAACAATTAAAAAACAATTAAAAGAATAAAAAGGAAAAACAAATAAAAATTAAAAATTGAGCAAACCATAGGGGGTGTCTGGCCCAAGGGGAGGTTTTTTGAAGTATTGACTCCTGAGTACCGTGGTCTGCATTCTTTGGCCATTGGATTGAGTTTCATGCATAAGTTGTTCTACTTTGGCCAATTGGCTTTTGGCTTTTAGCTTTTGGCCATTTGTGTTCTGGCTTCAACGTTCCCTTAATGTCTGGCTTAATGTCTGCCTCGCCATGTATTGGTGTCATGCATAAGTTTTTCTAGTCTGGCCATTTGGCTTTTGGCTTTTGGCCTCAACGTTCCTTAATGAACCTGCCTGGGATCCTGTCTAAATCTGCAGTGTTGAATCTCACAAACACATCAAATAAAATCATAAAATGCAAATAAAGCCAATATATGAAGAAATTTAATGTTTAGGCACAATATGGCATGTATGAATGATTATACCCTTTTGATCATGGAGATCAAATCAACCTTACCCTTACTGGAAAAGTAGTGACATGAATGCTTTTATGCCCTTTGGATCATGGAGATCAAGCCAGCCTTACCCTTACTGAAGAAGTAATAAGATGTTGGTTTGTAACTGAGATGGCTTTGTTTGTAGTGAGAGAGAGATTTGTAATAAGGATTTCAAGGTTTTAGGGTTCTTGAAAGAGTTTGATATTCCAACAGTGTTGTGGCAAGGTTTTTTCTCTCTTTTTTTCTTCCCTCTTTTTTTCTTTTTTTCTCTTTTTTTTTTTTTTTTTTCCCCTGGTTTGTGTGACAAGAAGGTGATTATATAGTGGAAATTAGGGTAAAGAAAATGGGCTTTGAATGTGCAATTGGGCCTCCAATATTCACTTGAATTCGTCACTTTTCAGGCTAAATCGCAGGGACTTAAGTGCATTTTTTGAAGTTGAAATGTGAAAACAAAATGTAGCCGACATCGAGAACTAACTCCTGTCCGAAAATCGACTCAATCGGATAAACGGTGAATTAGTTATGAATTTTTGAAGTTTCAGCTCAGACAAACTTATTTTGGGCTCCAGTGTCGGCTCTGACACGTTCTTCAATAAAAAACTGGTATTGATCGGTGCATAATTTGGTCTCGACTTTTGAAGCAAAGTTGTAGATCTATGAGTCAGTGACCTTGTGTAAAAATATGAGTCCAATCCGATAAAAATTGACCGAGTTATGAATTTTCGAAGTTTCGGCTCAAATGAAATAATATTCAGCATTCAGGATTTTCAGCGTGTCACGCACTCTGAGCAAAAAACGAAGGCCTTTTGAATACCGTTTGAACTCGATACCTTCTATGAAAATGTAGCCAACTCAATTTGTGAAATCTTGGCACCGGAACCAGCTCGATACGATGAAAATCGACCAAGTTATGATTTTTTGAACATGACGCAAATAAACTTCTGTCACAAATTTTCTGCACAAAAATACTTGATAAATCCACATTTTTGAAGACCTTCTGATCGAAATTGGCTTCCAGCCGTGAGAGATGAAAACGTAGATAATGTCAAGACGGAATTTTGACCACCGAAACGGGTTCAAAACGAGTCACGATCTTCAAGTTATGAATTTTTTAGCGCGTAAAAACTGCACTTTCAGCACACTTTTTCACTATATCTCTTCAAGAAAACTCACACATTCGGATACCTTCTTTAAAGAATTGACTCTTGAGCCGAACCTGAATTTGAGAATACGTTATCAGAGATATCTTGGCGAAAGAATACCTGAATATGACGCGCCAGGTTGGACTTGTGAATTTTTCTTGAAACGTTTTTTGAGAAATATGGGAGGGCAAATTTTGGGGTACAACAGTTGCCCCTGTTCAATCTTCTTAGACCTGAGGATGCAGATTGGCTGACGTGCCTTTCGTAAGCCGAAGGTGAAAGATGATTGAACACTAGAGTGCCCAGAAATTTGTGCTCACATAGTAGCAGTGATGGTGGAATGGGCTTATAGATGCCATTTAGAGGTTGCTGGATGGGATGATGGGCTTATAGATGCCATCTGGATGTTGATCGCGTAGGAGATTCCTTAGCTAGAACCTGCATACCTGTAAAATAGAAACAAATGAGTACCTGACACGTTGCAGGAGCTGATTTTTAGATGCTTGGTATAGATGTGTCCTGACTGGTTACAGGAGCTGAGTCTGGAGCTTCAAACGGCGATGAATGAACCAAGGATGGTTACTGCCTTAGCATGAATGGTAAGAGAACCTTGGGTGATTTTAACTTCAACAGGAACGCTGAGAGAATCTTGGGTGTCTTCTACTGGGATAAGAATCAGGGAGATCTTAGGGTCGATCTGACTGAACCAGAGAAGGCCTTTGACTGGATAAGCATCAAGAAAATCTTAGGGTCGATTTAACTGAACCGGACAAGGTCTTGGAATATCTTCAACTGGATAAGCATCAGGGAGATCTTAGGGTTGATCTGACTGAACCCGAGAAGGCCTTAGACTGGATAAGCATCAGGAAAATCTTAGGGTCGATTTAACTGAACCGGACAAGGTCTTGGAATGTCTTCAACTGGATAAGCATCAGGGAGATCTTAGGGTCGATCTGACTGAACCAGAGAAGGCCTTTGACTGGATAAGCATCAGGAAAATCTTAGGGTCGATTTAACTGAACCGGACAAGGTCTTGGAATATCTTCAACTGGATAAGCATCAGGGAGATCTTAGGGTCGATCTGACTGAACCAAAGAAGGCCTTTGACTGGATAAGCATCAGGAAAATCTTAGGGTCGATTTAACTGAACCGGACAAGGTCTTGGAATATCTTCAACTGGATAAGCATCAGGGAGATCTTAGGGTCGATCTGACTGAACCAGAGAAGGTCTTGAAAGATGATTGAGAATTTAGCTGATTCTTTCCTGAAAGGTAAAGGTCAGTCATATGCAATGCGTGATATGGATCAAGCAATGATGTTCTCAACATAAATGAGATTCGTATGATATGATGCGTCTATGCATGCTATAATGATGTATGTGATGTTTTATGTATGTTTTTGTCTAGGAGGGTGAATCCTTGACGGGTGTCGGGAAGTCATTTCCTGGGCTGATGTTGAAGAATAGATTTTGCTTCCGCTGGGGATGATAACTGTAAGAATACCGGCGAGAGAAGATGACTCCGTTGCGGAATAACTTGGCAAATAGAGATTCTGCGGGGAGAAAAGATACTCTAGCGACCATGCTGGGAAGCAATACTCTGTGGGAAGAGGGATGCTTTGCTGAGTGTTGATAATAATTTGCTGAGGATATCTTTGTTGTATTGGAAGTGCTGATAGACTTCGCTGGGGGCAAGAGAACTTCGTCGAGGACGCTCTTTCCATGGCTTTTGGCTGAGGATAACCCAGTTATATCCGATTAAGGAAATAACTCTTTGAATAAAGCCGGACGACGCGTTTGTGCTCTGCGGGGATAAGCTTCCAGAATCTACTAGGGATAAGCTTATTGCTTGGGGAGATGATTTCCAATTTTCCTGGGGAATTGGATTGGACTCTCTTGGGGAAGTTTTGAGTTGCTGGGGAAGTAGTTCCATTGGATGTTTGATATACCGCCGGGGAACAATCTTTAGGCCAAGACTGTCGGGGATGCTTGTGTATGTACTGCTGGGGAATGCTGAGATCTGCGGGAGGATACCCAATTTCCTTGAGATTTGATAACTCTGCTTGGAAAAGAGTGTATTGACTGCTTACTCTTTGGGGAATTGAGATGTACTGGTGATGTTCTTTAACTGAACCTGCCTTGGTACCTTGGAGGACAGAACAATTAGATTGCTTAGACAACTCTTTATTGCCCCTGTTTCTATGGGAGAAGGCATCTGTGGGGTGCTGATAAAGGCTGATGGACAAACCTTCTTCTGGTAGGCAGGTGATAAGATGACAGGACATAGTCGTACGCTTTGATCCCTAACTTTTGCCTGGACCGCCCTTTCGGGTTTTCAGTCCACCGGGATACCCATTTTTGCCCAAGCCGCCTTTTCAGGTTTTCGACTTGCCGGGTGTACAGATTTTTCATTTCATCCCTTCATTTTGCCCGAACCCTTTTGGTTCGCCGGGAAGCCCTAATTTTTGCCTAGGTATGTCAACCTAGCGGGTCTTTTGATTACGCGTAGTATTTTTTCGACTATGTCCATGCCCTCAGGATGTAGGGAGGTGCCCCTGTTAGAAGTGTTTTGTCACGCCACCAGAAGGTGTTTGATCGGGCAAGATTCGTTGTTGGAATGCCCCAAGTGACTCAGGCGGAGATTTGCCCCTGGTTATCTTGGCATCTTGAGAGATTCTCCGAATCTTGACTGAATTGCCCCAGATAATAGACCATGGTCATGTCCTGCCCCTTGATTGGAGATACTCTTGTTCATTAGACTTTCATTGTGCGAATTTCCCTGCTGTTCAAACAAAAAGTCATATGCAAACAAAGTTATGTTAAAAATGCAAAGCTTATGTCTGTCTTGAAGATTTTGAAAATGCATTCTCTTTCGTAAAACAAATGAATGTTTGTAAAACGTGATGTCAACTTCGTATTTTACCGTAGGCCTTAAGGAGTCAGGATACCTTTCGTCACAGTATGCTTTCGAACTAACCCATGCTTCAGCTAGGACTTTTAAGGGTTATAACGTGGCCTGGTTCACGGTTTAAGAAACAAAGGATAAAGGCTCAAATTTTATTTGTACCCACCCGCTCTTCGTGATGTTCTTCAAACCTAAACTCAGTTGATCATACGTTAGACCTCGTTTGAGTCTTTGCTCTGATTTTCCGGCGATGGTTCAGTCATTGATGATTTATTCTGAATAGGCAGTCATCATTTTTTGTCGAGGGTTTGTAGGACCTCTTTCTTTTTTGATTTTGTTATCCCTTTCTTTTTTGCCTGAACTGTTTTTTGTGATTACAGTCAGCGGGATGCCCTAGTTTCGTAAGTCCCCTTTGGAGGTTTAGACTTCTTGGGCTTTTCATTTATTTATTTTTGAGATAATGACTGCCTTTCTTTATGATTGTTCTGAACCATCACTGTCTTTTGTCTCGTAATGACTTCTTCGGTGCCATTCGTTATGCACTTGGATCAACTGAGAGACTACCCTGCCCCAGGTTATGATTAAGGGTTTTAAATTTCGAAAAGAAAAACTCCTACTTCTTTGGCTCAGAGGGGTTGACGAGGGATTATCTTCCTTATTACTCCAGTGTTTAGGAATCGAAACAATGCCTGTACTTCATCAGCGGGGTCTGTTTAAAAGCATACTGTAAAGATTGTGATATCGTTTTCGTCATCCTCCCTCAAGAGGCTTAGAACTATTAATCGAGCGTTGATCATCAGAAAAAAATATGAAAATGATTTGCATATAGTGAATACGAATATATTGCTTCCAAACAGACATATGCGATGCATTAATTAAATAACAATGTTTAACATGAGTAAATGTTTGAACAGAAAGAAATTACAACTTGAAAATCCTAACGAACAAAAGTCTCCTCATCTCAGGGCTTGTTACTTCAAATGGTGCCTCCTGTAGGGATGGTAGAAGCACTCAGCCTGGCCATCTTGGGTGAATTCCACAGCTCCTTCCTCAATTAGGTCCTGGATCTTATTCTTCAAAGTCCAACAATCCTCTGTAGCATGCCCCGGGCTGTCAGAATGATAAGCGCAGTGAGCATTGGGGTTATACCTTGAAGGTGTCTTGTTGGGATTCTTAGGAGGATCCTTTCGAGTTACCAAGTTCAACCTCAGCAGTTGTTGTAAGGCTTGAGGCAGCGACACGTTGAGCTCGGTGAATTGCCTTTGGGGTTTGTCTGGTTGAAGCTGGTGAGGTTGATACTGAATTGGTGATACTGGAGCCATATGAGGAGCTTTCTCCTTGCCTCTTTGTCTCAAAGATGGTCGAACGATGACTGGCTTTTTACCCTTAGATGTTTGCCCCAGTTGGTTACCCTGAATCAGTTGGTTGACGAGAAACCGGAGTTCATCTTGTCTTTGAGCTAAACCTTGAATGGCATTTCTCTGCCCCAGCATTTGGGCTTTCATTGCATCCATCTCAGCTTGTAGGTGTTTCAACCTTTCATCCTCAGCACTGTTCTTGACAAAAGTCCCCATGAGGAGTGTCCTTAGCTCCTCCTGCCCCTTGGATAGATTCAGGAGGATTTCCCCGAACCGAGTCTCTTGAGCAAGAAGGTCCTGGTTATCTGGTTGGAGGGCCATTGCTGAAATAAACAGCGAGAAAGGTAAGTGACCTGCAAAAGGGATACCTGTAATGCAATGATGTGTATGATATGCATGCAATGTTTTCAAGGACCTCGCGGGGTAAACAAGGAAATTGTTAGCATTTGAGTTTGGTAGCCTGATTGAAGGAACTTCATATTGTTGAGAGCCCTTCATCAAGGGTCAAAGGCTCACCATATCCAGTGGGTCATAGCCCCTGATAACCTTAGCTAGGGGATCATTCTTCAGGTGTCAAAGCTCACCATATCAAGTGGGTCATAGCCTCTGACAACCTTGGCTAGAGGAAAATAAATCCTCTTTGCCTCTTGCTGGGATAATTGATTCATCATGACCTGCATCACAAGCCCTTGAGATCCTTGAAATGGGTTAGGATGTATGCAATGGTATGATGTCATGATGCATGGGGTAACATGAATAAACCCTGTTATGAGCCCTTATTAAGGACTATCAACCAAAACCTGCAAGGAACTCAATAAAACCTGTCATGAGTCCCAATTAAGGACTAAAACAAACCCTGCAAGAAACTTGGTAAACCTTGTTGTGAGTCCTGGTTAAGGACTAAAACAAAAACCTGCAAGACACTTAGTAAGCCTTGTTATGAGTCCTAGTTAAGGACTAAAACAAAAACCTGCAGGAAATTCAGTAAACCCTGTTATGAGTCCTAGTTAAGGACTATAAACAAAACCAGCAAGAAGTTCAGATGTCAGATAACAAGTATGCAAATAGTCAAGTACGAAGGCACGCAAGTCACACAAGAGAAGCCCTTAGAGTTTAGGCCAGCATGGGGTCTGGGTAGTACCCTCTTGAAGTTGGTGGGTTCAACCTGTCCTAATCAAAGTAACCGGGTTCTAAGGTTCCCAATATCACGGGATTGCTTTCATTGTTCATCGTTTCGATTTAGCCACTGAACTGGCGACCGAAATATTCCAGGAAAGCAACCCTCAATTGAGTGTAGTATCGAGTATAAACCAACCTCGGACTGCACCAAAGTCAGTTATCTCACTACCCTAAAGAGGCCAAGATAGTTCAATTAAGGTTCCTAAGGTCTGTTGATGCTTCACGACACCACGCGGAGGCCCCGTACTCTCCTTGACTGAACTCAAGGGTTACCGGTACACACCAAAGTGCCACATCAACGTAGCAGACTGTTTCAACCATGTCGGTATACCCCGCACAGTTCCCTCACAGCCTTGTTGCTACTTTCTAAGAAGGTATCCCCCAGATCCGGGTTTAGGATCTATAGAACTCCCAAGCAACCCATAATTTAAAGCACACAAGGAAAACAATTGAAAACACAGTTATGAACTAGCCCTAAGGTACACCTCACTTTAAGATTATCCCCAGCAGAGTCGCCAGTTCTGTGATCGGTGGATCTGGAACTGACTGTTTAACGCTGGTTCGCGAAATGTCGCGGAAGCAAGAGTCGCCACCGTCTTTTATTTTCTCCAAATGGAAAGGACAAAAGCACAGAAAAATTCCTTAAAGAGATTGCTCTCGGTTCGGGAGGTAGGTTATAGAAAGGGAAGGTGTTAGCACCCTTTCTATCCATGGTTATCCACGGGCTCTTAGATACTTGCTCATTTGTGTTTTCAAAAATGGTTTGTTTGCTTTTCAACTGTGGGTTTTAAAAAGTTTCTTTGAAAATTCCAGTTCGACTCTTGTATCGGTCCTCAAGAGTGTTTGAAAAATTGCTTTCGAAAGCTTTTTGAAAAGTGTCGGTGTGAAAAGAGTTTTTGATTTGTTTTGAAATTAGAGCAAGTATCTACGAGTCATCCACCTACCCTAAGGAATTCGTCTGTGTAAATGTCCTTTAAAGTAGTGCCATCCCACCATTGAGAGGTAGGTAGCACCACCGTTGGAGGTGTTCGGGTCAATTCGAGGTTCAGGACATGGTGATCACCAGAGCAATGAGAAGACACCTTAGAAGCTACCCTCATGCCAGGTTCCCGGATCATGAGGACTTACTAAGACATCCTCTACTCGACGATCACCTTTCGAGGGAAGGCAACAGTGAGGCGTACCCTAGGGGTGGTGTGTGATTTGTGTGTCAGGTTCGTTTATTTTTGTCTTGTCATGGTATAGGTGATCTACGCGTTTGTTTTTATTTAGACATTCATTCTTGCATGCAATTATTAACAGTTAAAAAATGCGAGAAAGGTAAAGTTCCTAAACTATTACAAAGGCGCGGGTCCATATCGCCAAATTAAACCAGGACCCGATTTGACATAAAATAAAGAAATAAAATGCGGGAAATATAAAATGTCCGAGTTACATGGCTTGAGCAATTACATAATATTTGAAAGAAAATAAATGTGCGAAAGAAATAAAAATAGAACGTTCGAGGGCGTTGGACCCTTTAAAGAAATTAAATGAAATTAAAAATTAATTAATTATTTATTGAAATAAAAGAAGTGTTTTTTAGGTTTTTTTTGTATTTATGAAATAAGAAAATTAAAATTAAAATTAAAAGAAACCCTAATTCTAAGTTATTTTTAATTATTTGAGAAAAATGTTAAAGTTTAACTTAATTTACTAAAGAATTTATGTACATGTTTATTTACAAAATAAATTAGTAGTTAATAATAATAATAATGATGAAAAAATTATTTATTAAAAAAAATGATGAAAAAGTTAAAAAAACCTAATTTCTACATATTTAATTTATTAAGAAAAATATTAAAGTTTTGAAACCTAAATTAATCTAATTAATTGTTTAAAGTTTATTTACAAAAATAATAATAGTAAAATTAATATTAATAAAATAAATATTTTTTTGATTTTTCTGTATTTTATATTTATTATGAAAATTATTTTATGGAATTAAAAGAAAACAATTAAAAAACAATTAAAAGAATAAAAAGGAAAAACAAATAAAAATTAAAAATTGAGCAAACCATAGGGGGTGTCTGGCCCAAGGGGAGGTTTTTTGAAGTATTGACTCCTGAGTACCGTGGTCTGCATTCTTTGGCCATTGGATTGAGTTTCATGCATAAGTTGTTCTACTTTGGCCAATTGGCTTTTGGCTTTTAGCTTTTGGCCATTTGTGTTCTGGCTTCAACGTTCCCTTAATGTCTGGCTTAATGTCTGCCTCGCCATGTATTGGTGTCATGCATAAGTTTTTCTAGTCTGGCCATTTGGCTTTTGGCTTTTGGCCATTTGGCTTTTGGCCTCAACGTTCCTTAATGAACCTGCCTGGGATCCTGTCTAAATCTGCAGTGTTGAATCTCACAAACACATCAAATAAAATCATAAAATGCAAATAAAGCCAATATATGAAGAAATTTAATGTTTAGGCACAATATGGCATGTATGAATGATTATACCCTTTTGATCATGGAGATCAAATCAACCTTACCCTTACTGGAAAAGTAGTGACATGAATGCTTTTATGCCCTTTGGATCATGGAGATCAAGCCAGCCTTACCCTTACTGAAGAAGTAATAAGATGTTGGTTTGTAACTGAGATGGCTTTGTTTGTAGTGAGAGAGAGATTTGTAATAAGGATTTCAAGGTTTTAGGGTTCTTGAAAGAGTTTGATATTCCAACAGTGTTGTGGCAAGGTTTTTTCTCTCTTTTTTTCTTCCCTCTTTTTTTCTTTTTTTCTCTTTTTTTTTTTTTTTTTTTCCCCTGGTTTGTGTGACAAGAAGGTGATTATATAGTGGAAATTAGGGTAAAGAAAATGGGCTTTGAATGTGCAATTGGGCCTCCAATATTCACTTGAATTCGTCACTTTTCAGGCTAAATCGCAGGGACTTAAGTGCATTTTTTGAAGTTGAAATGTGAAAACAAAATGTAGCCGACATCGAGAACTAACTCCTGTCCGAAAATCGACTCAATCGGATAAACGGTGAATTAGTTATGAATTTTTGAAGTTTCAGCTCAGACAAACTTATTTTGGGCTCCAGTGTCGGCTCTGACACGTTCTTCAATAAAAAACTGGTATTGATCGGTGCATAATTTGGTCTCGACTTTTGAAGCAAAGTTGTAGATCTATGAGTCAGTGACCTTGTGTAAAAATATGAGTCCAATCCGATAAAAATTGACCGAGTTATGAATTTTCGAAGTTTCGGCTCAAATGAAATAATATTCAGCATTCAGGATTTTCAGCGTGTCACGCACTCTGAGCAAAAAACGAAGGCCTTTTGAATACCGTTTGAACTCGATACCTTCTATGAAAATGTAGCCAACTCAATTTGTGAAATCTTGGCACCGGAACCAGCTCGATACGATGAAAATCGACCAAGTTATGATTTTTTGAACATGACGCAAATAAACTTCTGTCACAAATTTTCTGCACAAAAATACTTGATAAATCCACATTTTTGAAGACCTTCTGATCGAAATTGGCTTCCAGCCGTGAGAGATGAAAACGTAGATAATGTCAAGACGGAATTTTGACCACCGAAACGGGTTCAAAACGAGTCACGATCTTCAAGTTATGAATTTTTTAGCGCGTAAAAACTGCACTTTCAGCACACTTTTTCACTATATCTCTTCAAGAAAACTCACACATTCGGATACCTTCTTTAAAGAATTGACTCTTGAGCCGAACCTGAATTTGAGAATACGTTATCAGAGATATCTTGGCGAAAGAATACCTGAATATGACGCGCCAGGTTGGACTTGTGAATTTTTCTTGAAACGTTTTTTGAGAAATATGGGAGGGCAAATTTTGGGGTACAACACGTACGAATGGATAAGTCAGGATTTTTGCAAGTGGATCTCAATAGGGTGGGGTACAAAGATGAACCTTTTATTCTAGCCTCTCAGGCTAAACAAGTGTTCTATGTCAATGATCCGACAAGTACGAAATGGTCTATAGTGCTTTTGTCTAACAAAGTAATTGATGAAAACATTGGAGATCAAGGTGATATTGGCGTTGGCATTGAATCTTGTACAAGAAACGATCAAAATAAGAATGAACCTTGTACTAGAGATGATCATAATGAGGGTATTTGGATCAATCCAACCATCCGAGTTGTTAACAGAAGCGTAAAATATATTGCTACCAAGAAAAGAAAGAGACGTTAGTGAAAAAGGTATTATTATAATTATAGCCTAATATTGTAAGTAATATGTGAATAATGTTTTGAATTTTTGGCATATCTTTTGAACCGTTTTGAATTTTTGCGAATGTGCTTGTGCTTAATTAGTAGAACAATGTTTCCGGAGCTGATGGTGAGGTTTATTTCTTGCAAGTTTGGTTTTTTAGCATTTTATTCAATTTTGAGTTCCTTTAGTGCTATTCATATCTTTTTCGACTATCCATTTTCATGTAGTGTACTAATGTGCTTGTTTGACTTTTGTTACAGGTCTAATGGCTAGCAATGAAGAAAACCCGCAAGGAAACCAACAAGAAAACCCACCAGGAAACCAACAAGATCATGAAAACTCACAAGAAACAAATCATGCAGCGGATGATACTTCAGCAAATGATGTTGCACGAGGCATCACCATAATGCGCGAAATCATTCGTGCTAGAGATAAGGGAGTGAAATATAATGTAGATTGGAATCATTCAAATCAAGTAGTTGGGGTTAATGCTTCAAAATTCACAAGCTACATTGGTACACTTGTTCGTATGCATGTGCCAATCTCCATATCTAGATGGAATGCGAAACAATGTGAAGCATTGAAGCAAGGAAAAGAAATGTTTTGGGAAGATGTTAAGGTATGTATGTTATATGGTTTATATGGTTATATGTTTATAAGTTTATAAGTTTATATGGTGTATATGGTTTTTAAACTACTTATATGTTTATATGGTTTATATGGTTTTTAAATTACTTATATGTTTATATGGTTTATACGCAGCGGTCTTTTAACGTTCCAGATGAGCGTAAAGGCTTCGTACTTGGGTTGGCCGGGAAAAGATTTAGAGGGTGGAAAAATCTGTTGACGAACACCTATCTTAAGGATGACAAAGGAAAGTGGCTGGAAGAGTTCCCGGCCAGAAAAGTATAATCTTTTCATTAAACAAGAAGATTGGACTGAGTTTATTAGACAAAGAGATGACGAATTCTGGCAAAAGAGTGCCAAAAATAGTGAGAGAGCATCAAAGCCCGCGTACCCATACAAAAAAGGGCGTTTGGGATATGCGCGCTTAGAGGAAAAAATTGTAAGTAATAAATAGAAATGATATGTTCTTATTAATTGTCTAAATGTGTTGTATTTGACGATCTAACCGTTTGTTTCTATGCATAGTTAGAGGAGACTAAAAGTGATGAAACCTCACTTCCAGCACATTTGCTGTGGAAGGAAGCCCGTGTGGGCAAGAATCAAGCTGTTGATCCAAGTGTTCTAAGAATTTATGATGAATGCGTAAGTATAACATTGTGTCTTTAATTAAATCAAATTTTTATGACTATTTAATTGATTTATTTATCTCCATTATTTTCAGGAGACATTGTCACAAACGGAGTCCACCGATGACGACCAGGATACGAGGAGCGTACTTAGTAAAGCACTGAATGTTCCTGAGTATTCCGGTCGGGTTAGGGGTAAAGGTCACGGTGTGACTCCAACCTCTTTCTACCAGCATAATCGGAAAAGAAATCCTACCAATGCAGAAGTGATGAATGTACTTATGGAATTACAAGCAAAAGTCAATGCATTGGAAAGAGATAAAGAGGTATTAATGAGGGAAAAGGGCAATGCGGCAATGGCGAAAGAAACTAGTGACAACGCTAGTATCAACCGTCAGAATAAATTTCCTGAGGTAATTATAAATATATTGATAAATCTCTATTGTTCAAGTTTCTCATTTTTATTCCACCTCTTTCTATTATTGAATTAAAAGTAATATGTATGCATATTGGTTTAGGGCATTTCATCTTGCCAACTATACGTAATGGCATCAGATTATCACCTTGTTGGCAAGGGAAAAGTGTACAACACTTTGGGAGATTTAATTCATAATACACCGATCCCGGCTGATCACCTGAGAGTATCAGTAGATTATCCTATTGATCCCGATGCGTTGGTACCGGTACCTGACGTGGCCTTGGATATAAGATCGGTGCGAGACGCAGTAGGGTCGTTTGTTGCATGGCCCTTGGACCTCATTTTCATTGATGATGAGGTATGTTTAAAACCGTTAATATGAATCATTTAGATTTCAAATGTCAATTCTGAACCGTTAAGTTAATTATTTTTTAATATTAGCCTCCTACAAAACCCGCTAATAAGGGTAAGGAGATTTTGCAGCAAGGCGGCGAGTCTATGGCATCAATTCCAGAGGTACACTTAAATTGTTTATTATATGATATGAATTTAAAACTGAACGATTTTATAATTTACCTAAGTTATATGATTGTTAGGTATCTGCGAAAGTGTCACAACAAGTGACCCAGCCTGTTCGTAGCAGACCACCCCCGAAAAAGTCAATGCATAAGGGGGGAAGAGGCGGGGGAAGAGGCGTTTTTGTACCTCGATATCGGAATACACTTGGAGTACTTTTGGAAACCTCAGATTTGAAGTCAGGTGGTATTCGTACAATCCTTATGGATGCAGATATCTTTGGTCTTGACTGCCAAGAAACGATAGGAATGGACGAAATGACTGAGATTATGACGCATGGTGAATTAGGCATCGGCAATGTTCACGCATACATCCGGTATTCCGATAAATATATCATTTAATTAGTTGAACAATTTATTTACACATTTCAATGAAAAAAGTATAATGTTTATATGTTTTTATTTAAGGTTGTTGTACGATAAAAAAATGCGCGAGACTGTATTGGCAAGACGCTTCCATTTCTTGTCTGCCCATATTGTCAGCGGAGCGACAATTGTCAGGGAACCGGGTTCAGTTAGGGAGTACTTAGTGAATCGATACACGGCCTACGTCGGCAACCCAGATAGCTTGTTTATTTTGCCGTATAACACTGTTCCAGTGGGGTGAGTTTTTCATTTATTCTAATATATCTTTGTTTATTTTGCGTAGAAACTTTTCTTCTAAACTGTTGCTTAAATTTTTAGAAAACACTGGTTGTTGTTGGCTATCGGTCCGATTAAAGAAGTTGTGTACTTTCTGAATTCGGTAGACGGGGAATGGACTAACTATCCCGCTATGAAGGAAACTGTTGATCAGTAAGTGAGATCGTTCTAACTATTCGTGTATATTTATATATTTAATTATTTCTGTGAGATTGATCTAAATATATGTTTTTATTTTCTTAGATCAATACAAATATTTCGTAGTCAAAGGGACGCACAGGTACCCCGGAGTAAATCATCAAATATTACTTGGATCAAAGTGCAGGTACAAAATTAGTTGCTTATAATAATAATGTTACTTGATAAAATTACACGACAACTATAAAATATATTCTGTTTTTCTATGCAGTGTCCGTTACAGAATAACGATGTAGATTGCGGATACTTTTGCTTGAGGTTTATGAAAGAAATCCTTCATAAAAATCAAGTAGAGATTCCAAGCACGGTATGGATTTATAACTTAGAATAATTTTGTATGATTTCTACATTTAATAACATCATGCATATACTGAAGTAATAATTTCTTATGTAGTACTTTGATGACCTCTATACTATGTCGTACACGAAATATCAAGTGGAAGAAGTCAAAGAGGAAATATGTCAATTTTATGTTGAAAACAGATTATTCTGATGGGTATGAATAAAATATTATTGTACGTGTTAGTTTGATTGTGTTGGAGCCTTTAATATTGTTTGTTTAATTTACCGTGTTGTTCCTATTCATACTTTGCAGGATGACGACCGTGTCGGTGGAGCATTATTTTCGATGTAATTATATATGATTTAGTTACATATGTATATATATATGGTTACAAATTAACACGATACTTTGTATGTGATTTAGTTATGGTTACAAATGTATATATGGTTACAAATTTAGTTATATATATTTAGTTACATATATATAGATAAGGAGTGAATTATATATGGTATACCGGTTTCTGTTAATATAATACCGGTTTCTGTGAATATTATAAGGATTGAATTACAGGTTAAATTATTGGACCAAAAAAAAATTACAGGCCGCACAGGGAACCTCAAATTATAGGTTTCACTTTAAAAAATTTGTATGAGCTACGAAAGCGCTTTTGGCTAAAAAGCGCTTTCGTAGGCAGGATAAATAAAAAAAAAATTAAATAGAAACCCCCTATCAAAGCGCTTTTTATGGAAAAAGCGCTGTGAAAGACCCCCCTATCAAAGCGCTTTTTCCATAAAGCGCTGTAAAAGCCATGATAAATAAAAAAAAAAATGAAATAGAAACCCCCTATCAAAGCGCTTTTTATGGAAAAAGCGCTGGGAAAGACCCCCCTATCAAAGCGCTTTTTCCATAAAAAGCGCTGAAAAAGGCCTGATAAATAAAAAAAAAAATTTAAATAGCACACCTATCAAAGCGCTTTTCAAAAAGCGCTGGGAAAGACCCCCCTATCAAAGCGCTTTTTAAGGAAAAAGCGATGTGATAGGTCCACCTACGACAGCGCTTTTGGCCAGAAAAAAGCTCTTTCGTAGCCTACGCCAGCGCTGGCTACGGCAGCGCTTTTAAGCGCTTTTAAAGGGCAAAAAAAGCGCTGTGAAAGCCCATTTTCGTAGTAGTGGGAGTAGTGTATGTTGCCCTGTTTTCTCTTCTAGTGTTGGTTTATCCTTCTGGACATAAGTGACAACTCCTCTTTGTCTTTATCAAAATCCTTATAAGTGTAGCATACGCCTAACTAGCCTTTTTCTTCCATTTTATTCCAAAAGTATTTAGCACAACTAAAACTAAAGGTCATGAGTGAATGGAAGCATTCAAACGATAAGCTATACAACAAGCATCCTAGGACTAAAAAAAGGGACATACTTTTAATCATTCCTTCTTCACCACTTAGTACTCGTGGCCTTCTAGTGCATTTGTTTGGAAAATATTTCGAAAATGGTTTGATTTTCGAGAATAATCATTGGTGTTGACCAAGCGTTTATATGGACTGAAGCTACTGTTTGTGTCAAAATTTTATTTCCCCCCATTTATTTTGTTTGCCTCCTTTTTAGTTATTGTTTTAAATGTTTATATATTTTTTATATTAGCGACGGTTCTGGCCGACGATATTGTTTATTAAAAAATATTCATTTCCCATCACCAATTTCGTTTGCCTCCTGCTTAGTTATTCTTTTAATTAATTATTATTTTCTTATATTAGCAACAGTTCAGGCCGACACTACTGTTTGTGCGGGAAATTTTCCTTTCCCCCACCAATTTCATTTTCCTCCTTTAAAGTTATTGTTTTAATTAATTATTATTTTTATATTAAAAACCAGTGCTTTAATAGCGCTTTTAAAGTGCTATTAAACAAAATCGTTTGCAATAGCGACGCGGTTAATAGCGCTTTAAATCAAAAACAAAAGAAATTCCTCTTAAATAGCATTTGTGGCGTAGTGTCTATTGCCCTGTTTTCACTTCTAGTGTTGGTCTATCCTTCATGACAGAAGAGACAAATCCTCTTTGTCTTTATCAAAATCCTTATAAGCAGAGCATACGCCAAACTAGTCCTTTTCTTCCGTTTTATTGCAAAAGTATTTAGCACAACTAAAACTAAAGTTCATGAATGAATGGAAGCATTCAAACGATAAGCTATACAACAAGCATGCTACGACTAAAAAAAGGGTGATACTTTTAACCATTCCTTCTTCACCACTTAGTTCTCGTGGCCTTCGAGTGAATTTGTTTAGAAAATATTTCGAAAATTGTTTGATGTTCTAGAATAATCATTGGTGTTGACCAAGAGTTTATTTGGACGGAAGCTACTGTTTGTGCGAAAATTTTATTTCCCCCAATTTATTTTGTTTGCCTCCTTTTTTAGTTATTGTTTTAAATGTTTATATATTTTTTGTATTAGCGACGGTTCTGGCCGACCCTATTGTTTATAAGAAAAATTTCATTTCCCATCACCAATTTCCTTTGCCTCCTTTTTAGTTATTGTTTTAATTAAGTATTATTTTCTTATATTAGCAACAGTTCACGCCGACACTACTGTTTGTGCGAAAATTTTCATTTCCCCCCACCAATTTCATTTGCCTCCTTTAAAGTTATTATTTTAATTAATTACTATTTTGATATTAAAAACCACTACTTTAATAGGACTTTTAAAGTGTTATTAAACAAAGTTGTTTACAATAGCGGCGCAGTTAATAGCCCTTTAAAGGGATATCAAAAACAAAAGAAAATTATATTAAATAGCATTTGTGGCATAGTTTTTGTTGCCTTGTTTTATCTTCCATGGTTGGTTTATGCTTCTGGACATAAGAGACAACTCCTCTTTGTCTTTATGAAAATCCTTATAAGCTTAGCATACGCCTAACTAGTACTTTTCTTCCATTTTATTCCAAAAGTATTTAGCACAACTAAAACTATAGTTAATGAGTGAATGGAAGCATTCAAACGATAAGCTATACAACAAACATCCTAGGACTAAAAAAAGGGACATACTTTTAATCATTCATTCTTCACCACTTAGTGCTCGTGGCCTTCGAGTGCATTTGTTTTGAAAATATTTCGAAAATGGTTTGATTTTCGAGAATAATCATTGGTGTTGACCAAGCGTTTATTTGGACCGAAGCTACTGCTTGTGCGAAAATTTTATTTCCCCCCATTTATTTTGTTTGCCTCCTTTTTAGTTATTGTTTTAAAAGTTTATATATTTTTTTATATTAGCGACGGTTCTGGTTGACGCTATTGTTTATTCAAAAATATTCATTTCCCATCACCAATTTTGTTTGCCTCCTTTTTAGTTATTGTTTTAATTAATTATTATTTTCTTATATTAGCAACAGTTTAGGCCGACGCTACTGTTTGTGCGGAAATTTTCATTTCCCCCCACCAATTTCATTTTCCTCCTTCAAAGTTATTGTTTTAATTAATTATTATTTTTATATTAAAAACCAGTTCTTTAATAGCGCTATTAAAGTGTTATTAAACAAAATCGTTTACAATAGCGGCGCGGTTAATAGCGCTTTAAAACAAACACAAAAGAAAGTGCTCTTAAATAGCATTGTGGCGTAGTGTTTATTGCCCTGTTTTCTCTTCTAGTGTTGGTTTATCCTTCTGGACATAAGAGACAACTCCTCTTTGTCTTTATCAAAATCTTCATTAGAGGAGCATATGCCTAACTTGTCCTTTTCTTCTATTTTATTGCAATAGTATTTAGCACGAATAAAACTAAAGTTCATGAGTGAATGGAAGCATTCAAACGATAAGCTATACAACAAGCATCCTAGGACTAAAAAAAGGGACATATGTTTAATCATTCCTTCTTCACCACTTAGTGCTCTTGGCCTTCAGGTGCATTTGTTTTGAAAATATTTCTAAAATGGTTTGATTTTCGAGAATAATAATTGGTGTTGACCAAGCGTTTATTTGGAAGGAAGCTACTATTTGTGCAAAAAATTTATTTCCCCCTATTAATTTCGTTTGCCTCCTTTTTATTTATTCTTTTAAATATTTATATATTTTTTATATTAGCGACAGTTCTGGCTGATGTTATTGTTTATTTAAAAATATTCATTTCCCATCACTAATTTCATTTTCCTCCATTTTAGTTATTGTTTTAATTAATTATTATTTTCTTATATTAGCGACGGTTCAGGCTGACACTACTGTTTGTGCGAAAATTTTCATTTCCCCACACCAATATCAGTTTCCTCCTTTAAAGTTATTGTTTTAATTAATTATTATTTTTATATTAAAAATAGGTGCTTTAATAGCGCTTTTAAAGTGCTATTAAACAAAATCGTTTACAATAGCGGCGCGTTTAATAGCGCTTTAAATCAAAAACAAAAGAAAGTGCTCTTAAATAGCATTTGTGGCATAGTGTCTGTTGCCCTGTTTTCTCTTCTATTGTTGGTTTATCCTTCTGGACATAAGAGACAACTCCTCTTTGTCTTTATCAAAATCCTTATAAGCGGAGCATACGCCTAACTAGTCATTTTCTTCCATTTTATTACAAAAGTATTTAGCACAACTAAAACTAAAGTTCATGAGTGAATTGAAGCATTCAAATGATAAACTATACAACAAGCATCCTAGGACTAAGAAAAGGGACATACGTTTAATCATTCCTTCTTCACCACTTAGTTCTCGTGGCCTTCGAGTGCATTTGTTTTGAAAATATTTCGAAAATGGTTTGATTTTCGAGAATAATACTTGGTGTTGACCAAGAGTTTATTTGGACTGAGGCTATTGTTTGTGTGAAAATTTTAGTTCCCTCCATTAATTTTGTTTGCCTCCTTTTTAGTTATTGATTTAAATGTTTATATATTTTTTATATTAGCGACGGTTCTGCCCGACGCTAATGTTTATTCAAAAATATTCATTTCCCATCACCAATTTCGTTTGCCTCCTTTTTAGTTATTATTTTAATTAATTATTTTTTTCTTATATTAGCGACGGTTCAGGCCGACACTATTGTTTGTGCGGAAATTTTCATTTCCCCCACAAATTTCATTTGCCTCCTTTAAAGTTATTGTTTTAATTAATTATTATTTTTATATTAAAAACCAGTACTTTAATAGCGCTTTTAAAGTGTTATTAAACAAAATCATTTACAATAGCGGCGCGGTTAATAGCTCTTTAAAGGGATATCAAAAACAAAAGAAAGTTCTCTTAAATAATATTTGTGGCGTAGTGTCTGTTGCCTTGTTTTCTCTTCCAGTTTTGGTTTATTCTTCTGGACATAAGAGACAACTCCTCTTTGTCTTTATCAAAATCTTCATAAGAGGAGCATATGCCTAACTTGTCCTTTTCTTCCATTTTATTACAATAGTATTTAGCACGAATAAAACTAAAGTTCATGAGTGAATGGTAGAATTCAAACGATAAGCTATACAACAAGCATCCTAGGACTAAAAAAAGGGACATATGTTTAATCATTCCTTCTTCACCACTTAGTGCTCGTGGACTTCAGGTGCATTTGTTTTGAAAATATCTCGAAAATGGTTTGATTTTCGAGAATAATTATTGGTGTTGACCAAGCGTTTATTTGGAAGGAAGCTACTGTTTGTGCAAAAAATGTATTTCCCCCTATTAATTTCGTTTGCCTCCTTTTTAGTTATTGTTTTAAATATTTATATATTTTTTATATTAGCGACGGTTCTGGCCGACGCTATTGTTTATTCAAAAATATTCATTTCCCATCACCAATTTCGTTTGCCTCCTTTTTAGTTATTGTTTTAATTAATTATTATTTTCTTATATTAGCGATGGTTCAGGCTACACTACTGTTGGTGCGAAAATTTTCATTTCCCCACACCAATATCATTTTCCTCCTTTAAAGTTATTGTTTTAATTAATTATTATTTTTATATTAAAAATAGGTGCTTTAATAGCGCTTTTAAAGTGCTATTAAACAAAATCGTTTACAATAACGGCGCGTTTAATAGCGCTTTAAATCAAAAACAAAAGAAAGTGCTCTTAAATAGCATTTGTGGCATAGTGTCTGTTGCCCTGTTTTCTCTTCTAGTGTTGGTTTATCCTTCTGGACATAAGAGACAACTCCTCTTTGTCTTTATCAAAATCCTTATAAGCGGAGCATACGCCTAACTAGTCATTTTTTTCCATTTTATTACAAAAGTATTAGCACAACTAAAACTAAAGTTCATGAGTGAATTTAAGCATTCAAATGATAACGTATACAACAAGCATCCTAGGACTAAAAAAAGGGACATACGTTTAATCATTCCTTCTTCACCACTTAGTTCTCGTGGCCTTCGAGTGCATTTGTTTTGAAAATATTTCGAAAATGGTTTGATTTTCGAGAATAATACTTGGTGTTGACCAAGAGTTTATTTGGACCGAGGCTATTGTTTGTGTGAAAATTTTAGTTCCCTCCATTAATTTTGTTTGCCTCCTTTTTAGTTATTGATTTAAATGTTTATATATATTTTATATTAGCGACGGTTCTGCCCGACGCTAATGTTTATTCAAAAATATTTATTTCCCATCACCAATTTCGTTTGCCTCCTTTTTAGGTATTATTTTAATTAATTATTTTTTTCTTATATTAGCGACGGTTCAGGCCGACACTATTGTTTGTGCGGAAATTTTCATTTCCCCCACCAATTTCATTTGCCTCCTTTAAAGTTATTGTTTTAAATAATTATTATTTTGATATTAAAAACCACTACTTTAATAGCGCTTTTAAAGTGCTATTAAACAAAATCGTTTACAATAGCGGCGCGGTTAATAGCGCTTTAAAGGGATATCGAAAACAAAAGAAAGTTATCTTAAATAATATTTGTGGCGTAGTGTTTGTTGCCCTGTTTTCTCTTCCAGTGTTGGTTTATTCTTTTGGACATAAGAGACAACTCCTCTTTGTCTTTATCAAAATCTTCATAAGAGGAGCATATGCCTAACTTGTCCTTTTCTTCTATTTTATTGCAATAGTATTTAGCACGAATAAAACTAAAGTTCATGAGTGAATGGAAGCATTCAAACGATAAGCTATACAACAAGCATCCCAGGACTAAAAAAAGGGACATATGTTTAATCATTCCTTCTTCACCACTTAGTGCTCTTGGCCTTCAGGTGCATTTGTTTTGAAAATATTTCGAAAATGGTTTGATCTTCGAGAATAATAATTGGTGTTGACCAAGCGTTTATTTGGAAGAAAGGTACTGTTTGTGCAAAAAATTTATTTCCCCCTATTAATTTCGTTTGCCTCCTTTTTAGTTATTGTTTTAAATATTTATATATTTTTTATATTAGCGTCGGTTCTGGCCGATGTTATTGTTTATTTAAAAATATTCATTTCCCATCACCAATTTCATTTGCCTACTTTTTAGTTATTGTTTTAATTAATTATTATTTTCTTATATTATCGACGGTTCAGGCTGACACTACTGTTTGTGCGAAAAATTTCATTTCCCCACACCAATATCATTTTCCTCCTTTAAAGTTCTTGTTTTAATTAATTATTATTTTTATATTAAAAACAGGTGCTTTAATAGCGCTTTTAAAGTGCTATTAAACAAAATCGTTTACAATAGCGGCGCGTTTAATAGCGCTTTAAATCAAAAACAAAAGAAAGTGCTCTTAAATTGCATTTGTGGCATAGTGTCTGTTGCCCTGTTTTCTCTTCTAGTGTTGGTTTATCCTTCTGGACATAAGAGACAACTCCTCTTTGTCTTTATCAAAATCCTTATAAGCGGAGCATACGCCTAACTAGTCATTTTTTTCCATTTTATTACAAAAGTATTTAGCACAACTAAAACTAAAGTTCATGAGTGAATTTAAGCATTCAAATGATAAAGTATACAACAAGCATCCTAGGACTAAAAAAAGGGACATACGTTTAATCATTCCTTCTTCACCACTTAGTTCTCGTGGCCTTCGAGTGCATTTGTTTTGAAAATATTTCGAAAATTGTTTGATTTTCGAGAATAATACTTGGTGTTGACCAAGAGTTTATTTGGACCGAGGCTATTGTTTGTGTGAAAATTTTAGTTCCCTCCATTAATTTAGTTTGCCTCCTTTTTAGTTATTGATTTAAATGTTTATATATTTTTTATATTAGCGACGGTTCTGCCCGACGCTAATGTTTATTCAAAAATATTTATTTCCCATCACCAATTTCGTTTGCCTCCTTTTTAGTTATTATTTTAATTAATTATTTTTTTCTTATATTAGCGACGGTTCAGGCCGACACTATTGTTTGTGCGGAAATTTTCATTTCCCACACCAATTTCATTTGCCTCCTTTAAAGTTATTGTTTTAATTAATTATTATTTTGATATTAAAAACCACTACTTTAATAGCGCTTTTAAAGTGCTATTAAACAAAATCGTTTACAATAGCGGCGCGGTTAATAGCGCTTTAAAGGGATATCGAAAACAAAAGAAAGTTCTCTTAAATAATATTTGTGGCGTAGTGTTTGTTGCCCTGTTTTCTCTTCCAGTGTTGGTTTATTCTTCTGGACATAAGAGACAACTCCTCTTTGTCTTTATCAAAATCTTCATAAGAGGAGCATATGCCTAACTTGTCCTTTTCTTCTATTTTATTGCAATAATATTTAGCACGAATAAAACTAAAGTTCATGAGTGAATGGAAGCATTCAAATGATAAGCTATACAACAAGCATCCCAGGACTAAAAAAAGGGACATATGTTTAATCATTCCTTCTTCACCACTTAGTGCTCTTGGCCTTCAGTTGCATTTGTTTTGAAAATATTTCGAAAATGGTTTGATCTTCGAGAATAATAATTGGTGTTGACCAAGCGTTTATTTGGAAGGAAGCTACTGTTTGTGCAAAAAATTTATTTCCCCCTATTAATTTCGTTTGCCTCCTTTTTAGTTATTGTTTTAAATATTTATATATTTTTTATATTAGCGACGGTTCTGGCCGACGCTATTGTTTATTCAAAAATATTCATTTCCCATCACCAATTTCGTTTGCCTTCTTTTTAGTTATTGTTTTAATTAATTATTAATTTCTTATATTAGCGACGGTTCAGGCTACACTACTGTTTGTGCGAAAATTTTCATTTCCCCACACCAATATCATTTTCCTCCTTTAAAGTTATTGTTTTAATTAATTATTATTTTTATATTAAAAATAGGTGCTTTAATAGCGCTTTTAAAGTGCTATTAAACAAAATCGTTTACAATAGCGGCGCGTTTAATAGCGCTTTAAATCAAAAACAAAAGAAAGTGCTCTTAAATAGCATTTGTGGCATAGTGTCTGTTGCCCTGTTTTCTCTTCTAGTGTTGGTTTATCCTTCTGGACATAAGAGACAACTCCTCTTTGTCTTTATCAAAATCCTTATAAGCGGAGCATACGCCTAACTAGTGCTTTTCTTCCATTTTATTACAAAAGTATTTGGCACAACTAAAACTAAACTTCATGAGTTAATGGAAGCATTCAAACGATAAACTATACAACAAGCATCCAAGGACTAAAAAAAGGGACATACGTTTAATCATTCCTTCTTCACCACTTAGTTCCCGTGGCCTTCGAGTGCATTTGTTTTGAAAATATTTCGAAAATGGTTTGATTTTCGAGAATAATACTTGGTGTTGACCAAGAGTTTATTTGGACCGAGGCTATTGTTTGTGCGAAAATTTTAGTTCCCCCCATTAATTTTTTTTGCCTCCTTTTTAGTTATTGATTTAAATGTTTATATATTTTTTTATATTAGCGACGGTTATGCCCGACGCTAATGTTTATTCAAAAATATTCATTTCCCATCACCAATTTCTTTTTCCTCCTTTTTAGTTATTATTTTAATTAATTATTATTTTCTTATATTAGCGACGGTTCAGGCCGACACTATTGTTTGTGCGGAAATTTTCATTTCCCCCACAAATTTCATTTGCCTCCTTTAAAGTTATTGTTTTAATTAATTATTATTTTTATATTAAAAACCAGTACTTTAATAGCGCTTTTAAAGTGCTATTAAACAAAATCGTTTACAATAGCGGCGCGATTAATAGCTCTTTAAAGGGATATCAAAAACAAAAGAAAGTTCTCTTAAATAATATTTGTGGCGTAGTGTTTGTTGCCCTGTTTTCTCTTCCAGTGTTGGTTTATTCTTCTGGACATAAGAGACAACTCCTCTTTGTCTTTATCAAAATCTTCATAAGAGGGGCATATGCCTAACTTGTCCTTTTCTTCCATTTTATTGCAATAGTATTTAGCACGAATAAAACTAAAGTTCATGAGTGAGTGGTAGCATTCAAACGATAAGCTATACAACAAGCATCCTAGGACTAAAAAATAGGACATATCTTTAATCATTCCTTCTTCACCACTTAGTGCTCGTGGCCTTCAGGTGCATTTGTTTTGAAATTTTTTCGAAAATGGTTAGATTTTCGAGAATAATAATTGGTGTTGACCAAGCGTTTATTTGGAAGGAAGCTACTGTGTGTGCAAAAAATTTATTTCCCCCTATTAATTTCGTTTGCCTCCTTTTTAGTTATTATTTAAAATATTTAAATATTTTTTATATTAGTGACGGTTCTGGACGACGCTATTGTTTATTCAAAAATATTCATTTCCCATCACCAATTTCGTTTGCCTCCTTTTTAGTTATTGTTTTAATTAATTATTATTTTCTTATATTAGCGACGGTTCAGGCCGACAGTACTGTTTGTGCGAAAATTTTAATTTCCCCCCACCAATTTCATTTGCCTCCTTTAAAGTTATTTTTTTAATTAATTATTATTTTTATTTTAAAAACCACTACTTTAATAGCGCTTTTAAAGTGCTATTAAACAAAATCGTTTACAATAGCGGCGCGGTTAATAGCGCTTTAAAGGGATATCAAAAACAAAAGAAAGTTCTCTTACATAATATTTGTGGCGTAGTGTTTGTTGCCCTGTTTTCTCTTCCAGTGTTGGTTTATTCTTCTGGACATAAGAGACAACTCCTCTTTGTCTTTATCAAAATGTTCATAAGAGGAGCATATGCCTAACTTGTCCTTTTCTTCTATTTTATTGCAATAGTATTTAGCACGACTAAAACTAAAGTTCATGAGTGAATGGAAGCATTCAAACGATAAGCTATACAACAAGCATCCTAGGACTAAAAAAAGGGACATATGTTTAATCATTCCTTCTTCACCACTTAGTGCTCTTGGCCTTCAGGTGCATTTATTTTGAAAATATTTCGAAAATGGTTTGATCTTCGAGAATAATAATTGGTGTTGACCAAGCGTTTATTTGGAAGGAAGCTATTGTTTGTGCAAAAAATTTATTTCCCCCTATTAATTTCGTTTGCCTCCTTTTTAGTTATTGTTTTAAATATTTATATATTTTTTATATTAGCGACGGTTCTGGACGACACTATTGTTTATTCAAAAATATTCATTTCCCATCACCAATTTCGTTTGCCTCCTTTTTAGTTATTGTTTTAATTAATTATTATTTTCTTGTATTAGCGACGGTTCAGGCCGACACTACTGTTTGTGCGAAAATTTTAATTTCCCCCCACCAATTTCATTTGCCTCCTTTAAAGTTATTGTTTTAATTAATTATTATTTTGATATTAAAAACCACTACTTTAATAGCGCTTTTAAAGTGCTATTAAACAAAATCGTTTACAATAGCGGCGCGGTTAATAGCGCTTTAAAGGGATATCGAAAACAAAAGAAATTTCTCTTAAATAATATTTGTGGTGTAGTCTTTGTTGCCCTGTTTTCTCTTCCAGTGTTGGTTTATTCTTCTGGACATAATAGACAACTCCTCTTTGTCTTTATCAAAATCTTCATAAGAGGAGCATATGCCTAACTTGTACTTTTCTTCTATTTTATTGCAATAGTATTTAGCACGAATAAAACTAAAGTTCATGATTGAATGGAAGCATTCAAACGATAAGCTATACAACAAGCATCCCAGGACTAAAAAAAGGGACATATGTTTAATCATTCCTTCTTCACCACTTAGTGCTCTTGGCCTTCAGGTGCATTTGTTTTGAAAATATTTCGAAAATGGTTTGATCTTCGAGAATAATAATTGGTGTTGACCAAGCGTTTATTTGGAAGGAAGCTACTGTTTGTGCAAAAAATTTATTTCCCCCTATTAATTTCGTTTGCCTCCTTTTTAGTTATTGTTTTAAATATTTATATATTTTTTATATTAGCTTCGGTTCTGGCGGATGTTATTGTTTATTTAAAAATATTCATTTCCCATTACCAATTTAATTTGCCTGCTTTTTAGTTATTGTTTTAATTAATTATTATTTTCTTATATTAGCGACGGTTCAGGCTGACACTACTGTTTGTGCGAAAATTTTTATTTCCCCACACCAATATCATTTTCCTCCTTTAAAGTTATTGTTTTAATTAATTATTATGTTTATATTAAAAACAGGTGCTTTAATAGCGCTTTTAAAGTGCTATTAAACAAAATTGTTTACAATAGCAGCGCAGTTAATAGCGCATTAAATCAAAAACAAAAGAAAGTGCTCTTAAATAGCATTTGTGGCATAATGTCTGTTGCCCTGTTTTCTCTTCTAGTGTTGGTTTATCCTTCTGAACATAAGAGACAACTCCTCTTTGTCTTTATCAAAATCCTTATAAGCGGAGCATACGCCTAACTAGTCCTTTTCTTCCATTTTATTACAAAAGTATTTAGCACAACTAAAACTAAAGTTCATGAGTGAATGGAAGCATTCAAACGATAAACTATACAACAAGCATCCTAGGACTAATTAAAGGGACATACGTTTAATCATTCCTTCTTCACCACTTAGTTCCCGTGGCCTTCGAGTGCATTTGTTTTGAAAAAATTTCGAAAATTGTTTGATTTTCGAGAATAATACTTGGTGTTGACCAAGAGTTTATTTGGACCGAGGCTATTGTTTGTGCGAAAATTTTAGTTCCCCCCATTAATTTTTTTGCCTCCTTTTTAGTTATTGATTTAAATGTTTATATATTTTTTATATTAGCGACGGTTATGCCCGACGCTAATGTTTATTCAAAAATATTCATTTCCCATCACCAATTTCGTTTGCCTCCTTTTTAATTATTATTTTAATTAATTATTATTTTCTTATATTAGCGACGGTTCAGGCCGACACTATTGTTTATGCGGAAATTTTCATTTCCCCCACAAATTTCATTTGCCTCCTTTAAAGTTATTGTTTTAATTAATTATTATTTTTATATTAAAAACTAGTACTTTAATAGCGCTTTTAAAGTGCTATTAAACAAAATCGTTTACAATAGCGGCGCGGTTAATAGCTCTTTAAAGGGATATCAAAAACAAAAGAAAGTTCTCTTAAATAATATTTGTGGCGTACTGTCTGTTGCCCTGTTTTCTCTTCCAGTGTTGGTTTATTCTTCTGGACATAAGAGACAACTCCTCTTTGTCTTTATCAAAATCTTCATAAGAGGAGCATATGCCTAACTTGTCCTTTTCTTCCATTTTATTGCAATAGTATTTAGCACGAATAAAACTAAAGTTCACGAGTGAATGGTAGCATTCAAACGATAAGCTATACAACAAGCATCCTAGGACTAAAAAAAGGGACATATGTTTAATCATTCCTTCTTCACCACTTAGTGCTCGTGGCCTTCAGGTGCATTTGTTTTGAAAATATTTCGAAAATGGTTTGATTTTCGAGAATAATAATTGGTGTTGACCAAGCGTTTATTTGGAAGGAAGCTACTGTTTGTGCAAAAAATTTATTTCCCCCTATTAATTTCGTTTGCCTCCTTTTTAGTTATTGTTTAAAATATTTATATATTTTTTATATTAGCGACGGTTCTGGACGACGCTATTGTTTATTCAAAAATATTCATTTCCCATCACCAATTTCGTTTGCCTCCTTTTTAGTTATTGTTTTAATTAATTATTATTTTCTTATATTAACGACGGTTCAGGCCGACACTACTGTTTGTGCGAAAATTTTAATTTCCCCCCACCAATTTCATTTACCTCCTTTAAAGTTATTGTTTTAATTAATTATTATTTTGATATTAAAAACCACTACTTTAATAGCGCTTTTAAAGTGCTATTAAACAAAATCGTTTACAATAGCGGCGCGGTTAATAGCGCTTTAAAGGGATATCAAAAACAAAAGAAAGTTCTCTTAAATAATATTTGTGGCGTAGTGTTTGTTGCCCTGTTTTCTCTTCTAGTGTTGGTTTATTCTTCTGGACATAAGAGACAACTCCTCTTTGTCTTTATCGAAATCTTCATAAGAGGAGCATATGCCTAACTTGTCCTTTTCTTCCATTTTATTGCAATAGTATTTAGCACGAATAAAACTAAAGTTCACGAGTGAATGGTAGCATTCAAACGATAAGCCATACAACAAGCATCCTAGGATAAAAAAAGGGACATATGTTTAATCATTCCTTCTTCACCACTTAGTGCTCGTGGCATTCAGGTGCATTTGTTTTGAAAATATTTAGAAAATGGTTTGATTTTTGACAATAATAATTGGTGTTGACCAAGCGTTTATTTGGAAGGAAGCTATTGTTTGTGCAAAAAACTTATTTCCCCCTATTAATTTCGTTTTCCTCCTTTTTAGTTATTGTTTTAAATATTTATATATTTTTTATATTAGCAACGGTTCTGGCCGACGCTATTGTTTATTCAAAAATATTCATTTCACATCACCAACTTCGTTTGCCTCCTTTTTAGTTATTGTTTTAATTAATTATTATTTTCTTATATTAGCGATGGTTCAGGCCGACACTATTGTTTGTGCGAAAATTTTAATTTCCCCCCACCAATTTCATTTGCCTCCTTTAAAGTTATTGTTTTAATTAATTATTATTTTGATATTAAAAACCACTACTTTAATAGCGCTTTTAAAGTGCTATTAAACAAAATCGGTTACAATAGCGGCGCGGTTAATAGCGCTTTAAAGGGATATCAAAAACAAAAGAAAGATCTCTTAAATAATATTTGTAGCGTAGTGTGTGTTGCCCTGTTTTCTCTTCTAGTGTTGGTTTATTCTTCTGGACATAAGAGATAACTCCTCTTTGTCTTTATCAAAATCTTCATAAGAGGAGCATATGCCTAACTTGTCCTTTTCTTCCATTTTATTGCAATAGTATTTAGCACGAATAAAACTAAAGTTCATGAGTGAATGGTAGCATTCAAACGATAAGCTATACAAGAAGCATCCTAGGACTAAAAAAAGGGACATATGTTTAATCATTCCTTCTTCACCACTTAATGCTTGTGGCCTTCAGGTGCATTTGTTTTGAAAATATTTCGAAAATGGTTTGATTTTCGAGAATAATAATTGGTGTTGACCAAGCGTTTATTTGGAAGGAAACTACTGTTTGTGCAAAAAATTTATTTCCCCCTATTAATTTCGTTTGCCTCCTTTTTAGTTATTGTTTTAAATATTTATATATTTTTTATATTAGCGACGGTTCTGGCCGACGCTATTGTTTATTCAAAAATATTCATTTCCCATCACCAATTTCGTTTTCCTCCTTTTTAGTTATTGTTTTAATTAATTATTATTTTCTTATATTAGCGATGGTTCAGGCCGACACTACTGTTTGTGAGAAAATTTTCATTTCCCGCCACCAATTTCATTTGCCTCCTTTAAAGTTATTGTTTTAATTAATTATTATTTTGATATTAAAAACCACTACTTTAATAGCGCTTTTAAAGTGCTATTAAACAAAATCGTTTACAATAGCGGCGCGGTTAATAGCGCTTTAAAGGGATATCAAAAGCAAAAGAAAGTTCTCTTAAATAATGTTTGTGGCGTAGTTTTTGTTGCCCTGTTTTCTCTTCTAGTGTTGGTTTATTCTTCTGGAAATAAGAGACAACTCCTCTTTGTCTTTATCAAAATCTTCATAAGAGGAGCATATGCCTAACTTGTCCTTTTCTTCCATTTTATTGCAATAGTATTTAGCACGAATAAAACTAAAGTTCATGAGTGAATGGTAGCATTCAAACGATAAGCTATACAACAAGCATCCTAGGACTAAAAAAAAGGACATATGTTTAATCATTCCTTCTTCACCACTTAGTGCTCGTGGCCTTCAGGTGCATTTGTTTTGAAAATATTTTGAAAATGGTTTGATTTTCGACAATAATAATTGGTGTTGACCAAGCGTTTATTTGGAAGGAAGCTATTGTTTATGCAAAAAACTTATTTCCCTCTATTAATTTCGTTTTCCTCCTTTTTAGTTATTGTTTTAAATATTTATATATTTTTTATATTAGCGACGGTTCTGGCCGACGCTATTGTTTATTCAAAAATATTCATTTCACATCACCAATTTCGTTTGCCTCCTTTTTAGTTATTGTTTTAATTAATTATTATTTTCTTATATTATCGACGGTTCTGGCCGACACTACTGTTTGTGAGAAAACTTTCATTTCCCGCCACCAATTTCATTTGCCTCCTTTAAAGTTATTGTTTTAATTAATTATTATTTTGATATTAAAAACCACTACTTTAATAGCGCTTTTAAAGTGCTATTAAACAAAATCGTTTACAATAGCGGCGCGGTTAATAGCGCTTTAAAGGGATATCAAAAACAAAATAAAGTTCTCTTAAATATTATTTGTGGCGTTATGTCTGTTGCCCTGTTTTCTCTTCCAGTGTTGGTTTATTCTTCTGGACATAAGAGACAACTCCTCTTTGTCTTTATCAAAATCTTCATAAGAGGAGCATATGCCTAACTTGTCCTTTTCTTCCATTTTATTGCAATAGTATTTAGCACGAATAAAACTAAAGTTCATGAGTGAATGGTAGCATTCAAACAATAATCTATACAACAAGCATCCTAGGACTAAAAAAAGGGACATATGTTTAATCATTCCTTCTTCACCACATAGTGCTCGTGGCCTTCAGGTGCATTTGTTTTGAAAATATTTCGAAAATGGTTTGATTTTCGAGAATAATAATTGGTGTTGACCAAGCGTTTATTTGGAAGGAAGCTACTGTTTGTGCAAAAAATTTATTTCCCCCTATTAATTTCGTTTGCCTCCTTTTTAGTTATTGTTTAAAATATTTATATATTTTTTATATTAGCGACGGTTCTGGACGACGCTATTGTTTATTCAAAAATATTCATTTCCCATCACCAATTTCGTTTGCCTCCTTTTTAGTTATTGTTTTAATTAATTATTATTTTCTTATATTAACGACGGTTCAGGCCGACACTACTGTTTGTGCGAAAATTTTAATTTCCCCCCACCAATTTCATTTACCTCCTTTAAAGTTATTGTTTTAATTAATTATTATTTTGATATTAAAAACCACTACTTTAATAGCTCTTTTAAAGTGCTATTAAACAAAATCGTTTACAATAGCGGCGCGGTTAATAGCGCTTTAAAGGGATATCAAAAACAAAAGAAAGTTCTCTTAAATAATATTTGTGGCGTAGTGTTTGTTGCCCTGTTTTCTCTTCTAGTGTTGGTTTATTCTTCTGGACATAAGAGACAACTCCTCTTTGTCTTTATCAAAATCTTCATAAGAGGAGCATATGCCTAACTTGTCCTTTTCTTCCATTTTATTGCAATAGTATTTAGCACGAATAAAACTAAAGTTCACGAGTGAATGGTAGCATTCAAACGATAAGCCATACAACAAGCATCCTAGGATAAAAAAAGGGACATATGTTTAATCATTCCTTCTTCACCACTTAGTGCTCGTGGCATTCAGGTGCATTTGTTTTGAAAATATTTCGAAAATGGTTTGATTTTTGACAATAATAATTGGTGTTGACCAAGCGTTTATTTGGAAGGAAGCTATTGTTTGTGCAAAAAACTTATTTCCCCCTATTAATTTCGTTTTCCTCCTTTTTAGTTATTGTTTTAAATATTTATATATTTTTTATATTAGCAACGGTTCTGGCCGACGCTATTGTTTATTCAAAAATATTCATTTCACATCACCAATTTCGTTTGCCTCCTTTTTAGTTATTGTTTTAATTAATTATTATTTTCTTATATTAGCGATGGTTCAGGCCGACACTACTGTTTGTGCGAAAATTTTAATTTCCCCCCACCAATTTCATTTGCCTCCTTTAAAGTTATTGTTTTAATTAATTATTATTTTGATATTAAAAACCACTACTTTAATAGCGCTTTTAAAGTGCTATTAAACAAAATCGGTTACAATAGCGGCGCGGTTAATAGCGCTTTAAAGGGATATCAAAAACAAAAGAAAGATCTCTTAAATAATATTTGTAGCGTAGTGTGTGTTGCCCTGTTTTCTCTTCTAGTGTTGGTTTATTCTTCTGGACATAAGAGATAACTCCTCTTTGTCTTTATCAAAATCTTCATAAGAGGAGCATATGCCTAACTTGTCCTTTTCTTCCATTTTATTGCAATAGTATTTAGCACGAATAAAACTAAAGTTCATGAGTGAATGGTAGCATTCAAACGATAAGCTATACAAGAAGCATCCTAGGACTAAAAAAAGGGACATATGTTTAATCATTCCTTCTTCACCACTTAATGCTTGTGGCCTTCAGGTGCATTTGTTTTGAAAATATTTCGAAAATGGTTTGATTTTCGAGAATAATAATTGGTGTTGACCAAGCGTTTATTTGGAAGGAAACTACTGTTTGTGCAAAAAATTTATTTCCCCCTATTAATTTCGTTTGCCTCCTTTTTAGTTATTGTTTTAAATATTTATATATTTTTTATATTAGCGACGGTTCTGGCCGACGCTATTGTTTATTCAAAAATATTCATTTCCCATCACCAATTTCGTTTTCCTCCTTTTTAGTTATTGTTTTAATTAATTATTATTTTCTTATATTAGCGATGGTTCAGGCCGACACTACTGTTTGTGAGAAAATTTTCATTTCCCGCCACCAATTTCATTTGCCTCCTTTAAAGTTATTGTTTTAATTAATTATTATTTTGATATTAAAAACCACTACTTTAATAGCGCTTTTAAAGTGCTATTAAACAAAATCGTTTACAATAGCGGCGCGGTTAATAGCGCTTTAAAGGGATATCAAAAACAAAAGAAAGTTCTCTTAAATAATGTTTGTGGCGTAGTGTTTGTTGCCCTGTTTTCTCTTCTAGTGTTGGTTTATTCTTCTGGACATAAGAGACAACTCCTCTTTGTCTTTATCAAAATCTTCATAAGAGGAGCATATGCCTAACTTGTCCTTTTCTTCCATTTTATTGCAATAGTATTTAGCACGAATAAAACTAAAGTTCATGAGTGAATGGTAGCATTCAAACGATAAGCTATACAACAAGCATCCTAGGACTAAAAAAAAGGACATATGTTTAATCATTCCTTCTTCACCACTTAGTGCTCGTGGCCTTCAGGTGCATTTGTTTTGAAAATGGTTTGATTTTCGACATTAATAATTGGTGTTGACCAAGCGTTTATTTGGAAGGAAGCTATTGTTTATGCAAAAAACTTATTTCCCTCTATTAATTTCGTTTTCCTCCTTTTTAGTTATTGTTTTAAATATTTATATATTTTTTATATTAGCGACGGTTCTGGCCGACGCTATTGTTTATTCAAAAATATTCATTTCAAATCACCAATTTCGTTTGCCTCCTTTTTAGTTATTGTTTTAATTAATTATTATTTTCTTATATTAGCGACGGTTCTGGCCGACACTACTGTTTGTGAGAAAACTTTCATTTCCCGCCACCAATTTCATTTGCCTCCTTTAAAGTTATTGTTTTAATTAATTATTATTTTGATATTAAAAACCACTACTTTAATAGCGCTTTTAAAGTGCTATTAAACAAAATCGTTTACAATAGCGGCGCGGTTAATAGCGCTTTAAAGGGATATCAAAAACAAAATAAAGTTCTCTTAAATATTATTTGTGGCGTTATGTCTGTTGCCCTGTTTTCTCTTCCAGTGTTGGTTTATTCTTCTGGACATAAGAGACAACTCCTCTTTGTCTTTATCAAAATCTTCATAAGAGGAGCATATGCCTAACTTGTCCTTTTCTTCCATTTTATTGCAATAGTATTTAGCACGAATAAAACTAAAGTTCATGAGTGAATGGTAGCATTCAAACAATAATCTATACAACAAGCATCCTACGACTAAAAAAAGGGACATATGTTTAATCATTCCTTCTTCACCACATAGTGCTCGTGGCCTTCAGGTGCATTTGTTTTGAAAATATTTCGAAAATGGTTTGATTTTCGACAATAATAGTTGGTGTTGACCAAGCGTTTATTTGGAAGGAAACTACTGTTTGTGCAAAAAATTTATTTCCCCCTATTAATTTTGTTTTCCTCCTTTTTAGTTATTGTTTTAAATATTTATATATTTTTTATATTAGCGACGGTTCTGGCCGACGCTATTGTTTATTCAAAAATATTGATTTCCCATCACCAATTTCGTTTGCCTCCTTTTTAGTTATTGTTTTAATTAATTATTATTTTCTTATATTAGCGATGGTTCAGGCCGACACTACTGTTTGTGAGAAAATTTTCATTTCCCGCCACCAATTTCATTTGCCTCCTTTAAAGTTATTGTTTTAATTAATTATTATTTTGATATTAAAAACCACTACTTTAATAGCGCTTTTAAAGTGCTATTAAACAAAATCGTTTACAATAGCGGCGCGGTTAATAGCGCTTTAAAGGGATATCAAAAACAAAAGAAAGTTCTCTTAAATAATGTTTGTGGCGTAGTGTTTGTTGCCCTGTTTTCTCTTCTAGTGTTGGTTTATTCTTCTGGACATAAGAGACAACTCCTCTTTGTCTTTATCAAAATCTTCATAAGAGGAGCATATGCCTAACTTGTCCTTTTCTTCCATTTTATTGCAATAGTATTTAGCACGAATAAAACTAAAGTTCATGAGTGAATGGTAGCATTCAAACGATAAGCTATACAAGAAGCATCATAGGACTAAAAAAAGGGACATATGTTTAATCATTCCTTCTTCACCACTTAGTGCTCGTGGCCTTCAGGTGCATTTGTTTTGAAAATATTTTGAAAATGGTTTGATTTTCGACAATAATAATTGGTGTTGACCAAGCGTTTATTTGGAAGGAAGCTATTATTTATGCAAAAAACTTATTTCCCCCTATTAATTTCGTTTGCCTCCTTTTTAGTTATTGTTTTAAATATTTATATATTTTTTATATTAGCGACGGTTCTGGCCGACGCTATTGTTTATTCAAAAATATTCATTTCCCATCACCAATTTCGTTTGCCTCCTTTTTAGTTATTGTTTTAATTAATTATTATTTTCTTATATTAGCGACGGTTCAGGCCGACACTACTGTTTGTGCGAAAATTTTAATTTCCCCCCACCAATTTCATTTGCCTCCTTTAAAGTTATTGTTTTAATTAATTATTATTTTGATATTAAAAACCACTACTTTAATAGCGCTTTTAAAGTGCTATTAAACAAAATCGTTTACAATAGCGGCGCGGTTAATAGCGCTTTAAAGGGATATCAAAAACAAAAGAAAGTTCTCTTAAATAATATTTGTAGCGTAGTGTGTGTTGCCCTGTTTTCTCTTCTAGTGTTGGTTTATTCTTCTGGACATAAGAGATAACTCTTCTTTGTCTTTATCAAAATCTTCATAAGAGGAGCATATGCCTAACTTGTCCTTTTCTTCCATTTTATTGCAATAGTATTTAGCACGAATAAAACTAAAGTTCATGAGTGAATGGTAGCATTCAAACGATAAGCTATACAAGAAGCATCCTAGGACTAAAAAAAGGGACATATGTTTAATCATTCCTTCTTCACCACTTAATGCTCGTGGCCTTCAGGTGCATTTGTTTTGAAAATAGTTCGAAAATGGTTTGATTTTCGAGAATAATAATTGGTGTTGACCAAGCGTTTATTTGGAAGGAAACTACTGTTTGTGCAAAAAATTTAGTTCCCCCTATTAATTTCGTTTGCCTCCTTTTTAGTTATTGTTTTAAATATTTATATATTTTTTATATTAGCGACGGTTCTGGCCGACGCTATTGTTTATTCAAAAATATTCATTTCCCATCACCAATTTCGTTTGCCTCCTTTTTAGTTATTGTTTTAATTAATTATTAATTTCTTATATTAGCGACGGTTCAGGCCGACACTACTGTTTGTGCGAAAATTTTAATTTCCCCCCACCAATTTCATTTGCCTCCTTTAAAGTTATTGTTTTAATTAATTATTATTTTGATATTAAAAACCACTACTTTAATAGCGCTTTTAAAGTGCTATTAAACAAAATCGTTTACAATAGCGGCGCGGTTAATAGCGCTTTAAAGGGATATCAAAAACAAAAGAAATTTCTCTTAAATAATATTTGTGGCGTAGTGTTTGTTGCCCTGTTTTCTCTTCTAGTGTTGGTTTATTCTTTTGGACATAAGAGACAACTCCTCTTTGTCTTTATCAAAATCTTCATAAGAGGAGCATATGCCTAACTTGTCCTTTTCTTCCATTTTATTGCAATAGTATTTAGCACGAATAAAACTAAAGTTCACGAGTGAATGGTAGCATTCAAACGATAAGCCATACAACAAGCATCCTAGGATAAAAAAAGGGACATATGTTTAATCATTCCTTCTTCACCACTTAGTGCTCGTGGCATTCAGGTGCATTTGTTTTGAAAATATTTCGAAAATGGTTTGATTTTTGACAATAATAATTGGTGTTGACCAAGCGTTTATTTGGAAGGAAGCTATTGTTTATGCAAAAAACTTATTTCCCTCTATTAATTTCGTTTTCCTCCTTTTTAGTTATTGTTTTAAATATTTATATATTTTTTATATTAGCGACGGTTCTGGCCGACGCTATTGTTTATTCAAAAATATTCATTTCAAATCACCAATTTCGTTTGCCTCCTTTTTAGTTATTGTTTTAATTAATTATTATTTTCTTATATTAGCGACGGTTCTGGCCGACACTACTGTTTGTGAGAAAACTTTCATTTCCCGCCACCAATTTCATTTGCCTCCTTTAAAGTTATTGTTTTAATTAATTATTATTTTGATATTAAAAACCACTACTTTAATAGCGCTTTTAAAGTGCTATTAAACAAAATCGTTTACAATAGCGGCGCGGTTAATAGCGCTTTAAAGGGATATCAAAAACAAAATAAAGTTCTCTTAAATATTATTTGTGGCGTTATGTCTGTTGCCCTGTTTTCTCTTCCAGTGTTGGTTTATTCTTCTGGACATAAGAGACAACTCCTCTTTGTCTTTATCAAAATCTTCATAAGAGGAGCATATGCCTAACTTGTCCTTTTCTTCCATTTTATTGCAATAGTATTTAGCACGAATAAAACTAAAGTTCATGAGTGAATGGTAGCATTCAAACAATAATCTATACAACAAGCATCCTACGACTAAAAAAAGGGACATATGTTTAATCATTCCTTCTTCACCACATAGTGCTCGTGGCCTTCAGGTGCATTTGTTTTGAAAATATTTCGAAAATGGTTTGATTTTCGACAATAATAGTTGGTGTTGACCAAGCGTTTATTTGGAAGGAAACTACTGTTTGTGCAAAAAATTTATTTCCCCCTATTAATTTTGTTTTCCTCCTTTTTAGTTATTGTTTTAAATATTTATATATTTTTTATATTAGCGACGGTTCTGGCCGACGCTATTGTTTATTCAAAAATATTGATTTCCCATCACCAATTTCGTTTGCCTCCTTTTTAGTTATTGTTTTAATTAATTATTATTTTCTTATATTAGCGATGGTTCAGGCCGACACTACTGTTTGTGAGAAAATTTTCATTTCCCGCCACCAATTTCATTTGCCTCCTTTAAAGTTATTGTTTTAATTAATTATTATTTTGATATTAAAAACCACTACTTTAATAGCGCTTTTAAAGTGCTATTAAACAAAATCGTTTACAATAGCGGCGCGGTTAATAGCGCTTTAAAGGGATATCAAAAACAAAAGAAAGTTCTCTTAAATAATGTTTGTGGCGTAGTGTTTGTTGCCCTGTTTTCTCTTCTAGTGTTGGTTTATTCTTCTGGACATAAGAGACAACTCCTCTTTGTCTTTATCAAAATCTTCATAAGAGGAGCATATGCCTAACTTGTCCTTTTCTTCCATTTTATTGCAATAGTATTTAGCACGAATAAAACTAAAGTTCATGAGTGAATGGTAGCATTCAAACGATAAGCTATACAAGAAGCATCATAGGACTAAAAAAAGGGACATATGTTTAATCATTCCTTCTTCACCACTTAGTGCTCGTGGCCTTCAGGTGCATTTGTTTTGAAAATATTTTGAAAATGGTTTGATTTTCGACAATAATAATTGGTGTTGACCAAGCGTTTATTTGGAAGGAAGCTATTATTTATGCAAAAAACTTATTTCCCCCTATTAATTTCGTTTGCCTCCTTTTTAGTTATTGTTTTAAATATTTATATATTTTTTATATTAGCGACGGTTCTGGCCGACGCTATTGTTTATTCAAAAATATTCATTTCCCATCACCAATTTCGTTTGCCTCCTTTTTAGTTATTGTTTTAATTAATTATTATTTTCTTATATTAGCGACGGTTCAGGCCGACACTACTGTTTGTGCGAAAATTTTAATTTCCCCCCACCAATTTCATTTGCCTCCTTTAAAGTTATTGTTTTAATTAATTATTATTTTGATATTAAAAACCACTACTTTAATAGCGCTTTTAAAGTGCTATTAAACAAAATCGTTTACAATAGCGGCGCGGTTAATAGCGCTTTAAAGGGATATCAAAAACAAAAGAAAGTTCTCTTAAATAATATTTGTAGCGTAGTGTGTGTTGCCCTGTTTTCTCTTCTAGTGTTGGTTTATTCTTCTGGACATAAGAGATAACTCTTCTTTGTCTTTATCAAAATCTTCATAAGAGGAGCATATGCCTAACTTGTCCTTTTCTTCCATTTTATTGCAATAGTATTTAGCACGAATAAAACTAAAGTTCATGAGTGAATGGTAGCATTCAAACGATAAGCTATACAAGAAGCATCCTAGGACTAAAAAAAGGGACATATGTTTAATCATTCCTTCTTCACCACTTAATGCTCGTGGCCTTCAGGTGCATTTGTTTTGAAAATAGTTCGAAAATGGTTTGATTTTCGAGAATAATAATTGGTGTTGACCAAGCGTTTATTTGGAAGGAAACTACTGTTTGTGCAAAAAATTTAGTTCCCCCTATTAATTTCGTTTGCCTCCTTTTTAGTTATTGTTTTAAATATTTATATATTTTTTATATTAGCGACGGTTCTGGCCGACGCTATTGTTTATTCAAAAATATTCATTTCCCATCACCAATTTCGTTTGCCTCCTTTTTAGTTATTGTTTTAATTAATTATTAATTTCTTATATTAGCGACGGTTCAGGCCGACACTACTGTTTGTGCGAAAATTTTAATTTCCCCCCACCAATTTCATTTGCCTCCTTTAAAGTTATTGTTTTAATTAATTATTATTTTGATATTAAAAACCACTACTTTAATAGCGCTTTTAAAGTGCTATTAAACAAAATCGTTTACAATAGCGGCGCGGTTAATAGCGCTTTAAAGGGATATCAAAAACAAAAGAAATTTCTCTTAAATAATATTTGTGGCGTAGTGTTTGTTGCCCTGTTTTCTCTTCTAGTGTTGGTTTATTCTTTTGGACATAAGAGACAACTCCTCTTTGTCTTTATCAAAATCTTCATAAGAGGAGCATATGCCTAACTTGTCCTTTTCTTCCATTTTATTGCAATAGTATTTAGCACGAATAAAACTAAAGTTCACGAGTGAATGGTAGCATTCAAACGATAAGCCATACAACAAGCATCCTAGGATAAAAAAAGGGACATATGTTTAATCATTCCTTCTTCACCACTTAGTGCTCGTGGCATTCAGGTGCATTTGTTTTGAAAATATTTCGAAAATGGTTTGATTTTTGACAATAATAATTGGTGTTGACCAAGCGTTTATTTGGAAGGAAGCTATTGTTTGTGCAAAAAACTTATTTCCCCCTATTAATTTCGTTTTCCTCCTTTTTAGTTATTGTTTTAAATATTTATATATTTTTATATTAGCAACGGTTCTGGCCGATGCTATTGTTTATTCAAAAATATTCATTTCACATCACCAATTTCGTTTGCCTCCTTTTTAGTTATTGTTTTAATTAATTATTATTTTCTTATATTAGCGATGGTTCAGGCCGACACTACTGTTTGTGCGAAAATTTTAATTTCCCCCCACCAATTTCATTTGCCTCCTTTAAAGTTATTGTTTTAATTAATTATTATTTTGATATTAAAAACCACTACTTTAATAGCGCTTTTAAAGTGCTATTAAACAAAATCGGTTACAATAGCGGCGCGGTTAATAGCGCTTTAAAGGGATATCAAAAACAAAAGAAAGATCTCTTAAATAATATTTGTAGCGTAGTGTCTGTTGCCCTGTTTTCTGTTCTAGTGTTGGTTTATTCTTCTGGACATAAGAGACAACTCCTCTTTGTCTTTATCAAAATCTTCATAAGAGGAGCATATGCCTAACTTGTCCTTTTCTTCCATTTTATTGCAATAGTATTTAGCACGAATAAAACTAAAGTTCATGAGTGAATGGTAGCATTCAAACAATAATCTATACAACAAGCATCCTAGGACTAAAAAAAGGGACATATGTTTAATCATTCCTTCTTCACCACATAGTGCTCGTGGCCTTCAGGTGCATTTGTTTTGAAAATATTTCGAAAATGGTTTGATTTTCGACAATAATAGTTGGTGTTGACCAAGCGTTTATTTGGAAGGAAACTACTGTTTGTGCAAAAAATTTATTTCCCCCTATTAATTTTGTTTTCCTCCTTTTTAGTTATTGTTTTAAATATTTATATATTTTTTATATTAGCGACGGTTCTGGCCGACGCTATTGTTTATTCAAAAATATTGATTTCCCATCACCAATTTCGTTTGCCTCCTTTTTAGTTATTGTTTTAATTAATTATTATTTTCTTATATTAGCGATGGTTCAGGCCGACACTACTGTTTGTGAGAAAATTTTCATTTCCCGCCACCAATTTCATTTGCCTCCTTTAAAGTTATTGTTTTAATTAATTATTATTTTGATATTAAAAACCACTACTTTAATAGCGCTTTTAAAGTGCTATTAAACAAAATCGTTTACAATAGCGGCGCGGTTAATAGCGCTTTAAAGGGATATCAAAAACAAAAGAAAGTTCTCTTAAATAATGTTTGTGGCGTAGTGTTTGTTGCCCTGTTTTCTCTTCTAGTGTTGGTTTATTCTTCTGGACATAAGAGACAACTCCTCTTTGTCTTTATCAAAATCTTCATAAGAGGAGCATATGCCTAACTTGTCCTTTTCTTCCATTTTATTGCAATAGTATTTAGCACGAATAAAACTAAAGTTCATGAGTGAATGGTAGCATTCAAACGATAAGCTATACAAGAAGCATCCTAGGACTAAAAAAAGGGACATATGTTTAATCATTCCTTCTTCACCACTTAGTGCTCGTGGCCTTCAGGTGCATTTGTTTTGAAAATATTTTGAAAATGGTTTGATTTTCGACAATAATAATTGGTGTTGACCAAGCGTTTATTTGGAAGGAAGCTATTATTTATGCAAAAAACTTATTTCCCCCTATTAATTTCGTTTGCCTCCTTTTTAGTTATTGTTTTAAATATTTATATATTTTTTATATTAGCGACGGTTCTGGCCGACGCTATTGTTTATTCAAAAATATTCATTTCCCATCACCAATTTCGTTTGCCTCCTTTTTAGTTATTGTTTTAATTAATTATTATTTTCTTATATTAGCGACGGTTCAGGCCGACACTACTGTTTGTGCGAAAATTTTAATTTCCCCCCACCAATTTCATTTGCCTCCTTTAAAGTTATTGTTTTAATTAATTATTATTTTGATATTAAAAACCACTACTTTAATAGCGCTTTTAAAGTGCTATTAAACAAAATCGTTTACAATAGCGGCGCGGTTAATAGCGCTTTAAAGGGATATCAAAAACAAAAGAAAGTTCTCTTAAATAATATTTGTAGCGTAGTGTGTGTTGCCCTGTTTTCTCTTCTAGTGTTGGTTTATTCTTCTGGACATAAGAGATAACTCTTCTTTGTCTTTATCAAAATCTTCATAAGAGGAGCATATGCCTAACTTGTCCTTTTCTTCCATTTTATTGCAATAGTATTTAGCACGAATAAAACTAAAGTTCATGAGTGAATGGTAGCATTCAAACGATAAGCTATACAAGAAGCATCCTAGGACTAAAAAAAGGGACATATGTTTAATCATTCCTTCTTCACCACTTAATGCTCGTGGCCTTCAGGTGCATTTGTTTTGAAAATAGTTCGAAAATGGTTTGATTTTCGAGAATAATAATTGGTGTTGACCAAGCGTTTATTTGGAAGGAAACTACTGTTTGTGCAAAAAATTTAGTTCCCCCTATTAATTTCGTTTGCCTCCTTTTTAGTTATTGTTTTAAATATTTATATATTTTTTATATTAGCGACGGTTCTGGCCGACGCTATTGTTTATTCAAAAATATTCATTTCCCATCACCAATTTCGTTTGCCTCCTTTTTAGTTATTGTTTTAATTAATTATTATTTTCTTATATTAGCGACGGTTCAGGCCGACACTACTGTTTGTGCGAAAATTTTAATTTCCCCCCACCAATTTCATTTGCCTCCTTTAAAGTTATTGTTTTAATTAATTATTATTTTGATATTAAAAACCACTACTTTAATAGCGCTTTTAAAGTGCTATTAAACAAAATCGTTTACAATAGCGGCGCGGTTAATAGCGCTTTAAAGGGATATCAAAAACAAAAGAAAGTTCTCTTAAATAATATTTATGGCGTAGTGTTTGTTGCCCTGTTTTCTCTTCTAGTGTTGGTTTATTCTTCTGGACATAAGAGACAACTCCTCTTTGTCTTTATCAAAATCTTCATAAGAGGAGCATATGCCTAACTTGTCCTTTTCTTCCATTTTATTGCAATAGTATTTAGCACGAATAAAACTAAAGTTCACGAGTGAATGGTAGCATTCAAACGATAAGCCATACAACAAGCATCCTAGGATAAAAAAAGGGACATATGTTTAATCATTCCTTCTTCACCACTTAGTGCTCGTGGCATTCAGGTGCATTTGTTTTGAAAATATTTCGAAAATGGTTTGATTTTTGACAATAATAATTGGTGTTGACCAAGCGTTTATTTGGAAGGAAGCTATTGTTTATGCAAAAAACTTATTTCCCTCTATTAATTTCGTTTTCCTCCTTTTTAGTTATTGTTTTAAATATTTATATATTTTTTATATTAGCGACGGTTCTGGCCGACGCTATTGTTTATTCAAAAATATTCATTTCAAATCACCAATTTCGTTTGCCTCCTTTTTAGTTATTGTTTTAATTAATTATTATTTTCTTATATTAGCGACGGTTCTGGCCGACACTACTGTTTGTGAGAAAACTTTCATTTCCCGCCACCAATTTCATTTGCCTCCTTTAAAGTTATTGTTTTAATTAATTATTATTTTGATATTAAAAACCACTACTTTAATAGCGCTTTTAAAGTGCTATTAAACAAAATCGTTTACAATAGCGGCGCGGTTAATAGCGCTTTAAAGGGATATCAAAAACAAAATAAAGTTCTCTTAAATATTATTTGTGGCGTTATGTCTGTTGCCCTGTTTTCTCTTCCAGTGTTGGTTTATTCTTCTGGACATAAGAGACAACTCCTCTTTGTCTTTATCAAAATCTTCATAAGAGGAGCATATGCCTAACTTGTCCTTTTCTTCCATTTTATTGCAATAGTATTTAGCACGAATAAAACTAAAGTTCATGAGTGAATGGTAGCATTCAAACAATAATCTATACAACAAGCATCCTACGACTAAAAAAAGGGACATATGTTTAATCATTCCTTCTTCACCACATAGTGCTCGTGGCCTTCAGGTGCATTTGTTTTGAAAATATTTCGAAAATGGTTTGATTTTCGACAATAATAGTTGGTGTTGACCAAGCGTTTATTTGGAAGGAAACTACTGTTTGTGCAAAAAATTTATTTCCCCCTATTAATTTTGTTTTCCTCCTTTTTAGTTATTGTTTTAAATATTTATATATTTTTTATATTAGCGACGGTTCTGGCCGACGCTATTGTTTATTCAAAAATATTGATTTCCCATCACCAATTTCGTTTGCCTCCTTTTTAGTTATTGTTTTAATTAATTATTATTTTCTTATATTAGCGATGGTTCAGGCCGACACTACTGTTTGTGAGAAAATTTTCATTTCCCGCCACCAATTTCATTTGCCTCCTTTAAAGTTATTGTTTTAATTAATTATTATTTTGATATTAAAAACCACTACTTTAATAGCGCTTTTAAAGTGCTATTAAACAAAATCGTTTACAATAGCGGCGCGGTTAATAGCGCTTTAAAGGGATATCAAAAACAAAAGAAAGTTCTCTTAAATAATGTTTGTGGCGTAGTGTTTGTTGCCCTGTTTTCTCTTCTAGTGTTGGTTTATTCTTCTGGACATAAGAGACAACTCCTCTTTGTCTTTATCAAAATCTTCATAAGAGGAGCATATGCCTAACTTGTCCTTTTCTTCCATTTTATTGCAATAGTATTTAGCACGAATAAAACTAAAGTTCATGAGTGAATGGTAGCATTCAAACGATAAGCTATACAAGAAGCATCATAGGACTAAAAAAAGGGACATATGTTTAATCATTCCTTCTTCACCACTTAGTGCTCGTGGCCTTCAGGTGCATTTGTTTTGAAAATATTTTGAAAATGGTTTGATTTTCGACAATAATAATTGGTGTTGACCAAGCGTTTATTTGGAAGGAAGCTATTATTTATGCAAAAAACTTATTTCCCCCTATTAATTTCGTTTGCCTCCTTTTTAGTTATTGTTTTAAATATTTATATATTTTTTATATTAGCGACGGTTCTGGCCGACGCTATTGTTTATTCAAAAATATTCATTTCCCATCACCAATTTCGTTTGCCTCCTTTTTAGTTATTGTTTTAATTAATTATTATTTTCTTATATTAGCGACGGTTCAGGCCGACACTACTGTTTGTGCGAAAATTTTAATTTCCCCCCACCAATTTCATTTGCCTCCTTTAAAGTTATTGTTTTAATTAATTATTATTTTGATATTAAAAACCACTACTTTAATAGCGCTTTTAAAGTGCTATTAAACAAAATCGTTTACAATAGCGGCGCGGTTAATAGCGCTTTAAAGGGATATCAAAAACAAAAGAAAGTTCTCTTAAATAATATTTGTAGCGTAGTGTGTGTTGCCCTGTTTTCTCTTCTAGTGTTGGTTTATTCTTCTGGACATAAGAGATAACTCTTCTTTGTCTTTATCAAAATCTTCATAAGAGGAGCATATGCCTAACTTGTCCTTTTCTTCCATTTTATTGCAATAGTATTTAGCACGAATAAAACTAAAGTTCATGAGTGAATGGTAGCATTCAAACGATAAGCTATACAAGAAGCATCCTAGGACTAAAAAAAGGGACATATGTTTAATCATTCCTTCTTCACCACTTAATGCTCGTGGCCTTCAGGTGCATTTGTTTTGAAAATAGTTCGAAAATGGTTTGATTTTCGAGAATAATAATTGGTGTTGACCAAGCGTTTATTTGGAAGGAAACTACTGTTTGTGCAAAAAATTTAGTTCCCCCTATTAATTTCGTTTGCCTCCTTTTTAGTTATTGTTTTAAATATTTATATATTTTTTATATTAGCGACGGTTCTGGCCGACGCTATTGTTTATTCAAAAATATTCATTTCCCATCACCAATTTCGTTTGCCTCCTTTTTAGTTATTGTTTTAATTAATTATTAATTTCTTATATTAGCGACGGTTCAGGCCGACACTACTGTTTGTGCGAAAATTTTAATTTCCCCCCACCAATTTCATTTGCCTCCTTTAAAGTTATTGTTTTAATTAATTATTATTTTGATATTAAAAACCACTACTTTAATAGCGCTTTTAAAGTGCTATTAAACAAAATCGTTTACAATAGCGGCGCGGTTAATAGCGCTTTAAAGGGATATCAAAAACAAAAGAAATTTCTCTTAAATAATATTTGTGGCGTAGTGTTTGTTGCCCTGTTTTCTCTTCTAGTGTTGGTTTATTCTTTTGGACATAAGAGACAACTCCTCTTTGTCTTTATCAAAATCTTCATAAGAGGAGCATATGCCTAACTTGTCCTTTTCTTCCATTTTATTGCAATAGTATTTAGCACGAATAAAACTAAAGTTCACGAGTGAATGGTAGCATTCAAACGATAAGCCATACAACAAGCATCCTAGGATAAAAAAAGGGACATATGTTTAATCATTCCTTCTTCACCACTTAGTGCTCGTGGCATTCAGGTGCATTTGTTTTGAAAATATTTCGAAAATGGTTTGATTTTTGACAATAATAATTGGTGTTGACCAAGCGTTTATTTGGAAGGAAGCTATTGTTTATGCAAAAAACTTATTTCCCTCTATTAATTTCGTTTTCCTCCTTTTTAGTTATTGTTTTAAATATTTATATATTTTTTATATTAGCGACGGTTCTGGCCGACGCTATTGTTTATTCAAAAATATTCATTTCAAATCACCAATTTCGTTTGCCTCCTTTTTAGTTATTGTTTTAATTAATTATTATTTTCTTATATTAGCGACGGTTCTGGCCGACACTACTGTTTGTGAGAAAACTTTCATTTCCCGCCACCAATTTCATTTGCCTCCTTTAAAGTTATTGTTTTAATTAATTATTATTTTGATATTAAAAACCACTACTTTAATAGCGCTTTTAAAGTGCTATTAAACAAAATCGTTTACAATAGCGGCGCGGTTAATAGCGCTTTAAAGGGATATCAAAAACAAAATAAAGTTCTCTTAAATATTATTTGTGGCGTTATGTCTGTTGCCCTGTTTTCTCTTCCAGTGTTGGTTTATTCTTCTGGACATAAGAGACAACTCCTCTTTGTCTTTATCAAAATCTTCATAAGAGGAGCATATGCCTAACTTGTCCTTTTCTTCCATTTTATTGCAATAGTATTTAGCACGAATAAAACTAAAGTTCATGAGTGAATGGTAGCATTCAAACAATAATCTATACAACAAGCATCCTACGACTAAAAAAAGGGACATATGTTTAATCATTCCTTCTTCACCACATAGTGCTCGTGGCCTTCAGGTGCATTTGTTTTGAAAATATTTCGAAAATGGTTTGATTTTCGACAATAATAGTTGGTGTTGACCAAGCGTTTATTTGGAAGGAAACTACTGTTTGTGCAAAAAATTTATTTCCCCCTATTAATTTTGTTTTCCTCCTTTTTAGTTATTGTTTTAAATATTTATATATTTTTTATATTAGCGACGGTTCTGGCCGACGCTATTGTTTATTCAAAAATATTGATTTCCCATCACCAATTTCGTTTGCCTCCTTTTTAGTTATTGTTTTAATTAATTATTATTTTCTTATATTAGCGATGGTTCAGGCCGACACTACTGTTTGTGAGAAAATTTTCATTTCCCGCCACCAATTTCATTTGCCTCCTTTAAAGTTATTGTTTTAATTAATTATTATTTTGATATTAAAAACCACTACTTTAATAGCGCTTTTAAAGTGCTATTAAACAAAATCGTTTACAATAGCGGCGCGGTTAATAGCGCTTTAAAGGGATATCAAAAACAAAAGAAAGTTCTCTTAAATAATGTTTGTGGCGTAGTGTTTGTTGCCCTGTTTTCTCTTCTAGTGTTGGTTTATTCTTCTGGACATAAGAGACAACTCCTCTTTGTCTTTATCAAAATCTTCATAAGAGGAGCATATGCCTAACTTGTCCTTTTCTTCCATTTTATTGCAATAGTATTTAGCACGAATAAAACTAAAGTTCATGAGTGAATGGTAGCATTCAAACGATAAGCTATACAAGAAGCATCATAGGACTAAAAAAAGGGACATATGTTTAATCATTCCTTCTTCACCACTTAGTGCTCGTGGCCTTCAGGTGCATTTGTTTTGAAAATATTTTGAAAATGGTTTGATTTTCGACAATAATAATTGGTGTTGACCAAGCGTTTATTTGGAAGGAAGCTATTATTTATGCAAAAAACTTATTTCCCCCTATTAATTTCGTTTGCCTCCTTTTTAGTTATTGTTTTAAATATTTATATATTTTTTATATTAGCGACGGTTCTGGCCGACGCTATTGTTTATTCAAAAATATTCATTTCCCATCACCAATTTCGTTTGCCTCCTTTTTAGTTATTGTTTTAATTAATTATTATTTTCTTATATTAGCGACGGTTCAGGCCGACACTACTGTTTGTGCGAAAATTTTAATTTCCCCCCACCAATTTCATTTGCCTCCTTTAAAGTTATTGTTTTAATTAATTATTATTTTGATATTAAAAACCACTACTTTAATAGCGCTTTTAAAGTGCTATTAAACAAAATCGTTTACAATAGCGGCGCGGTTAATAGCGCTTTAAAGGGATATCAAAAACAAAAGAAAGTTCTCTTAAATAATATTTGTAGCGTAGTGTGTGTTGCCCTGTTTTCTCTTCTAGTGTTGGTTTATTCTTCTGGACATAAGAGATAACTCTTCTTTGTCTTTATCAAAATCTTCATAAGAGGAGCATATGCCTAACTTGTCCTTTTCTTCCATTTTATTGCAATAGTATTTAGCACGAATAAAACTAAAGTTCATGAGTGAATGGTAGCATTCAAACGATAAGCTATACAAGAAGCATCCTAGGACTAAAAAAAGGGACATATGTTTAATCATTCCTTCTTCACCACTTAATGCTCGTGGCCTTCAGGTGCATTTGTTTTGAAAATAGTTCGAAAATGGTTTGATTTTCGAGAATAATAATTGGTGTTGACCAAGCGTTTATTTGGAAGGAAACTACTGTTTGTGCAAAAAATTTAGTTCCCCCTATTAATTTCGTTTGCCTCCTTTTTAGTTATTGTTTTAAATATTTATATATTTTTTATATTAGCGACGGTTCTGGCCGACGCTATTGTTTATTCAAAAATATTCATTTCCCATCACCAATTTCGTTTGCCTCCTTTTTAGTTATTGTTTTAATTAATTATTAATTTCTTATATTAGCGACGGTTCAGGCCGACACTACTGTTTGTGCGAAAATTTTAATTTCCCCCCACCAATTTCATTTGCCTCCTTTAAAGTTATTGTTTTAATTAATTATTATTTTGATATTAAAAACCACTACTTTAATAGCGCTTTTAAAGTGCTATTAAACAAAATCGTTTACAATAGCGGCGCGGTTAATAGCGCTTTAAAGGGATATCAAAAACAAAAGAAATTTCTCTTAAATAATATTTGTGGCGTAGTGTTTGTTGCCCTGTTTTCTCTTCTAGTGTTGGTTTATTCTTTTGGACATAAGAGACAACTCCTCTTTGTCTTTATCAAAATCTTCATAAGAGGAGCATATGCCTAACTTGTCCTTTTCTTCCATTTTATTGCAATAGTATTTAGCACGAATAAAACTAAAGTTCACGAGTGAATGGTAGCATTCAAACGATAAGCCATACAACAAGCATCCTAGGATAAAAAAAGGGACATATGTTTAATCATTCCTTCTTCACCACTTAGTGCTCGTGGCATTCAGGTGCATTTGTTTTGAAAATATTTCGAAAATGGTTTGATTTTTGACAATAATAATTGGTGTTGACCAAGCGTTTATTTGGAAGGAAGCTATTGTTTGTGCAAAAAACTTATTTCCCCCTATTAATTTCGTTTTCCTCCTTTTTAGTTATTGTTTTAAATATTTATATATTTTTATATTAGCAACGGTTCTGGCCGATGCTATTGTTTATTCAAAAATATTCATTTCACATCACCAATTTCGTTTGCCTCCTTTTTAGTTATTGTTTTAATTAATTATTATTTTCTTATATTAGCGATGGTTCAGGCCGACACTACTGTTTGTGCGAAAATTTTAATTTCCCCCCACCAATTTCATTTGCCTCCTTTAAAGTTATTGTTTTAATTAATTATTATTTTGATATTAAAAACCACTACTTTAATAGCGCTTTTAAAGTGCTATTAAACAAAATCGGTTACAATAGCGGCGCGGTTAATAGCGCTTTAAAGGGATATCAAAAACAAAAGAAAGATCTCTTAAATAATATTTGTAGCGTAGTGTCTGTTGCCCTGTTTTCTGTTCTAGTGTTGGTTTATTCTTCTGGACATAAGAGACAACTCCTCTTTGTCTTTATCAAAATCTTCATAAGAGGAGCATATGCCTAACTTGTCCTTTTCTTCCATTTTATTGCAATAGTATTTAGCACGAATAAAACTAAAGTTCATGAGTGAATGGTAGCATTCAAACAATAATCTATACAACAAGCATCCTAGGACTAAAAAAAGGGACATATGTTTAATCATTCCTTCTTCACCACATAGTGCTCGTGGCCTTCAGGTGCATTTGTTTTGAAAATATTTCGAAAATGGTTTGATTTTCGACAATAATAGTTGGTGTTGACCAAGCGTTTATTTGGAAGGAAACTACTGTTTGTGCAAAAAATTTATTTCCCCCTATTAATTTTGTTTTCCTCCTTTTTAGTTATTGTTTTAAATATTTATATATTTTTTATATTAGCGACGGTTCTGGCCGACGCTATTGTTTATTCAAAAATATTGATTTCCCATCACCAATTTCGTTTGCCTCCTTTTTAGTTATTGTTTTAATTAATTATTATTTTCTTATATTAGCGATGGTTCAGGCCGACACTACTGTTTGTGAGAAAATTTTCATTTCCCGCCACCAATTTCATTTGCCTCCTTTAAAGTTATTGTTTTAATTAATTATTATTTTGATATTAAAAACCACTACTTTAATAGCGCTTTTAAAGTGCTATTAAACAAAATCGTTTACAATAGCGGCGCGGTTAATAGCGCTTTAAAGGGATATCAAAAACAAAAGAAAGTTCTCTTAAATAATGTTTGTGGCGTAGTGTTTGTTGCCCTGTTTTCTCTTCTAGTGTTGGTTTATTCTTCTGGACATAAGAGACAACTCCTCTTTGTCTTTATCAAAATCTTCATAAGAGGAGCATATGCCTAACTTGTCCTTTTCTTCCATTTTATTGCAATAGTATTTAGCACGAATAAAACTAAAGTTCATGAGTGAATGGTAGCATTCAAACGATAAGCTATACAAGAAGCATCCTAGGACTAAAAAAAGGGACATATGTTTAATCATTCCTTCTTCACCACTTAGTGCTCGTGGCCTTCAGGTGCATTTGTTTTGAAAATATTTTGAAAATGGTTTGATTTTCGACAATAATAATTGGTGTTGACCAAGCGTTTATTTGGAAGGAAGCTATTATTTATGCAAAAAACTTATTTCCCCCTATTAATTTCGTTTGCCTCCTTTTTAGTTATTGTTTTAAATATTTATATATTTTTTATATTAGCGACGGTTCTGGCCGACGCTATTGTTTATTCAAAAATATTCATTTCCCATCACCAATTTCGTTTGCCTCCTTTTTAGTTATTGTTTTAATTAATTATTATTTTCTTATATTAGCGACGGTTCAGGCCGACACTACTGTTTGTGCGAAAATTTTAATTTCCCCCCACCAATTTCATTTGCCTCCTTTAAAGTTATTGTTTTAATTAATTATTATTTTGATATTAAAAACCACTACTTTAATAGCGCTTTTAAAGTGCTATTAAACAAAATCGTTTACAATAGCGGCGCGGTTAATAGCGCTTTAAAGGGATATCAAAAACAAAAGAAAGTTCTCTTAAATAATATTTGTAGCGTAGTGTGTGTTGCCCTGTTTTCTCTTCTAGTGTTGGTTTATTCTTCTGGACATAAGAGATAACTCTTCTTTGTCTTTATCAAAATCTTCATAAGAGGAGCATATGCCTAACTTGTCCTTTTCTTCCATTTTATTGCAATAGTATTTAGCACGAATAAAACTAAAGTTCATGAGTGAATGGTAGCATTCAAACGATAAGCTATACAAGAAGCATCCTAGGACTAAAAAAAGGGACATATGTTTAATCATTCCTTCTTCACCACTTAATGCTCGTGGCCTTCAGGTGCATTTGTTTTGAAAATAGTTCGAAAATGGTTTGATTTTCGAGAATAATAATTGGTGTTGACCAAGCGTTTATTTGGAAGGAAACTACTGTTTGTGCAAAAAATTTAGTTCCCCCTATTAATTTCGTTTGCCTCCTTTTTAGTTATTGTTTTAAATATTTATATATTTTTTATATTAGCGACGGTTCTGGCCGACGCTATTGTTTATTCAAAAATATTCATTTCCCATCACCAATTTCGTTTGCCTCCTTTTTAGTTATTGTTTTAATTAATTATTATTTTCTTATATTAGCGACGGTTCAGGCCGACACTACTGTTTGTGCGAAAATTTTAATTTCCCCCCACCAATTTCATTTGCCTCCTTTAAAGTTATTGTTTTAATTAATTATTATTTTGATATTAAAAACCACTACTTTAATAGCGCTTTTAAAGTGCTATTAAACAAAATCGTTTACAATAGCGGCGCGGTTAATAGCGCTTTAAAGGGATATCAAAAACAAAAGAAAGTTCTCTTAAATAATATTTATGGCGTAGTGTTTGTTGCCCTGTTTTCTCTTCTAGTGTTGGTTTATTCTTCTGGACATAAGAGACAACTCCTCTTTGTCTTTATCAAAATCTTCATAAGAGGAGCATATGCCTAACTTGTCCTTTTCTTCCATTTTATTGCAATAGTATTTAGCACGAATAAAACTAAAGTTCACGAGTGAATGGTAGCATTCAAACGATAAGCCATACAACAAGCATCCTAGGATAAAAAAAGGGACATATGTTTAATCATTCCTTCTTCACCACTTAGTGCTCGTGGCATTCAGGTGCATTTGTTTTGAAAATATTTCGAAAATGGTTTGATTTTTGACAATAATAATTGGTGTTGACCAAGCGTTTATTTGGAAGGAAGCTATTGTTTGTGCAAAAAACTTATTTCCCCCTATTAATTTCGTTTTCCTCCTTTTTAGTTATTGTTTTAAATATTTATATATTTTTTATATTAGCAACGGTTCTGGCCGACGCTATTGTTTATTCAAAAATATTCATTTCACATCACCAATTTCGTTTGCCTCCTTTTTAGTTATTGTTTTAATTAATTATTATTTTCTTATATTAGCGATGGTTCAGGCCGACACTACTGTTTGTGCGAAAATTTTAATTTCCCCCCACCAATTTCATTTGCCTCCTTTAAAGTTATTGTTTTAATTAATTATTATTTTGATATTAAAAACCACTACTTTAATAGCGCTTTTAAAGTGCTATTAAACAAAATCGGTTACAATAGCGGCGCGGTTAATAGCGCTTTAAAGGGATATCAAAAACAAAAGAAAGATCTCTTAAATAATATTTGTAGCGTAGTGTGTGTTGCCCTGTTTTCTGTTCTAGTGTTGGTTTATTCTTCTGGACATAAGAGATAACTCCTCTTTGTCTTTATCAAAATCTTCATAAGAGGAGCATATGCCTAACTTGTCCTTTTCTTCCATTTTATTGCAATAGTATTTAGCACGAATAAAACTAAAGTTCATGAGTGAATGGTAGCATTCAAACGATAAGCTATACAAGAAGCATCCTAGGACTAAAAAAAGGGACATATGTTTAATCATTCCTTCTTCACCACTTAATGCTTGTGGCCTTCAGGTGCATTTGTTTTGAAAATATTTCGAAAATGGTTTGATTTTCGAGAATAATAATTGGTGTTGACCAAGTGTTTATTTGGAAGGAAACTACTGTTTGTGCAAAAAATTTATTTCCCCCTATTAATTTCGTTTGCCTCCTTTTTAGTTATTGTTTTAAATATTTATATATTTTTTATATTAGCGACGGTTCTGGCCGACGCTATTGTTTATTCAAAAATATTCATTTCCCATCACCAATTTCGTTTTCCTCCTTTTTAGTTATTGTTTTAATTAATTATTATTTTCTTATATTAGCGATGGTTCAGGCCGACACTACTGTTTGTGAGAAAATTTTCATTTCCCGCCACCAATTTCATTTGCCTCCTTTAAAGTTATTGTTTTAATTAATTATTATTTTGATATTAAAAACCACTACTTTAATAGCGCTTTTAAAGTGCTATTAAACAAAATCGTTTACAATAGCGGCGCGGTTAATAGCGCTTTAAAGGGATATCAAAAACAAAAGAAAGTTCTCTTAAATAATGTTTGTGGCGTAGTGTTTGTTGCCCTGTTTTCTCTTCTAGTGTTGGTTTATTCTTCTGGACATAAGAGACAACTCCTCTTTGTCTTTATCAAAATCTTCATAAGAGGAGCATATGCCTAACTTGTCCTTTTCTTCCATTTTATTGCAATAGTATTTAGCACGAATAAAACTAAAGTTCATGAGTGAATGGTAGCATTCAGACGATAAGCTATACAACAAGCATCCTAGGACTAAAAAAAGGGACATATGTTTAATCATTCCTTCTTCACCACTTAGTGCTCGTGGCCTTCAGGTGCATTTGTTTTGAAAATATTTTGAAAATGGTTTGATTTTCGACAATAATAATTGGTGTTGACCAAGCGTTTATTTGGAAGGAAGCTATTGTTTATGCAAAAAACTTATTTCCCTCTATTAATTTTGTTTTCCTCCTTTTTAGTTATTGTTTTAAATATTTATATATTTTTTATATTAGCGACGGTTCTGGCCGACGCTATTGTTTATTCAAAAATATTCATTTCACATCACCAATTTCGTTTGCCTCCTTTTTAGTTATTGTTTTAATTAATTATTATTTTCTTATATTAGCGACGGTTCTGGACGACACTACTGTTTGTGAGAAAACTTTCATTTCCCGCCACCAATTTCATTTGCCTCCTTTAAAGTTATTGTTTTAATTAATTATTATTTTGATATTAAAAACCACTACTTTAATAGCGCTTTTAAAGTGCTATTAAACAAAATCGTTTACAATAGCGGCGCGGTTAATAGCGCTTTAAAGGGATATCAAAAACAAAATAAAGTTCTCTTAAATATTATTTGTGGCGTTATGTCTGTTGCCCTGTTTTCTCTTCCAGTGTTGGTTTATTCTTCTGGACATAAGAGACAACTCCTCTTTGTCTTTATCAAAATCTTCATAAGAGGAGCATATGCCTAACTTGTCCTTTTCTTCCATTTTATTGCAATAGTATTTAGCACGAATAAAACTAAAGTTCATGAGTGAATTGTAGCATTCAAACAATAATCTATACAACAAGCATCCTAGGACTAAAAAAAGGGACATATGTTTAATCATTCCTTCTTCACCACATAGTGCTCGTGGCCTTCAGGTGCATTTGTTTTGAAAATATTTCGAAAATGGTTTGATTTTCGACAATAATAGTTGGTGTTGACCAAGCGTTTATTTGGAAGGAAACTACTGTTTGTGCAAAAAATTTATTTCCCCCTATTAATTTCGTTTGCCTCCTTTTTAGTTATTGTTTTAAATATTTATATATTTTTTATATTAGCGACAGTTCTGGCCGACGCTATTGTTTATTCAAAAATATTGATTTCCCATCACCAATTTCGTTTGCCTCCATTTTAGTTATTGTTTTAATTAATTATTATTTTCTTATATTAGCGATGGTTCAGGCCGACACTACTGTTTGTGAGAAAATTTTCATTTCCCGCCACCAATTTCATTTGCCTCCTTTAAAGTTATTGTTTTAATTAATTATTATTTTGATATTAAAAACCACTACTTTAATAGCGCTTTTAAAGTGCTATTAAACAAAATCGTTTACAATAGCGGCGCGGTTAATAGCGCTTTAAAGGGATATCAAAAACAAAAGAAAGTTCTCTTAAATAATGTTTGTGGCGTAGTGTTTGTTGCCCTGTTTTCTCTTCTAGTGTTGGTTTATTCTTCTGGACATAAGAGACAACTCCTCTTTGTCTTTATCAAAATCTTCATAAGAGGAGCATATGCCTAACTTGTCCTTTTCTTCCATTTTATTGCAATAGTATTTAGCACGAATAAAACTAAAGTTCATGAGTGAATGGTAGCATTCAAACAATAAGCTATACAACAAGCATCCTAGGACTAAAAAAAGGGACATATGTTTAATCATTCCTTCTTCACCACTTAGTGCTCGTGGCCTTCAGGTGCATTTGTTTTGAAAATATTTTGAAAATGGTTTGATTTTCGACAATAATAATTGGTGTTGACCAAGCGTTTATTTGGAAGGAAGCTATTGTTTATGCAAAAAACTTATTTCCCTCTATTAATTTCGTTTTCCTCCTTTTTAGTTATTGTTTTAAATATTTATATATTTTTTATATTAGCGACGGTTCTGGCCGACGCTATTGTTTATTCAAAAATATTCATTTCACATCACCAATTTCGTTTGCCTCCTTTTTAGTTATTGTTTTAATTAATTATTATTTTCTTATATTAGCGATGGTTCAGGCCGACACTACTGTTTGTGCGAAAATTTTAATTTCCCCCCACCAATTTCATTTGCCTCCTTTAAAGTTATTGTTTTAATTAATTATTATTTTGATATTAAAAACCACTACTTTAATAGCGCTTTTAAAGTGCTATTAAACAAAATCGTTTACAATAGCGGCACGGTTAATAGCGCTTTAAAGGGATATCAAAAACAAAATAAAGTTCTCTTAAATAATATTTGTAGCGTAGTGTGTGTTGCCCTGTTTTCTCTTCTAGTGTTGGTTTATTCTTCTGGACATAAGAGATAACTCTTCTTTGTCTTTATCAAAATCTTCATAAGAGGAGCATATGCCTAACTTGTCCTTTTCTTCCATTTTATTGCAATAGTATTTAGCACGAATAAAACTAAAGTTCATGAGAGAATGGTAGCATTCAAACGATAAGCTATACAAGAAGCATCCTAGGACTAAAAAAAGGGACATATGTTTAATCATTCCTTCTTCACCACTTAATGCTCGTGGCCTTCAGGTGCATTTGTTTTGAAAATAGTTCGAAAATGGTTTGATTTTCGAGAATAATAATTGGTGTTGACCAAGCGTTTATTTGGAAGGAAACTACTGTTTATGCAAAAAATTTATTTCCCCCTATTAATTTCGTTTGCCTCCTTTTTAGTTATTGTTTTAAATATTTATATATTTTTTATATTAGCGACGGTTCTGGCCGACGCTATTGTTTATTCAAAAATATTGATTTCCCATCACCAATTTCGTTTGCCTCCTTTTTAGTTATTGTTTTAATTAATTATTATTTTCTTATATTAGCGACGGTTCAGGCCGACACTACTGTTTGTGAGAAAATTTTCATTTCCCGCCACCAATTTCATTTGCCTCCTTTAAAGTTATTGTGTTAATTAATTATTATTTTGATATTAAAAACCACTACTTTAATAGCGCTTTTAAAGTGCTATTAAACAAAATCGTTTACAATAGCGGCGCGGTTAATAGCGCTTTAAAGGGATATCAAAAACAAAAGAAAGTTCTCTTAAATAATGTTTGTGGCGTAGTGTTTGTTGCCCTGTTTTCTCTTCTAGTGTTGGTTTATTCTTCTGGACATAAGAGACAACTCCTCTTTGTCTTTATCAAAATCTTCATAAGAGGAGCATATGCCTAACTTGTCCTTTTCTTCCATTTTATTGCAATAGTATTTAGCACGAATAAAACTAAAGTTCATGAGTGAATGGTAGCATTCAAACGATAAGCTATACAACAAGCATCCTAGGACTAAAAAAAGGGACATATGTTTAATCATTCCTTCTTCACCACTTAGTGCTCGTGGCCTTCACGTGCATTTGTTTTGAAAATATTTTGAAAATGGTTTGATTTTCGACAATAATAATTGGTGTTGACCAAGCGTTTATTTGGAAGGAAGCTATTGTTTATGCAAAAAACTTATTTCCCTCTATTAATTTCGTTTTCCTCCTTTTTAGTTATTGTTTTAAATATTTATATATTTTTTATATTAGCGACGGTTCTGGCCGACGCTATTGTTTATTCAAAAATATTCATTTCACATCACCAATTTCGTTTGCCTCCTTTTTAGTTATTGTTTTAATTAATTATTATTTTCTTATATTAGCGACGGTTCAGGCCGACACTACTGTTTGTGCGAAAATTTTAATTTCCCCCCACCAATTTCATTTGCCTCCTTTAAAGTTATTGTTTTAATTAATTATTATTTTGATATTAAAAACCACTACTTTAATAGCGCTTTTAAAGTGCTATTAAACAAAATCGTTTACAATAGCGGCGCGGTTAATAGCGCTTTAAAGGGATATCAAAAACAAAAGAAAGTTCTCTTAAATAATGTTTGTGGCGTAGTGTTTGTTGCCTTGTTTTCTCTTCTAGTGTTGGTTTATTCTTCTGCACATAAGAGACAACTCCTCTTTGTCTTTATCAAAATCTTCATAAGAGGAGCATATGCCTAACTTGTCCTTTTCTTCCATTTTATTGCAATAGTATTTAGCACATATAAAACTAAAGTTCATGAGTGAATGGTAGCATTCAAACGATAAGCTATACAACAAACATCCTAGGACTAAAAAAAGGGACATATGTTTAATCATTCCTTCTTCACCACTTAGTGCTCGTGGCCTTCAGGTGCATTTGTTTTGAAAATATTTCGAAAATGGTTTGATTTTCGACAATAATAATTGGTGTTGACCAAGCTTTTATTTGGAAGGAAGCTATTGTTTATGCAAAAAACTTATTTCCCCATATTAATTTCGTTTTCCTCCTTTTTAGTTATTGTTTTAAATATTTATATATTTTTTATATTAGCGACGGTTCTGGCCGACGCTATTGTTTATTCAAAAATATTCATTTAACATCACCAATTTCGTTTGCCTCCTTTTTAGTTATTGTTTTAAATAATTATTATTTTCTTATATTAGCGACGGTTCAGGCCGACACTACTGTTTGTGCGAAAATTTTAATTTCCCCCCACCAATTTCATTTGCCTCCTTTAAAGTTATTGTTTTAATTAATTATTATTTTGATATTAAAAACCACTACTTTAATAGCGCTTTTAAAGTGCTATTAAACAAAATCGTTTACAATAGCGGCGCGGTTAATAGCGCTTTAAAGGGATATCAAAAACAAAAGAAAGTTCTCTTAAATAATATTTGTGGCGTGGTGTGTGTTGCCCTGTTTTCTCTTCTAGTGTTGGTTTATTCTTCTGGACATAAGAGATAACTCCTCTTTGTCTTTATCAAAATCTTCATAAGAGGAACATATGCCTAACTTGTCCTTTTCTTCCATTTTATTGCAATAGTATTTAGCACGAATAAAACTAAAGTTCATGAGTGAATGGTAGCATTCAAACGATAAGCTATACAACAAGCATCCTATGACTAAAAAAAGGGACATATGTTTAATCATTCCTTCTTCACCACTTAGTGTTTGTGGCCTTCAGGTGCATTTGTTTTGAAAATATTTCGAAAATGGTTTGATTTTCGAGAATAATAATTGGTGTTGACCAAGCGTTTATTTGGAAGGAAGCTATTGTTTGTGAAAAAAATTTATTTCCCCCTATTAATTTCGTTTGCCTCCTTTTTAGTTATTGTTTTAAATATTTATATATTTTTTATATTAGCGACGGTTCTGGCCGAAGGTATTGTTTATTCAAAAATATTCATTTCAAATCACCAATTTCGTTTGCCTCCTATTTAGTTATTGTTTTAATTAATTATTATTTTCCTATATTAGCGACGGTTCAGGCCGACACTACTGTTTGTGCGAAAATTTTCATTTCCGGCCACCAATTTCATTTGCCTCCTTTAAAGATATTGTTTTACTTAATTATTATTTTGATATTAACAACCACTACTTTCATAGCGCTTTTAAAATGCTATTAAACAAAATCGTTTACAATAGCGGCGCGGTTAATAGCGCTTTAAAGGGATATCAAAAACAAAATAAAGTTATCTTAAATAATGTTTGTGGCGTAGTGTTTGTTGCCTTGTTTTCTCTTCTAGTGTTGGTTTATTCTTCTGGACATAAGAGACAACTCCTCTTTGTCTTTATCAAAATCTTCATAAGAGGAGCATATGCCTAACTTGTCCTTTTTCTTCCATTTTATTGCAATAGTATTTAGCACGAATAAAACTAAAGTTCATGAGTGAATGGTAGCATTCAAACGATAAGTTATAAAACAAGCATCCTAGGACTAAAAAAATGGACATATGTTTAATCATTCCTTCTTCACCACTTAGTGCTCGTGGCCTTAAGGTGCATTTGTTTTGAAAATATTTCGAAAATGGTTTGATTTTCGACAATAATAATTGGTGTTGACCAAGCGTTTATTTGGAAGGAAGCTATTGTTTGTGCAAAAAACTTATTTCCCCCTATTAATTTCGTTTTCCTCCTTTTTAGTTATTGTTTTAAATATTTATATATTTTTTATATTAGCGACGGTTCTGGCCGACGCTATTGTTTATTCAAAACTATTCATTTCCCATCACCAATTTCGTTTGCCTCCTTTTTAGTTATTGTTTTAATTAATTATTATTTTCTTATATTAGCGACGGTTCAGGACGACACTACTGTTTGTGCGAAAATTTTAATTTCCCCCCACCAATTTCATTTGCCTCCTTTAAAGTTATTGTTTTAATTAATTATTGGTTTGATATTAAAAACCACTACTTTAATGGCGCTTTTAAAGTGCTATTAAACAAAATCGTTTACAATAGCGGCGTGGTTAATAGCGCTTTAAAGGGATATCAAAAACAAAAGAAAGTTCTCTTAAATAATATTTGTAGCATAGTGTGTGTTGCCCTGTTTTCTCTTCTAGTGTTGTTCTATCCTTCTGGACATAAGAGATAACTCCTCTTTGTCTTTATCAAAATCTTCATAAGAGGAGCATATGCCTAACTTGTCCTTTTCTTCCATTTTATTGCAATAGTATTTAGCACGAATAAAACTAAAGTTCATGAGTGAATGGTAGCATTCAAACGATAATCTATACAACAAGCATCCTAGGACTAAAAAAAGGGACATATGTTAAATCATTCCTTCTTCACCACTTAGTGTTTGTGGCCTTAAGGTGCATTTGTTTTGAAAATATTTCGAAAATGGTTTGATTTTCGAGAATAATAATTGGTGTTGACCAAGCGTTTATTTGGAAGGAAGCTACTGTTTATGGAAAAAATTTATTTCCCCCTATTAATTTCGTTTGCCTCCTTTTTAGTTATTGTTTTAAATATTTATATATTTTTTATATTAGCGACGGTTCTGGACGACGCTATTGTTTATTCAAAAATATTCATTTCCCATCACCAATTTCGTTTGCCTCCTTTTTAGTAATTGTTTTAATTAATTATTATTTTCTTATATTAGCGACGGTTCAGGCCGACACTACTGTGTGTGAGAAAATTTTCATTTCCCGCCACCAATTTCATTTGCCTCCTTTAAACTTATTGTTTTAATTAATTATTATTTTGATATTAAAAACCACTACTTTAATAGCACTTTTGAAGTGCTATTAAACAAAATCGTTTACAATAGCGGCGCGGTTAATAGCACTTTAAAGGGATATCAAAAACAAAATAAAGTTCACTTAAATATTATTTGTGGCGTACTGTTTGTTGCCTTGTTTTCGCTTCCAGTGTTGGTTTATTCTTCTGGACATAAGAGACAACTCCTCTTTGTCTTTATCAAAATCTTCATAGGAGGAGCATATGCCTAACTTGTCCTTTTCTTCCATCTTATTGCAATAGTATTTAGCACGAATAAAACTAAAGTTCATGAGTGAATGGTAGCATTCAAACGATAAGCTATAAAACAAGGATCCTAGGACTAGAAAAATGGACATATGTTTAATCATTCCTTCTTCACCACTTAGTGCTCGTGGCCTTCAGGTGCATTTGTTTTGAAAATATTTCGAAAATGGTTTGATTTTCGACAATAATAATTGGTGTTGACCAAGCATTTATTTGGAAGGAAGCTATTGTTTGTGCAAAAAACTTATTTCCCCCTATTAATTTCGTTTTCCTCCTTTTTATTTATTGTTTTAAATATTTATATATTTTTTATATTAGCGACGGTTCTGGCCGACGCTATTGTTTATTCAAAACTATTCATTTCCCATCACCAATTTCGTTTGCCTCCTTTTTAGTTATTGTTTTAATTAATTATTATTTTCTTATATTAGCGACGGTTCAGGCCGACACTACTGTTTGTGCGAAAATTTTAATTTCCCCCCACCAATTTCATTTGCCTCCTTTAAAGTTATTGTTTTAATTAATTATTATTTTGATATTAAAAACCACTACTTTAATGGCGCTTTTAAAGTGCTATTAAACAAAATCGTTTACAATAGCGGCGCGGTTAATAGCGCTTTAAAGGGATATCAAAAAGAAAAGAAAGTTCTCTTAAATAATATTTGTAGCATAGTGTGTGTTGCCCTGTTTTCTCTTCTAGTGTTGGTCTATCCTTCTGGACATAAGAGATAACTCCTCTTTGTCTTTATCAAAATCTTCATAAGAGGAGCATATGCCTAACTTGTCCTTTTCTTCCATTTTATTGCAATAGTATTTAGCATGAATAAAACTAAAGTTCATGAGTGAATGGTAGCATTCAAACGATAAGCTATACAACAAGCATCCTATGACTAAAAAAAGGGACATATGTTTAATCATTCCTTCTTCACCACTTAGTGTTTGTGGCCTTCAGGTGCATTTGTTTTGAAAATATTTCGAAAATGGTTTGATTTTCGAGAATAATAATTGGTGTTGACCAAGCGTTTATTTGGAAGGAAGCTATTGTTTGTGAAAAAAATTTATTTCCCCCTATTAATTTCGTTTGCCTCCTTTTTAGTTATTTTTTTAAATATTTATATATTTTTTATATTAGCGACGGTTCTGGCCGAAGGTATTGTTTATTCAAAAATATTCATTTCACATCACCAATTTTGTTTGCCTCCTTTTTAGTTATTGTTTTAATTAATTATTAATTTCCTATATTAGCGACGGTTCAGGCCGACACTACTGTTTGTGCAAAAATTTTCATTTCCGGCCACCAATTTCATTTGCCTCCTTTAAAGATATTGTTTTACTTAATTATTATTTTGATATTAAAAACCACTACTTTAATAGCGCTTTTAAAATGCTATTAAACAAAATCGTTTACAATAGCGGCGCGGTTAATAGCTCTTTAAAGGGATATCAAAAACAAAAGAAAGTTATCTTAAATAATGTTTGAGGCGTAGTGTTTGTTGCCTTGTTTTCTCTTCTAGTGTTGGTTTATTCTTCTGGACATAAGAGACAACTCCTCTTTGTCTTTATCAAAATCTTCATAAGAGGAGCATATGCCTAACTTGTCCTTTTTCTTCCATTTTATTGCAATAGTATTTAGCACGAATAAAACTAAAGTTCATGAGTGAATGGTAGCATTCAAAGGATAAGTTATAAAACAAGCATCCTAGGACTAAAAAAATGGACATATGTTTAATCATTCCTTCTTCACCACTTAGTGCTCGTGGCCTTAAGGTGCATTTGTTTTGAAAATATTTCGAAAATGGTTTGATTTTCGACAATAATAATTGGTGTTGACCAAGCGTTTATTTGGAAGGAAGCTATTGTTTGTGCAAAAAACTTATTTCCCCCTATTAATTTCGTTTTCCTCCTTTTTAGTTATTGTTTTAAATATTTATATATTTTTTATATTAGCGACGGTTCTGGCCGACGCTATTGTTTATTCAAAACTATTCATTTCCCATCACCAATTTCGTTTGCCTCCTTTTTAGTTATTGTTTTAATTAATTATTATTTTCTTATATTAGCGACGGTTCAGGCCGACACTACTGTTTGTGCGAAAATTTTAATTTCCCCCCACCAATTTCATTTGCCTCCTTTAAAGTTATTGTTTTAATTAATTATTGGTTTGATATTAAAAACCACTACTTTAATGGCGCTTTTAAAGTGCTATTAAACAAAATCGTTTACAATAGCGGCGCGGTTAATAGCGCTTTAAAGGGATATCAAAAACAAAAGAAAGTTCTCTTAAATAATATTTATAGCATAGTGTGTGTTGCCCTGTTTTCTCTTCTAGTGTTGGTCTATCCTTCTGGACATAAGAGATAACTCCTCTTTGTCTTTATCAAAATCTTCATAAGAGGAGCATATGCCTAACTTGTCCTTTTTTTCCATTTTATTGCAATAGTATTTAGCACGAATAAAACTAAAGTTCATGAGTGAATGGTAGCATTCAAACGATAATCTATACAACAAGCATCCTAGGACTAAAAAAAGGGACATATGTTTAATCATTCCTTCTTCACCACTTAGTGTTTGTGGCCTTAAGGTGCATTTGTTTTGAAAATATTTCGAAAATGGTTTGATTTTCGAGAATAATAATTGGTGTTGACCAAGCGTTTATTTGGAAGGAAGCTATTGTTTGTGGAAAAAATTTATTTCCCCCTATTAATTTCGTTTGCCTCCTTTTTAGTTATTGTTTTAAATATTTATATATTTTTTATATTACCGACGGTTCTGGACGACGCTATTGTTTATTCAAAAATATTCATTTCCCATCACCAATTTCGTTTGCCTCCTTTTTAGTAATTGTTTTAATTAATTATTATTTTCTTATATTAGCGACGGTTCAGGCCGACACTACTGTGTGTGAGAAAATTTTCATTTCCCGCCACCAATTTCATTTGCCTCCTTTAAACTTATTGTTTTAATTAATAATTATTTTGATATTAAAAACCACTACTTTAATAGCGCTTTTGAAGTGCTATTAAACAAAATCGTTTACAATAGCGGCGCGGTTAATAGCACTTTAAAGGGATATCAAAAACAAAATAAAGTTCACTTAAATATTATTTGTGGCGTACTGTTTGTTGCCCTGTTTTCTCTTCCAGTGTTGGTTTATTCTTCTGGACATAAGAGACAACTCCTCTTTGTCTTTATCAAAATCTTCATAGGAGGAGCATATGCCTAACTTGTCCTTTTCTTCCATCTTATTGCAATAGTATTTAGCACGAATAAAACTAAAGTTCATGAGTGAATGGTAGCATTTAAACGATAAGCTATAAAACAAGCATCCTAGGACTAAAAAAATGGACATATGTTTAATCATTCCTTCTTCACCACTTAGTGCTCGTGGCCTTCAGGTGCATTTGTTTTGAAAATATTTCGAAAATGGTTTGATTTTCGACAATAATAATTGGTGTTGACCAAGCATTTATTTGGAAGGAAGCTATTGTTTGTGCAAAAAACTTATTTCCCCCTGTTAATTTCGTTTTCCTCCTTTTTATTTATTGTTTTAAATATTTATATATTTTTTATATTAGCGACGGTTCTGGCCGACGCTATTGTTTATTCAAAACTATTCATTTCCCATCACCAATTTCGTTTGCCTCCTTTTTAGTTATTGTTTTAATTAATTATTATTTTCTTATATTAGCGACAGTTCAGGCCGACACTACTGTTTGTGCGAAAATTTTAATTTCCCCCCACCAATTTCATTTGCCTCCTTTAAAGTTATTGTTTTAATTATTTATTATTTTGATATTAAAAACCACTACTTTAATGGCGCTTTTAAAGTGCTATTAAACAAAATCGTTTACAATAGCGGCGCGGTTAATAGCGCTTTAAAGGGATATCAAAAACAAAAGAAAGTTCTCTTAAATAATATTTGTAGCATAGTGTGTGTTGCCCTGTTTTCTCTTCTAGTGTTGGTCTATCCTTCTGGACATAAGAGATAACTCCTCTTTGTCTTTATCAAAATCTTCATAAGAGGAGCATATGCCTAACTTGTTCTTTTCTTCCATTTTATTGCAATAGTATTTAGTACGAATAAAACTAAAGTTCATGAGTGAATGGTAGCATTCAAACAATAATCTATACAACAAGCATCCTAGGACTAAAAAAAGGGACATATGTTTAATCATTCCTTCTTCACCACTTAGTGTTTGTGGCCTTAAGGTGCATTTGTTTTGAAAATATTTCGAAAATGGTTTGATTTTCGAGAATAATAATTGGTGTTGACCAAGCGTTTATTTGGAAGGAAGCTACTGTTTGTGGAAAAAATTTATTTCCCCCTATTAATTTCGTTTGCCTCCTTTTTAGTTATTGTTTTAAATATTTATTTATTTTTTATATTAGCGACGTTTCTGGACGACACTATTGTTTATTCAAAAATATTCATTTCCCATCACAAATTTCGTTTGCCTCCTTTTTAGTAATTGTTTTAATTAATTATTATTTTCTTATATTAGCGACGGTTCAGGCCGACACTACTGTGTGTGAGAAAATTTTCATTTCCCGCCACCAATTTCATTTGCCTCCTTTAAACTTATTGTTTTAATTAATTATTATTTTGATATTAAAAACCACTACTTTAGTAGCGCTTTTAAAGTGCTATTAAACAAAATCGTTTACAATAGCGGCGCAGTTAATAGCGCTTCAAAGGGATATCAAAAACAAAAGAAAGTTCTCTTAAATAATGTTTGTGGCGTAGTGTTTGTTGCCCTGTTTTCTCTTCTAGTGTTGGTTTATTCTTCTGGACATAAGAGACAACTCCTCTTTGTCTTTATCAAAATCTTCGTAAGAGGAGCATATTCCTAACTTGTCCTTTTCTTCCATTTTATTGCAATAGTATTTAGCACGAATAAAACTAGAGTTCATGAGTGAATGGTAGCATTCAAACGATAAGCTATACAACAAGCATCCTAGGACTAAAAAAAGGGACATATGTTTAATCATTCCTTCTTCACCACTTAGTGCTCTTGGCCTTCAGGTGCATTTGTTTTGAAAATATTTCGAAAATGGTTTGATTTTCGAGAATAATAATTGGTGTTGACCAAGCGTTTATTTGGAAGGAAGCTACTGTTTGTGCAAAAAATTGATTTCCCCCTATTAATTTCGTTTGCCTCATTTTTAGTTATTGTTTTAAATATTTATATATTTTTTATATTAGCGACGGTTCTGGCCGACGCTATTGTTTATTCAAAAATATTCATTTCCCATCACCAATTTCGTTTGCCTCCTTTTTAGTTATTATTTTAATTAATTATTATTTTCTTATATTAGCGACGATTCAGGCCGACACTACTGTTTGTGTGAAAATTTTCATTTCCCGCCACCAATTTCATTTGCCTCCTTTAAAGTTATTGTTTTAATTAATTATTATTTTGATATTAAAAACCACTACTTTAATAGCGCTTTTAAAGTGCTATTAAACAAAATCGTTTACAATAGCGGCGCGGTTAATAGCGCTTTAAAGGGATATCAAAAACAAAATAAAGTTCACTTAAATATTATTTGTGGCGTACTGTTTGTTGCCCTGTTTTCTCTTCCAGTGTTGGTTTATTCTTCTGGACATAAGAGACAACTCCTCTTTGTCTTTATCAAAATCTTCATAAGAGGAGCATATGCCTAACTTGTCCTTTTCTTCCATTTTATTGCAATAGTATTTAGCACGAATAAAACTAAAGTTCATGAGTGAATGGTAGCATTCAAACGATAAGCTATAAAACAAGCATCCTAGGACTAAAAAAATGGACATATGTTTAATCATTCCTTCTTCACCACTTAGTGCTCGTGGCCTTCAGGTGCATTTGTTTTAAAAATATTTCGAAAATGGTTTGATTTTCGACAATAATAATTGGTGTTGACCAAGCGTTTATTTGGAAGGAAGCTATTGTTTGTGCAAAAAACTTATTTCCCCCTATTAATTTCGTTTGCCTCCTTTTTAGTTATTATTTTAAATATTTATATATTTTTTATATTAGCGACGGTTCTGGACGACGCTATTGTTTATTCAAAAATATTCATTTCCCATCACCAATTTCGTTTGCCTCCTTTTTAGTAATTGTTTTAATTAATTATTATTTGCTTATATTAGCGACGGTTCAGGCCGACACTACTGTGTGTGAGAAAATTTTCATTTCCCGCCACCAATTTCATTTGCCTCCTTTAAACTTATTGTTTTAATTAATTATTATTTTGATATTAAAAACCACTACTTTAATAGCGCTTTTGAAGTGCTATTAAACAAAATCGTTTACAATAGCGGCGCGGTTAATAGCACCTTAAAGGGATATCAAAAACAAAATAAAGTTCACTTAAATATTATTTGTGGCGTACTGTTTGTTGCCCTGTTTTCTCTTCCAGTGTTGGTTTATTCTTCTGGACATAAGAGACAACTCCTCTTTGTCTTTATCAAAATCTTCATAGGAGGAGCATATGCTTAACTTGTCCTTTTCTTCCATCTTATTGCAATAGTATTTAGCACGAATAAAACTAAAGTTCATGAGTGAATGGTAGCATTCAAACGATAAGCTATAAAACAAGCATCCTAGGACTAAAAAAATGGACATATGTTTAATCATTCCTTCTTCACCACTTAGTGCTCGTGGCCTTCAGCTGCATTTGTTTTGAAAATATTTCGAAAATGGTTTGATTTTCGACAATAATAATTGGTGTTGACCAAGCGTTTATTTGGAAGGAAGCTATTGTTTGTGCAAAAAACTTATTTCCCCCTATTAATTTCGTTTTCCTCCTTTTTAGTTATTGTTTTAAATATTTATATATTTTTTATATTAGCGACGGTTCTGGCCGACGCTATTGTTTATTCAAAACTATTCATTTCCCATCACCAATTTCGTTTGCCTCCTTTTTAGTTATTGTTTTAATTAATTATTATTTTCTTATATTAGCGACGGTTCAGGCCGACACTACTGTTTGTGCGAAAATTTTAATTTCCCCCCACCAATTTCATTTGCCTCCTTTAAAGTTATTGTTTTAATTAATTATTATTTTGATATTAAAAACCACTACTTTAATGGCTCTTTTAAAGTGCTATTAAACAAAATCGTTTACAATAGCGGCGCGGTTAATAGTGCTTTAAAGGGATATCAAAAACAAAAGAAAGTTCTCTTAAATAATATTTGTAGCATAGTGTGTGTTGCCCTGTTTTCTCTTCTAGTGTTGGTCTATCCTTCTGGACATAAGAGATAACTCCTCTTTGTCTTTATCAAAATCTTCATAAGAGGAGCATATGCCTAACTTGTCCTTTTCTTCCATTTTATTGCAATAGTATTTAGCACGAATAAAACTAAAGTTCATGAGTGAATGGTAGCATTCAAACGATAATCTATACAACAAGCATCCTAGGACTAAAAAAAGGGACATATGTTTAATCATTCATTCTTCACCACTTAGTGTTTGTGGCCTTAAGGTGCATTTGTTTTGAAAATATTTTGAAAATGGTTTGATTTTCGAGAATAATAATTGGTGTTGACCAAGCGTTTATTTGGAAGGAAGCTACTGTTTGTGGAAAAAATTTATTTCCCCCTATTAATTTCGTTTGCCTCCTTTTTAGTTATTGTTTTAAATATTTATATATTTTTTATATTAGCGACGTTTCTGCACGACACTATTGTTTATTCAAAAATATTCATTTCCCATCACCAATTTCGTTTGCCTCCTTTTTAGTAATTGTTTTAATTAATTATTATTTTCTTATATTAGCGACGGTTCAGGCCGACACTACTGTGTGTGAGAAAATTTTCATTTCCCGCCACCAATTTCATTTGCCTCCTTTAAACTTATTGTTTTAATTAATTATTATTTTGATATTAAAAACCACTACTTTAATAGCGCTTTTAAAGTGCTATTAAACAAAATCGTTTACAATAGCGGCGCAGTTAATAGCGCTTTAAAGGGATATCAAAAACAAAAGAAAGTTCTCTTAAATAATGTTTGTGGCGTAGTGTTTGTTGCCCTGTTTTCTCTTCTAGTGTTGGTTTATTTTTCTGGTCATAAGAGACAACTCCTCTTTGTCTTTATCAAAATCTTCATAAGAGGAGCATATTCCTAACTTGTCCTTTTCTTCCATTTTATTGCAATAGTATTTAGCACGAATAAAACTAAAGTTCATGAGTGAATGGTAGCATTCAAACGATAAGCTATACAACAAGCATCCTAGGACTAAAAAAAGGGACATATGTTTAATCATTCCTTCTTCACCACTTAGTGTTTGTGGCCTTCAGGTGCATTTGTTTTGAAAATATTTCGAAAATGGTTTGATTTTCGAGAATAATAATTGGTGTTGACCAAGCGTTTATTTGGAAGGAAGCTACTGTTTGTGGAAAAAATTTATTTCCCCCTATTAATTTCGTTTGCCTCCTTTTTAGTTATTGTTTTAAATATTTATATATTTTTTATATTAGCGACGTTTCTGCACGACACTATTGTTTATTCAAAAATATTCATTTCCCATCACCAATTTCGTTTGCCTCCTTTTTAGTAATTGTTTTAATTAATTATTATTTTCTTATATTAGCGACGGTTCAGGCCGACACTACTGTGTGTGAGAAAATTTTCATTTCCCGCCACCAATTTCATTTGCCTCCTTTAAACTTATTGTTTTAATTAATTATTATTTTGATATTAAAAACCACTACTTTAATAGCGCTTTTAAAGTGCTATTAAACAAAATCGTTTACAATAGCGGCGCAGTTAATAGCGCTTTAAAGGGATATCAAAAACAAAAGAAAGTTCTCTTAAATAATGTTTGTGGCGTAGTGTTTATTGCCCTGTTTTCTCTTCTAGTGTTGGTTTATTCTTCTGGACATAAGAGACAACTCCTCTTTGTCTTTATCAAAATCTTCATAAGAGGAGCATATTCCTAACTTGTCCTTTTCTTCCATTTTATTGCAATAGTATTTAGCACGAATAAAACTAAAGTTCATGAGTGAATGGTAGCATTCAAACGATAAGCTATACAACAAGCATCCTAGGACTAAAAAAAGGGACATATGTTTAATTCTTCCTTCTTCACCACTTAGTGTTTGTGGCCTTCAGGTGCATTTGTTTTGAAAATATTTCGAAAATGGTTTGATTTTCGAGAATAATAATTGGTGTTGACCAAGCGTTTATTTGGAAGGAAGCTACTGTTTGTGCAAAAAATTGATTTCCCCCTATTAATTTCGTTTGCCTCATTTTTAGTTATTGTTTTAAATATTTATATATTTTTTATATTAGCGACGGTTCTGGCCGACGCTATTGTTTATTCAAAAATATTCATTTCCCATCACCAATTTCGTTTGCCTCCTTTTTAGTTATTATTTTAATTAATTATTATTTTCTTATATTAGCGACGATTCAGGCCGACACTACTGTTTGTGCGAAAATATTCATTTCTCGCCTCCAATTTCATTTGCCTCCTTTAAAGTTATTGTTTTAATTAATTATTATTTTGATATTAAAAACCACTACTTTAATAGCGCTTTTAAAGTGCTATTAAACAAAATCGTTTACAATAGCGGCGCGGTTAATAACGCTTTAAAGGGATATCAAAAACAAAATAAAGTTCTCTTAAATATTATTTGTGGCGTACTGTTTGTTGCCCTGTTTTCTCTTCCAGTGTTGGTTTATTCTTCTGGACATAAGAGACAACTCCTCTCTGTCTTTATCAAAATCTTCATAAGAAGAGCATATGCCTAACTTGTCCTTTTCTTCCATTTTATTGCAACAGTATTTAGCATGAATAAAACTAAAGTTCATGAGTGAATGGTAGCATTCAAACGATAAGCTATAAAACAAGCATCCTAGGACTAAAAAAATGGACATATGTTTAATCATTCCTTCTTCACCACTTAGTGCTCGTGGCCTTCAGGTGCATTTGTTTTGAATATATTTCGAAAATGGTTTGATTTTCGAGAATAATAATTGGTGTTGACCAAGCGTTTATTTGGAAGGAAGCTATTGTTTGTGCAAAAAACTTATTTCCCCCTATTAATTTCGTTTTCCTCCTTTTTAGTTATTGTTTTAAATATTTATATATTTTTATATTAGCGATGGTTGTGGCCGACGCTATTGTTTATTCAAAAATATTCATTTCCCATCACCAATTTCGTTTGCCTCCTTTTTAGTTATTGTTTTAATTAATTCTTATTTTCTTATATTAGCGACGATTCAGGCCGACACTACTGTTTGTGCGAAAATTTTAATTCCCCCCCACCAATTTCATTTGCCTCCTTTAAAGTTATTGTTTTAATTAATTATTATTTTGATATTAAAAACCACTACTTTAATAGCGCTTTTAAAGTGCTATTAAACAAAATCGTTTACAATAGCGGCGCGGTTAATAGCGCTTTAAAGGGATATCAAAAACAAAATAAAGTTCACTTAAATATTATTTGTGGCGTACTGTTTGTTGCCCTGTTTTCTCTTCCAGTGTTGGTTTATTCTTCTGGACATAAGAGACAACTCCTCTTTGTCTTTATCAAAATCTTCATAAGAGGAGCATATGCCTAACTTGTCCTTTTCTTCCATTTTATTGCAATAGTATTTAGCACGAATAAAACTAAAGTTCATGAGTGAATGGTAGCATTTAAACGATAATCTATAAAACAAGCATCCTAGGACTAAAAAAATGGACATATGTTTAATCATTCCTTCTTCACCACTTAGTGCTCGTGGCCTTCAGGTGCATTTGTTTTGAAAATATTTCGAAAATGGTTTGATTTTCGACAATAATAATTGGTGTTGACCAAGCGTTTATTTGGAAGGAAGCTATTGTTTGTGCAAAAAACTTATTTCCCCCTATTAATTTTGTTTTCCTCCTTTTTAGTTATTGTTTTAAATATTTATATATTTTTTATATTAGCGACGGTTCTGGCCGACGATATTGTTTATTCAAAACTATTCATTTCCCATCACCAATTTCGTTTGCCTCCTTTTTAGTTATTGTTTTAATTAATTATTATATTCTTATATTAGCGATGGTTCAGGCCGACACTACTGTTTGTGCGTAAATTTTAATTTCCCCCCACCAATTTCATTTGCCTCCTTTAAAGTTATTGTTTTAATTAATTATTATTTTGATATTAAAAACCACTACTTTAATGGCGCTTTTAAAGTGCTATTAAACAAAATCGTTTACAATAGCGGCGCGGTTAATAGCACTTTAAAGGGATATCAAAAACAAAAGAAAGTTCTCTTAAATAATATTTGTAGCATAGTGTGTGTTGCCCTGTTTTCTCTTCTAGTGTTGGTCTATCCTTCTGGACATAAGAGATAACTCCTCTTTGTCTTTATCAAAATCTTCATAAGAGGAGCATATGCCTAACTTGTCCTTTTCTTCCATTTTATTGCAATAGTATTTAGCACGAATAAAACTAAAGTTCATGAGTGGATGGTAGCATTCAAACGATAATCTATACAACAAGCATCCTAGGACTAAAAAAAGGGACATATCACTACGCCAAATAAGCTATTTAATAGCGCTTTTTTGTTTTTGATAGCGCTTAAAAGTGCTATTAACCGCGCCACTATTGTAAATATTTCTTATTTAATAGCACTTTAAAAGCGCTATTAAAGTACCAATTTATAATAGCGTTTTAATTAAAGTGCTATCAAAGTCAGTATTTTGCATGTTTTTTGTTTGTTTTTTTATAGAACTCTAAACAAAAAGCGCTAATATATAACATATGTTTGATAGCGCTTTCAAATAAAGTGCTAATAAATGGTACATATTTGGTACAATATTTTTAATAAGTACAGTACAATATTTTTTCTTACACAATCATTTTTTTTGGTGTAAATATAAAATAACTATATTCAATTCAACACAAATAACGCTTTAAGTTACTCATTGCATATATATTATGATCCATCAAATACCAAATAACATTTTAAATTACCAAATCCTATTGTTTCCAAATATCATAACATATAGAATATTAAGAGGGCGTTTGCATAGCCAAATTTGTAGATGCCCATCTATGAGTACTTCAATCCAAATCCAAAAACATACAATCAAATTCTCTAAACAAAACACCAAAAAAATAAGAAAGGATAACAAAACAATCCCATGTAGTAACCACCTTCATGATCCAAAAGCGTTGAACTCATAGATACAATCACTAATTAGGCAAAATAATTGCTTCTTGTTTTCCTGTATCATAGAAGGAATATTGATTATGTATTGTACAATAAAAACTAATTCAACATATAAAGAATAATCAAACATTTAATATGGGTCTAACAAGAAGCGCATAAAATAAGGAATGATTATTATAAACTAATAACAATAAATCGATATAACTAATGCAATAATTGAACTAATTAAGTCTAACAAGAACATGACTTGTAAATATATAGACCACAATTTCCATTATTAGATGCATATAAACACTAAACAGAATATAATTGAAATTCTCAAAATATACATAAACACTTAATTGTGTGTAACTTTCTTTTCATGATCCAGAACTAGATATCAAACACCTTACAATTGTTACTACAAATATCTAAAAATTTCAAGTTGAAACGGAAAACTATAAATCAATCATACAATAAGATATAAGTCATTTTTCCGTATTTTCCTATTTCAAAATTTAAATTCGAGACCAAGAAAGAACACTCAGTACCTCTGTGCCATATCTTCTAAACCAATAAAATACTAAAATCATTTATACGACAACTCTAAATCCATTCTCATAATAAACATTCTTATGCATACAAAACAACTGATTGACATCAAGAACAAAGATAATGTATAGAGTATAGGATAAAGCTGCATGAGTACAGCAGAGTAGAATCACACTATAGGCAGATATATATACTTTCAAACCAGTTCATCACATCAAACTGTAGACTGAACTCAGACCTCCAATAACGTTATCCTGCTGAATCTTTACAGGAAGAGAAGGTTTTTGAATTTGCCAGTAATGTACATGCTGGTTCATTTCTGTTAAGAACCGTCATCTGAAAGAAATATATAGTGAGTGAGGGAGATCCAAATTTCCAAGAACTTTTCACAGTCTTCGACTCCAATAGTACAATAACCATATTGAAACTTAATAAAGTATTGAACAAAATCATTTGACACATATTTATGAGGCATATTTACAATATTACATGTCTAAAATGTAAGAAAGCTTTCAAAAAATTGATGGGAAATTGCGGGCCTGATAAGAACAAAATGCTCCAGTTGATATCGCTCAGCATAATTGACGTAGCGCATGAGATGAGTATATGTATAGAAATGTTGCCCAGTATCAAGACAATAATAAGACTGCAACAGAAACATTATATCATAGAAACATTATATCAAACATGTGGAGGACACAAAAGTAAGAAAAATAAACAGTTTTATAATCATAAATTGATTTTAACTCGTAGTTGTTTTTCTCTGTCTAGCAGATACAAAAGCCAACCAACATATGATCCGCCTAGGAGAAGTAGTATAGGCCTTTTATCTTGAGACGTCATGTGGTTATGCTTTACATTTTTTGTTCTAACAACTCCTTTGATAAGGGTGCTACAAAATAAGAACCATAATTTTATAGAATTAAATGGGTTTTAATGAAAACAAAATAACACCTAGCAAAGGAACATTACAATAAAAATAGTGATAGAAACACAATCCTTAATACCTGCTTTTCTCTGATCAGATATGATGAATTCCTTCAAATATAGCAGCCTCTTGTCAATCTTCAAAAGGAAAAAAAATTACATACTAATATAAACTCAGAGAGGGGAATTGGCTTCAATAACCAAACCTGAACCTGTGTTTGAACAAACAATTTAATCAAGGAACCTGTGAGGTATGTGCTTAAGACAGTTCCAAACAACTTGTCAGCCCATGGAAACACCAACCACGTAAAATTTAGACCCCAATCCCAGCTGATCAGTTCCAAACAATTTTGTTTAGCATTGTTGTTTGATATTACAGTAGTGGTGAAGGAACTATCACAGTAGTGGTAGAATTTTTTAACAACAAAAACAACTTATTCATATAAGAGTAAAAACACAAAAACAACTTATTCCTAAAATACACAAAACAGATTATGAGAGAGTGAAAGAAGAAGCTCTATCAGGGTATAAAGCTTATCATGCTACATATAAACTCTAGAAAGGAAAACAGGGTATAAAGCTCTATCACATGCAAATTGAATTCTACAAGAGCTTCTACTGTTATTAAGCATGACTATAAATTACTCATTGGAGAAGGAGCTTTTGCAGTAGAACTTTGATGTGCATAGCATGTACGACAGGAGCTTGTGCATAATAGTCATGCTAACCTGCATCAACGTACAACCTTCTGTAAACCATATAAGTCTTGCAACACAATTCAAGCCTTAAGTATGAGAAAAAAGATCAAAACAGACCCAATGCAATACATACCTGTGTTCAACCAATGCAATTCAAGCCTACAAGCATATTATTAAAGTAGGCAGCAAATGCCATGCTCATCATCATGATTCATCATTCAAAAACTGAAATGTCCAACATACTCATACACCAAAGCATCATGGATACTATTAGCAAACCATAATATATTTGCACATACCAAGTTCAAGAATCCCCATGCCATTAACACATGTCAGATCTGTTACGATGTTACCATCAAAGTCAACAGGAGAAAACCTACCACGCCCTTCAACATAACAATTGTTTTAGTGTCCTTATTGTGTTAGACAACACCAGGAATTGGAGCAACCTTGCAAACTTGTGACACATTAAGTGGCTGCATTTCAATCAGCAAGATAAAATGTGTATGATTCTGAAGTTGAAAATTTACTTGTACTTCTATGCTTTAATTGATATTCTAACTTAGAACAGCTTAAGCATGAAATAAGAAACACTTAATAGGAAAGACTGAAGAGGAAATTATGTTTGAAAATCTGAAGGTCATACATTTGAAATACACATAAATGCATCTATAACCTGTTCCATTGCTGTTGTGCCTTAGATCATGAAAGATCTACAAAACAAATACACATAAAATCCATTAGATCATGAAAGTTCTCTCATAACATCAACAAAATCAGGTAAATCATTATATCAAGAAAATTATACAAAACAAATAGACATAAAGCCCATTAAAAACTCCTGAAAATTCTACAAAATAAATACACATAAAACTCAATGAAAATAGTCACACTTGTTAATCTCTCTTTTTCACCTTTTGAGTTCATGCCCTAACTCATTCTTCTCTTGTTCCTGTAACGAAAATGCAAAGAAAACACATGAAACTCCTACCAACTATCAATACATGTATTTAAACATAATTTATTTTATATTAAACTCACTTTTACTAAAAATAATAATAATTTTGTGATGTTATCGGAGGATGTGATGAACTGGTTTGAAAGTATATATATCTGCCTATAGTGTGATTCTACTGTGCTGTACTCATGCAGCTTTATCCTATACTCTATACCTCTATCTTTTCTTTCTAGACAGTGATACTTCTTCTTCTTACTCTCTCTCACAAAAGACCACAACTTGCAGAACAATAACCATGGTTTTTTCTATCTCTCATCCATTTCAACCCCAAAACAAAATCAATTTTTCTCTTAAATTAAGAACAACAACAAAATAGAAATACAAGATTCAAATCAAGCATTTAAGTTCTCCAACAACAATGACAACAAATCGAGAAAATAGAGGAAAAAAATTGCTTACCTGCAAGCAAAACCGAGAGTGGCTGGAGATGGAGGTCGGAGTCGAACGCCTAGTGGTGGCTGCCGGTGACGCTACAGGGGGCCGGAGTGCGTCGATATTGTGCTGTTGCAGAAGCAGTTGAGTTGTCGCTCGCGGTCGCCGGCGTGTCGTCGGAGGCCAGTCAAGTAATGGATTTGGAATGACTTTTCTCCTTCCTGTGTTTTTTTATTTTGTTTCGGTTTCTAATTGAAATAACTTTCTGAAAATGTGTTTTGTTTTTTTTTTATCAATTAATTAATTAATTCATTATTATATATAACATAGCGCTTTTTAATAAATGCTATTATATAGGTAGTCAAATAATAGCGTTTTATACAAAATGCTATCTTAAAGAAGTTTAATAATAGTGTTCTGGTACAAAGTGCTATCATAATTACATAGTCTGTATTATATAATAGCGCCCGATTAAAAAGTGCTATTATAAATGTGTTTTTTCCATTTTAATAGCATTTTTTTTAAAAGTGCTATTAAATTAGGTGATACAAAAAATCATTTTTGGGGTAGTGTATGTTTAATCATTCCTTCTTCACCACTTAGTGTTTGTGGCCTTAAGGTGCATTTTTTTTGAAAATATTTCGAAAATGGTTTGATTTTCGAGAATAATAATTGGTGTTGACAAAGGGTTTATTTGGAAGGAAGCTACTGTTTGTGGAAAAAATTTATTTCCCCCTAATAATTTCGTTTGCCTCCTTTTTAGTTATTGTTTTAAATATTTATATATTTTTTATATTAGCGACGGTTCTGGACGACGCTATTGTTTATTCAAAAATATTCATTTCCCATCACCAATTTCGTTTGCCTCCTTTTTAGTTATTATTTTAATTAATTATTATTTTCTTATATTAGCGACGATTCAGGCCGACACTACTGTTTGTGCGAAAATTTTCATTTCCCGCCACCAATTTCATTTGCCTCCTTTAAAGTTATTGTTTTAATTAATTATTATTTTGATATTAAAAACCACTACTTTAATAGTGCTTTTAAAGTGCTATTAAACAAAATCGTTTACAATAACGGCGCGGTTAATAACTCTTTAAAGGGATATTAAAAACAAAATAAAGTTCTCTTAAATATTATTTGTGGCGTACTGTCTGTTGCCCTGTTTTCTCTTCCAGTGTTGGTTTATTCTTCTGGACATAAGAGACAACTCCTCTTTGTCTTTATCAAAATCTTCATAAGAAGAGCATATGCCTAACTTGTCCTTTTCTTCCATTTTATTGCAATAGTATTTAGCACGAATAAAACTAAAGTTCATGAGTGAATGGTAGCATTCAAACGATAAGCTATAAAACAAGCATCCTAGGACTAAAAAAATGGACATATGTTTAATCATTCCTTCTTCACCACTTAGTGCTCGTGGCCTTCAGGTGCATTTGTTTTGAAAATATTTCGAAAATGGTTTGATTTTCGACAATAATAATTTGTGTTGACCAAGCGTTTATTTGGAAGGAAGCTATTGCTTGTGCAAAAAACTTATTTCCCCCTATTAATTTCGTTTTCCTCCTTTTTAGTTATTGTTTTAAATATTTATATATTTTTTATATTAGCGACGGTTCTGGCCGACGCTATTGTTTATTCAAAAATATTCATTTCCCATCACCAATTTTGTTTGCTTCCTTTTTAGTTATTGTTTTAATTAATTATTATTTTCTTATATTAGCGACGGTTCAGGCCGACACTACTGTTTGTGCGAAAATTTTAATTTCCACCCACCAATTTCATTTGCCTCCTTAAAAGTTATTGTTTTAATTAATTATTATTTTGTTATTAAAAACCACTACTTTAATGGCGCTTTTAAAGTGCTATTAAAAAAAATCGTTTACAATAGCGGCGCGGTTAATAGCGCTTTAAAGGGATGTCAAAAACAAAAGAAAGTTCTCTTAAATAATATTTGTAGCGTAGTGTGTGTTGCCCTGTTTTCTCTTATAGTGTTGGTTTATTCTTCTGGACATAAGAGATAACTCCTCTTTGTCTTTATCAAAATCTTCATAAGAGGAGCATATGCCTAACTTGTCCTTTTCTTCCATTTTATTGCAATAGTATTTAGCACGAATAAAACTAAAGTTCATGAGTGAATGGTAGCATTCAAACGATAATCTATACAACAAGCATCCTAGGACTAAAAAAAGGGACATATGTTTAATCATTCCTTCTTCACCACTTAGTGTTTGTGGCCTTCAGGTGCATTTGTTTTGAAAATATTTCGAAAATGGTTTGATTTTCGAGAATAATAATTGGTGTTGACCAAGCGTTTATTTGGAAGGAAGGTACTGTTTGTGGAAAAAATTTATTTCCCCCTATTAATTTCCTTTGCCTCCTTTTTAGTTATTGTTTTAAATATTTATATATTTTTTATATTAGCGACGGTTCTGGACGACGCCATTGTTTATTCAAAAATATTCATTTCCCATCACCAATTTCGTTTGCCTCCTTTTTAGTTATTGTTTTAATTAATTATTATTTTCTTATATTAGCGACGGTTCAGGCCGACACTACTGTTTGTGAGAAAATTTTCATTTCCCGCCACCAATTTCATTTGCCTCCTTTAAAGTTATTGTTTTAATTAATTATTATTTTGATATTAAAAACCAATACTTTAATAGCGCTTTTAAAGTGCTGTTAAACAAAATCGTTTACAATAGCGGCGCGATTAATAGCGCTTTAAAGGGATATCAAAAACAAAATAAAGTTCACTTAAATATTATTTGTGGCGTACTGTTTGTTGCCCTGTTTTCTCTTCCAGTGTTGGTTTATTCTTCTAGACATAAGAGACAACTCCTCTTTGTCTTTATCAAAATCTTCATAAGAGGAGAATATGCCTAACTTGTCCTTTTCTTCCATTGTATTGCAATAGTATTTAGCACGAATAAAACTAAAGTTCATGAGTGAATGGTAGCATTCAAACGATAAGCTATAAAACAAGCATCCTAGGACTAAAAAAATGGACATATGTTTAATCATTCCTTCTTCACCACTTAGTGCTCGTGGCCTTCAGGTGCATTTGTTTTGAAAATATTTCGAAAATGGTTTGATTTTCGACAATAATAATTTGTGTTGACCAAGCGTTTATTTGGAAGGAAGCTATTGCTTGTGCAAAAAACTTATTTCCCCCTATTAATTTCGTTTTCCTCCTTTTTAGTTATTGTTTTAAATATTTATATATTTTTTATATTAGCGACGGTTCTGGCCGACGCTATTGTTTATTCAAAAATATTCATTTCCCATCACCAATTTTGTTTGCTTCCTTTTTAGTTATTGTTTTAATTAATTATTATTTTCTTATATTAGCGACGGTTCAGGCCGACACTACTGTTTGTGCGAAAATTTTAATTTCCCCCCACCAATTTCATTTGCCTCCTTAAAAGTTATTGTTTTAATTAATTATTATTTTGATATTAAAAACCACTACTTTAATGGCGCTTTTAAAGTGCTATTAAACAAAATCGTTTACAATAGCGGCGCGGTTAATAGCGCTTTAAAGGGATGTCAAAAACAAAAGAAAGTTCTCTTAAATAATATTTGTAGCGTAGTGTGTGTTGCCCTGTTTTCTCTTATAGTGTTGGTTTATTCTTCTGGACATAAGAGATAACTCCTCTTTGTCTTTATCAAAATCTTCATAAGAGGAGCATATGCCTAACTTGTCCTTTTCTTCCATTTTAATGCAATAGTATTTAGCACGAATAAAACTAAAGTTCATGAGTGAATGGTAGCATTCAAACGATAATCTATACATCAAGCATCCTAGGACTAAAAAAAGGGACATATGTTTAATCATTCCTTCTTCACCACTTAGTGTTTGTGGCCTTCAGGTGCATTTGTTTTGAAAATATTTCGAAAATGGTTTGATTTTCGAGAATAATAATTGGTGTTGACCAAGCGTTTATTTGGAAGGAAGGTACTGTTTGTGGAAAAAATTTATTTCCCCCTATTAATTTCCTTTGCCTCCTTTTTAGTTATTGTTTTAAATATTTATATATTTTTTATATTAGCGACGGTTCTGGACGACGCCATTGTTTATTCAAAAATATTCATTTCCCATCACCAATTTCGTTTGCCTCCTTTTTAGTTATTGTTTTAATTAATTATTATTTTCTTATATTAGCGACGGTTCAGGCCGACACTACTGTTTGTGAGAAAATTTTCATTTCCCGCCACCAATTTCATTTGCCTCCTTTAAAGTTATTGTTTTAATTAATTATTATTTTGATATTAAAAACCAATACTTTAATAGCGCTTTTAAAGTGCTGTTAAACAAAATCGTTTACAATAGCGGCGCGATTAATAGCGCTTTAAAGGGATATCAAAAACAAAATAAAGTTCACTTAAATATTATTTGTGGCGTACTGTTTGTTGCCCTGTTTTCTCTTCCAGTGTTGGTTTATTCTTCTAGACATAAGAGACAACTCCTCTTTGTCTTTATCAAAATCTTCATAAGAGGAGAATATGCCTAACTTGTCCTTTTCTTCCATTGTATTGCAATAGTATTTAGCACGAATAAAACTAAAGTTCATGAGTGAATGGTAGCATTCAAACGATAAGCTATAAAACAAGCATCCTAGGACTAAAAAAATGGACATATGTTTAATCATTCCTTCTTCACCACTTAGTGCTCGTGGCCTTAAGGTGCATTTGTTTTGAAAATATTTCAAAAATGGTTTGATTTTCGAGAATAATAATTGGTGTTGACCAAGCGTTTATTTGGAAGGAAGCTACTGTTTGTGCAAAAAATTGATTTCCCCCTATTAATTTCGTTTGCCTCATTTTTAGTTATTGTTTTAAATATTTATATATTTTTTATATTAGCGACGGTTCTGGCCGACGCTATTGTTTATTCAAAAATATTCATTTCCCATCACCAATTTCATTTGCCTCCTTTTTATTTATTATTTTAATTAATTATTATTTTCTTATATTAGCGACGGTTCAGGCCGACACTACTGTTTGTGCGAAAATTTTCATTTCCCGCCACCAATTTCATTTGCCTCCTTTAAAGTTATTGTTTTAATTAATTATTATTTTGATATTAAAAACCAATACTTTAATAGCGCTTTTAAAGTGCTGTTAAACAAAATCGTTTACAATAGCGGCGCGATTAATAGCGCTTTAAAGGGATATCAAAAACAAAATAAAGTTCACTTAAATATTATTTGTGGCGTACTGTTTGTTCCCCTGTTTTCTCTTCCAGTGTTGGTTTATTCTTCTAGACATAAGAGACAACTCCTCTTTGTCTTTATCAAAATCTTCATAAGAGGAGAATATGCCTAACTTGTCCTTTTCTTCCATTGTATTGCAATAGTATTTAGCACGAATAAAACTAAAGTTCATGAGTGAATGGTAGCATTCAAACGATAAGCTATAAAACAAGCATCCTAGGACTAAAAAAATGGACATATGTTTAATCATTCCTTCTTCACCACTTAGTGCTCGTGGCCTTAAGGTGCATTTGTTTTGAAAATATTTCAAAAATGGTTTGATTTTCGAGAATAATAATTGGTGTTGACCAAGCGTTTATTTGGAAGGAAGCTACTGTTTGTGCAAAAAATTGATTTCCCCCTATTAATTTCGTTTGCCTCATTTTTAGTTATTGTTTTAAATATTTATATATTTTTTATATTAGCGACGGTTCTGGCCGACGCTATTGTTTATTCAAAAATATTCATTTCCCATCACCAATTTCATTTGCCTCCTTTTTATTTATTATTTTAATTAATTATTATTTTCTTATATTAGCGACGGTTCAGGCCGACACTACTGTTTGTGCGAAAATTTTCATTTCCCGCCACCAATTTCATTTGCCTCCTTTAAAGTTATTGTTTTAATTAATTATTATTTTGATATTAAAAACCACTACTTTAATAGCGCTTTTAAAGTGCTATTAAACAAAATTGTCTTCAATAGCGGCGCGGTTATTAACGCTTTAAAGGGATATCAAAAACAAAATAAAGTTCTCTTAAATATTATTTGTGGCGTACTGTCTGTTGCCTTGTTTTTTCTTCCAGTGTTGGTTTATTCTTCTGGACATAAGAGACAACTCCTCTTTGTCTTTATCAAAATCTTCATAAGAGGAGCATATGCCTAACTTGTCCTTTTCTTCCATTTTATTGCAATAGTATTTAGCACGAATAAAACTAAAGTTCATGAGTGAATGGTAGCATTCAAACGATAAGATATACAACAAGCATCCTAGGACTAAAAAAAGGGACATATGTTTAATCATTCCTTCTTCACCACTTAGTGTTTGTGGCCTTCAGGTGCATTTGTTTTCAAAATATTTCGAAAATGGTTTGATTTTCGAGAATAATAATTGGTGTTGACCAAGCATTTATTTGGAAGGAAGCTACTGTTTGTGCAAAAAATTGATTTCCCCCTACAAATTTTGTTTGCCTTATTTTTAGTTATTGTTTTAAATATTTATATATTTTTTATATTAGCGACGGTTCTGGCCGACGCTATTGTTTATTCAAAAATATTCATTTCCCATCACCAATTTCGTTTGCCTCCTTTTTAGTTATTGTTTTAATTAATTATTATTTTCTTATATTAGCGACGGTTCAGGCTGACACTACTGTTTGTGAGAAAATTTTCATTTCCCGCCACCAACTTCATTTGCCTCCTTTAAAGTTATTGTTTTAATTAATTATTATTTTGATATTAAAAACCACTACTTTAATAGCGCTTTTAAAGTGCTATTAAACAAAATCGTTTACAATAGCGGCGCGGTTAATAGCGCTTTAAAGGGATATCAAAAACAAAAGAAAGTTCTCTAAAATAATGTTTGTGGCGTAGTGTTTGTTGCCCTGTTTTCTCTTCTAGTGATGGTTTATTCTTCTGGACATAAGAGACAACTCCTCTTTGTCTTTATCAAAATCTTCATAAGAGGAGCATATGCCTAACTTGTCCTTTTCTTCCATTTTATTGCAATAGTATTTAGCACGAATAAAACTAAAGTTCATGAGTGAATGGTAGCATTCAAACGAATATCTATACAACAAGCATCCTAGGACTAAAAAAAGGGACTTATGTTTAATCATTCCTTCTTCACCACTTAGTGTTTGTGGCCTTCAGGTGCATTTGTTTTGAAAATATTTCGAAAATGGTTTGATTTTCGAGAATAATAATTGGTGTTGACCAAGCATTTATTTGGAAGGAAGCTACTGTTTGTGCAAAAAAATTATTTACCCCTATTAATTTCCTTTGCCTCCTTTTTAGTTATTGTTTTAAATATTTATATATTTTTTATATTAGCGACGGTTCTGGCCAACGCTATTGTTTATTCAAAAATATTTATTTCCCATCACCAATTTCGTTTGCCTCCTTTTTAGTTATTGTTTTAATTAATTATTATTTTCTTATATTAGCGACGGTTCAGGCCGACACTACTGTTTGTGAGAAAATTTTCATTTCCCGCCACCAATATCATTTGCCTCCTTTAAAGTTATTGTTTTAATTAATTATTATTTTGATATTAAAAACCACTACTTTAATAGCGCTTTTAAAGTGCTATTAAACAAAATCGTTTACAATAGCGGCGCGGTTAATAGCGCTTTAAAGGGATATCAAAAACAAAAGAAAGTTCTCTTAAATAATGTTTGTGGCGTAGTGTTTGTTGCCCTGTTTTCTCTTCTAGTGATGCTTTATTCTTCTGGACATAAGAGACAACTCCTCTTTGTCTTTATCAAAATCTTCATAAGAGGAGCATATGCCTAACTTGTCCTTTTCTTCCATTTTATTGCAATAGTATTTAGCACGAATAAAACTAAAGTTCATGAGTGAATGGTAGCATTCAAACGATAAGATATACAACAAGCATCCTAGGACTAAAAAAAGGGACATATGTTTAATCATTCCTTCTTCACCACTTAGTGTTTGTGGCCTTCAGGTGCATTTGTTTTCAAAATATTTCGAAAATGGTTTGATTTTCGAGAATAATAATTGGTGTTGACCAAGCATTTATTTGGAAGGAAGCTACTGTTTGTGCAAAAAATTGATTTCCCCCTACAAATTTTGTTTGCCTTATTTTTAGTTATTGTTTTAAATATTTATATATTTTTTATATTAGCGACGGTTCTGGCCGACGCTATTGTTTATTCAAAAATATTCATTTCCCATCACCAATTTTGTTTGCTTCCTTTTTAGTTATTGTTTTAATTAATTATTATTTTCTTATATTAGCGACGGTTCAGGCCGACACTACTGTTTGTGCGAAAATTTTAATTTCCCCCCACCAATTTCATTTGCCTCCTTAAAAGTTATTGTTTTAATTAATTATTATTTTGATATTAAAAACCACTACTTTAATGGCGCTTTTAAAGTGCTATTAAACAAAATCGTTTACAATAGCGGCGCGGTTAATAGCGCTTTAAAGGGATGTCAAAAACAAAAGAAAGTTCTCTTAAATAATATTTGTAGCGTAGTGTGTGTTGCCCTGTTTTCTCTTATAGTGTTGGTTTATTCTTCTGGACATAAGAGATAACTCCTCTTTGTCTTTATCAAAATCTTCATAAGAGGAGCATATGCCTAACTTGTCCTTTTCTTCCATTTTATTGCAATAGTATTTAGCACGAATAAAACTAAAGTTCATGAGTGAATGGTAGCATTCAAACGATAATCTATACAACAAGCATCCTAGGACTAAAAAAAGGGACATATGTTTAATCATTCCTTCTTCACCACTTAGTGTTTGTGGCCTTCAGGTGCATTTGTTTTGAAAATATTTCGAAAATGGTTTGATTTTCGAGAATAATAATTGGTGTTGACCAAGCGTTTATTTGGAAGGAAGGTACTGTTTGTGGAAAAAATTTATTTCCCCCTATTAATTTCCTTTGCCTCCTTTTTAGTTATTGTTTTAAATATTTATATATTTTTTATATTAGCGACGGTTCTGGACGACGCCATTGTTTATTCAAAAATATTCATTTCCCATCACCAATTTCGTTTGCCTCCTTTTTAGTTATTGTTTTAATTAATTATTATTTTCTTATATTAGCGACGGTTCAGGCCGACACTACTGTTTGTGAGAAAATTTTCATTTCCCGCCACCAATTTCATTTGCCTCCTTTAAAGTTATTGTTTTAATTAATTATTATTTTGATATTAAAAACCAATACTTTAATAGCGCTTTTAAAGTGCTGTTAAACAAAATCGTTTACAATAGCGGCGCGATTAATAGCACTTTAAAGGGATATCAAAAACAAAATAAAGTTCACTTAAATATTATTTGTGGCGTACTGTTTGTTGCCCTGTTTTCTCTTCCAGTGTTGGTTTATTCTTCTAGACATAAGAGACAACTCCTCTTTGTCTTTATCAAAATCTTCATAAGAGGAGAATATGCCTAACTTGTCCTTTTCTTCCATTGTATTGCAATAGTATTTAGCACGAATAAAACTAAAGTTCATGAGTGAATGGTAGCATTCAAACGATAAGCTATAAAACAAGCATCCTAGGACTAAAAAAATGGACATATGTTTAATCATTCCTTCTTCACCACTTAGTGCTCGTGGCCTTAAGGTGCATTTGTTTTGAAAATATTTCAAAAATGGTTTGATTTTCGAGAATAATAATTGGTGTTGACCAAGCGTTTATTTGGAAGGAAGCTACTGTTTGTGCAAAAAATTGATTTCCCCCTATTAATTTCGTTTGCCTCATTTTTAGTTATTGTTTTAAATATTTATATATTTTTTATATTAGCGACGGTTCTGGCCGACGCTATTGTTTATTCAAAAATATTCATTTCCCATCACCAATTTCATTTGCCTCCTTTTTATTTATTATTTTAATTAATTATTATTTTCTTATATTAGCGACGGTTCAGGCCGACACTACTGTTTGTGCGAAAATTTTCATTTCCCGCCACCAATTTCATTTGCCTCCTTTAAAGTTATTGTTTTAATTAATTATTATTTTGATATTAAAAACCACTACTTTAATAGCGCTTTTAAAGTGCTATTAAACAAAATTGTCTTCAATAGCGGCGCGGTTATTAACGCTTTAAAGGGATATCAAAAACAAAATAAAGTTCTCTTAAATATTATTTGTGGCGTACTGTCTGTTGCCTTGTTTTCTCTTCCAGTGTTGGTTTATTCTTCTGGACATAAGAGACAACTCCTCTTTGTCTTTATCAAAATCTTCATAAGAGGAGCATATGCCTAACTTGTCCTTTTCTTCCATTTTATTGCAATAGTATTTAGCACGAATAAAACTAAAGTTCATGAGTGAATGGTAGCATTCAAACGAATATCTATACAACAAGCATCCTAGGACTAAAAAAAGGGACTTATGTTTAATCATTCCTTCTTCACCACTTAGTGTTTGTGGCCTTCAGGTGCATTTGTTTTGAAAATATTTCGAAAATGGTTTGATTTTCGAGAATAATAATTGGTGTTGACCAAGCATTTATTTGGAAGGAAGCTACTGTTTGTGCAAAAAAATTATTTACCCCTATTAATTTCCTTTGCCTCCTTTTTAGTTATTGTTTTAAATATTTATATATTTTTTATATTAGCGACGGTTCTGGCCGACGCTATTGTTTATTCAAAAATATTTATTTCCCATCACCAATTTCGTTTGCCTCCTTTTTAGTTATTGTTTTAATTAATTATTATTTTCTTATATTAGCGACGGTTCAGGCCGACACTACTGTTTGTGAGAAAATTTTCATTTCCCGCCACCAATATCATTTCCCTCCTTTAAAGTTATTGTTTTAATTAATTATTATTTTGATATTAAAAACCACTACTTTAATAGCGCTTTTAAAGTGCTATTAAACAAAATCGTTTACAATAGCGGCGCGGTTAATAGCGCTTTAAAGGGATATCAAAAACAAAAGAAAGTTCTCTTAAATAATGTTTGTGGCGTAGTGTTTGTTGCCCTGTTTTCTCTTCTAGTGATGCTTTATTCTTCTGGACATAAGAGACAACTCCTCTTTGTCTTTATCAAAATCTTCATAAGAGGAGCATATGCCTAACTTGTCCTTTTCTTCCATTTTATTGCAATAGTATTTAGCACGAATAAAACTAAAGTTCATGAGTGAATGGTAGCATTCAAACGATAAGCTATACAACAAGCATCCTAGGACTAAAAAAAGGGACATATGTTTAATCATTCCTTCTTCACCACTTAGTGTTTGTGGCCTTCAGGTGCATTTGTTTTCAAAATATTTCGAAAATGGTTTGATTTTCGAGAATAATAATTGGTGTTGACCAAGCATTTATTTGGAAGGAAGCTACTGTTTGTGCAAAAAATTGATTTCCCCCTACAAATTTTGTTTGCCTTATTTTTAGTTATTGTTTTAAATATTTATATATTTTTTATATTAGCGACGGTTCTGGCCGACGCTATTGTTTATTCAAAAATATTCATTTCCCATCACCAATTTCGTTTGCCTCCTTTTTAGTTATTGTTTTAATTAATTATTATTTTCTTATATTAGCGACGGTTCAGGCTGACACTACTGTTTGTGAGAAAATTTTCATTTCCCGCCACCAACTTCATTTGCCTCCTTTAAAGTTATTGTTTTAATTAATTATTATTTTGATATTAAAAACCACTACTTTAATAGCGCTTTTAAAGTGCTATTAAACAAAATCGTTTACAATAGCGGCGCGGTTAATAGCGCTTTAAAGCGATATCAAAAACAAAAGAAAGTTCTCTAAAATAATGTTTGTGGCGTAGTGTTTGTTGCCCTGTTTTCTCTTCTAGTGATGGTTTATTCTTCTGGACATAAGAGACAACTCCTCTTTGTCTTTATCAAAATCTTCATAAGAGGAGCATATGCCTAACTTGTCCTTTTCTTCCATTTTATTGCAATAGTATTTAGCACGAATAAAACTAAAGTTCATGAGTGAATGGTAGCATTCAAACGAATATCTATACAACAAGCATCCTAGGACTAAAAAAAGGGACTTATGTTTAATCATTCCTTCTTCACCACTTAGTGTTTGTGGCCTTCAGGTGCATTTGTTTTGAAAATATTTCGAAAATGGTTTGATTTTCGAGAATAATAATTGGTGTTGACCAAGCATTTATTTGGAAGGAAGCTACTGTTTGTGCAAAAAAATTATTTACCCCTATTAATTTCCTTTGCCTCCTTTTTAGTTATTGTTTTAAATATTTATATATTTTTTATATTAGCGACGGTTCTGGCCAACGCTATTGTTTATTCAAAAATATTTATTTCCCATCACCAATTTCGTTTGCCTCCTTTTTAGTTATTGTTTTAATTAATTATTATTTTCTTATATTAGCGACGGTTCAGGCCGACACTACTGTTTGTGAGAAAATTTTCATTTCCCGCCACCAATATCATTTGCCTCCTTTAAAGTTATTGTTTTAATTAATTATTATTTTGATATTAAAAACCACTACTTTAATAGCGCTTTTAAAGTGCTATTAAACAAAATCGTTTACAATAGCGGCGCGGTTAATAGCGCTTTAAAGGGATATCAAAAACAAAAGAAAGTTCTCTTAAATAATGTTTGTGGCGTAGTGTTTGTTGCCCTGTTTTCTCTTCTAGTGATGCTTTATTCTTCTGGACATAAGAGACAACTCCTCTTTGTCTTTATCAAAATCTTCATAAGAGGAGCATATGCCTAACTTGTCCTTTTCTTCCATTTTATTGCAATAGTATTTAGCACGAATAAAACTAAAGTTCATGAGTGAATGGTAGCATTCAAACGATAAGATATACAACAAGCATCCTAGGACTAAAAAAAGGGACATATGTTTAATCATTCCTTCTTCACCACTTAGTGTTTGTGGCCTTCAGGTGCATTTGTTTTCAAAATATTTCGAAAATGGTTTGATTTTCGAGAATAATAATTGGTGTTGACCAAGCATTTATTTGGAAGGAAGCTACTGTTTGTGCAAAAAATTGATTTCCCCCTACAAATTTTGTTTGCCTTATTTTTAGTTATTGTTTTAAATATTTATATATTTTTTATATTAGCGACGGTTCTGGCCGACGCTATTGTTTATTCAAAAATATTCATTTCCCATCACCAATTTCGTTTGCCTCCTTTTTAGTTATTGTTTTAATTAATTATTATTTTCTTATATTAGCGACGGTTCAGGCTGACACTACTGTTTGTGAGAAAATTTTCATTTCCCGCCACCAACTTCATTTGCCTCCTTTAAAGTTATTGTTTTAATTAATTATTATTTTGATATTAAAAACCACTACTTTAATAGCGCTTTTAAAGTGCTATTAAACAAAATCGTTTACAATAGCGGTGCGGTTAATAGCGCTTTAAAGGGATATCAAAAACAAAAGAAAGTTCTCTTAAATAATGTTTGTGGCGTAGTGTTTGTTGCCCTGTTTTCTCTTCTAGTGATGGTTTATTCTTCTGGACATAAGAGACAACTCTTTTTTGTCTTTATCAAAATCTTCATAAGAGGAGCATATGCCTAACTTGTCCTTTTCTTCCATTTTATTGCAATAGTATTTAGCACGAATAAAACTAAAGTTCATCAGTGAATGGTAGCATTCAAACGATAAGCAATACAACAAGCATCCTAGGACTAAAAAAAGGGACATATGTTTAATCATTCCTTCTTCACCACTTAGTGTTTGTGGCCTTCAGGTGCATTTGTTTTCAAAATATTTCGAAAATGGTTTGATTTTCGAGAATAATAATTGGTGTTGACCAAGCATTTATTTGGAAGGAAGCTACTGTTTGTGCAAAAAATTGATTTCCCCCTACAAATTTCGTTTGCCTCATTTTTAGTTATTGTTTTAAATATTTATATATTTTTTATATTAGCGACGGTTCTTGCCGACGCTATTGTTTATTCAAAAATATTCATTTCCCATCAACAATTTCGTTTGCCTCCTTTTTAGTTATTATTTTAATTAATTATTATTTTCTTATATTGGCGACGGTTCAGGCCGACCCTACTGTTGTGCGAAAATTTTCATTTCCCGCCACCAATTTCATTTGCCTCCTTTAAAGTTATTGTTTTAATTAATTATTATTTTGATATTAAAAACCACTACTTTAATAGCGCTTTTAAAGTGCTATTAAACAAAATCGTTTACAATAGCGGCGCGGTTAATAGCGCTTTAAAGGGATATCAAAAACAAAATAAAGTTCTCTTAAATAATGTTTGTGGCGTAGTGTTTGTTGCCCTGTTTTCTCTTCTAGTGTTGGTTTATTCTTCTGGACATAAGAGACAACTCCTCTTTGTCTTTATCAAAATCATCATAAGAGGAGCATATGCCTAACTTATCCTTTTCTTCCATTTTATTGCAATAGTATTTAGCACGAATAAAACTAAAGTTCATGAGTGAATGGTAGCATTCAAACGATAATCTGTACAACAAGCATCCTAGGACTAAAAAAAGGGACATATGTTTAATCATTCCTTCTTCACCACTTATTGTTTGTGGCCTTCAAGTGCATTTGTTTTGAAAATATTTCGAAAATGGTTTGATTTTCGAGAATAATAATTGGTGTTAACCAAGCGTTTATTTGGAAGGAAGCTACTATTTGTGCAAAAAATTGATTTCCCCCTATTAATTTCGTTTGCCTCATTTTTAGTTATTGTTTTAAATATTTATATATTTTTTATATTAGCGACGGTTCTGGCCGACGCTATTGTATATTCAAAAATATTCATTTCCCATCAACAATTTCGTTTGCCTCCTTTTTAGTTATTATTTTAATTAATTATTATTTTCTTATATTGGCGACGGTTCAGGCCGACACTACTGTTTGTGCGAAAATTTTCATTTCCCGCCACCAATTTCATTTGCCTCCTTTAAAGTTATTGTTTTAATTAATTATTATTTTGATATTAAAAACCACTACTTTAATAGCGCTTTTAAAGTGCTATTAAACAAAATTGTTTACAATAGCGGCGCAGTTAATAGCGCTTTAAAGGGATATCAAAAACAAAAGAAAGTTCTCTTAAATAATATTTGTAGCGTAGTGTGTGTTGCCCTGTTTTCTCTTCTAGTGTTGGTTTATTCTTCTGGACATAAGAGATAACTCCTCTTTGTCTTTATCAAAATCTTCATAAGAGGAGCATATGCCTAACTTGTCCTTTTCTTCCATTTTATTTTAATAGTATTTAGCACGAATACAACTAAAGTTCTTGAGTGAATGGTAGCATTCAAACGATAAGCTATACAACAAGCATCCTAGGACTAAAAAAAGGGACATATGTTTAATCATTCCTTCTTCACCACTTAGTGCTCGTGGCCTTCAGGTGCATTTGTTTTGAAAATATTTCGAAAATGGTTTGATTTTCGAGAATAATAATTGGTGTTGACCAAGCGTTTATTTGGAAGGAAGCTACTGTTTGTGCAAAAAATTTATTTCCCCCTATTTATTTCGTTTGCCTCCTTTTTAGTTATTGTTTTAAATATTTATATATTTTTTATATTAGCGACGGTTCTGGCCGACGCTATTGTTTATTCAAAAATATTCATTTCCCATCACCAATTTCGTTTGCCTCCTTTTTAGTTATTGTTTTAATTAATTATTATTTTCTTATATTAGCGACGGTTTAGGCCGACACTACTGTTTGTGCGGAAATTTTCATTTCCCTTACAAATTTCATTTGCCTTCTTTAAAGTTATTGTTTTAATTAATTATTATTTTTATATTAAAAGCCAGTACTTTAATAGAGCTTTTAAAGTGCTATTAAAAAAAATTGTTTACAATAGTGGCGCGGTTAATAGCGCTTTAAAGGGATATCAAAAACAAAAGAAAGTTCTCTTAAATAATATTTGTGGCGTAGTGTTTGTTGTCCTGTTTTCTCTTATAGTATTGGTTTATTCTTCTGGACATAAGAGATAACTCCTCTTTGTCTTTATCAAAATCTTCATAAGAGGAGCATATGCCTAACTTGTCCTTTTCTTCCATTTTATTGCAATTTTATTTAGCACGAATAAAACTAAAGTTTATGAGTGAATGGTAGCATTCAAACGATAAGCTATACAACAAGCATCCTAGGACTAAAAAAAGGGACATATGTTTAATCATTCCTTCTTCACCACTTAGTGTTTGTGGCCTTCAGGTGCATTTGTTTTGAAAATATTTCGAAAATGGTTTGATTTTCGAGAATAATAATTGGTGTTGACCAAGCGTTTATTTGGAAGGAAGCTACTGTTTGTGCAAAAAATTGATTTCCCCCTATTAATTTCGTTTGCCTCATTTTTAGTTATTGTTTTAAATATTTATATATTTTTTATATTAGCGACGGTTCTGGCCGACACTATTGTTTATTCAAAAATATTCATTTCCCATCAACAATTTCGTTTGCCTCCTTTTTTAGTTATTATTTTAATTAATTATTATTTTCTTATATTGGCGATGGTTCAGGCCGACAGTACTGTTTGTGCGAAAATTTTTATTTCCCTCCACCAATTTCATTTGCCTCCTTTAAAGTTATTGTTTTAATTAATTATTATTTTGATATTAAAAACCACTACTTTAATAGCGCTTTTAAAGTGCTATTAAACAAAATCGTTTACAATAGCGGCGCGGTTAATAGCGCTTTAAAGGGATATCAAAAACAAAAGAAAGTTCTCTTAAATAATATTTGTAGCGTAGTGTGTGTTGCCCTGTTTTCTCTTCTAGTGTTGGTTTATTCTTCTGGACATAAGAGATAACTCCTCTTTATCTTTATCAAAATCTTCATAAGAGGAGCATATGCCTAACTTGTCCTTTTCTTCCATTTTATTTCAATAACATTTAGCACGAATACAACTAAAGTTCATGAGTGAATGGTAGCATTCAAACGATAATCTGTACAACAAGCATCCTAGGACTAAAAAAAGGGACATATGTTTAATCATTCCTTCTTCACCACTTAGTGTTTGTGGCCTTCAGGTGCATTTGTTTTGAAAATATTTCGAAAATGGTTTGATTTTCGAGAATAATAATTGGTGTTAACCAAGCGTTTATTTGGAATGAAGCTACTATTTGTGCAAAAAATTGATTTCCCCCTATTAATTTCGTTTGCCTCATTTTTAGTTATTGTTTTAAATATTTATATATTTTTTATATTAGCGACGGTTCTGGCCGACGCTATTGTATATTCAAAAATATTCATTTCCCATCAACAATTTTGTTTGCCTCCTTTTTAGTTATTATTTTAATTAATTATTATTTTCTTATATTGGCGACGGTTCAGGCCGACACTACTGTTTGTGCGAAAATTTTCATTTCCCACCACCAATTTCATTTGCCTCCTTTAAAGTTATTGTTTTAATTAATTATTATTTTGATATTAAAAACCACTACTTTAATAGCGCTTTTAAAGTGCTATTAAACAAAATTGTTTACAATAGCGGCGCGGTTAATAGCCCTTTAAAGGGATATCAAAAACAAAAGAAAGTTCTCTTAAATAATATTTGTAGCGTAGTGTGTGTTGCCCTGTTTTCTCTTCTAGTGTTGGTTTATTCTTCTGGACATAAGAGATAACTCCTCTTTGTCTTTATCAAAATCTTCATAAGAGGAGCATATGCCTAACTTGTCCTTTTCTTCCATTTTATTTTAATAGTATTTAGCACGAATACAACTAAAGTTCTTGAGTGAATGGTAGCATTCAAATGATAAGCTATAAAACAAGCATCCTAGGACTAAAAAAATGGAAATATGTTTAATCATTCCTTCTTCACCACTTAGTGCTCGTGGCCTTCAGGTGCATTTGTTTTGAAAATATTTCGAAAATGGTTTGATTTTCGAGAATAATAATTGGTGTTGACCAAGCGTTTATTTGGAAGGAAGCTACTGTTTGTGCAAAAAATTGATTTCCCCCTATTAATTTCGTTTGCCTCATTTTTAGTTATTGTTTTAAATATTTATATATTTTTTATATTAGCGACGGTTCTGGCCGACGCTATTGTTTATTCAAAAATATTCATTTCCCATCACCAATTTCGTTTGCCTCCTTTTTAGTTATTATTTTAATTAATTATTATTTTCTTATATTAGCGACGGTTCAAGCCGACACTACTGTTTGTGCAAAAATTTTCATTTCCTGCCACCAATTTCATTTGCCTCCTTTAAAGTTATTGTTTTAATTAATTATTATTTTGATATTAAAAACAACTACCTTAATAGCGCTTTTAAAGTGCTATTAAACAAAATCGTTTACAATAGCGGCGCGGTTAATAACGCTTTAAAGGGATATCAAAAACAAAATAAAGTTCTCTTAAATATTATTTGTGGCGTACTGTCTGTTGCCCTGTTTTCTCTTCCAGTGTTGGTTTATTCTTCTGGACATAAGAGACAACTCCTCTTTGTCTTTATCAAAATCTTCATAAGAGGAGCATATGCCTAACTTGTCCTTTTCTTCCATTTTATTGCAATAGTATTTAGCACGAATAAAACTAAATTTCATGAGTGAATGGTAGCATTCAAACGATAAGCTATAAAACAAGCATCCTAGGACTAAAAAAATGGACATATGTTTAATCATTCCTTCTTCACAACTTAGTGCTTGTGGCCTTCAGGTGCATTTGTTTTGAATATATTTCGAAAATGGTTTGATTTTCGAGAATAATAATTGGTGTTGACCAAGCGTTTATTTGGAAGGAAGCTATTGTTTGTGCAAAAAACTTATTTCCCCCTATTAATTTCGTTTTCCTCCTTTGTAGTTATTGTTTTAAATATTTATATATTTTTATACTAGCGACGGTTCTGGCCGACGCTATTGTTTATTCAAAAATATTCATTTCCCATCACCAATTTCGTTTGCCTCCTTTTTAGTTATTGTTTTAATTAATTCTTATTTTCTTATATTAGCGACGATTCAGGCCGACACTACTGTTTGTGCGAAAATTTTAATTTCCCCCCACCAATTTCATTTGTCTCCTTTAAAGTTATTGTTTTAATTAATTATTATTTTGATATTAAAAACCACTACTTTAATAGCGCTTTTAAAGTGCTATTAAACAAAATCGTTTACAATAGCGGCGCGGTTAATAGCGCTTTAAAGGGATATCAAAAACAAAAGAAAGTTCTGTTAAATAATATTTGTAGCGTAGTGTGTGTTGCCCTGTTTTCTCTTCTAGTGTTGGTTTATTCTTCTGGACATAAGAGATAACTCCTCTTTGTCTTTATCAAAATCTTCATAAGAGGAGCATATGCCTAACTTGTCGTTTTCTTCCATTTTATTGCAATAGTATTTAGCACGAATAAAACTAAAGTTCATGAGTGAATGGTAGCATTCAAACGAATATCTATACAACAAGCATCCTAGGACTAAAAAAAGGGACATATGTTTAATCATTCCTTCTTCACCACTTAGTGTTTGTGGCCTTCAGGTGCATTTGTTTTTAAAATATTTCGAAAATGGTTTGATTTTCGAGAATAATAATTGGTGTTGACCAAATGTTTATTTGGAAGGAAGCTATTGTTTGTGCAAAAAATTTATTTCCCCCTATTAATTATCTTTGCCTCCTTTTTAGTTATTGTTTTAAATATTTATATATTTTTTATATTAGCGACGGTTCTGGCCGACGCTATTGTTTATTCAAAAATATTTATTTCCCATCACCAATTTCGTTTGCCTCCTCTTTAGTTATTGTTTTAATTAATTATTATTTTCTTATATTAGCGACGGTTCAGGCCGACACTACTGTTTGTGAGAAAATTTTCATTTCCCGCCACCAATTTCATTTGCCTCCTTTAAAGTTATTGTTTTAATTAATTATTATTTTGATATTAAAAACCACTACTTTAATAGCGCTTTTAAAGTGCTATTAAACAAAATCGTTTACAATAGCGGCGCGGTTAGTAACGCTTTAAAGGGATATCAAAAACAAAATAAAGTTCTCTTAAATATTATTTGTGGCGTACTGTCTGTTGCCCTGTTTTCTCTTCCAGTGTTGGTTTATTCTTCTGGACATCAGAGACAACTCCTCTTTGTCTTTATCAAAATCTTCATAAGAGGAGCATCTGCCTAACTTGTCCTTTTCTTCCATTTTATTGCAATAGTATTTAGCACGAATAAAACTAAATTTCATAAGTGAATGGTAGCATTCAAACGATAAGTTATAAAACAAGCATCCTAGGACTAAAAAAATGGACATATGTTTAATCATTCCTTCTTCACCACTTAGTGCTTGTGGCCTTCAGGTGCATTTGTTTTGAATATATTTCGAAAATGGTTTGATTTTCGAGAATAATAATTGGTGTTGACCAAGCGTTTATTTGGAAGGAAGCTATTGTTTGTGCAAAAAACTTATTTCCCCCTATTAATTTCGTTTTCCTCCTTTGTAGTTATTGTTTTAAATATTTATATATTTTTATACTAGCGACGGTTCTGGCCGACGCTATTGTTTATTCAAAAATATTCATTTCCCATCACCAATTTCGTTTGCCTCCTTTTTAGTTATTGTTTTAATTAATTCTTATTTTCTTATATTAGCGACGATTCAGGCCGACACTACTGTTTGTGCGAAAATTTTAATTTCCCCCCACCAATTTCATTTGCCTCCTTTAAAGTTATTGTTTTAATTAATTATTATTTTGATATTAAAAACAACTACTTTAATAGCGCTTTTAAAGTGCTATTAAACAAAATCGTTTACAATAGCGGCGCGGTTAATAGCGCTTTAAAGGGATATCAAAAACAAAAGAAAGTTCTGTTAAATAATATTTGTAGCGTAGTGTGTGTTGCCCTGTTTTCTCTTCTAGTGTTGGTTTATTCTTCTGGACATAAGAGATAACTCCTCTTTGTCTTTATCAAAATCTTCATAAGAGGAGCATATGCCTAACTTGTCGTTTTCTTCCATTTTATTGCAATAGTATTTAGCACGAATAAAACTAAAGTTCATGAGTGAATGGTAGCATTCAAACGAATATCTATACAACAAGCATCCTAGGACTAAAAAAAGGGACATATGTTTAATCATTCCTTCTTCACCACTTAGTGTTTGTGGCCTTCAGGTGCATTTGTTTTGAAAATATTTCGAAAATGGTTTGATTTTCGAGAATAATAATTGGTGTTGACCAAATGTTTATTTGGAAGGAAGCTACTGTTTGTGCAAAAAATTTATTTCCCCATATTAATTTCCTTTTCCTCCTTTTTAGTTATTGTTTTAAATATTTATATATTTTTTATATTAGCGACGGTTCTGGCCGACGCTATTGTTTATTCAAAAATATTTATTTCCCATCACCAATTTCGTTTGCCTCCTCTTTAGTTATTGTTTTAATTAATTATTATTTTCTTATATTAGCGACGGTTCAGGCCGACACTACTGTTTGTGAGAAAATTTTCATTTCCCGCCACCAATTTCATTTGCCTCCTTTAAAGTTATTGTTTTAATTAATTATTATTTTGATATTAAAAACCACTACTTTAATAGCGCTTTTAAAGTGCTATTAAACAAAATCGTTTACAATAGCGGCGCGGTTAGTAACGCTTTAAAGGGATATCAAAAACAAAATAAAGTTCTCTTAAATATTATTTGTGGCGTACTGTCTGTTGCCCTGTTTTCTCTTCCAGTGTTGGTTTATTCTTCTGGACATCAGAGACAACTCCTCTTTGTCTTTATCAAAATCTTCATAAGAGGAGCATCTGCCTAACTTGTCCTTTTCTTCCATTTTATTGCAATAGTATTTAGCACGAATAAAACTAAATTTCATAAGTGAATGGTAGCATTCAAACGATAAGCTATAAAACAAGCATCCTAGGACTAAAAAAATGGACATATGTTTAATCATTCCTTCTTCACCACTTAGTGCTTGTGGCCTTCAGGTGCATTTGTTTTGAATATATTTCGAAAATGGTTTGATTTTCGAGAATAATAATTGGTGTTGACCAAGCGTTTATTTGGAAGGAAGCTATTGTTTGTGCAAAAAACTTATCTCCCCAGATTAATTTCGTTTTCCTCCTTTGTAGTTATTGTTTTAAATATTTATATATTTTTATACTAGCGACGGTTCTGGCCGACGCTATTGTTTATTCAAAAATATTCATTTCCCATCACCAATTTCGTTTGCCTCCTTTTTAGTTATTGTTTTAATTAATTCTTATTTTCTTATATTAGCGACGATTCAGGCCGACACTACTGTTTGTGCGAAAATTTTAATTTCCCCCCACCAATTTCATTTGCCTCCTTTAAAGTTATTGTTTTAATTAATTATTATTTTGATATTAAAAACCACTACTTTAATAGCGCTTTTAAAGTGCTATTAAACAAAATCGTTTACAATAGCGGCGCGGTTAATAGCGCTTTAAAGGGATATCAAAAACAAAAGAAAGTTCTCTTAAATAATATTTGTAGCGTAGTGTGTGTTGCCCTATTTTCTCTTCTAGTGTTGGTTTATTCTTCTGGACATAAGAGATAACTCCTCTTTGTCTTTATCAAAATCTTCATAAGAGGAGCATATGCCTAACTTGTCCTTTTCTTCCATTTTATTGCAATAGTATTTAGCACGAATAAAACTAAAGTTCATGAGTGAATGGTATCATTCAAACGAATATCTATACAACAAGCATCCTAGGACTAAAAAAAGGGACATATGTTTAATCATTCCTTCTTCACCACTTAGTGTTTGTGGCCTTCAGGTGCATTTGTTTTGAAAATATTTCGAAAATGGTGTGATTTTCGAGAATAATAATTGGTGTTGACCAAATGTTTATTTGGAAGGAAGCTATTGTTTGTGCAAAAAATTTATTTCCCCCTATTAATTTCCTTTTCCTCCTTTTTAGTTATTGTTTTAAATATTTATATATTTTTTATATTAGCGACGGTTCTGGCCGACGCTATTGTTTATTCAAAAATATTTATTTCCCATCACCAATTTCGTTTGCCTCCTCTTTAGTTATTGTTTTAATTAATTATTATTTTCTTATATTAGCGACGGTTCAGGCTGACACTACTGTTTGTGAGAAAATTTTCATTTCCCGCCACCAATTTCATTTGCCTCCCTTAAAGTTATTGTTTTAATTAATTATTATTTTGATATTAAAAACCACTACTTTAATAGCGCTTTTAAAGTGCTATTAAACAAAATCGTTTACAATAGCGGCGCGGTTAATAGCGCTTTAAAGCACTACAAGAAAAAAAGAGATTTACGACACATAAATTGCGACAGTTCCCACAAAACCGTCCTTATTCCTGAATTGCGACAGTTGTCACGACGGTTAGGCTCAACCGTCGTAGATTTTCAAGCATTATGAGTAACATAATTGCGACAGTTACCAAAAAACCGCCCTCTTTTCACATCCGCGACAATTAGGTGAACTGTCGTAACTACATTAGCCAATCATAATCGCTACTTTTTTTTATTCTTTTACTTTCCCACTTTTTTTCTTTCATTTACCCTTCTTTTTCTCTTTTATTAATAATAATAATAATAATAATAATAATAATATAATAATAATAATAATAATAATAATAATAATAATAATAATAAAATAAATTACCAACAAAATAAATTTTCACACCCATCAATATTAACCGCCGCATGAAAAAAATCTAATTAATTACTTGAAAAAAATTATTTAAAAATCATCAAAGACCACGACGGTGAAAATACCGTCGCCTACAATTACAAAACATCCACGACAGAGTCCCACCGTCGTCATCCAATAACTTATATTTCGCGCAGTGCCCTTGCGTTTTGTGTTCACTGCCAAACAGAATTCATGCACACAAATGAGTTAGGGTTTTGATTTATCATCAAATAATTTCACTCAGCCACGCAAATGGGTTTAGGGTTTTGTATCATCGCCAAATAATTTCTCTCAACCACACGCGCCGTCAAAGTAACCACCATCAATTTGAATCTTAACAGGTTTGTCTTCTCAAACCCTAAATCCCTTTTCAAGTCCTAAATTTCTTCTGTAAAGTTGTTGTCAAACACAGAAGAGGTGCGTTGTTACTTCTTTTCTTTCTCTTTTGTAGTCTTACGAGTTCAAATTGTGAATAATAGAGTTGTAGTGTGTTCATATGACATTGGATTCTATGGGGGAAGGGTATGGAGTTAAATAAGCATAAAGTAGTAGTGAGCAAGTACTTGTTTATCTGTGCCAGTGTATGTTTAGATTGACGATGCTTTTGACATTAGGACTTGGTTTGTGTTTGGCTTTCATTGTTCTCACGATACCAATGTCAGTTTAGTTCAAAGCTACAAACTTAAGCTTCACTCACCACCGCATCTGAAAGACATTCCGCCGGGTCTCCAAACACAGGGTTAAGTGAGTGTTTGGTTAAATGTTTGAATGCTTAAACTCACATCAAACACTATTCAACTGCAACTTTTAAGAAGCTTCAAGTCTTGCCGTACAGTGTGTTTGGTTCTGCGGTGAAGAAAATTAATTTCAACTAAAAGTGAGTTGAGAATGAAGCGATTAAATTCTTACTTGAGAGCGACCAAGTAGAAGAATCAAAAGCATCATATCCTAGCTTCAAGTAGAAGAACCAATTCTTAAAAGCATAAACAATTTTACTCGAGAGCAAGCAAAATGTCAATTAATTCTACATATCCAAAATCAATTCTGGGAGCTCCAAACATGAAACCTAACATACATTACCTTATGAATCATCGTGGTCTTTCACTATAATTACTTAGAGCATGTTCGGAAGTAGTATGTAATTTAGGTTTTTATTAGTTATGACAAGTGTCAGGTGAAGTTTAAGAAATATGAATTGGAAGTTTCTTGAAAAGTTGAAAGCTCTTTAGTATTGTTATTGTGATATTGCCCATATTCGGACAAGAAAAGGTTAAAAAACCCAGGGCAGTGAATGCTATTAAAATTTCATGAACTGCCTTTGGTGTAACCTTTTTTTACTTCATAGAAGGCACAATATTTGTCCTGAAAATTGAGCATGTTAGTTATTGCTTGCTAATGCTACCTTTGTGTATACTTTGGATTAAAAATAGACGAACCATATGGTAAGTATGGAATGGAATGGAATGATAGACAAAATTAGCTTGCCTAACCTAGCTATTGAATATCTGCAACTAGAATTGGTCACATGCTCATTTCCATAACTTGCTGTATCAATTCATATATTTCTTCTTTAGCAGAAAAGTTTGTAAGCTCAATCATACTTGTCTCCATACTTATAACAACAAAATGTACGTCAATTTGTTGTAGTTTATGACGGATTAAATGAATTTTTCTTGTAGGGAAACTGCTGGAAACTGCATGCTGGATGCTTGGAACCTTTGGACAACACTCTAGATTTACCTCTTGTCTTCAATGAAAAAGCCCTCATTTTTGTTTTTTTTCCGGCTAGCAACATTCATTAAAACAAGGTAATGAACAATTGATACGTATCATTGTGTTTGTGCATGAAAACTCATATGTTTCTGGTTTACTATTTGCCTAATTGTTATTAACTATGCTCAGTTGTTAGCTGTATTTCCTTCCTTATGGTATTTTGCTCATTGCTAGCACATGCTTTGATGCAGATGCACAGATTCATGGAAATCTCAGATCTTAATAAGTCAAATATGCAAATCTTGCTGGCGATATTGGCTACTACGGGTGTGATTTTCCCACATTTTTGTTTTCTCTTTCATTATTTCCTTCATGTGTATTTTCATTTGTAGACGAGTGAGGAAAAGCTTCTCTAGTCTACCTGTCGAACAATTTAATGCATATATGTATTTTTAGAGATTCAATTACAACTGCTACTGCAATGTCATAGGTGGGTTGTATTGGGATCAAAGGGTTTTTTGAACTGTAACTATGGCATTGAACCATTTTGATCAAGCCAATAACAAGTGATTTTCCCGAAGAAGTGGAAATACAATAACGAAACGATTCTTTGTTGTAATACAACATCCCTAGCTTGGCAATTATTTCTTTTCTGTTGTTCACCCTTCTTCCAATATTACTTTTTTTTTTAAGGAGAATCCATATATCTATCTTCTATTAATCTATTCCCAAAAAAAAGGTTTTCTAGCAATAACAGATCAAATTTTACACATCTATTTTTGTTAGATATATTGCTAGACATAAAAATGTACTTGCTGATTTATAATTTCCGTGTTTATAAGTGAAAATGTATTCAATTTGTGATTTATAAGTTTTGAGTTTCAGTTATGAGTTTTGACTTTGATTTTATAAGTTCTGAATATGCTGCTGAGATGAATGTTCTGATGAGTTTGAGTTTTGAGTTTGAGTTTTGAGTTACAGTGGAAATTCTGTTGAACTGAATATGCTGTCTTTGGCAATATAAAATATTTTTCTGCAATTCTGCCTGTTTTTGTTTCATATAATATATTCTGGAAATGATGCATTATGAAGCAAGTACTGAGATAAGTATATAACTTGTAAGCAATTGCTTCTAGATAGGTACAAAAGAAGTTAATACTAGATAGGTATATAACTTGTAAGCATGTAGAAGAGTAGCCTTGAAATGAGATAGGTATATAACTTGTAAGCAATTGCTTCTAATTTTATAAATGATATGAATGATTCTCTAGGAATTACAGTCTCATAATATTTTAAACTTGTATTTGGAATTTTAAACTTGTAGGCTTGCAATAGCTCTGCAGTAACATATGTTCCATTGTATGACACCCTTGGTATGTGTTTTCTGCCTTCACAGTTGTTTGTGTCCGATAACAAGTTGTTTGGTTGGATAACTATATGCTCTATTATAAGCATAAGCTCTTTTCATATAAGTGCTTATAATATAAGCTATTTCTAAAGCAAAATAAATTAAGTCAATCCAAACAAGATAATATGATTTCCTTTATCAATTCAAATATATCCTCTCTAGAAGTTTTGAACACAAACAAGAGTATAGTTGTAAATGCTCTAATTAACTTGTGTTTACGCCTAACAGGTCCTAATGCTGTGGAGTTTATCATAAACCATGCTGAAGTTTCAATCGCATTTGTTCAAGAAAATAAGATTGCATCAGTATGTTCTAGCTTTTTGAGCTCAATGTTTTAACAATTGCAACATGGAATGTCTAACACATTTAACTGTTTCAATGTTAAATCTAGAAAGCTTGTTATCAAATTGCTGTTTTTCTTTCTTAAGCTTAACATACTTGATTTGTGTTTATTTTTCTTGCCTTAACTATTGTGTAATTATCTAATATTCTATAAATCTAGATTAAGTTTTAATTTATTAAACACCTTTGCATTCAAGAGATATAGGCTAAAATTGTGCTCTATAATGACTTGATAATAACACAGATTGCTGTAACAATGTCTGTTCATCAGTATTCTACTTCAGTGCTGTCAATCGTGGTTCGCAGAAAATACTGGTTTTTAACTGCAATCTCAGTTTTCAGTGCCGTCGTGCTTCTTGTATCAACCCTATAGTTATATATGATAATCATAAGCTTGTAGTAACAATACTATTTTGATTTTGCAGGTAAGGATTTAAAAGACTCACGAGTGCTAACTGATGTCGGTGACGTCCCTATTCAAGAAATTCGAGATTGTGGCGTAGATGATAAAAGATTGATGAGTGTCATTGGCGAATCTGTCAAGTTAGTGATGGAAGAGGTAAATTTGTCAATTTATGATTTTGAATTAAAAAAGTACACCTTTATCATCCTCATATATTGTTTCTTAGCATTCACTCCACTATCATGTGAAATGCTATAACATTTTGCAGATAACTTTCTGTTCGAACTTGCTTGATCCTCGTGTTGTTTATATTCTTTCAGGCTCCTCTAAGACCCTTAGTTTTAGGTGGTGATCACTCAATATCATTTCCAGTTATTAGAGCTGTCTCGGAGAAGCTTGGAGGACCAGTTGATGTTCTTCATATTGATGCGCATCCTGACAACTATGATGCATTTGAAGGGAACATTTATTCGCATGCTTCTTCCTTTGCTCGTGTCATGGAGGGTGACTATGTTCGGCGACTCTTGCAGGTAATCTTTTATTGTTGATAAGTATAAAATCAAGGTGGCGCCGTGATTTTGTTGAAACTACAAACTGTAACCTTTTGCCAAAACAATGCTTTTTAATACATTTCAGGTTGGTATTCGATCAATAACAGCTGAAGGACGTGCACAAGCAAAAAAATTTGGGGTCGAGCAATATGAAATGCGAACATTTTCCAGAGATCGCCCCTTCCTAGAGAACCTGGTATGTCTCTCTCTGCCTCCGTGTTTGTATGCTCGTGTATATATGCACGTACGCACGCGTGCGCATAGTAAATTCCAAACATGTATTGATACTAACTTGTGCATTTGTATGTTCTTTTTAAACCTTGGTGATTTCCTTGTGCAGAAACTAGGGGAAGGTGTGAAAGGGGTGTATATCTCGATAGACGTGGATTGTCTTGATCCTGCATTTGCTCCGGGAGTGTCTCATATTGAACCGGGAGGTCTTTCTTTCCGCGATGTTCTTAACATCCTACACAATCTTCAAGGTGATGTTGTTGCTGGAGACGTCGTTGAACTCAACCCACAACGCGATACTGTTGATGGAATGACTGCTATGGTAGCTGGTAAGTTGGTCAGAGAAATGGCTGCAAAGATTGCAAAATGATCAAGAGATTTCAGAGCTAACCTCTTTTTGTTATAGTTCCTGAAAATCGGAAAATCTCACTTGTTATAGGTAACTTGTAGCAAAGTTATAAGGTGGTATAAGCATATTACAATGTGCAATAATTCATAAATCTTTTCTCCCAATAATAAGTACTGGTATCTCACGGAAATCTCACGCTTCAATAGCAAAAGCAATGTCTCCTTGCATTATTTTACAAATGGTTTCCCAATAGTAAATATTTCAAAACAATTGGATTGCTCATTCAAATTAATAATACTGAGTTAGTATTTGTTTCCGCGTCAAATATGCCTCTAGCGTCTACCAAAAGCTAGGAATCTTAGCTTTTATTTTTTATTTTCACGGCAGACTCCATTCTAGACGTGCGTTTCTCATTCTAAACATGAATCCAAACAAGCTATGAATATTAAAGTAAATAATAATTTAAATAAAATAAAATAAAAATACTATAAATAAAAAAATATTAAAGTAAATAATAACTTAAATATAATAGTAAAATATTATATTTAAAATTATTTTACTAAATAATAATTTAAATAAAAATATTATTTGAAATTTATAAATCAGATTACGATGGTTAAAACCGCCGCAATTTCTAACCTACGGCGGTAGAATAACCGTCGCAAACAACAACAAAAACAAAAAATAAAGTCAAATTCACGACGGTATATAACCGTCGCTATCTGTTGTGCGTGACAGTTTTTGCAACCGTCGCGAAATAGGCTGGGGACGCACGATTCTGCGACGGTACTTCTACCGTCGTAGATTGTAAATTGCGACGGTTTTAACCGTCGTAATCAGCCAAAATAACCGTCCCAATCTATCATTTTTCTTGTAGTGAAGGGATATCAAAAACAAAAGAAAGTTCTCTTAAATAATGTTTGTGGCATAGTGTTTGTTGCCCTGTTTTCTCTTCTAGTGATGGTTTATTCTTCTGGACATAAGAGACAACTCCTCTTTGTCTTTATCAAAATCTTTATAAGAGGAGCATATGCCTAACTTGTCCTTTTCTTCCATTTTATTGCAATAGTATTTAGCACGAACAAAACTAAAGTTCATGAGTGAATGGTAGCATTCGAACGATAAGCTATACAACAAGCATCCTAGGACTAAAAAAAGGGACATATGTTTAATCATTCCTTCTTCACCACTTAGTGTTTGTGGCCTTCAGGTGCATTTGTTTTGAAAATATTTTGAAAATGGTTTAATTTTCGAGAATAATAATTGGTGTTGACCAAGCGTTTATTTGGAAGGAAGCTACTGTTTGTGCAAAAAATTTATTTCCCCCTATTAATTTCCTTTGCCTCCTTTTTAGTTATTGTTTTAAATATTTATATATTTTTTAAATTAGCGACGGTTCTGGCCGACGCTATTGTTTATTCAAAAATATTCATTTCCCATCACCAATTTCGTTTGCCTCCTTTTTAGTTATTATTTTAATTAATTATTATTTTCTTATATTAGCGACGGTTCAGGCCGACACTATTGTTTGTGCGAAAATTTTCATTTCCCGCCACCAATTTCATTTGCCTCCTTTAAAGTTATTGTTTTAATTAATTATTATTTTGATATTAAAAACCACTACTTTAATAGCGCTTTTAAAGTGCTATTAAACAAAACCGTTTACAATAGCGGCGCGGTTAATAGCGCTTTAAAGGGATATCAAAAACAAAATAAAGTTCTCTTAAATATTATTTGTGGCGTACTGTCTGTTGCCCTGTTTTCTCTTCTAGTGTTGGTTTATTCTTCTGGACATAAGAGACAACTCCTCTTTGTCTTTATCAAAATCTTCATAAGAGGAGCATATGCCTAACTTGTCCTTTTCTTCCATTTTATTGCAATAGTATTTAGCACGAATAAAACTAAAGTTCATGAGTGAATGGTAGCATTCAAATGATAAGCTATAAAACAAGCATCCTAGGACTAAAAAAATGGACATATGTTTAATCATTCCTTCTTCACCACTTAGTGCTCGTGGCCTTCAGGTGCATTTGTTTTGAAAATATTTCGAAAATGGTTTGATTTTCGAGAATAATAATTGGTGTTGACCAAGCGTTTATTTGGAAAGAAGCTACTGTTTGTGCAAAAAATTTATTTCCCCCTATTAATTTCGTTTGCCTCCTTTTTAGTTATTGTTTTAAATATTTATATATTTTTTATATTAGCGACGGTTCTGGCCGACGCTATTGTTTATTCAAAAATATTCATTTCCCATCACCAATTTTGTTTGCCTCCTTTTTAGTTATTGTTTTAATTAATTATTATTTTCTTATATTAGCGACGGTTTAGGCCGACACTACTGTTTGTGAGAAAATTTTCATTTCCCGCCACCAATTTCATTTGCCTCCGTTAAAGTCATTGTTTTAATTAATTATTATTTTGATATTAAAAACCACTACTTTAATAGCGCTTTTAAAGTGCTATTAAACAAAATCGTTTACAATAGCGGCGCGGTTAATAGCGCTTTAAAGGGATATCAAAAACAAAATAAAGTTCTCTTAAATATTATTTGTGGCGTACTGTCTGTTGCCCTGTTTTCTCTTCCAGTGTTGGTTTATTCTTCTCGACATAAGAGACAACTCCTCTTTGTCTTTATCAAAATCTTCATAAGAGGAGCATATGCCTAACTTGTCCTTTTCTTCCATTTTATTGCAATAATATTTAGCACGAATAAAACTAAAGTTCATGAGTGAATGGTAGCATTCAAATGATAAGCTATAAAACAAGCATCCTAGGACTAAAAAAATGGACATAGGTTTAATCATTCCTTCTTCACCACTTAGTGCTCGTGGCCTTCAGGTGCATTTGTTTTGAAAATATTTCGAAAATGGTTTGATTTTCGAGAATAATAATTGGTGTTGACCAAGCGTTTATTTGGAAGGAAGCTACTGTTTGTGCAAAAAATTTATTTCCCCCTATTAATTTCGTTTGCCTCCTTTTTAGTTATTGTTTTAAATATTTATATATTTTTTATATTAGCGACGGTTCTGGCCGACGCTATTGTTTATTCAAAAATATTCATTTCCCATCACCAATTTTGTTTGCCTCCTTTTTAGTTATTGTTTTAATTAATTTTTATTTTCTTATATTAGCGACGGTTTAGGCCGACACTACTGTTTGTGAGAAAATTTTCATTTCCCGCCACCAATTTCATTTGCCTCCTTTAAAGTCATTGTTTTAATTAATTATTATTTTGATATTAAAAACCACTACTTTAATAGCGCTTTTAAAGTGCTATTAAACAAAATCGTTTACAATAGCGGCGCGGTTAATAGCGCTTTAAAGGGATATCAAAAACAAAATAAAGTTCTCTTAAATATTATTTGTGGCGTACTGTCTGTTGCCCTGTTTTCTCTTCCAGTGTTGGTTTATTCTTCTCGACATAAGAGACAACTCCTCTTTGTCTTTATCAAAATCTTCATAAGAGGAGCATATGCCTAACTTGTCCTTTTCTTCCATTTTATTGCAATAATATTTAGCACGAATAAAACTAAAGTTCATGAGTGAATGGTAGCATTCAAATGATAAGCTATAAAACAAGCATCCTAGGACTAAAAAAATGGACATAGGTTTAATCATTCCTTCTTCACCACTTAGTGCTCGTGGCCTTCAGGTGCATTTGTTTTGAAAATATTTCGAAAATGGTTTGATTTTCGAGAATAATAATTGGTGTTGACCAAGCGTTTATTTGGAAGGAAGCTACTGTTTGTGCAAAAAATTTATTTCCCCCTATTAATTTCGTTTGCCTCCTTTTTAGTTATTGTTTTAAATATTTATATATTTTTTATATTAGCGACGGTTCTGGCCGACGCTATTGTTTATTCAAAAATATTCATTTCCCATCACCAATTTTGTTTGCCTCCTTTTTAGTTATTGTTTTAATTAATTTTTATTTTCTTATATTAGCGACGGTTTAGGCCGACACTACTGTTTGTGAGAAAATTTTCATTTCCCGCCACCAATTTCATTTGCCTCCTTTAAAGTTATTATTTTAATTAATTATTATTTTGATATTAAAAACCACTACTTTAATAGCGCTTTTAAAGTGTTATTAAACAAAATCGTTTACAATAGCGGCGCGGTTAATAGCGCTTTAAAGGGATATCAAAAACAAAATAAAGTTCTCTTAAATATTATTTGTGGCGTACTGTCTGTTGCCCTGTTTTATCTTCCAGTGTTGGTTTATTCTTCTGGACATAAGAGACAACTCCTCTTTGTCTTTATCAAAATCTTTATAAGAGGAGCATATGCCTAACTTGTCCTTTTCTTCCATTTTATTGCAATAGTATTTAGCACGAATAAAACTAAAGTTCATGAGTGAATGGTAGCATTCAAATGATAAGCTATAAAACAAGCATCCTAGGACTAAAAAAATGGACATAGGTTTAATCATTCCTTCTTCACCACTTAGTGCTCGTGGCCTTCAGGTGCATTTGTTTTGAAAATATTTCGAAAATGGTTTGATTTTCGAGAATAATAATTGGTTTTGACCAAGCGTTTATTTGGAAGGAAGCTACTGTTTGTGCAAAAAATTTATTTCCCCCTATTAATTTCGTTTGCCTCCTTTTTAGTTATTGTTTTAAATAATTATATATTTTTTATATTAGCGACGGTTCTGGCCGACGCTATTGTTTATTCAAAAATATTCATTTCCCATCACCAATTTTGTTTGCCTCCTTTTTAGTTATTGTTTTAATTAATTATTATTTTCTTATATTAGCGACGGTTTAGGCCGACACTATTGTTTGTGAGAAAATTTTCATTTCCCGCCACCATTTTCATTTGCCTCCTTTAAAGTTATTGTTTTAATTAATTATTATTTTGATATTAAAAACCACTACTTTAATAGCGCTTTTAAAGTGCTATTAAACAAAATCGTTTACAATAGTGGCGCGGTTAATAGCGCTTTAAAGGGATATCAAAAACAAAATAAAGTTCTCTTAAATATTATTTGTGGCGTACTGTCTGTTGCCCTGTTTTCTCTTCCAGTGTTGGTTTATTCTTCTGGACATAAGAGACAACTCCTCTTTGTCTTTATCAAAATCTTCATAAGAGGAGCATATGCCTAACTTGTCCTTTTCTTCCATTTTATTGCAATAGTATTTAGCACGAATAAAACTAAAGTTCATGAGTGAATGGTAGCATTCAAATGATAAGCTATAAAACAAGCATCCTAGGACTAAAAAAATGGACATATGTTTAATCATTCCTTCTTCACCACTTAGTGCTCGTGGCCTTCAGGTGCATTTGTTTTGAAAATATTTCGAAAATGGTTTGATTTTCGAGAATAATAATTGGTGTTGACCAAGCGTTTATTTGGAAGGAAGCTACTGTTTGTGCAAAAAATTTATTTCCCCCTATTAATTTCGTTTGCCTCCTTTTTAGTTATTGTTTTAAATATTTATAGATTTTTTATATTAGCGACGGTTCTGGCCGACGCTATTGTTTATTCAAAAATATTCATTTCCCATCACCAATTTTGTTTGCCTCCTTTTTAGTTATTGTTTTAATTAATTATTATTTTCTTATATTAGCGACGGTTTAGGCCGACACTACTGTTTGTGAGAAAATTTTCATTTCCCGCCACCAATTTCATTTGCCTCCGTTAAAGTCATTGTTTTAATTAATTATTATTTTGATATTAAAAACCACTACTTTAATAGCGCTTTTAAAGTGCTATTAAACAAAATCGTTTACAATAGCGGCGCGGTTAATAGCGCTTTAAAGGGATATCAAAAACAAAATAAAGTTCTCTTAAATATTATTTGTGGCGTACTGTCTGTTGCCCTGTTTTCTCTTCCAGTATTGGTTTATTCTTCTCGACATAAGAGACAACTCCTCTTTGTCTTTATCAAAATCTTCATAAGAGGAGCATATGCCTAACTTGTCCTTTTCTTCCATTTTATTGCAATAATATTTAGCACGAATAAAACTAAAGTTCATGAGTGAATGGTAGCATTCAAATGATAAGCTATAAAACAAGCATCCTAGGACTAAAAAAATGGACATAGGTTTAATCATTCCTTCTTCACCACTTAGTGCTCGTGGCCTTCAGGTGCATTTGTTTTGAAAATATTTCGAAAATGGTTTGATTTTCGAGAATAATAATTGGTGTTGACCAAGCGTTTATTTGGAAGGAAGCTACTGTTTGTGCAAAAAAATTATTTCCCCCTATTAATTTCGTTTGCCTCCTTTTTAGTTATTGTTTTAAATATTTATATATTTTTTATATTAGCGACGGTTCTGGCCGACGCTATTGTTTATTCAAAAATATTCATTTCCCATCACCAATTTTGTTTGCCTCCTTTTTAGTTATTGTTTTAATTAATTATTATTTTCTTATATTAGCGACGGTTTAGGCCGACACTACTGTTTGTGAGAAAATTTTCATTTCCCGCCACCAATTTCATTTGCCTCCTTTAAAGTTATTGTTTTAATTAATTATTATTTTGATATTAAAAACCACTACTTTAATAGCGCTTTTAAAGTGCTATTAAACAAAATCGTTTACAATAGCGGCGCGGTTAATAGCGCTTTAAAGGGATATCAAAAACAAAATAAAGTTCTCTTAAATATTATTTGTGGCGTACTGTCTGTTGCCTTGTTTTCTCTTCCAGTGTTGGTTTATTCTTCTGGACATAAGAGACAACTCCTCTTTGTCTTTATCAAAATCTTCATAAGAGGAGCATATGCCTAACTTGTCCTTTTCTTCCATTTTATTGCAATAGTATTTAGCACGAATAAAACTAAAGTTCATGAGTGAATGGTAGCATTCAAATGATAAGCTATAAAACAAGCATCCTAGGACTAAAAAAATGGACATAGGTTTAATCATTCCTTCTTCACCACTTAGTGCTCGTGGCCTTCAGGTGCATTTGTTTTGAAAATATTTCGAAAATGGTTTGATTTTCGAGAATAATAATTGGTGTTGACCAAGCGTTTATTTGGAAGGAAGCTACTGTTTGTGCAAAAAATTTATTTCCCCCTATTAATTTCGTTTGCCTCCTTTTTAGTTATTGTTTTAAATATTTATATATTTTTTATATTAGCGACGGTTCTGGCCGACGCTATTGTTTATTCAAAAATATTCATTTCCCATCACCAATTTTGTTTGCCTCCTTTTTAGTTATTGTTTTAATTAATTATTATTTTCTTATATTAGCGACGGTTTAGGCCGACACTACTGTTTGTGAGAAAATTTTCATTTCCCGCCACCAATTTCATTTGCCTCCTTTAAAGTTATTGTTTTAATTAATTATTATTTTGATATTAAAAACCACTACTTTAATAGCGCTTTTAAAGTGCTATTAAACAAAATCGTTTACAATAGCGGCGCGGTTAATAGCGCTTTAAAGGGATATCAAAAACAAAATAAAGTTCTCTTAAATATTATTTGTGGCGTACTGTCTGTTGCCCTGTTTTCTCTTCCAGTGTTGGTTTATTCTTCTGGACATAAGAGACAACTCCTCTTTGTCTTTATCAAAATCTTCATAAGAGGAGCATATGCCTAACTTGTCCTTTTCTTCCATTTTATTGCAATAGTATTTAGCACGAATAAAACTAAAGTTCATGAGTGAATGGTAGCATTCAAATGATAAGCTATAAAACAAGCATCCTAGGACTAAAAAAATGGACATAGGTTTAATCATTCCTTCTTCACCACTTAGTGCTCGTGGCCTTCAGGTGCATTTGTTTTGAAAATATTTCGAAAATGGTTTGATTTTCGAGAATAATAATTGGTTTTGACCAAGCGTTTATTTGGAAGGAAGCTACTGTTTGTGCAAAAAATTTATTTCCCCCTATTAATTTCGTTTGCCTCCTTTTTAGTTATTGTTTTAAATAATTATATATTTTTTATATTAGCGACGGTTCTGGCCGACGCTATTGTTTATTCAATAATATTCATTTCCCATCACCAATTTTGTTTGCCTCCTTTTTAGTTATTGTTTTCATTAATTATTATTTTCTTATATTAGCGACGGTTTAGGCCGACACTACTGTTTGTGAGAAAATTTTCATTTCCCGCCACCATTTTCATTTGCCTCCTTTAAAGTTATTGTTTTAATTAATTATTATTTTGATATTAAAAACCACTACTTTAATAGCGCTTTTAAAGTGCTATTAAACAATATTGTTTACAATAGTGGCGCGGTTAATAGCGCTTTAAAGGGATATCAAAAACAAAATAAAGTTCTCTTAAATATTATTTGTGGCGTACTGTCTGTTGCCCTGTTTTCTCTTCCAGTGTTGGTTTATTCTTCTGGACATAAGAGACAACTCCTCTTTGTCTTTATCAAAATCTTCATAAGAGGAGCATATGCCTAACTTGTCCTTTTCTTCCATTTTATTGCAATAGTATTTAGCACGAATAAAACTAAAGTTCATGAGTGAATGGTAGCATTCAAATGATAAGCTATAAAACAAGCATCCTAGGACTAAAAAAATGGACATATGTTTAATCATTCCTTCTTCACCACTTAGTGCTCGTGGCCTTCAGGTGCATTTGTTTTGAAAATATTTCGAAAATGGTTTGATTTTCGAGAATAATAATTGGTGTTGACCAAGCATTTATTTGGAAGGAAGCTACTGTTTGTGCAAAAAATTTATTTCCCGCTATTAATTTCGTTTGCCTCCTTTTTAGTTATTGTTTTAAATATTTATATATTTTTTATATTAGCGACGGTTCTGGCCGACGCTATTGTTTATTCAAAAATATTCATTTCCCATCACCAATTTTGTTTGCCTCCTTTTTAGTTATTGTTTTAATTAATTATTATTTTCTTATATTAGCGACGGTTTAGGCCGACACTACTGTTTGTGAGAAAATTTTCATTTCCCGCCACCAATTTCATTTGCCTCCTTTAAAGTTATTGTTTTAATTAATTATTATTTTGATATTAAAAACCACTACTTTAATAGCGCTTTTAAAGTGCTATTAAACAAAATCGTTTACAATAGCGGCGCGGTTAATAGCGCTTTAAAGGGATATCAAAAACAAAATAAAGTTCTCTTAAATATTATTTGTGGCGTACTGTCTGTTGCCCTGTTTTATCTTCCAGTGTTGGTTTATTCTTCTGGACATAAGAGACAACTCATCTTTGTCTTTATCAAAATCTTTATAAGAGGAGCATATGCCTAACTTGTCCTTTTCTTCCATTTTATTGCAATAGTATTTAGCACGAATAAAACTAAAGTTCATGAGTGAATGGTAGCATTCAAATGATAAGCTATAAAACAAGCATCCTAGGACTAAAAAAATGGACACAGGTTTGATCATTCCTTCTTCACCACTTAGTGCTCGTGGCCTTCAGGTGCATTTGTTTTGAAAATATTTCGAAAATGGTTTGATTTTCGAGAATAATAATTGGTGTTGACCAAGCGTTTATTTGGAAGGAAGCTACTGTTTGTGCAAAAAATTTATTTCCCCCTATTAATTTCGTTTGCCTCCTTTTTAGTTATTGTTTTAAATATTTATATATTTTTTATATTAGCGACGGTTCTGGCCGACGCTATTGTTTATTCAAAAATATTCATTTCCCATCACCAATTTTGTTTGCCTCCTTTTTAGTTATTGTTTTAATTAATTATTATTTTCTTATATTAGCCACGGTTTAGGCCGACACTACTGTTTGTGAGAAAATTTTCATTTCCCGCCACCAATTTCATTTGCCTCCTTTAAAGTTATTGTTTTAATTAATTATTATTTTGATATTAAAAACCACTACTTTAATAGCGCTTTTAAAGTGCTATTAAACAAAATCGTTTACAATAGCGGCGCGGTTAATAGCGCTTTAAAGGGATATCAAAAACAAAATAAAGTTCTCTTAAATAATGTTTGTGGCATAGTGTTTGTTGCCCTGTTTTCTCTTCTAGTGTTGGTTTATTCTTCTGGACATAAGAGACAACTCCTCTTTGTCTTTATCAAAATCTTCATAAGAGGAGCATATGCCTAACTTGTCCTTTTCTTCCATTTTATTGCAATAGTATTTAGCACGAATAAAACTAAAGTTCATGAGTGAATGGTAGCATTCAAACGATAAGCTATACAACAAGCATCCTAGGACTAAAAAAAGGGACATATGTTTAATCATTCCTTCTTCACCACTTAGTGCTTGTGGCCTTCAGGTGCATTTGTTTTGAAAATATTTCGAAAATGGTTTGATTTTCGAGAATAATAATTGGTGTTGACCAAGCGTTTATTTGGAAGGAAGCTACTGTTTGTGCAAAAAATTTATTTCCCCTTATTAATTTCGTTTGCCTCCTTTTTAGTTATTGTTTTAAATATTTATATATTTTTTATATTAGCGACGGTTCTGGCCGACGCTATAGTTTATTCAAAAATATTCATTTCCCATCACCAATTTCGTTTGCCTCCTTTTTAGTTATTGTTTTAATTAATTATTATTTTCTTATATTAGCGACGGTTCAGGCCGACACTACTGTTTGTGCGGAAATTTTCATTTCCCCCACATTTTTCATTTGCCTTCTTTAAAGTTATTGTTTTAATTAATTATTATTTTTATATTAAAAGCCAGTACTTTAATAGAGCTTTTAAAGTGCTATTAAAACAAATTCTTTACAATAGTGGCGCGGTTAATAGCGCTTTAAAGGGATATCAAAAACAAAAGAAAGTTCTCTTAAATAATATTTGTGGCGTAGTGTTTGTTGCCCTGTTTTCTCTTATAGTGTTGGTTTATTCTTCTGGACATAAGAGATAACTCCTCTTTGTCTTTATCAAAATCTTCATAACAGAAGCATATGCCTAACTTGTCCTTTTCTTCCATTTTATTGCAATATTATTTAGCACGAATAAAACTAAATTTTATGAGTGAACGGTAGCATTCAAACGATAAGCTATACAACAAGCATCCTAGGACTAAAAAAAGGGACATATGTTTAATCATTCCTTCTTCACCACTTAGTGTTTGTGGCCTTCAGGTGCATTTGTTTTGAAAATATTTCGAAAATGGTTTGATTTTCGAGAATAATAATTGGTGTTGACCAAGCGTTTATTTGGAAGGAAGCTACTGTTTGTGCAAAAAATTGATTTCCCCCTATTAATTTCGTTTGACTCATTTTTAGTTATTGTTCTAAATATTTATATATTTTTTATATTAGCGACGGTTCTCGTCGACGCTATTGTTTATTCAAAAATATTCATTTCCCATCACCAATTTCGTTTGCCTCCTTTTTAGTTATTATTTTAATTAATTATTATTTTCTTATATTGGCGACGGTTCAGGCCGACACTACTGTTTGTGCGAAAATTTTCATTTCCCGCCACCAATTTCATTTGCCTCCTTTAAAGTTATTGTTTTAATTAATTATTATTTTGATATTAAAAACCACTACTCTAATAGCGCTTTTAAAGTGCTATTAAACAAAATCGTTTACAATAGCGGCGCGGTTAATAGCGCTTTAAAGGGATATTAAAAACAAAAGAAATTTCTCTTAAATAATATTTGTAGCGTAGTGTGTGTTGCCCTGTTTTCTCTTCTAGTGTTAGTTTATTCTTCTGGACATAAGAGATAACTCCTCTTTGTCTTTATCAAAATCTTCATAAGAGGAGCATATGCCTAACTTGTCCTTTTCTTCCATTTTATTGCAATAGTATTTAGCACGAATAAAACTAAAGTTCATGAGTGAATGGTAGCATTCAAACGATAAGCTATACAACAAGCATCCTAGGACTAAAAAAAGGGACATATGTTTAATCATTCCTTCTTCACCACTTAGTGCTCGTGGCCTTCAGGTGCATTTGTTTTGAAAATATTTCGAAAATGGTTTGATTTTCGAGAATAATAATTGGTGTTGACCAAGCGTTTATTTGGAAGGAAGCTACTGTTTGTGCAAAAAATTTATTTCCCCTTATTAATTTCGTTTGCCTCCTTTTTAGTTATTGTTTTAAATATTTATATATTTTTTATATTAGCGACGGTTCTGGCCGACGCTATAGTTTATTCAAAAATATTCATTTCCCATCACCAATTTCGTTTGCCTCCTTTTTAGTTATTGTTTTAATTAATTATTATTTTCTTATATTAGCGACGGTTCAGGCCGACACTACTGTTTGTGCGGAAATTTTCATTTCCACCACATTTTTCATTTGCCTTCTTTAAAGTTTTTGTTTTAATTAATTATTATTTTTATATTAAAAGCCAGTACTTTAATAGAGCTTTTAAAGTGCTATTAAAACAAATTCTTTACAATAGTGGCGCGGTTAATAGCGCTTTAAAAGGATATCAAAAACAAAAGAAAGTTCTCTTAAATAATATTTGTGGCGTAGTGTTTGTTGCCCTGTTTTCTCTTATAGTGTTGGTTTATTCTTCTGGACATAAGAGATAACTCCTCTTTGTCTTTATCAAAATCTTCATAAGAGGAGCATATGCCTAACTTGTCCTTTTCTTCCATTTTATTGCAATATTATTTAGCACGAATAAAACTAAAGTTTATGAGTGAATGGTAGCATTCAAACGATAAGTTATACAACAAGCATCCTAGGACTAAAAAAAGGGACATATGTTTAATCATTCCTTCTTCACCACTTAGTGTTTGTGGCCTTCAGGTGCATTTGTTTTGAAAATATTTCGAAAATGGTTTGATTTTCGAGAATAATAATTGGTGTTGACCAAGCGTTTATTTGGAAGGAAGCTACTGTTTGTGCAAAAAATTGATTTCCCCCTATTAATTTCGTTCGACTCATTTTTAGTTATTGTTCTAAATATTTATATATTTTTTATATTAGCGACGGTTCTGGCCGACGCTATTGTTTATTCAAAAATATTCATTTCCCATCACCAATTTCGTTTGCCTCCTTTTTAGTTATTATTTTAATTAATTATTATTTTCTTATATTGGCGACGGTTCAGGCCGACACTACTGTTTGTGCAAAAATTTTCATTTCCCGCCACCAATTTCATTTGCCTCCTTTAAAGTTATTGTTTTAATTAATTATTATTTTGATATTAAAAACCACTACTTTAATAGCGCTTTTAAAGTGCTATTAAACAAAATCGTTTACAATAGCGGCGCGGTTAATAGCGCTTTAAAGGGATATCAAAAACAAAAGAAAGTTCTCTTAAATAATATTTGTGGCGTAGTGTTTGTTGCCCTGTCTTCTCTTATAGTGTTGGTTTATTCTTCTGGACATAAGATATAACTCCTCTTTGTCTTACTTAAAATCTTCATAAGAGGAGCATATGCCTAACTTGTCCTTTTTTTCCATTTTATTGCAATAGTATTTAGCACGAATAAAACTAAAGTTCATGAGTGAATGGTAGCATTCAAACGATAAGCTATACAACAAGCATCCTAGGACTAAAAAAACGGACATATGTTTAATCATTCCATCTTCACCACTTAGTGTTTGTGGCCTTCAGGTGCATTTGTTTTGAAAATATTTCGAAAATGGTTTGATTTTCGAGAATAATAATTGGTGTTGACCAAGCCTTTATTTGGAAGGAAGCTACTGTTTGTGCAAAAAATTGATTTCCCCCTATTAATTTCGTTTGTCTCATTTTTAGTTATTGTTTTAAATATTTATATATTTTTTATATTAGCGACGGTTCTGGCCGACGCTATTGTTTATTCAAAAATATTCATTTCCCATCACCAATTTCGGTTGCCTCCTTTTTAGTTATTGTTTTATTTAATTATTATTTTCTTATATTAGGGACGGTTCAGGCCGACACTACTGTTTGTGAGAAAATTTTCATTTCCCGCCACCAATTTCATTTGCCTCCTTTAAAGTTATTGTTTTAATTAATTAATATTTTGATATTAAAAACCACTACTTTAATAGCGCTTTTAAAGTGCTATTAAACAAAATCGTTTACAATAGCGGCGCGGTTAATAGAGCTTTAAAGGGATATCAAAAACAAAAGAAAGTTCTCTTAAATAATGTTTGTGGCGTAGTGTTTGTTGCCCTGTTTTCTCTTTTAGTGTTGGTTTATTCTTCTGGACATAAGAGACGACTCCTCTTTGTCTTTATCAAAATCTTCATAAGAGGAGCATATGCCTAACTTGTCCTTTTCTTCCATTTTATTGCAATAGTATTTAGCACGAATAAAACTAAAGTTCATGAGTGAATGGTAGCATTCAAACGATAAGCTATACAACAAGCATCCTAGGACTAAAAAAAGGGACATATGTTTAATCATTCCTTCTTCACCACTTAGTGCTCGTGGCCTTCAGATGCATTTGTTTTGAAAATAATTCGAAAATGGTTTGATTTTCGAGAATAATAATTGGTGTTGACCAAGCGTTTATTTGGAAGGAAGCTACTGTTTGTGCAAAAAATTTATTTCCCCCTATTAATTTCGTTTGCCTCCTTTTTAGTTATTGTTTTAAATATTTATATATATTTTATATTAACGATGGTTCTGGCCGACGCTTTTGTTTATTCAAAAATATTCATTTCCCATCACCAATTTCGTTTGCCTCCTTTTTAGTTATTGTTTTAATTAATTATTATTTTCTTATATTTGCGACGGTTCAGGCCGACACTACTGTTTGTGAGAAAATTTTCATTTCCCGCCACCAATTTCATTTTCCCCCTTTAAAGTTATTGTTTTAATTAATTATTATTTTGATATTAAAAACCACTACTTTAATAGCGCTTTTAAAGTGCTATTAAACAAAATCGTTTACAATAGCGGCGCGGTTAATAGCGCTTTAAAGGGATATCAAAAACAAAAGAAAGTTCTCTTAAATAATGTTTGTGGCTTAGTGTTTGTTGCCTTGTTTTCTCTTCTAGTGTTGGTTTATTCTTCTGGACATAAGAGACGACTCCTCTTTGTCTTTATCAAAATCTTCATAAGAGGAGCATATGCCTAACTTGTCCTTTTCTTCCATTTTATTGCAATAGTATTTAGCACGAATAAAACTAAAGTTCATGAGTGAATGGTAGCATTCAAACTATAAGCTATACAACAAGCATCCTAGGACTAAAAAAAGGGACATATGTTTAATCATTCCTTCTTCACCACTTAGTGCTCGTGGCCTTCAGGTGCATTTGTTTTGAAAATATTTCGAAAATGGTTTGATTTTCGAGAATAATAATTGGTGTTGACCAAGCGTTTATTTGGAAGGAAGCTATTGTTTGTGCAAAAAATTTATTTCCCCCTATTAATTTCGTTTTCCTCCTTTTTAGTTATTGTTTTAAATATTTATATATTTTTTATATTAACGACGGTTCTGGCCGACGCTTTTGTTTATTCAAAAATATTCATTTCCCATCACCAATTTCGTTTGCCTCCTTTTTAGTTATTGTTTTAATTAATTATTATTTTCTTATATTTGCGATGGTTCAGGCCGACACTACTGTTTGTGAGAAAATTTTCATTTCCCGCCACCAATTTCATTTTCCCCCTTTAAAGTTATTGATTTAATTAATTATTATTTTGATATTAAAAACCACTACTTTAATAGCGCTTTTAAAGTGCTATTAAACAAAATCGTTTACAATAGCGGCGCGGTTAATAGCGCTTTAAAGGGATATCAAAAACAAAAGAAAGTTCTCTTAAATAATGTTTGTGGCTTAGTGTTTGTTGCCTTTTTTTCTCTTCTAGTGTTGGTTTATTCTTCTGGACATAAGAGACGACTCCTCTTTGTCTTTATCAAAATCTTCATAAGAGGAGCATATGCCTAACTTGTCCTTTTCTTCCATTTTATTGCAATAGTATTTAGCACGAATAAAACTAAAGTTCATGAGTGAATGGTAGCATTCAAACGATAAGCTATACAACAAGCATCCTAGGACTAAAAAAAGGGACATATGTTTAATCATTCCTTCTTCACCACTTAGTGCTCGTGGCCTTCAGGTGCATTTGTTTTGAAAATATTTCGAAAATGGTTTGATTTTCGAGAATAATAATTGGTGTTGACCAAGCGTTTATTTGGAAGGAAGCTACTGTTTGTGCAAAAAATTTATTTCCCCCTATTAATTTTGTTTGCCTCCTTTTTAGTTATTGTTTTAAATATTTACATATTTTTTATATTAGCGACGGTTCTTGCCGACGCTATTGTTTATTCAAAAATATTCATTTCCCATCACCAATTTCGTTTGCCTCCTTTTTAGTTATTGTTTTAATTAATTATTATTTTCTTATATTAGCGACGGTTCAGGCCGACACTCATGTTTGTGCAGAAATTTTCATTTCCCCCACAAATTTCATTTGCCTTCTTTAAAGTTATTGTTTTAATTAATTATTATTTTGATATTAAAAACCACTACTTTAATAGCGCTTTTAAAGTGCTATTAAACAAAATCGTTTACAATAGCGGTGCGGTTAATAGTGCTTTAAAGGGATATCAAAAACAAAAGAAAGTTCTCTTAAATAATGTTTGTGGCGTAGTGTTTGTTGCCCTGTTTTCTCTTCTAGTGTTGGTTTATTCTTCTGGACATAAGAGACGACTCCTCTTTGTCTTTATCAAAATCTTCATAAGAGGAGCATATGCCTAACTTGTCCTTTTCTTCCATTTTATTGCAATAGTATTTAGCACGAATAAAACTAAAGTTCATGAGTGAATGGTAGCATTCAAACGATAAGCTATACAACAAGCATCCTAGGACTAAAAAAAGGGACATATGTTTAATCATTCCTTCTTCACCACTTAGTGCTCGTGGCCTTCAGGTGCATTTGTTTTGAAAATATTTCGAAAATGGTTTGATTTTCGAGAATAATAATTGGTGTTGACCAAGCGTTTATTTGGAAGGAAGCTACTGTTTGTGCAAAAAATTTATTTCCCCCTATTAATTTCGTTTTCCTCCTTTTTAGTTATTGTTTTAAATATTTATATATTTTTTATATTAACGACGGTTCTGGCCGACGCTTTTGTTTATTCAAAAATATTCATTTCCCATCACCAATTTCGTTTGCCTCCTTTTTAGTTATTGTTTTAATTAATTATTATTTTCTTATATTTGCGATGGTTCAGGCCGACACTACTGTTTGTGAGAAAATTTTCATTTCCCGCCACCAATTTCATTTTCCCCCTTTAAAGTTATTGATTTAATTAATTATTATTTTGATATTAAAAACCACTACTTTAATAGCGCTTTTAAAGTGCTATTAAACAAAATCGTTTACAATAGCGGCGCGGTTAATAGCGCTTTAAAGGGATATCAAAAACAAAAGAAAGTTCTCTTAAATAATGTTTGTGGCTTAGTGTTTGTTGCCTTTTTTTCTCTTCTAGTGTTGGTTTATTCTTCTGGACATAAGAGACGACTCCTCTTTGTCTTTATCAAAATCTTCATAAGAGGAGCATATGCCTAACTTGTCCTTTTCTTCCATTTTATTGCAATAGTATTTAGCACGAATAAAACTAAAGTTCATGAGTGAATGGTAGCATTCAAACGATAAGCTATACAACAAGCATCCTAGGACTAAAAAAAGGGACATATGTTTAATCATTCCTTCTTCACCACTTAGTGCTCGTGGCCTTCAGGTGCATTTGTTTTGAAAATATTTCGAAAATGGTTTGATTTTCGAGAATAATAATTGGTGTTGACCAAGCGTTTATTTGGAAGGAAGCTACTGTTTATGCAAAAAATTTATTTCCCCCTATTAATTTTGTTTGCCTCCTTTTTAGTTATTGTTTTAAATATTTACATATTTTTTATATTAGCGACGGTTCTTGCCGACGCTATTGTTTATTCAAAAATATTCATTTCCCATCACCAATTTCGTTTGCCTCCTTTTTAGTTATTGTTTTAATTAATTATTATTTTCTTATATTAGCGACGGTTCAGGCCGACACTCATGTTTGTGCAGAAATTTTCATTTCCCCCACAAATTTCATTTGCCTTCTTTAAAGTTATTGTTTTAATTAATTATTATTTTGATATTAAAAACCACTACTTTAATAGCGCTTTTAAAGTGCTATTAAACAAAATCGTTTACAATAGCGGTGCGGTTAATAGTGCTTTAAAGGGATATCAAAAACAAAAGAAAGTTCTCTTAAATAATGTTTGTGGCGTAGTGTTTGTTTCCCTGTTTTCTCTTCTAGTGTTGGTTTATTCTTCTGGACATAAGAGACGACTCCTCTTTGTCTTTATCAAAATCTTCATAAGAGGAGCATATGCCTAACTTGTCCTTTTCTTCCATTTTATTGCAATAGTATTTAGCACGAATAAAACTAAAGTTCATGAGTGAATGGTAGCATTCAAACGATAAGCTATACAACAAGCATCCTAGGACTAAAAAAAGGGACATATGTTTAATCATTCCTTCTTCACCACTTAGTGTTTGTGGCCTTCAGGTGCATTTGTTTTGAAAAAATTTCGAAAATGGTTTGATTTTCGAGAATAATAATTGGTGTTCACCAAGCCTTTATTTGGAAGGAAGCTAATGTTTGTGCAAAAAATTGATTTCCCCCTATTAATTTCGTTTGTCTCATTTTTAGTTATTGTTTTAAATATTTATATATTTTTTATATTAGCGACGGTTCTGGCCGACGCTATTGTTTATTCAAAAATATTCATTTCCCATCACCAATTTCGTTTGCCTCCTTTTTAGTTATTGTTTTAATTAATTATCATTTTCTTATATTAGCGACGGTTCAGGCCGACACTACTGTTTGTGAGAAAATTTTCATTTCCCGCCACCAATTTCATTTGCCTCTTTTAAAGTTATTGTTTTAATTAATTATTATTTTGATATTAAAAACCACTACTTTAATAGCGCTTTTAAAGTGCTATTAAACAAAATCGTTTACAATAGCGGCACGGTTAATAGAGCTTTAAAGGGATATCAAAAACAAAAGAAAGTTCTCTTAAATAATGTTTGTGGCGTAGTGTTTGTTGCCCTGTTTTCTCTTCTAGTGTTGGTTTATTCTTCTGGACATAAGAGACGACTCCTTTTTGTCTTTATCAAAATCTTCATAAGAGGAGCATATGCCTAACTTGTCCTTTTCTTCCATTTTATTGCAATAGTATTTAGCACGAATAAAACTAAAGTTGATGAGTGAATGGTAGCATTCAAACGATAAGCTATACAACAAGCAACCTAGGACTAAAAAAAGGGACATATGTTTAATCATTACGTCTTCACCACTTAGTGCTCGTGGCCTTCAGGTGCATTTGTTTTGAAAATATTTCGAAAATGGTTTGATTTTCGAGAATAATAATTGGTGTTGACCAAGCGTTTATTTGGAAGGAAGCTATTGTTTATGCAAAAAATTTATTTCCCCCTATTAATTTCGTTTGCCTCCTTTTTAGTTATTATTTTAAATATTTATATATTTTGTATATTAGCGATGGTTCTGGCCGACGCTATTGTTTATTCAAAAATATTCATTTCCCATCACCAATTTCGTTTGCCTCCTTTTTAGTTATTGTTTTAATTAATTATTATATTCTTATATTAGCGACGGTTCAGGCCGACACTACTGTTTGTGCGGAAATTTTCATTTCCCCCACAAATTTCATTTGCCTTCTTTAAAGTTATTGTTTTAATTAATTATTATTTTTATATTAAAAACCAGTACTTTAATAGAGCTTTTAAAGTGTTAAAAAAAATCGTTTACAATAGTGGCGCGGTTAATAGCGCTTTAAAGGGATATCAAAAACAAAAGAAAGTTCTCTTAAATAATATTTGTGGCGTAGTGTTTGTTGCCCTGTTTTCTCTTATAGTGTTGGTTTATTCTTCTGGACATAAGAGATAACTCCTCTTTGTCTTTATCAAAATCTTCATAAAAGGAGCATATGCCTAACTTGTCCTTTTCTTCCATTTTATTGCAATAGTATTTAGCAAGAATAAAACTAAAGTTCATGAGTGAATGGTAGCATTCAAAAGATAAGCTATACAACAAGCATCCTAGGACTAAAAAAAGGGACATATGGTTAATCATTCCTTCTTCACCACTTAGTGCTCGTGGCCTTCAGGTGCATTTGTTTTGAAAATATTTCGAAAATTGTTTGATTTTCGACAATAATAATTGGTGTTGACCAAGTATTTATTTGGAAGGAAGCTATTGTTTGTGCAAAAAACTTATTTCCCCCTATTAATTTCGTTTTCCTCCTTTTTAGTTATTGTTTTAAATATTTATATATTTTTTATATTAGCGACGGTTCTGGCCGACGCTATTGTTTATTCAAAAATATTCATTTCCCATCACCAATTTCGTTTGCCTCCTTTTTAGTTATTGTTTTAATTAATTATTATTTTCTTATATTAGCGACGGTTCAGGCCGACACTACTGTTTGTGCGAAAATTTTAATTTCCCCCCACCAATTTCATTTGCCTCCTTTAAAGTTATTGTTTTAATTAATTATTATTTTGATATTAAAAACCACTACTTTAATAGCGCTTTTAAAGTGCTATTAAACAAAATCGTTTACAATAGCGGCGCGGTTAATAGCGCTTTAAAGGGATATCAAAAACAAAAGAAAGTTCTCTTAAATAATATTTGTAGCGTAGTGTGTGTTGCCCTGTTTTCTCTTCTAGTGTTGGTTTATTCTTATGGACATAAGATATAACTCCTCTTTGTCTTTATCAAAATCTTCATAAGAGGAGCATATGCCTAACTTGTCCTTTTCTTCTATTTTATTGCAATAGTATTTAGCACGAATAAAACTAAAGTTCATGAGTGAATGGAAGCATTCAAACGATAAGCTATACAACAAGCATCCTAGGACTAAAAAAAGGGACATATGTTTAATCATTCCTTCTTCACCACTTAGTGCTCTTGGCCTTCAGGTGCATTTGTTTTGAAAATATTTCGAAAATGGTTTGATTTTCGAGAATAATAATTGGTGTTGACCAAGCGTTTATTTGGAAGGAAGCTACTATTTGTGCAAAAAATTTATTTCCCCCTATTAATTTCGTTTGCCTCCTTTTTATTTATTGATTTAAATATTTAAATATTTTTTATATTAGCGACGGTTCTGGTTGATGCTATTTTTTATTTTAAAATATTCATTTCCCAACACCAATTTCATTTGCCTCCTTTTTAGTTATTGTTTTAATTAATTATTATTTTCTTATATTAGCGACGGTTCAGGCTGACACTACCGTTTGTGCGAAAATTTTCATTTCCCCACACCAATATCATTTTCCTCTTTTAAAGATATTGTTTTAATTAATTATTATTTTTATATTAAAAACAGGTGCTTTAATAGCGCTTTTAAAGTGCTATTAAACAAAATCGTTTACAATAGCGGCGCAGTTAATAGCGCTTTAAATCAAAAACAAAAGAAAGTGCTCTTAAATAGCATTTGTGGCATAGTGTCTGTTTACCTGTTTTCTCTTCTAGAGTTGGTTTATCCTTCTGGACATAAGAGACAACTCCTCTTTGTCTTTATCAAAATCCTTATAAGCGGAGCATACGCCTAACTAGTCCTTTTCTTCCAATTTAATACAAAAGTATTTAGCACAACTAAAACTAAAGTTCATGAGTGAATGGAAGCATTCAAACGATAAACTATATAACAAGCATCCTAGGACTAAAAAAAGGGACATACGTTTAATCATTCCTTCTTCACCACTTAGTTCTCGTGGCCTTCGAGTGCATTTGTTTTGAAAATATTTCGAAAATGGTTTTATTTTCGAGAATAATACTTGGTGTTGACCAAGAGTTTATTTGGACCGAGGCTATTGTTTGTGCGTAAATTTTAGTTCCCCCCATTAATTTTTTTTGCCTCCTATTTAGTTATTGATTTAAATGTTTATATATTTTTTATATTAGCGACGGTTCTGCCCGACGCTAATGTTTATTCAAAAATATTCATTTCCCATCACCAATTTCGTTTGCCTACTTTTTAGTTATTATTTTAATTAATTATTATTTTCTTATGTTAGCGACGGATCAGGCCGACATTATTGTTTGTGCGGAAATTTTCATTTCCCCCACAAATTTCATTTGCCTTCTTTAAAGTTATTGTTTTAATTAATTATTATTTTGATATTAAAAACCACTACTTTAATAGCGCTTTTAAAGTGATATTAAACAAAATCGTTTACAATAGCGGCGCGGTTAATAGCGCTTTAAAGGGATATCAAAAGCAAAAGAAAGTTCTCTTAAATAATATTTGTGGCGTAGTGTCTGTTGCCCTGTTTTCTCTTCCAGTGTTGGTTTATTCTTCTGGACATAAGAGACAACTCCTCTTTGTCTTTATCAAAATCTTCATAAGAGGAGCATATGCCTAACTTGTCCTTTTCTTCTATTTTATTGCAATAATATTTAGCACGAATAAAACTAAAGTTCATGAGTGAATGGAAGCATTAAAACGATAAGCTATACAACAAGCATCCTAGGACTAAAAAAAGGGACATATGTTTAATCATTCCTTCTTCACCACTTAGTGCTCTTGGCCTTCAAGTGCATTTGTTTTGAAAATATTTCGAAAATGGTTTGATTTTCGAGAATAATAATTGGTGTTGACCAATCGTTTATTTGGAAGGAAGCTACTGTTTGTGCAAAAAATTTATTTCCCCCTATTAATTTCGTTAGCTCCTTTTTAGTTATTGTTTTAAATATTTATATATTTTTTATATTTGCGACGGTTCTGGCCGACGCTATTGTTTATTCAAAAATATTCATTTCCCATCACCAATTTCGCTTGCCTCCTTTTTAGTTATTGTTTTAATTAATTATTATTTTCTTATATTAGCGACGGTTCTGGCCGACACTACTGGTTGTGCGAAAATTTTCATTTCCCCACACCAATATCATTTTCTTCCTTTAAAGTTATTGTTTTAATTAATAATTATTTTTATATTAAAAAGAAGTGCTTTAATAGCGCTTTTAAAGTGCTATTAAACAAAATAGTTTACAATAGCGGCGCGGTTAATAGCGCTTTAAATCAAAAACAAAAGAAAGTGCTCTTAAATACCATTTCTGGCGTGGTGTCTGTTGCCTTGTTTTCTCTTCTAGTGTTGGTTTATCCTTCTGGACATAAGAGACAACTCCTCTTTGTCTTTATCAAAATCCTTATAAGCGGAGCATACGCCTAACTAGTCCTTTTCTTCCAATTTAATACAAAAGTATTTAGCACAACTAAAACTAAAGTTCATGAGTGAATGGAAGCATTCAAACGATAAACTATATAACAAGCATCCTAGGACTAAAAAAAGGGACATACGTTTAATCATTCCTTCTTCACCACTTAGTTCTCGTGGCCTTCGAGTGCATTTGTTTTGAAAATATTTCGAAAATGGTTTTATTTTCGAGAATAATACTTGGTGTTGACCAAGAGTTTATTTGGACCGAGGCTATTGTTTGTGCGTAAATTTTAGTTCCCCCCATTAATTTTGTTTGCCTCCTTTTTAGTTATTGATTTAAATGTTTATATATTTTTTATATTAGCGACGGTTCTGCCCGATGCTAATGTTTATTCAAAAATATTCATTTCCCAAAAACAAAAGAAAGTTCTCTTAAATAATATTGGTGGCGTAGTGTATGTTTCCCTGTTTTCTCTTCCAGTGTTGGTTAATTCTTCTGGACATAAGAGACAACTCCTCTTTGTCTTTATCAAAATCTTCATAAGAGGGGCATATGCCTAATTTGTCCTTTTCTTCCATTTTATTGCAATAGTATTTAGCACGAATAAAACTAAAGTTCATGAGTGAATGGAAGCATTCAAACGATAAGCTATACAATAAGCATCCTAGGACTAAAAAAACGGGACATACGTTTAATCATTCCGTCTTCACCACTTAGTTCTCGTGGCCTTCGAGTGCATTTGTTTTGAAAATATTTCGAAAATGGTTTGATTTTCGAGAATAATACTTGGTGTTGACCAAGAGTTTATTTGGGCCGAAGCTATTGTTTGTGCGAAAATTTTAGTTTCCCCCATTAATTTTGTTTGCCTCCTTTTTAGTTATTGATTTAAATGTTTATATATTTTTTATATTAGCGACGGTTCTGCCCGACGCTAATGTTTATTCAAAAATATTCATTTCCCATCACCAATTTGGTTTGCCTCCTTTTTAGTAATTATTTTAATTAATTATTATTTTCTTATATTAGCGACGGTTCAGGCCGACACTATTGTTTGTGCGGAAATTTTCATTCCCCCCACATATTTCATTTGCCTCCTTTAAAGTTATTGTTTTAATTAATTATTATTTTTATATTAAAAACCAATACTTTAATAGCGCTTTAATAGTGCTATTAAACAAAATCGTTTACAATAGCGGCGCGGTTAATAGCGCTTTAAAGGGATATCAAAAACAAAAGAAAGTTCTCTTAAATAATATTTGTGGCGTAGTGTCTATTGCCCTGTTTTCTCTTCCAGTGTTGGTTTATACTTCTGGACATAAGAGACAACTCCTCTTTGTCTTTATCAAAATTTTCATAAGAGGAGCATATGCCTAACTTGTCCTTTTCTTCCATTTTATTGAAAAAGTATTTAACACGAATAAAACTAAAGTTCATGAGTGAATGGGAGCATTCAAACGATAAGCTATACAACAAGCATCCAAGGACTAAAAAAAGGGACATATGTTTAATCATTCTTTCTTCACCACTTAGTGCTCATGGCCTTCAGGTGCATTTGTTTTGAAAATATTTCGAAAATGGTTTAATTTTCGAGAATAATAATTGGTGTTAACCAAGCGTTTATTTGGACCGAAGCTACTCTTTGTACGAAAATTTTATTTCCCCCCATTAATTTCGTTTGCCTCCTTTTTATTTATTGTTTTAAATATTTATATATTTTTTATATTAGCGAATGTTCTGGCCGACGCCATTGTTTAGTCAAAAATATTCATTTCCCATCACCAATTTCCTTTTCCTCCTTTTTAGTTATTATTTTAATTAATTATTATTTTCTTATATTTGCGACGGTTAAGGCCGACACTACTGTTTGTGCGGAAATTTTTATTTCCCCCACCAATATCATTTTTCTCATTTAAAGTCATTGTTTTAATTAATTATTATTTTTATATTAAAAACTAGTACTTTCATAGCGCTTTTAAAGTGCTTTTAAACAAAATCGTTTACAATAGTGGCGCAGTTAACAGCGCTTTAAAGGGTTATCAAAAACAAAAGAAAGTGCTCTTAAAGAGACCGTGTGGCGTAGTGTCTGTTGCCCTGTTTTCTCTTCTAGTGTTGGTTTATCCTTCTGGACAAAAGAGACAACTCCTCTTTGTCTTTATCAAAATCCTTATAAGTGGAGCTTACGTCTAACTAGTCCTTTTCTTCCATTTTATTGCAAAAGTATTTAGCACAACTAAAACTAAAGTACATGAGTGAATGGAAGCATTCAAACGATAAGCTATACAACAAGCATCCTAGGACTAAAAAAAGGGACATACGTTTAATCATTCCTTCTTCACCAGTTAGTGCTCTGGCCTTCGAGTGCATTTGTTTTGAAAATATTTTGAAAATGGTTTGATTTTCGAGAATAATACTTGGTGTTGACCAAGCGTTTATTTGGACCGAAACTACTGTTTGTGCGAAAATTTTATTTTTGCCCATTAATTTTGTTTGCCTCCTTTTTAGTTATTGATTTAAATGTTTATATATTTTTTATATTAGCGACGGTTCTGGATGCCACTATTGTTTATTCAAAAACAATCATTTCCCATCACTAATTTCTTTTGCCTCCTTTTTAGTTATTATTTTAATTAATTATTATTTTCTTATATTAGCGACGGTTCAGGCCGACACTACTGTTTGTGCAGAAATTTTCATTTCCGCCACCAATTTCATTTGCCTCCTTTTAAGTTATTGTTTTAATTAATTATTATTTTTATATTAAAAACCAGTACTTTAATAGCGCTTTTAAAGTATTATTAAACAAAATCATTTACAATAGCGGCGCGCTTAATAGCGCTTTAAAGGGATATCAAAAACAAAAGAAGTGCTCTTAAATAGCATTTGTGGCGTAGTGTCTGTTGCCCTGTTTTCTCTTCCAGTGTTGGTTTATCCTTCTGCACATAAGAGACAACTCCTCTTTCTCTTTATCAAAATCCTTATAAGCGGAGCATACGCCTACCTGGTCCTTTTTTTCCATTTTATTTAAAAAGTATTTAGCAAAACTAAAACTAAAGTTCATGAGTGAATGGAATCATTCAAACGATAAGCTATACAACAAGCATACTAGGACTAAAAAAAGGGACATACGTTTAATCATTCCTTCTTCACCACTTAGTGCTCGTTGTCTTTCGAGTGCATTTGTTTTGAAAATATTTTTAAAATGCTTTGATTTTCGAGAATAATACTTGGTGTTGACCAAGCGTTTATTTGTACCGAAGCTACTCTTTGTACGGAAATTTTATTTCCCCCTATTAATTTCGTTTGCCTCCTTTTTATTTATTGTTTTAAATATTTATATATTTTTTACATTAGCGACGGTTCTGGCCGACGCCATTGTTTAGTCAAAAATATTCATTTCCCATCACCAATTTCCTTTTCCTCCTTTTTAGTTATTATTTTAATTAATTATTATTTTCTTATATTTGCGACGGTTAAGGACGACACTACTGTTTGTGCGGAAATTTTTATTTCCCCCACCAATTTCATTTGCCTCATTTAAAGTTATTGTTTTAATTAATTATTATTTTTATATTAAAAATTAGTACTTTCATAGCGCTTTTAAAGTGTTATTAAGCAAAATAGCGGCACAGTTAACCGCGCTTTAAATCAAAAACAAAATAAAGTGCTCTTAAATAGACCTTGTGGCGTAGTGTATGTTGCCCTGTTTTCTCTTCTAGTGTTGGTTTATCCTTCTGGACAAAAGAGACAACTCCTCTTTGTCTTTATCAAAATCCTTATAAGTGGAGCTTACGTCTAACTAGTCCTTTTCTTCCATTTTATTGCAAAAGTATTTAGCACAAATAAAACTAAAGTTCATGAGTGAATGGAAGCATTCAAACGATAAGCTATACAACAAGCATCCTAGGACTAAAAAAAGGGACATACGTTTAATCATTCCTTCTTCACCAGTTAGTGCTCGTGGCCTTCGAGTGCATTTGTTTTAAAAATATTTTAAAAATGGTTTGATTTTCGAGAATAATACTTGGTGTTGACCAAGCGTTTATTTGGACCGAAACTACTGTTTGTGCGAAAATTTTATTTCCGCCCATTAATTTTGTTTGCCTCCTTTTTAGTTATTGATTTAAATATTTATATATTTTTTATATTAGCGACGGTACTGGATGCCGCTATTGTTTATTCAAAAACATTCATTTCCCATCACTAATTTCGTTTGCCTCCTTTTTAGTTATTATTTTAATTAATTATTATTTTCTTATATTAGCGACGGTTCAGGCCGAGACTACTGTTTGTACAGAAATTTTCATTTCCGCCACCAATTTCATTTGCCTCCTTTTAAGTTATTGTTTTAATTAATTATTATTTTTATATTAAAAACCAGTACTTTAATAGCGCTTTTAAAGTGTTATTAAACAAAATCGTTTACAATAGCGGCGCGCTTAATAGCGCTTTAAAGGGATATCAAAAACAAAAGAAGTGCTCTTAAATAGCATTTGTGGTGTAGGGTCTGTTGCCCTGTTTTCTCTTCCAGTGTTGGTTTATCCTTCTGCACATAAGAGACAACTCCTCTTTCTCTTTATCAAAATCCTTATAAGCGGAGCATACGCCTACCTAGTCCTTTTCTTCCATTTTATTGAAAAAGTATTTAGCACAACTAAAACTAAAGTTCATGAGTGAATGGAAGCATTCAAACGATAAGCTATACAACAAGCATCCTAGGACTAAAAAAAGGGACATACGTTTAATCATTCCTTCTTCACCAATTAGTGCTCGTGGCCTTTGAGTGCATTTGTTTTGAAAATATTTTGAAAATGGTTTGATTTTCGAGAATAATACTTGGTTTTGACCAAGCGTTTATTTGGACCGAAGTTAGTCTTTGTATGAAAATTTTATTTCCCCCCATTAATTTCGTTTGCCTCCTTTTTAGTTATTGTTTTAAATATTTATATAATTTTTATATTAGCGACGGTTCTGGACGACGCCATTGTTTATTCAAAAATATTCATTTCCCATCACCAATTTGGTTTGCCTCCTTTTTAGTTATTATTTTAATTAATTATTATTTTCTTATATTAGCGACGGTTCAGGCCGACACTACTGTTTGTGCGGAAATTTCAATTTCCCAAACCAATTTCATTTGCCTCCTTTAAAGTTATTGTTTTAATTAATTATTATTTTTTTATTAAAAATCAGTACTTTAATAGCGCTTTTAAAGTGCTATTAAACAAAATCGTTTACAATAGCGGCGCGGTTAATAGCGCTTTAAAGGGATATCGAAAACAAAAGAAAGTGCTCTTAAATAGCATTTGTGGCGTAGTGTCTGTTGCCCTGTTTTCTTTTCCAGTGTTGGTTTATCCTTCTGCACATAAGAGACAACTCCTCTTTTTCTTTATCAAAATCCTTATAAGCGGAGTATACGCCTACCTAGTCCTTTTCTTCCATTTTATTGAAAAAGTATTTAGCACAAATAAAACTAAAGTTCATGAGTGAATGGAAGCATTCAAATGATAAGCTATGCAACAAGCATCCTTGGACTAAAAAAAGGGACATACGTTTAATCATTCCTTCTTCACCAATTAGTGCTCGTGGCCTTTGAGTGCATTTGTTTTGAAAATATTTTGAAAATGGTTTGATTTTCGAGAATAATACTTGGTTTTGACCAAGCGTTTATTTGGACCGAAGTTACTCTTTGAATGAAAATTTTATTTCCCCCCATTAATTTCGTTTGCCTCCTTTTTAGTTATTGTTTTAAATATTTATATAATTTTTATATTAGCGACGGTTCTGGACGACGCCATTGTTTATTCAAAAATATTCATTTCCCATCACCAATTTGGTTTGCCTCCTTTTTAGTTATTATTTTAATTAATTATTATTTTCTTATATTAGCGACGGTTCAGGCCGAGACTACTGTTTGTACAGAAATTTTCATTTCCGCCACCAATTTCATTTGCCTCCTTTTAAGTTATTGTTTTAATTAATTATTATTTTTATATTAAAAACCAGTACTTTAATAGCGCTTTTAAAGTGTTATTAAACAAAATCGTTTACAATAGCGGCGCGCTTAATAGCGCTTTAAAGGGATATCAAAAACAAAAGAAGTGCTCTTAAATAGCATTTGTGGTGTAGGGTCTGTTGCCCTGTTTTCTCTTCCAGTGTTGGTTTATCCTTCTGCACATAAGAGACAACTCCTCTTTCTCTTTATCAAAATCCTTATAAGCGGAGCATACGCCTACCTAGTCCTTTTCTTCCATTTTATTGAAAAAGTATTTAGCACAACTAAAACTAAAGTTCATGAGTGAATGGAAGCATTCAAACGATAAGCTATACAACAAGCATCCTAGGACTAAAAAAAGGGACATACGTTTAATCATTCCTTCTTCACCAATTAGTGCTCGTGGCCTTTGAGTGCATTTGTTTTGAAAATATTTTGAAAATGGTTTGATTTTCGAGAATAATACTTGGTTTTGACCAAGCGTTTATTTGGACCGAAGTTAGTCTTTGTATGAAAATTTTATTTCCCCCCATTAATTTCGTTTGCCTCCTTTTTAGTTATTGTTTTAAATATTTATATAATTTTTATATTAGCGACGGTTCTGGACGACGCCATTGTTTATTCAAAAATATTCATTTCCCATCACCAATTTGGTTTGCCTCCTTTTTAGTTATTATTTTAATTAATTATTATTTTCTTATATTAGCGACGGTTCAGGCCGACACTACTGTTTGTGCGGAAATTTCAATTTCCCAAACCAATTTCATTTGCCTCCTTTAAAGTTATTGTTTTAATTAATTATTATTTTTTTATTAAAAATCAGTACTTTAATAGCGCTTTTAAAGTGCTATTAAACAAAATCGTTTACAATAGCGGCGCGGTTAATAGCGCTTTAAAGGGATATCGAAAACAAAAGAAAGTGCTCTTAAATAGCATTTGTGGCGTAGTGTCTGTTGCCCTGTTTTCTTTTCCAGTGTTGGTTTATCCTTCTGCACATAAGAGACAACTCCTCTTTTTCTTTATCAAAATCCTTATAAGCGGAGTATACGCCTACCTAGTCCTTTTCTTCCATTTTATTGAAAAAGTATTTAGCACAAATAAAACTAAAGTTCATGAGTGAATGGAAGCATTCAAATGATAAGCTATGCAACAAGCATCCTTGGACTAAAAAAAGGGACATACGTTTAATCATTCCTTCTTCACCAATTAGTGCTCGTGGCCTTTGAGTGCATTTGTTTTGAAAATATTTTGAAAATGGTTTGATTTTCGAGAATAATACTTGGTTTTGACCAAGCGTTTATTTGGACCGAAGTTACTCTTTGAATGAAAATTTTATTTCCCCCCATTAATTTCGTTTGCCTCCTTTTTAGTTATTGTTTTAAATATTTATATAATTTTTATATTAGCGACGGTTCTGGACGACGCCATTGTTTATTCAAAAATATTCATTTCCCATCACCAATTTGGTTTGCCTCCTTTTTAGTTATTATTTTAATTAATTATTATTTTCTTATATTAGCGACGGTTCAGGCCGACACTACTGTTTGTGCGGAAATTTCAATTTCCCAAACCAATTTCATTTGCCTCCTTTAAAGTTATTGTTTTAATTAATTATTATTCTTTTATTAAAAATCAGTACTTTAATAGCGCTTTTAAAGTGCTATTAAACAAAATCGTTTACAATAGCGGCGCGGTTAATAGCGCTTTAAAGGGATATCGAAAACAAAAGAAAGTGCTCTTAAATAGCATTTGTGGCGTAGTGTCTGTTGCCCTGTTTTCTCTTCCAGTGTTGGTTTATCCTTCTGCACATAAGAGACAACTCCTCTTTTTCTTTATCAAAATCCTTATAAGCGGAGTATACGCCTACCTAGTCCTTTTCTTCCATTTTATTGAAAAAGTATTTAGCACAACTAAAACTAAAGTTCATGAGTGAATGGAAGCATTCAAACGATAAGCTATACAACAAGCATACTAGGACTAAAAAAAGGGACATACGTTTAATCATTCCTTCTTCACCACTTAGTGCTCGTGGCCTTCGAGTGCATTTGTTTTGAAAATATTTTTAAAATGCTTTGATTTTCGAGAATAATACTTGGTGTTGACCAAGCGTTTATTTTGACCGAAGCTACTCTTTGTACGGAAATTTTATTTCCCCCTATTAATTTTGTTTGCCTCCTTTTTATTTATTGTTTTTAATATTTATATATTTTTTACATTAGGGACGGTTCTGGCCCACGCCATTCTTTAGTCAAAAATATTCATTTCCCATCACCAATTTCCTTTTCCTCCTTTTTAGTTATTATTTTAATTAATCATTATTTTCTTATATTTGCGACGGTTAAGGCCGACACTACTGTTTGTGCGGAAATTTTTATTTCCCCCACCAATTTCATTTGCCTCATTTAAAGTTATTGTTTTAATTAATTATTATTTTTATATTAAAAACTAGTACTTTCATAGCGCTTTTAAAGTGTTATTAAGCAAAATCATTTACAATAGCGGCACAATTAATAGCGCTTTAAATCAAAAACAAAAGAAAGTTCTCTTAAATAGACCTTGTGGCGTAGTGTCTGTTGCCCTGTTTTCTCTTCTAGTGTTTGTTTATCCTTCTGGACAAAAGAGACAACTCCTCTTTGTCTTTATCAAAATCCTTATAAGTGGAGCTTACGTCTAACTAGTCCTTTTCTTTCATTTTATTGCAAAAGTATTTATCACATCTAAAACTAAAGTTCATGAGTGAATGAAAGCATTCAAACGATAAGCTATACAACGAGCATCCTAGGACTAAAAAAAGGGACATACGTTTAATCATTCCTTCTTCACCAGTTAGTGCTCGTGGCCTTCGAGTGCATTTGTTTTAAAAATATTTTAAAAATGGTTTGATTTTCGAGAATAATACTTGGTGTTGACCAAGCGTTTATTTGGACCGAAACTACTGTTTGTGCGAAAATTTTATTTCCGCCCATTAATTTTGTTTGCCTCCTTTTTAGTTATTGATTTAAATATTTATATATTTTTTATATTAGCGACGGTACTGGATGCCGCTATTGTTTATTCAAAAACATTCATTTCCCATCACTAATTTCGTTTGCCTCCTTTTTAGTTATTATTTTAATTAATTATTATTTTCTTATATTAGCGACGGTTCAGGCCGAGACTACTGTTTGTACAGAAATTTTCATTTCCGCCACCAATTTCATTTGCCTCCTTTTAAGTTATTGTTTTAATTAATTATTATTTTTATATTAAAAACCAGTACTTTAATAGCGCTTTTAAAGTGTTATTAAACAAAATCGTTTACAATAGCGGCGCGCTTAATAGCACTTTAAAGGGATATCAAAAACAAAAGAAGTGCTCTTAAATAGCATTTGTGGTGTAGGGTCTGTTGCCCTGTTTTCTCTTCCAGTGTTGGTTTATCCTTCTGCACATAAGAGACAACTCCTCTTTCTCTTTATCAAAATCCTTATAAGCGGAGCATACGCCTACCTAGTCCTTTTCTTCCATTTTATTGAAAAAGTATTTAGCACAACTAAAACTAAAGTTCATGAGTGAATGGAAGCATTCAAACGATAAGCTATACAACAAGCATCCTAGGACTAAAAAAAGGGACATACGTTTAATCATTCCTTCTTCACCAATTAGTGCTCGTGGCCTTTGAGTGCATTTGTTTTGAAAATATTTTGAAAATGGTTTGATTTTCGAGAATAATACTTGGTTTTGACCAAGCGTTTATTTGGACCGAAGTTAGTCTTTGTATGAAAATTTTATTTCCCCCCATTAATTTCGTTTGCCTCCTTTTTAGTTATTGTTTTAAATATTTATATAATTTTTATATTAGCGACGGTTCTGGACGACGCCATTGTTTATTCAAAAATATTCATTTCCCATCACCAATTTGGTTTGCCTCCTTTTTAGTTATTATTTTAATTAATTATTATTTTCTTATATTAGCGACGGTTCAGGCCGACACTACTGTTTGTGCGGAAATTTCAATTTCCCAAACCAATTTCATTTGCCTCCTTTAAAGTTATTGTTTTAATTAATTATTATTTTTTTATTAAAAATCAGTACTTTAATAGCGCTTTTAAAGTGCTATTAAACAAAATCGTTTACAATAGCGGCGCGGTTAATAGCGCTTTAAAGGGATATCGAAAACAAAAGAAAGTGCTCTTAAATAGCATTTGTGGCGTAGTGTCTGTTGCCCTGTTTTCTTTTCCAGTGTTGGTTTATCCTTCTGCACATAAGAGACAACTCCTCTTTTTCTTTATCAAAATCCTTATAAGCGGAGTATACGCCTACCTAGTCCTTTTCTTCCATTTTATTGAAAAAGTATTTAGCACAAATAAAACTAAAGTTCATGAGTGAATGGAAGCATTCAAATGATAAGCTATGCAACAAGCATCCTTGGACTAAAAAAAGGGACATACGTTTAATCATTCCTTCTTCACCAATTAGTGCTCGTGGCCTTTGAGTGCATTTGTTTTGAAAATATTTTGAAAATGGTTTGATTTTCGAGAATAATACTTGGTTTTGACCAAGCGTTTATTTGGACCGAAGTTACTCTTTGAATGAAAATTTTATTTCCCCCCATTAATTTCGTTTGCCTCCTTTTTAGTTATTGTTTTAAATATTTATATAATTTTTATATTAGCGACGGTTCTGGACGACGCCATTGTTTATTCAAAAATATTCATTTCCCATCACCAATTTGGTTTGCCTCCTTTTTAGTTATTATTTTAATTAATTATTATTTTCTTATATTAGCGACGGTTCAGGCCGACACTACTGTTTGTGCGGAAATTTCAATTTCCCAAACCAATTTCATTTGCCTCCTTTAAAGTTATTGTTTTAATTAATTATTATTCTTTTATTAAAAATCAGTACTTTAATAGCGCTTTTAAAGTGCTATTAAACAAAATCGTTTACAATAGCGGCGCGGTTAATAGCGCTTTAAAGGGATATCGAAAACAAAAGAAAGTGCTCTTAAATAGCATTTGTGGCGTAGTGTCTGTTGCCCTGTTTTCTCTTCCAGTGTTGGTTTATCCTTCTGCACATAAGAGACAACTCCTCTTTTTCTTTATCAAAATCCTTATAAGCGGAGTATACGCCTACCTAGTCCTTTTCTTCCATTTTATTGAAAAAGTATTTAGCACAACTAAAACTAAAGTTCATGAGTGAATGGAAGCATTCAAACGATAAGCTATACAACAAGCATACTAGGACTAAAAAAAGGGACATACGTTTAATCATTCCTTCTTCACCACTTAGTGCTCGTGGCCTTCGAGTGCATTTGTTTTGAAAATATTTTTAAAATGCTTTGATTTTCGAGAATAATACTTGGTGTTGACCAAGCGTTTATTTTGACCGAAGCTACTCTTTGTACGGAAATTTTATTTCCCCCTATTAATTTTGTTTGCCTCCTTTTTATTTATTGTTTTTAATATTTATATATTTTTTACATTAGGGACGGTTCTGGCCCACGCCATTCTTTAGTCAAAAATATTCATTTCCCATCACCAATTTCCTTTTCCTCCTTTTTAGTTATTATTTTAATTAATCATTATTTTCTTATATTTGCGACGGTTAAGGCCGACACTACTGTTTGTGCGGAAATTTTTATTTCCCCCACCAATTTCATTTGCCTCATTTAAAGTTATTGTTTTAATTAATTATTATTTTTATATTAAAAACTAGTACTTTCATAGCGCTTTTAAAGTGTTATTAAGCAAAATCATTTACAATAGCGGCACAATTAATAGCGCTTTAAATCAAAAACAAAAGAAAGTTCTCTTAAATAGACCTTGTGGCGTAGTGTCTGTTGCCCTGTTTTCTCTTCTAGTGTTTGTTTATCCTTCTGGACAAAAGAGACAACTCCTCTTTGTCTTTATCAAAATCCTTATAAGTGGAGCTTACGTCTAACTAGTCCTTTTCTTTCATTTTATTGCAAAAGTATTTATCACATCTAAAACTAAAGTTCATGAGTGAATGAAAGCATTCAAACGATAAGCTATACAACAAGCATCCTAGGACTAAAAAAAGGGACATACGTTTAATTATTCCTTCTTCACCAGTTAGTGCTCGTGGCCTTCGAGTGCATTTGTTTTGAAAATATTTTTAAAATGCTTTGATTTTCGAGAATAATACTTGGTGTTTACCAAGCGTTTATTTGGACCGAAGCTACTCTTTGTACGAAAATTTTATTTCCCCCCATTAATTTCGTTTGCCTCCTTTTTATTTATTGTGTTAAATATTTGTATATTTTTTATATTAGCGACGGTTCTGGCCGACGCCATTGTTTAGTCAAAAATATTCATTTCCCATCACCAAATTCCTTTTCCTCCTTTTTAGTTATTATTTTTATTATTATTATTTTCTTATATTTGCGACGGTTAAGGCCGACTGTACTGTTTGTGCGGAAATTTTTATTTCCCCCACCAATTTCATTTGCCTCATTTAAAGTTATTGTTTTAATTAATTATTATTTTTATATTAAAAACTAGTACTTTCATAGCGCTTTTAAAGTGTTATTAAGCAAAATCGTTTACAATAGCGGCACAATTAACAGCGCTTTAAATCAAAAACAAAAGAAAGTGCTCTTAAATAGACCTTGTGGCGTAGTGTCTGTTACCCTGTTTTCTCTTCTAGTGTTGGTTTATCCTTCTGGACAAAAGAGACAACTCCTCTTTGTCTTTATCAAAATCCTTATAAGTTGAGCTTAAGTCTAACTAGTCCTTTCCTTCCATTTTATTGCAAAAGTATTTAGCACAACTAAAACTAAAGTCCATGAGTGAACGGAAGCATTCAAACGATAAGCTATACAACAAGCATCCTTGGACTAAAAAAAGGGACATACGTTTAATCATTCCTTCTTCACCAGTTAGTGCTTGTGGCCTTCGACTGCATTTGTTTTGAAAATATTTTGAAAATGGTTTGATTTTCGAGAATAATACTTGGTGTTGACCAAGCGTTTATTTGGACCGAAACTACTGTTTGTGCGAAAATTTTATTTCCGCCCATTAATTTTGTTTGCCTCCTTTTTAGTTATTGATTTAAATGTTTATATATTTTTTATATTAGCGACGGTTCTGGATGCCGCTATTGTTTATTCAAAAACATTCATTTCCCATCACTAATTTCGTTTGCTTCCTTTTTAGTTATGATTTTAATTAATTATTATTTTCTTATATTAGCGACGGTTCAGGCCGACACTATTGTTTGTGCGGAAATTTTCATTTCCCCCACCAATTTCATTTGCCTCCTTTTAAGTTATCGTTTTAATTAATTATTATTTTTATATTAAAAACCAGTACTTTAATAGCGCTTTTAAAGTGTTATTAAACAAAATCGTTTACAATAGCGGCACGGTTAATAGCGCTTTAAACGGATATCAAAAACAAAAGAAAGTGCTCTTAAATAGCATTTGTGGCGTAGTGTCTGTTGCCCTGTTTTCTCTTCCAGTGTTGGTTTATCCTTCTGCACATAAGAGACAACTCATGTTTGTCTTTATCAAAATCCTTATAAGCAAAGCATACGCCTACCTAGTCCTTTTCTTCCATTTTATTGAAAAAGTATTTATCACAACTAAAACTAAAGTTCATGAGTGAATGGAAGCATTCAAACGATAAGCTATACAACAAGCATCCTAGGACTAAAAAAAGGGACATACGTTTAATCATTCCTTCTTCACCAATTAGTGCTCGTGTCCTTCGACTGCATTAGTTTTGAAAATGTTTTGAAAATATTTTGAAAATGGTTTGATTTTCGAGAATAATACTTGGTGTTGACCAAGCGTTTATTTGGACCGAAGCTACTGTTTGTGCGAAAATTTTATTTCCCCCGATTAATTTTGTTTCCCTCCTTTTTAGTTATTGATTTATATGTTTATATATTTTTTATATTAGCGACAGTTCTGGCTGACGCTATTGTCTATTCTAAAATATTCATTTCCCATTACTAATTTCGTTTGTCTCCTTTTTAGTTATTATTTTAATTAATTATTATTTTCTTATATTAGCGACGGTTCAGGCCGAGACTACTGTTTGTACGGAAATTTTCATTTCCGCCACCAATTTCATTTGCCTCCTTTTAAGTTATTGTTTTAATTAATTATTATTTTTATATTAAAAACCAGTACTTTAATAGCGCTTTTAAAGTGTTATTAAACAAAATCGTTTACAATAGCGGCGCGCTTAATAGCGCTTTAAAGGGATATCAAAAACAAAAGAAGTGCTCTTAAATAGCATTTGTGGCGTAGGGTCTGTTGCCCTGTTTTCTCTTCCAGTGTTGGTTTATCCTTCTGCACATAAGAGACAACTCCTCTTTCTCTTTATCAAAATCCTTATAAGCGGAGCATACGCCTACCTAGTCCTTTTCTTCCATTTTATTGAAAAAGTATTTAGCACAAATAAAACTAAAGTTCATGAGTGAATGGAAGCATTCAAATGATAAGCTATGCAACAAGCATCCTTGGACTAAAAAAAGGGACATAAGTTTAATCATTCCTTCTTCACCAATTAGTGCTCGTGGCCTTCGAGTGCATTTGTTTTGAAAATATTTTGAAAATGGTTTGATTTTCGAGAATAATACTTGGTGTTGACCAAGCGTTTATTTGGACCGAAGTTACTCTTTGTATGAAAATTTTATTTCCCCCCATTAGTTTCGTTTACCTCCTTTTTAGTTATTGTTTTAAATATTTATATAATTTTTATATTAGCGACGGTTCTGGACGACGCCATTGTTTATTCAAAAATATTCATTTCCCATCACCAATTTGGTTTGCCTCCTTTTTAGTTATTATTTTAATTAATTATTATTTTCTTATATTAGCGACGGTTCAGGCCGACACTACTGTTTGTGCGGAAATTTCAATTTCCCCCACCAATTTCATTTGCCTCCTTTAAAGTTATTGTTTTAATTAATTATTATTTTTTTATTAAAAATCAGTACTTTAATAGCGCTTTTAAAGTGCTATTAAACAAAATCGTTTACAATAGCGGCGCGGTTAACAACGCTTTAAATCAAAAATAAAATAAAGTGCTCTTAAATAGACCTTGTGGAGTAGTGTCTGTTGCCATGTTTTCTCTTCCAGTGTTGGTTTATCCTTTTGCACATAAGAGACAACTCCTCTTTGTCTTTATCAAAATCCTTATAAGCGGAGCATACGCCTACCTATTCTTTCTTTTCCATTTTATTGAAAAAGTATTTAGCACAACTAAAACTAAAGTTCATGAGTGAATGGAAGCATTCAAACGATAAGCTATAAAACAAGCATCCTAGGACTAAAAAAAGGGACATACGTTTAATCATTTCTTCTTCACCACTTAGTGCTCGTGGCCTTCGAGTGCATTTGTTTTGAAAATATTTTTAAAATGCTTTGATTTTCGAGAATAATACTTGGTGTTGACCAAGCGTTTATTTGGACCGAAGCTACTCTTTGTACGAAAATTTTATTTCCCCACATTAATTTCGTTTGCCTCCTTTTTAGTTATTGTTTTAAATATTTATACATTTTTTATATTAGCGACGGTTCTGGCCGACGCCATTGTTTATTCAAAAATACTCATTTCCCATCACCAATTTCGTTTTCCTCCTTTTTAGTTATTATTTAAATTAATTATTATTTTCTTATATTTGCGACGGTTGAGGCCGACACTACTGTTTGTGCGGACATTTTTATTTCCCCCACCAATTTCATTTGCCTCATTTAAAGTTATTGTTTTAATTAATTATTATTTTTATATTAAAAACTAGTACTTTCATAGCGCTTTTAAAGTGCTATTAATAAAAATCGTTTACAATAGCGGCACAGTTAACAACGCTTTAAATCAAAAATAAAAGAAAGTGCTCTTAAATAGACCTTGTGGCGTAGTGTCTGTTGCCATGTTTTCTCTTCCAGTGTTGGTTTATCCTTCTGCACATAAGAGACAACTCCTCTTTGTCTTTATCAAAATCCTTATAAGTGGAGCATACGCCTACCTAGTCCTTCTCTTCCATTTTATTGAAAAAGTATTTAGCACAACTAAAACTAAAGTTCATGAGTGAATGGAAGCATTCAAACGATAAGCTATACAACAAGCATCCTAGGACTAAAAAAAGGGACATACGTTTAATCATTCCTTCTTCACCACTTAGTGCTCGTGGCCTTCGAGTGCATTTGTTTTGAAAATATTTTTAAAATGCTTTGATTTTCGAGAATAATACTTGGTGTTGACCAAGCGTTTATTTGGACCGAAGCTACTCTTTGTACGAAAATTTTATTTCCCCACATTAATTTCGTTTGCCTCCTTTTTAGTTATTGTTTTAAATATTTTTATATTTTTTATATTAGCGACGGTTCTGGCCGACGCCATTGTTTCTTCAAAAATATTCATTTCCCATCACCAATTTCGTTTTCCTCCTTTTTAGTTATTATTTTAATTAATTATTATTTTCTTATATTTGCGACGGTTCAGGCCGACACTACTGTTTCTTCGGAAATTTTTATTTCCCCCACCAATTTCATTTGCCTCATTTAAAGTTATTGTTTTAATTAATTATTATTTTTATATTAAAAACTAGTACTTTCATAGCGCTTTTAAAGTGGTATTAACAAAAATCGTTTACAATAGCGGCACAGTTAACAGCGCTTTAATCAAAAACAAAAGAAAGTGCTCTTAAATAGACCTTATGGCGTAGTGTCTGTTTCCATGTTTTCTCTTCTAGTGTTGGTTTATCCTTCTTGACAAAAGAGACAACTCCTCTTTGTCTTTATCAAAATCCTTATAAGCGAAGCTTACGTCTAACTAGTCCTTTTCTTCCATTTTATTGCAAAAGTATTTAGCACAACTAAAACTAAAGTTCATGAGTGAATGGAAGCATTCAAATGATAAGCTATACAACAAGCATCCTAGGACTAAAAAAAGGGACATACGTTTAATCATTCCTTCTTCACTACTTAGTGCTTGTGGCCTTCGAGTGCATATGTTTTGAAAATATTTTGAAAAGGGTTTCATTTTCCAGAATAATATTTGGTGTTGACCAAGCGTTTATTTGGACCGAAGCTAATATTTGTGCGAAAATTTTATTTCCCCACATTAATTTTGTTTTCCTCCTTTTTAGTTATTGATTTAAATGTTTATATATTTTTTATATTAGCGACGGTTCTGGCTGACGCTATTGTTTATTCAAAAATATTCATTTCCCATCACTAATTTCGTTTGCCTCCTTTTTAGTTATTATTTTAATTAATTATTATTTTCTTATATTAGCGACGGTTCAGGCCGACACTACTGTTTGTGCAGAAATTTTCATTTTCCCCGCCATTTTCATTTGCCTCCTTTAAAGTTATTGTTTTAATTAATTATTATTTTTATATTAAAAACCAGTACTTTAATAGCGCTTTTAAAGTGCTATTAAAAAAAATCGTTTACAATAGCGGCGCGTTTATAGTGCTTTAAAGGGATATCAAAAACAAAAGAAAGTGCTCTTAAATAGCATTTGTGGCGTAGTGTCTGTTGCCCTGTTTTCTCTTCCAGTGTTGGTTTATCCTTCTGCACATAAGAGACAACTCCTCTTTGTCTTTATCAAAATCCTTATAAGTGGAGCATACGCCTACCTAGTCCTTTTCTTCCATTTTATTGAAAAAGTATTCAGCACAACTAAAACTAAAGTTCATGAGTGAATGGAAGCATTCAACCGATAAGCTATACAACAAGCATCCTAGGACTAAAAAAAGGGACATACGTTTAATCATTCCTTCTTCATCACTTAGTGCTCGTGGCCTTCGAGTTCATTTGTTTTGAAAATATTTTTAAAATGCTTTGATTTTCTAGAATAATACTTGGTGTTTACCAAGAGTTTATTTGGACCAAAGTTACTCTTTGTACGAAAATTTTATTTCCCCCCATTAATTTCGTTTGCCTCCTTTTTAGTTATTGTTTTAAATATTTATATATTTTTTATATTATCGACGGTTCTGGCCGACGCCATTGTTTCTTCAAAAATATTCATTTCCCATCACCAATTTCGTTTTCCTCCTTTTTAGTTATTATTTTAATTAATTATTATTTTCTTATATTTGCGACGGTTTAGGCCGACACTACTGTTTGTGCGGAAATTTTTATTTCCCCCACCAATTTCATTTGCCTCATTTAAAGTTATTGTTTTAATTAATTATTATTTTTATATTAAAAACTAGTACTTTCATGGCGCTTTTAAAGTGCTATTAAACAAAATCGTTTACAATAGCGGCACACTTAACAACGCTTTAAATCAAAAACAAAAGAAAGTGCTCTTAAATAGACCTTATGGCGTAGTGTCTGTTTCCCTGTTTTCTCTTCTAGTGTTGGTTTATCCTTCTGGACAAAAGAGACAACTCCTCTTTGTCTTTTATCAAAATCCTTATAAGCGGAGCTTACTTCAAACTAGTCATTTTCTTCCATTTTATTGCAAAAGTATTTAGCACAACTAAAACTAAAGTTCATGAGTGAATGTAAGAATTCAAACGATAAGCTATACAACAAGCATCCTAGGACTAAAAAAAGGGACATACGTTTAATCATTCCTTCTTCACCACTTAGTGCTCGTGGCCTTCGAGTGCATTTGTTTTGAAAATATTTTGAAAATGGTTTGATTTTCGAGAATAATACTTGTTATTGACCAAGCGTTTATTTGGATCGAAACTACTGTTTGTGCGAAAATTTTTATTTCCCCCTGTTAATTTTGTTTGCCTCCTTTTTAGTTATTGATTTAAATGTTTATATATTTTTTATATTAGCGACGGTTCTGGCTTCCGCTATTGTTTATTCAAAAATATTCAATTCCAATCACTAATTTCGTTTGCCTCCTTTTTAGTTATTATTTTAATTAATTATTATTTTCTTATATTAGCGACGGTTCAGGCCGAAACTACTGTTTGTGCAGAAATTTTCATTTCCCCCACCAATTTCATTTGCCTCCTTTTAAGTTATTATTTAATTAATTATTATTTTTATATTAAAAACCAGTACTTTAATAGCGCTTTTAAAGTGCTATTAAACAAAATCGTTTACAATAGTGGCGCGGTTAATAGCGCTTTAAAGGGATATCAAAAAACAAAAGAAAGTGCTCTTAAATAGAATTTTTGGCGTAGTGTCTGTTGCCCTGTTTTCTCTTCCAGTGTTGGTTTATCCTTCTGCACATAAGAGACAACTCCTCTTTGTCTTTATCAAAATCCTTATAAGTGGAGCATACGCCTACCTAGTCCTTTTCTTCCATTTTATTGAAAAAGTATTTAGCACAAGTAAAACTAAAGTTCATGAGTGAATGGAAGCATTCAAACGATAAGCTATACAACCAGCATCCTAGGACTAAAAAAAGGGACATACGTTTAATCAGTCCTTCTTCACCAATTAGTGCTCGTGGCTTTCGAGTGCATTTGTTTTGAAAATGTTTTGAAAATATTTTGAAAATGGTTTGATTTTCGAGAATAATACTTGGTGTTGACCAAGCGTTTATTTGGACCGAAGCTACTGTTTGTGCGAAAAATTTATTTCCCCCCATTAATTTTGTTTGCCTCCTTTTTAGTTATTGATTTATATGATTATATATTTTTTATATTAGCGACGGTTCTGCCTGACGCTATCGTTTATTTAAAAATATTCATTTCCCATCACTAATTTCGTTTGCCTCCGTTTTAGTTATTATTTTAATTAATTATTATTTTCTTATATTAGCGACGGTTCAGGCCGACACTACTGTTTGTGCGGAAATTTTCATTTCCCCACCATTTTCATTTGCCTCCTTTAAAGTTATTGTTTTAAGTAATTATTATTTTTATATTAAAAATAAGTACTTTAATAGCGCTTTTAAAGTGCTATTAAACAAAATCGTTTATAATAGCGGCGCGTTTATAGTGCTTTAAAGGGATATCAAAAACAAAAGAAAGTGTTCTTAAATAACATTTGTGGCGTAGTGTCTGTTGCCCTGTTTTCTCTTCCAGTGTTGGTTTATCCTTCTGCACATAAGAGATAACTCCTCTTTGTCTTTATCAAAATCCTTATAAGCGGAGCATACGCCTACCTAGTCCTTTTCTTCCATTTTATTGAAAAGTATTTAGCACAACTAAAACTAAAGTTCATGAGTGAATGGAAGCATTCAAACGATAAGCTATACAACAAGCATCCTAGGACTAAAAAAAGGGACATACGTTTAATCATTCCTTCTTCACCACTTAGTGCTCGTGGCCTTCGAGTGCATTTGTTTTGAAAATGGTTTGAAAATTGTTTGATTTTCGAGAATAATACTTGGTGTTGACCAAACGTTTATTTGGACCGAAACTACTGTTTGTGCGAAAATTTTATTTCCCCCCATTAATTGTGTTTGCCTCCTTTTTAGTTATTGATTTAAATGTTTATATATTTTTTATATTAGCGACGGTTCTGGCTGCCGCTATTGTTTATTCAAATATATTATTTTCCCATAACTTATTTCGTTTGCCTCCTTTTTAGTTATTATTTTAATTAATTATTATTTTCTTATATTAGCGACGGTTCAGGCCGACACTACTGTTTGTGCGGAAATTTTCATTCCCCCCACCAATTTCATTTGCCTCCTTTAAAGTTATTGTTTTAATTAATTATTATTTTTATATTAAAAACTAGTACTTTAATAGCACTTTTAAAGTGCTATTAAACAAAATCGTTTACAATAGCGGCGCGGTTAATAGCGCTTTAAAGGGATATCAAAAACAAAGGAAAGTGCTCTTAAATAGCATTTGTGGCGAAGTGTTTGTTGCCATGTTTTCTATTCAAGTGTTGGTTTATCCTTCTGCACATAAGAGACAACTCCTCTTTGTCTTTATCAAAATCCTTATAAGCGGAGCATACGCCTACCTAGTCCTTTTCTTCAATTTTATTGAAAAAGTATTTAGCACAACTAAAACTAAAGTTCATGACTGAATGGAAGCATTCAAACGATAAGCTATACAACAAGCATCCTAGGACTAAAAAAAGGGACATACGTTTAATCATTCCTTCTTCACCAATTAGTGCTCGTGGCCTTCGAGTGCATTTGTTTTGAAAATGGTTTAATTTTCGAGAATAATACTTGGTGTTGACCAAGCGTTTATTTGGACCGAAGCTACTGTTTGTGCGAAAAATTTATTTCCCCCCATTAATTTTGTTTGCCTCCTTTTTAGTTATTGATTTATATGTTTATATATTTTTTATATTAGCGACGGTTCTTCCTGACGCTATTGTTTATTCAAAAATATTCATTTCCCATCACTAATTTAGTTTGCCTCCTTTTTAGTTATTATTTTAATTAATTATTATTTTCTTATATTAGCGACGGTTCAGGCCGACACTACTGTTTGTGCGGAAATTTTCATTTCCCCACCATTTTCATTTGCCTCCTTTAAAGTTATTGTTTTAATTAATTATTATTTTTATATTAAAAACCAGTACTTTAATAGCACTTTTAAAGTGCTATTTGAAATTCTGGCTGCAGATACTCAATGTCACGTTCAATGTTATGACACCGTATCTGACTTTCTATAAGACAGTAAATAAAAAAACAGTAAAGAACACAGTCAATTGTTTACCCAGTTCAGTGTGCAACAACACCTACTCTGGGGGCTACCAAGCCAGGGAGGAAATCCACTATAAGAGATATTAATTCAGGAATAAACCAACAAGTTTATCTCCTTCACTTAAGACCTACCCAATGCAACTTCAATCTAAGTACAACTTAAACCTGAGTTCCTACTCATTCCCCCTCAATCACAACAGTGATACATAAAACAATTTGACTAATGAATTGATGAAAACACTCTTCAAAACATACACTTGATTATGCTTCACAGCTTTTTAATCAAGCAACACAAACACTCTTGCTTCACAGCTTTGAGTGATACACAAACCTAACTTGACTTTTCTTCACAGCTTTAGTCAAGAGACATACAAACACTCTTCCTTCAAAGCTTTGAGTGATACACAACCTAACTTGACTTTGCTTCACAGCTTTAGTCAAGAGACATACAAACACTCTTGCTTCAAAGCTTTGAGTGATACACAACCCTTACAATTAAAACCTATTCCAAGTCACTTATCACAATGATAATTGCTTGGATTACAATAGTTAAAACTATACAGCTTCTAAAAGATCTTCTGTCAAAAAGGGATTGCATTCAAAATAGCAGCCCTGTTGAATATATAGCAGCTGCATCTTCAGTTAGGGTTTCCACAAAAAGCTAGGGTTAATTCCGTTTGTCCTTAAGACTAGGTCACAGGAATTTATCAACCAGGTTAGGGTTGAGCTAGGTTAACCCAAAGAAAACACAGGATTCTGTTCTGGAAAGACTGAGTCATTTTCCTAAAAAAATTCAGAATTAACCAAACTGCATACCTGTTAGTTCAGAACAGGATGTCTTAACATTTGTTATGACATCTGAATTCCTGTTTACTGATTTTGGTAAATGTGATCAATTTGCAAAATGCTCAGATACATACTCATAAACATCAGTACCTGTATGACAATATTTTTCTGCAGAGGTACCTAATAAATCTGTACCTAATAAACTAGAATGTTATGACATCAGTCATGACATTCATACACCTGGTTTTACCAAAAATGCATGCCAATACATAAACAACTACAAACTCCCCCTTTGGCAGATTTTTGGCTAAAGCCCCTTAGCAATCAGAGATAGATAGCAGCAGAATAAATATGACTGCAGAAAAAAAGAATGTCTAATAAAGTACCAAAATATATCTCCCCCTCTTTAGCCACAAATGGGCCAAAGATACATGTTCTTAAAATTTATATAGTCATCCAGAAAAAGTAATGAGAGCAGAATTAAAAACTGAACACACTTCCAAACTCTACCAGGGACCAGCATCAACTCCACCAATCAGCAATTCCACCAACCTTTAAGCACTGTCATCAGACTCAGAGGAGCTAGTTTCTTCAGTATTGAGATGACCTTCAGCTTCTACACCCTCTTCCCTTCTGTTTCCTTCAGCTTCCTCCTTTTCTAACCTGGCAATTAGGTTTTATAGGGTCTTTTTCCTAGCTTCCAGTTCTTTGCAGGTCTCTTTTAATACAACAATAACATCAGATGTTTTGGACTGGGTCTTCACAGACGATGTCTCAGCTGATGTTATGACAATATCAGGAGCATGAGATCCCTGAAACAATTTGTAATGTAACCCAAGGGCAGAAGCTCTTTTGCAAGCAGTATCTCTTGCCACCAGGATATCAGGGTATTGTGAAAGGATAATTCCACAAAGGAGGGAGGGAAAGGCAATTGGTCCTTTGACATCATAACTACCAGCATGTTTTAAAGTTTGTTAAAAAATGTACCTGCCATAGTCAAAAGCAGTCTTGGTTCCCACAGCATAAATAAATCTCCCCAATCCTGTGGAGATAGTTGATTTATGGTTTGTAGGGACCCAGTTGGCTGCACCAATCTTGTGCAGGATGGAAAATTTCATGCTAAGTTTACTGGCATTCAGCTTGCCTTTCAAGGGCCAGCACTTCACTTGCCTTGCTGTGATGGTTTGACAAACATCATTGTTAGTGACTTCCAGATCAGGACAATCCTCATTTGATCTTCCAAGAAATTTGTTAATTTCTGATGGAGAGAAATTAACCCTTCTTCCTCTAACAAAAACACTTTCAAAGTCAGCTGACCTTCCATCAGCACAATCATTAGACAAGTTAACTATGAACTCCTTGACCAGATTTTCATAACACTTGGTAAATTTTATCACTGTCTTCATCAGTCCAGCATTCTTGATCAGGTCCATGATGTCCTTGCACTCCATGGCATCATTGTTGAGTTCTCTTTCTAAAGCTATTCTCTTCAAGCAAACATACTTCCATCTGTTTGCATTGTCAGGATGGTGGAAAGAGATGTTGACTGTTGGGACTTCAGGAACTCTAGCAATTTTGCTGGAGGGCAGTTTCCTTCTGATAGGAATTTCTTCAGCATCAATCTCAAACTCTGATTCCTCATCAGAATCAGAAGATTCAAGTTCTTTTCTCTTCTTTGTAATTGGTTGTCTACCTGTATACACCTGGGCTTTCACCTTCCCTTTGGACTGACCAGTTTTCACAGATTCTACCCCAGCCTTGCCTTCAGTCTTGGATTTCTTAACAGCAGGTTTATCTTTGGACATACATTTTGCATCATTCTGATTACCCTTTCTTTTCATCATTCTCCTAACTATGCTAGGGTTTACATTGGTAATCAAATCATTGTCTGAGTATTCCTCATCCACATCAATGATAGGTGGATCAACAGTCTTTTCTGAAGGGTTCTGAATGTTGTCATTTTGTGTCATAACATTCTCAGAGACATCTACATTCTCAGAGACATCCACATTTGGGCTTCCTAATTTATTTAAAGGGACAGAAATCCCCGGTACAGGTTGGTTTCCGCTTAGTATACTAGTAACAAGCCTAGCAATAGCTTGATGAACTTGAACTGATCCTTCTCTATTTGGTACAGAATAGGAAGGATGAGAAGGATTACCAGAGGCAGCAGCTTGAGCTCTTCCTGCATGTCTAGTTCTCAGCTTTTTGACTTTGGCGGGGTCAGTTGCCATCTCTCTGAGAGGAGTGATCTCAAGAACTTCAGATTCTATGCATGTGGTGATTGCTCGAGAGTCTTGGTCAGATGATGAAGATGAAGAGGTCGCCTTGGTTGAAGATGATGTTTGAGACATTTTGATTGACTTAGAGCACCAGTAGCAATTTGATAAAAAACTTTGATTGAGAGAAGGGAACAGGTTTCAAAGTCGAGAGAGGTAGGAGGCAAAAGAGAGTCTTTTCAACTTCTTAAATATTTTGAAAGAATTGGGAAAACATATGATTAACCCACTAAAAATAGACTTAACAAAATTAACTCCTTCAACCCTTGTTTTAAGCAAAATTAATTGCTATAATTTCTCATGTTGGCAAATACCAAACCTTCCCCTCAAGTTTTCAAGTTTATTTCCAACAAGAGCCTTGGTAGAAGAATCAGCCAGCTGAAGCTTAATGATACCATGTTCCATTTTAATTGACTTCTTCTCTACAAAGTCAATGTGCTTGGTCCTGCTATGCTGAGTAGGGTTCATGGAAATATTGATTGTATTCAGATTTTCACAATACAATGTCACAACATTTTGTGAGACATTATACTCAGTGAGCATCTGTTTTGTCCAGATATTTTGAGAACAATTACTACTAGCTGCAACCATTTCAGCACAGAGTTGGGAAGGCATTCTTTTGACATGAATCATAGTTCTTGTTGATTCTTGAATGATCTTATTTTTCTTTTTGTCAACTCCATTTTGAGTTATAGGAGGAGAGACTTCACGACTCATTTCTTTTGAGAAACAGATTTTATTAGACTTGTTGTTTCCAAAATCCTAGTCATGATTACTTCTGGTTCTGACAACACATCCTTCTTCAAGTTTATTCACCACATCATAGACATGTTTCTTTTTACCAAGCCTTTCAATTTTAAGTTCACCACAAACCCTTCTTTTATCAATCTGTAGTCTTGGAGTCCTTCTGACTGCTTCCTTAGAGATAGCTCTTTTCATTCTTCTTAGATGAAGATGACCAAGCTTATGATGCCACAGGTTCATCTCTTTTTCTTCTTTGGTAATTGGACACATAGTGGAGTTATTAGTGTTCTCAGGCTGCCACAAGTAACAGTTATCTTTGGATCTGATTCCTTTCATTACAACTTCTAGTTTTTCATTAATTACTAGACATTCAGATTTTGAGAAGTTGACCTTGAATCCTAGATCACACAATTGACTGATACTAATGAGATTAGCAGTCAGCCCTTTTACCAGCAGTACTTCACTCAGACTTGGAACTTCAGGGTAGTCCAAATTACCAACTCCTTTGATTTCACCTTTAGCACCATCTCCAAAGGTCACATAACTAGTGTTGTGAGGTTTAACATGATTGAGAATGTTCTTTATTCCAGTCATGTGTTTAGAACATCCACTGTCAAAGTACCGGCCTTCCTTTGCAGACACTCTCAGGGAAGTGTGGGCTATCAAGGCAGTAGCCTTTTTCTTCCATTGAGGAGTATGTGGTACCCTTTTTGACTTAGGTTTAACACCTGAGTTTTGATTAGGGTATCCATGCAATTTGAAGCAGAAGGGCTTTATGTGTCCATACCTTCCACAATGATGACATCTCCATCTTTGGTATTTTTTCTTCATATATTTCTGTTTTTGATGTTGAGAGTTGTGTTGAGACATCTGCTTTGACATTTGTTTAACAGGCCTGATCTTCTTGTTTGTACTAGATTTCTTGGCTTCCACAAATCCTAGTCCAGATTTGTTTCCCACATTTTGTCCAACTTGAAGAATCTCTTCCAATTTGTCTGTTCCATTAGTCAGCATCTTGACAGATTTGGTCATTTGGATCAGTTGTGAGTTCAGCAATTGAACTTCCCCTTCTAGATGACTTATAGTTTCAAGATCTGCCCTTTTTTCAGCCTACAGCTTTATGATGAGTTTTGATTGTTTCTCATTCTGCACACAGACTTCAGCACTTCTGATACACAATTTCTTGTAGGTATCAGCCAGTTCTTCAAATGTCACTTCTTCATCACTAGTGTCACTTTCAGAGGTACAAACACTAGTTAGAGCAGTAACTAGTTTGGCAGATTCTTCTTCAGAATTACTTTCTGAATCACAGTCAGACCAAGTAACAGTCATTCCTTTCTTTTGTTTCTTAAGAAAGGCAGGACATTCAGCTCGAATATGCCCATATCCTTCACAGCCATGACATTGAATACATCTGCCTTGATTTCCCTTCTCTTCTGACCTTGGTCTTCTGCTGGAACTGTTAATGTCAGAGGGAATGTTATGAACATTAGACCTTGACTTTGGATCTATTCTTTTGATGAGTTTGTTGAACTGTCTTCCAAGCATGGCTATAGCTTCTGAAATATTTTCTTCTTCATCCTCCTTGTTTTCAACATCAGTGTTGGATACAAGTGCTATGCTCTTGTTCTTCTTGTCACCATTTTCAGTGATCCCCATCTCAAAAGTCTGAAGAGACCCAATAAGTTCATCCACTTTCAACTTGCTGATGTCCTGGGCTTCTTCTATGGCAGTTACCTTCATTGCAAATCTTTTAGGCAAGGATCTGAGAATCTTTCTCACCAATTTTTCTTCTGACATCTTTTCTCCCAGTGCTCCTGAGGTGTTGGCAATCTCCAAGATGTTCATGTGAAACTCATGAATGGTTTAATCTTCCATCATTTTTAGATTCTCAAACTTGGTAGTCAACATCTGAAGCCTTGACATTTTCACTTTAGAAGTGCCCTCATGAGTAGTTTTGAGAGTGTCCCAAACTTCCTTGGCCAATTCATATTGATGTACTAGTCTGAAAATGTTTCTATCAATTCCATTGAACAAGGCATTTAAAGCTTTGGAATTTCCAACTGCTAACTCGCCTTCTTCTTTACTCCAATCTTCCTCAGGCTTCAAACTGATTGTCCCATCTTTCTCAGTTATGGTGGGATGGATCCATCCTTTGTCAGCAGCTCTCCAAGCCTTTTTGTCCAGAGATTTTAAGAAGGCAATCATACGAGGTTTCCAGTAGTCATAATTAGTTCCATCCAGAATGGGTGGTCTATTTCCAAAAACTCCTTCTTTGTCCATAGTGCCAGAAAGTGATATCCTTAGATCTCACCCAGTAATACAGGCAGGGTGCCTGCTCTGATGCCAATTGAAATTCTGGCTGCAGATACTCAATGTCACGTTCAATGTTATGACACCGTATATGACTTTCTATAAGACAGTAAATACAAAAACAGTAAAGAACACAATCAATTGTTTACCCAGTTCAGTGTGCAACAACACCTACACTGGGGGCTACCAAGCCAGGGAGGAAATCCACTATAAGAGATATTAATTCAGGAATAAACCAACCAGTTTATCTCCTTCACTTAAGATCTACCCAATGCAACTTCAATCTAAGTACAACTTAAACCTGAGTTCCTACTCACTCCTCCTCAATCACAACAGTGATACATAAAACAATTTGACTAATGAATTGATGAAGACACTCTTCAAAACATACACTTGATTATGCTTCACAGCTTTTTAATCAAGCAACACAAACACTCTTGCTTCACATCTTTGAGTGATACACAAACCTAACTTAACTTTGCTTCACAGCTTTAGTCAAGAGACATACAAACACTCTTGCTTCAAAGCTTTGAGTGATACACAACCTAACTTGACTTTGCTTCACAGCTTTAGTCAAGAGACATACAAACACTCTTGCTTCAAAGCTTTGAGTGATACACAACCCTTACAATTAAAACCTATTCCAAGTCACTTATCACAATGATAATTGCTTGGATTACAATAGTTAAAACTATACAGCTTCTAAAAGATCTTCTGTCAAAAAGGGATTGCATTCAAAACAGCAGCCCTGTTGAATATATAGCAACTGCATCTTCAGTTAGGGTTTCCACAAAAAGCTAGGGTTAATTCCGTTTGTCCTTAAGACTAGGTCACAAGACTTTATCAACCAGGTTAGGGTTGAGCTAGGTTAACCCAAAGAAAACGCAGGATTCTGTTCTGGAAAGACTGAGTCATTTTCCTGAAAAAACTCAGAATTAACCAAACTGCATACCTGTTAGTTCAGAATAGGATGTCTTAACATTTGTTATGACATCTAAATTCCTGTTTACTGATTTTGGTAAATGTGATCATTTTGCAAAATGCTCAGATACACACTCATAAACATCAGTACCTGTATGACAATATTTTTCTGCAGAGGTACCTAATAAATCTGTACCTAATAAACTAGAATGTTATAACATCAGTCATGACATTCATACACCTGGTTTTACCAAAAATGCATGCCAATACATAAACAACTACACTATTAAACAAAATCGTTTACAATAGCGGCGCGTTTAAAGTGCTTTAAAGGGATATCAAAAACAAAAGAAAGTGCTCTTAAATAGCATTTGTGGCGTAGTGTCTGTTGCCCTGTTTTCTCTTCCAGTGTTGGTTTATCCTTCTGCACATAAGAGACAACTCCTCTTTGTCTTTATCAAAATCCTTATAAGCGGAGCATACGCCTACCTAGTCCTTTTCTTCCATTTTATTGAAAAAGTATTTAGCACAACTAAAACTAAAGTTCATGAGTGAATGGAAGCATTCAAACGATAAGCTATACAACAAGCATCCTAGGACTAAAAAAAGGGACATACGTTTAATCATTCCTTCTTCACCACTTAGTGCTCGTGGCCTTCGAGTGCATTTGTTTTGAAAATATTTTTAAAATGCTTTGATTTTCGAGAATAATACTTGGTGTTGACCAAGCGCTTATTTGGACCGAAGCTACTCTTTGTACGAAAATTTTATTTCCCCCCATTAATTTCGTTTGCCTCCTTTTTAGTTATTGTTTTAAATATTTATATATTTTTTATATTAGCGATTGTTCTGGCCGACGCCATTGTTTATTAAAAAATATTCATTTCCCATCACCAATTTCGTTTTCCTCCTTTTTAGTTATTATTTTATTTAATTATTATTTTCTTATATTTGCGACGGTTCAAGCCGACACTACTGTTTGTGCGGAAATTTTTATTTCCCCCACCAATTTCATTTGCCTCATTTAAATTTATTGTTTTAATTAATTATTATTTTTATATTAAAAACTAGTACTTTAATAGCGCTTTTAAAGTGTTATTAAACAAAATCGTTTACAATAGTGGTGCGGTTAACAGCGCTTTAAATCAAAAACAAAAGAAAGTGCTCTTAAATAGACCTTGTGGCGTAGTATCTGTTGCCCTGTTTTTTCTTCTAGTGTTGGTTTATCCTTCTGGACAAAAGAGACAACTCCTCTTTGTCTTTATCAAAATCCTTATAAGCGGAGCTTACGTCTAACTAGTCCTTTTCTTCCATTTTATTGCAAAAGTATTTAGCACAACTAAAACTAAAGTTCATGAGTGAATGGAAGCATTCAAACGATAAGTTATACAACAAGCATCCTAGGACTAAAAAAAGGGACATACGTTTAATCATTCCTTCTTCACCAATTAGTGCTCGTGGCCTTCAAGTGCATTTGTTTTGAAAATGTTTTGTAAATATTTTGAAAATGGTTTATTTTCGAGAATAATACTTGGTGTTGACCAAGCGTTTATTTGGACCGAAGCTACTGTTTGTGCGAAAAATTTATTTCCCCCAATTAATTTTGTTTGCCTCCTTTTTAGTTATTGATTTATATGTTTATATATTTTTTATATTAGCGACGGTTTTGGATGACGCTATTGTTTATTCAAAAATATTCATTTCCCATCACTAATTTAGTTTGCCTCCTTTTTAGTTATTATTTTAATTAATTATTATTTTCTTATATTAGCGACGGTTCAGGACGACACTATTGTTTGTGCGGAAATTTTCATTTCCCCACCATTTTCATTTGCCTCCTTTAAAGTTATTGTTTTATTTAATTATTATTTTTATATTAAAAACCAGAACTTTAATAGCGCTTTTAAAGTGCTACTAAACAAAATCGTTTACAATAGCGGGGCGGTTAATAGGGCTTTAAAGGGATATCAAAAACAAAAGAAAGTGCTCTTAAATAGCATTTGTGGCATAGTGTCTGTTGTCCTGTTTTCTCTTCCGGTGTTGGTTTATCCTTCTGCACATAAGAGACAACTCCTCTTTGTCTTTATCAAAATCCTTATAAGCGGAGCATACGCCTACCTAGTCCTTTTCTTCCATTTTATTGAAAAAGTATTTAGCACAACTAAAACTAAAGTTCATGAGTGAATGGAAGCATTCAAATGATAAGCTATACAACAAGCACCCTAGGACTAAAAAAAGGGACATACGTTTAATCATTCCTTCTTCACCAATTAGTGCTCGTGGCCTTCGAGTGCATTTGTTTTGAAAATATTTTGAAAATAGTTTGATTTTCGAGAATAATACTTGGTGTTGACCAAGCGTTTATTTGGACCGAAACTACTGTTTGTGCAAAAATTTTATTTCCCCCCATTAATTTTGTTTGCCTCCTTTTTAGTTATTGATTTAAATGATTATATATTTTTTATATTAGCAACGGTTCTGGCTGACGCTATTGTTTATTCAAAAATATTCATTTCCCATCACTAATTTCGTTTGCCTCCTTTTTAGTTATTATTTTAATTAATTATTATTTTCTTATATTAGCGACGGTTCAGGCCGACACTACTGTTTGTGCGGAAATTTTCATTTCTGCCACCAATTTCATTTTCCTCCTTTTAAGTTATTGTTTTAATTAATTATTATTTTTATATTAAAAACCAGTACTTTAATAGCGCTTTTAAAGTGCTATTAAACAAAATCGTTTACAATAGCGGCGCGGTTAATAGCGCTTTAAAGGGATATCAAAAACAAAAGAAAGTGGTCTTAAATAGCATTTTTAGCGTAGTGTCTGCTGCCCTGTTTTCTCTTCCAGTGTTGGTTTATCCTTCTGCACATAAGAGACAACTCCTCTTTCTCTTTATCAAAATCATTATAAGCGGAGCATACGCCTACCTAGTCCTTTTCTTCCATTTTATTGAAAAAGTATTTAGCACAACTAAAACTAAAGTTCATGAGTGAATGGAAGCATTCAAACGATAAGCTATACAACAAGCACCCTAGGACTAAAAAAAGGGACATACGTTTAATCATTCCTTCTTCACCAATTAGTGCTCGTGGCCTTCGAGTGCATTTGTTTTGAAAATATTTTGAAAATGGTTTGATTTTCGAGAATAATACTTGGTGTTGACCAAGCGTTTATTTGGACCGAAGCTACTGTTTGTGCGAAAATTTTATTTCCCCCCATTAATTTTGTTTGCCTCCTTTTTAGTTATTGATTTAAATGTTTATATATTTTTTATATTAGCGATGGTTCTGGCTGACGCTATTGTTTATTCAAAAATATTCATTTCCCATCAATAATTTCGTTTGCCTCCTTTTTAGTTATTATTTTAATTAATTATTATTTTCTTATATTAGCGACGGTTCAGGCCGACACTACTGTTTGTGCAGAAATTTTCATTTCCCCCACCAATTTCATTTGCCTCCTTTTAAGTTATTGTTTTAATTAATATTATTTTTATATTAAAAACCAGTACATTAATAGCGCTTTTAAAGTGCTATTAAACAAAATCGTTTACAATAGCGGCGCGGTTAATAGCTGTGATCAGTGGGAATGAGAACTGATTGTTTTTGGAATGTGTTTTGCATTTTGCGTTTTGCGTTTGTTCTCGCAAAATGTCGCGGTAAGCAAGAGTCGCCATCGTCTTTTATTTTATCCAACAAGGAAAGGACAAAAGCACAGAAAAATTCCTTTTTGAGATATTTTTCGGGTTCGGGAGGTAGATTATAGAAAGGGAAGGTGTTAGCACCCTTTCTATCCGTGGTCATCCACGGGTTCTTAGGTACTTGCTCATTGTGTTTTCAAAAGTTTGCTTTTCTTTGTGTTTGTGGGTTGAAAAGAGTTTTTGTTTGAAAGGAGTGTAAGTGCGAAAAGTTTTGTTTTCTTTTAAAAGGAGCAAGTACTTAAGAACCATCTACCAACTCAAAAAGCAATTAATTTGTGAAAATGTCCTTTATACAATGCTATCCCACTATTGAGGAGTAGGTAGCACCGTCATTGGAGTTTTTCGGGTCAATTCGATTAAGGGACGTGTGATCACTAAAGCAATATTAGGACGCCTTAGCGGTAACCCTAATGTCTTAGATCATTTTTCCGAGGCAACCGTTTCGAGGAAACTTATGATATTTGGACAAGAGGACGACCTCTAAAACTTCCTATACTTAATAACCACGTTCGAGGCAACCAAGTGAGGTGCACCCTAGGAGTGGCATGTGCGAGTGTGTTATTTTTCAGTTATATTATATTTGTACATGTTAATGGTGAGCTACTGTTGATTTTAGGTTAAAGTTTAATCTTGTCATGCATTGCCTATTTATGAAACATCTAACAGTTAATATTGTGCGGAAATTAAATTGCCGGAAATTAATCTACGCTATTACAAGGCGTCGGGTATTTACATCGCCAAAGACAAACCCTTTTAAAATTAAATTGCGAAAAATAAATAAAAGCGATAAATAAATAAAATCCTAAGTTAAAAACTATTACATTCCCGAAACAGTTACAATATTGAAATATGGATAAAAAATAATACGCGCGCGAGAAAATTAAATCGGAGTGTCCTAGGGTTTTGACCCTTTTTATTAAATAAAGCATATTTTTTGTTATCTTTTGAATTAAAATTAGTCTAAATTAATAATTGAATTAATCAATTAAATGAAAATATTTTTGGGTTTTTATTTTAATTAAGTCAATAAAATAAGAATGGTTAAAAATATTAAAAACCTAATTCTAAATTAATTTTAATTTATTGCAAAAGATATTAATGTTAAACCTATTTACACTAAATAAATTAATTAATGTTTATTTACAAAAATAAATAATAAAATTAATGGAATTAATAAAAATATTATTTTTTGTTGTTTCTAATTTTTTATGAAAAAGGTTAATTGGTTAATTAATTAATTAAGATAATAATAATAATAAAATAAAAATAGAAAAATAATGGAAAGAAAATAAAAAGAACAAACTCAGGGGGTATTGGGCCCAAAGAGGGTGTTTGAATTGCAATTTTTGAGGCCCATTTTTGTCCAGCCTGCTTGACTTTGGTGATTCCATAGGCGCATGTTGACTAGGGTTCATGGTGAACCTTCAATCTGGATCATTGGATCTGCCTGGTGGGCCACTTGGCAGTTGAGATCTAGAGGCATATGATGCACCACACTCTAAGTGTTGCACATGAATACCTGAAGAAAAAATCAAATAAAGTTTTGGGGGACCTGGGATTTGAACCCAGGTCCCAAGGGGTTTTGCCACGCTTCTCTCACCAACCCAACTATGCTGCACTATTGTTAATGGAATAAGAAATAAATATAATATATGAAACAACGCACTAAGCCTAGAATAATAAAAAAGAGCGCCACTGATTTGAATGGACCAATAGCACAGGGACATGCTATCATCTTCTTCAAATAACCCTGGTTATTTACCTGCGGATTTTTATCTGCAGGAAGATTCGTAGGGTATCTCAAAAATCTTCTCTAGGCCATGTAAACGAAACCTAAGAGTACCAATGCGTTCGTCTCTTCCTCCTGGTTATCCCTATACCCACCATTAGCATTGATTTTGCTTGTATCAAAAAGGCCAAAAAAACAAGAACCCTAGGATCGGGCATCATGATACAGGTTCTAAAAATCAAATTGAATAATGCCAAAACGTTCTAAATCAAAAAACAAACACAAATATGCCAAGATTTTAAAGAAAAGATGCAAGAATTAGATATTCGCATTCCATGTTCATAGCTTGGTTCGTGGACACTTACAGCGAGTTTTAGGCAATGAGAAGGCTTGATATTGATTGGTATCGCTTCAGGGGATTACCAGGAAGGGATTAGTGTCAAGCTTTTTGTTTGAATTGAGCTCTAATGTTGTTTTTGATCTCACACTTTTTCACACTTTTTCCAAACTTGGTATGGCCGTTTCTGCAATGCTTTGTGCGTGTTTTTGATCTGTGTGGCTTGTGTGAGTGTTATAGAATGAATTAGGTTTGATCTTTTGGTCTGAATCCAAGTGCATTGAAGATTCATGATTTGATTTTGATCACCATTATCAAACTTCCAAAAATAGGCCAAATATATTTTTTTTATGCATGAATGAGCCTTGATACAAATTGATTTGATGAATCATGCCAATTGAAAGTTGTACCAATAACAAAGATATGATTTCATCAATTTTTAGATTTTATTTTATTTAATATTGATTAAAAATGAATTAAATCAATAAAAATTAAATAAAATAGAAAAATAAATGAATGGAAATGAAATCAAATATGTGACACGTGTGTGGCATGACAAGACCATATAAAGTGGAAAAAAGTGGGCCCTTTTGTCAAAAATTGGAGTTTTGAGGATAGTTGACTTTTGGCAAATTTGGAAAAATGCCCAACTTCAACAATGCATAACTTCTTCAATTTTGAACTTTTGGAGGTGTTCTTTGACTTTTTAGAAACCTTTAGATGTAATATAATCAACCCTTTTTGTCTCATCTAATTTTGATATTCCATGCTCAAGTTATAAGCTTTGAAAATAAATGTGTTTTTGTTGACTTTCAAAAATGACCTATAATGTCCAAATTTGTAACTTTTTGTGAGAGGATTTCTTGATCTTTGGGTGTGAATATGTATTGTAGGAAATTGCATCCTCTTCAAAATGAGATTTGTATGGGTAATTTTTCATAAAGTATGAGAAAGTTATGCTTGGTTAAAGTTGAGTTGACTTTTCCTGCAAAACCCTAATTTAGCAACTTTTTAATCTTGATGAATCTTGAGAAATCCTTGATGAATCATGATCAACCCTTGATAAAATGATGAATTATCCTTCAAAATGAGAATGTTGACAAAAAATCTTATGGTTTGACTGTATTTGGGACATAGTTGACTTTTGCCCTAGCACAGTCGATATTTGGGCCTCTTGAGCAATTGACTGACCAAACTTCCTCTGCAAGGCTTGAAATTTGACATGGATGAACTTGAGAACATATTATGACATTTGGGAGTACTTGAGGCCATTTGGATATGAGGACCTTAATGCAACACAAAACCCTAATTTTGACTTGACTGCCTTAGGAGGTGATTTGACTGTCCAACCCTTGAGCCAAGTTGAGCAACTTGAAGATTATTCTTGACATGTCTTGAGGAATATGGGAGGGCAAATTTTGGGTTACAACAGTTTCCCCTGTTCAATTTTCTTAAACCTGAGGATATAGATTGGCTTTTGAGCCTTTCGTGATCCGAAGGTAGAAGATAATTGAACACTAGAGTGCCCAGAAATTTGCACTCGCATGGTGTAGTATCAGCGTCGTGATGTCGGGAATGGGCTTACAGATTCCATTTGGAGATTGTTGGTAGGAGGATGGGCTTACATATGCCATCTGCAGGAGTGTCGATCGCATAAGAGATTCCTTAGCGAGAACTTGCATACCTGTTGTTGTAGAAGATTCCGCTGGGGAAGCCTAAGTTTTGTGGAGATTTAGGAACTTGCTTGTACTTCAACTGAGAGAATGCCTCCGCTGAGTCTTGAGAACCTGTCCATAATCCAATTGGGGGTAAACAAATTCATCAAGATCTAGGAACTGTCTCGTGCTCAACGTAGTATACCGTTGAGGTTATAGCACTTGTCCACACTGTGACGAAGGAAAACATCAAGATCTAGGAACTGACTCGTGCTCAACGTAGTATACCATTGAGGTTATAGTACTCGTCCACACTATGACATAGGGAAACATCTTTATCAAGATCTAGCAACTGTCTCGTGCTCAACATAGTATACTGTCGAGGTTATAGAACTTGTCCACACTATGACGGAGGAAAAACATCAAGATCTAGGAACTGACTCGTGCTCAACATAGTATACCGTTGAGGTTATAGTACACGTCCACACTATGACGTGGGGAAACATCTTCATCAAGATCTAGGAACGGTATCGTGCTCAATGTAGTATACCGTCGAGGTTATAGAACTTGTCCACACTGTGACGGAGGAAAGCATCAAGATCTTGGAACTGACTCGTGCTTAACGTAGTATATCGTTGAGGTTATAGCACTTGTCCACACTATGACATAGGGAAACATCTTGATCAAGATCTATGAGCTATCTCGTGCTCAACGTAGTATACTGTCGAGGTTATAGAACTTGTCCACACTATGATGGAGGAAAAACATCAAGATCTAGGAACTGACTCGTGCTCAACGTAGTATACCGTCGAGGTTATAGTACTCGTCCACACTATGACGTAGGGAAACATCTTCATCAAGATCTAGGAACTGTCTCATGCTCAACGTAGTATACCGTCGAGGTTATAGAACTTGTCCACACTATGACAGATGAAAAACATCAAGATCTAGGAACTGACTCGTGCTCAACATAGTATACCGTCGAGGTTATAGTACTCGTCCACACTATGACGTAGGGAAACATCTTCATCAAGATCTAGGAATTGTCTCGTGCTCAACGTAGTATACCGTCGAGGTTATAGAACTTGTCCATACTATGACAGAGGGAAACCGTCGAGATTGAGAACCTTATTCGAAATTCAACCGAGGATAATTCGATTGAGATTTACAAACCGGTCAGGTCTTCGACGTAACTGAGAACTTTAAATGTATCTTTCCTGAAAGGTAATGGTCAGTCATATGCAATGCATGATATGGATCAGGCAATGATGTTCTCCAAATAAATGAGATTGTATTCGTATGACGCGTATATGCATGTATCATGATGTATGGAAGTGTGATGTTTTAGCTGGGGAAAATAAATCCCGGAGTTACTGGAGAATAAAGTTGAATGCTTCGCTTTCGCTGGGGATGGTGGACGAAGGTGATAAATTTGAAGGAGAGAAGAACTCCGTTGGGAGATAAACTGATGAAGAGATTACTCTGCAGGGAAATACTCTGTGGGGAAGAGATGTTCTGCTGAAGATTTTAATGATAAACTCCGCTGGGGATTCCATTGATAAGCTCTGTTGGGGATTTCAATGATAAATTCCGCTGGGGATGGATTACCGTTGCTGGTAATATTGAATTTGTTGAGGATACAAGTCATGTTGGGGGGAAATAAAGAACTTCGCTGGGGATGATCTTTCGGTTGGAATCTGCTGAGGATAACCCAGTTAGACTCTTGTGAGGATAACCTTCTGAATTTGGCTGGGGAGATTTATTTGTGCTCTGCAGGGGATAAGCTTCCAGAATCTACTGGGGAAGATGATTCAGCTCTGGCGGGGAAGCTTTTTTAGACTGCGCTGGGGAAATGGCTCCACTAGGGGTATCTTGTATTCCACCGGGGAACATTCTTATACTCTATTGAGGAATATTGAGACTTCCGGGGATACTCTTATGCTTTCTGGGGAATATCTTTATACTCCACTAGGGAATATTAAGATCTTTTGGGGATACCCAACCTTTTAGGGCTGATGGTAGACTAACTCTGCTTGGGGAGAGTATTGTTGATTGGTTCATAATTGCAAGTCCCAACTTGGAGAGCTACCATTACTGTCTTATTCTGCGGGGAGTGAAGGTATCTTGGTCATATTCTTCAACTGAACCTAACTTGGTACCTGATGGACAAAGTAACTACACAGTTCGGACAATTCTTATTGCCCCTGCTTCTGATATTGCCAGTAATTCATCCTTTGTTTCGCATGGAAATATTTATGAGCAGCAATTAATGTCAAATGCATATATCAAAAATGAACATTGGACGTTTTTTGCAAAACAAAACAGATAAAGGAAAAACAATTTGAATTTTTTCTGAAAATGAATTTGTATTGATTTTGAAGTTTGCCCGTAAATAGGCATTTTTGTACAAGAGGTTGACGTCCTAGTAAGAGAACGTCGTCGAACAAATAGAAATTATACAACTTCTGGAAAGAAAACAAAAAAGCTATGTGAATAATCCCACTGGGTTCCAACTCTGCTATTGCCTTTATATCTTCAAGCATCTCATCACTTTGTTGCTTAGTTGAAGATGAATCTGATTGATTAGTGTCGTCCGAGCTTGATAATTGATACCGATGTTTGGATGGAAGGTGATCTAATGAGACATAGTATTACGCATTGATCCCTAATATTTGCCTGGACTGCCCTTTCGGGTTTTCAGTCCACCAGGATACCCTTTCTTGCCCAAGCCGCCTTTTCAGGTTTTCGACTTGCCAGGTGTACAAATTTTTTATTTTCATCCCTTATTTTTGACCGAACCCTTTTGGTTCGCCGGGAAGCCCTTATTTTTTCCTAGGCGAGTCAACCTAGCGGGTATTTGATTATGCGTAGTATCTTTTTACTATGTTTGCATTGATGGGGTGAGGAAGGTCATCACCATCCATGGTGGTTAGAATCATAGCTCCTCCTGAGAAGATGTTCTTAACCACAAATGGCCCTTCGTAAGTAGGGGTCCATTTTCCCCTGGGATCACCTTGAGGTAAGATAATGCGCTTGATTACTAAGTCCCTAACTTGATACTCTTGTCGCCTAACTTTCTTGTTAAATGCCTTGATCATCCGTTTTTGGTACGTCTGACCATGACAAATAGCAGTAAGTCTCTTTTCGTCGATTAGGTTCAGTTGATCAAGTCGGGTCTGAATCCAGTCGCCTTCGCTTAAACCTGCATCCTTCATGATCCGAAGAGAGGGTATCTGAACTTCAATGGGAAGGTCTGCCTCCATGCCATAAACCAAGGAATAGACTGTTGCCCCTGTTGACGTCCGTGCTGAGGTACGGTACCCGTGAAGAGAAAATGGTAACATCTCGTGCCAGTCTTTGTATGTCAATGTCATCTTCTGCACAATCTTCTTAATGTTCTTATTAGCCGCTTCTACAGCTCCATTCATCTTCGGTCGGTAATGAGAAGAGTTGTGATGCTGTATTTTGAATTGCTCACAGAGCTCAGTGATCATCTTGTTATTAAGATTGATACCATTGTCCGTAATGATGCTCTCCGGTACACCGTATCGACAAATCAGGTTGTTCCGAATGAACCGTGCCACGACGTTCTTGATTACGGTCGCAAAGGAAGCTACTTCAACCCACTTCGTAAAGTAATCAATCGCTACCAGGATGAAACGATGCCCGTTGGATGCCGTAGGTCTGATCTCGCCAATTATATCAATGCCCCACATTGCAAAAGGCCAAGGCGCTGTCAAAACATTCAGAGGAACTGGAGGTATGTGCACCTTATCAGCATAGACCTGGCACTTGTGACATGTCCGAGAATGCTGATAACAATCGACTTCCATTGTGGACCAGTAATATCCTGCCCGGAGGATTTTCTTTGCCATGGTATGTCCACTGGAATGAGTTCCGAAGGTACCTTCATGTAGCTCAATCATGATTCTTTCTGCTTCAATATTGTCTACACAACGTAGTAAGGTCGAATCATGGTTACGTTTGTAAAGGATGTCATTGCTGATGAAGAAATTTGCCGCGAACCTCCTCAGAAACTTCTTGTCATTAAAAGATGCACCCTCGGGGTATTCCTAAGCTTCAAGGTACCTCTTCACTTCATGATACTAGGGATTTTCTGTTACCTCTTCAGTCTCAAGATCACAGCAATGTGCAGGTTCGTCCAATCTTTCAATAATGATCCGGGGAGCCTCGTTGTCCCAATTGACTTTGAAGATAGAAGACATCGTAGCTAGCGCGTCCGCCAACTGATTCTCCTCTCTAGGGAAGTGTTCAAAGGTTATCTCCTTGAAATGGGGAAGCAATGTCAACACATACTCCTTGTAAGGAATATGATTTGGGTGTTTCGTATCCCACTCGCCTTTGATCTGACTGATCACGAGAGCGTAATCTCCGAAGACACTTAGAAACTTAATCCTTAGGTCAATTGCTGCTCGAAGACCCATAATGCACGCTTCATATTCCGCCATGTTGTTGGTGCAGTTGAAACATAGTCTGGCGGTAAACGGAGTATGAGATCCTTTAAGAGATATGATCACAGCGCCAATGCCATTACCCAAAGCGTTCGAAGCTCCATCAAAGTACATAGACCATCAGGATCCCTCCTCAGGTCCTTCATCCGGTCCAGGTGTCTCACAGTCAGTTATCAACATGATATTCTCGTCCGGGAATTCAAAGTTCATAGACTGATAATCATCCACTGCCTGATGTGCCAAATGGTATGCCAATACACTCCCCTTGATTGCTTTTTGAGTCGTGTACTGGATGTCATACTCAGTCAGGATCATCTACCACCTTACTATTCTTCCGGACAAGGCAGGCTTTTCGAAGATATACTTGATTGAATCCATCTTTGAAATCAACAGAGTAGTGTGAGTCAACATATATTGTGTTAGCCTGCGAGCAGCCCATGCCAAATCGCAGCAAGTTTTCTCAAGCAGTGAGTATCGGTTCTCACAGTCGGTAAACTTTTTGCTAAGGTAATAAATAGCATGCTCTTTTCGGCCAGACTCGTCATGCTGCCCCAGCACACACCCCATTGAGTTGTCAAGTATTGTCAAGTATAAAATCAAAGGTCTCCCTTCAACTGGTGGCATTAGAATAGGTGGCTTCTACAGATACTCTTTGATTCTTTCGAAAGTTTCCTGACATTTATCATTCCAACGTACCACTTGATCTTTCTTCAGTAGCTTGAAGATTGGTTCACAAGTAGCAGTCAGGTGTGAGATGAATCGGGCAATGTAGTTTAGTCGTCCCAGAAAGCCTCTGACTTCTTTCTCTGTCTTGGGAGGTGGCATCTCTTGTATGGCTTTCACCTTGGTAGGGTCCACTTGAATACCTTTGTCGCTTACGACGAAACCCAGTAGCTTACCATATCTCACCCCGAAGGTGCACTTGTTTGGGTTCAACCTCAACTTGTACAACTTCAACCTGTCAAACAGCTTCTGTAGATGGTCAAGGTGTTCTTCCTCGGTTTGGGACCTTGCAATCATATCGTCAACGTATACTTCAATCTCATGATGGATCATGTAATGAAACAAAGCAACCATGGCACGCTGATATGTTGCCCCAGCATTCTTCAATCCAAAAGGCATGACCTTGTAACAAAAGGTGCCCCACTTTGTAACAAAGGTCGTCTTCTCCATGTCTTCGGGAGCCATCTTTATCTGATTATAATCGGAGAAACCATCCATAAAGGAGAATACCTTATGCTGAGCAGTATTGTCAACCAGAACGTCGATGTGAGGTAGAGGGAAATCATACTTGGGGCTTGCCCTGTTCAAATCCTTGTAGTCAACACACATTTGAACCTTCCCATCCTTCTTCGGCACCGGAACCACATTGGCGACCCACTGAGGGTAAGAAGTCACTGCTAGAAAACCGACGTCAAACTGTTTCATAACCTCAGCCTTGATTTTCTCAGATATCTCTGGGCGCATTCAGCGAACCTTCTGTTTCACGGGCGGACAATCTTCCTTGGTAGGCAGGCGATGAACCACAATGTCAGTATCTAAACCAGGCATATCTTCGTAAGACCAGGCAAAGATCTCAACGTAGTCACGCAGCATCTGAATCAACCGTTGTTTCACACTAAGCTCCAGATTGGCACCAACCTTGACTTCCTTCTTGTCTGTCTCGGTACCCAGGTTCACTGTTTCTACCGGCTCTTCATGTGGCTGAATGGCCCTCTCTTCTTGGAGTAGCAGTCTTGCAAGTTCAACAGGCACTTCACAATCATCTTCACCTTCGTCTTCAGCTAAGTTGATCGGATTTTCGAAGTCATAACTGGAAGTAGCATAGTCGTTACCAGTGAGATCCAGAGTGGATGTGGACCTGTATATATGAGTGTGTGTAAAATAGCTGTTTTGCAATATATAATAAAGAAAAACAAGGAGCGCAAGATTTGAAATGCAAAAGACGTCCAATGCTTTTATTAATGATATATGAAAATGACACACAAAATCCCTCATAAATGAAGCCACAGTGCCCCGGGTAAGACACCGGGCCATAAAGTTTAAAAACATTATTTATTACAAATTCAAAACAAAAGTTTCATTACTGGGTAACAAAAGTAATAGGGATGAAGTCCTTTGCTGTCCAGTTGCCTGGTCCACCGTTGGTCGTAGGATAGATCCAGCTGTCGAATTCAGACTCCTCCACACCATCTTCAATGGCATTTATTCCCGAGTTATTGATGAGCACGGGAGGTCTTCCAATCCTTGCATTACGAATAGCACTTTGAGCTTCTGCAGTGAAACCCAAACCAAACTTGTTAGTCTTCTGTGTAAAATCAGGGAGTCGACCCCAATTTGCACACTCATCCTTCTCAATAACAGCCCGGGCATCTTTTAAGGAAGCCATCTTCATAGGAGAATCTTCAACCACAGTCTCAGCTGATGCCAGTGTCTGGGGAACCTCTTCAAAGTGCTAAAATGGGGTCTCAGTGAACTCCCCATCCATCTCTACGTATAGGAAAGAATTTAGGTGGCTAACCATGTACTCCTCCTCTCCCTGTACTGTCACAATCTTCCCTTTGACTGGGTACTTCAGCTTCTGATGGAGTGTTGAGGTTATGGCTCCAGCTTTGTGGATCCATGGACGACCCAACAAACAAGAATAGGATGGCCGAATGTACATCACGTAGAATGTAGAATTGAAGACTTGAGAACTGACTTTAATTGGAATATCAACTTCGCCGTGCACCATCCTTTTAGACCCATCAAAGGCCCTGACAATGATGTTACTTGGCTTTAGCTCCAACCCTTTGCAATCCAACCGGTCTAGAGCATTCTTGGGCAAGACGTTCAATGAGGAACCAGTGTCAACCAATACATGTGCAAGAGTAGTGCCCCTGCATTCAATGGAGACATGCACGGCATCGTTATGGTTCTTCCCTTTAGCAGTCAAATCAGCATCAAAGAAACCCAAACCATTATCAGCAGTTAAATTGGCCACACAATCGGTAAACTGATCAGCTGATGTCTCTTGTGACACGTGGGCCGTCTTTAGGAAGGTAATCAGAGCCTTGGCATGGGCCTCTGAGCACAGCAATAGTGACAACATAGAAATCTTGGATGGGTTTTGTCCTAGCTGCTCAACTACGTTATAATCACTCTTCTTAATAATCTTCAAAATCTCTTCCATCTCCTGTTTGGAAGCTTCAACAGTAATTGTCTTTGGTTCCTTCGTCTGGGCAGGCACATCAGTGGTGATCCCTTTGCCCCGAGCGTTAGATGACTCAGCGACAGGGGTAAGGATAGGAACTGGGTCATGAATAGTGGTAGGTACGCTTACAGGTGTAATGACAACAGGTCTTCGGACAGTCGGTGGAGCAATATCAGGTGAGAAAAGTCTGCCGCTGCGGGTGACTTTAGCAGGTCCAATAATGTTGCTGACGCCGGTATCAACATCCAACTCTTGCTTAACTCCAATAACATAAACATCAGCCCCATAGTGCCAAGGGACAGCTTTGTCAGAGGTATAGGGGATGGGCCCTGAAACAGTGATGATTACAGGTGCGATCTTCGGAACAGATGTGATTCTGACAGGCTTCCTCGAGGGAGCCTTGGAAGAATTGTTGAAAATGGTAATGATGGCAACTTCTTCAGAATGAACGGATGGAACAACAACCTTTTTAATCAGGATCTCTTTACTATCCATCAGGTTTTGGATACCTGACTTCAGGAATGGGCAACCAGTATGTAAAACGGAACACATACGGTAACCTTCGCCATAACCCGGAAATAAACTAGCTAGCAACAGGTTCTTCTTGACAGTCATCAGAGGGGTAACAATTTCATCCACCGAAACTACAAACAAGTCCTCTTCTAGAGCATTCACTCCATGCTTGGGCATGGGAGAAGCTACAATATTGGGCCTCTCGGGCGCCTCAAACTCAATCTCCTTCGCATCAATTAGGTCTTGCACCCTGTTCCTCAAAACCCAACAATCATCTGTATTATGCCTCGGGCTATCAGAGTGAAAAGCGCAGCGGGAATTAGGGTTATACCTTGGTGACGTGGTACTTGGATTCTTCGGAGCTTCTTTTAGAATCACCAGATTGGTCTTCAGCAATTGTGGTAGAATTTGAGACAAAGTCACGCTGAGACGAGTGAATTGCCTTCGAGGTCTCTCGTCCTTTTGTTGATTGTGATGCTGAGGAGCACCAGCAGGTTTTGAAATAACAACCTTGTTGACAGCTTGGCGGTGTTCAGGTTTATTCTGTCTTCTTACACTGTAGACGACACTGGACTCTTTCTTAAACGGCTTCTTCTCGGTGCTTGATGAGGCACCCTTATGTATCTTCCCATCCTTAATACCAGCTTCAATCCTTTCATCGGTCAAAATAAGATCTGTAAACCCATCTAAAGAGCTTCCAATCAGATGATTAAAGAACGGACCAGACAGGGTTCCCAGAAACATGTCCACAAGCTCACGATCAGCCAAAGGTGGTTGCACCCTTCCAGCAAGGTCTCTCCATTTTTGAGCATACTCTTTGAATCCTTCACCCATTCCTATTGACATACCCTGGAGTTTGGTACACGTAGGAGCGAGGTCGTAGTTGTACTGATACTGCCTATAGAATGCAGTAGCCAAATCTTCCCAGTTATGGATACTGGCTCTGTCCAACTGATAGAACCATTCAAGTTGAGTCCCTGAGAGACTGTCTTGAAAGAAATGGATCCACAAGTTCTTATCGGCAGTGTAAGGCTGGATCTTCCTCACATATGACTGGAGGTGCAGCTTCGGACAGGAAACTCTGTCATATTTGGCAAAGGAAGGTGCCTTGAACTTATGGGGAATCACCACCCCAGATGATAGACCCTGATCTCTGAAGTCCAGACCGGGCACCTTCTGAATTTCCATAGAGCTCAAACGGTCTTCCAGCTGTTTGTACTTATCCTCAGCAGGAGGATATTGTTCTTCATCATAGTCCGTTTCGTTGTCGGATACCATAGGGCTAGGAGCCCTCCTTTCTTGTGGACTATCTTTCCCTCCAAATGAGGTGGTCAGATCAACTTCATTTTGCAGCCCGTTTCCAAACCTGCGCCCAATGTTGAACAGGATGGTCCTCTTCTTCTTCTTCTACTTCTCTTTCAGAATCAAGGTCTTTAGGTCCTGCTGACCCTTAACGAGATTCATGAACAGCTCTTGGAACTGGGCATTCTGGGCCTGGAGGGCCTTGATAGCTTGCTCAGTTGAAGGTTCAACAGACATGATGATTGCTGAAATAAGCAGCGAAGAAGATAAGAGACCTGTAATGGGTACCGTCTTATGGAGTGCATGGGATGAAATGCGTATGATTATGATTTCAAAGACAATCGAGATTCAACTTTGTAAACAAGAAAGGAAACACACTTTATTAGATTTAAACTTCAAAATTTAAATTGTTCAACAAATTGCCCTTAGGCGTTACATGAATGGAAATAAAAAAGTAAAATAAAAACTGTAAAAGAAATCATCAAAGGTCCATCAATGCTCCCATGGTCTCTTCTTCTCAGTGCGGACATAATCATTCACGATCCGCTCGTTCTCCAGTTGCCTAGTCAGCTTCTAGATCTTCTGCTCTTGTTCATTGAACTTCTCCCGATAAGAATCCCGTTCTTCCCGCAGTTGCATCCAAGACCTCTTAAGTGTCCCAATATCAGTGGGCATATAAGGGTGGAGAGTAGTTGGAAGAACCCCCACCTCATTAGCAACTTCAAGAGTAACAGGCCTGACAGCTTCATATGGCATACCTAGCTGCTGGGCACGGATGCGGACCCATCTGAGATATGGCTCCATTGGCAGAGAAGTCTTTGGACCTAATTCATGTGGATCAGATTGGTGAACTTAGTCCCAAGCCCTTATGAATCTACGACTCAGCTCGTCGCTATCTCCCTGAAAATCAAAGATGATATGAGGCATCAACATCTCATGAGGCCCTTCTCTTATGGCTCTTCCAAACTGACGGAGAGCTAAACATGGGTTGTAAGAAATCCCTCCATGGGTTCCGATTAATGGAACATTAGGATACTTTCCACAGCGATCAATGATAGTCACCTCATCCATACCTTTGAGGGTCCAGATAATGTCATTATTGGAAAGAGACATCACCCTATAAGCCCAGCCCATTCCTTCATTGTTCTTCAGTACGGACTTAGGGAGGTGCGAAATAAACCACCTCGACAATAAAGGAGCACAACACATCAAAGTTCCCCGCTTTCGGGCAGTACGAGCATAGAGCTGATGAAGGATGTCACCCAAGAGAGTGGGTATAGGGTTCTGAGAAATGAAGATCTTTATGGCATTAATATCAACAAAAGTATCAGGGTTCAGAAACAATACCAAACCATAAATCAAGAGAGCCAGAATATCCTCGAACGCCTTGAAGTCTAAGCTGTCCCAGAAGTAATTAGCCTTGCCAACCAAGAACTTAGTCAGAAAACCCTTAGCTCCACTTCTAGTCTCCCAATTAGCCATTACCTCTTCTTTGGTCAAGTGAAGGGCTGCAGCAATTTCTTCGGGCTTAAGAGTCTTCTCCCATCCAGTAAACGGGGTCTGCTCCAAAATAGAGATACCGAGCAGCTCAGAGAACTCTTCTAGGGTAGGAACCAACTGGAAGTCCTAGAAAGTAAAACAATGGTATAGCGGATCATAGAATTGGACCAGGACACTCATCATTTGTTCGTCCAACTTTGAGGTGACCAAACTGAGAAGAGAACCATGCCTCCTGATGAAGGAAGTAGTGTCTGGCATCCTGACAACCAACTCTTTAAGCAAGGTAGGGACTTGGACAAAGTTGATCCGGATGGTATTCTTACGCATGGGAATCATGATGACCTACGAAATAGAGCAAAGATGAAACCCTCATGTCTTTGAAATAGGTTAGTCTTATGCAATATGTATGCAATGTTATGATGTTATGATGTCATGGTAAAGGCACACCACAAGTATCCACAAAAAGCAAACATGGTAAAGGCACACAAGTCACACAAAAGAGCCCTTAGATTTCAGGCTGGCATCAAGCTTAGGTACTACCCTCTTTTAGTTCAGGTTGTTTAAACCTGTCCTAAAAATAGTAACCGGGTTCTAGAGGATCTCAATATCACTAACTACCCTGAATCAGTCATAATTCCAGTTTAGCAACCTTTTCTTGCGGGCGGAATCATCACGAGAGTTTAGTCTCAATGAGTGTATCATATTGCTACTGTTCTATGGCCAAGTTGGTCAATTTAAGGTTTTAAGGTCAGTTGGTGCTTAATGACCCCTTAGAAGACCCATATTCTCCTCGTTCCAACACAAGGGATATCGGTACAAACTAAAGTTCCACACCAACGTAGCTACTGCTTCATCCGTGTCGGTCTATGCCGGACAGATCCCTCACAGTTCATTGCTACTTACCTAAAGGGTATCCCCAGATCCGGGTTAGGATCTATAGAACTCCGATACAAGCCCACAAAATTAAAGCATACAAAGCATACAATTGAAAACATAGTGATCTAATCCTAAGGTACACCTCACTTATTAAATACTCCCCAGCAGAGTCGCCAGTTCTGTGATTGGTGGGAATGAGAACTGACTGTTTTTGGAATGATGGTTTGCGTTTTGCATTTGTTCTCGCAAAATGTCGCGGTAAGCAAGAGTCGCCACCGTCTTTTATTTTATCCAACAAGGAAAGGACAAAAGCATAGAAAACTTCCATTTTTGAGATATTTTACGGGTTCGGGAGGTAGATTATAGAAAGGGAAGGTGTTAGCACCCTTTTTATCCATGGTCATCCACGGGCTCTTAGGTACTTGCTCATTGTGTTTTCAAAAGTTTTCTTTTCTTTGTGTTTGTGGGTTGAAAAGAGTTTTTGTTTGAAAGGAGTGTAAGTGCGAAAAGTTTTGTTTTGTTTTAAAAGGAGCAAGTACTTAAGAACCATCTACCTACTCAAAAAGGAATTAATTTGTGCAAATGTCCTTTAGACAATGCTATCCCACTATTGAGGAGTAGGTAGCACCGTCATTGGAGTTTTTCGGGTCAATTCGATTAAGGGACGTGTGGTCACTAAAGCAATGTTAGGACGCCTTAGCGGTAACCCTAATGTCTTAGATAATTTTTCTGAGGCAACCGTTTCGAGGAAACTTATGATATTTGGACAAGAGGGCGACCTCTAAAACTTCCTATACTTAATAACCACGTTCGAGGCAACCAAGTGAGGTGCACCCTAGGAGTGGCATGTGCGAGTGTGTTATTTTTCAGTTATATTATATTTGTACATGTTAATGGTGAGCTACTGTTGATTTTAGGTTAATGTTTAATCTTGTCATGCATTGCCTATTTATCAAACATCTAACAGTTAATATTGTGCGGAAATTAAATTGCGGGAAATTAATCTAAGCTATTACAAGGCGTCGGTTATTTACATCGCCAAAGACAAACCCTTTTAAAATTAAATTGCGAAAAATAAATAAAAGCGATAAATAAATAAAATCCTAAGTTAAAAACTATTACATTCCCGAAGCAGTTACAATATTGAAATATGGATAAAAAATAATATGCGCGCGAGAAAAGTAAATCAGAGTGTCCTAGGGTTTTGACCCTTTTTATTAAATAAAGCATATTTTTTGTTATCTTTTGAATTAAAATTAGTCTAAATTAATAATTGAATTAATCAATTAAATGAAAAGATTTTTGGGTTTTTATTTTAATTAAGGCAATAAAATAAGAATGGTTAAAAATATTAAAAACCTAATTCTAAATTAATTTTAATTTATTGCAAAAGATATTAATGTTAAACCTATTTAGACTAAATAAATTAATTAATGTTTATTTACAAAAATAAATAATAAAATTAATGGAATTAATAAAAATATTATTTTTTGTTGTTTCTGATTTTTTATGAAAAAGGTTAATTGGTTAATTAATTAATTAAGATAATAATAATAATAAAATAAAAATAGAAAAATAATGGAAAGAAAATAAAAAGAACAAACTCAGGGGGGTATTGGGCCCAAAGAGGGTGTTTGAATTGCAATTTTTTAGGCCCATTTTTGTCCAGCCTGCTTGACTTTGGTGATTCCATAGAGGCATGTTGACCAGGGTTCATGGTGAACCTTCAATCTGGATCATTGGATCTGCCTGGTGGGCCACTTGGCAGTTGAGATCTAGAGGCATATGATGCACCACACTCTAAGCGTTGCACATGAATACCTGAAGAAAAAATCAAATAAAGTTTTGGGCGACCTGGGATTCGAATCCAGGTCCCAAGGGGTTTTGCCACGCTTCTGTCACCAACCGAACTATGTTGCATTATTGTTAATGGAATAAGAAATAAATATAATATATGAAACAACGCACTAAGCCTGGAAAAATAAAATAGAGCGCCACTGATTTGAATGGAGCAATAACACAGGGACACGCTATCATCTTCTTCAAATAACCCTGGTTATTTACCCGCGGATTTTTATCCGCGGGAAGATTCGTAGGGTAACTCAAAAATCTTCTCCAGGCCATGTAAACAAAACCTAAGAGTACCAATGCGTTCGTCTCTTCCTCCTGGTTATCCCTATCCCCACCATTAGCATTGATTTTGCCTATATCAAAAAGGCCTAAAAAACAAGAACAAGAACCCTAGGACCGGGCATCATGATACAGGTTCTAAAAATAAAATTGAATAATGCCAAAACGTTATAAATTAAACAAAAAACACAAATATGCCAAGATTTTAAAGAAAAGATGCAAGAATTTGAGATTCAGATTCCATGTTCAGAGCTTGGTTCGTGGACACTTACAACGAGTTTTAGGCAATGAGAAGGCTTGATTTTGATTGGTATTGCTTCAGGGGATTACCAGCAAGGGATTAGTGTCAAGCTTTTTGTTTGAATCGAGCTCTAATGTTGTTTTTGATCTCACACTTTTTCACACTTTTTCCAAACTTGGTATGGCCGTTTCTGCAATGCTTTGTGCGTGTTTTTGATCTGTGTGGCTTGTGTGAGTGTTATAGAATGAATTAGGTTTGATCTTTTGGTCTGAATCCAAGTGCATTGAAGATTCATGATTTGATTTTGATCACCATTATCAAACTTCCAAAAATAGGCCAAATCTGATTTTTTATGCATGAATGAGCCTTGATACGAATTGATTTGATGAATCATGCCAATTAAAAGTTGTACCAATCACAAAGATATGATTTCATCAATTTTTAGATTTTATTTGATTTAATATTGATTAAAAATGAATTAAATCAATAAAAATTAAATAAAATAGTAAAATAAATGAATGACCATGAAATCAAATATGGGACACCTGTGTGGCATGGCAAGACCATATCAAGTGGAAAAAAGTGGGCCCTTTTGTCAAAAATTGGAGTTTTGAGGATAGTTGACTTTTGGCAAATTTGGAAAAATGCCCAACTTCAACAATGCATAACTTCTTCAATTTTGAAATTTTGGAGATGTTCTTGAACTTTTTAGAAACTTTGATATGTCATCTCATTTTGATGTTCCATGCTCAAGTTATAAGCTTTGGCAAAAAAGGTGTTTTTGTTGACTTTCAAAAATGACCTATAATGTCCAAATTTGTAACTTTTTGTGAGAGAATTTCTTGATCTTGGGGTGTGAAGATGGATTGTAGGAAATTTCATCTTATTCAAAATGAGCTTTGGATGGGTCATTTCTCATAAAGTATGAGAAAGTTATGCTTGGTCAAATTTGAGTTGACTTTTCCTGCAAAACCCTAATTTAGCAACTTTTGAATCTTGATGAATCTTGAGCAATCCTTTATGAATCATGATAAACCCTTGATAAAATGATGAATTATCCTTCAAAATGAGAATGTTGACAAAAAATCTTGAGGTTTGACTGTATTTGGGACATAGTTGACTTTTGCCCTAGCATAGTCGATTTTTGGGCCTCTTGAGCAATTGACTGACCAAACTTCCTCTGCAAGGCTTGAAATTTGACATGGATGAACTTGAGAACATATTAGGAAATTGGGGAGTACTTGAGGCCATTTTGATATGAGGACCTTAATGCAACACAAAACCCTAATTTTGACTTGACTGCCTTAGGAAGTGATTTGTCTGTCCAACCCTTGAGCCAACATGAAGATTATTCTTGACATGTCTTGAGGAAATGGGAGGGAAAATTTTGGGGTACAACAATAACGCTTTAAAGGGATATCAAAAACAAAAGAAAGTGCTCTTAAATAGCATTTGTGGCGTAGTGTCTGTTGCCCTATTTTCTCTTCCAGTGTTGGTTTATCCTTCTGCACATAAGAGATAACTCCTCTTTGTCTTTATCAAAATCCTTATAAGCGGAGCATACGCCTACCTAGTCCTTTTCTTCCATTTTATTGAAAAAGTATTTAGCACAACTAAAACTAAAGTTCATGAGTGAATGGAAGCATTCAAACGATAAGCTATACAACAAGCATCCTAGGACTAAAAAAGGGACATACGTTTAATCATTCCTTCTTCACCAATTAGTGCTCGTGGCCTTCCAGTGCATTTGTTTTGAAAATGTTTTGAATATATTTTGAAATGGTTTGATTTTCGAGAATAATATTTGGTTTTGACCAAGCGTTTATTTGGACCGAAGATACTGTTTGTGCGAAAAATTTATTTCCCCCCATTAATTTTGTTTGCCTCCTTTTTAGTTATTGATTTAAATGTTTATATATTTTTTATATTAGCGACGGTTCTGGCTGACCCTATTGTTTATTCAAAAATAATAATTTCCCATCACTAATTTCGTTTGCCTCCTTTTTAGTTATTATTTTAATTAATTATTATTTTCTTATATTAGCGACGGTTCTGGCCGACACTACCGTTTGCGCTGAAATTTTCATTTCCCCCACCGTTTTCATTTGCCTCCTTTAAAGTTATTGTTTTAATTGATTATTATTTTTATATTTAAAACCAGTACTTTAATAGCGCTTTTAAAGTGCTATTAAACAAAATCGTTTACAATAGTGGCGTGTTTATAGTGCTTTAAAGGGATATCAAAAACAAAAGAAAGTGCTCTTAAATAGCATCTTTGGCGTAGTGTCTGTTGCCCTGTTTTCTCTTCCAGTGTTGGTTTATCCTTCTGCACATAAGAGACAACTCCTCTTTGACTTTATCAAAATCCTTATAAGCGGAGCATACGCCTACCTAGTCCTTTTCTTCCATTTTATTGAAAAAGTATTTTGCACAACTAAAACTAATGTTCATGAGTGAATGGAAGCATTCAAACGATAAGCTATACAACAATCATCCTAGGACTAAAAAAAGGGACATATGTTTAATCATTCCATCTTCACCACTTAGTTCTCGTGGCCTTCGAGTGCATTTGTTCTGAAAATATTTTTAAAATTCTTTGATTTTCGAGAATAATAATTGGAGTTGACCAAGCATTTATTTGGACCAAAGCTACTCTTTGTACGAAAATTTTATTTCCCCGCATTAATTTCGTTTGCCTCCTTTTTAGTTATTGTTTTAAATAATTATATATTTTTTATATTAGCGACGGTTCTGGCCGACGCCATTGTTTATTCAAAAATATTCATTTCCCATCACCAATTTCGTTTTCCTCCTTTTTAGTTATTATTTTAATTAATTATTATTTTCTTATATTTGCGACTGTTCAGGCCGAGACTACTGTTTGTGCGGAAATTTTTATTTCCCCCACCAATTTCATTTTCCTCATTTAAAGTTATTTTTTTAATTAATTATTATTTTTATATTAAAAACTAGTACTTTAATAGCGCTTTTAAAGTGCTATTAAACAAAATCGTTTACAATAGCGGCGCGGTTAACAACACTTTAAATCAATAACAAAAGAAAGTGCTCTTAAATAGCATTTGTGGCGTAGTGTCTGTTGCCCTGTTTTCTCTTCTAGTGTTGGTTTATCCTTCTGGACAAAAGATACAACTCCTCTTTGTCTTTATCAAAATCCTTATAAGCGGAGCTCACGTCTAACTAGTCCTTTTCTTCCATTTTATTGAAAAAGTATTTAGCACAACTAAAACTAAAGTTCATGAGTGAATGGAAGCATTCTAATGATAAGCTATACAACAAGCATCCTAGGACTAGAAAAAGGGACATACGTTTAATCATTCCTTCTTCACCACTTAGTGCTCGTGGCCTTTGAGTGCATTTGTTTTGAAAATATTTTTAAAATGCTTTGATTTTCGAGAATAATACTTGGTGTTGACCAAGCCTTTATTTGGACCGAAGCTACTCTTTGTACTAAAATTTTATTTCCCCCCATTAATTTCGTTTGCCTCCTTTTTAGTTATTGTTTTAAATATCTATATATTTTTTATATTAGCGACGGTTCTGGCCGACGCCGTTGTTTATTCAAAAATATTAATTTCCCATCAACAATTTTGTTTTCCTCCTTTTTGGTTATTATTTTAATTAATTATTATTTTATTATATTTGCGACGGTTCAGGCCGACACTACTGTTTGTGTGGAAATTTTTATTTCCCCACCAATTTCATTTGCCTTATTTAAAGTTATTGTTTTAATTAATTATTACTTTTATATTAAAAACTAGTACTTTAATAGCGCTTTGAAAGTGCTATTAAACAAAATCATTTACAATAGCGGCGCTGTTAACAGCGCTTTAAATCAATAACAAAATAAAGTGCTCTTAAATAGACCTTGTGGCGTAGTGTCTGTTTCCCTGTTTTCTCTTCTAGTGTTGGTTTATCCTTCTGAATATAAGAGACAACTCCTCTTTGTCTTTATCAAAATCCTTATAAGTGGAGCTTACGTCTAACTAGTCCTTTTCTTCCATTTTATTGCAAAAGTATTTAGCACAACTAAAACTAAAGTTCATGAGTGAATGGAAGCATTCAAACGATAAGCTATGCAACAAGCATCCAAGGACTAAAAAAAGGGATATACGCTTAATCATTCCTTCTTCACCACTTAGTGCTCGTGCCTTTCGAGTGCATTTGTTTTAAAAATATTTTGAAAATGGTTTGATTTTCGAGAATAATACTTGGTGTTTACCAAGCGTTTATTTGGACCGAAACCACTGTTTGTGCGAAAATTTTATTTCCCCCCATTAATTTTGTTTGCCTCCTTTTTAGTTATTGATTTAAATGTTTATATATTCTTTATATTAGCGACGATTCTGGCTGCCGCTATTGTTTATTCAAAAATATTATTTTCCCATCACTAATTTCTTTTGCCTCCTTTTTAGTTGTTATTTTAATTAATTATTATTTTCTTATATTAGCGACGGTTCAGGCCGACACTACTGTTTGTGCGGAAATTTTCATTTCCCCCACCAATTTCATTTGCCTGCTTTTAAGTTATTGTTTTAATTAATTATTACTTTTATATTAAAAACCAGTACTTTAATAGCGCTTTTAAAGTGCTATTAAACAAAATCGTTTACAATAGCGGCGCGGTTAATAGCGCTTTAAAGGGATATCAAAAACAAAAGAAAGTGCTCTTAAATAGCATTTGTGGCGTAGTGTCTGTTGCCCTGTTTTCTCTTCCAGTGTTGGTTTATCCTTCTGCATATAAGAGACAACTCCTCTTTGTCTTTATCAAAATCCTTATAAGCGGAGCATACGCCTACCTAGTCCTTTTCTTCCATTTTATTGAAAAAGTATTTAGCACAACTAAAACTAAAGTTCTTGAGTGAATGGAAGCTTTCAAACGATAAGCTATACAACAAGCATCCTAGGACTAAAAAAAGGGGCATACGTTTAATCATTCCTTCTTCACCAATTAGTGCTCGTGGCCTTCGAGTGCATTTGTTTTGAAAATGTTTTGATAATATTTTGAAAATGGTTTGATTTTCGAGAATAATACTTAGTGTTGACCAAGCGTTTATTTGGACCGAAGCTACTGTTTGTGCGAAAATTTTCTTTCCCCCCATTAATTTTGTTTGCCTCCTTTTTAGTTATTGATTTAAATGTTTATATTTTTTTTATATTAGCGACGGTTCTGGCTGACGCTATTGTTGATTCTAAAATATTCATTTCCCATCACTAATTTTGTTTGCCTCCTTTTTAGTTATTATTTTAATTAATTATTATTTTCTAATATTAGTGACGGTTCAGGCCGACACTACTGTTTGTGCGGAAATTTTCATTTCCCCCACCATTTTCATTTGCCTCCTTTAAATTTATTGTTTTAATTAATTATTATTTTTATATTAAAAACCAGTACTTTAATAGCGCTTTTAAAGTGCTATTAAACAAAATCGTTTACAATAGCGGCGCGGTTAACAGCGCTTTAAATCAAAAACAAAAGAAAGTCCTCTTAAATAACATTTGTGGCGTAGTGTCAGTTGCCCTGTTTTCTCTTCCAGTGTTGGTTTATCCTTCTGCACATAAGAGACAACTCCTCTTTGACTTTATCAAAATCCTTATAAGCGGAGCATACGCCTACCTAGTCCTTTTCTTCCATTTTATTGAAAAAGTCTTTCGCACAACTAAAACTAATGTTCATGAGTGAATGGAAGCATTCAAACGATAAGCTATACAACAAGCATCCTAGGACTAAAAAAAGGGACATACGTTTAATCATTCCTTCTTCACCACTTAGTTCTCGTGGCCTTCGAGTGCATTTGTTCTGAAAATATTTTTAAAATTCTTTGATTTTCGAATAATAATTGGTGTTGACCAAGCATTTATTTGGACCAAAGCTACTCTTTGTACGAAAATTTTATTTCCCCGCATTAATTTCGTTTGCGTCCTTTTTAGTTATTGTTTTAAATAATTATATATTTTTTATATTAGCGACGGTTCTGGCCGACGCCATTGTTTATTCAAAAATATTCATTTCCCATTACCAATTTCGTTTTCCTCGTCTTTAGTTATTATTATAATTAATTATTATTTTCTTATATTTGCGACGGTTCAGGGCGAGACTACTGTTTGTGCGGAAATTTTTATTTCCCCCACCAATTTCATTTTCCTCATTTAAAGTTATTTTTTTAATTAATTATTATTTTTATATTAAAAACTAGTACTTTAATAGCGCTTTTAAAGTGCTATTAAACAAAATCGTTTACAATAGCGGCGCAGTTAATAACGTTTTAAATCAATAACAAAAGAAAGTGCTCTTAAATAGCATTTGTGGCGTAGTGTCTGTTGCCCTGTTTTCTCTTCTAGTGTTGGTTTATCCTTCTGGACAAAAGAGACAACTCTTCTTTTTCTTTATCAAAATCCTTATAAGCGGAGCTCACGTCTAACTAGTCCTTTTCTTTCATTTTATTGAAAAAGTATTTAGCACAACTAAAACTAAAGTTCATGAGTGAATGGAAGCATTCAAACGATAAGCTATACAACAAGCATCGTAGGACTAAAAAAAGGGACATACGTTTAATCATTCCTTCTTCACCACTTAGTTCTCGTGGCCTTTGAGTGCATTTGTTTTGAAAATATTTTTAAAATGCTTTGATTTTCGAGAATAATACTTGGTGTTGACCAAGCCTTTATTTGGACCGAAGCTACTCTTTTTACTAAAATTTTATTTACCCCCATTAATTTTGTTTGCCTCCTTTTTAGTTATTGATTTAAATGTTTATATATTTTTTATATTAGCGACGGTTCTGGCTGACGCAATTGTTTATTCAAAAATATTCATTTCCCATCACTAATTTCGTTTGCCTCCTTTTTAGTTATTATTTTAATTAATAATTATTTTCTTATATTAGCGACGGTTCTGGCCGACACTACCATTTGTGCCGAAATTTTCATTTCCCCCACCATTTTCATTTGCCTCCTTTAAAGTTATTGTTTTAATTGATTATTATTTTTATATTTAAAACCAGTACTTTAATAGCGCTTTTAAAGTGCTATTAAACAAAATCGTTTACAATAGTGGCGTGTTTATAGTGCTTTAAAGGGATATCAAAAACAAAAGAAAGTGCTCTTAAATAGCATCTGTGGCGTAGTGTCTGTTGCCCTGTTTTCTCTTCCAGTGTTGGTTTATACTTCTGCACATAAGAGACAACTCCTCTTTGACTTTATCAAAATCCTTATAAGCGGAACATACGCCTACCTAGTCCTTTTCTTCCATTTTATTGAAAAAGTATATCGCACAACTAAAACTAATGTTCATGAGTGAATGGAAGCATTCAAACGATAAGCTATACAACAAGCATCCTAGGACTAAAAAAAGGGACATACGTTTAATCATTCCTTCTTCACCACTTAGTGCTCGTGGCCTTCGAGTGCATTTGTTCTGAAAATATTTTTAAAATTCTTTGATTTTCGAATAATAATTGGTGTTGACCAAGCATTTATTTGGACCAAAGCTACTCTTTGTACGAAAATTTTATTTCCCCGCATTAATTTCGTTTGCCTCCTTTTTAGTTATTGTTTTAAATAATTATATATTTTTTATATTAGCGACGGTTCTGGCCGACGCCATTGTTTATTCAAAAATATTCATTTCCCATCACCAATTTCGTTTTCCTCCTCTTTAGTTATTATTTTAATTAATTATTATTTTCTTATATTTGCGACGGTTCAGGCCGAGACTACTGTTTGTGCGGAAATTTTTATTTCCCCCACCAATTTCATTTTCCTCATTTAAAGTTTTTTTTTTTAATTAATTATTTTTTTTATATTAAAAACTAGTACTTTAATAGCGCTTTTAAAGTGCTATTAAACAAAATCATTTACAATAGCGGCGCGGTTAATAGCGCTTTAAAGGGATATCAAAAACAAAAGAGAGTGCTCTTAAATACCATTTGTGTCGTAGTGTCTGTTGCCCTGTTTTCTCTTCCAGTGTTGGTTTATCCTTCTGCATATAAGAGACAACTCCTCTTTGTCTTTTTCAAAATCCTTATAAGCAGAGCATACGCCTACCTAGTCCTTTTCTTCCATTTTATTGAAAAAGTATTTAGCACAACTAAAACTAAAGTTCATGAGTGAATGGAAGCATTCAAACGATAAGCTATACAACAAGCATCCTAGGACTAAAAAAAGGGGCTTACGTTTAATCATTACTTCTTCACCAATTAGTGCTCGTGGCCTTCGAGTGCATTTGTTTTTAAAATGTTTTGAAAATATTTTGAAAATGGTTTAATTTTCGAGAATAATACTTGGTGTTGACCAAGTGTTTATTTGGACCGAAGCTACTGTTTGTGCGAAAATTTTATTTCCCCCCATTAATTTTGTTTGCCTCCTTTTTAGTTATTGATTTAAATGTTTATATATTTTTTATATTAGCGACGGTTCTGGCTGACGCTATTGTTGATTCAAAAATATTCATTTCCCATCACTAATTTTGTTTGCCTCCTTTTTAGTTATTATTTTTATTAATTATTATTTTCTTATATTAGTGATGGTTCAGGCCGACACTACTGTTTGTGCGGAAATTTTCATTTCCCCCACCATTTTCATTTGCCTCCTTTAAAGTTATTGTTTTAATTAATTATTATTTTTATATTAAAAACCAGTACTTTAATAGCGCTTTTAAAGTGCTATTAAACAAAATCGTTTACAATAGCGGCGCGGTTAACAGTGATTTAAATCAAAAACAAAAGAAAGTGCTCTTAAATAGCATTTGTGGCGTAGTGTCTGTTGCCCTGTTTTCTCTTCCAGTGTTGGTTTATCCTTCTGCATATAAGAGACAACTCCTCTTTGTCTTTATCAAAATCCTTATAAGCGGAGCATACGCCTACCTAGTCCTTTTCTTCCATTTTATTGAAAAAGTATTTAGCACAACTAAAACTAAAGTTCTTGAGTGAATGGAAGCTTTCAAACGATAAGCTATACAACAAGCATCCTAGGACTAAAAAAAGGGGCATACGTTTAATCATTCCTTCTTCACCAATTAGTGCTCGTGGCCTTCGAGTGCATTTGTTTTGAAAATGTTTTGATAATATTTTGAAAATGGTTTGATTTTCGAGAATAATACTTAGTGTTGACCAAGCGTTTATTTGGACCGAAGCTACTGTTTGTGCGAAAATTTTCTTTCCCCCCATTAATTTTGTTTGCCTCCTTTTTAGTTATTGATTTAAATGTTTATATTTTTTTTATATTAGCGACGGTTCTGGCTGACGCTATTGTTGATTCTAAAATATTCATTTCCCATCACTAATTTTGTTTGCCTCCTTTTTAGTTATTATTTTAATTAATTATTATTTTCTAATATTAGTGACGGTTCAGGCCGACACTACTGTTTGTGCGGAAATTTTCATTTCCCCCACCATTTTCATTTGCCTCCTTTAAATTTATTGTTTTAATTAATTATTATTTTTATATTAAAAACCAGTACTTTAATAGCGCTTTTAAAGTGCTATTAAACAAAATCGTTTACAATAGCGGCGCGGTTAACAGCGCTTTAAATCAAAAACAAAAGAAAGTGCTCTTAAATAACATTTGTGGCGTAGTGTCAGTTGCCCTGTTTTCTCTTCCAGTGTTGGTTTATCCTTCTGCACATAAGAGACAACTCCTCTTTGACTTTATCAAAATCCTTATAAGCGGAGCATACGCCTACCTAGTCCTTTTCTTCCATTTTATTGAAAAAGTATTTAGCACAACTAAAACTAAAGTTCATGAGTGAATGGAAGCATTCAAACGATAAGCTATACAACAAGCATCCTAGGACTAAAAAAAGGGGCTTACGTTTAATCATTACTTCTTCACCAATTAGTGCTCGTGGCCTTCGAGTGCATTTGTTTTTAAAATGTTTTGAAAATATTTTGAAAATGGTTTAATTTTCGAGAATAATACTTGGTGTTGACCAAGTGTTTATTTGGACCGAAGCTACTGTTTGTGCGAAAATTTTATTTCCCCCCATTAATTTTGTTTGCCTCCTTTTTAGTTATTGATTTAAATGTTTATATATTTTTTATATTAGCGACGGTTCTGGCTGACGCTATTGTTGATTCAAAAATATTCATTTCCCATCACTAATTTTGTTTGCCTCCTTTTTAGTTATTATTTTTATTAATTATTATTTTCTTATATTAGTGATGGTTCAGGCCGACACTACTGTTTGTGCGGAAATTTTCATTTCCCCCACCATTTTCATTTGCCTCCTTTAAAGTTATTGTTTTAATTAATTATTATTTTTATATTAAAAACCAGTACTTTAATAGCGCTTTTAAAGTGCTATTAAACAAAATCGTTTACAATAGCGGCGCGGTTAACAGTGATTTAAATCAAAAACAAAAGAAAGTGCTCTTAAATAGCATTTGTGGCGTAGTGTCTGTTGCCCTGTTTTCTCTTCCAGTGTTGGTTTATCCTTCTGCACATAAGAGACAACTACTCTTTGTCTTTATCAAAATCCTTATAAGCGGAGCATACGCCTACCTTGTCCTTCTCTTCCATTTTATTGAAAAAGTATTTAGCACAACTAAAACTAAAGTTCATGAGTGAATGGAAGCATTCAAACGATAAGCTATACAACAAGCATCCTAGGACTAAAAAAAGGGACATACGTTTAATCATTCCTTCTTCACCACTTAGTGCTCGTGATCTTCGAGTGCATTTGTTTTGAAAATATTTTTAAAATACTTTGATTTTCGAGAATAATACTTGATGTTGACCAAGCGTTTATTTGGAACGAAGCTACTCTTTGTACGAAAATTTTATTTCCCCCCATTAATTTCGTTTGCCTCCTTTTTAGTTATTGTTTTAAATATTTATATTTTTTTTATATTAGCGACGGTTCTGGCCGACGCCATTATTTATTCAAAAATATTCATTTCCCATCACCAATTTCGTTTTCCTCCTTTTTAGTTATTATTTTAGTTAATTATTATTTTCTTATATTTGCGACGATTCAGGCCGACACTACTGTTTGTGCGGAAATTTTTATTTCCCCCACCAATTTCATTTGCCTCATTTAAAGTTATTGTTTTAATTAATTATTATTTTTATATTAAAAACTAGTACTTTCATAGCGCTTTTAAAGTGCTATTAAACAAAATCGTTTACAATAGCGGCGCGGTTAACAGCGCTTTAAAAGAAAAACAAAAGAAAGTGCTCTTAAATAGCACTTGTGGCGTAGTGTCTGTTCCCCTATTTTCTCTTCCAGTGTTGGTTAATCCTTCTGCACATAAGAGACAACTCCTCTTTGTCTTTATCAAAATCCTTATAAGCGAAGCATACGCCTACCTAGTCCTTTTCTTCCATTTTATTGAAAAAGTATTTAGCATAACTAGAACTAAAGTTCATTAGTGAATGGAAGCATTCAAACGATAAGCTATACAACAAGCATCCTATGACTAAAAAAAGGGACATACGTTTAATCATTCCTTCTTCACCAATTAGTGCTCGTGGCCTTCGAGTGCATTTGTTTTGAAAATATTATGAAAATGGTTTGATTTTCGAGAATAATACTTGGTGTTGACCAAGCGTTTATTTGGACCGAAGTTACTGTTTATGCGAAAAATTTATCTCCCCCCATTAAGTTTGTTTGCCTCCTTTTTAGTTATTGATTTAAATGTTTATATATTTTTTATATTAGCGACGGTTCTGGCTGACGCTATTGTTTATTCAAAAATATTCATTTCCCATCACTAATTTCGTTTCCCTCCTTTTTAGTTATTATTTTAATTTATTATTATTTTCTTATATTAGCGTCGGTTTAGGCCGACACTACTGTTTGTGCGGAAATTTTCATTTCCCCCACCAATTTCATTTGCCTCCTTTTAAGTTATTGTTTTAATTAATTATTATTTTTATATTAAAAACCAGTACTTTAATAGCGCTTTTAAAGTGCTATTAAACAAAATCGTTTACAATAGCGGCGCGGTTAATAGCGCTTTAAAGGGATATCAAAAACAAAAGAAAGTGCTCTTAAATAGCATTTGTGGCGTAGTGTCTGTTGCCCTATTTTCTCTTCCAGTGTTGGTTTATCCTTCTGCACATAAGAGACGACTCCTCTTTGTCTTTATCAAAATCCTTATAAGCGGAGCATACGCTTACCTAGTCCTTCTCTTCCATTTTATTGAAAAACTATTTTGCACAACTAAAACTAAAGTTCATGAGTGAATGGAAGCATTCAAACGATAAGCTATACAACAAGCATCCTAGGACTAAAAAAAGGGACATACGTTTAATCATTCCTTCTTCACCACTTAGTGCTCGTGGCCTTGGAGTGCATTAATTTTGAAAATATTTTGAAAATGGTTTGATTTTCGAGAATAATACTTGGTGTTGACCAAGCGTTTATTTGGACCGAAGCTACTGTTTGTGTGAAAATTTTATTCCCCCCCATTAATTTTGTTTGCCTCCTTTTTAGTTATTGATTTAAATGTTTATATATTTTTTATATTAGCGACGGTTCTGGCCGACGCTATTGTTTATTCAAAAATATTCATTTCCCATCACTAATTTCGTTTGCCTCCTTTTTAGTTATTATTTTAATTAATTATTATTTTCTTATATTAGCGACTGTTCAAGCAGACACTACTGTTTGTGCAGAAATTTTCATTTCCCCCACCAATTTCATTTTCCTCCTTTAAAGTTATTGTTTTAATTAAATATTATTTTTATATTAAAAACCAGTACTTTAATAGCGCTTTTAAAGTGCTATTAAACAAAATCGTTTACAATAGCGGCGCGGTTAATAGGGCTTTAAAGGGATATCAAAATCAAAAGAAAGTGCTCTTAAATAGCATTTGTGGCGTAGTGTCTGTTGCCCTGTTTTCTCTTTCAGTGTTGGTTTATCCTTCTGCACATAAGAGACAACTCCTCTTTGTCTTTATCAAAATCCTTATAAGAGGAGCATACGCCTACCAAGTCCTTCTCTTCCATTTTATTAAAAAAGTATTTAGCACAACTAAAACTAAAGTTCATGAGTGAATGGAAGCATTCAAACGATAAGCTATACAACAAGCATCCTAGGACTAAAAAAGGGACATACGTTTAATCATTCCTTCTTCACCACTTAGTGCTCGTGGCCTTCGAGTGCATTTGTTTTGAAAATATTTTTAAAATGCTTTGATTTTCGAGAATAATACTTGGTGTTGACAAAGCGTTTATTTGGACCGAAGCTACTCTTTGTACGAAAATTTTATTTCCCCCCATTAATTTCGTTTGCCTCCTTTTTAGTTATTGTTTTAAATATTTATATATTTTTATATTAGGAAAGGTTCTGGCCGACGCCATTGTTTATTCAAAAATATTCATTTCCCATCACCAATTTCGTTTTCCTCCTTTTTAGTTATTATTTTTATTAATTATTATTTTCTTATATTTGCGACGGTTCAGGCCGACACTACTGTTTGTGTGGAAATTTTTATTTCCCTCACCAATTTCATTTGCCTCATTAAAAGTTATTGTTTTAATTAATTATTATTTTTATATTTACAAACTAGTACTTTAATAGCCCTTTTAAAGTGCTATTAAAAAAAACCGTTTACAATAGCGGCGCGGTTAACAGCTTTTTAAATTAAAAAAAAAAGAAAGTGCTCTTAAATAGCATTTGTGGCGTAGTGATCGTTGCCTTGTTTTCTCTTCTAGTGTTGGTTTATCCTTCTGCAAAAAAGAGACAACTCCTCTTTGTTTTTATCAGAATCCTTATAAGCGGAGGATACGCCTAACTTGTCCTTTTCTTCCATTTTATTGCAAAAGTATTTAGCACCACTAAAACTAAAGTTCATTAGTGAATGGAAGCATTCAAACGATAAGCTATACAACAAGCATCCTAGGACTAAAAAAAGGGACATACGTTTAATCATTCCTTCTTCACCAATTAGTGCTCGTGGCCTTCGAGTGCATTTGTTTTGAAAATATTTTGAAAATGGTTTGATTTTCGACAATAATACTTGGTGTCGACCAAGCGTTTATTTGGACCGAAGCTACTGTTTGTGCGAAAATTTTATTTCCCCCCATTAATTTTGTTTGCCTCCTTTTTAGTTATTTATTTAAATGTTTATATATTTTTTATATTAGCGACAGTTCTGGTTGACGCTATTGTTTATTCAAAAATATTCATTTCCCATCACTAATTTCGTATGCCTCCTTTTTAGTTATTATTTTAATTAATTATTATTTTCTTATATTAGCGACGGTTCAGGCTGACACTACTATTTGTGCGAAAATTTTCATTTCCCCCACCAATTTCATTTGCCTCATTTAAAATTATTGTTTTAATTAATTATTAATTTTATATTAAAAACCAGTACTTTAATAGCGCTTTTAAAGTGCTATTAAACAAAATCGTTTACAATAGCAGCGCGGTTAATAGCGCTTTAAAGGGATATCAAAAACAAAAGAAAGTTCTCTTAAATAGCATTTGTGGCGTAGTGTCTGTTGCCCTGTTTTCTCTTCCAGTGTTGGTTTATCCTTTTGCACATAAGAGACAACTCCTCTTTGTCTTTATCAAAATCCTTATAAGCTGAGCATACGCCTACCTAGTCCTTTTCTTCCATTTTATTGAAAAAGTATTTAGCACAACTAAAACTAAAGTTCATGAGTGAATGGAAGCATTCAAACGATAAGCTATACAACAAGCATCCTAGCACTAAAAAAGGGGACATACGTTTAATCATTCCCTCTTCACCAATTAATGCTCGTGGCCTTCGATTGCATTTGTTTTGAAAATATTTTTAAAATGGTTTGATTTTCGAGAATAATACTTGGTGTTAACCAAGCGTTTATTTGGACCGAAGCTACTGTTTGTGCGAAAATTTTATTTCCCCCCATTAATTTTGTTTGGCTCCTTTTTAGTTATTGATTTAAATGTTTATATATTTTTTATATTAGCGACGGTTCTGGCTGACGCTATTGTTTATTCAAAAATATTCATTTACCATCACTAATTTTGTTTGCCTCCTTTTTAGTTATTATTTTAATTAATTATTATTTTCTTATATTAGCGACGGTTCAGGCCGACACTACTGTTTGTGCGGAAATTTTCATTTCCCCCACCAATTTCGTTTTCCTCCTTTAAAGTTATTGTTTTAATTAATTATTATTTTTATATTAAAAACCAGTACTTTAATAACGCTTTTAAAGTGCTATTAAACAAAATCGTTTACAATAGCAGCACGGTTAATATCACTTTAAAGGGATATCAAAAACAAAAGAAAGTGCTCTTAAATAGCATTTGTGGCGTAGTGTCTGTTGCCCTGTTTTCTCTTCCAGTGTTGGTTTATCCTTCTGCACATAAGAGACAACTCCTCTTTGTCTTTATCAAAATCCTTATAAGCTGAGCATACGCCTACCTAGTCCTTTTCTTCCATTTAATTGAAAAAGTATTTAGCACAACTAAAACTAAAGTTCATGAGTGAATGGAAGCATTCAAACGATAAGCTATACAACAAGCATCCTAGGACTAAAAAAGGGACATACGTTTAATCATTCCTTCTTCACCAATTAGTGCTCGTGGCCTTCGAGTTCATTTGTTTTGAAAATATTTTGAAAATGGTTTGATTTTCGAGAATAATACTTGGTGTTAACCAAGCGTTTATTTGGACCAGAGCTACTTTTTTGTGCGAAAATTTTATTTCCCCCCATTAATTTTCTTTGCCTCCTTTTTAGTTATTGATTTAAAAGTTTATATATTTTTTATATTAGCAACGGTTCTGGCTGACGCTATTGTTTATTCAAAAATATTCATTTCCCATCACTAATTTTGTTTGCCTCCTTTTTAGTTATTATTTTAAGTAATTATTATTTTCTTATATTAGCGACGGTTGAGGCCGACACTACTGTTTGTGCGGAAATTTTCATTTCCCCCACCAATTTCATTTGCCTCCTTTTAAATTATTGTTTTAATTAATTATTATTTTTATATTAAAAACCAGTGCTTTAATAGCCCTTTTAAAGTGCTATTAAACAAAATCGTTTACAATAGCGGCGCGGTTAATAGCGCTTTAAAGGGATATCAAAAACAAAAGAAAGTGCTCTTAAATAGCATTTGTGGCGTAGTGTCTGTTGCCATGTTTTCTCTTCCAGTGTTGGTTTATCCTTCTGAAAATAAGAGACAACTCCTCTTTGTCTTTATCAAAATCCTTAAAAGCGGAGCATACGCCTACCTAGTCCTTCTCTTCCATTTTATTGAAAAAGTATTTAGCACAACTAAAACTAAAGTTCACGAGTGAATGGAAGCATTCAAACGATAAGCTATACAACAAGCATCCTAGGACTAAAAAAGGGACATACGTTTAATCATTCCTTCTTCACCACTTTGTGCTCGTGGCCTTCGAGTGCATTTGTTTTGAAAATATTTTTAAAATGCTTTGATTTTCGAGAATAATACTTGGTGTTGACCAAGCGTTTATTTGGACCGAAGCTACTCTTTGAACGAAAATTTTATTTCCCCCCATTAATTTCGTTTGCCTCCTTTTTAGTTATTGTTTTAAATATTTATATATTTTTATATTAGGAAAGGTTCTGGCCGACGCCATTGCTTATTCAAAAATATTCATTTCCCATCACCAATTTCGTTTTCCTCCTTTTTAGTTATTATTTTAATTAATTATTATTTTCTTATATTTGCGACGGTTCAGGCCGACACTACTGTTTGTGCGGAAATTTTTATTTCCCTCACCAATTTCATTTGCTTCATTTAAAGTTATTGTTTTAATTAATTATTATTTTTATATTAAAAACATGTACTTTAATAGCCCTTTTAAAGTGCTATTAAAAAAAACCGTTTACAATAGCGGCGCGGTTAACAGCTTTTTAAATTAAAAACAAAAGAAAGTGCTCTTAAATAGCATTTATGGCATAGTGATCGTTGCCTTGTTTTCTCTTCTAGTGTTGGTTTATCCTTCTGCAAAAAAGAGACAACTCCTCTTTGTCTTTATCAAAATCCTTATAAGCGGAGCATACGCCTAACTTGTCCTTTTCTTCCATTTTATTGCAAAAGTATTTAGCACTACTAAAACTAAAGTTCATTAGTGAATGGAAGCATTCAAACGATAAGCTATACAACAAGCATCCTAGGACTAAAAAAATTGACATACGTTTAATCATTCCTTCTTCACTAATTAGTGCTCGTGGCCTTCGAGTGCATTTGTTTTGAAAATATTTTGAAAATGGTTTGATTTTCGACAATAATACTTGATGTCGACCAAGCGTTTATTTGGACCGAAGCTACTGTTTGTGCGAAAATTTTATTTCCCCCCATTAATTTTGTTTGCGTCCTTTTTAGTTATTGATTTAAATGTTTATATATTTTTTATATTAGCGACAGTTCTGGTTGACGCTATTGTTTATTCAAAAATATTCATTTCCCATCACTAATTTCGTATGCCTCCTTTTTAGTTATTATTTTAATTAATTATTATTTTCTTATATTAGCGACGGTTCAGGCTGACACTACTATTTGTGCGAAAATTTTCATTTCCCCCACCAATTTCATTTGCCTCATTTAAAATTATTGTTTTAATTAATTATTAATTTTATATTAAAAACCAGTACTTTAATAGTGCTTTTAAAGTGCTATTAAACAAAATCGTTTACAATAGCAACGCGGTTAATAGCTCTTTAAAGGGATATCAAAAAAAAAAAAAAGTGCTCTTAAATAGCATTTGTGGTGTAGTGTCTGTTGTCCTGTTTTCTCTTCCAGTGTTGGTTTATCCTTCTGCACATAAGAGACAACTCCTCTTTGTCTTTATCAAAATCCTTATAAGCTGAGCATACGCCTACCTAGTCCTTTTCTTCCATTTTATTGAAAAAGTATTTAGCACAACTAAAACTAAAGTTCATGAGTGAATGGAAGCATTCAAACGATAAGCTATACAACAAGCATCCTAGCACTAAAAAAAGGGACATACGTTTAATCATTCCTTCTTCACCAATTAGTGCTCGTGGCCTTCGAGTGCATTTGTTTTGAAAATATTTTTAAAATGGTTTGATTTTCGAGAATAATACTTGGTGTTAACCAAGCGTTTATTTGGACCGAAGCTACTGTTTGTGCGAAAATTTTATTTCCCCCCATTAATTTTGTTTGGCTCCTTTTTAGTTATTGATTTAAATGTTTATATATTTTTTATATTAGCGACGGTTCTGGCTGATGCTATTGTTTATTCAAAAATATTCATTTACCATCACTAATTTTGTTTGCCTCCTTTTTAGTTATTATTTTAATTAATTATTATTTTCTTATATTAGCGACGGTTCAGGCCGACACTACTGTTTGTGCGGAAATTTTCATTTCCCCCACCAATTTCGTTTGCCTCCTTTAAAGTTATTGTTTTAATTAATTATTATTTTTATATTAAAAACCAGTACTTTAATAGCGCTTTTAAAGTGTTTTTAAACAAAATCGTTTACAATAGCAGCACGGTTAATAGCACTTTAAAGGGATATCAAAAACAAAAGAAAGTGCTCTTAAATAGCATTTGTGGCGTAGTGTCTGTTGCCCTGTTTTCTCTTCCAGTGTTGGTTTATCCTTCTGCACATAAGAGACAACTCCTCTTTGTCTTTATCAAAATCCTTATAAGCTGAGCATATGCCTACCTAGTCCTTTTCTTCCATTTTATTGAAAAAGTATTTAGCACAACTAAAACTAAAGTTCATGAGTGAATGGAAGCATTCAAACGATAAGCTATACAACAAGCATCCTAGGACTAAAAAAGGGACATACGTTAAATCATTCCTTCTTCACCAATTAGTGCTCGTGGCCTTCGAGTTCATTTGTTTTGAAAATACTTTGAAAATGGTTTGATTTTCGAGATTAATACTTGGTGTTGACCAAGCGTTTATTTGGACCGAAGCTACTGTTTGTGCGAAAATTTTATTTCCCCCCATTTAATTTTGTTTGCCTCCTTTTTAGTTATTGATTTAAATGTTTATATATTTTTTATATTAGCGACGGTTCTGGCTGACGCTATTGTTTATTCAAAAATATTCATTTCCCATCACTAATTTCGTTTGCCTCCTTTTTAGTTATTATTTTAAGTAATTATTATTTTCTTATATTAGCGACGGTTGAGGCCGACACTACTGTTTGTGCGGAAATTTTCATTTCCCCCACCAATTTCATTTTCCTCCTTTTAAATTATTATTTTAATTAATTATTATTTTTATATTAAAAACCAGTACTTTAATAGCCCTTTTAAAGTGCTATTAAACAAAATCGTTTACAATAGCGGCGCGGTTAATAGCTCTTTAAAGGGATATCAAAAACAAAAGAAAGTGCTCTTAAATAGCATTTGTGGCGTAATGTCTGTTGCCCTGTTTTCTCTTCCAGTGTTGGTTTATCCTTCTGCACATAAGAGACAACTCCTCTTTGTCTTTATCAAAATCCTTATAAGTGGAGGATACGTCTACCTAGTCCTTCTCTTCCATTTTATTGAAAAAGTATTTAGCACAACTAAAACTAAAGTTCATGAGTGAATGGAAGCATTCAAACGATAAGCTATACAACAAGCATCCTAGCACTAAAAAAAGGGACATATGTTTAATCATTCCTTCTTCACCACTTAGTGCTCGTGGCCTTCGAGTGCATTTGTTTTGAAAATATTTTTAAAATGCTTTGATTTTCGAGAATAATACTTGGTGTTGACCAAGCGTTTATTTGGACCGAAGCTACTCTTTGTACGAAAATTTTATTTCCCCCCATTAATTTCGTTTGCCTCCTTTTTAGTTATTGTTTTAATTATTTATATATTTTTATATTAGCAAAGGTTCTGGCCGACACCATTCTTTATTCAAAAATATTCATTTCCCATCACCAATTTCGTTTTCCTCCTTTTTAGTTATTATTTTAATTAATTATTATTTTCTTATATTTTCGACGGTTCAGGCCGACACTTCTGTTTGTGCGGAAATTTTTATTCCCCCCACCAATTTCATTTGCCTCATTTAAAGCTATTGTTTTAATTAATTATTTATTTTTATATTAAAAACTAGTACTTTAATAGCCCTTTTAAAGTGCTATTAAAAAAAACCGTTTACAATAGCGCCGCGGTGAACAGCGCTTTAAATTAAAAACAAAAGAAAGTGCTCTTAAATAGCATTTGTGGCGTACTGACTGTTGCCCTGTTTTCTCTTCTAGTGTTGGTTTTTCCTTCTGGACAAAAGAGACAACTCCTCTTTGTCTTTATCAAAATCCTTATAAGCGGAGCATACGCCTAACTTGTCCTTTTCTTCCATTTTATTGCAAAAGTATTTAGCACAACTAAAACTAAAGTTCATGAGTGAATGGAAGCATTCAAACGATAAGCTATACAACAAGCATCCTAGGACTAAAAAATGGGACATACGTTTAATCAATCCTTCTTCACCACTTAGTGCCCGTGGCCTTGGAGTGCATTTATTTTGAAAATATTTTGAAAATGGTTTGATTTTCGAGAATAATACTTGGTGTTGACCAAGCGTTTATTTGGACCGAAGCTACTGTTTGTGCGAAAATTTTATTCCCCCCCATTAATTTTGTTTGCCTCCTTTTTAGTTATTGATTTAAATGTTTATATATTTTTTATATTAGCGACGGTTCTGGCCGACGCTATTGTTTATTCAAAAATATTCATTACCCATCACTAATTTTGTTTGCCTCCTTTTTAGTTATTATTTTAATTAATTATTATTTTCTTATATTTGCGACTGTTCAGGCAGACACTATTGTTTGTGCAGAAATTTTCATTTCCCCCACCAATTTCATTTTCCTCCTTTAAAGTTATTATTTTAATTAAATATTATTTTTATATTAAAAACCAGTACTTTAATAGCGCTTTTAAAGTGCTATTAAACAAAATCGTTTACAATAGCGGCGCAGTTAATAGGGCTTTAAAGGGATATCAAAAACAAAAGAAAGTGTTCTTAAATAGCATTTGTGGCGTAGTGTCTGTTGCCCTATTTTCTCTTCCAGTGTTGGTTTATCCTTCTGCACATAAGAGACAACTCCTCTTTGTCTTTATCAAAATCCTTATAAGCGGAGCATACGCCTACCTAGTCCTTCTCTTCCATTTTATTGAAAAAGTATTTAGCACAACTAAAACTAAAGTTCATGAGTGAATGGAAGCATTCAAACAATAAGCTATACAACAAGCATCCTAGGACTAAAAAAGGGACATACGTTTAATCATTCCTTCTTCACCACTTAGTGCTCGTGGCCTTCGAGTGCATTTGTTTTGAAAATATTTTAAAAATGCTTTGATTTTCGAGAATAATACTTGGTGTTGACCAAGCGTTTATTTGGACCGAAGCTACTCTTTGCACGAAAATTTTATTTCCCCCCATTAATTTCGTTTGCCTCCTTTTTAGTTATTGTTTTAAATATTTATATATTTTTATATTAGGAAAGGTTCTGGCCGACGCCATTGTTTATTCAAAAATATTCATTTCCCATCACCAATTTCGTTTTCCTCCTTTTTAGTTATTATTTTAATTAATTATTATTTTCTTATATTTGCGACGGTTCAGGCCGACACTACTGTTTGTGCGGAAATTTTTATTTCCCTCACCAATTTCATTTGCCTCATTTAAAGTTATTGTTTTAATTAATTATTATTTTTATATTAAAAACTAGTACTTTAATAGCCCTTTTAAAGTGCTATTAAAAAAACCGTTTACAATAGTGGCGCGGTTAACAGCTTTTTAAATTAAAAACAATAGAAAGTGCTCTTAAATAGCATTTGTGGCATAGTGATCGTTGCCTTGTTTTCTCTTCTAGTGTTGGTTTATCCTTCTGCAAAAAACAGACAACTACTCTTTGTCTTTATCAAAATCCTTATAAGCGGAGCATACGCCTAACTTGTCCTTTTCTTGCATTTTATTTCAAAAGTATTTAGCACAACTAAAACTAAAGTTCATTAGTGAATGGAAGCATTCAAACGATATGCTATACAACAAGCATCATAGGACTAAAAAAAGGGACATACGTTTAATCATTCCTTCTTCACCAATTAGTGCTCGTGGCCTTCGAGTGCATTTGTTTTGAAAATATTTTGAAAATGGTTTGATTTTCGACAATAATACTTGGTGTCGACCAAGCGTTTATTTGGACCGAAGCTACTGTTTGTGCGAAAATTTTATTTCCCCCCATTAATTTTGTTTGCCTCCTTTTTAGTTATTGATTTAAATGTTTATATATTTTTTATATTAGCGACAATTCTGGTTGACGCTATTGTTTATTCAAAAATATTCATTTCCCATCACTAATTTTAGTATGCCTCCTTTTTAGTTATTATTTTAATTAATTATTATTTTCTTATATTAGCGACGGTTCAGGCTGACACTACTATTTGTGCGAAAATTTTCATTTCCACCACCAATTTCATTTGCCTCATTTAAAATTATTGTTTGAATTAATTATTAATTTTATATTAAAAACCAGTACTTTAATAGCGCTTTTAAAGTGCTATTAAACAAAATCGTTTACAATAGCAGCGCGGTTAATAGCGCTTTAAAGGGATATCAAAAACAAAAGAAAGTGCTCTTAAATAGCATTTGTGGTGTAGTGTCTGTTGCCCTGTTTTCTCTTCCAGTGTTGGTTTATCCTTCTACACATAAGAGACAACTCCTCTTTGTCTTTATCAAAATCCTTATAAGCTGAGCATACGCCTGCCTAGTCCTTTTCTTCCATTTTATTGAAAACGTATTTAGCACAACTAAAACTAAAGTTCATGAGTGAATGGAAGCATTCAAACGATAAGCTATACAACAAGCATCCTAGCACTAAAAAAAGGGACAGACGTTTAATCATTCCTTCTTCACAAATTAGTGCTCGTGGCCTTCGAGTGCATTAGTTTTGAAAATATTTTTAAAATGGTTTGATTTTCGAGAATAATACTTGGTGTTAACCAAGCGTTTATTTGGACCGAAGCTACTGTTTGTGCGAAAATTTTATTTCCCCCCATTAATTTTGTTTGGCTCCTTTTTAGTTATTGATTTAAATGTTTATATATTTTTTATATTAGCGACGGTTTTGGCTGACGCAATTGTTTATTCAAAAATATTCATTTACCATCACTAATTTTGTTTGCCTCCTTTTTAGTTATTATTTTAATTAATTATTATTTTCTTATATTAGCGACGGTTCAGGCCGACACTACTATTTGTGCGGAAATTTTCATTTCCCCCACCAATTTCGTTTGCCTCCTTTAAAGTTATTGTTTTAATTAATTATTATTTTTATATTAAAAACCAGTACTTTAATAGCGCTTTTAAAGTGCTATTAAACAAAATCGTTTACAATAGCAGCACGGTTAATAGCACTTTAAAGGGATATCAAAAACAAAAGAAAGAACTCTTAAATAGCATTTGTGGCGTAGTGTCTGTTGCCCTGTTTTCTCTTCCAGTGTTGGTTTATCCTTATGCACATAAGAGACAACTCCTCTTTGTCTTTATCAAAATCCTTATAAGCTGAGCATACGCCTACCTAGTCCTTTTCTTCCATTTTATTGAAAAAGTATTTAGCACAACTAAAACTAAAGTTCATGAGTGAATGGAAGCATTCAAACGATAAGCTATACAACAAGCATCCTAGCACTAAAAAAAGGGACATATGTTTAATCATTCCTTCTTCACCAATTAGTGCTCGTGGCCTTCAAGTGCATTTGTTTTGAAAATATTTTTAAAATGGTTTGATTTTCGAGAATAATACTTGGTGTTAACCAAGCTTTTATTTGGACCGAAGCTACTGTTTGTGCGAAAATTTTATTTCCCCCCATTAATTTTGTTTGGCTCCTTTTTAGTTATTGATTTAAATGTTTATATATTTTTTATATTAGCGACGGTTCTGGCTGACGCTATTGTTTATTCAAAAATATTCATTTCCCATCACTAATTTCGTTTGCCTCCTTTTTAGTTATTATTTTAATTAATTATTAATTTCTTATATTAGCGACGGTTCAGGCCGACACTACTGTTTGTGCGGAAATTTTCATTTCCCCCACCAATTTCGTTTGCCTCCTTTAAAGTTATTGTTTTAATTAATTATTATTTTTATATTAAAAACCAGTACTTTAATAGCGCTTTTAAAGTGCTATTAAACAAAATCGTTTATAATAGCAGCACGGTTAATAGCACTTTAAAGGGATATCAAAAACAAAAGAAAGTGCTCTTAAATAGAATTTGTGGCATAGTGTCTGTTGCCCTGTTTTCTCTTCCAGTGTTGGTTTATCCTTCTGCACATAAGAGACAACTCCTCTTTGTCTTTATCAAAATCCTTATAAGCGGAGCATACGTCTACCTAGTCCTTCTCTTCTATTTTATTGAAAAAGTATTTAGCACAACTAAAACTAAAGTTCATGAGTGAATGGAAGCATTCAAACGATAAGCTATACAACAAGCATCCTAGGACTAAAAAAAGGGACATACGTTTAATCATTCCTTCTTCACCAATTAGTGCTTGTGGCCTTCGAGTTCATTTGTTTTGAAAATATTTTGAAAATGGTTTGATTTTCGAGAATAATACTTGGTGTTAACCAAGCGTTTATTTAGACAGAAGCTACTGTTTGTGCGAAAATTTTATTTCCCCCCATTAATTTTGTTTGCCTCCTTTTTAGTTATTGATTTAAATGTTTATATATTTTTTATATTAGCGACGGTTCTGGCTGACGCTATTGTTTATTCAAAAATATTCATTTCCCATCACTAATTTCTTTTTCCTCCTTTTTAGTTATTATTTTAATTAATTATTATTTTCTTATATTAGCGACGGTTGAGGCCGACACTACTGTTTGTGCGGAAATTTTCATTTCCCCAACCAATTTCATTTGCCTCCTTTTAAATTATTGTTTTAATTAATTATTATTTTTATATTAAAAACCAACACTTTAATAGCCCTTTTAAAGTGCTATTAAACAAAATCGTTTACAATTGCGGCGCGGTTAATAGCGCTTTAAAGGGATATCAAAAACAAAAGAAAGTGCTCTTAAATAGCATTTGTGGCGTAGTGTCTGTTGCCCTATTTTCTCTTCCAGTTTTGGTTTATCCTTTTGCACATAAGAGACAACTCCTCTTTGTCTTAATCAAAATCATTATAAGCGGAGCATACGTCTACCTAGTCCTTCTCTTCCATTTTATTGAAAAAGTATTTAACACAACTAAAACTAAAGTTCATGAGTGAATGGAAGCATTCAAACGATAAGCTATACAACAAGCATCCTAGGACTAAAAAAAGGGACATACGTTTAATCATTCCTTCTTCACCAATTAGTGCTCGTGGCCTTCGAGTTCATTTGTTTTGAAAATATTTTGAAAATGGTTTGATTTTCGAGAAAAATACTTGGTGTTAACCAAACGTTTATTTGGACCGAAGCTACTGTTTGTGCGAAAATTTTATTTCCCCCCATTAATTTTGTTTGCCTCCTTTTTAGTTATTGATTTAAATGTTTATATATTTTTTATATTAGCGACGGTTCTGGCTGACGCTATTGTTTATTCAAAAATATTCATTTCCCATCACTAATTTCGTTTGCCTCCTTTTTAGTTATTATTTTAATTAATTATTATATTCTTATATTAGCGACGGTTGAGGCCGACACTACTGTTGTGCGGAAATTTTCATTTCCCCCACCAATTTCATTTGCCTCCTTTTAAATAATTATTATTTTTATAATAAAAACCAGCACTTTAATAGCCCTTTTAAAGTGCTATTAAACAAAATCGTTTACAATAGCGGCGCGGTTAATAGCGCTTTAAAGGGATATCAAAAACAAAAGAAAGTGCTCTTAAATAGCATTTGTGGCGTAGTGTCTGTTGCCCTGTTTTCTCTTCCAGTGTTGGTTTATCCTTCTGCACATAAGAGACAACTCCTCTTTGTTTTTATCAAAATCCTTATAAGCGGAGCATACGTCTACCTAGTCCTTCTCTTCCATTTTATTGAAAAAGTATTTAGCACAACTAAAACTAAAGTTCATGAGTGAATGGAAGCACTCAAACGATAAGCTATACAACAAGCATCCTAGGACTAAAAAACGGGACATACGTTTAATCATTCCTTCTTCACCAATTAGTGCTCGTGGCCTTCGAGTTCATTTGTTTTGAAAATATTTTGAAAATGGTTTGATTTTCGAGAATAATAATTTGTGTTAACCAAGCATTTATTTGGACCGAAGCTACTGTTTGTGCGAAAATTTTATTTCCCCCCATTAATTTTGTTTGCCTCCTTTTTAGTTATTGATTTAAATGTTTATATATTTTTTATATTAGCGACGGTTCTGGCTGACGCTATTGTTTATTCAAAAATATTCATTTCCCATCACTAATTTCATTTGCCTCCTTTTTAGTTATTATTTTAATTAATTATTATTTTCTTATATTAGCGACGGTTGAGGCCGACACTACTGTTTGTGCGGAAATTTTCATTTCCCCCACCAATTTCATTTGCCTCCTTTTAAATTATTGTTTTAATTAATTATTATTTTTATATTAAAAACCAGTACTTTAATAGCCCTTTTAAAGTGCTATTAAACAAAATCGTTTACAATAGCGGCGCAGTTAATAGCGCTTTAAAGGGATATCAAAAACAAAAGAAAGTGCTCTTAAATAGCATTTGTGGCGTAGTGTCTGTTTCCCTATTTTCTCTTCCAGTGTTAGTTTATCCTTCTGCACATAAGAGACAACTCCTCTTTGTCTTTATCAAAATCCTTATAAGCGGAGCATACGTCTACCTAGTCCTTCTCTTCCATTTTATTGAAAAAGTATTTAACACAACTAAAACTAAAGTTCATGAGTGAATGGAAGCATTCAAACGATAAGCTATACAACAAGCATCCTAGGACTAAAAAACGGGACATACGTTTAATCATTCCTTCTTCACCAATTAGTGCTCGTGGCCTTCGAGTTCATTTGTTTTGAAAATATTTTGAAAATGGTTTGATTTTCGAGAATAATACTTGGTGTTAACCAAACGTTTATTTGGACCGAAGCTACTGTTTGTGCGAAAATTTTATTTCCCCCCATTAATTTTGTTTGCCTCCTTTTTAGTTATTGATTTAAATGTTTATATATTTTTTATATTAGCGACGGTTCTGGCTGACGCTATTGTTTATTCAAAAATATTCATTTCCCATCACTAATTTCGTTTGCCTCCTTTTTAGTTATTATTTTAATTAATTATTATTTTCTTATATTAGCGACGGTTCAGGCCGACACTACTGTTTGTGCGGAAATTTTCATTTCCCCAACCAATTTCATTTGCCTCCTTTTAAATTATTGTTTTAATTAATTATTATTTTTATATTAAAAACCAACACTTTAATAGCCCTTTTAAAGTGCTATTAAACAAAATCGTTTACAATTGCGGCGCGGTTAATAACGCTTTAAAGGGATATCAAAAACAAAAGAAAGTGCTCTTAAATAGCATTTGTGGCGTAGTGTCTGTTGCCCTATTTTCTCTTCCAGTTTTGGTTTATCCTTTTGCACATAAGAGACAACTCCTCTTTGTCTTAATCAAAATCATTATAAGCGGAGCATACGTCTACCTAGTCCTTCTCTTCCATTTTATTGAAAAAGTATTTAACACAACTAAAACTAAAGTTCATGAGTGAATGGAAGCATTCAAACGATAAGCTATACAACAAGCATCCTAGGACTAAAAAAAGGGACATACGTTTAATCATTCCTTCTTCACCAATTAGTGCTCGTGGCCTTCGAGTTCATTTGTTTTGAAAATATTTTGAAAATGGTTTGATTTTCGAGAAAAATACTTGGTGTTAACCAAACGTTTATTTGGACCGAAGCTACTGTTTGTGCGAAAATTTTATTTCCCCCCATTAATTTTGTTTGCCTCCTTTTTAGTTATTGATTTAAATGTTTATATATTTTTTATATTAGCGACGGTTCTGGCTGACGCTATTGTTTATTCAAAAATATTCATTTCCCATCACTAATTTCGTTTGCCTCCTTTTTAGTTATTATTTTAATTAATTATTATATTCTTATATTAGCGACGGTTGAGGCCGACACTACTGTTGTGCGGAAATTTTCATTTCCCCCACCAATTTCATTTGCCTCCTTTTAAATAATTATTATTTTTATATTAAAAACCAGTACTTTAATAGCGCTTTTAAAGTGCTATTAAACAAAATCGTTTATAATAGCAGCACGGTTAATAGCACTTTAAAGGGATATCAAAAACAAAAGAAAGTTCTCTTAAATAGCATTTGTGGCATAGTGTCTGTTGCCCTGTTTTCTCTTCCAGTGTTGGTTTATCCTTCTGCACATAAGAGACAACTCTTCTTTGTCTTTATCAAAATCCTTATAAGCGGAGCATACGTCTACCTAGTCCTTCTCTTCCATTTTATTGAAAAAGTATTTAGCACAACTAAAACTAAAGTTCATGAGTGAATGGAAGCATTCAAACGATAAGCTATACAACAAGCATCCTAGGACTAAAAAAAGGGACATACGTTTAATCATTCCTTCTTCACCAATTAGTGCTCGTGGCCTTCGAGTTCATTTGTTTTGAAAATATTTTGAAAATGGTTTGATTTTCGAGAATAATACTTGGTGTTAACCAAGCGTTTATTTGGACCGAAGCTACTGTTTGTGCGAAAATTTTATTTCCCCCCATTAATTTTGTTTGCCTCCTTTTTAGTTATTGATTTAAATGTTTATATATTTTTTATATTATCGACGGTTCTGGCTGACGCTATTGTTTATTCAAAAATATTCATTTCCCATCACTAATTTCGTTTGCCTCCTTTTTAGTTATTATTTTAATTAATTATTATTTTCTTATATTAGTGACGGTTGAGGCCGACACTACTGTTTGTGCGGAAATTTTCATTTCCCCAACCAATTTCATTTGCCTCCTTTTAAATTATTGTTTTAATTAATTATTATTTTTATATTAAAAACCATCACTTTAATAGCCCTTTTAAAGTGCTATTAAACAAAATCGTTTACAATAGCGGCGCGGTTAATAGCGCTTTAAAGGGATATCAAAAACAAAAGAAAGTGCTCTTAAATAGCATTTGTGGCGTAGTGTCTGTTGCCCTGTTTTCTCTTCCAGTGTTGGTTTATCCTTCTGCACATAAGAGACAACTCCTCTTTGTCTTTATCAAAATCCTTATAAGCGGAGCATACGTCTACCTAGTCCTTCTCTTCCATTTTATTGAAAAAGTATTTAGCACAACTAAAACTAAAGTTCATGAGTGAATGGAAGCATTCAAACGATAAGCTATACAACAAGCATCCTAGGACTAAAAAACGGGACATACGTTTAATCATTCCTTCTTCACCAATTAGTGCTCGTGGCCTTCGAGTTCATTTGTTTTGAAAATATTTTGTAAATGGTTTGATTTTCGAGAATAATACTTGGTGTTAACCAAGCGTTTATTTGGACCGAAGCTACTGTTTGTGCGAAAATTTTATTTCCCCCCATTAATTTTGTTTGCCTCCTTTTTAGTTATTGATTTAAATGTTTATATATTTTTTATATTAGCGACGGTTCTGGCTGACGCTATTGTTTATTCAAAAATATTCATTTCCCATCACTAATTTCGTTTGCCTCCTTTTTAGTTATTATTTTAATTAATTATTATTTTCTTATATTAGCGACGGTTCAGGCCGACACTACTGTTTGTGCGGAAATTTTCATTTCCCCAACCAATTTCATTTGCCTCCTTTTAAATTATTGTTTTAATTAATTATTATTTTTATATTAAAAACCAACACTTTAATAGCCCTTTTAAAGTGCTATTAAACAAAATCGTTTACAATTGCGGCGCGGTTAATAGCGCTTTAAAGGGATATCAAAAACAAAAGAAAGTGCTCTTAAATAGCATTTGTGGCGTAGTGTCTGTTGCCCTATTTTCTCTTCCAGTTTTGGTTTATCCTTTTGCACATAAGAGACAACTCCTCTTTGTCTTAATCAAAATCATTATAAGCGGAGCATACGTCTACCTAGTCCTTCTCTTCCATTTTATTGAAAAAGTATTTAACACAACTAAAACTAAAGTTCATGAGTGAATGGAAGCATTCAAACGATAAGCTATACAACAAGCATCCTAGGACTAAAAAAAGGGACATACGTTTAATCATTCCTTCTTCACCAATTAGTGCTCGTGGCCTTCGAGTTCATTTGTTTTGAAAATATTTTGAAAATGGTTTGATTTTCGAGAAAAATACTTGGTGTTAACCAAACGTTTATTTGGACCGAAGCTACTGTTTGTGCGAAAATTTTATTTCCCCCCATTAATTTTGTTTGCCTCCTTTTTAGTTATTGATTTAAATGTTTATATATTTTTTATATTAGCGACGGTTCTGGCTGACGCTATTGTTTATTCAAAAATATTCATTTCCCATCACTAATTTCGTTTGCCTCCTTTTTAGTTATTATTTTAATTAATTATTATATTCTTATATTAGCGACGGTTGAGGCCGACACTACTGTTGTGCGGAAATTTTCATTTCCCCCACCAATTTCATTTGCCTCCTTTTAAATAATTATTATTTTTATATTAAAAACCAGTACTTTAATAGCGCTTTTAAAGTGCTATTAAACAAAATCGTTTATAATAGCAGCACGGTTAATAGCACTTTAAAGGGATATCAAAAACAAAAGAAAGTTCTCTTAAATAGCATTTGTGGCATAGTGTCTGTTGCCCTGTTTTCTCTTCCAGTGTTGGTTTATCCTTCTGCACATAAGAGACAACTCTTCTTTGTCTTTATCAAAATCCTTATAAGCGGAGCATACGTCTACCTAGTCCTTCTCTTCCATTTTATTGAAAAAGTATTTAGCACAACTAAAACTAAAGTTCATGAGTGAATGGAAGCATTCAAACGATAAGCTATACAACAAGCATCCTAGGACTAAAAAAAGGGACATACGTTTAATCATTCCTTCTTCACCAATTAGTGCTCGTGGCCTTCGAGTTCATTTGTTTTGAAAATATTTTGAAAATGGTTTGATTTTCGAGAATAATACTTGGTGTTAACCAAGCGTTTATTTGGACCGAAGCTACTGTTTGTGCGAAAATTTTATTTCCCCCCATTAATTTTGTTTGCCTCCTTTTTAGTTATTGATTTAAATGTTTATATATTTTTTATATTATCGACGGTTCTGGCTGACGCTATTGTTTATTCAAAAATATTCATTTCCCATCACTAATTTCGTTTGCCTCCTTTTTAGTTATTATTTTAATTAATTATTATTTTCTTATATTAGTGACGGTTGAGGCCGACACTACTGTTTGTGCGGAAATTTTCATTTCCCCAACCAATTTCATTTGCCTCCTTTTAAATTATTGTTTTAATTAATTATTATTTTTATATTAAAAACCATCACTTTAATAGCCCTTTTAAAGTGCTATTAAACAAAATCGTTTACAATAGCGGCGCGGTTAATAGCGCTTTAAAGGGATATCAAAAACAAAAGAAAGTGCTCTTAAATAGCATTTGTGGCGTAGTGTCTGTTGCCCTGTTTTCTCTTCCAGTGTTGGTTTATCCTTCTGCACATAAGAGACAACTCCTCTTTGTCTTTATCAAAATCCTTATAAGCGGAGCATACGTCTACCTAGTCCTTCTCTTCCATTTTATTGAAAAAGTATTTAGCACAACTAAAACTAAAGTTCATGAGTGAATGGAAGCATTCAAACGATAAGCTATACAACAAGCATCCTAGGACTAAAAAACGGGACATACGTTTAATCATTCCTTCTTCACCAATTAGTGCTCGTGGCCTTCGAGTTCATTTGTTTTGAAAATATTTTGTAAATGGTTTGATTTTCGAGAATAATACTTGGTGTTAACCAAGCGTTTATTTGGACCGAAGCTACTGTTTGTGCGAAAATTTTATTTCCCCCCATTAATTTTGTTTGCCTCCTTTTTAGTTATTGATTTAAATGTTTATATATTTTTTATATTAGCGACGGTTCTGGCTGACGCTATTGTTTATTCAAAAATATTCATTTCCCATCACTAATTTCGTTTGCCTCCTTTTTAGTTATTATTTTAATTAATTATTATTTTCTTATATTAGCGACGGTTGAGGCCGACACTACTGTTTGTGCGGAAATTTTCATTTCCCCAACGAATTTCATTTGCCTCCTTTTAAATTATTGTTTTAATTAATTATTATTTTTATATTAAAAACCAGCACTTTAATAGCCCTTTTAAAGTGCTATTAAACAAAATCGTTTACAATAGCGGTGTGGTTAATAGCGCTTTAAAGGGATATCAAAAACAAAAGAAAGTGCTCTTAAATAGCATTTGTGGCGTAGTGTCTGTTGCCCTATTTTCTCTTCCAGTGTTGGTTTATCCTTCTGCACATAAGAGACAACTCCTCTTTGTCTTTATCAAAATCCTTATAAGCGGAGCATACGTCTACCTAGTCCTTCTCTTCCATTTTATTGAAAAAGTATTTAACACAACTAAAACTAAAGTTCATGAGTGAATGGAAGCATTCAAACGATAAGCTATACAACAAGCATCCTAGGACTAAAAAAAGGGACATACGTTTAATCATTCCTTCTTCACCAATTAGTTCTCGGGGCCTTCGAGTTCATTAGTTTTGAAAATATTTTGAAAATGGTTTATTTTCGAGAATAATACTTGGTGTTAACCAAACGTTTATTTGGACCGAATCTACTGTTTGTGCGAAAATTTTATTTCCCCCCATTAATTTTGTTTGCCTCCTTTTTAGTTATTGATTTAAATGTTTATATATTTTTTATATTAGCGACGGTTCTGGCTGACGCTATTGTTTATTCAAAAATATTCATTTCCCATCACTAATTTCGTTTTCCTCCTTTTTAGTTATTATTTTAATTAATTATTATATTCTTATATTAGCGACGGTTGAGGCCGACACTACTGTTTGTGCGGAAAATTTCATTTCCCCCACCAATTTCATTTGCCTCCTTTTAAATTATTGTTTTAATTAATTATTATTTTTATATTAAAAACCAGCACTTTAATAGCCCTTTTAAAGTGCTATTAAACAAAATCGTTTACAATAGCGGCGCGGTTAATAGCGCTTTAAAGGGATATCAAAAACAAAAGAAAGTGCTCTTAAATAGCATTTGTGGCGTAGTGTCTGTTGCCCTGTTTTCTCTTCCAGCGTTGGTTTATCCTTCTGCACATAAGAGACAACTCCTCTTTGTCTTTATCAAAATCCTTATAAGCGGAGCATACGTCTACCTAGTCCTTCTCTTCCATTTTATTGAAAAAGTATTTAGCACAACTAAAACTAAAGTTCATGAGTGAATGGAAGCATTCAAACGATAAGCTATACAACAAGCATCCTAGGACTAAAAAAAGGGATATACGTTTAATCATTCCTTCTTCACCAATTAGTGCTCGTGGCCTTCGAGTTCATTTGTTTTGAAAATATTTTGAAAATGGTTTGATTTTCGAGAATAATACTTGGTGTTAACCAAGCGTTTATTTGGACCGAAGCTACTATTTGTGCGAAAATTTTATTTCCCCCCATAAATTTTGTTTGCTCCTTTTTAGTTATTTATTTAAATGTTTATATATTTTTTATATTAGCGACGGTTCTGGCTGACGCTATTGTTTATTCAAAAATATTCATTTCCCATCACTAATTTCGTTTGCCTCCTTTTTAGTTATTATTTTAATTAATTATTATTTTCTTATATTAGCGACGGTTGAGGCCGACACTACTGTTTGTGCGGAAATTTTCATTTCCCCCACCAATTTCATTTGCCTCCTTTTAAATTATTGTTTTAATTAATTATTATTTTTATATTAAAAACCAGTACTTTAATAGCCCTTTTAAAGTGCTATTAAACAAAATCTTTTACAATAGCGGTGCGGTTAATAGCGCTTTAAAGGGATATCAAAAACAAAAGAAAGTGCTCTTAAATAGCATTTGTGGCGTAGTGTCTGTTGCCCTATTTTCTCTTCCAGTGTTGGTTTATCCTTCTGCACATAAGAGACAACTCCTCTTTGTCTTTATCAAAATCCTTATAAGCGGAGCATACGTCTACCTAGTCCTTCTCTTCCATTTTATTGAAAAAGTATTTAACACAACTAAAACTAAAGTTCATGAGTGAATGGAAGCATTCAAACGATAAGCTATACAACAAGCATCCTAGGACTAAAAAAAGGGACATACGTTTAATCATTCCTTCTTCACCAATTAGTGCTCGGGGCCTTCGAGTTCATTAGTTTTGAAAATATTTTGAAAATGGTTTATTTTCGAGAATAATACTTGGTGTTAACCAAACGTTTATTTGGACCGAATCTACTGTTTGTGCGAAAATTTTATTTCCCCCCATTAATTTTGTTTGCCTCCTTTTTAGTTATTGATTTAAATGTTTATATATTTTTTATATTAGCGACGGTTCTGGCTGACGCTATTGTTTATTCAAAAATATTCATTTCCCATCACTAATTTCGTTTTCCTCCTTTTTAGTTATTATTTTAATTAATTATTATATTCTTATATTAGCGACGGTTGAGGCCGACACTACTGTTTGTGCGGAAATTTTCATTTCCCCCACCAATTTCATTTGCCTCCTTTTAAATTATTGTTTTAATTAATTATTATTTTTATATTAAAAACCAGCACTTTAATAGCCCTTTTAAAGTGCTATTAAACAAAATCATTTACAATAGCGGCGCGGTTAATAGCGCTTTAAAGGGATATCAAAAACAAAAGAAAGTGCTCTTAAATAGCATTTGTGGCGTAGTGTCTGTTGCCCTGTTTTCTCTTCCAGTGTTGGTTTATCCTTCTGCACATAAGAGACAACTCCTCTTTGTCTTTATCAAAATCCTTATAAGCGGAGCATACGTCTACCTAGTCCTTCTCTTCCATTTTATTGAAAAAGTATTTAGCACAATTAAAACTAAAGTTCATGAGTGAATGGAAGCATTCAAACGATAAGCTATACAACAAGCATCCTAGGACTAAAAAAAGGGATATACGTTTAATCATTCCTTCTTCACCAATTAGTGCTCGTGGCCTTCGAGTTCATTTGTTTTGAAAATATTTTGAAAATGGTTTGATTTTCGAGAATAATACTTGGTGTTAACCAAGCGTTTATTTGGACCGAAGCTACTGTTTGTGCGAAAATTTTATTTCCCCCCATTAATTTTGTTTGCCTCCTTTTTAGTTATTGATTTAAATGTTTATATATTTTTTATATTAGCGACGGTTCTGGCTGACGCTATTTTTTATTCAAAAATATTCATTTCCCATCACTAATTTCGTTTACCTCCTTTTTAGTTATTATTTTAATTAATTATTATTTTCTTATATTAGCGACAGTTGAGGCCGACACTACTGTTTGTGCGGAAATTTTCATTTCCCCCACCAATTTCATTTGCCTCCTTTTAAATTATTGTTTTAATTAATTATTATTTTTATATTAAAAACCAGTACTTTAATAGCCCTTTTAAAGTGCTATTAAAAAAAATCGTTTACAATAGCGGCGCGGTTAATAGCGCTTTAAAGGGATATCAAAAACAAAAGAAAGTGCTCTTAAATAGCATTTGTGGCGTAGTGTCTGTTGCCCTATTTTCTCTTCCAGTGTTGGTTTATCCTTCTGCACATAAGAGACAACTCCTCTTTGTCTTTATCAAAATCCTTATAAGCGGAGCATACGTCTACCTAGTCCTTCTCTTCCATTTTATTGAAAAAGTATTTAACACAACTAAAACTAAAGTTCATGAGTGAATGGAAGCATTCAAATGATAAGCTATACAACAAGCATCATAGGACTAAAAATAGGGACATACGTTTAATCATTCCTTCTTCACCAATTAGTGCTCGTGGCCTTCGAGTTCATTTGATTTGAAAATATTTTGAAAATGGTTTGATTTTCGAGAATAATACTTGGTGTTAACCAAATGTTTATTTGGACCGAAGCTACTGTTTGTGCGAAAATTTTATTTCCCCCCATTAATTTTGTTTGCCTCCTTTTTAGTTATTGATTTAAATGTTTATATATTTTTTATATTAGCGATGGTTCTGGCTGACGCTATTGTTTATTCAAAAATATTCATTTCCCATCACTAATTTCGTTTGCCTCCTTTTTAGTTATTATTTTAATTAATTATTATATTCTTATATTAGCGACGGTTGAGGCCGACACTACTGTTTGGGCGGAAATTTTCATTTCCCCCACCAATTTCATTTACCTCCTTTTAAATTATTGTTTTAATTAATTATTATTTTTATATTAAAAACCAGCACTTTAATAGCCCTTTTAAAGTGCTATTAAACAAAATCGTTTACAATAGCGGCGCGGTTAATAGCGCTTTAAAGGGATATCAAAAACAAAAGAAAGTGCTCTTAAATAGCATTTGTGGCGTAGTGTCTGTTGCCCTGTTTTCTCTTCCAGTGTTGGTTTATCCTTCTGCACATAAGAGACAACTCCTCTTTGTCTTTATCAAAATCCTTATAAGCGGAGCATACGTCTACCTAGTCCTTCTCTTCCATTTTATTGAAAAAGTATTTAGCACAACTAAAACTAAAGTTCATGAGTGAATGGAAGCATTCAAACGATAAGCTATACAACAAGCATCCTAGGACTAAAAAAAGGGATATACGTTTAATCATTCCTTCTTCACCAATTAGTGCTCGTGGCCTTCGAGTTCATTTGTTTTGAAAATATTTTGAAAATGGTTTAATTTTCGAGAATAATACTTGGTGTTAACCAAGCGTTTATTTGGACCGAAGCTACTGTTTGTGCGAAAATTTTATTTCCCCCCATTAATTTTGTTTGCCTCCTTTTTAGTTATTGATTTAAATGTTTATATATTTTTTATATTAGCGACGGTTCTGGCTGACGCTATTGTTTATTCAAAAATATTCATTTCCCATCACTAATTTCGTTTGCCTCCTTTTTAGTTATTATTTTAATTAATTATTATTTTCTTATATTAGCGACGGTTGAGGCCGACACTACTGTTAGTGCGGAAATTTTCATTTCCCCCACCAATTTCATTTGCCTCCTTTTAAATTATTGTTTTAATTAATTATTATTTTTATATTAAAAACAAGTACTTTAATAGCCCTGTTAAAGTGCTATTAAACAAAATCGTTTACAATAGCGACGCGGTTAATAGCGCTTTAAAGGGATATCAAAAACAAAAGAAAGTGCTCTTAAATAGCATTTGTGGCGTAGTGTCTGTTGCCCTATTTTCTCTTCCAGTGTTTGTTTATCCTTCTGCACATAAGAGACAACTCCTCTTTGTCTTTTTCAAAATCCTTATAAGCGGAGCATACGTCTACCTAGTCCTTCTCTTCCATTTTATTGAAAAAGTATTTAACACAACTAAAACTAAAGTTCATGAGTGAATGGAAGCATTCAAACGATAAGCTATACAACAAGCATCCTAGGACTAAAAATAGGGACATACGTTTAATCATTCCTTCTTCACCAATTAGTGCTCGTGGCCTTCGAGTTCATTTGTTTTGAAAATATTTTGAAAATGGTTTGATTTTCGAGAATAATACTTGTTGTTAACCAAATGTTTATTTGGACCGAAGCTACTGTTTGTGCGAAAATTTTATTTCCCCCCATTAATTTTGTTTGCCTCCTTTTTAGTTATTGATTTAAATGTTTATATATTTTTTTTTATTAGCGACGGTTCTGGCTGACGCAATTGTTTATTCAAAAATATTCATTTCCCATCACTAATTTCGTTTGCCTCCTTTTTAGTTATTATTTTAATTAATTATTATATTCTTATATTAGCGACGGTTGAGGCCGACACTACTGTTTGGGCGGAAATTTTCATTTCCCCCACCAATTTCATTTACCTCCTTTTAAATTATTGTTTTAATTAATTATTATTTTTATATTAAAAACCAGCACTTTAATAGCCCTTTTCAAGTGCTATTAAACAAAATCGTTTACAATAGCGGCGCGGTTAATAGCGCTTTAAAGGGATATCAAAAACAAAAGAAAGTGCTCTTAAATAGCATTTGTGGCGTAGTGTCTGTTGCCATGTTTTCTCTTCCAGTGTTGGTTTATCCTTCTGCACATAAGAGACAACTCCTCTTTGTCTTTATCAAAATCCTTATAAGCGGAGCATACGTCTACCTAGTCCTTCTCTTCCATTTTATTGAAAAAGTATTTAGCACAACTAAAACTAAAGTTCATGAGTGAATGGAAGCATTTAAACGATAAGCTATACAACAAGCATCCTAGGACTAAAAAACGGGACATACGTTTAATCATTCCTTCTTCACCAATTAGTGCTCGTGGCCTTCGAGTTCATTTGTTTTGAAAATATTTTGAAAATGGTTTGATTTTCGAGAATAATACTTCGTGTTAACCAAGCGTTTATTTGGACCGAAGCTACTGTTTGTGCGAAAATTTTATTTCCCCCTATTAATTTTGTTTGCCTCCTTTTTAGTTATTGATTTAAATGTTTATATATTTTTTATATTAGCGACGGTTCTGGCTGACGCTATTGTTTATTCAAAAATATTCATTTCCCATCACTAATTTCGTTTGCCTCCTTTTTAGTTATTATTTTAATTAATTATTATTTTCTTATATTAGCGACGGTTGAGGCCGACACTACTGTTTGTGCGGAAATTTTCATTTCCCCCACCAATTTCATTTGCCTCCTTTTAAATTATTGTTTTAATTAATTATTATTTTTATATTAAAAACCAGCACTTTAATAGCCCTTTTAAAGTGCTATTAAGCAAAATCGTTTACAATAGCGGCGCGGTTAATAGCGCTTTAAAGGGATATCAAAAACAAAAGAAAGTGCTCTTAAATAGCATTTGTGGCGTAGTGTCTGTTGCCCTGTTTTCTCTTCCAGTGTTGGTTTATCCTTCTGCACATAAGAGACAACTCCTCTTTGTCTTTATCAAAATCCTTATAAGCGGAGCATACGTCTACCTAGTCCTTCTCTTCCATTTTATTGAAAAAGTATTTAGCACAACTAAAACTAAAGTTCATAAGTGAATGGAAGCATTCAAACGATAAGCTATACAACAAGCATCCTAGGACTAAAAAAAGGGATATACGTTTAATCATTCCTTCTTCACCAATTAGTGCTCGTGGCCTTCGAGTTCATTTGTTTTGAAAATATTTTGAAAATGGTTTGATTTTCGAGAATAATACTTGGTGTTAACCAAGCGTTTATTTGGACCGAAGCTACTATTTGTGCGAAAATTTTATTTCCCCCCATAAATTTTGTTTGCTCCTTTTTAGTTATTTATTTAAATGTTTATATATTTTTTATATTAGCGACGGTTCTGGCTGACGCTATTGTTTATTCAAAAATATTCATTTCCCATCACTAATTTCGTTTGCCTCCTTTTTAGTTATTATTTTAATTAATTATTATTTTCTTATATTAGCGACGGTTGAGGCCGACACTACTGTTTGTGCGGAAATTTTCATTTCCCCCACCAATTTCATTTGCCTCCTTTTAAATTATTGTTTTAATTAATTATTATTTTTATATTAAAAACCAGTACTTTAATAGCCCTTTTAAAGTGCTATTAAACAAAATCTTTTACAATAGCGGTGCGGTTAATAGCGCTTTAAAGGGATATCAAAAACAAAAGAAAGTGCTCTTAAATAGCATTTGTGGCGTAGTGTCTGTTGCCCTATTTTCTCTTCCAGTGTTGGTTTATCCTTCTGCACATAAGAGACAACTCCTCTTTGTCTTTATCAAAATCCTTATAAGCGGAGCATACGTCTACCTAGTCCTTCTCTTCCATTTTATTGAAAAAGTATTTAACACAACTAAAACTAAAGTTCATGAGTGAATGGAAGCATTCAAACGATAAGCTATACAACAAGCATCCTAGGACTAAAAAAAGGGACATACGTTTAATCATTCCTTCTTCACCAATTAGTGCTCGGGGCCTTCGAGTTCATTAGTTTTGAAAATATTTTGAAAATGGTTTATTTTCGAGAATAATACTTGGTGTTAACCAAACGTTTATTTGGACCGAATCTACTGTTTGTGCGAAAATTTTATTTCCCCCCATTAATTTTGTTTGCCTCCTTTTTAGTTATTGATTTAAATGTTTATATATTTTTTATATTAGCGACGGTTCTGGCTGACGCTATTGTTTATTCAAAAATATTCATTTCCCATCACTAATTTCGTTTTCCTCCTTTTTAGTTATTATTTTAATTAATTATTATTTTCTTATATTAGCGACGGTTGAGGCCGACACTACTGTTTGTGCGGAAATTTTCATTTCCCCCACCAATTTCATTTGCCTCCTTTTAAATTATTGTTTTAATTAATTATTATTTTTATATTAAAAACCAGCACTTTAATAGCCCTTTTAAAGTGCTATTAAGCAAAATCGTTTACAATAGCGGCGCGGTTAATAGCGCTTTAAAGGGATATCAAAAACAAAAGAAAGTGCTCTTAAATAGCATTTGTGGCGTAGTGTCTGTTGCCCTGTTTTCTCTTCCAGTGTTGGTTTATCCTTCTGCACATAAGAGACAACTCCTCTTTGTCTTTATCAAAATCCTTATAAGCGGAGCATACGTCTACCTAGTCCTTCTCTTCCATTTTATTGAAAAAGTATTTAGCACAACTAAAACTAAAGTTCATGAGTGAATGGAAGCATTCAAACGATAAGCTATACAACAAGCATCCTAGGACTAAAAAAAGGGATATACGTTTAATCATTCCTTCTTCACCAATTAGTGCTCGTGGCCTTCGAGTTCATTTGTTTTGAAAATATTTTGAAAATGGTTTGATTTTCGAGAATAATACTTGGTGTTAACCAAGCGTTTATTTGGACCGAAGCTACTATTTGTGCGAAAATTTTATTTCCCCCCATAAATTTTGTTTGCTCCTTTTTAGTTATTTATTTAAATGTTTATATATTTTTTATATTAGCGACGGTTCTGGCTGACGCTATTGTTTATTCAAAAATATTCATTTCCCATCACTAATTTCGTTTGCCTCCTTTTTAGTTATTATTTTAATTAATTATTATTTTCTTATATTAGCGACGGTTGAGGCCGACACTACTGTTTGTGCGGAAATTTTCATTTCCCCCACCAATTTCATTTGCCTCCTTTTAAATTATTGTTTTAATTAATTATTATTTTTATATTAAAAACCAGTACTTTAATAGCCCTTTTAAAGTGCTATTAAACAAAATCTTTTACAATAGCGGTGCGGTTAATAGCGCTTTAAAGGGATATCAAAAACAAAAGAAAGTGCTCTTAAATAGCATTTGTGGCGTAGTGTCTGTTGCCCTATTTTCTCTTCCAGTGTTGGTTTATCCTTCTGCACATAAGAGACAACTCCTCTTTGTCTTTATCAAAATCCTTATAAGCGGAGCATACGTCTACCTAGTCCTTCTCTTCCATTTTATTGAAAAAGTATTTAACACAACTAAAACTAAAGTTCATGAGTGAATGGAAGCATTCAAACGATAAGCTATACAACAAGCATCCTAGGACTAAAAAAAGGGACATACGTTTAATCATTCCTTCTTCACCAATTAGTGCTCGGGGCCTTCGAGTTCATTAGTTTTGAAAATATTTTGAAAATGGTTTATTTTCGAGAATAATACTTGGTGTTAACCAAACGTTTATTTGGACCGAATCTACTGTTTGTGCGAAAATTTTATTTCCCCCCATTAATTTTGTTTGCCTCCTTTTTAGTTATTGATTTAAATGTTTATATATTTTTTATATTAGCGACGGTTCTGGCTGACGCTATTGTTTATTCAAAAATATTCATTTCCCATCACTAATTTCGTTTTCCTCCTTTTTAGTTATTATTTTAATTAATTATTATATTCTTATATTAGCGACGGTTGAGGCCGACACTACTGTTTGTGCGGAAATTTTCATTTCCCCCACCAATTTCATTTGCCTCCTTTTAAATTATTGTTTTAATTAATTATTATTTTTATATTAAAAACCAGCACTTTAATAGCCCTTTTAAAGTGCTATTAAACAAAATCATTTACAATAGCGGCGCGGTTAATAGCGCTTTAAAGGGATATCAAAAACAAAAGAAAGTGCTCTTAAATAGCATTTGTGGCGTAGTGTCTGTTGCCCTGTTTTCTCTTCCAGTGTTGGTTTATCCTTCTGCACATAAGAGACAACTCCTCTTTGTCTTTATCAAAATCCTTATAAGCGGAGCATACGTCTACCTAGTCCTTCTCTTCCATTTTATTGAAAAAGTATTTAGCACAATTAAAACTAAAGTTCATGAGTGAATGGAAGCATTCAAACGATAAGCTATACAACAAGCATCCTAGGACTAAAAAAAGGGATATACGTTTAATCATTCCTTCTTCACCAATTAGTGCTCGTGGCCTTCGAGTTCATTTGTTTTGAAAATATTTTGAAAATGGTTTGATTTTCGAGAATAATACCTGGTGTTAACCAAGCGTTTATTTGGACCGAAGCTACTGTTTGTGCGAAAATTTTATTTCCCCCCATTAATTTTGTTTGCCTCCTTTTTAGTTATTGATTTAAATGTTTATATATTTTTTATATTAGCGACGGTTCTGGCTGACGCTATTTTTTATTCAAAAATATTCATTTCCCATCACTAATTTCGTTTACCTCCTTTTTAGTTATTATTTTAATTAATTATTATTTTCTTATATTAGCGACGGTTGAGGCCGACACTACTGTTTGTGCGGAAATTTTCATTTCCCCCACCAATTTCATTTGCCTCCTTTTAAATTATTGTTTTAATTAATTATTATTTTTATATTAAAAACCAGTACTTTAATAGCCCTTTTAAAGTGCTATTAAAAAAAATCGTTTACAATAGCGGCGCGGTTAATAGCGCTTTAAAGGGATATCAAAAACAAAAGAAAGTGCTCTTAAATAGCATTTGTGGCGTAGTGTCTGTTGCCCTATTTTCTCTTCCAGTGTTGGTTTATCCTTCTGCACATAAGAGACAACTCCTCTTTGTCTTTATCAAAATCCTTATAAGCGGAGCATACGTCTACCTAGTCCTTCTCTTCCATTTTATTGAAAAAGTATTTAACACAACTAAAACTAAAGTTCATGAGTGAATGGAAGCATTCAAATGATAAGCTATACAACAAGCATCATAGGACTAAAAATAGGGACATACGTTTAATCATTCCTTCTTCACCAATTAGTGCTCGTGGCCTTCGAGTTCATTTGATTTGAAAATATTTTGAAAATGGTTTGATTTTCGAGAATAATACTTGGTGTTAACCAAATGTTTATTTGGACCGAAGCTACTGTTTGTGCGAAAATTTTATTTCCCCCCATTAATTTTGTTTGCCTCCTTTTTAGTTATTGATTTAAATGTTTATATATTTTTTATATTAGCGATGGTTCTGGCTGACGCTATTGTTTATTCAAAAATATTCATTTCCCATCACTAATTTCGTTTGCCTCCTTTTTAGTTATTATTTTAATTAATTATTATATTCTTATATTAGCGACGGTTGAGGCCGACACTACTGTTTGGGCGGAAATTTTCATTTCCCCCACCAATTTCATTTACCTCCTTTTAAATTATTGTTTTAATTAATTATTATTTTTATATTAAAAACCAGCACTTTAATAGCCCTTTTAAAGTGCTATTAAACAAAATCGTTTACAATAGCGGCGCGGTTAATAGCGCTTTAAAGGGATATCAAAAACAAAAGAAAGTGCTCTTAAATAGCATTTGTGGCGTAGTGTCTGTTGCCCTGTTTTCTCTTCCAGTGTTGGTTTATCCTTCTGCACATAAGAGACAACTCCTCTTTGTCTTTATCAAAATCCTTATAAGCGGAGCATACGTCTACCTAGTCCTTCTCTTCCATTTTATTGAAAAAGTATTTAGCACAACTAAAACTAAAGTTCATGAGTGAATGGAAGCATTCAAACGATAAGCTATACAACAAGCATCCTAGGACTAAAAAAAGGGATATACGTTTAATCATTCCTTCTTCACCAATTAGTGCTCGTGGCCTTCGAGTTCATTTGTTTTGAAAATATTTTGAAAATGGTTTAATTTTCGAGAATAATACTTGGTGTTAACCAAGCGTTTATTTGGACCGAAGCTACTGTTTGTGCGAAAATTTTATTTCCCCCCATTAATTTTGTTTGCCTCCTTTTTAGTTATTGATTTAAATGTTTATATATTTTTTATATTAGCGACGGTTCTGGCTGACGCTATTGTTTATTCAAAAATATTCATTTCCCATCACTAATTTCGTTTGCCTCCTTTTTAGTTATTATTTTAATTAATTATTATTTTCTTATATTAGCGACGGTTGAGGCCGACACTACTGTTAGTGCGGAAATTTTCATTTCCCCCACCAATTTCATTTGCCTCCTTTTAAATTATTGTTTTAATTAATTATTATTTTTATATTAAAAACAAGTACTTTAATAGCCCTTTTAAAGTGCTATTAAACAAAATCGTTTACAATAGCGACGCGGTTAATAGCGCTTTAAAGGGATATCAAAAACAAAAGAAAGTGCTCTTAAATAGCATTTGTGGCGTAGTGTCTGTTGCCCTATTTTCTCTTCCAGTGTTTGTTTATCCTTCTGCACATAAGAGACAACTCCTCTTTGTCTTTTTCAAAATCCTTATAAGCGGAGCATACGTCTACCTAGTCCTTCTCTTCCATTTTATTGAAAAAGTATTTAACACAACTAAAACTAAAGTTCATGAGTGAATGGAAGCATTCAAACGATAAGCTATACAACAAGCATCCTAGGACTAAAAATAGGGACATACGTTTAATCATTCCTTCTTCACCAATTAGTGCTCGTGGCCTTCGAGTTCATTTGTTTTGAAAATATTTTGAAAATGGTTTGATTTTCGAGAATAATACTTGTTGTTAACCAAATGTTTATTTGTACCGAAGCTACTGTTTGTGCGAAAATTTTATTTCCCCCCATTAATTTTGTTTGCCTCCTTTTTAGTTATTGATTTAAATGTTTATATATTTTTTTTTATTAGCGACGGTTCTGGCTGACGCAATTGTTTATTCAAAAATATTCATTTCCCATCACTAATTTCGTTTGCCTCCTTTTTAGTTATTATTTTAATTAATTATTATATTCTTATATTAGCGACGGTTGAGGCCGACACTACTCTTTGGGCGGAAATTTTCATTTCCCCCACCAATTTCATTTATCTCCTTTTAAATTATTGTTTTAATTAATTATTATTTTTATATTAAAAACCAGCACTTTAATAGCCCTTTTCAAGTGCTATTAAACAAAATCGTTTACAATAGCGGCGCGGTTAATAGCGCTTTAAAGGGATATCAAAAACAAAAGAAAGTGCTCTTAAATAGCATTTGTGGCGTAGTGTCTGTTGCCATGTTTTCTCTTCCAGTGTTGGTTTATCCTTCTGCACATAAGAGACAACTCCTCTTTGTCTTTATCAAAATCCTTATAAGCGGAGCATACGTCTACCTAGTCCTTCTCTTCCATTTTATTGAAAAAGTATTTAGCACAACTAAAACTAAAGTTCATGAGTGAATGGAAGCATTTAAACGATAAGCTATACAACAAGCATCCTAGGACTAAAAAACGGGACATACGTTTAATCATTCCTTCTTCACCAATTAGTGCTCGTGGCCTTCGAGTTCATTTGTTTTGAAAATATTTTGAAAATGGTTTGATTTTCGAGAATAATACTTCGTGTTAACCAAGCGTTTATTTGGACCGAAGCTACTGTTTGTGCGAAAATTTTATTTCCCCCCATTAATTTTGTTTGCCTCCTTTTTAGTTATTGATTTAAATGTTTATATATTTTTTATATTAGCGACGGTTCTGGCTGACGCTATTGTTTATTCAAAAATATTCATTTCCCATCACTAATTTCGTTTGCCTCCTTTTTAGTTATTATTTTAATTAATTATTATTTTCTTATATTAGCGACGGTTGAGGCCGACACTACTGTTTGTGCGGAAATTTTCATTTCCCCCACCAATTTCATTTGCCTCCTTTTAAATTATTGTTTTAATTAATTATTATTTTTATATTAAAAACCAGCACTTTAATAGCCCTTTTAAAGTGCTATTAAGCAAAATCGTTTACAATAGCGGCGCGGTTAATAGCGCTTTAAAGGGATATCAAAAACAAAAGAAAGTGCTCTTAAATAGCATTTGTGGCGTAGTGTCTGTTGCCCTGTTTTCTCTTCCAGTGTTGGTTTATCCTTCTGCACATAAGAGACAACTCCTCTTTGTCTTTATCAAAATCCTTATAAGCGGAGCATACGTCTACCTAGTCCTTCTCTTCCATTTTATTGAAAAAGTATTAGCACAACTAAAACTAAAGTTCATGAGTGAATGGAAGCATTCAAACGATAAGCTATACAACAAGCATCCTAGGACTAAAAAAAGGGACATACGTTTAATCATTCCTTCTTCACCAATTAGTGCTCGTGGCCTTCGAGTGCATTTGTTTTGAAAATATTTTGAAAATGGTTTGATTTTCGAGAATAATACTTGGTGTTTACCAAGCGTTTATTTGGACCGAAGCTACTGTTTGTGCGAAAATTTTATTTCCCCCCATTAAGTTTGTTTGCCTCCTTTTTAGTTATTGATTTAAATGTTTATATATTTTTTATATTAGCGACGGTTCTGGCTGACGCTATTGTTTATTCAAAAATATTCATTTCCCATTACTAATTTCGTTTTCCTCCTTTTTAGTTATTATTTTAATTAATTATTATTTTCTTATATTAGCGACGGTTCAGGACGACACTACTGTTTATGCTGAAATTTTCATTTCCCCCACTAATTTCATTTGCCTCCTTTTAAGTTATTGTTTTAATTAATTATTATTTTTTATATTAAAAACCAGTTCTTTAATAGCGCTTTTAAAGTGCTATTAAACAAAATAGTTTACAATATCGGCGCGGTTAATAGCGCTTTAAAAAGATATCAAAAATAAAAGAAAGTGCTCTAAATAGCATTTGTGGCGTAGTGTCTGTTGCCCTGTTTTCTCTTCCAGTGTTGGTTTATCCTTCTACACATAAGAGACAACTCCTCTTTGTCTTTATCAAAATCCTTATAAGCGGATCATACGCCTACCTAGTCCTTCTCTTCCATTTTATTGAAAAACTATTTAGCACAACTAAAAGTAAAGTTGATGAGTGAAAGGAAGCATTCAAACGATAAGTTATACAACAAGCATCCTAGGACTAAAAAAAGGGACATACGTTTAGTCATTCCTTCTTCACCAATTAGTGCTCGTGGCCTTCGAGTGCATTTGTTTTGAAAATGGTTTGATTTTCGAGAATAATACTTGGTGTTGACCAAGCGTTTATTTGGACCGAAGCTACTGTTTGTGCGAAAATTTTATTTCCCCCCATTAAGTTTGTTTGCCTCCTTTTTAGTTATTGATTTAAATGTTTATATATTTTTTATATTAGCGACGGTTCTGGCTGACGCTATTGTTTATTCAAAAATATTCATTTCCCATCACTAATTTCGTTTGCCTCCTTTTTAGTTATTATTTTAATTAATTATTATTTTCTTATATTAGCGACGGTTCTGGCCGACACTACTGTTTGTGCGGAAATTTTCATTTCCCCCACCAATTTCATTTTCCTCCTTTTAAGTTATTGTTTTAATTAATTATTATTATTTATATTAAAAACCAGTTCTTTAATAGCGCTTTTAAAGTGCTATTAAACAAAATCGTTTACAATAGCGGCACGGTTAATTGCGCTTCAAAGGGATATCAAAAACAAAATAAAGTGCTCTTAAATAGCATTTGTGGCGTAGTGTCTGTTGCCCTGTTTTCTCTTCCAGTGTTGGTTTATCCTTCTGCACATAAGAGACAACTCCTCTTTGTCTTTATCAAAATCCTTATAAGCGGAGCATACGCCTACCAAGTCCTTCTCTTCCATTTTATTGAAAAATTATTTAGCACAACTAAAACTAAAGTTCATGAGTGAATGGAAGCATTCAAACGATAAGTTATACAACAAGCATCCTAGGACTAAAAAAAGGGACATACGTTTAATTATTCCTTCTTCACCAATTAGTGCTCGTGGCCTTCGAGTGCATTTGTTTTGAAAATATTTTGAAAATGGTTTGATTTTCGAGAATAATACTTGGTGTTGACCAAGCGTTTATTTGGACCGAAGCTAATGTTTGTGCGAAAATTTTATTTCCCCCCATTAAGTTTGTTTGCCTCCTTTTTAGTTATTCATTTAAATGTTTATATATTTTTTATATTAGCGACGGTTCTGGCTGACGCTATTGTTTATTCAAAAATATTCATTTCCCATCACTAATTTCGTTTGCCTCCTTTTTAGTTATTATTTTAATTAATTATTATTTTTTTATATTAGCGACGGTTCAGGCCGACACTACTGTTTGTGCGGAAATTTTCATTTCCCCCACCAATTTCATTTGCCTCCTTTTAAGTTATAGTTTTAATTAATTATTAATTTTATATTAAAAACCAGCACTTTAATAGCCCTTTTAAAGTGCTATTAAACAAAAACGTTTACAATAGAGGCGCGGTTAATAGCGCTTTAAAGGGATATCAAAAACAAAAGAAAGTGCTCTTAAATAGCATTTGTGGCGTAATATCTGTTGCCCTATTTTCTCTTCCAGTGTTGGTTTATCCTTCTGCACATAAGAGACAACTCCTCTTTGTCTTTATCAAAATCCTTATAAGCGGAGCATACGTCTACCTAGTCCTTCTCTTCCATTTTATTGAAAAAGTATTAGCACAACTAAAACTAAAGTTCATGAGTGAATGGAAGCATTCAAACGATAAGCTATACAACAAGCATCCTAGGACTAAAAAATGGGACATACGTTTAATCATTCCTTCTTCACCAATTAGTGCTCGTGGCCTTCGAGTGCATTTGTTTTGAAAATATTTTGAAAATGGTTTGATTTTCGAGAATAATACTTGGTGTTTACCAAGCGTTTATTTGGACCGAAGCTACTGTTTGTGCGAAAATTTTATTTCCCCCCATTAAGTTTGTTTGCCTCCTTTTTAGTTATTGATTTAAATGTTTATATATTTTTTATATTAGCGACGGTTCTGGCTGACGCTATTGTTTATTCAAAAATATTCATTTCCCATTACTAATTTCGTTTTCCTCCTTTTTAGTTATTTTTTTAATTAATTATTATTTTCTTATATTAGCGACGGTTCAGGACGACACTACTGTTTATGCTGAAATTTTCATTTCCCCCACTAATTTCATTTGCCTCCTTTTAAGTTATTGTTTTAATTAATTATTATTTTTTATATTAAAAACCAGTTCTTTAATAGCGCTTTTAAAGTGCTATTAAACAAAATAGTTTACAATATCGGCGCGGTTAATAGCGCTTTAAAAAGATATCAAAAATAAAAGAAAGTGCTCTAAATAGCATTTGTGGCGTAGTGTCTGTTGCCCTGTTTTCTCTTCCAGTGTTGGTTTATCCTTCTACACATAAGAGACAACTCCTCTTTGTCTTTATCAAAATCCTTATAAGCGGATCATACGCCTACCTAGTCCTTCTCTTCCATTTTATTGAAAAATTATTTAGCACAACTAAAAGTAAAGTTCATGAGTAAATGGAAGCATTCAAACGATAAGCTATACAACAAGCATCCTAGGACTAAAAAAAGGGACATACGTTTAGTCATTCCTTCTTCACCAATTAGTGCTCGTGGCCTTCGAGTGCATTTGTTTTGAAAATATTTTGAAAATGGTTTGATTTTCGTGAATAATACTAGGTGTTGACCAAGGTTTATTTGGACCGAAGCTACTGTTTGTGCGAAAATTTTATTTCCCCCCATTAAGTTTGTTGCCCTCCTTTTTAGTTATTGATTTAAATGTTTATATATTTTTTATATTAGCGACGGTTCTGGCTGACGCTATTGTTTATTCAAAAATATTCATTTCCCATCACTAATTTCGTTTGCCTCCTTTTTAGTTATTATTTTAATTAATTATTATTTTCTTATATTAGCGACGGTTCAGGACGACACTACTGTTTGTGCGGAAATTTTCATTTCCCCCACCAATTTCATTTGCCTCCTTTTAAGTTATTGTTTTAATTAATTATTATTTTTTATATTAAAAACCAGTTCTTTAATAGCGCTTTTAAAGTGCTATTAAACAAAATAGTTTACAATATCGGCGTGGTTAATAGCGCTTTAAAAAGATATCAAAAATAAAAGAAAGTGCTCTTAAATAGCATTTGTGGCGTAGTGTCTGTTGCCCTGTTTTCTCTTCCAGTGTTGGTTTATCCTTCTACACATAAGAGACAACTCCTCTTTGTCTTTATCAAAATCCTTATAAGCGGATCATACGCCTACCTAGTCCTTCTCTTCCATTTTATTGAAAAATTATTTAGCACAACTAAAACTAAAGTTCATGAGTGAATGGAAGCATTCAAACGATAAGTTATACAACAAGCATCCTAGGACTAAAAAAAGGGACATACGTTTAATTATTCCTTCTTCACCAATTAGTGCTCGTGGCCTTCGAGTGCATTTGTTTTGAAAATATTTTGAAAATGGTTTGATTTTCGAGAATAATACTTGGTGTTGACCAAGCGTTTATTTGGACCGAAGCTAATGTTTGTGAGAAAATTTTATTTCCCCCCATTAAGTTTGTTTGCCTCTTTTTTAGTTATTGATTTAAATGTTTATATATTTTTTATATTAGCGACGGTTCTGGCTGACGCTATTGTTTATTCAAAAATATTCATTTACCATTACTAATTTTGTTTGCCTCCTTTTTAGTTATTATTTTAATTAATTATTATTTTCTTATATTAGCGACGGTTCAGGCCGACTTTACTGTTTGTGCGGAAATTTTCATTTCCCCCACCAATTTCGTTTGCCTCCTTTAAAGTTATTGTTTTAATTAATTATTATTTTTATATTAAAAACCAGTACTTTAATAGCGCTTTTAAAGTGCTATTAAACACAATCGTTTACAATAGCAGCACAGTTAATAAAACTTTAAAGGGATATCAAAAACAAAAGAAAGTGCTCTTAAATAGCATTTGTGGCATAGTGTCTGTTGCCCTGTTTTCTCTTCCAGTGTTGGTTTATCCTTCTGCACATAAGAGACAACTCCTCTTTGTCTTTATCAAAATCCTTATAAGCTGAGCATACGCCTACCTAGTCCTTTTCTTCCATTTTATTGAAAAAGTATTTTGCACAACTAAAACTAAAGTTCATGAGTGAATGGAAGCTTTCAAACGATAAGCTATACAACAAGCATCCTAGGACTAAAAAAAGGGACATACCTTTAGTCATTCCTTCTTCACCAATTAGTGCTCGTGGCCTTCGAGTTCATTTGTTTTGAAAATATTTTGAAAATGGTTTGATTTTCGAGAATAATACTTGGTGTTCACCAAGCGTTTATTTGGACCGAAGCTACTGTTTATGCAAAAAATTTATATCCCCCCATTAATTTTGTTTTCCTCCTTTTTAGTTATTGATTTAAATGTTTATATATTTTTTATATTAGCGACGGTTCTGGCTGACGCTATTGTTTATTAAAAAATATTCATTTCCCATCACTAATTTCGTTTGCCTCCTTTTTAGTTATTATTTTAATTAATTATTATTTTCTTATATTAGCGACAGTTGAGGCCGACACTACTGTTTGTGCAGAAATTTTCATTTCCCCCACCAATTTCATTTGCCTCCTTTTAAATTATTGTTTTAATTAATTATTAGTTTTATATTAAAAACCAGTACTTTATAGCCCTTTTAAAGTGCTATTAAACAAAATCGTTTACAATAGCGGCGCGGTTAATAGCGCTTTAAAGGGATATCAAAAACAAAAGAAAGTGCTCTTAAATTGCATTTGTGGCGTAGTGTCTGTTGCCCTGTTTTCTCTTCCAGTGTTGGTATATCCTTCTACACATAAGAGACAACTCCTCTTTGTCTTTATGAAAATCCTTATAAGCGGAGCATACGTCTACCTAGTCCTTTTCTTCCATTTTATTGAAAAAGTATTTTGCACAACTAAAACTAAAGTTCATGAGTGAATGGAAGCTTTCAAACGATAAGCTATACAACAAGCATCCTAGGACTAAAAAAAGGGACATACCTTTAGTCATTCCTTCTTCACCAATTAGTGCTCGTGGCCTTCGAGTTCATTTGTTTTGAAAATATTTTGAAAATGGTTTGATTTTCGAGAATAATACTTGGTGTTCACCAAGCGTTTATTTGGACCGAAGCTACTGTTTATGCAAAAAATTTATTTCCCCCCATTAATTTTGTTTTCCTCCTTTTTAGTTATTGATTTAAATGTTTATATATTTTTTATATTAGCGACGGTTCTGGCTGACGCTATTGTTTATTAAAAAATATTCATTTCCCATCACTAATTTCGTTTGCCTCCTTTTTAGTTATTATTTTAATTAATTATTATTTTCTTATATTAGCGACAGTTGAGGCCGACACTACTGTTTGTGCAGAAATTTTCATTTCCCCCACCAATTTCATTTGCCTCCTTTTAAATTATTGTTTTAATTAATTATTAGTTTTATATTAAAAACCAGTACTTTAATAGCCCTTTTAAAGTGCTATTAAACAAAATCGTTTACAATAGCGGCGCGGTTAATAGCGCTTTAAAGGGATATCAAAAACAAAAGAAAGTGCTCTTAAATTGCATTTGTGGCGTAGTGTCTGTTGCCCTGTTTTCTCTTCCAGTGTTGGTATATCCTTCTACACATAAGAGACAACTCCTCTTTGTCTTTATGAAAATCCTTATAAGCGGAGCATACGTCTACCTAGTCCTTCTCTTCCATTTTATTGAAAAAGTATTTAGCTCAACTAAAACTAAAGTTCATGAGTGAGTGGAAGCTTTCAAACGATAAGCTATACAACAAGCATCCTATGACTAAAAAAAGGGACATACCTTTAGTCATTCCTTCTTCACCAATTAGTGCTCGTGGCCTTCGAGTTCATTTATTTTGAAAATATTTTGAAAATGGTTTGATTTTCAAGAATAATACTTGGTGTTCACCAAGCGTTTATTTGGACCCAAGCTACTGTTTGTGCGAAAATTTTATTTCCCCCCATTAATTTTGTTTGCCTCCTTTTTTGATATTGATTTAAATGTTTATATATTTTTTATATTAGCGACGGTTCTGGCTGACGCTATTGTTTATTAAAAAATATTCATTTACCATCACTAATTTCGTTTGCCTCTTTTTTAGTTATTATTTTAATTAATTATTATTTTCTTATATTAGCGACGGTTGAGGCCGACACTACTGTTTGTGCGGAAATTTTCATTTCCCCCACCAATTTCATTTGCATCCTTTTAAATTATTGTTTTAATTAATTATTATTTTTATATTAAAAACCAATACTTTAATAGCCCTTTTAAAGTGCTTTTAAACAAAATCGTTTACAATAGCGGCGCGGTTAATAGCGCTTTAAAGGGATATAAAAAACAAAAGAAAGTGCTCTTAAATTGCATTTGTGGCGTAGTGTCTGTTGCCCTGTTTTCTCTTCCAGTGTTGGTTTATCCTTCTACACATAAGAGACAACTCCTCTTTGTCTTTATCAAAATCCTTATAAGCGGAGCATACGTCTACCTAGTCCTTCTCTTCCATTTTATTGAAAAAGTATTTAGCACAACTAAAACTAAAGTTCATGAGTGAATGGAAGCATTCAAACGATAAGCTATACAACAAGCATCCTAGCACTAAAAAAAGGGACATATGTTTAATCATTCCTTCTTCACCAATTAGTGCTCGTGGCCTTCGAGTGAATTTGTTTTGAAAATATTTTTAAAATGGTTTGATTTTCGAGAATAATACTTGGTGTTAACCAAGCGTTTATTTGGACCGAAGCTACTGTTTGTGCGAAAATTTTATTTCCCCCCATTAATTTTGTTTGGCTCCTTTTTAGTTATTGATTTAAATGTTTATATATTTTTTATATTAGCGACGGTTCTGGTTGACGCTATTGTTTATTCAAAAATATTCATTTCCCATCACTAATTTCGTTTGCCTCCTTTTTAGTTATTATTTTAATTAATTATTATTTTCTTATATTAGCGACGGTTCAGGCCGACACTACTGTTTTTGCAGAAATTTTCATTTCCCCCACCAATTTCGTTTGCCTCCTTTTAAAGTTATTGTTTTAATTAATTATTATTTTTATATTAAAAACCAGTACTTTAATAGCGCTTTTAAAGTGCTATTAAACAAAATCGTTTACAATAGCAGCACGGTTAATAGCACTTTAAAGGGATATCAAAAACAAAAGAAAGTGCTCTTAAATAGCATTTGTGGCGTAGTGTCTGTTGCCCTGTTTTCTCTTCCAGTGTTGGTTTATCCTTCTGCACATAAGAGACATCTCCTCTTTGTCTTTATCAAAATCCTTATAAGCTGAGCATACGCCTACCTAGTCCTTTTCTTCCATTTTATTGAAAAAGTATTTAGCACAACTAAAACTAAGGTTCATGAGTGAATGGAAGCATTCAAACGATAAGCTATACAACAAGCATCCTAGGACTAAAAAAAGGGACATACCTTTAATCATTCCTTCTTCACCAATTAGTGCTCGTGGCCTTCGAGTTCATTTGTTTTGAAAATATTTTGAAAATGGTTTGATTTTCGAGAATAATACTTGGTGTTATCCAAGCGTTTATTTGGACCGAAGCTACTGTTTGTGCGAAAATTTTATTTCCCCCCATTAAGTTTGTTTGCCTCCTTTTTAGTTATTGATTTAAATGTTTATATATTTTTTATATTAGCGACGGTTCTGGCTGACGCTATTGTTTATTCAAAAATATTCATTTCCCATCACTAATTTTGTTTGCCTCCTTTTTAGTTATTATTTTAATTAATTATTATTTTCTTATATTAGCGACGGTGGAGGCCGACACTACTGTTTGTGCGGAAATTTTCATTTCCCCCACCAATTTTATTTGCCTCCTTTTAAATTATTGTTTTAATTAATTATTAGTTTTATATTAAAAACCAGTACTTTAATAGCCCTTTTAAAGTGCTATTAAACAAAATCGTTTACAATAGCGGCGCGGTTAATAGCGCTTTAAAGGGATATCAAAAACAAAAGAAAGTGCTCTTAAATTGCATTTGTGGCGTAGTGTCTGTTGCCCTGTTTTCTCTTCCAGTGTTGGTATATCCTTCTACACATAAGAGACAACTCCTCTTTGTCTTTATCAAAATCCTTATAAGCGGAGCATACGTCTACCTAGTCCTTCTCTTCCATTTTATTGAAAAAGTATTTAGCTCAACTAAAACTAAAGTTCATGAGTGAATGGAAGCTTTCAAACGATAAGCTATACAACAAGCATCCTATGACTAAAAAAAGGGACATACCTTTAGTCATTCCTTCTTCACCAATTAGTGCTCGTGGCCTTCGAGTTCATTTTGTTTTGAAAATATTTTGAAAATGGTTTGATTTTCGAGAATAATACTTGGTGTTCACCAAGCGTTTATTTGGACCGAAGCTACTGTTTGTGCGAAAATTTTATTTCCCCCCATTAATTTTGTTTGCCTCCTTTTTAGTTATTGATTTAAATGTTTATATATTTTTTATATTAGCGACGGTTCTGGCTGACGCTATTGTTTATTAAAAAATATTCATTTACCATCACTAATTTAGTTTGCCTCTTTTTTAGTTATTATTTTAATTAATTATTATTTTCTTATATTAGCGACGGTTGAGGCCGACACTACTGTTTGTGCGGAAATTTTCATTTCCCCCACCAATTTCATTTGCATCCTTTTAAATTATGGTTTTAATTAATTATTATTTTTATATTAAAAACCAGTACTTTAATAGCCCTTTTAAAATGCTATTAAACAAAATCGTTTACAATAGCGGCGCGGTTAATAGCGCTTTAAAGGGATATCAAAAACAAAAGAAAGTGCTCTTAAATTGCATTTGTGGCGTAGTGTCTGTTGCCCTGTTTTCTCTTCCAGTGTTGGTTTATCCTTCTACACATAAGAGACAACTCCTCTTTGTCTTTATCAAAATCCTTATAAGCGGAGCATACGTCTACCTAGTCCTTCTCTTCCATTTTATTGAAAAATTATTTAGCACAACTAAAACTAAAGTTCATGAGTGAATGGAAGCATTCAAACGATAAGCTATACAACAAGCATCCTAGCACTAAAAAAAGGGACATATGTTTAATCATTCCTTCTTCACCAATTAGTGCTCGTGGCCTTCGAGTGAATTTGTTTTGAAAATACTTTTAAAATGGTTTGATTTTCGAGAATAATACTTGGTGTTAACCAAGCGTTTATTTGGACCGAAGCTACTGTTTGTGCGAAAATTTTATTTCCCCCCATTAATTTTGTTTGGCTCCTTTTTAGTTATTGATTTAAATGTTTATATATTTTTTATATTAGCGACGGTTCTGGTTGACGCTATTGTTTATTCAAAAATATTCATTTCCCATCACTAATTTCGTTTGCCTCCTTTTTAGTTATTATTTTAATTAATTATTATTTTCTTATATTAGCGACGGTTCAGGCCGACACTACTGTTTTTGCGGAAATTTTCATTTCCCCCACCAATTTCGTTTGCCTCCTTTAAAGTTATTGTTTTAATTAATTATTATTTTTATATTAAAAACCAGTACTTTAATAGCGCTTTTAAAGTGCTATTAAACAAAATCGTTTACAATAGCAGCACGGTTAATAGCACTTTAAAGGGATATCAAAAACAAAAGAAAGTGCTCTTAAATAGCATTTGTGGCGTAGTGTCTGTTGCCCTGTTTTCTCTTCCAGTGTTGGATTATCCTTCTGCACATAAGAGACAACTCCTCTTTGTCTTTATCAAAATCCTTATAAGCTGAGCATACGCCTACCTAGTCCTTTTCTTCCATTTTATTGAAAAAGTATTTAGCACAACTAAAACTAAGGTTCATGAGTGAATGGAAGCATTCAAACGATAAGCTATACAACAAGCATCCTAGGACTAAAAAAAGGGACATACCTTTAATCATTCCTTCTTCACCAATTAGTGATCGTGGCCTTCGAGTTCATTTGTTTTGAAAATATTTTGAAAATGGTTTGATTTTCGAGAATAATACTTGGTGTTAACCAAGCGTTTATTTGGACCGAAGCTACTGTTTGTGCAAAAATTTTATTTCCCCCCATTAAAATTGTTTGCCTCCTTTTTAGTTATTGATTTAAATGTTTATATATGTTTTATATTAGCGACGGTTCTGGCTGACGCTATTGTTTATTCAAAAATAATCATTTCCCATCACTAATTTTGTTTGCCTCCTTTTTAGTTATTATTTTAATTAATTATTATTTTCTTATATTAGCGACGGTTGAGGCCGTCACTACTGTTTGTGCGGAAATTTTCATTTCCCCCACCAATTTCATTTGCATCCTTTTAAATTATTGTTTTAATTAATTATTATTTTTATATTAAAAACCAGTACTTTAATAGCCCTTTTATAGTGCTATTAAACAAAATCGTTTACAATAGCGGCGCGGTTAATAGCGCTTTAAAGGGATATCAAAAACAAAAGAAAGTTCTCTTAAATTGCATTTGTGGCGTAGTGTCTGTTGCTCTGTTTTCTCTTCCAGTGTTGGTTTATCCTTCTACACATAAGAGACAACTCCTCTTTGTCTTTATCAAAATCCTTATAAGCGGAGCATACGTCTACCTAGTCCTTCTCTTCCATTTTATTGAAAAAGTATTTAGCACAACTAAAACTAAAGTTCATGAGTGAATGGAAGCATTCAAACGATAAGCTATACAACAAGCATCCTAGCACTAAAAAAAGGGACATATGTTTAATCATTCCTTCTTCACCAATTAATGCTCGTGGCCTTCGAGTGCATTTGTTTTGAAAATATTTTTAAAATGGTTTGATTTTCGAGAATAATACTTGGTGTTAACCAAGCGTTTATTTGGACCGAAGCTACTGTTTGTGCGAAAATTTTATTTCCCCCCATTAATTTTGTTTGGCTCCTTTTTAGTTATTGATTTAAATGTTTATATATTTTTTATATTAGCGACGGTTCTGGCTGACGCTATTGTTTATAGAAAAATTTTCATTTCCCATCACTAATTTCGTTTGCCTCCTTTTTAGTTATTATTTAAATTAATTATTATTTTCTTATATTAGTGACGGTTCAGGCCGACACTACTGTTTGTGAGGAAATTTTCATTTCCCCCACCAAATTCGTTGGCCTCCTTTAAAGTTATTGTTTTATTTAATTATTATTTTTATATTAAAAACCAGTACTTTAATAGCGCTTTTAAAGTGCTATTAAACAAAATCGTTTACAATAGCAACACGGTTAAATAGCACTTTAAAGGGATATCAAAAACAAAAGAAAGTGCTCTTAAATAGCATTTGTGGCGTAGTGTCTGTTGCCCTGTTTTCTCTTCCAGTGTTGGTTTATCCTTCTGCACATAAGAGACAACTCCTCTTTGTCTTTATCAAAATCCTTATAAGCTGAGCATACGCCTACCTAGTCCTTTTCTTCCATTTTATTGAAAAAGTATTTAGCACAACTAAAACTAAGGTTCATGAGTGAATGGAAGCATTCAAACGATAAGCTATACAACAAGCATCCTAGGATTAAAAAAAGGGACATACCTTTAATCATTCCTTCTTCACCAATTAGTGCTCGTGGCCTTCGAGTTCATTTGTTTTGAAAATATTTTGAAAATTGTTTGATTTTCGAGAATAATACATGGTGTTAACCAAGTGTTTATTTGGACCGAAGCTACTGTTTGTGCGAAAATTTTATTTCCCCCCATTAATCTTGTTTGCCTCCTTTTTAGTTATTGATTTAAATGTTTATATATTTTTTATATTAGCGACGGTTCTGGCTGACGCTATTGTTTATTCAAAAATATTCATTTCCCATCACTAATTTCGTTTGCCTCCTTTTTAGTTATTATTTTAATTAATTATTATTTTCTTATATTAGCGATTGTTGAGGTCGACACTAGTGTTTGTGCGGAAATTTTCATTTCCCCCACCAATTTCATTTGCCTCCTTTTAAATTATTGTTTTATTTAATTATTATTTTTATATTAAAAACCAGTACTTTAATAGCCCTTTTAATGTGCTATTAAACAAAATCGTTTACAATAGCGGCGCGGTTAATAGCGCTTTAAAGGGATATCAAAAACAAAAGAAAGTGCTCTTAAATAGCATTTGTGGCGTAGTGTCTGTTGCCCTATTTTCTCTTCCAGTGTTGGTTTATCCTTCTGCACATAAGAGACAACTCCTCTTTGTCTTTATCAAAATCCTTATAAGCGGAGCATACATCTACCTAGTCCTTCTCTTCCATTTTATTGAAAAAGTATTTAGCACAACTAAAACTAAAGTTCATGAGTGAATGGAAGCATTCAAACGATAAGCTATACAACAAGCATCCTAGGACTAAAAAAAGGGACATACGTTTAATCATTCCTTCTTCACCATTTAGTGCTCGTGGCCTTCGAGTTCATTTGTTTTGAAAATATTTTGAAAATGGTTTGATTTTCGAGAATAATACTTGGTGTTAACCAAGCGTTTATTTCGACCGAAGCTACTGTTTGTGCGAAAATTTTATTTCCCCCCATTAATTTTGTTTGCCTCCTTTTTAGTTATTGATTTAAATGTTTATATATTTTTTATATTAGCGACGGTTCTGGCTGACACTATTGTTTATTTAAAAATATTCATTTCCCATCACTAATTTCGTTTGCCTCCTTTTTAGTTATTATTTTAATTAATTATTATTTTCTTATATTAGCGAAGATTCAGGCCGACACTACTGTTTGTGCGGAAATTTTCATTTCCCCCACCAATTTCATTTGCCTCCTTTAAAGTTATTGTTTTAATTAATTATTATTTTTATATTAAAAACCAGTACTTTAATAGCGCTTTTAAAGTGCTATTAAACAAAATCGTTTACAATAGCAGCACGGTTAATAGCACTTTAAAGGGATATCAAAAACAAAAGAAAGTGCTCTCAAATAGCATTTGTGGCGTAGTGTCTGTTGCCCTATTTTCTCTTCTAGTGTTGGTTTATCCTTCTGCACATAAGAGACAACTTCTCTTTGTCTTTATCAAAATCCTTATAAGCTGAGCATACGCCTACCTAGTCCTTTTCTTCCATTTTATTGAAAAAGTATTTAGCACAACTAAAACTAAAGTTCATGAGTGAATGGAAGCATTCAAACGATAAGCTATACAACAAGCATCCTAGGACTAAAAAAAGGGACATACGTTTAATCATTCCTTCTTCACCAATTAGTGCTCGTGGCCTTCGAGTTCATTGGTTTTGAAAATATTTTGAAAATGGTTTGATTTTCGAGAATAATACTTGGTGTTAACCAAGCGTTTATTTGGACCGAAGCTACTGTTTGTGCGAAAATTTTATTTCCCCCCATTAATTTTGTTTGGCTCCTTTTTAGTTATTGATTTAAATGTTTATATATTTTTTATATTAGCGACGGTTCTGGCTGACGTTATTGTTTATTCAAAAATACTCATTTCCCATCACTAATTTCTTTTGCCTCCTTTTTAGTTATTATTTTAATTAATTATTGTTTTCTTATATTAGCGACGGTTGAGGCCGACACTACTGTTTGTGCGGAAATTTTCATTTCCCCCACCAATTTCGTTTGCCTCCTTTTAAATTATTGTTTTAATTAATTATTATTTTTATATTAAAAACCAGTACTTTAATAGCCCTTTTGAAGTGCTATCAAACAAAATCGTTTACAATAGTGGCGCGGTTAATAACGCATTAAAGGGATATCAAAAACAAAAGAAAGTGCTCTTAAATAGCATTTGTGGCGTAGTGTCTGTTGCCCTGTTTTCTCTTCCAGTGTTGGTTTATCCTTCTGCACATAAGAGACAACTCCTCTTTGTCTTTATCAAAATCCTTATAAGCTGAGCATACGTCTACCTAGTCCTTCTCTTCCATTTTATTGAAAAAGTATTTAGCACAACTAAAACTAAAGTTCATGAGTGAATGGATGCATTCAAACGATAAGCTATACAACAAGCATCCTAGGACTAAAAAAAGGGACATACGTTTAATCATTCCTTCTTCACCAATTAGTGCTCGTGGCCTTCGAGTGCATTTGTTTTGAAAATATTTTGAAAATGGTTTGATTTTCGAGAATAATACTTGGTGTTTACCAAGCGTTCATTTGGACCGAAGCTACTGTTTGTGGGAAAATTTTATTTCCCCCCATTAAGTTTGTTTGGCTCCTTTTTAGTTATTGATTTAAATGTTTATATATTTTTTATATTACCGACGGTTCTGGCTGACGCTATTGTTTATTCAAAAATATTCATTTCCCATTACTAATTTCGTTTGCCTCCTTTTTAGTTATTATTTTAATTAATTATTATTTTCTTATATTAGCGACGGTTGAGGCCGACACTAGTGTTTGTGCTGAAATTTTCATTTCCCCCACAAATTTCATTTGCCTCCTTTTAAGTTATTGTTTTAATTAATTATTATTTTTTATATTAAAAACCAGTTCTTTAATAGCGCTTTTAAAGTTCTATTAAACAAAATAGTTTACAATAGCGGCGCGGTTAATAGCGCTTTAAAGGGATATCAAAAACAAAAGAAAGTGCTCTTAAATAGCATTTGTGGCGTAGTGTCTGTTGCCATGTTTTCTCTTCCAGTGTTGGTTTATCCTTCTACACATAAGAGTCAACTCCTCTTTGTCTTTATCAAAATCCTTATAAGCGGAGCATACGCCTACCTAGTCCTTCTCTTCCATTTTATTGAAAAATTATTTAGCACAACTAAAACTAAAGTTCATGAGTAAATGGAAGCATTCAAACGATAAGCTATACAACAAGCATCCTAGGACTAAAAAAAGGGACATACGTTTAGTCATTCCTTCTTCACCAATTAGTGCTCGTGGCCTTCGAGTGCATTTGTTTTGAAAATATTTTGAAAATGGTTTGATTTTCGAGAATAATACTTGGTGTTGACCAAGCGTTTATTTTGACCGAAGCTACTGTTTGTGCGAAAATTTTATTTCCCCCGATTAAGTTTGTTTGCCTCCTTTTTAGTTATTGATTTAAATGTTTATATATTTTTTATATTAGCGACGGTTCTGGATGACGCTATTGTTTATTCAAAAATATTCATTTCCCATCACTAATTTCGTTTGCCTCCTTTTTAGTTATTATTTTAATTAATTATTATTTTCTTATATTAGCGACGGTTCAGGCCGACACTACTGTTTGTGCGGAAATTTTCATTTCCCCCACCAATTTCATTTGCCTCCTTTTAAGTTATTGTTTTAATTAATTACTATTTTTTATATTAAAAACCAGTTCTTTAATAGCTCTTTTAAAGTGCTATTAAACAAAATCGTTTACAATAGCGGCGCGGTTAATAGCGCTTTAAAGGGATATCAAAAACAAAATAAAGTGCTCTTAAATAGCATTTGTGGCGTAGTGTCTGTTGCCCTGTTTTCTCTTCCAGTGTTGGTTTATCCTTCTGCACATAAGAGACAACTCCTCTTTGTCTTTATCAAAATCCTTATAAGAGGAGCATACGTCTACCTAGTCCTTCTCTTCTATTTTATTGAAAAAGTATTTAGCACCACTAAAACTAAAGTTCATGAGTGAATGGAAGCATTCAAACGATAAGCTATACAACAAGCATCCTAGGATTAAAAAAAGGGACATACGTTTAATCATTCCTTCTTCACCAATTAGTGCTCGTGGCCTTCGAGTGCATTTGTTTTGAAAATATTTTGAAAATGGTTTGATTTTCGAGAATAATACTTGGTGTTTACCAAGCGTTTATTTGGACCGAAGCTACTGTTTGTGCGAAAATTTTATTTCCCCCCATTAAGTTTGTTTGCCTCCTTTTTAGTTATTGATTTAAATGTTTATATATTTTTTATATTAGCGACGGTTCTGGCTGACGCTATTGTTTATTCAAAAATATTCATTTCCCATTACTAATTTTGTTTGCCTCCTTTTTAGTTATTATTTTAATTAATTATTATTTTCTTATATTAGCGACGGTTCAGGACGACACTACTGTTTGTGCGGAAATTTTCATTTCCCCCACAAATTTCATTTGCCTCCTTTTAAGTTATTGTTTTAATTAATTATTATTTTTTATATTAAAAACCAGTTCTTTAATAGCGCTTTTAAAGTGCTATTAAACAAAATAGTTTACAATAGCGGCGCGGTTAATAGCGCTTTAAAGGGATATCAAAAACAAAAGAAAGTGCTCTTAAATAGCATTTGTGGCGTAGTGTCTGTTGCCCTGTTTTCTCTTCCAGTGTTGGTTTATCCTTCTACAAATAAGAGACAACTCCTCTTTGTCTTTATCAAAATCCTTATAAGCGGAGCATACACCTACCTAGTCCTTCTCTTCCATTTTATTGAAAAATTATTTAGCACAACTAAAACTAAAGTTCATGAGTAAATGGAAGCATTCAAACGATAAGCTATACAACAAGCATCCTTGGACTAAAAAAAGGGACATACGTTTAGTCATTCCTTCTTCACCAATTAGTGCTCGTGGCCTTCGAGTGCATTTGTTTTGAAAATATTTTGAAAATGGTTTGATTTTCGAGAATAATACTTGGTGTTGACCAAGTGTTTATTTGGACCGAAGCTACTGTTTGTGCGAAAATTTTATTTCCCCCCATTAAGTTTGTTTGCCTCCTTTTTAGTTATTGATTTAAATGATTATATATTTTTTATATTAGCGACGGTTCTGGCTGACGCTATTGTTTATTCAAAAATATTCATTACCCATTACTAATTTCGTTTGCCTCCTTTTTAGTTAGTATTTTAATTAATTATTATTTTCTTATATTAGCGACGGTTCAGGCCGACACTACTGTTTGTGCGGAAATTTTCATTTCCCCCACCAATTTTATTTGCCTCCTTTTAAGTTATTGTTTTAATTAATTATGATTTTTTATATTAAAAACCAGTTCTTTAATAGCGCTTTTAAAGTGCTATTAAATAAAATCGTTTACAATAGCGGCGCGGTTAATAGCGCTTTAAAGGGATATCAAAAACAAAATAAAGTGCTCTTAAATAGCATTTGTGGCGTAGTGTCTGTTGCCCTGTTTTCTCTTCCAATGTTGGTTTATCCTTCTGCACATAAGAGACAACTCCTCTTTGTCTTTATCAAAATCCTTATAAGCGGAGCATACGTCTACCTAGTCCTTCTCTTCCATTTTATTGAAAAAGTATTTAGCACAACTAAAACTAAAGTTCATGAGTGAATGGAAGCATTCAAACGATAAGCTATACAACAAGCATCCTAGGACTAAAAAAAGGGACATACGTTTAATCATTCCTTCTTTACCAATTAGTGCTCGTGGCCTTCGAGTGCATTTGTTTTGAAAATATTTTGAAAATGGTTTGATTTTCTAGAATAATACTTGGTGTTTACCAAGCGTTTATTTGGACCGAAGCTACTGTTTGTGCGAAAATTTTATTTCCCCCCATTAAGTTTGTTTGCCTCCTTTTTATTTATTGATTTAAATGTTTATATATTTTTTATATTAGCGACGGTTCTGGCTGACGCTATTGTTTATTCAAAAGTATTCATTTCCCCTTACTAATTTCGTTTGCCTCCTTTTTAGTTATTATTTTAATTAATTATTATTTTCTTATATTAGCGACGGTTCAGGACGACACTACTGTTTGTGCGGAAATTTTCATTTCCCCCACAAATTTCATTTGCCTCCTTTTAAGTTATTGTTTTAATTAATTATTATTTTTTATATTAAAAACCAGTTCTTTAATAGCGCTTTTAAAGTGCTATTAAACAAAATAGTTTACAATAGCGGCGCGGTTAATAGCGCTTTAAAGGGATATCAAAAACAAAAGAAAGTGCTCTTAAATAGCATTTGTGGCGTAGTGTCTGTTGCCCTGTTTTCTCTTCCAGTGTTGGTTTATCCTTCTACACATAAGAGACAACTCCTCTTTGTCTTTATCAAAATCCTTATAAGCGGAGCATACGCCTACCTAGTCCTTCTCTTCCATTTTATTGAAAAATTATTTAGCACAACTAAAACTAAAGTTCATGAGTAAATGGAAGCATTCAAACGATAAGCTATACAACAAGCATCCTAGGACTAAAAAAAGGGACATACGTTTAGTCATTCCTTCTTCACCAATTAGTGCTCGTGGCCTTCGAGTGCATTTGTTTTGAAAATATTTTGAAAATGGTTTGATTTTCGAGAATAATACTTGGTGTTGACCAAGCGTTTATTTGGACCGAAGCTACTGTTTGTGCGAAAATTTTATTTCCCCCCATTAAGTTTTTTTGCCTCTTTTTTAGTTATTGATTTAAATGTTTATATATTTTTTATATTAGCGACGGTTCTGGCTAACGCTATTGTTTATTCAAAAATATTCATTTCCCATCACTAATTTCGTTTGCCTCCTTTTTAGTTATTATTTTAATTAATTATTATTTTCTTATATTAGCGACGGTTCAGGCCGACACTACTGTTTGTGCGGAAATTTTCATTTCCCCCACCAATTTCATTTGCCTCCTTTTACGTTATTGTTTTAATTAATTATTATTTTTTATATTAAAAACCAGTTCTTTAATAGCGCTTTTAAAGTGCTATTAAACAAAATCGTTTACAATAGCGGCGCGGTTAATAGCGCTTTAAAGGGATATCAAAAACAAAATAAAGTGCTCTTAAATAGCATTTGTGGCGTAGTGTCTGTTGCCCTGTTTTCTCTTCTAGTGTTGGTTTATCCTTCTGCATATAAGAGACAACTCCTCTTTGTCTTTATCAAAATCCTTATAAGCGGAGCATACGCCTACCTAGTCCTTCTCTTCCATTTTATTGAAAAATTATTTAGCACAACTAAAACTAAAGTTCATGAGTAAATGGAAGCATTCAAACGATAAGCTATACAACAAGCATCCTAGGACTAAAAAAAGGGACATACGTTTAGTCATTCCTTCTTCACCAATTAGTGCTCGTGGCCGTCGAGTGCATTTGTTTTGAAAATATTTTGAAAATGGTTTGATTTTCGAGAATAATACTTGGTGTTGACCAAGCGTTTATTTGCACCGAAGCTACGGTTTGTGCGAAAATTTTATTTCCCCCCATTAAGTTTGTTTGCCTCCTTTTTAGTTATTGATTTAAATGTTTATATATTTTTTATATTAGCGACGGTTCTGGCTGACGCTATTGTTTATTCAAAAATATTCATTTCCCATCACTAATTTCGTTTGCCTCCTTTTTAGTTATTATTTTAATTAATTATTATTTTCTTATATTAGCGACGGTTCAGGCCGACACTACTGTTTGTGCGGAAATTTTCATTTCCCCCACCAATTTCATTTGCCTCCTTTTACGTTATTGTTTTAATTAATTATTATTTTTTATATTAAAAACCAGTTCTTTAATAGCGCTTTTAAAGTGCTATTAAACAAAATCGTTTACAATAGCGGCGCGGTTAATAGCGCTTTAAAGGGATATCAAAAACAAAATAAAGTGCTCTTAAATAGCATTTGTGGCGTAGTGTCTGTTGCCCTGTTTTCTCTTCTAGTGTTGGTTTATCCTTCTGCACATAAGAGACAACTCCTCTTTGTCTTTATCAAAATCCTTATAAGTGGAGCATACGCCTACCTAGTCCTTCTCTTCCATTTTATTGAAAAATTATTTAGCACAACTAAAACTAAAGTACATGAGTAAATGGAAGCATTCAAACGATAAGCTATACAACAAGCATCCTAGGACTAAAAAAAGGGACATACGTTTAGTCATTCCTTCTTCACCAATTAGTGCTCGTGGCCTTCGAGTGCATTTGTTTTGAAAATATTTTGAAAATGGTTTGATTTTCGAGAATAATACTTGGTGTTTACCAAGCGTTTATTTGGACCGAAGCTACTGTTTGTGCGAAAATTTTATTTCCCACCATTAAGTTTGTTTGCCTCCTTTTTAGTTATTGATTTAAATGTTTATATATTTTTTATATTAGCGACGGTTCTGGATGACGCTATTGTTTATTCAAAAATATTCATTACCCATTACTAATTTCGTTTGCCTCCTTTTTAGTTATTATTTTAATTAATTATTATTTTCTTATATTAGCGACGGTTCAGGACGACACTACTGTTTGTGCAGAAATTTTCATTTCCCCCACCAATTTAATTTGCCTCCTTTTAAGTTAGTGTTTTAATTAATTATTATTTTTTATATTAAAAACCAGTTCTTTAATAGCGCTTTTAAAGTTCTATTAAACAAAATAGTTTACAATAGCGGCGCGGTTAATAGCGCTTTAAAGGGATATCAAAAACAAAAGAAAGTGCTCTTAAATAGCATTTGTGGCGTAGTGTCTGTTGCCCTGTTTTCTCTTCCAGTGTTGGTTTATCCTTCTGCACATAAGAGATAACTCCTCTTTGTCTTTATCAAAATCCTTATAAGCGGAGCATACGTCTACCTAGTCCTTCTCTTCCATTTTATTGAAAAAGTATTTAGCACAACTAAAACTAAAGTTCATGAGTGAATGGAAGCATTCAAACGATAAGCCATACAACAAGCATCCTAGGACTAAAAAAAGGGACATACGTTTAATCATTCCTTCTTCACCAATTAGTGCTCGTGGCCTTCGAGTGTATTTGTTTTGAAAATATTTTGAAAATGGTTTGATTTTCTAGAATAATACTTGGTGTTTACCAAGCGTTTATTTGGACCGAAGCTACTGTTTGTGCGAAAATTATATTTCCCCCCATTAAGTTTGTTTGCCTCCTTTTTATTTATTGATTTAAATGTTTATATATTTTTTATATTAGCGACGGTTCTGGCTGACGCTATTGTTTATTCAAAAATATTCATTTCCCCTTACTAATTTCGTTTGCCTCCTTTTTAGTTATTATTTTAATTAATTATTATTTTCTTATATTAGCGACGGTTCAGGACGACACTACTGTTTGTGCGGAAATTTTCATTTCCCCCACAAATTTCATTTGCCTCCTTTTAAGTTATTCTTTTAATTAATTATTATTTTTTCTATTAAAAACCAGTTCTTTAATAGGGCTTTTAAAGTGCTATTAAACAAAATAGTTTACAATAGCGGCGCGGTTAATAGCGCTTTAAAGGGATATCAAAAACAAAAGAAAGTGCTCTTAAATAGCATTTGTGGCGTAGTGTCTGTTGCCCTGTTTTCTCTTCCAGTGTTGGTTTATCCTTCTGCACATAAGAGATAACTCATCTTTGTCTTTATCAAAATCCTTATAAGCGGAGCATACGTCTACCTAGTCCTTCTCTTCCATTTTATTGAAAAAGTATTTAGCACAACTAAAACTAAAGTTCATGAGTGAATGGAAGCATTCAAACGATAAGCCATACAACAAGCATCCTAGGACTAAAAAAAGGGACATACGTTTAATCATTCCTTCTTCACCAATTAGTGCTCGTGGCCTTCGAGTACATTTGTTTTGAAAATATTTTGAAAATGGTTTAATTTTCGAGAATAATACTTGGTGTTTACCAAGCGTTTATTTGGACCGAAGCTACTGTTTGTGCGAAAATTTTATTTCCCACCATTAAGTTTGTTTGCCTCCTTTTTAGTTATTGATTTAAATGTTTATATATTTTTTATATTAGCGACGGTTCTGGCTGACGCTATTGTTTATTCAAAAATATTCATTACCCATTACTAATTTCGTTTGCCTCCTTTTTAGTTATTATTTTAATTAATTATTATTTTCTTATATTAGCGACGGTTCAGGACGACACTACTCTTTGTGCGGAAATTTTCATTTCCCCCACAAATTTCATTTGCCTCCTTTTAAGTTATTCTTTTAATTAATTATTATTTTTTCTATTAAAAACCAGTTCTTTAATAGGGCTTTTAAAGTGCTATTAAACAAAATAGTTTACAATAGCGGCGCGGTTAATAGCGCTTTAAAGGGATATCAAAAACAAAAGAAAGTGCTCTTAAATAGCATTTGTGGCGTAGTGTCTGTTGCCCTGTTTTCTCTTCCAGTGTTGGTTTATCCTTCTGCACATAAGAGATAACTCATCTTTGTCTTTATCAAAATCCTTATAAGCGGAGCATACGTCTACCTAGTCCTTCTCTTCCATTTTATTGAAAAAGTATTTAGCACAACTAAAACTAAAGTTCATGAGTGAATGGAAGCATTCAAACGATAAGCCATACAACAAGCATCCTAGGACTAAAAAAAGGGACATACGTTTAATCATTCCTTCTTCACCAATTAGTGCTCGTGGCCTTCGAGTACATTTGTTTTGAAAATATTTTGAAAATGGTTTAATTTTCGAGAATAATACTTGGTGTTTACCAAGCGTTTATTTGGACCGAAGCTACTGTTTGTGCGAAAATTTTATTTCCCACCATTAAGTTTGTTTGCCTCCTTTTTAGTTATTGATTTAAATGTTTATATATTTTTTATATTAGCGACGGTTCTGGCTGACGCTATTGTTTATTCAAAAATATTCATTACCCATTACTAATTTCGTTTGCCTCCTTTTTAGTTATTATTTTAATTAATTATTATTTTCTTATATTAGCGACGGTTCAGGACGACACTACTGTTTGTGCGGAAATTTTCATTTCCCCCACCAATTTAATTTGCCTCCTTTTAAGTTATTGTTTTAATTAATTATTATTTTTTATATTAAAAACCAGTTCTTTAATAGCGCTTTTAAAGTTCTATTAAACAAAATAGTTTACAATAGCGGCGCGGTTAATAGCGCTTTAAAGGGATATCAAAAACAAAAGAAAGTGCTCTTAAATAGCATTTGTGGCGTAGTGTTTGTTGCCCTGTTTTCTCTTCCAGTGTTGGTTTATCCTTCTGCACATAAGAGATAACTCATCTTTGTCTTTATCAAAATCCTTATAAGCGGAGCATACGTCTACCTAGTCCTTCTCTTCCATTTTATTGAAAAAGTATTTAGCACAACTAAAACTAAAGTTCATGAGTGAATGGAAGCATTCAAACGATAAGCCATACAACAAGCATCCTAGGACTAAAAAAGGGACATACGTTTAATCATTCCTTCTTCACCAATTAGTGCTCGTGGCCTTCGAGTACATTTGTTTTGAAAATATTTTGAAAATGGTTTGATTTTCGAGAATAATACTTGGTGTTGACCAAGCGTTTATTTGGACCGAAGCTACTGTTTGTGCGAAAATTTTATTTCCCCCCATTAAGTTTTTTTGCCTCTTTTTTAGTTATTGATTTAAATGTTTATATATTTTTTATATTAGCGACGGTTCTGGCTGACGCTATTGTTTATTCAAAAATATTCATTTCCCATCACTAATTTCGTTTGCCTCCTTTTTAGTTATTATTTTAATTAATTATTATTTTCTTATATTAGCGACGGTTCAGGCCGACACTACTGTTTGTGCGGAAATTTTCATTTCCCCCACCAATTTCATTTGCCTCCTTTTACGTTATTTTTTTAATTAATTATTATTTTTTATATTAAAAACCAGTTCTTTAATAGCGCTTTTAAAGTGCTATTAAACAAAATCGTTTACAATAGCGGCGCGGTTAATAGCGCTTTAAAGGGATATCAAAAACAAAATAAAGTGCTCTTAAAGAGCATTTGTGGCGTAGTGTCTGTTGCCCTGTTTTCTCTTCTAGTGTTGGTTTATCCTTCTGCACATAAGAGACAACTCCTCTTTGTCTTTATCAAAATCCTTATAAGCGGAGCATACGCCTACCTAGTCCTTCTCTTCCATTTTATTGAAAAATTATTTAGCACAACTAAAACTAAAGTTCATGAGTAAATGGAAGCATTCAAACGATAAGCTATACAACAAGCATCCTAGGACTAAAAAAAGGGACATACGTTTAGTCATTCCTTCTTCACCAATTAGTGCTCGTGGCCGTCGAGTGCATTTGTTTTGAAAATATTTTGAAAATGGTTTGATTTTCGAGAATAATACTTGGTGTTGACCAAGCGTTTATTTGGACCGAAGCTACTGTTTATGCGAAAATTTTATTTCCCCCCATTAAGTTTGTTTGCCTCCTTGTTAGTTATTGATTTATATGTTTATATATTTTTTATATTAGCGACGGTTCTGGCTGACGCTATTGTTTATTCAAAAATATTCATTTCCCATCACTAATTTCGTTTGCCTCCTTTTTAGTTATTATTTTAATTAATTATTATTTTCTTATATTAGCGACGGTTCAGGCCGACACTACTGTTTGTGCGGAAATTTTCATTTCCCCCACCAATTTCATTTGCCTCCTTTTACGTTATTGTTTTAATTAATTATTATTTTTTATATTAAAAACCAGTTCTTTAATAGCGCTTTTAAAGTGCTGTTAAACAAAATCGTTTACAATAGCGGCGCGGTTAATAGCGCTTTAAAGGGATATCAAAAACAAAAGAAAGTGCTCTTAAATAGCATTTGTGGCGTAGTGTCTGTTGCCCTGTTTTCTCTTCCAGTGTTGGTTTATCCTTCTGCACATAAGAGATAACTCATCTTTGTCTTTATCAAAATCCTTATAAGCGGAGCATACGTCTACCTAGTCCTTCTCTTCCATTTTATTGAAAAAGTATTTAGCACAACTAAAACTAAAGTTCATGAGTGAATGGAAGCATTCAAACGATAAGCCATACAACAAGCATCCTAGGACTAATAAAGGGACATACGTTTAATCATTCCTTCTTCACCAATTAGTGCTCGTGGCCTTCGAGTGCATTTGTTTTGAAAATATTTTGAAAATGGTTTGATTTTCTAGAATAATACTTGGTGTTTACCAAGCGTTTATTTGGACCGAAGCTACTGTTTGTGCGAAAATTTTATTTCCCCCCATTAAGTTTGTTTGCCTCCTTTTTATTTATTGATTTAAATGTTTATATATTTTTTATATTAGCGAGGGTTCTGGCTGACGCTATTGTTTATTCAAAAATATTCATTTCCCCTTACTAATTTCGTTTGCCTCCTTTTTAGTTATTATTTTAATGAATTATTATTTTCTTATATTAGCGACGGTTCAGGACGACACTACTGTTTGTGCGGAAATTTTCATTTCCCCCACAAATTTCATTTGCCTCCTTTTAAGTTATTCTTTTAATTAATTATTATTTTTTCTATTAAAAACCAGTTCTTTAATAGGGCTTTTAAAGTGCTATTAAACAAAATAGTTTACAATAGCGGCGCGGTTAATAGCGCTTTAAAGGGATATCAAAAACAAAAGAAAGTGCTCTTAAATAGCATTTGTGGCGTATTGTCTGTTGCCCTGTTTTCTCTTCCAGTGTTGGTTTATCCTTCTGCACATAAGAGATAACTCATCTTTGTCTTTATCAAAATCCTTATAAGCGGAGCATACGTCTACCTAGTCCTTCTCTTCCATTTTATTGAAAAAGTATTTAGCACAACTAAAACTAAAGTTCATGAGTGAATGGAAGCATTCAAACGATAAGCCATACAACAAGCATCCTAGGACTAAAAAAAGGGACATACGTTTAATCATTCCTTCTTCACCAATTAGTGCTCGTGGCCTTCGAGTACATTTGTTTTGAAAATATTTTGAAAATGGTTTAATTTTCGAGAATAATACTTGGTGTTTACCAAGCGTTTATTTGGACCGAAGCTACTGTTTGTGCGAAAATTTTATTTCCCACCATTAAGTTAGTTTGCCTCCTTTTTAGTTATTGATTTAAATGTTTATATATTTTTTATATTAGCGACGGTTCTGGCTGACGCTATTGTTTATTCAAAAATATTCATTACCCATTACTAATTTCGTTTGCCTCCTTTTTAGTTATTATTTTAATTAATTATTATTTTCTTATATTAGCGACGGTTCAGGACGACACTACTGTTTGTGCGGAAATTTTCATTTCCCCCAACAATTTAATTTGCCTCCTTTTAAGTTATTGTTTTAATTAATTATTATTTTTTATATTAAAAACCAGTTCTTTAATAGCGCTTTTAAAGTTATATTAAACAAAATAGTTTACAATAGCGGCGCGGTTAATAGCACTTTAAAGGGATATCAAAAACAAAAGAAAGTGCTCTTAAATAGCATTTGTGGCGTAGTGTCTGTTGCCTTGTTTTCTCTTCCAGTGTTGGTTTATCCTTCTGCACATAAGAGATAACTCATCTTTGTCTTTATCAAAATCCTTATAAGCGGAGCATACGTCTACCTAGTCCTTCTCTTCCATTTTATTAAAAAAGTATTTAGCACAACTAAAACTAAAGTTCATGAGTGAATGGAAGCATTCAAACGATAAGCCATACAACAAGCATCCTAGGACTAAAAAAGGGACATACGTTTAATCATTCCTTCTTCACCAATTAGTGCTCGTGGCCTTCGAGTACATTTGTTTTGAAAATATTTTGAAAATGGTTTGATTTTCGAGAATAATACTTGGTGTTTACCAAGCGTTTATTTGGACCGAAGCTACTGTTTGTGCGAAAATTTTATTTCCCCCCATTAAGTTTGTTTGCCTCCTTTTTAGTTATTGATTTAAATGTTTATATATTTTTTATATTAGCGACGATTCTGGCTGACGCTATTCTTTATTCAAAAATATTCATTACCCATTACTAATTTCGTTTGCCTCCTTTTTAGTTATTATTTTAATTAATTATTATTTTCTTATATTAGCGACGGTTCAGGACGACACTACTGTTTGTGCGGAAATTTTCATTTCCCCCACCAATTTAATTTGCCCCCTTTTAAGTTATTGTTTTAATTAATTATTATTTTTTATATTAAAAACCAGTTCTTTAATAGCGCTTTTAAAGTGCTATTAAACAAAATAGTTTACAATAGCGGCGCGGTTAATAGCGCTTTAAAGGGATATAAAAAACAAAAGAAAGTGCTCTTAAATAGTATTTGTGGCGTAGTGTCTGTTGCCCTGTTTTCTCTTCCAGTGCTGGTTTATCCTTTTACACATAAGAGACAACTCCTCTTTGTCTTTATCAAAATCCTTATAAGCGGAGCATATGCCTACCTAGTCCTTCTCTTCCATTTTATTGAAAAATTATTTAGCACAACTAAAACTAAAGTTCATGAGTAAATGGAAGCATTCAAACGATAAGCTATACAACAAGCATCCAAGGACTAAAAAAAGGGACATACGTTTAGTCATTCCTTCTTCACCAATTAGTGCTCGTGGCCTTCGAGTGCATTTGTTTTGAAAATATTTTGAAAATGGTTTGATTTTCGAGAATAATACTTGGTGTTTACCAAGCGTTTATTTGGACCGAAGCTACTGTTTGTGCGAAAATTTTATTTCCCCCCATTAAGTTTGTTTGCCTCCTTTTTAGTTATTGATTTAAATGTTTATATATTTTTTATATTAGCGACGGTTCTGGCTGAAGCTATTGTTTATTCAAAAATATTCATTTCCCATCACTAATTTCGTTTGCCTCCTTTTTAGTTATTATTTTAATTAATTATTATTTTCTTATATTAGCGACGGTTCAGGCCGACACTACTGTTTGTGCGGAAATTTTCATTTCCACCACCAATTTCATTTGCCTCCTTTTAAGTTATTGTTTTAATTAATTATTATTTTTATATTAAAAAGCAGTACTTTAATAGCGCTTTTAAAGTGCTATTAAACAAAATCGTTTACAATAGCGGCGCGGTTAATAGCGCTTTATAGGGATATCAAAAACAAAATAAAGTGCTCTTAAATAGCATTTGTGGCGTAGTGTCTGTTGCCCTGTTTTCTCTTCCAGTGTTGGTTTATCCTTCTACACATAAGAGACAACTCCTCTTTGTCTTTATCAAAATCCTTATAAGTGGAGCATACGCCTACCTAGTCCTTCTCTTCCATTTTATTGAAAAATTATTTAGCACAACTAAAACTAAAGTTCATGAGTAAATGGAAGCATTCAAACGATAAGCTATACAACAAGCATCCTAGGACTAAAAAAAGGGACATACGTTTAGTCATTCCTTCTTCACCAATTAGTGCTCGTGGCCTTCGAGTGCATTTGTTTTGAAAATATTTTGAAAATGGTTTGATTTTCGAGAATAATACTTGGTGTTGACCAAGCGTTTATTTGGACCGAAGCTACTGTTTGTGCGAAAATTTTATTTCCCCCCATTAAGTTTGTTTGCCTCCTTTTTAGTTATTGATTTAAATGTTTATATATTTTTTATATTAGCGACGGTTCTGGCTGACGCTATTGTTTATTCAAAAATATTCATTTCCCATCACTAATTTCGTTTGCCTCCTTTTTAGTTATTATTTTAATTAATTATTATTTTCTTATATTAGCGACGGTTCAGGCCGACACTACTGTTTGTGCGGAAATTTTCATTTCCCCCACCAATTTCATTTGCCTCCTTTTACGTTATTGTTTTAATTAATTATTATTTTTTATATTAAAAACCAGTTCTTTAATAGCGCTTTTAAAGTGCTATTAAACAAAATCGTTTACAATAGCGGCGCGGTTAATAGCGCTTTAAAGGGATATCAAAAACAAAATAAAGTGTTCTTAAATAGCATTTGTGGCGTAGTGTCTGTTGCCCTGTTTTCTGTTCTAGTGTTGGTTTATCCTTCTGCACATAAGAGACAACTCCTCTTTGTCTTTATCAAAATCCTTATAAGCGGAGCATACGCCTACCTAGTCCTTCTCTTCCATTTTATTGAAAAATTATTTAGCACAACTAAAACTAAAGTTCATGAGTAAATGGAAGCATTCAAACGATAAGCTATACAACAAGCATCCTAGGACTAAAAAAAGGGACATACGTTTAGTCATTCCTTCTTCACCAATTAGTGCTCGTGGCCTTCGAGTGCATTTGTTTTGAAAATATTTTGAAAATCGTTTGATTTTCGAGAATAATACTTGGTGTTGACCAAGCGTTTATTTGGACCGAAGCTACTGTTTGTGCGAAAATTTTATTTCCCCCCATTAAGTTTGTTTGCCTCCTTTTTAGTTATTGATTTAAATGTTTATATATTTTTTATATTAGCGACGGTTCTGGCTGACGCTATTGTTTATTCAAAAATATTCATTTCCCATCACTAATTTCGTTTGCCTCCTTTTTAGTTATTATTTTAATTAATTATCATTTTCTTATATTAGCGACGGTTCAGACCGACACTACTGTTTGTGCGGAAATTTTCATTTCCCCCACCAATTTCTTTTGCCTCCTTTTACGTTATTGTTTTAATTAATTATTATTTTTTATATTAAAAACTAGTTCTTTAATAGCGCTTTTAAAGTGCTATTAAACAAAATTGTTTACAATAGCGGCGCGGTTAATAGCGCTTTAAAGGGATATCAAAAACAAAATAAAGTGCTCTTAAATAGCATTTGTGGCGTAGTGTCTGTTGCCCTGTTTTCTCTTCCAGTGTTGGTTTATCCTTCTGCACATAAGAGACAACTCCTCTTTGTCTTTATCAAAATCCTTATAAGCGGAGTATACGTCTACCTAGTCCTTCTCTTCCATTTTATTGAAAAAGTATTTAGCACAACTAAAACTAAAGTTCATGAGTGAATGGAAGCATTCAAACGATAAGCTATACAACAAGCATCCTAGGACTAAAAAAAGGGACATATGTTTAATCATTCCTTCTTCACCAATTAGTGCTCGTGGCCTTCGAGTACATTTGTTTTGAAAATATTTTGAAAATGGTTTGATTTTCGAGAATAATACTTGGTGTTTACCAAGCGTTTATTTGGACCGAAGCTACTGTTTGTGCGAAAATTTTATTACCCACCATTAAGTTTGTTTGCCTCCTTTTTAGTTATTGATTTAAATGTTTATATATTTTTTATATTAGCGACGGTTCTGGCTGACGCTATTGTTTATTCAAAAATATTCATTACCCATTACTAATTTCGTTTGCCTCCTTTTTAGTTATTATTTTAATTAATTATTATTTTCTTATATTAGCGACGGTTCAGGACGACACTACTGTTTGTGCGGAAATTTTCGTTTCCCCCACCAATTTAATTTGCCTCCTTTTAAGTTATTGTTTTAATTAATTATTATTTTTTATATTAAAAACCAGTTCTTTAATAGCGATTTTAAAGTTCTATTAAACAAAATAGTTTACAATAGCGGCGCGGTTAATAGCGCTTTAAAGGGATATCAAAAACAAAAGAAAGTGCTCTTAAATAGCATTTGTGGCGTAGTGTCTGTTGCCCTGTTTTCTCTTCCAGTGTTGGTTTATCCTTCTGCACATAAGAGATAACTCATCTTTGTCTTTATCAAAATCCTTATAAGCGGAGCATACGTCTACCTAGTCCTTCTCTTCCATTTTATTGAAAAAGTATTTAGCACAACTAAAACTAAAGTTCATGAGTGAATGGAAGCATTCAAACGATAAGCCATACAACAAGCATCCTAGGACTAAAAAAAGGGACATACGTTTAATCATTCCTTCTTCACCAATTAGTGCTCGTGGCCTTCGAGTACATTTGTTTTGAAAATATTTTGAAAATGGTTTGATTTTCGAGAATAATACTTGGTGTTTACCAAGCGTTTATTTGGACCGAAGCTACTGTTTGTGCGAAAATTTTATTTCCCCCCATTAAGTTTGTTTGCCTCCTTTTTAGTTATTGATTTAAATGTTTATATATTTTTTATATTAGCGACGATTCTGGCTGACGCTATTGTTTATTCAAAAATATTCATTACCCATTACTAATTTCGTTTGCCTCCTTTTTAGTTATTATTTTAATTAATTATTATTTTCTTATATTAGCGACGGTTCAGGACGACATTACTGTTTGTGCGGAAATTTTCATTTCCCCCACCAATTTAATTTGCCTCCTTTTAAGTTATTGTTTTAATTAATTATTATTTTTTATATTAAAAACCAGTTCTTTAATAGCGCTTTTAAAGTGCTATTAAACAAAATAGTTTACAATAGTGGCGCGGTTAATAGCGCTTTAAAGGGATATAAAAAACAAAAGAAAGTGCTCTTAAATAGCATTTGTGGCGTAGTATCTGTTGCCCTGTTTTCTCTTCCAGTGTTGGTTTATCCTTCTACACATAAGAGACAACTCCTCTTTGTCTTTATCAAAATCCTTATAAGCGGAGCATATGCCTACCTAGTCCTTCTCTTCCATTTTATTGAAAAATTATTTAGCACAACTAAAACTAAAGTTCATGAGTAAATGGAAGCATTCAAACGATAAGCTATACAACAAGTATCCTAGGACTAAAAAAAGGGACATACGTTTAGTCATTCCTTCTTCACCAATTAGTGCTCGTGGCCTTCGAGTGCATTTGTTTTGAAAATATTTTGAAAATGGTTTGATTTTCGAGAATAATACTTGGTGTTGACCAAGCGTTTATTTGGACCGAAGCTACTGTTTGTGCGAAAATTTTATTTCCCCCCATTAAGTTTGTTTGCCTCCTTTTTAGTTATTGATTTAAATGTTTATATATTTTTTATATTAGCGACGGTTCTGGCTGACGCTATTGTTTATTCAAAAATATTCATTTCCCATCAATAATTTCGTTTGCCTCCTTTTTAGTTATTATTTTAATTAATTATTATTTTCTTATATTAGCGACGGTTCAGGCCGACACTACTGTTTGTGCGGAAATTTTCATTTCCCCCACCAATTTCATTTGCCTCCTTTTAAGTTATTGTTTTAATTAATTATTATTTTTATATTAAAAAGCAGTACTTTAATAGCGCTTTTAAAGTGCTATTAAACAAAATCGTTTACAATAGCGGCGCGGTTAATAGCGCTTTAAAGGGATATCAAAAACAAAATAAAGTGCTCTTAAATAGCATTTGTGGCGTAGTGTCTGTTGCCCTGTTTTCTCTTCTAGTGTTGGTTTATCCTTCTGCACATAAGAGACAACTCCTCTTTGTCTTTATCAAAATCCTTATAAGCGGAGCATACGCCTACCTAGTCCTTCTCTTCCATTTTATTGAAAAATTATTTAGCACAACTAAAACTAAAGTTCATGAGTAAATGGAAGCATTCAAACGATAAGCTATACAACAAGAATCCTAGGACTAAAAAAAGGGACATACGTTTAGTCATTCCTTCTTCACCAATTAGTGCTCGTGGCCTTCGAGTGCATTTGTTTTGAAAATATTTTGAAAATCGTTTGATTTTCGAGAATAATACTTGGTGTTGACCAAGCGTTTATTTGGACCGAAGCTACTGTTTGTGCGAAAATTTTATTTCCCACCATTAAGTTTGTTTGCCTCCTTTTTAGTTATTGATTTAAATGTTTATATATTTTATATATTAGCGACGGTTTTGGCTGACGCTATTGTTTATTCAAAAATATTCATTACCCATTACTAATTTCGTTTGCCTCCTTTTTAGTTATTATTTTAATTAATTATTATTTTCTTATATTAGCGACGGTTCAGGACGACACTACTGTTTGTGCGGAAATTTTCATTTCCCCCACCAATTTAATTTGCCTCCTTTTAAGTTATTGTTTTAATTAATTATTATTTTTTATATTAAAAACCAGTTCTTTAATAGCGCTTTTAAAGTTCTATTAAACAAAATAGTTTACAATAGCGGCGCGGTTAATAGCGCTTTAAAGGGATATCAAAAACAAAAGAAAGTGCTCTTAAATAGCATTTGTGGCGTAGTGTCTGTTGCCCTGTTTTCTCTTCCAGTGTTGGTTTATCCTTCTGCACATAAGAGATAACTCATCTTTGTCTTTATCAAAATCCTTATAAGCGGAGCATACGTCTACCTAGTCCTTCTCTTCCATTTTATTGAAAAAGTATTTAGCACAACTAAAACTAAAGTTCATGAGTGAATGGAAGCATTCAAACGATAAGCCATACAACAAGCATCCTAGGACTAAAAAAAGGGACATACGTTTAATCATTCCTTCTTCACCAATTAGTGCTCGTGGCCTTCGAGTACATTTGTTTTGAAAATATTTTGAAAATGGTTTGATTTTTGAGAATAATACTTGGTGTTTACCAAGCGTTTATTTGGACCGAAGCTACTGTTTGTGCGAAAATTTTATTTCCCACCATTAAGTTTGTTTGCCTCCTTTTTAGTTATTGATTTAAATGTTTATATATTTTTTATATTAGCGACGGTTCTGGCTGACGCTATTGTTTATTCAAAAATATTCATTTCCCATCAATAATTTCGTTTGCCTCCTTTTTAGTTATTATTTTAATTAATTATTATTTTCTTATATTAGCGACGGTTCAGGCCGACACTACTGTTTGTGCGGAAATTTTCATTTCCCCCACCAATTTCATTTGCCTCCTTTTAAGTTATTGTTTTAATTAATTATTATTTTTATATTAAAAAGCAGTACTTTAATAGCGCTTTTAAAGTGCTATTAAACAAAATCGTTTACAATAGCGGCGCGGTTAATAGCGCTTTAAAGGGATATCAAAAACAAAATAAAGTGCTCTTAAATAGCATTTGTGGCGTAGTGTCTGTTGCCCTGTTTTATCTTCTAGTGTTGGTTTATCCTTCTGCACATAAGAGACAACTCCTCTTTGTCTTTATCAAAATCCTTATAAGCGGAGCATACGCCTACCTAGTCCTTCTCTTCCATTTTATTGAAAAATTATTTAGCACAACTAAAACTAAAGTTCATGAGTAAATGGAAGCATTCAAACGATAAGCTATACAACAAGAATCCTAGGACTAAAAAAAGGGACATACGTTTAGTCATTCCTTCTTCACCAATTAGTGCTCGTGGCCTTCGAGTGCATTTGTTTTGAAAATATTTTGAAAATCGTTTGATTTTCGAGAATAATACTTGGTGTTGACCAAGCGTTTATTTGGACCGAAGCTACTGTTTGTGCGAAAATTTTATTTCCCACCATTAAGTTTGTTTGCCTCCTTTTTAGTTATTGATTTAAATGTTTATATATTTTTTATATTAGCGACGGTTTTGGCTGACGCTATTGTTTATTCAAAAATATTCATTACCCATTACTAATTTCGTTTGCCTCCTTTTTAGTTATTATTTTAATTAATTATTATTTTCTTATATTAGCGACGGTTCAGGACGACACTACTGTTTGTGCGGAAATTTTCATTTCCCCCACCAATTTAATTTGCCTCCTTTTAAGTTATTGTTTTAATTAATTATTATTTTTTATATTAAAAACCAGTTCTTTAATAGCGCTTTTAAAGTTCTATTAAACAAAATAGTTTACAATAGCGGCGCGGTTAATAGCGCTTTAAAGGGATATCAAAAACAAAAGAAAGTGCTCTTAAATAGCATTTGTGGCGTAGTGTCTGTTGCCCTGTTTTCTCTTCCAGTGTTGGTTTATCCTTCTGCACATAAGAGATAACTCATCTTTGTCTTTATCAAAATCCTTATAAGCGGAGCATACGTCTACCTAGTCCTTCTCTTCCATTTTATTGAAAAAATATTTAGCACAACTAAAACTAAAGTTCATGAGTGAATGGAAGCATTCAAACGATAAGCCATACAACAAGCATCCTAGGACTAAAAAAAGGGACATACGTTTAATCATTCCTTCTTCACCAATTAGTGCTCGTGGCCTTCGAGTACATTTGTTTTGAAAATATTTTGAAAATGGTTTGATTTTTGAGAATAATACTTGGTGTTTACCAAGCGTTTATTTGGACCGAAGCTACTGTTTGTGCGAAAATTTTATTTGCCACCATTAAGTTTGTTTGCCTCCTTTTTAGTTATTGATTTAAATGTTTATATATTTTTTATATTAGCGACGGTTCTGGCTGACGCTATTGTTTATTCAAAAATATTCATTACCCATTACTAATTTCGTTTGCCTCCTTTTTAGTTATTATTTTAATTAATTATTATTTTCTTATATTAGCGACGGTTCAGGACGACACTACTGTTTGTGCGGAAATTTTCGTTTCCCCCACCAATTTAATTTGCCTCCTTTTAAGTTATTGTTTTAATTAATTATTATTTTTTATATTAAAAACCAGTTCTTTAATAGCGCTTTTAAAGTGCTATTAAACAAAAATAGTTTACAATAGCGGCGCGGTTAAAAGCGCTTTAAAGGGATATAAAAAACAAAAGAAAGTGCTCTTAAATAGCATTTGTGGCGTAGTGTCTGTTGCCCTGTTTTCTCTTCCAGTGTTGGTTTATCCTTCTACACATAAGAGACAACTCCTCTTTGTCTTTATCAAAATCCTTATAAGCGGAGCATATGCCTACCTAGTCCTTCTCTTCCATTTTATTGAAAAATTATTTAGCACAATTAAAACTAAAGTTCATGAGTAAATGGAAGCATTCAAACGATAAGCTATACAACAAGCATCCTAGGACTAAAAAAAGGGACATACGTTTAGTCATTCCTTCTTCACCAATTAGTGCTCGTGGCCTTCGAGTGCATTTGTTTTGAAAATATTTTGAAAATGGTTTGATTTTCGAGAATAATACTTGGTGTTGACCAAGCGTTTATTTGGACCGAAGCTACTGTTTGTGCGAAAATTTTATTTCCCCCCATTAAGTTTGTTTGCCTCCTTTTTAGTTATTGATTTAAATGTTTATATATTTTTTATATTAGCGACGGTTCTGGCTGACGCTATTGTTTATTCAAAAATATTCATTTCCCATCAATAATTTCGTTTGCCTCCTTTTTAGTTATTATTTTAATTAATTATTATTTTCTTATATTAGCGACGGTTCAGGCCGACACTACTGTTTGTGCGGAAATTTTCATTTCCCCCACCAATTTCATTTGCCTCCTTTTAAGTTATTGTTTTAATTAATTATTATTTTTATATTAAAAAGCAGTACTTTAATAGCGCTTTTAAAGTGCTATTAAACAAAATCGTTTACAATAGCGGCACGGTTAATAGCGCTTTAAAGGGATATCAAAAACAAAATAAAGTGCTCTTAAATAGCATTTGTGGCGTAGTGTCTGTTGCCCTGTTTTCTCTTCTAGTGTTGGTTTATCCTTCTGCACATAAGAGACAACTCCTCTTTGTCTTTATCAAAATCCTTATAAGCGGAGCATACGCCTACCTAGTCCTTCTCTTCCATTTTATTGAAAAATTATTTAGCACAACTAAAACTAAAGTTCATGAGTAAATGGAAGCATTCAAACGATAAGCTATACAACAAGCATCCTAGGACTAAAAAAAGGGACATACGTTTAGTCCTTCCTTCTTCACCAATTAGTGCTCGTGGCCTTCGAGTGCATTTGTTTTGAAAATATTTTGAAAATCGTTTGATTTTCGAGAATAATACTTGGTGTTGACCAAGCGTTTATTTGGACCGAAGCTATTGTTTGTGCGAAAATTTTATTTCCCACCATTAAGTTTGTTTGCCTCCTTTTTAGTTATTGATTTAAATGTTTATATATTTTTTATATTAGCGACGGTTCTGGCTGACGCTATTGTTTATTCAAAAATATTCATTACCCATTACTAATTTCGTTTGCCTCCTTTTTAGTTATTATTTTAATTAATTATTATTTTCTTATATTAGCGACGGTTCAGGACGACACTACTGTTTGTGCGGAAATTTTCATTTCCCCCACCAATTTAATTTTCCTCCTTTTAAGTTATTGTTTTAATTAATTATTAATTTTTATATTAAAAACCAGTTCTTTAATAGCGCTTTTAAAGTTCTATTAAACAAAATAGTTTACAATAGCGGCGCGGTTAATAGCGCTTTAAAGGGATATCAAAAACAAAAGAAAGTGCTCTTAAATAGCATTTGTGGCGTAGTGTCTGTTGCCCTGTTTTCTCTTCCAGTGTTGGTTTATCCTTCTGCACATAAGAGATAACTCATCTTTGTCTTTATCAAAATCCTTATAAGCGGAGCATACGTCTACCTAGTCCTTCTCTTCCATTTTATTGAAAAAGTATTTAGCACAACTAAAACTAAAGTTCATGAGTGAATGGAAGCATTCAAACGATAAGCCATACAACAAGCATCCTAGGACTAAAAAAAGGGACATACGTTTAATCATTCCTTCTTCACCAATTAGTGCTCGTGGCCTTCGAGTACATTTGTTTTGAAAATATTTTGAAAATGGTTTGATTTTCGAGAATAATACTTGGTGTTGACCAAGCGTTTATTTGGACCGAAGCTACTGTTTGTGCGAAAATTTTATTTCCCCCCATTAAGTTTGTTTGCCTCCTTTTTAGTTATTGATTTAAATGTTTATATATTTTTTATATTAGCGACGAATCTGGCTGACGCTATTGTTTATTCAAAAATATTCATTACCCATTACTAATTTCGTTTGCCTCCTTTTTAGTTATTATTTTAATTAATTATTATTTTCTTATATTAGCGACGGTTCAGGACGACACTACTGTTTGTGCGGAAATTTTCATTTCCCCCACCAATTTAATTTGCCTCCTTTTAACTTATTGTTTTAATTAATTATTATTTTTTATATTAAAAACCAGTTCTTTAATAGCGCTTTTAAAGTGCTATTAAACAAAATAGTTTACAATAGCGGCGCGGTTAATAGCGCTTTAAAGGGATATCAAAAACAAAAGAAAGTGCTCTTAAATAGCATTTGTGGCGTAGTGTCTGTTGCCCTGTTTTCTCTTCCAGTGTTGGTTTATCCTTCTACACATAAGAGACAACTCCTCTTTGTCTTTATCAAAATCCTTATAAGCGGAGCATATGCCTACCTAGTCCTTCTCTTCCATTTTATTGAAAAATTATTTAGCACAACTAAAACTAAAGTTCATGAGTAAATGGAAGCATTCAAACGATAAGCTATACAACAAGCATCCTAGGACTAAAAAAAGGGACATACGTTTAGTCATTCCTTCTTCACCAATTAGTGCTCGTGGCCTTCGAGTGCATTTGTTTTGAAAATATTTTGAAAATGATTTGATTTTCGAGAATAATACTTGGTGTTGACCAAGCGTTTATTTGGACCGAAGCTACTGTTTGTGCGAAAATTTTATTTCCCCCCATTAAGTTTGTTTGCCTCCTTTTTAGTTATTGATTTAAATGTTTATATATTTTTTATATTAGCGACGGTTCTGGCTGACGCTATTGTTTATTCAAAAATATTCATTTCCCATCAATAATTTCGTTTGCCTCCTTTTTAGTTATTATTTTAATTAATTATTATTTTCTTATATTAGCGACGGTTCAGGCCGACACTACTGTTTGTGCGGAAATTTTCATTTCCCCCACCAATTTCATTTGCCACCTTTTAAGTTATTGTTTTAATTAATTATTATTTTTATATTAAAAAGCAGTACTTTAATAGCGCTTTTAAAGTGCTATTAAACAAAATCGTTTACAATAGCGGCGCGGTTAATAGCGCTTTAAAGGGATATCAAAAACAAAATAAAGTGCTCTTAAATAGCATTTGTGGCGTAGTGTCTGTTGCCCTGTTTTCTCTTCCAGTTTTGGTTTATCCTTCTACACATAAGAGACAACTCCTCTTTGTCTTTATCAAAATCCTTATAAGTGGAGCATACGCCTACCTAGTCCTTCTCTTCCATTTTATTGAAAAATTATTTAGCACAACTAAAACTAAAGTTCATGAGTAAATGGAAGCATTCAAACGATAAGCTATACAACAAGCATCCTAGGACTAAAAAAAGGGACATACGTTTAGTCCTTCCTTCTTCACCAATTAGTGCTCGTGGCCTTTGAGTGCATTTGTTTTGAAAATATTTTGAAAATCGTTTGATTTTCGAGAATAATACTTGGTGTTGACCAAGCGTTTATTTGGACCGAAGCTATTGTTTGTGCGAAAATTTTATTTCCCACCATTAAGTTTGTTTGCCTCCTTTTTAGTTATTGATTTAAATGTTTATATATTTTTTATATTAGCGACGGTTCTGGCTGACGCTATTGTTTATTCAAAAATATTCATTACCCATTACTAATTTCGTTTGCCTCCTTTTTAGTTATTATTTTAATTAATTATTATTTTCTTATATTAGCGACGGTTCAGGACGACACTACTGTTTGTGCGGAAATTTTCATTTCCCCCACGAATTTAATTTGCCTCCTTTTAAGTTATTGTTTTAATTAATTATTAATTTTTATATTAAAAACCAGTTCTTTAATAGCGCTTTTAAAGTTCTATTAAACAAAATAGTTTACAATAGCGGCGCGGTTAATAGCGCTTTAAAGGGATATCAAAAACAAAAGAAAGTGCTCTTAAATAGCATTTGTGGCGTAGTGTCTGTTGCCCTGTTTTCTCTTCCAGTGTTGGTTTATCCTTCTGCACATAAGAGATAACTCATCTTTGTCTTTATCAAAATCCTTATAAGCGGAGCATACGTCTACCTAGTCCTTCTCTTCCATTTTATTGAAAAAGTATTTAGCACAACTAAAACTAAAGTTCATGAGTGAATGGAAGCATTCAAATGATAAGCCATACAACAAGCATCCTAGGACTAAAAAAAGGGACATACGTTTAATCATTCCTTCTTCACCAATTAGTGCTCGTGGCCTTCGAGTACATTTGTTTTGAAAATATTTTGAAAATGGTTTGATTTTCGAGAATAATACTTGGTGTTGACCAAGCGTTTATTTGGACCGAAGCTACTGTTTGTGCGAAAATTTTATTTCCCCCCATTAAGTTTGTTTGCCTCCTTTTTAGTTATTGATTTAAATGTTTATATATTTTTTATATTAGCGACGAATCTGGCTGACGCTATTGTTTATTCAAAAATATTCATTACCCATTACTAATTTCGTTTGCCTCCTTTTTAGTTATTATTTTAATTAATTATTATTTTCTTATATTAGCGACGGTTCAGGACGACACTACTGTTTGTGCGGAAATTTTCATTTCCCCCACCAATTTAATTTGCCTCCTTTTAAGTTATTGTTTTAATTAATTATTATTTTTTATATTAAAAACCAGTTCTTTAATAGCGCTTTTAAAGTGCTATTAAACAAAATAGTTTACAATAGCGGCGCGGTTAATAGCGCTTTAAAGGGATATCAAAAACAAAAGAAAGTGCTCTTAAATAGCATTTGTGGCGTAGTATCTGTTGCCCTGTTTTCTCTTCCAGTGTTGGTTTATCCTTCTACACATAAGAGACAACTCCTCTTTGTCTTTATCAAAATCCTTATAAGCGGAGCATATGCCTACCTAGTCCTTCTCTTCCATTTTATTGAAAAATTATTTAGCACAACTAAAACTAAAGTTCATGAGTAAATGGAAGCATTCAAACGATAAGCTATACAACAAGCATCCTAGGACTAAAAAAAGGGACATACGTTTAGTCATTCCTTCTTCACCAATTAGTGCTCGTGGCCTTCGAGTGCATTTGTTTTGAAAAGATTTTGAAAATGATTTGATTTTCGAGAATAATACTTGGTGTTGACCAAGCGTTTATTTGGACCGAAGCTACTGTTTGTGCGAAAATTTTATTTCCCCCCATTAAGTTTGTTTGCCTCCTTTTTAGTTATTGATTTAAATGTTTATATATTTTTTATATTAGCGACGGTTCTGGCTGACGCTATTGTTTATTCAAAAATATTCATTTCCCATCAATAATTTCGTTTGCCTCCTTTTTAGTTATTATTTTAATTAATTATTATTTTCTTATATTAGCGACGGTTCAGGCCGACACTACTGTTTGTGCGGAAATTTTCATTTCCCCCACCAATTTCATTTGCCACCTTTTAAGTTATTGTTTTAATTAATTATTATTTTTATATTAAAAAGCAGTACTTTAATAGCGCTTTTAAAGTGCTATTAAACAAAATCATTTACAATAGCGGCGCGGTTAATAGCGCTTTAAAGGGATATCAAAAACAAAATAAAGTGCTCTTAAATAGCATTTGTGGCGTAGTGTCTGTTGCCCTGTTTTCTCTTCCAGTTTTGGTTTATCCTTCTACACATAAGAGACAACTCCTCTTTGTCTTTATCAAAATCCTTATAAGTGGAGCATACGCCTACCTAGTCCTTCTCTTCCATTTTATTGAAAAATTATTTAGCACAACTAAAACTAAAGTTCATGAGTAAATGGAAGCATTCAAACGATAAGCTATACAACAAGCATCCTAGGACTAAAAAAAGGGACATACGTTTAGTCCTTCCTTCTTCACCAATTAGTGCTCGTGGCCTTCGAGTGCATTTGTTTTGAAAATATTTTGAAAATCGTTTGATTTTCGAGAATAATACTTGGTGTTGACCAAGCGTTTATTTGGACCGAAGCTATTGTTTGTGCGAAAATTTTATTTCCCACCATTAAGTTTGTTTGCCTCCTTTTTAGTTATTGATTTAAATGTTTATATATTTTTTATATTAGCGACAGTTCTGGCTGACGCTATTGTTTATTCAAAAATATTCATTACCCATTACTAATTTCGTTTGCCTCCTTTTTAGTTATTATTTTAATTAATTATTATTTTCTTATATTAGCGACGGTTCAGGACGACACTACTGTTTGTGCGGAAATTTTCATTTCCCCCACGAATTTAATTTGCCTCCTTTTAAGTTATTGTTTTAATTAATTATTAATTTTTATATTAAAAACCAGTTCTTTAATAGCGCTTTTAAAGTTCTATTAAACAAAATAGTTTACAATAGCGGCGCGGTTAATAGCGCTTTAAAGGGATATCAAAAACAAAAGAAAGTGCTCTTAAATAGCATTTGTGGCGTAGTGTCTGTTGCCCTGTTTTCTCTTCCAGTGTTGGTTTATCCTTCTGCACATAAGAGATAACTCATCTTTGTCTTTATCAAAATCCTTATAAGCGGAGCATACGTCTACCTAGTCCTTCTCTTCCATTTTATTGAAAAAGTATTTAGCACAACTAAAACTAAAGTTCATGAGTGAATGGAAGCATTCAAACGATAAGCCATACAACAAGCATCCTAGGACTAAAAAAAGGGACATACGTTTAATCATTCCTTCTTCACCAATTAGTGCTCGTGGCCTTCGAGTACATTTGTTTTGAAAATATTTTGAAAATGGTTTGATTTTCGAGAATAATACTTGGTGTTGACCAAGCGTTTATTTGGACCGAAGCTACTGTTTGTGCGAAAATTTTATTTCCCCCCATTAAGTTTGTTTGCCTCCTTTTTAGTTATTGATTTAAATGTTTATATATTTTTTATATTAGCGACGAATCTGGCTGACGCTATTGTTTATTCAAAAATATTCATTACCCATTACTAATTTCGTTTTCCTCCTTTTTAGTTATTATTTTAATTAATTATTATTTTCTTATATTAGCGACGGTTCAGGACGACACTACTGTTTGTGCGGAAATTTTCATTTCCCCCACCAATTTAATTTGCCTCCTTTTAAGTTATTGTTTTAATTAATTATTATTTTTTATATTAAAAACCAGTTCTTTAATAGCGCTTTTAAAGTGCTATTAAACAAAATAGTTTACAATAGCGGCGCGGTTAATAGCGCTTTAAAGGGATATCAAAAACAAAAGAAAGTGCTCTTAAATAGCATTTGTGGCGTAGTGTCTGTTGCCCTGTTTTCTCTTCCAGTGTTGGTTTATCCTTCTACACATAAGAGACAACTCCTCTTTGTCTTTATCAAAATCCTTATAAGCGGAGCATATGCCTACCTAGTCCTTCTCTTCCATTTTATTGAAAAATTATTTAGCACAACTAAAACTAAAGTTCATGAGTAAATGGAAGCATTCAAACGATAAGCTATACAACAAGCATCCTAGGACTAAAAAAAGGGACATACGTTTAGTCATTCCTTCTTCACCAATTAGTGCTCGTGGCCTTCGAGTGCATTTGTTTTGAAAATATTTTGAAAATCGTTTGATTTTCGAGAATAATACTTGGTGTTGACCAAGCGTTTATTTGGACCGAAGCTACTGTTTGTGCGAAAATTTTATTTCCCACCATTAAGTTTGTTTGCCTCCTTTTTAGTTATTGATTTAAATGTTTATATATTTTTTATATTAGCGACGGTTCTGGATGACGCTATTGTTTATTCAAAAATATTCATTACCCATTACTAATTTCGTTTGCCTCCTTTTTAGTTATTATTTTAATTAATTATTATTTTCTTATATTAGCGACGGTTCAGGACGACACTACTGTTTGTGCGGAAATTTTCATTTCCCCCACCAATTTAATTTGCCTCCTTTTAAGTTATTGTTTTAATTAATTATTAATTTTTATATTAAAAACCAGTTCTTTAATAGTGCTTTTAAAGTTCTATTAAACAAAATAGTTTACAATAGCGGCGCGGTTAATAGCGCTTTAAAGGGATATCAAAAACAAAAGAAAGTGCTCTTAAATAGCATTTGTGGCGTAGTGTCTGTTGCCCTGTTTTCTCTTCCAGTGTTGGTTTATCCTTCTGCACATAAGAGATAACTCATCTTTGTCTTTAACAAAATCCTTATAAGCGGAGCATACGTCTACCTAGTCCTTCTCTTCCATTTTATTGAAAAAGTATTTAGCACAACTAAAACTAAAGTTCATGAGTGAATGGAAGCATTCAAACGATAAGCCATACAACAAGCATCCTAGGACTAAAAAAAGGGACATACGTTTAATCATTCCTTCTTCTCCAATTAGTGCTCGTGGCCTTCGAGTACATTTGTTTTGAAAATATTTTGAAAATGGTTTGATTTTCGAGAATAATACTTGGTGTTGACCAAGCGTTTATTTGGACCGAAGCTACTGTTTGTGCGAAAATTTTATTTCCCCCCATTAAGTTTGTTTGCCTCCTTTTTAGTTATTGATTTAAATGTTTATATATTTTTTATATTAGCGACGAATCTGGCTGACGCTATTGTTTATTCAAAAATATTCATTACCCATTACTAATTTCGTTTGCCTCCTTTTTAGTTATTATTTTAATTAATTATTATTTTCTTATATTAGCGACGGTTCAGGACGACACTACTGTTTGTGCGGAAATTTTCATTTCCCCCACCAATTTAATTTGCCTCCTTTTAAGTTATTGTTTTAATTAATTATTAATTTTTATATTAAAAACCAGTTCTTTAATAGTGCTTTTAAAGTTCTATTAAACAAAATAGTTTACAATAGCGGCGCGGTTAATAGCGCTTTAAAGGGATATCAAAAACAAAAGAAAGTGCTCTTAAATAGCATTTGTGGCGTAGTGTCTGTTGCCCTGTTTTCTCTTCCAGTGTTGGTTTATCCTTCTGCACATAAGAGATAACTCATCTTTGTCTTTAACAAAATCCTTATAAGCGGAGCATACGTCTACCTAGTCCTTCTCTTCCATTTTATTGAAAAAGTATTTAGCACAACTAAAACTAAAGTTCATGAGTGAATGGAAGCATTCAAACGATAAGCCATACAACAAGCATCCTAGGACTAAAAAAAGGGACATACGTTTAATCATTCCTTCTTCTCCAATTAGTGCTCGTGGCCTTCGAGTACATTTGTTTTGAAAATATTTTGAAAATGGTTTGATTTTCGAGAATAATACTTGGTGTTGACCAAGCGTTTATTTGGACCGAAGCTACTGTTTGTGCGAAAATTTTATTTCCCCCCATTAAGTTTGTTTGCCTCCTTTTTAGTTATTGATTTAAATGTTTATATATTTTTTATATTAGCGACGAATCTGGCTGACGCTATTGTTTATTCAAAAATATTCATTACCCATTACTAATTTCGTTTGCCTCCTTTTTAGTTATTATTTTAATTAATTATTATTTTCTTATATTAGCGACGGTTCAGGACGACACTACTGTTTGTGCGGAAATTTTCATTTCCCCCACCAATTTAATTTGCCTCCTTTTAAGTTATTGTTTTAATTAATTATTATTTTTTATATTAAAAACCAGTTCTTTAATAGCGCTTTTAAAGTGCTATTAAACAAAATAGTTTACAATAGCGGCGCGGTTAATAGCGCTTTAAAGGGATATCAAAAACAAAAGAAAGTGCTCTTAAATAGCATTTGTGGCGTAGTGTCTGTTGCCCTGTTTTCTCTTCCAGTGTTGGTTTATCCTTCTACACATAAGAGACAACTCCTCTTTGTCTTTATCAAAATCCTTATAAGCGGAGCATATGCCTACCTAGTCCTTCTCTTCCATTTTATTGAAAAATTATTTAGCACAACTAAAACTAAAGTTCATGAGAAAATGGAAGCATTCAAACGATAAGCTATACAACAAGCATCCTAGGACTAAAAAAAGGGACATATGTTTAGTCATTCCTTCTTCACCAATTAGTGCTCGTGGCCTTCGAGTGCATTTGTTTTGAAAATATTTTGAAAATCGTTTGATTTTCGAGAATAATACTTGGTGTTGACCAAGCGTTTATTTGGACCGAAGCTACTGTTTGTGCGAAAATTTTATTTCCCACCATTAAGTTTGTTTGCCTCCTTTTTAGTTATTGATTTAAATGTTTATATATTTTTTATATTAGCGACGGTTCTGGCTGACGCTATTGTTTATTCAAAAATATTCATTACCCATTACTAATTTCGTTTGCCTCCTTTTTAGTTATTATTTTAATTAATTATTATTTTCTTATATTAGCGACGGTTCAGGATGACACTACTGTTTGTGCGGAAATTTTCATTTCCCCCACCAATTTAATTTGCCTCCTTTTAAGTTATTGTTTTAATTAATTATTAATTTTTATATTAAAAACCAGTTCTTTAATAGTGCTTTTAAAGTTCTATTAAACAAAATAGTTTACAATAGCGGCGCGGTTAATAGCGCTTTAAAGGGATATCAAAAACAAAAGAAAGTGCTCTTAAATAGCATTTGTGGCGTAGTGTCTGTTGCCCTGTTTTCTCTTCCAGTGTTGGTTTATCCTTCTGCACATAAGAGATAACTCATCTTTGTCTTTATCAAAATCCTTATAAGCGGAGCATACGTCTACCTAGTCCTTCTCTTCCATTTTATTGAAAAAGTATTTAGCACAACTAAAACTAAAGTTCATGAGTGAATGGAAGAATTCAAACGATAAGCCATACAACAAGCATCCTAGGACTAAAAAAAGGGACATACGTTTAATCATTCCTTCTTCACCAATTAGTGCTCGTGGCCTTCGAGTACATTTGTTTTGAAAATATTTTGAAAATCGTTTGATTTTCGAGAATAATACTTGGTGTTTACCAAGCGTTTATTTGGACCGAAGCTACTGTTTGTGCGAAAATTTTATTTCCCACCATTAAGTTTGTTTGCCTCCTTTTTAGTTATTGATTTAAATGTTTATATATTTTTTATATTAGCGACGGTTCTGGCTGACGCTATTGTTTATTCAAAAATATTCATTACCCATTACTAATTTCGTTTGCCTCCTTTTTAGTTATTATTTTAATTAATTATTATTTTCTTATATTAGCGACGGTTCAGGACGACACTACTGTTTGTGCGGAAATTTTCATTTCCCCCACCAATTTAATTTGCCTCCTTTTAAGTTATTGTTTTAATTAATTATTAATTTTTATATTAAAAACCAGTTCTTTAATAGCGCTTTTAAAGTTCTATTAAACAAAATAGTTTACAATAGCGGCGCGGTTAATAGCGCTTTAAAGGGATATCAAAAACAAAAGAAAGTGCTCTTAAATAGAATTTGTGGCGTAGTGTCTGTTGCCCTGTTTTCTCTTCCAGTGTTGGTTTATCCTTCTGCACATAAGAGATAACTCATCTTTGTCTTTATCAAAATCCTTATAAGCGGAGCATACGTCTACCTAGTCCTTCTCTTCCATTTTATTGAAAAAGTATTTAGCACAACTAAAACTAAAGTTCATGAGTGAATGGAAGCATTCAAACGATAAGCCATACAACAAGCATCCTAGGACTAAAAAAAGGGACATACGTTTAATCATTCCTTCTTCTCCAATTAGTGCTCGTGGCCTTCGAGTACATTTGTTTTGAAAATATTTTGAAAATGGTTTGATTTTCGAGAATAATACTTGGTGTTGACCAAGCGTTTATTTGGACCGAAGCTACTGTTTGTGCGAAAATTTTATTTCCCCCCATTAAGTTTGTTTGCCTCCTTTTTAGTTATTGATTTAAATGTTTATATATTTTTTATATTAGCGACGAATCTGGCTGACGCTATTGTTTATTCAAAAATATTCATTACCCATTACTAATTTCGTTTGCCTCCTTTTTAGTTATTATTTTAATTAATTATTATTTTCTTATATTAGCGACGGTTCAGGACGACACTACTGTTTGTGCGGAAATTTTCATTTCCCCCACCAATTTAATTTGCCTCCTTTTAAGTTATTGTTTTAATTAATTATTAATTTTTATATTAAAAACCAGTTCTTTAATAGTGCTTTTAAAGTTCTATTAAACAAAATAGTTTACAATAGCGGCGCGGTTAATAGCGCTTTAAAGGGATATCAAAAACAAAAGAAAGTGCTCTTAAATAGCATTTGTGGCGTAGTGTCTGTTGCCCTGTTTTCTCTTCCAGTGTTGGTTTATCCTTCTGCACATAAGAGATAACTCATCTTTGTCTTTAACAAAATCCTTATAAGCGGAGCATACGTCTACCTAGTCCTTCTCTTCCATTTTATTGAAAAAGTATTTAGCACAACTAAAACTAAAGTTCATGAGTGAATGGAAGCATTCAAACGATAAGCCATACAACAAGCATCCTAGGACTAAAAAAAGGGACATACGTTTAATCATTCCTTCTTCTCCAATTAGTGCTCGTGGCCTTCGAGTACATTTGTTTTGAAAATATTTTGAAAATGGTTTGATTTTCGAGAATAATACTTGGTGTTGACCAAGCGTTTATTTGGACCGAAGCTACTGTTTGTGCGAAAATTTTATTTCCCCCCATTAAGTTTGTTTGCCTCCTTTTTAGTTATTGATTTAAATGTTTATATATTTTTTATATTAGCGACGAATCTGGCTGACGCTATTGTTTATTCAAAAATATTCATTACCCATTACTAATTTCGTTTGCCTCCTTTTTAGTTATTATTTTAATTAATTATTATTTTCTTATATTAGCGACGGTTCAGGACGACACTACTGTTTGTGCGGAAATTTTCATTTCCCCCACCAATTTAATTTGCCTCCTTTTAAGTTATTGTTTTAATTAATTATTATTTTTTATATTAAAAACCAGTTCTTTAATAGCGCTTTTAAAGTGCTATTAAACAAAATAGTTTACAATAGCGGCGCGGTTAATAGCGCTTTAAAGGGATATCAAAAACAAAAGAAAGTGCTCTTAAATAGCATTTGTGGCGTAGTGTCTGTTGCCCTGTTTTCTCTTCCAGTGTTGGTTTATCCTTCTACACATAAGAGACAACTCCTCTTTGTCTTTATCAAAATCCTTATAAGCGGAGCATATGCCTACCTAGTCCTTCTCTTCCATTTTATTGAAAAATTATTTAGCACAACTAAAACTAAAGTTCATGAGAAAATGGAAGCATTCAAACGATAAGCTATACAACAAGCATCCTAGGACTAAAAAAAGGGACATATGTTTAGTCATTCCTTCTTCACCAATTAGTGCTCGTGGCCTTCGAGTGCATTTGTTTTGAAAATATTTTGAAAATCGTTTGATTTTCGAGAATAATACTTGGTGTTGACCAAGCGTTTATTTGGACCGAAGCTACTGTTTGTGCGAAAATTTTATTTCCCACCATTAAGTTTGTTTGCCTCCTTTTTAGTTATTGATTTAAATGTTTATATATTTTTTATATTAGCGACGGTTCTGGCTGACGCTATTGTTTATTCAAAAATATTCATTACCCATTACTAATTTCGTTTGCCTCCTTTTTAGTTATTATTTTAATTAATTATTATTTTCTTATATTAGCGACGGTTCAGGATGACACTACTGTTTGTGCGGAAATTTTCATTTCCCCCACCAATTTAATTTGCCTCCTTTTAAGTTATTGTTTTAATTAATTATTAATTTTTATATTAAAAACCAGTTCTTTAATAGTGCTTTTAAAGTTCTATTAAACAAAATAGTTTACAATAGCGGCGCGGTTAATAGCGCTTTAAAGGGATATCAAAAACAAAAGAAAGTGCTCTTAAATAGCATTTGTGGCGTAGTGTCTGTTGCCCTGTTTTCTCTTCCAGTGTTGGTTTATCCTTCTGCACATAAGAGATAACTCATCTTTGTCTTTATCAAAATCCTTATAAGCGGAGCATACGTCTACCTAGTCCTTCTCTTCCATTTTATTGAAAAAGTATTTAGCACAACTAAAACTAAAGTTCATGAGTGAATGGAAGAATTCAAACGATAAGCCATACAACAAGCATCCTAGGACTAAAAAAAGGGACATACGTTTAATCATTCCTTCTTCACCAATTAGTGCTCGTGGCCTTCGAGTACATTTGTTTTGAAAATATTTTGAAAATGGTTTGATTTTCGAGAATAATACTTGGTGTTTACCAAGCGTTTATTTGGACCGAAGCTACTGTTTGTGCGAAAATTTTATTTCCCACCATTAAGTTTGTTTGCCTCCTTTTTAGTTATTGATTTAAATGTTTATATATTTTTTATATTAGCGACGGTTCTGGCTGACGCTATTGTTTATTCAAAAATATTCATTACCCATTACTAATTTCGTTTGCCTCCTTTTTAGTTATTATTTTAATTAATTATTATTTTCTTATATTAGCGACGGTTCAGGACGACACTACTGTTTGTGCGGAAATTTTCATTTCCCCCACCAATTTAATTTGCCTCCTTTTAAGTTATTGTTTTAATTAATTATTAATTTTTATATTAAAAACCAGTTCTTTAATAGCGCTTTTAAAGTTCTATTAAACAAAATAGTTTACAATAGCGGCGCGGTTAATAGCGCTTTAAAGGGATATCAAAAACAAAAGAAAGTGCTCTTAAATAGAATTTGTGGCGTAGTGTCTGTTGCCCTGTTTTCTCTTCCAGTGTTGGTTTATCCTTCTGCACATAAGAGATAACTCATCTTTGTCTTTATCAAAATCCTTATAAGCGGAGCATACGTCTACCTAGTCCTTCTCTTCCATTTTATTGAAAAAGTATTTAGCACAACTAAAACTAAAGTTCATGAGTGAATGGAAGCATTCAAACGATAAGCCATACAACAAGCATCCTAGGACTAAAAAAAGGGACATACGTTTAATCATTCCTTCTTCACCAATTAGTGCTCGTGGCCTTCGAGTACATTTGTTTTGAAAATATTTTGAAAATGGTTTGATTTTCGAGAATAATACTTGGTGTTGACCAAGCGTTTATTTGGACCGAAGCTACTGTTTGTGCGAAAATTTTATTTCCCCCCATTAAGTTTGTTTGCCTCCTTTTTAGTTATTGATTTAAATGTTTATATATTTTTTATATTAGCGACGATTTTGGCTGACGCTATTGTTTATTCAAAAATATTCATTACCCATTACTAATTTCGTTTGCCTCCTTTTTAGTTATTATTTTAATTAATTATTATTTTCTTATATTAGCGACGGTTCAGGACGACACTACTGTTTGTGCGGAAATTTTCATTTCCCCCACCAATTTAATTTGCCTCCTTTTAACTTATTGTTTTAATTAATTATTATTTTTTATATTAAAAACCAGTTCTTTAATAGCGCTTTTAAAGTGCTATTAAACAAAATAGTTTACAATAGCGGCGCGGTTAATAGCGCTTTAAAGGGATATCAAAAACAAAAGAAAGTGCTCTTAAATAGCATTTGTGGCGTAGTGTCTGTTGCCCTGTTTTCTCTTCCAGTGTTGGTTTATCCTTCTACACATAAGAGACAACTCCTCTTTGTCTTTATCAAAATCCTTATAAGCGGAGCATATGACTACCTAGTCCTTCTCTTCCATTTTATTGAAAAATTATTTAGCACAACTAAAACTAAAGTTCATGAGTAAATGGAAGCATTCAAACGATAAGCTATACAACAAGAATCCTAGGACTAAAAAAAGGGACATACGTTTAGTCATTCCTTCTTCACCAATTAGTGCTCGTGGCCTTCGAGTGCATTTGTTTTGAAAATATTTTGAAAATGATTTGATTTTCGAGAATAATACTTGGTGTTGACCAAGCGTTTATTTGGACCGAAGCTACTGTTTGTGCGAAAATTTTATTTCCCCCCATTAAGTTTGTTTGCCTCCTTTTTAGTTATTGATTTAAATGTTTATATATTTTTTATATTAGCGACGGTTCTGGCTGACGCTATTGTTTATTCAAAAATATTCATTTCCCATCAATAATTTCGTTTTCCTCCTTTTTACTTATTATTTTAATTAATTATTATTTTCTTATATTAGCGACGGTTCAGGCCGACACTACTGTTTGTGCGGAAATTTTCATTTCCCCCACCAATTTCATTTGCCTCCTTTTAAGTTATTGTTTTAATTAATTATTATTTTTATATTAAAAAGCAGTACTTTAATAGCGCTTTTAAAGTGCTATTAAACAAAATCGTTTACAATAGCGGCGCGGTTAATAGCGCTTTAAAGGGATATCAAAAACAAAATAAAGTGCTCTTAAATAGCATTTGTGGCGTAGTGTCTGTTGCCCTGTTTTCTCTTCCAGTGTTGGTTTATCCTTCTACACATAAGAGACAACTCCTCTTTGTCTTTATCAAAATCCTTATAAGTGGAGCATACGCCTACCTAGTCCTTCTCTTCCATTTCATTGAAAAATTATTTAGCACAACTAAAACTAAAGTTCATGAGTAAATGGAAGCATTCAAACGATAAGCTATACAACAAGCATACTAGGACTAAAAAAAGGGACATACGTTTAGTCATTCCTTCTTCACCAATTAGTGCTCGTGGCCTTCGAGTGCATTTGTTTTGAAAATATTTTGAAAATCGTTTGATTTTCGAGAATAATACTTGGTGTTGACCAAGCGTTTATTTGGACCGAAGCTACTGTTTGTGCGAAAATTTTATTTCCCCCCATTAAGTTTGTTTGCCTCCTTTTTAGTTATTGATTTAAATGTTTATATATTTTTTATATTAGCGACGGTTCTGGCTGACGCTATTGTTTATTCAAAAATATTCATTTCCCATCACTAGTTTCGTTTGCCTCCTTTTTAGTTATTATTTTAATTAATTATTATTTTCTTATATTAGCGACGGTTCAGGCCGACACTACTGTTTGTGCGGAAATTTTCATTTCCCCCACCAATTTCATTTGCCTCCTTTTACGTTATTGTTTTAATTAATTATTATTTTTTATATTAAAAAACAGTTCTTTAATAGCGCTTTTAAAGTGCTAATAAACAAAATCGTTTACAATAGCGGCGCGGTTAATAGCGCTTTAAAGGATATCAAAAACAAAATAAAGTGCTCTTAAATAGCATTTGTGGCGTAGTGTCTGTTGCCCTGTTTTCTCTTCTAGTGTTGGTTTATCCTTCTGCACATAAGAGACAACTCCTCTTTGTCTTTATCAAAATCCTTATAAGCGGAGCATACGGCTACCTAGTCCTTCTCTTCCATTTTATTGAAAAATTATTTAGCACAACTAAAACTAAAGTTCATGAGTAAATGGAAGCATTCAAACGATAAGCTATACAACAAGCATCCTAGGACTAAAAAAAGGGACATACGTTTAGTCATTCCTTCTTCACCAATTAGTGCTCGTGGCCTTCGAGTGCATTTGTTTTGAAAATATTTTGAAAATCGTTTGATTTTCGAGAATAATACTTGGTGTTGACCAAGCGTTTATTTGGACCGAAGCTACTGTTTGTGCGAAAATTTTATTTCCCACCATTAAGTTTGTTTGCCTCCTTTTTAGTTATTGATTTAAATGTTTATATATTTTTTATATTAGCGACGGTTCTGGCTGACGCTATTGTTTATTCAAAAATATTCATTACCCATTACTAATTTCGTTTGCCTCCTTTTTAGTTATTATTTTAATTAATTATTATTTTCTTATATTAGCGACGGTTCAGGACGACACTACTGTTTGTGCGGAAATTTTCATTTCCCCCACGAATTTAATTTGCCTCCTTTTAAGTTATTGTTTTAATTAATTATTAATTTTTATATTAAAAACCAGTTCTTTAATAGTGCTTTTAAAGTTCTATTAAACAAAATAGTTTACAATAGCGGCGCGGTTAATAGCGCTTTAACGGGATATCAAAAACAAAAGAAAGTGCTCTTAAATAGCATTTGTGGCGTAGTGTCTGTTGCCCTGTTTTCTCTTCCAGTGTTGGTTTATCCTTCTGCACATAAGAGATAACTCATCTTTGTCTTTATCAAAATCCTTATAAGTGGAGCATACGCCTACCTAGTCCTTCTCTTCCATTTCATTGAAAAATTATTTAGCACAACTAAAACTAAAGTTCATGAGTAAATGGAAGCATTCAAACGATAAGCTATACAACAAGCATACTAGGACTAAAAAAAGGGACATACGTTTAGTCATTCCTTCTTCACCAATTAGTGCTCGTGGCCTTCGAGTGCATTTGTTTTGAAAATATTTTGAAAATCGTTTGATTTTCGAGAATAATACTTGGTGTTGACCAAGCGTTTATTTGGACCGAAGCTACTGTTTGTGCGAAAATTTTATTTCCCCCCATTAAGTTTGTTTGCCTCCTTTTTAGTTATTGATTTAAATGTTTATATATTTTTTATATTAGCGACGGTTCTGGCTGACGCTATTGTTTATTCAAAAATATTCATTTCCCATCACTAGTTTCGTTTGCCTCCTTTTTAGTTATTATTTTAATTAATTATTATTTTCTTATATTAGCGACGGTTCAGGCCGACACTACTGTTTGTGCGGAAATTTTCATTTCCCCCACCAATTTCATTTGCCTCCTTTTACGTTATTGTTTTAATTAATTATTATTTTTTATATTAAAAAACAGTTCTTTAATAGCGCTTTTAAAGTGCTAATAAACAAAATCGTTTACAATAGCGGCGCGGTTAATAGCGCTTTAAAGGATATCAAAAACAAAATAAAGTGCTCTTAAATAGCATTTGTGGCGTAGTGTCTGTTGCCCTGTTTTCTCTTCTAGTGTTGGTTTATCCTTCTGCACATAAGAGACAACTCCTCTTTGTCTTTATCAAAATCCTTATAAGCGGAGCATACGGCTACCTAGTCCTTCTCTTCCATTTTATTGAAAAATTATTTAGCACAACTAAAACTAAAGTTCATGAGTAAATGGAAGCATTCAAACGATAAGCTATACAACAAGCATCCTAGGACTAAAAAAAGGGACATACGTTTAGTCATTCCTTCTTCACCAATTAGTGCTCGTGGCCTTCGAGTGCATTTGTTTTGAAAATATTTTGAAAATCGTTTGATTTTCGAGAATAATACTTGGTGTTGACCAAGCGTTTATTTGGACCGAAGCTACTGTTTGTGCGAAAATTTTATTTCCCACCATTAAGTTTGTTTGCCTCCTTTTTAGTTATTGATTTAAATGTTTATATATTTTTTATATTAGCGACGGTTCTGGCTGACGCTATTGTTTATTCAAAAATATTCATTACCCATTACTAATTTCGTTTGCCTCCTTTTTAGTTATTATTTTAATTAATTATTATTTTCTTATATTAGCGACGGTTCAGGACGACACTACTGTTTGTGCGGAAATTTTCATTTCCCCCACGAATTTAATTTGCCTCCTTTTAAGTTATTGTTTTAATTAATTATTAATTTTTATATTAAAAACCAGTTCTTTAATAGTGCTTTTAAAGTTCTATTAAACAAAATAGTTTACAATAGCGGCGCGGTTAATAGCGCTTTAACGGGATATCAAAAACAAAAGAAAGTGCTCTTAAATAGCATTTGTGGCGTAGTGTCTGTTGCCCTGTTTTCTCTTCCAGTGTTGGTTTATCCTTCTGCACATAAGAGATAACTCATCTTTGTCTTTATCAAAATCCTTATAAGCGGAGCATACGTCTACCTAGTCCTTCTCTTCCATTTTATTGAAAAAGTATTTAGCACAACTAAAACTAAAGTTCATGAGTGAATGGAAGCATTCAAACGATAAGCCATACAACAAGCATCCTAGGACTAAAAAAAGGGACATACGTTTAATCATTCCTTCTTCACCAATTAGTGCTCGTGGCCTTCGAGTACATTTGTTTTGAAAATATTTTGAAAATGGTTTGATTTTCGAGAATAATACTTGGTGTTTACCAAGCGTTTATTTGGACCGAAGCTACTGTTTGTGCGAAAATTTTATTTCCCACCATTAAGTTTGTTTGCCTCCTTTTTAGTTATTGATTTAAATGTTTATATATTTTTTATATTAGCGACGGTTCTGGCTGACGCTATTGTTTATTCAAAAATATTCATTACCCATTACTAATTTCGTTTGCCTCCTTTTTAGTTATTATTTTAATTAATTATTATTTTCTTATATTAGCGACGGTTCAGGACGACACTACTGTTTGTGCGGAAATTTTCGTTTCCCCCACCAATTTAATTTGCCTCCTTTTAAGTTATTGTTTTAATTAATTATTATTTTTTATATTAAAAACCAGTTCTTTAATAGCGCTTTTAAAGTTCTATTAAACAAAATAGTTTACAATAGCGGCGCGGTTAATAGCGCTTTAAAGGGATATCAAAAACAAAAGAAAGTGCTCTTAAATAGCATTTGTGGCGTAGTGTCTGTTGCCCTGTTTTCTCTTCCAGTGTTGGTTTATCCTTCTGCACATAAGAGATAACTCATCTTTGTCTTTATCAAAATCCTTATAAGCGGAGCATACGTCTACCTAGTCCTTCTCTTCCATTTTATTGAAAAAGTATTTAGCACAACTAAAACTAAAGTTCATGAGTGAATGGAAGCATTCAAACGATAAGCCATACAACAAGCATCCTAGGACTAAAAAAAGGGACATACGTTTAGTCATTCCTTCTTCACCAATTAGTGCTCGTGGCCTTCGAGTGCATTTGTTTTGAAAAGATTTTGAAAATGATTTGATTTTCGAGAATAATACTTGGTGTTGACCAAGCGTTTATTTGGACCGAAGCTACTGTTTGTGCGAAAATTTTATTTCCCCCCATTAAGTTTGTTTGCCTCCTTTTTAGTTATTGATTTAAATGTTTATATATTTTTTATATTAGCGACGGTTCTGGCTGACGCTATTGTTTATTCAAAAATATTCATTTCCCATCAATAATTTCGTTTGCCTCCTTTTTAGTTATTATTTTAATTAATTATTAATTTCTTATATTAGCGACGGTTCAGGCCGACACTACTGTTTGTGCGGAAATTTTCATTTCCCCCACCAATTTCATTTGCCACCTTTTAAGTTATTGTTTTAATTAATTATTATTTTTATATTAAAAAGCAGTACTTTAATAGCGCTTTTAAAGTGCTATTAAACAAAATCATTTACAATAGCGGCGCGGTTAATAGCGCTTTAAAGGGATATCAAAAACAAAATAAAGTGCTCTTAAATAGCATTTATGGCGTAGTGTCTGTTGCCCTGTTTTCTCTTCCAGTTTTGGTTTATCCTTCTACACATAAGAGACAACTCCTCTTTGTCTTTATCAAAATCCTTATAAGTGGAGCATACGCCTACCTAGTCCTTCTCTTCCATTTTATTGAAAAATTATTTAGCACAACTAAAACTAAAGTTCATGAGTAAATGGAAGCATTCAAACGATAAGCTATACAACAAGCATCCTAGGACTAAAAAAAGGGACATACGTTTAGTCCTTCCTTCTTCACCAATTAGTGCTCGTGGCCTTCGAGTGCATTTGTTTTGAAAATATTTTGAAAATCGTTTGATTTTCGAGAATAATACTTGGTGTTGACCAAGCGTTTATTTGGACCGAAGCTATTGTTTGTGCGAAAATTTTATTTCCCACCATTAAGTTTGTTTGCCTCCTTTTTAGTTATTGATTTAAATGTTTATATATTTTTTATATTAGCGACAGTTCTGGCTGACGCTATTGTTTATTCAAAAATATTCATTACCCATTACTAATTTCGTTTGCCTCCTTTTTAGTTATTATTTTAATTAATTATTATTTTCTTATATTAGCGACGGTTCAGGACGACACTACTGTTTGTGCGGAAATTTTCATTTCCCCCACGAATTTAATTTGCCTCCTTTTAAGTTATTGTTTTAATTAATTATTAATTTTTATATTAAAAACCAGTTCTTTAATAGCGCTTTTAAAGTTCTATTAAACAAAATAGTTTACAATAGCGGCGCGGTTAATAGCGCTTTAAAGGGATATCAAAAACAAAAGAAAGTGCTCTTAAATAGCATTTGTGGCGTAGTGTCTGTTGCCCTGTTTTCTCTTCCAGTGTTGGTTTATCCTTCTGCACATAAGAGATAACTCATCTTTGTCTTTATCAAAATCCTTATAAGCGGAGCATACGTCTACCTAGTCCTTCTCTTCCATTTTATTGAAAAAGTATTTAGCACAACTAAAACTAAAGTTCATGAGTGAATGGAAGCATTCAAACGATAAGCCATACAACAAGCATCCTAGGACTAAAAAAAGGGACATACGTTTAATCATTCCTTCTTCACCAATTAGTGCTCGTGGCCTTCGAGTACATTTGTTTTGAAAATATTTTGAAAATGGTTTGATTTTCGAGAATAATACTTGGTGTTGACCAAGCGTTTATTTGGACCGAAGCTACTGTTTGTGCGAAAATTTTATTTCCCCCCAATAAGTTTGTTTGCCTCCTTTTTAGTTATTGATTTAAATGTTTATATATTTTTTATATTAGCGACGAATCTGGCTGACGCTATTGTTTATTCAAAAATATTCATTACCCATTACTAATTTCGTTTGCCTCCTTTTTAGTTATTATTTTAATTAATTATTATTTTCTTATATTAGCGACGGTTCAGGACGACACTACTGTTTGTGCGGAAATTTTCATTTCCCCCACCAATTTAATTTGCCTCCTTTTAAGTTATTGTTTTAATTAATTATTATTTTTTATATTAAAAACCAGTTCTTTAATAGCGCTTTTAAAGTGCTATTAAACAAAATAGTTTACAATAGCGGCGCGGTTAATAGCGCTTTAAAGGGATATCAAAAACAAAAGAAAGTGCTCTTAAATAGCATTTGTGGCGTAGTGTCTGTTGCCCTGTTTTCTCTTCCAGTGTTGGTTTATCCTTCTACACATAAGAGACAACTCCTCTTTGTCTTTATCAAAATCCTTATAAGCGGAGCATATGCCTACCTAGTCCTTCTCTTCCATTTTATTGAAAAATTATTTAGCACAACTAAAACTAAAGTTCATGAGTAAATGGAAGCATTCAAATGATAAGCTATACAACAAGCATCCTAGGACTAAAAAAAGGGACATACGTTTAGTCATTCCTTCTTCACCAATTAGTGCTCGTGGCCTTCGAGTGCATTTGTTTTGAAAATATTTTGAAAATCGTTTGATTTTCGAGAATAATACTTGGTGTTGACCAAGCGTTTATTTGGACCGAAGCTACTGTTTGTGCGAAAATTTTATTTCCCACCATTAAGTTTGTTTGCCTCCTTTTTAGTTATTGATTTAAATGTTTATATATTTTTTATATTAGCGACGGTTCTGGCTGACGCTATTGTTTATTCAAAAATATTCATTACCCATTACTAATTTCGTTTGCCTCCTTTTTAGTTATTATTTTAATTAATTATTATTTTCTTATATTAGCGACGGTTCAGGACGACACTACTGTTTGTGCGGAAATTTTCATTTCCCCCACCAATTTAATTTGCCTCCTTTTAAGTTATTGTTTTAATTAATTATTAATTTTTATATTAAAAACCAGTTCTTTAATAGTGCTTTTAAAGTTCTATTAAACAAAATAGTTTACAATAGCGGCGCGGTTAATAGCGCTTTAAAGGGATATCAAAAACAAAAGAAAGTGCTCTTAAATAGCATTTGTGGCGTAGTGTCTGTTGCCCTGTTTTCTCTTCCAGTGTTGGTTTATCCTTCTGCACATAAGAGATAACTCATCTTTGTCTTTATCAAAATCCTTATAAGCGGAGCATACGTCTACCTAGTCCTTCTCTTCCATTTTATTGAAAAAGTATTTAGCACAACTAAAACTAAAGTTCATGAGTGAATGGAAGCATTCAAACGATAAGCCATACAACAAGCATCCTAGGACTAAAAAAAGGGACATACGTTTAATCATTCCTTCTTCACCAATTAGTGCTCGTGGCCTTCGAGTACATTTGTTTTGAAAATATTTTGAAAATGGTTTGATTTTCGAGAATAATACTAGGTGTTGACCAAGCGTTTATTTGGACCGAAGCTACTGTTTGTGCGAAAATTTTATTTCCCCCCATTAAGTTTGTTTGCCTCCTTTTTAGTTATTGATTTAAATGTTTATATATTTTTTATATTAGCGACGGTTCTGGCTGACGCTATTGTTTATTCAAAAATATTCATTACCCATTACTAATTTCGTTTGCCTCCTTTTTAGTTATTATTTTAATTAATTATTATTTTCTTATATTAGCGACGGTTCAGGACGACACTACTGTTTGTGCGGAAATTTTCATTTCCCCCACCAATTTAATTTGCCTCCTTTTAAGTTATTGTTTTAATTAATTATTAATTTTTATATTAAAAACCAGTTCTTTAATAGTGCTTTTAAAGTTCTATTAAACAAAATAGTTTACAATAGCGGCGCGGTTAATAGCGCTTTAAAGGGATATCAAAAACAAAAGAAAGTGCTCTTAAATAGCATTTGTGGCGTAGTGTCTGTTGCCCTGTTTTCTCTTCCAGTGTTGGTTTATCCTTCTGCACATAAGAGATAACTCATCTTTGTCTTTATCAAAATCCTTATAAGCGGAGCATACGTCTACCTAGTCCTTCTCTTCCATTTTATTGAAAAAGTATTTAGCACAACTAAAACTAAAGTTCATGAGTGAATGGAAGCATTCAAACGATAAGCCATACAACAAGCATCCTAGGACTAAAAAAAGGGACATACGTTTAATCATTCCTTCTTCACCAATTAGTGCTCGTGGCCTTCGAGTACATTTGTTTTGAAAATATTTTGAAAATGGTTTGATTTTCGAGAATAATACTTGGTGTTGACCAAGCGTTTATTTGGACCGAAGCTACTGTTTGTGCGAAAATTTTATTTCCCCCCAATAAGTTTGTTTGCCTCCTTTTTAGTTATTGATTTAAATGTTTATATATTTTTTATATTAGCGACGAATCTGGCTGACGCTATTGTTTATTCAAAAATATTCATTACCCATTACTAATTTCGTTTGCCTCCTTTTTAGTTATTATTTTAATTAATTATTATTTTCTTATATTAGCGACGGTTCAGGACGACACTACTGTTTGTGCGGAAATTTTCATTTCCCCCACCAATTTAATTTGCCTCCTTTTAAGTTATTGTTTTAATTAATTATTATTTTTTATATTAAAAACCAGTTCTTTAATAGCGCTTTTAAAGTGCTATTAAACAAAATAGTTTACAATAGCGGCGCGGTTAATAGCGCTTTAAAGGGATATCAAAAACAAAAGAAAGTGCTCTTAAATAGCATTTGTGGCGTAGTGTCTGTTGCCCTGTTTTCTCTTCCAGTGTTGGTTTATCCTTCTACACATAAGAGACAACTCCTCTTTGTCTTTATCAAAATCCTTATAAGCGGAGCATATGCCTACCTAGTCCTTCTCTTCCATTTTATTGAAAAATTATTTAGCACAACTAAAACTAAAGTTCATGAGTAAATGGAAGCATTCAAATGATAAGCTATACAACAAGCATCCTAGGACTAAAAAAAGGGACATACGTTTAGTCATTCCTTCTTCACCAATTAGTGCTCGTGGCCTTCGAGTGCATTTGTTTTGAAAATATTTTGAAAATCGTTTGATTTTCGAGAATAATACTTGGTGTTGACCAAGCGTTTATTTGGACCGAAGCTACTGTTTGTGCGAAAATTTTATTTCCCACCATTAAGTTTGTTTGCCTCCTTTTTAGTTATTGATTTAAATGTTTATATATTTTTTATATTAGCGACGGTTCTGGCTGACGCTATTGTTTATTCAAAAATATTCATTACCCATTACTAATTTCGTTTGCCTCCTTTTTAGTTATTATTTTAATTAATTATTATTTTCTTATATTAGCGACGGTTCAGGACGACACTACTGTTTGTGCGGAAATTTTCATTTCCCCCACCAATTTAATTTGCCTCCTTTTAAGTTATTGTTTTAATTAATTATTAATTTTTATATTAAAAACCAGTTCTTTAATAGTGCTTTTAAAGTTCTATTAAACAAAATAGTTTACAATAGCGGCGCGGTTAATAGCGCTTTAAAGGGATATCAAAAACAAAAGAAAGTGCTCTTAAATAGCATTTGTGGCGTAGTGTCTGTTGCCCTGTTTTCTCTTCCAGTGTTGGTTTATCCTTCTGCACATAAGAGATAACTCATCTTTGTCTTTATCAAAATCCTTATAAGCGGAGCATACGTCTACCTAGTCCTTCTCTTCCATTTTATTGAAAAAGTATTTAGCACAACTAAAACTAAAGTTCATGAGTGAATGGAAGCATTCAAACGATAAGCCATACAACAAGCATCCTAGGACTAAAAAAAGGGACATACGTTTAATCATTCCTTCTTCACCAATTAGTGCTCGTGGCCTTCGAGTACATTTGTTTTGAAAATATTTTGAAAATGGTTTGATTTTCGAGAATAATACTAGGTGTTGACCAAGCGTTTATTTGGACCGAAGCTACTGTTTGTGCGAAAATTTTATTTCCCCCCATTAAGTTTGTGTGCCTCCTTTTTAGTTATTGATTTAAATGTTTATATATTTTTTATATTAGCGACGAATCTGGCTGACGCTATTGTTTATTCAAAAATATTCATTACCCATTACTAATTTCGTTTGCCTCCTTTTTAGTTATTATTTTAATTAATTATTATTTTCTTATATTAGCGACGGTTCAGGACGACACTACTGTTTGTGCGGAAATTTTCATTTCCCCCACCAATTTAATTTGCCTCCTTTTAAGTTATTGTTTTAATTAATTATTATTTTTTATATTAAAAACCAGTTCTTTAATAGCGCTTTTAAAGTGCTATTAAACAAAATAGTTTACAATAGCGGCGCGGTTAATAGCGCTTTAAAGGGATATCAAAAACAAAAGAAAGTGCTCTTAAATAGCATTTGTGGCGTAGTGTCTGTTGCCCTGTTTTCTCTTCCAGTGTTGGTTTATCCTTCTACACATAAGAGACAACTCCTCTTTGTCTTTATCAAAATCCTTATAAGCGGAGCATATGCCTACCTAGTCCTTCTCTTCCATTTTATTGAAAAATTATTTAGCACAACTAAAACTAAAGTTCATGAGTAAATGGAAGCATTCAAACGATAAGCTATACAACAAGCATCCTAGGACTAAAAAAAGGGACATACGTTTAGTCATTCCTTCTTCACCAATTAGTGCTCGTGGCCTTCGAGTGCATTTGTTTTGAAAATATTTTGAAAATCGTTTGATTTTCGAGAATAATACTTGGTGTTGACCAAGCGTTTATTTGGACCGAAGCTACTGTTTGTGCGAAAATTTTATTTCCCACCATTAAGTTTGTTTGCCTCCTTTTTAGTTATTGATTTAAATGTTTATATATTTTTTATATTAGCGACGGTTCTGGCTGACGCTATTGTTTATTCAAAAATATTCATTACCCATTACTAATTTCGTTTGCCTCCTTTTTAGTTATTATTTTAATTAATTATTATTTTCTTATATTAGCGACGGTTCAGGACGACACTACTGTTTGTGCGGAAATTTTCATTTCCCCCACCAATTTAATTTGCCTCCTTTTAAGTTATTGTTTTAATTAATTATTAATTTTTATATTAAAAACCAGTTCTTTAATAGTGCTTTTAAAGTTCTATTAAACAAAATAGTTTACAATAGCGGCGCGGTTAATAGCGCTTTAAAGGGATATCAAAAACAAAAGAAAGTGCTCTTAAATAGCATTTGTGGCGTAGTGTCTGTTGCCCTGTTTTCTCTTCCAGTGTTGGTTTATCCTTCTGCACATAAGAGATAACTCATCTTTGTCTTTATCAAAATCCTTATAAGCGGAGCATACGTCTACCTAGTCCTTCTCTTCCATTTTATTGAAAAAGTATTTAGCACAACTAAAACTAAAGTTCATGAGTGAATGGAAGCATTCAAACGATAAGCCATACAACAAGCATCCTAGGACTAAAAAAAGGGACATACGTTTAATCATTCCTTCTTCACCAATTAGTGCTCGTGGCCTTCGAGTACATTTGTTTTGAAAATATTTTGAAAATGGTTTGATTTTCGAGAATAATACTTGGTGTTGACCAAGCGTTTATTTGGACCGAAGCTACTGTTTGTGCGAAAATTTTATTTCCCCCCATTAAGTTTGTTTGCCTCCTTTTTAGTTATTGATTTAAATGTTTATATATTTTTTATATTAGCGACGATTTTGGCTGACGCTATTGTTTATTCAAAAATATTCATTACCCATTACTAATTTTGTTTGCCTCCTTTTTAGTTATTATTTTAATTAATTATTATTTTCTTATATTAGCGACGGTTCAGGACGACACTACTGTTTGTGCGGAAATTTTCATTTCCCCCACCAATTTAATTTGCCTCCTTTTAAGTTATTGTTTTAATTAATTATTATTTTTTATATTAAAAACCAGTTCTTTAATAGCGCTTTTAAAGTGCTATTAAACAAAATAGTTTACAATAGCGGCGCGGTTAATAGCGCTTTAAAGGGATATCAAAAACAAAAGAAAGTGCTCTTAAATAGCATTTGTGGCGTAGTGTCTGTTGCCCTGTTTTCTCTTCCAGTGTTGGTTTATCCTTCTACACATAAGAGACAACTCCTCTTTGTCTTTATCAAAATCCTTATAAGCGGAGCATATGCCTACCTAGTCCTTCTCTTCCATTTTATTGAAAAATTATTTAGCACAACTAAAACTAAAGTTCATGAGAAAATGGAAGCATTCAAACGATAAGCTATACAACAAGCATCCTAGGACTAAAAAAGGGACATATGTTTAGTCATTCCTTCTTCACCAATTAGTGCTCGTGGCCTTCGAGTGCATTTGTTTTGAAAATATTTTGAAAATCGTTTGATTTTCGAGAATAATACTTGGTGTTGACCAAGCGTTTATTTGGACCGAAGCTACTGTTTGTGCGAAAATTTTATTTCCCACCATTAAGTTTGTTTGCCTCCTTTTTAGTTATTGATTTAAATGTTTATATATTTTTTATATTAGCGACGGTTCTGGCTGACGCTATTGTTTATTCAAAAATATTCATTACCCATTACTAATTTCGTTTGCCTCCTTTTTAGTTATTATTTTAATTAATTATTATTTTCTTATATTAGCGACGGTTCAGGATGACACTACTGTTTGTGCGGAAATTTTCATTTCCCCCACCAATTTAATTTGCCTCCTTTTAAGTTATTGTTTTAATTAATTATTAATTTTTATATTAAAAACCAGTTCTTTAATAGTGCTTTTAAAGTTCTATTAAACAAAATAGTTTACAATAGCGGCGCGGTTAATAGCGCTTTAAAGGGATATCAAAAACAAAAGAAAGTGCTCTTAAATAGCATTTGTGGCGTAGTGTCTGTTGCCCTGTTTTCTCTTCCAGTGTTGGTTTATCCTTCTGCACATAAGAGATAACTCATCTTTGTCTTTATCAAAATTCTTATAAGCGGAGCATACGTCTACCTAGTCCTTCTCTTCCATTTTATTGAAAAAGTATTTAGCACAACTAAAACTAAAGTTCATGAGTGAATGGAAGCATTCAAACGATAAGCCATACAACAAGCATCCTAGGACTAAAAAAAGGGACATACGTTTAATCATTCCTTCTTCACCAATTAGTGCTCGTGGCCTTCGAGTACATTTGTTTTGAAAATATTTTGAAAATGGTTTGATTTTCGAGAATAATACTTGGTGTTTACCAAGCGTTTATTTGGACCGAAGCTACTGTTTGTGCGAAAATTTTATTTCCCACCATTAAGTTTGTTTGCCTCCTTTTTAGTTATTGATTTAAATGTTTATATATTTTTTATATTAGCGACGGTTCTGGCTGACGCTATTGTTTATTCAAAAATATTCATTACCCATTACTAATTTCGTTTGCCTCCTTTTTAGTTATTATTTTAATTAATTATTATTTTCTTATATTAGCGACGGTTCAGGACGACACTACTGTTTGTGCGGAAATTTTCATTTCCCCCACCAATTTAATTTGCCTCCTTTTAAGTTATTGTTTTAATTAATTATTAATTTTTATATTAAAAACCAGTTCTTTAATAGCGCTTTTAAAGTTCTATTAAACAAAATAGTTTACAATAGCGGCGCGGTTAATAGCGCTTTAAAGGGATATCAAAAACAAAAGAAAGTGCTCTTAAATAGAATTTGTGGCGTAGTGTCTGTTGCCCTGTTTTCTCTTCCAGTGTTGGTTTATCCTTCTGCACATAAGAGATAACTCATCTTTGTCTTTATCAAAATCCTTATAAGCGGAGCATACGTCTACCTAGTCCTTCTCTTCCATTTTATTGAAAAAGTATTTAGCACAACTAAAACTAAAGTTCATGAGTGAATGGAAGCATTCAAACGATAAGCCATACAACAAGCATCCTAGGACTAAAAAAAGGGACATACGTTTAATCATTCCTTCTTCACCAATTAGTGCTCGTGGCCTTCGAGTACATTTGTTTTGAAAATATTTTGAAAATGGTTTGATTTTCGAGAATAATACTTGGTGTTGACCAAGCGTTTATTTGGACCGAAGCTACTGTTTGTGCGAAAATTTTATTTCCCCCCATTAAGTTTGTTTGCCTCCTTTTTAGTTATTGATTTAAATGTTTATATATTTTTTATATTAGCGACGATTTTGGCTGACGCTATTGTTTATTCAAAAATATTCATTACCCATTACTAATTTCGTTTGCCTCCTTTTTAGTTATTATTTTAATTAATTATTATTTTCTTATATTAGCGACGGTTCAGGACGACACTACTGTTTGTGCGGAAATTTTCATTTCCCCCACCAATTTAATTTGCCTCCTTTTAACTTATTGTTTTAATTAATTATTATTTTTTATATTAAAAACCAGTTCTTTAATAGCGCTTTTAAAGTGCTATTAAACAAAATAGTTTACAATAGCGGCGCGGTTAATAGCGCTTTAAAGGGATATCAAAAACAAAAGAAAGTGCTCTTAAATAGCATTTGTGGCGTAGTGTCTGTTGCCCTGTTTTCTCTTCCAGTGTTGGTTTATCCTTCTACACATAAGAGACAACTCCTCTTTGTCTTTATCAAAATCCTTATAAGCGGAGCATATGACTACCTAGTCCTTCTCTTCCATTTTATTGAAAAATTATTTAGCACAACTAAAACTAAAGTTCATGAGTAAATGGAAGCATTCAAACGATAAGCTATACAACAAGCATCCTAGGACTAAAAAAAGGGACATACGTTTAGTCATTCCTTCTTCACCAATTAGTGCTCGTGGCCTTCGAGTGCATTTGTTTTGAAAATATTTTGAAAATGATTTGATTTTCGAGAATAATACTTGGTGTTGACCAAGCGTTTATTTGGACCGAAGCTACTGTTTGTGCGAAAATTTTATTTCCCCCCATTAAGTTTGTTTGCCTCCTTTTTAGTTATTGATTTAAATGTTTATATATTTTTTATATTAGCGACGGTTCTGGCTGACGCTATTGTTTATTCAAAAATATTCATTTCCCATCAATAATTTCGTTTTCCTCCTTTTTACTTATTATTTTAATTAATTATTATTTTCTTATATTAGCGACGGTTCAGGCCGACACTACTGTTTGTGCGGAAATTTTCATTTCCCCCACCAATTTCATTTGCCTCCTTTTAAGTTATTGTTTTAATTAATTATTATTTTTATATTAAAAAGCAGTACTTTAATAGCGCTTTTAAAGTGCTATTAAACAAAATCGTTTACAATAGCGGCGCGGTTAATAGCGCTTTAAAGGGATATCAAAAACAAAATAAAGTGCTCTTAAATAGCATTTGTGGCGTAGTGTCTGTTGCCCTGTTTTCTCTTCCAGTGTTGGTTTATCCTTCTACACATAAGAGACAACTCCTCTTTGTCTTTATCAAAATCCTTATAAGTGGAGCATACGCCTACCTAGTCCTTCTCTTCCATTTCATTGAAAAATTATTTAGCACAACTAAAACTAAAGTTCATGAGTAAATGGAAGCATTCAAACGATAAGCTATACAACAAGCATACTAGGACTAAAAAAAGGGACATACGTTTAGTCATTCCTTCTTCACCAATTAGTGCTCGTGGCCTTCGAGTGCATTTGTTTTGAAAATATTTTGAAAATCGTTTGATTTTCGAGAATAATACTTGGTGTTGACCAAGCGTTTATTTGGACCGAAGCTACTGTTTGTGCGAAAATTTTATTTCCCCCCATTAAGTTTGTTTGCCTCCTTTTTAGTTATTGATTTAAATGTTTATATATTTTTTATATTAGCGACGGTTCTGGCTGACGCTATTGTTTATTCAAAAATATTCATTTCCCATCACTAGTTTCGTTTGCCTCCTTTTTAGTTATTATTTTAATTAATTATTATTTTCTTATATTAGCGACGGTTCAGGCCGACACTACTGTTTGTGCGGAAATTTTCATTTCCCCCACCAATTTCATTTGCCTCCTTTTACGTTATTGTTTTAATTAATTATTATTTTTTATATTAAAAAACAGTTCTTTAATAGCGCTTTTAAAGTGCTAATAAACAAAATCGTTTACAATAGCGGCGCGGTTAATAGCGCTTTAAAGGATATCAAAAACAAAATAAAGTGCTCTTAAATAGCATTTGTGGCGTAGTGTCTGTTGCCCTGTTTTCTCTTCTAGTGTTGGTTTATCCTTCTGCACATAAGAGACAACTCCTCTTTGTCTTTATCAAAATCCTTATAAGCGGAGCATACGGCTACCTAGTCCTTCTCTTCCATTTTATTGAAAAATTATTTAGCACAACTAAAACTAAAGTTCATGAGTAAATGGAAGCATTCAAACGATAAGCTATACAACAAGCATCCTAGGACTAAAAAAAGGGACATACGTTTAGTCATTCCTTCTTCACCAATTAGTGCTCGTGGCCTTCGAGTGCATTTGTTTTGAAAATATTTTGAAAATCGTTTGATTTTCGAGAATAATACTTGGTGTTGACCAAGCGTTTATTTGGACCGAAGCTACTGTTTGTGCGAAAATTTTATTTCCCACCATTAAGTTTGTTTGCCTCCTTTTTAGTTATTGATTTAAATGTTTATATATTTTTTATATTAGCGACGGTTCTGGCTGACGCTATTGTTTATTCAAAAATATTCATTACCCATTACTAATTTCGTTTGCCTCCTTTTTAGTTATTATTTTAATTAATTATTATTTTCTTATATTAGCGACGGTTCAGGACGACACTACTGTTTGTGCGGAAATTTTCATTTCCCCCACCAATTTAATTTGCCTCCTTTTAAGTTATTGTTTTAATTAATTATTAATTTTTATATTAAAAACCAGTTCTTTAATAGTGCTTTTAAAGTTCTATTAAACAAAATAGTTTACAATAGCGGCGCGGTTAATAGCGCTTTAACGGGATATCAAAAACAAAAGAAAGTGCTCTTAAATAGCATTTGTGGCGTAGTGTCTGTTGCCCTGTTTTCTCTTCCAGTGTTGGTTTATCCTTCTGCACATAAGAGATAACTCATCTTTGTCTTTATCAAAATCCTTATAAGCGGAGCATACGTCTACCTAGTCCTTCTCTTCCATTTTATTGAAAAAGTATTTAGCACAACTAAAACTAAAGTTCATGAGTGAATGGAAGCATTCAAACGATAAGCCATACAACAAGCATCCTAGGACTAAAAAAAGGGACATACGTTTAATCATTCCTTCTTCACCAATTAGTGCTCGTGGCCTTCGAGTACATTTGTTTTGAAAATATTTTGAAAATGGTTTGATTTTCGAGAATAATACTTGGTGTTTACCAAGCGTTTATTTGGACCGAAGCTACTGTTTGTGCGAAAATTTTATTTCCCACCATTAAGTTTGTTTGCCTCCTTTTTAGTTATTGATTTAAATGTTTATATATTTTTTATATTAGCGACGGTTCTGGCTGACGCTATTGTTTATTCAAAAATATTCATTACCCATTACTAATTTCGTTTGCCTCCTTTTTAGTTATTATTTTAATTAATTATTATTTTCTTATATTAGCGACGGTTCAGGACGACACTACTGTTTGTGCGGAAATTTTCGTTTCCCCCACCAATTTAATTTGCCTCCTTTTAAGTTATTGTTTTAATTAATTATTATTTTTTATATTAAAAACCAGTTCTTTAATAGCGCTTTTAAAGTTCTATTAAACAAAATAGTTTACAATAGCGGCGCGGTTAATAGCGCTTTAAAGGGATATCAAAAACAAAAGAAAGTGCTCTTAAATAGCATTTGTGGCGTAGTGTCTGTTGCCCTGTTTTCTCTTCCAGTGTTGGTTTATCCTTCTGCACATAAGAGATAACTCATCTTTGTCTTTATCAAAATCGTTATAAGCGGAGCATACGTCTACCTAGTCCTTCTCTTCCATTTTATTGAAAAAGTATTTAGCACAACTAAAACTAAAGTTCATGAGTGAATGGAAGCATTCAAACGATAAGCCATACAACAAGCATCCTAGGACTAAAAAAAGGGACATATGTTTAGTCATTCCTTCTTCACCAATTAGTGCTCGTGGCCTTCGAGTACATTTGTTTTGAAAATATTTTGAAAATGGTTTGATTTTCGAGAATAATACTTGGTGTTTACCAAGCGTTTATTTGGACCGAAGCTACTGTTTGTGCGAAAATTTTATTTCCCCCCATTAAGTTTGTTTGCCTCCTTTTTAGTTATTGATTTAATTGTTTATATATTTTTTATATTAGCGACGGTTCTGGCTGACGCTATTGTTTATTCAAAAATATTCATTTCCCATCACTAATTTCGTTTGCCTCCTTTTTAGTTATTATTTTAATTAATTATTATTTTCTTATATTAGCGACGGTTCAGGCCGACACTACTGTTTGTGCGGAAATTTTCATTTCCCCCACCAATTTCATTTGCCTCCTTTTACGTTATTGTTTTAATTAATTATTATTTTTTATATTAAAAAACAGTTCTTTAATAGCGCTTTTAAAGTGCTAATAAACAAAATCGTTTACAATAGCGGCGCGGTTAATAGCGCTTTAAAGGGATATCAAAAACAAAATAAAGTGCTCTTAAATAGCATTTGTGGCGTAGTGTCTGTTGCCCTGTTTTCTCTTCTAGTGTTGGTTTATCCTTCTGCACATAAGAGACAACTCCTCTTTGTCTTTATCAAAATCCTTATAAGCGGAGCATACGCCTACCTAGTCCTTCTCTTCCATTTTATTGAAAAATTATTTAGCACAACTAAAACTAAAGTTCATGAGTAAATGGAAGCATTCAAACGATAAGCTATACAACAAGCATCCTAGGACTAAAAAAAGGGACATACGTTTAGTCATTCCTTCTTCACCAATTAGTGCTCGTGGCCTTCGAGTGCATTTGTTTTGAAAATATTTTGAAAATCGTTTGATTTTCGAGAATAATACTTGGTGTTGACCAAGCGTTTATTTGGACCGAAGCTACTGTTTGTGCGAAAATTTTATTTCCCACCATTAAGTTTGTTTGCCTCCTTTTTAGTTATTGATTTAAATGTTTATATATTTTTTATATTAGCGACGGTTCTGGCTGACGCTATTGTTTATTCAAAAATATTCATTACCCATTACTAATTTCGTTTGCCTCATTTTTAGTTATTATTTTAATTAATTATTATTTTCTTATATTAGCGACGGTTCAGGACGACACTACTGTTTGTGCGGAAATTTTCATTTCCCCCACCAATTTAATTTGCCTCCTTTTAAGTTATTGTTTTAATTAATTATTAATTTTTATATTAAAAACCAGTTCTTTAATAGTGCTTTTAAAGTTCTATTAAACAAAATAGTTTACAATAGCGGCGCGGTTAATAGCGCTTTAAAGGGATATCAAAAACAAAAGAAAGTGCTCTTAAATAGCATTTGTGGCGTAGTGTCTGTTGCCCTGTTTTCTCTTCCAGTGTTGGTTTATCCTTCTGCACATAAGAGATAACTCATCTTTGTCTTTATGAAAATCCTTATAAGCGGAGCATACGTCTACCTAGTCCTTCTCTTCCATTTTATTGAAAAAGTATTTAGCACAACTAAAACTAAAGTTCATGAGTGAATGGAAGCATTCAAACGATAAGCCATACAACAAGCATCCTAGGACTAAAAAAAGGGACATACGTTTAATCATTCCTTCTTCACCAATTACTGCTCGTGGCCTTCGAGTACATTTGTTTTGAAAATATTTTGAAAATGGTTTGATTTTCGAGAATAATACTTGGTGTTTACCAAGCGTTTATTTGGACCGAAGCTACTGTTTGTGCGAAAATTTTATTTCCCACCATTAAGTTTGTTTGCCTCCTTTTTAGTTATTGATTTAAATGTTTATATATTTTTTATATTAGCGACGGTTCTGGCTGACGCTATTGTTTATTCAAAAATATTCATTACCCATTACTAATTTCGTTTGCCTCCTTTTTAGTTATTATTTTAATTAATTATTATTTTCTTATATTAGCGACGGTTCAGGACGACACTACTGTTTGTGCGGAAATTTTCGTTTCCCCCACCAATTTAATTTGCCTCCTTTTAAGTTATTGTTTTAATTAATTATTATTTTTTATATTAAAAACCAGTTCTTTAATAGCGCTTTTAAAGTTCTATTAAACAAAATAGTTTACAATAGCGGCGCGGTTAATAGCGCTTTAAAGGGATATCAAAAACAAAAGAAAGTGCTCTTAAATAGCATTTGTGGCGTAGTGTCTGTTGCCCTGTTTTCTCTTCCAGTGTTGGTTTATCCTTCTGCACATAAGAGATAACTCATCTTTGTCTTTATCAAAATCCTTATAAGCGGAGCATACGTCTACCTAGTCCTTCTCTTCCATTTTATTGAAAAAGTATTTAGCACAACTAAAACTAAAGTTCATGAGTGAATGGAAGCATTCAAACGATAAGCCATACAACAAGCATCCTAGGACTAAAAAAAGGGACATACGTTTAGTCATTCCTTCTTCACCAATTAGTGCTCGTGGCCTTCGAGTACATTTGTTTTGAAAATATTTTGAAAATGGTTTGATTTTCGAGAATAATACTTGGTGTTTACCAAGCGTTTATTTGGACCGAAGCTACTGTTTGTGCGAAAATTTTATTTCCCCCCATTAAGTTTGTTTGCCTCCTTTTTAGTTATTGATTTAAATGTTTATATATTTTTTATATTAGCGACGGTTCTGGCTGACGCTATTGTTTATTCAAAAATATTCATTTCCCATCACTAATTTCGTTTGCCTCCTTTTTAGTTATTATTTTAATTAATTATTATTTTCTTATATTAGCGACGGTTCAGGCCGACACTACTGTTTGTGCGGAAATTTTCATTTCCCCCACCAATTTCATTTGCCTCCTTTTACGTTATTGTTTTAATTAATTATTATTTTTTATATTAAAAAACAGTTCTTTAATAGCGCTTTTAAAGTGCTAATAAACAAAATCGTTTACAATAGCGGCGCGGTTAATAGCGCTTTAAAGGATATCAAAAACAAAATAAAGTGCTCTTAAATAGCATTTGTGGCGTAGTGTCTGTTGCCCTGTTTTCTCTTCTAGTGTTGGTTTATCCTTCTGCACATAAGAGACAACTCCTCTTTGTCTTTATCAAAATCCTTATAAGCGGAGCATACGGCTACCTAGTCCTTCTCTTCCATTTTATTGAAAAATTATTTAGCACAACTAAAACTAAAGTTCATGAGTAAATGGAAGCATTCAAACGATAAGCTATACAACAAGCATCCTAGGACTAAAAAAAGGGACATACGTTTAGTCATTCCTTCTTCACCAATTAGTGCTCGTGGCCTTCGAGTGCATTTGTTTTGAAAATATTTTGAAAATCGTTTGATTTTCGAGAATAATACTTGGTGTTGACCAAGCGTTTATTTGGACCGAAGCTACTGTTTGTGCAAAAAATTTATTTCCCACCATTAAGTTTGTTTGCCTCCTTTTTAGTTATTGATTTAAATGTTTATATATTTTTTATATTAGCGACGGTTCTGGCTGACGCTATTGTTTATTCAAAAATATTCATTACCCATTACTAATTTCGTTTGCCTCCTTTTTAGTTATTATTTTAATTAATTATTATTTTCTTATATTAGCGACGGTTCAGGACGACACTACTGTTTGTGCGGAAATTTTCATTTCCCCCACCAATTTAATTTGCCTCCTTTTAAGTTATTGTTTTAATTAATTATTAATTTTTATATTAAAAACCAGTTCTTTAATAGTGCTTTTAAAGTTCTATTAAACAAAATAGTTTACAATAGCGGCGCGGTTAATAGCGCTTTAAAGGGATATCAAAAACAAAAGAAAGTGCTCTTAAATAGCATTTGTGGCGTAGTGTCTGTTGCCCTGTTTTCTCTTCCAGTGTTGGTTTATCCTTCTGCACATAAGAGATAACTCATCTTTGTCTTTATGAAAATCCTTATAAGCGGAGCATACGTCTACCTAGTCCTTCTCTTCCATTTTATTGAAAAAGTATTTAGCACAACTAAAACTAAAGTTCATGAGTGAATGGAAGCATTCAAACGATAAGCCATACAACAAGCATCCTAGGACTAAAAAAAGGGACATACGTTTAATCATTCCTTCTTCACCAATTAGTGCTCGTGGCCTTCGAGTACATTTGTTTTGAAAATATTTTGAAAATGGTTTGATTTTCGAGAATAATACTTGGTGTTTACCAAGCGTTTATTTGGACCGAAGCTACTGTTTGTGCGAAAATTTTATTTCCCACCATTAAGTTTGTTTGCCTCCTTTTTAGTTATTGATTTAAATGTTTATATATTTTTTATATTAGCGACGGTTCTGGCTGACGCTATTGTTTATTCAAAAATATTCATTACCCATTACTAATTTCGTTTGCCTCCTTTTTAGTTATTATTTTAATTGATTATTATTTTCTTATATTAGCGACGGTTCAGGACGACACTACTGTTTGTGCGGAAATTTTCCTTTCCCCCACCAATTTAATTTGCCTCCTTTTAAGTTATTGTTTTAATTAATTATTATTTTTTATATTAAAAACCAGTTCTTTAATAGCGCATTTAAAGTTCTATTAAACAAAATAGTTTACAATAGCGGCGCGGTTAATAGCGCTTTAAAGGGATATCAAAAACAAAAGAAAGTGCTCTTAAATAGCATTTGTGGCGTAGTGTCTGTTGCCCTGTTTTCTCTTCCAGTGTTGGTTTATCCTTCTGCACATAAGAGATAACTCATCTTTGTCTTTATCAAAATCCTTATAAGCGGAGCATACGTCTACCTAGTCCTTCTCTTCCATTTTATTGAAAAAGTATTTAGCACAACTAAAACTAAAGTTCATGAGTGAATGGAAGCATTCAAACGATAAGCCATACAACAAGCATCCTAGGACTAAAAAAAGGGACATACGTTTAGTCATTCCTTCTTCACCAATTAGTGCTCGTGGCCTTCGAGTACATTTGTTTTGAAAATATTTTGAAAATGGTTTGATTTTCGAGAATAATACTTGGTGTTTACCAAGCGTTTATTTGGACCGAAGCTACTGTTTGTGCGAAAATTTTATTTCCCCCCATTAAGTTTGTTTGCCTCCTTTTTAGTTATTGATTTAAATGTTTATATATTTTTTATATTAGCGACGGTTCTGGCTGACGCTATTGTTTATTCAAAAATATTCATTTCCCATCAATAATTTCGTTTGCCTCCTTTTTAGTTATTATTTTAATTAATTATTATTTTCTTATATTAGCGACGGTTCAGGCCGACACTACTGTTTGTGCGGAAATTTTCATTTCCCCCACCAATTTCATTTGCCTCCTTTTAAGTTATTGTTTTAATTAATTATTATTTTTATATTAAAAAGCAGTACTTTAATAGCGCTTTTAAGGTGCTATTAAACAAAATCGTTTACAATAGCGGCGCGGTTAATAGCGCTTTAAAGGGATATCAAAAACAAAATAAAGTGCTCTTAAATAGCATTTGTGGCGTAGTGTCTGTTGCCCTGTTTTCTTTTCCAGTGTTGGTTTATCCTTCTACACATAAGAGACAACTCCTCTTTGTCTTTATCAAAATCCTTATAAGTGGAGCATACGCCTACCTAGTCCTTCTCTTCCATTTTATTGAAAAATTATTTAGCACAACTAAAACTAAAGTTCATGAGTAAATGGAAGCATTCAAACGATAAGCTATACAACAAGCATCCTAGGACTAAAAAAAGGGACATACGTTTAGTCATTCCTTCTTCACCAATTAGTGCTCGTGGCCTTCGAGTGCATTTGTTTTGAAAATATTTTGAAAATGGTTTGGTTTTCGAGAATAATACTTGGTGTTGACCAAGCGTTTATTTGGACCGAAGCTACTGTTTGTGCGAAAATTTTATTTCCCCCCATTAAGTTTGTTTGCCTCCTTTTTAGTTATTGATTTAAATGTTTATATATTTTTTATATTAGCGACGGTTCTGGCTGATGCTATTGTTTATTCAAAAATATTCATTTCCCATCACTAATTTCGTTTGCCTCCTTTTTAGTTATTATTTTAATTAATTATTATTTTCTTATATTAGCGACGGTTCAGGACGACACTACTGTTTGTGCGGAAATTTTCATTTCCCCCACCAATTTAATTTGCCTCCTTTTAAGTTATTGTTTTAATTAATTATTAATTTTTATATTAAAAACCAGTTCTTTAATAGTGCTTTTAAAGTTCTATTAAACAAAATAGTTTACAATAGCGGCGCGGTTAATAGCGCTTTAAAGGGATATCAAAAACAAAAGAAAGTGCTCTTAAATAGCATTTGTGGCGTAGTGTCTGTTGCCCTGTTTTCTCTTCCAGTGTTGGTTTATCCTTCTGCACATAAGAGATAACTCATCTTTGTCTTTATGAAAATCCTTATAAGCGGAGCATACGTCTACCTAGTCCTTCTCTTCCATTTTATTGAAAAAGTATTTAGCACAACTAAAACTAAAGTTCATGAGTGAATGGAAGCATTCAAACGATAAGCCATACAACAAGCATCCTAGGACTAAAAAAAGGGACATACGTTTAATCATTCCTTCTTCACCAATTAGTGCTCGTGGCCTTCGAGTACATTTGTTTTGAAAATATTTTGAAAATGGTTTGATTTTCGAGAATAATACTTGGTGTTTACCAAGCGTTTATTTGGACCGAAGCTACTGTTTGTGCGAAAATTTTATTTCCCACCATTAAGTTTGTTTGCCTCCTTTTTAGTTATTGATTTAAATGTTTATATATTTTTTATATTAGCGACGGTTCTGGCTGACGCTATTGTTTATTCAAAAATATTCATTACCCATTACTAATTTCGTTTGCCTCCTTTTTAGTTATTATTTTAATTGATTATTATTTTCTTATATTAGCGACGGTTCAGGACG